>OZ025298.1:179396294-181796294 GCA_964019185.1 Maratus speculifer | reverse complement strand
TTATGAAAGAAAACCTGTATTGAACCAAAAAATGTTAAATATAATTTTATATATTAAAAAAATGTCTGTGAAATCAAAGATTCTAATCAATCAATTTTCCCACAAGTTTTGTTGTAATGAAAAAGTCAGACACTTTCCAAATATAATGTTGTGTATGCTTCAATAATAAAAAAATTTCTTATTCAAAAGACAAGATTCATGAATTATTCATAAACATTCAGAAATCAAATAGAAATGACATGACATTTTCGTTATTCTTTAGCTGAAAAAAAATGTGTTTTGGAATCTTTTAATACTTGTTTTAGAACATAAGAAAGACAGAAAATTCGTCTGATAGAAAATCATTTTTCTGCATTCATTTAAAAATAAAAATCCAAAGATATCTGAATAGATTTCATATTAGTGTTTCAAGAATTCACAAATAATTTTTTCTATATTAACATTTAGTTCTTTTTATCTTGCTTTATTTATTTTACTTTATTTATTCATCTTGAGTTATTTATCACTTTATGACATGTACTTGAGATATGTAAGAAATTTTATTCTGAAAGATTCAAAGAATAATTTACTTATAAATATTTAATAAACTTATTACTTAAGGTTTTTTTCAACTGTTATGTTCAACAAGCGCAAACAGTTTAGACCCACTTACAGATTTATTTTTTAATGGAAAAATATAAAACTCGAAAGCTTGACTTTACAAATGATTTGAAATTGAGCTGTGTTTTCCGCTTTTTGATAAATAAATTACCTATTAAGTTATTAAGAACTTTGAACATGTGGCAAAGGTATTTTTCACCCTTTCATGAGTGGTTATTCTTATTTCGCGCAGAGAGTCTATTCAAAACATTTACTTTGACACTATTTTTCAAAAGATCTATTGCATTCAATTAAAAAATCTTTTTGCATACCTATTTAACAGTAACGCCTTCTAGTTTCATGCATTTTTGAACAAATATATATTAAAGCTTATCTCCAAAAGGTGTCCTTTTGGATCAGAGGACGGCCAAAACAATACAATTTCATAGTTATCGAACGATTTTTTGCATGCGTTGAAACTGACTTTCCCTAAAATTATATTTGGTATTTTTTATCAACTCAATTACATGGCTTGTGGCACTACCTCATTTTTCTACAAAAAGCATTAATGTCACAGAAAAGAATAAGCTTTGAATTGGAACTATAAATGAAATAGTTTGAACAGGAAAAGCATTGGTACTTTTGTCGACTATACAACAAAGAGCGAAAAAACATGATATAAATTGTTGATAAATACTATGTGAAATAATATACTTTGTTAAATTCATCATGAAATAAACAACAATGGAGAAAGCATTTCGAGCTAAAACAATACAGTTCGTCATCAGCTGAAGCAGACACGTGTATATAAGGGCACGAAGTCTAAAATGAACTGAAAAAAAAAGGTAGAGACAGCAAAGAATGTGACAAGCGGCGCTAGTTCAAAAGAACAAATGCAGAAGATGAAAGTGATGCCAAAATAACAGAAGAGAAAAATTGGAGAAAAAATGAAAATAATAATAAAAGGAAAAATAAATGAATAATAATAATAATAGTAAATAAAATAAGATAAAAAATTAAAAAAAAATAAATAGCATTAATCAATATTATTAAATTAAATAAATAAGAATTACAAAGTAAAAAGAAAAGAAAAGAAAAAACAACAAATAAAATGATTTTTTATTATTATTTAATGAAAATAAACAAGATACGAAAGAAAGCATTAACAAAAGTAACTTCCATGTAAGAGAAAGGAAGAGAGATTTTGAGAGATTATTGAGAATATTATAAGAGGTTTTATAAATAAAATAGGCTTCATGAACATTTAAATAAGAGGGAGAGGCAGGATAAGAAATAATTTTGGAAATGGAGAAATTGAAATTATGACTGGAAGCACAACAGTGAGAAGCAATCGAGAATTTGGATATTTTTTATTTTCAATATACTTCTGATGCTAGCACAATCTTTTCTTTAAAACTCTCTTGGTTTGACTAATGTAACCTAAACCACAAGATCAAAGAATAAAATAAATATCCCACCGGTTCTCAGTAGGAATAAGATTTTTCAAAGACGAGAATTTAATTTTATTCATAGGTTTGAAGATAATTTAAAAAATGAAACCAGAAAGTATTTTAGCAATTTTAAAACAGAGAACAGAATTAAAAGATAGAACTGTTGCGTTAAAATTAGAAGGACTATTTAAATCAGAAAGAGGACGTTTATGTTTACTAAATTTATGCAGAGCTTTGTCAACCAAAGAGGGATTGTAATCACGAGCAAGGGCAAGAGATTCGACATAACTAATTTCATTATTCAGAGCTGAAGAGTCAGTAAAAATGCGTAGGGCCCTGTAAACAAATGTATAAAATGAAGCCACTTTATGTTAAGGAGACTAATTAGTTAATGCTTGAGCAGGAAGAGATTCAGCGAAAGTTTTTACATAAAGAAAATTAGAGAACCGATCAGGGTTCTTAGAAACCAAGGCATCAAGAAAATGAAGATAATTGTTCTCCTCGAGTTCAAAAATAAATTGAACAAGAGAAAGAAAATTAGAGAAATCCATATCAGGGGGAATTAAGGTAAGAGAATCATTAACATACCTAGGAAGGAAATTTAGATAAACTGTAAAGCCTTTCTTCGACAAAATGCATATAAATGTCTCATAAAAGAGGAGACAATAGATTACCCATGGTCAAACCATCAGTTTGAAAAAAAAAAAGGAATTATTAAATATGAAAAAGGTAGCGGAAATATGAAATATGAAATTAAATATGAAATAGAAAGCGGTTTGTCTAACCCAAATAGTAACTAATTGCAGGCTATCATCAGTCTCAATGGAAGTAAAAAAAATCGTGCAGCTTTCTTTCCAATCAATTAATTTCCCCTTGAGCCGGCACCTATTAATGAAAAAGGACTTAACATCTAAGGAAACCATCTAAGGAAAATAAGTAGAACGCTATATTCATCTTTTAAAAAGATGAAATAAGTCGAACTTAAAACTACACTATGTGTAACTTAGTTAAAGATGACAAAAAATATTTTAAAAGGTGTTAAATTACTTTTAATCCAAATATTAACATCTAAATTTAATAGAAATATTAACATCTTAATATTCAAATCTCACGTAATAATTGAAAATTAATATGCTAATATTTGCATTTTTATTTTATATTCTCGGCTGTGTTAACAGTTGGAAGTACTAAGGATTAATATTTTGTTATAGTCAAAAAGTATGTATAAAAAACTTTAAAATCCACAGTATTTGAAAGTTAGGACATATTTGCGTGTATAATTAAAATGATGTATTTGTTATTTATAGATTTTTGTCTTAAAATGTATTGTTTACCTATCTATGGCTATTCAAATGGTCACGTCCGGTTTCAGAAAGTCCATTCCCGGTTTATATTTTGTGTTATAACTTTGTTCCTTATAATCAGTGAAAGAAAAATAAGACATTATTGGAATAATAAATATTTTAAATATTTATAATAATAACAAAAACATAGAAAACTTTCGGAGACCCCTCCCCAATAAAAAATTTGTTGTTAAGCACATATTATAATTATGTCCTATGCTACAGGATTTGTATGAGAGTTTTTATACAGTTGTGAATTTTAATAATCGGTTTCAAAAGAGGATGAATGAAATTTTAAACTTTCAGAATGAAACAAAATCCACAATTTATCCATAAAAACCATTAATTCATTTCACCGTATATTGGATAATTGCTCCTGTCCGTGTCAGACATACCACTTGCGAGCTAATGTTAAACCTATGGGACGCTGTTATCTAATATTTCATTTGAATTTCGACATTTTACTTTTATTTTCGAAATTGTTTCCGAAAATGAAAATGTCATTATAAAAAAGCATCCGCAATCAATATAGAAAAAGTAAAAAAATGGGCGATATGCACCTCAGCTGTTAGATAAAAATTAAATTAAATTAAATTAAAATTAAAATTAAAATTAAAATTAAAATTTAATTTGTCGAAATATAAACGAGATATTAGAAAATGTTTTACTGTTATAATTTTAGTTCGTGAGTGTCTTCGCCTAAGGGGGACAGGAATATTAACAGCTAGAAGTTAATTGACAAATTTAGTATTAAATTAGGTATTGAAGTTATTAAATATGTACTTATTATATAAGAAAATAATATTTAAAACTAATAATTATTATGGATTTCCAATAATTATGAGTGAATAAATGGTACTAAACATCATTAATGGATGCGTTATAAATGCTGTATTTCAAATTACAACTCGGAGCATAACTCTCATAGTATAGCTTTCGACTATAAACGCATCAAGATAGAGGGATTATAAGATATCAGAATAGTGCGCTGACGAAATCCATGTCTATATGCTATTGAAAAGACAGGCTTCCGTGGCATCCCTTCCTGTGGTTGATCAATTTAATCTTGAGAGCATTGTGTTTAAATTTCTATCCTTTGCTCCGGCGACATTATTTGCAATATCATGTATGGAACGTAGAGTTGCTCCCATTTATCATTGTTATTCATAATAAATACAGCATAATTTCTTTAATGAAGTAGTCATTAGACGTTAGAAGACCCATGTACACGAAAAAAACATTGATTGAATGATGATATTATATTACATTAATAATCTATATAAAATGGCATAATACCTTAAACAATGGAAAAAGCCATATCATTAATATTTACGTTTAATTTCCGATCTGACATAGCACATATGACATGTTGATTTCTCTCATATAACATGATTCTTCGTTAGTTACAATTAACTTTAAGTAGTTGCAATTTTAAAATATTCTATTTTAGTGTTATCTTTTTGAGATATTTTCCACATGTAACTTTCTTTAGCACCAAATTCGATGAAATTATCTTAAAATAGACATTATGATGGAAAAAAACCCCTTTCTTTTTAATACGTGCAAAACAAGGATTCTTAACTCCCTTTCTTATCAAAGTACTTTCTTTCAATTGTACACTGTTAAAAATCTTGTTCTAGTTTGAACCAAAAAAGTTTGTTTTTTGGTGCTCAGTAGCTGCCACCATAAGATGGTGAAATCTCGTACCAACATTTGGAGCTTCCTAGTTCAACCTCTTTCCAACTATTGGAAATATGCTTCAATGGGAGCTCCAAATTTTGGTTCAAGATTTCACCATCTTACGGTGGCAGATATTGAGCACCAAAAAACAAACTTTTTTGGTTCAAACTAGAACAAGATTTTTAACAGTGTAGGTACAGTATTAGAAATCCATCCCTACCAATAATCTCGTACTTAATATTTTAAAGGGCTATGATTCTTCTTCGGAGAAATAAGTTTTAATCCATAAATGCTACACTGACATCACAAATTTGAAATGAAAATTCACCTTTAACTAAATACGTGAAGAAATGTTTTTATATACTTTTATGCAAATATGTGCTTTGACCCCGACACGGTAATTTCGATTATAATTTCTTGCGATGAATGATATAGATAGTATTCGTTAGAGAATTTTTGTTAGCTTCATAAGGTAAAATATGGAGTCAGAAAGAAAATAAGTTTTTCTGTTGGATAAAAAATGTCTGTAAAGTCATAAAGAAACCATGTTCAGACTCTTAGTATCAATTTCATCCTTCATCCTAGTTCGTTGGTAGTTCATGTCAAGTTACGAGTAAACCAAAGATTATAATGACAGTAATGCAAGTTTTCTTGCAAGATAAATTCGAAATTCAACTTGGAAAAACTTAAAAATTTTCTTCTTCTGCGCTTGAAGTTTTGAAAAGTCCTATAACTGACACCGTTATGAAAAATGAAGCAAAAGAAAATTCTTCTAAACAAGAAATTGAACGTTTACAAGAAAACTTATTTCTTAAATACTTTTCAGATATTGAATTACAATTTGATCACAAGTGTTTTCATATCTAATGTTATGTTATGGAGTTAAATCTTAAATTACAAATAACATTGAAGTGCTGTGGCTTTGATATGCCGGCAGAGGACAAATTGCTGTCAGATCCAATCGCATGTTAAAGGGGTTTTTTATACCAATATTTTTATTTAAGTAGCTGGCTCAGTGAAATGTCGACGCAATATTTTAAGCAGAGTTTGACGCCTAAGTGATCAGAGTAATTTCTATAAATTTCGAAAACGTCTGGTATTTCAAATATTTATTTTATGCTTTAACCCTTCATTGTAAGTTTTTTCAATTTTAAATAAATAATAGAACCAATAAATAGATCAATAATTATTTAGAATCTATATATCATTATAATTATGGGAAAAACACTAAAACAATTAAATTTCAAATTTTCAGCTAAAATTTGATATTTTATGGCATGAATCCTATATACACAATTAGGGGTATTTAATATTGTATTTTTATTTTTTGCAATTAAATGGATTTAAATCAATTAATTTTATCTGCTTATCACTTTGCAATTCTTTTTATATTAATATTTTTAATTTCAGTAAAAAAAAATTATAAAAAAAAATGCCTTGATAGCTAAAACATTTTTCCCCCCGAAGAACAACTTTAATTTTTTGTGAAAAAAAGCCATCTGACATGGACAAAATAAGTATTATTTCATTTTTAAGTGCGTTCGTAATTATGTAAATACGTAGCACCTATTGTTGTCGCTCAGTCTGTCCGCCTGTCTGTCCGCATATAACAACGCAAAAACTACTCAACCGAATCGTTTGAAATTTAAAATACATAATTATATCATAATTTTGTCGAGTCATTTCAAATTTTATGAAAATCGGATGGATAGATCAATTACAGGGACAATCAAAAGGATTCCGTTGCATTACTGTCAATGGGGAAAAAAGTTTCAAATGCATTTTAATCGTTTGAATTTCATTTTTTAGATTGTTCTTGATTAGTTGCATCGATTATATGGGCCAAATTTTCGGCAAATAATGAGAATTACAGTAGTTTTAGGCATGTGTCAGATATGATACACCTTAAAATAAATGTTAATAATGTAGAATTTTTATTTATGCACTCTGATTAGAAATGAGTGTTTAATTTAGTATTACATAAACCAACTTTTGAAGAAAAAATCTCTTGGTACATAATTTGGATGTGGGAAAAATTTTACAAATGTTACAGAAGATTTTCAAGTCATTTCTGTGCTGTCAGACAAATTCAGGAGAAAATGTACCCGAAGTTTTCTTGGCAAAAGCGTTTTCCTTTTCAGTGAATCAAATTGATAAATTTGAAAAAAAAAATCCTGATGAATTATAATGGAATAAGTGAAATTTTCTTTTCTTATTTTTTATATAAATATCTAGGATCATCTACCTTGTTGTCAAAGGCCTCAATTTAGTATTCGACATTTTAAAATCAAATGAATTGACAGACTCAGAAATGAATGGTACTCATATTAATGAACATGATTACTAAGAAAAGGAGATTCCTTTGCTATGAAAATTTCGAGAATAATTAAAGTGCGAAGCCTGGAATATTGAAAACCAAAAGAAAACATTACGAAAAACTAATCTACTTTAAGCATATAAATTGTCATATGTCTTCCAAAAACGGAAAACTAAGTAAATTAATCAGAATTTTTACTGCATAATTTAGCGAACATATATCTAAATCATTATAACTGAAAAAAAAGATTTATAATATAAATTAGTCTATTTTATATTGAGTGTTTTATTTTTGCCTTTCCTCATTTTAAAATTTTCTCGTATACAAAGCTATATCTCTATTATCATTTAAATCATATGAAATCAGCTTTTCAATGCATATACATTGATAAAATACAGTGGCGATGTTTATTTTTCAGCTCTTTCAACATGCTGGTACTATGTTTTATTCATACTTACATTTTCCTTTTTTTTTTCCTATAGCTTCATATAAGTAAAAAATTTCGGAAGAGGATCATTTTGTCATTTTTTCAAAAATTCTATAACATAGTTTTTTTATTTCTAAAAATAAGCTACAAACATGAGATATATTTACTGTAAATTATACGCTTGTATGTAGTTGCAACTATAAAAAATCATACTATATAATAAGATCATGATCTCATAATAATAAATGAATGAGAGGCACCACTTTATCCCGACTTTCTTTTAAAATATTACATTTGATTTAACATGCTGTTTTTGTATTTTCTGTTGAATAATATATAATTTAGGAAAAACATGTTATATCGAATGTAGTATAACTGATGCATATTATATATACTACAGTATAGTTTTATTTTTACAGATACATATTAAAATTTGGTACTACTAGGTTATCCCGTCGACCAAAAAAATTATCGCCAAACTATAAGATTAAATGCCAATAATGGATGATCGTGAATGTCACATTCAATGACAATAAATACGATTCATGTGTTTAAAATGTCATTAAGTGATTTTTATTTCGACTTTTTATTTGAATTTTTATTAATATTCGACTAATTATTTGTTTTTTCGTTATTTAAAATAAAAATTATGTCAATATATATAATTTGGCTATTAGTTTGGCAATTTGTAGAATTTGGCGAAATTGGTCGACGGGATAAAAGAGTAGTACCTAAAATTTTAATGTATGCTTATCTACGGCTCATGAAACATGAGAAAAGATAAAACAATATACTTGAATGTTAAAACGGATGACACTAATTTATTGTCCTGAAACCAAATTTACTGCAAAAACATCTCAAATTAATTATATTAAGCTATCGTTATATTAAGCAACGTTGATTTCATTTTCACTTTAATATTACTTGTTTATCTTATGCATTTTAAATTATCATTTATCATTAACACTCATTCTTGTGTTATATAAAGTTTATTGTGAAGTGTATCAAAATACATTATATCACAATAATACATTGAATAATAATATATTAAACTGCCTTTTGTGTTTGTGAAATTTAATTGTATTTTATATTATTTCAAACATTTTGTTTTATTTTATTTTCTCATTAAATGCAGTCACAGTTATGATATGCAGTAGTAGATTTTTTTCTACACGCTACTGAAATCCATGCAAAATAAATTAATTTAAATGAAAACCCTTTATTAAATATTATAACTAATGAAAGATGACGTTAATCAATTGTTTTATGTGTTCGTCCTTCAAACCTGTACATAATAATACGTTTATTCATTGTAATGCTTTATATGTAAACTATCTGTTGATGCATTCAAGCAACTACATTCCATTGATTGGATTCTGTACCATAACTATTTGAATCATCCACATAGTTTTCAAATAAAGTCTATTAATTTGTAAACAGTTATAATTAGAATGCTTTACAAATAATCAAATTATTAAACCTCCATAGAAGATAATTGTGCAATATGCTTTCAATTTATTTCATGGTAGATTTGGAAACAGAAAGTAATTTCTACTCATTTGGAATACTTCAATTGTATTTTAATGAATTATATTTCAGCATTGGTGTTATTCTTTTTCGGACACAGAATTATTTTTAATGGCATATATTGTTTGTTAAAATAAATCTTATAATAATTACATTGCAAAAATTGTATTGTATTTATTTTTTATGCATATTTATCCTTGTTACTAATTAGAAAATCTGTTAAATCAAAGTCACTTGAAAGAGATAAAATATTTTCAGGAAATTAATAATTTCGGGAATAATTGCAGGAATACAACATATTTTGGAGTAGCATTATTGCATTGTATGATTGTAAAAGAAAAGTATTTACATGAAATTTAACCCTTTACCTACGGACGGTACTTATAGGCACCATAAAAATTTCTTATTTTAAAATTATTTTGATACGTCAATTAGTTGTATTACTGTTTAGAATGAGTTACAGATACATTACTTTATTTTGTTCCAAAATAATTTTTGGTTACAGAAAACAAAAATAATTTTAAATGGATGATTTCTTTTGCCTTTTTATCCTTTCAGCTTTCTGGACGCAGAGGGAGGCGAGTGGGGATTTTTCAATTCGGAAATATTTCTATATTTATATTGTAAGAACATAATATTTATGCATTTTATAACTCTACAAAATACTAAGAAAACAATTTAAAATAACAGATTTGAGTAGGGTTATAAGTATTACACAAAATCCCTGTAAATTCAAATTTAATTAATCATTCTAAATCTATCAATCCTTCTAAAATCCTTCAAATATTTATTAAATAATTATGTAAATCTTTTAATTTCGTTTAAACAATCTACGTAAAATGTTTTAGAATGTAGAATTTTCATGAATTCACAATGCGGTAGATAAAGGATTGAAAGGAAATATATACATATATATATTGATTGAAAGATAAATAGATTTTATTCAGTATTTATGCTTGTATATATGAATTCTATGAAATAGCATTTATTCTATTTATTCAATCGTCTTCACGTACAGTCAGTGAAATTCATTTCGTAGTATTTCCTCTTTACATAAAAATATACGCACGTACATACATACACTATAAACGGTCATTAATGACCGGAAAATTTCAATTTTAGACATTTCGTCGAATATTTTTAGGATTCTTCTGGAACTTCAGAATTATATTATTATGTTTGACCTCATATTTATCAGCGTCCATTTGATATAGATGGTAGTTAGGGGCCAATCCCCCCCCCCAAAAAAAAAGAAGAGAAAAAGTAAAGAAATCGTGCATGTTTTTAGTTTATATCATGCAGGGTTTTCAACAAATTTAACGCCAGTTTCTGACAAATCGGCAAAATGTAGTAGAAACAATATAGTGTAATTTTAATACAAATATATTAAATATTTTATTAAATATGAGTAGATGTATCAAATACTTTTTGCCTGCGCATGCGCTGACGATAACAACAATATGTTTGCATAATATAATAGTCAACTCTATGTAACAACACATAAAAAATATTCAGTCAAATATTCGTGAAAATTCGGAAATTTACCGTCGATAGAGTGAGGTGTTTTTTATTTGCTCTCTCAAAGGAGCTGAATAATAAGGGATTTTATACAATTTGTTATTTTTCATTAACTGAGAATTAGGGAAAAAGTAGTATTTAAAGAACATCATTGAGAATATCTGGATGAAATGCTTCGATTTTGTTACTTCTTTTTATCATGGAATAAGTGCATTCGGGTAGCTATCTAAGAAAAACTAAGGAATAAAAAAAACTTTAAAAAATAATTAAAATTGACAATTTGGGAAAAATCCCTCATCATTGAGCTGTTTTTAGAGGACAACTAAGAAACAGTTAATTCTATCGACGATATCTTTCTGAATTTTCACAATATTTGACTGGACTTTTTTTTAAGAGAGACCCTGTAGAATTGACTATTGAATTATGTACAAGATCGTTATTATCATTCGCGCATGCGCTGATAAAACTGACTTCTTACAACTACACATATTCCATAAAAGATTTAACATAAATAATAATAATAAAATCTTAATTTTCAAATGTTACGTAATTCGTGTCAAAAGCGAGTGAAAGTAAAAGTCAATTTTTAGGTCCGAAAAACATTGGGAAAATAAAAAATAAATACTGAGGAAAATGGTATTTGTATTACTGTTAAAAATAAATCTGTAAATTTTCGTTAAAGCTATTAGCAGCAAAGGTGCCAGACTTTTACCGTTCCTTTAGTAAATTTTCCGTTTTGGGAAATAAAAGAAGAGAAAACTCGGTTTGAAGAAGCTGTAACCGCTATAAAGTTTGATTTTTACTGATAATAATTTAATTTATTTTTTTAATTAATGAATCAAACAATCGTCAAATAATTCGATTTTTATGAGTGTGTCTGAAGAGCTATGTTATTTAATTTTGTCCTGAGGATCGAACCGGAGATTTTTGGATAGTGAAATATTTCCTTATTGACTGATATATGCTGTTTTGTACAAAGTATGTCTTTTCGAGAAAAATCTGTTGCGCTTTTCAAAGATTTACTTTCAAATATATTCGTTAGAATACTTGTGAACTTTTTTTTATTTTATTTTAGACTAATGCATAATACTTATTATTTTATTAAATCAATTTTAGTTTTTAAACTAGTTTTTAAATTAAAAAACCGCTGTTTGTTCTAATGAATTAATGAAATTTTTTAAACAAAATTTTAATTTTCTTACAATTTGGTTTTAAGAAAAATAATGTTATCCAATTTTTTTTTTTTTCAAATTGTTGCACATTATTTATTTTTCAGCAGGCTAATTAATTAAAATATTTTTTAAATAAGAAATAAAAGAAAAATAAACAGAAAAAATGCAATTAAAGGAGACTTTTTATGTTTTCATTATTTCATTCGTTTTGTTTGATATGCTTTAAAAAAATTAATATTTTTATAACGCATTTACAAATGAAATAATAATGAATATTATAATAGCATTGTAGTAACTGTAACTCCTTTGAGGTAACACTACGTAAATTAATTTTTAACATTACCAAGCTTCTAGTGGCTTGAGAAGACTCCAAGTGACTCAGAGCTCAGAAAGACTGGTAAAATAAACAATTTCAAAATGATTGTCGATGAAAATCCCCATTAACTCTGGTAATATGTTTTTTCCCTTTTTAAGTTGTTCTAAGTTAACAATTAAAGTAATTTCTTCATGTTTTCTAATAAAAGAAAGCAAAGAAAGAGTGTATTTTGAATTGCAAGTTTTAACAAATGTAAAAATATCTTTAAATAAAGATATGGAAATCAATACAGGGAATTTGAAATAAGATAAGAGAAATGTATGTAAAATGATGACCGAGAAATGTAATCGAATGCATTTAACCAAGAACTAATCTAAATTTATAGATGAATTTCGTTTTTTTTATCTATATTTTAATAGATATTTTTATTACTGTATAAAGTTGGTATTATAAAGTTGCTAGAAAGTTGGTAAGAAATATAATAATTTTTAATCTCAATGACAAAAAACAATACAGTTGCAATTCAGCAGGGTGATACAAGTCTCAAAAAAGAGCCAGGATCCCTGTTGAGTTTTTCCATTTCTGTGAAGCAACATTTCAGTTTTGTAAACATTCAAAATAAATTTATCGCCAGATAATGGAGTAGTTCAGTTCTCTCTTTCTATCTCGTTCTTTTGTTGTTTTCAGAAATTATGATGGAACTTTTCGATTTTTAACGGAAAATGCCCTTTTGTCGTGAAAAGGGATTTTTCTGTGAAATTTAGGAAAACTATATACGTGAATGTCAGATTTTTTTTAAACAGTGTATGTTTTTTTAAGCAAACTAATCCAAGCATTTGTATTTTTATATTCTCTGACGACGGCTGTGTTTACATCTGAAAGTACTAAAGATTAAAGTAATTTAACAACATTTTAATGATTTTTTGTTATCTTTTTAGGTAATTTACACATTGTGTAATTTTTATTTTACATTTTTAAAGATGAATTTAGCATTCCACTTATTAATTTGCTGATGCAATCATACAGTTTTATTTTTTAAGTTGTTATATTGTAAATGGAGTTTTTCTTCTCTAAATAGTTGAAAAACGATAAAAAATGTTAAATAAAACACAAAAACTTTTGAATCCTTTTTCTCTAAAATAGTATATTTTTCAAAATATATGATTATATTACCGATTAAAGAACGATTAAAAATTATTGTTTTTCCAAAAGATGTCCGATTTATAAGAATTCTAATTTGTTCGGTTTTTGTGCTCATGCTGAACGAGGTCCGTAGTTCTGCGATCATGTGACTGAGTTAAGTTTTGTTCTAACTGCCATTGTGGTACGTTGTGTTTCTTTCAGCTGGTCTTATCCCCAACGTTCTATAAATCTAACAGGCGATTATTACCCCAAAAAGTCAAGTTATCTGCATTTCAACTACTACATCTTTCTTCTGATTTATGTAATTTGTGTTGTGGATAGTTATAAGTGTGTACTGTACTATGTGATATAAAACTTATGAAAAAGTAAGCAAAACGTCGTATTCAATTATAATTATCCATATACATTCTTCATAACTATAATTTTTTATAACTTAATTTTATTCAAATATTTTCTGCATTGTTTTTGTAAAAAAAGAATGTTTTTAATTGTGTCAATAATTTACTAATCAGCAAGCTCTCGCTAACAGATTTTACGAAAAGTACTTTGTTAGTTCATTAAGAAGAAAAAAAGATCTTTTTCTTAAGATTTGGGATGCATTTTCAGAAAGAATCACGTTTTGAGCACGTTATCGCCAGAACAACGATTGGCGCGGAGATGAAGTCAATGCTATGCACCCTTTCTTGTTTGTGATGTCAAACGCCTAGCGAATAGCAACCCTTCCTTTTGCAAAGAGATCGTGCTTATTGTTCATTTATTTTTCCGTAATTGTTATCAAGCAAAGAATGTTATTCACCGTTGTTTACGATTAAAACATAGTTTAAAACAAAGAGCTTTTTCAGATTAAAATGATTTCGGATTTGAAAATCAAAACAAAACGACGATTGGCGTTTGGCGATGCAGCTAGCTGAACGTTCTCACTTTCGCCAACTCGCCAAAGCTGGTGCTCAAAACGTGATTCTTTCTGAAAATGCCTCCGGGATATATGTGTAATATTTTTCAATAAAGAAATCATGGATTATTTTACTTTATTCATGTTTGTGCTATTAATATATAATTTCTTACATAATAAATTAGTTTTAATGAAATATACTTTTTTTTCACCAGCGTATGGTAAATGCACCAGTAGTGGGCCACTTAAGGACATTTATATAATTATTATTAAAGTATTAGTGAATTAAAGAAAAATATATTTTTTTAGCCTAGTCCTTACCTTTATGTATCAGAATAAACATTAAAAATTTTAAAATATATTCTCTAGAAAAAATGAAAAATAAAAAATGTTAGCTTCCTCTATGCTCCAGTAGTGGACCGAGAAAATTTCTGATGCCCCAGTAGGGGCCCCCTAGAGGTGAGCCTCTCCATTCTTGAGTTTAATGTATACTGTACAGAAATTATAATTTGTTTTACATTTCTACACTTAAATATACACAAAAATGAAATCATATTTAGAAGTTTTCATTATTACGTAAAATAATTTTAGTCTCTATTTAGTTTTTTCGTATAGTTTGTAAAAACCCCCTTCCAGCTCAGAGATAATGAGAATAATGAAGTTGTCCTGATTGCCGGATAACAGATAAGGGTTCCAGACAATCAGCAATTAATTTGTTATCTGACAGGGGTGACTAGAAAACTTGTTTTTCAACATTGAAAACTGGTGGCCCACTATTGGTACACTTACTCTATTATTTACACACATTTCTCCTTATATAAAAGTGATTTTTTCCTTTGTATCTTACTTCACTATTTATGAAAATGAATGTATTTGTAAAATGATTTTCATTATTAAAAAAATCGAATAACAGCTGAAAAAAACCTATCTGTAAATAATACAGTTCTACAGTTATTTGATGTTATTTCTGAAAAACGGAATGTTATTTCGAACATCGACGATTTCAAATAATTTTCTTTAAAACGATGGTGAATCAGTTTGATCTTCTGCGTTATTATATGTTTTTTTTTTTAATTCTGAAGTCATCTCTGCATGACGTATATATAGACATTTTCTTTTGTCTTAAATAAACCCAAAATTAGAAACGTGTTATTTATGCAGTGTCAGAAGATAAAAAAATTACTATTTAGCCATAATCTTAATGTTTTAATGTTTCATGTTATTTTTTCGAATTTTAAAGAGGTGAGAGAGAGTTTCTATCACGCTTTGATTATGTGGGGTGGTAGCACTTGCAGCTTAACATGATTTAGAGTCTTAGATTTTATCAGAATTTTTTTCTTATTAGTCGTAAACTCTTAATTTTACAAGCATGGTACTAAAAAAAGGCAAGGCTGATTTACAACATGCTAGTACACCAAAACAAAACATCTATTTAAAAAGATAAAAAAATCTCTCCAGCCAGTCTTACATTTCTTTAACATTTAATACTAACTATACCAATTACAAAAATAAATAAGAAGCATTTCTATGTAACGCAACAGTATGGACTACCAGTTAGAAAATTCAAATATTTCAATGAGTCTCAACATATTTCTTTTTTAGCATTGTATATATCAAGGTAATTTAATTAAACGAAATGCACTTGCAAACAATACTATAGCAAAACGTACACAATACTGTGAATATGAAATGCATATGGTGTTCGAATTAATTAATTTTCGAAATAATCATGTAAAAGCTTTTTAAAATTTAAACTAACTCTTCGACTTCCAAACTTCAATATGACAAACTCAGCAAACGTTGCTTACAGTTGCAATGTATGTGTTTAACCAAATAAATTCAAAAATGAATGTTTTTAAGTAGTAATTAAAATATAATAAAATACAATAATTAGTAAATTCCGTCACGCCAAATTTTATATATTTTTAAGATTGAACACAGGATTGATTGAACACAGGATTACTAGTTTTAACTCAACTTACACTTAAAAATTTCAGATTCACTCCAAAAATGCAAAAAAGTATTTTCAGATTTATTTAATGTCAACCTTTTCTAAATTGCCTAAAACTAAATTCTTTTTCAAAAAATCCTGATCTAAAGTCAAAATTTCGGGATAAAAATGGATGCATAAAAACAGATTGATTAATTGAAATACTGTCAACAGGAGCTGCTTTGGTCCTTCACATAAATAAAACAATAATAATAATCTTTGTTTAGAACAAACAATTCAAGATAATATGGGATTTTCGCTTCTGAAAAATAATTTATACAATAATTCAATACTTTGATGTAATTTAAAACTTTTTTTAGTGGCAAAACTGAAAGTTCGTGCAAACAACTATTTTTGTGGGTAAATAGTATCCCTACAAACTTTCTATAGTGGAACAATCTGAAGTAGTACTACAGAAAATTATGTGTCAAACTTTTAACTTTACACTTAAAATCAGGAATTGATTAAAACTATAAAACGTGTTTTGTTGAGTATATTTTGGTTTCTTTTAAGCATTTTTTTAGTTAAAAGAAAAAATCGGTTTTCTTGCTCAGACAAAAAATATTTTAACACTCTTATAAAATTTTAACAAAATGTCATCAATTTTATTTTAGTCTTATTATAGTCTTGTATTTTCGATTTGTAATTCCGACAAAATTTTCTGGTTTTTGCGAAATTTAAATTGATGTATAGTAACCATAACTCTCTCATGTAGTTTTGTTTAATTAACTTATATAGCTATAAAGGATTGACATAATTTTTGGAAAATAAAATCTTTTCAAATTAAGACGGATTAATGACAATATTATTACGTTATTATGCGTTTCAGATGAAAATTGTTGACGAAAAATTAAAAAAAAATCAACAATATTTTTTTTTGTTGATTCGAACAAAATTTCTATTGGCCCGTATTTAAATGAAAAGATTTGTTGGTCCAAACAAATTTTTGTTGATTCAAGAAAACATTTTTTTTGTGTGTATTAACACCTGTAACCCATGTGTGATAATAGTTTTTCCTTTAACTTTTGATTTTTAATGGAAATGTTAACTTTTCATGAAGCTAATATGGGAAATAGAATTTTGGGCTACTTTGTGCCAGGCCTATTTTCGTCCGAAAATAGCACCAATTACTGAGAAATGCTTTTTATAAAACAAATTTTTTTAAAATGTTTTAAGTTACTTTTTTTAATGTCATTGTAATAAACTGTTATATTGTTTTTGTTCCAGTTGCTGAGGATTACATGACGAAAACTCTTTCTGGTTTCTTTAATATTAATAATTATTTTATTGTGTTCAAATGTAAAAAAATCGAGTTGGCTGTGTTAATCCAACAGCAGATGCTGTTGCTATGGTGCATCAATAAAAATGTATTTATTTACTTACAAAAAGTATTTATTTTATATGAAACTGAGTAATTAGATCAAACAATCGCGCAACTTTGTTCCAAAACATAAAAAAAAAGTTTAAAAATCAAAAATTAAAAAAAATTCTTCTTAAAAACCATTTTGCTCGACAGTTTCATGTTAAATGGTTAGGCTCAGTATCGGAGTTGAAAAATCATGTATAATATCTGCTTATATAATATGCTATTGTAGCGATTCCGGATTTATTTTCATCTTCGAGTATACAGTTTATGTAGCCATTCCGGATTTACTTTATTCTTCGGATATACAGCTTAGGTCTTCCCCATTAGGCATAAATATTTAGATAACATAATTATGCTGGCTGTTCTACATATGGAAATAAACGTATAATCTGCATTGTATCACATCTGATACCTTGATGACGTTGAAAATCGAAATTTTATCTCTATTGATATAATTAATGTGTAGTATATAGTGTTATATATATATTCATACATTTTAATAGAAACATGAATTTTATTTAGAATGCAATTAAATTTCAAGTGAACGAAAGCTAAACTTTTATGCATTGATAAAATTTTATTAAAATTTTACGAAAGATATAATAAAAATAACAGTTTTGATTTTATAATTTTAATTTAATTTTAAATTATTTTTTTTAAACTCAATCTTTATCCGCTTATTTTTTTAAAAATTTTGTTTGCTCTATAAGTAAAAAAAAGTCTTTTTAGAATGTAATTTAATTATGAGTTTGCATTTGTATGGCTAGAAATTATTTTTTTCACATTCTCCTACAAAATTACAATTTTATTTACACTCCAAGGTTTTGTTCGAATGTTCTATTTTAAAAATCAAAATCTTTATTGATATAATTATTATGTATAGTTCATGAGGTTTTATATTTCTTACATTTGAATTACATTTTGCAACAAATATGAATTTTATTCACCATGCAATCAAATTTCAAATGGACGTAAGCAAATTTCTTCGTTGAACTATTTGATCAATTGAACAATGATTAAGAAAATTACCGTTACCATTTGTATTGACAGAACTCATTTGTCCTTCATAATCTGCTGTTTCGTACAATACAAACTTTTCAATAACAAAATCTTGATTTCGGGGATGCGACACAAATGGCTGATTTTTACCATTAAATTTTAGAAGTATTCATCGTTTCATTAAATTTCAGAAATTTTTTCGTTAACCCTTTCCGGCACATTGTGTCCACCCCCCCCCCCCCCCCCCCTGGGATACCTAATTTTAATTCCAAACTTGGAAATGGCACCAATAATATTTTAATGAAATTTTGCCTTTACGGTGAAAGCTGAAATTAAGCTGTTCTTAATTTCTCGAAAAATTGTTTCTAAATTCCTGCGTCAGTCGATAATTTATTTTTTTACTAACAGAATTTGCTCGTGCTGCAGAGGGTTAGATAAGAGGATGATTACATTAAAGTTTTAAGGATAGCAATAAATCATTTTTCCTCAGTGATTGCATCCCTGTGATTTGTGTGAAATCTTAAGGGAATGAAATGCAGATACATATTCCGTCTTTTTTGACGAGGATTACATACTAGTTTTTTAATAATGAAAATGTGAGAGGAGCCAGGAAGAAGTGTCTCGGTTGACGGTAAATCAAGTTCAAAAATATAGTCTGATAATTAAAAATGCAGTCTTTTTAAAAACAAATAACAGTTCTAATAAGAACAAACATTTATATGTATACTATTAAAAAGCTACAGGCATTCTTCTATACAATTTTTTTAGTAATCTATCAATGCGTGTTCATTGAATTGATTTTATTTAAATAAAAGTTTAAGCATTTCAGGATTTCTATTGAATTATGTTGATTGAAAACAAATTTTAGTATTTTTTTTTTGTTTAACTATGATAAATAAAACATAACGATAATTAATCTAATTCAATGTGTCTTTTATGCCATATTATAGTCTAATAACATTTAAATTTTTTTTTAATTTGGTATATTATTTGAAAAAAATTTATATCACGTATATTGAAATTATATTCTTCCTCCTTGTTTAACTATGATAAATAAAACATAACAATAACTAATCTAATTCCATGGGTCTTTTATGCAATATTATAGTCTAAAAACATTTAAAAAATATAATTTTTAATTTGGTATGTTATTCGAACAAATTTATATCACGAATCGTGTATTAAATTTATATTCTTCCTTTTTTACTCATTTCGCTTCATTTATTAGTGCCCATTTTTTTAAAACGTTGAAAGTAAAAGATTTTTTTATTTTTTAATTTCTAAGAAATCTGTACGTTAATTTACTGAAAAGATTGATAAAAGAACAAGAAGGAAAATTACTTAAATTAATTGCTTCGATTAAGCTGCTCGAAAATATTTACTTTAGCTTAAAAAAATTTGGAAGTTTTCAGATTTTAAAGGCAAGATAATGTTCAATCATTATTTTTTATAATGGCTTGAAGTTTTTAAATTGTTTTGTAAAAGAATTTTTATTATGGTGTATCATAAAATATTATATCTTTTTTTAGTATTTTCCAACAAAGTTGAAATGTGCTTATACATTCGGTTTGTCTGGCTGTCTGTCCGCGCTCTAACTCTCGTAAATATACTTGGATTGTCATAAATTTTTTGGACGTTAATGACAATTACCCGAGTACGAAACCTATTGAAAATGAAGTGCCTGCCATGATTAGTTTATTTACAGTTACAGTCAAACATTTTTCATTACATTACGGCCTATGGGAAAAAATCGTTTCAACTGATATTTAAAGATGTTAAACCCTGTCAAATATCTTAAAATTTATATTCATCTACAAAGTACATTAAGATATTCATTTTGTAAAGTATGCAGTGAAAATAATAGTTATTATTCATTTACGGTGCCACACAAAATAATTCCAATACATAATAATAAAGTTGGATTATGTGCGGTATATTTTTATTATGGTAAACGATTTCATATATAAACAAATTGATATACATTGTTGAGGAATAATATAAGTTATTTCATGCATAATATGAAGTGCATAGCATTTACAGAGACACGCAAATGATTTTAAATAGTATATTCTATCCGAAGTCCTGCATATCATGGAAGATGGATGTTAGATGGATGAATTGCATTTTGAATTATGGTATACACTTTTAAGTTTTACTAGATGTATGCATATTATATATATGCTAATTGTTACACAATTTAGATATGCAGAGTTACACAAAATATCTCGAAAAGGTTACTTAATATGAGCGTAATTTACTTAAAGCTGTTTTTTTAAACATGTTATGCCTTTTTACGATGAACTTACTTTAGTTTACTAAGAAATGTTTGTAGTATTTAGATAAAATGGTATACAGGGTAATGCAAAGAACTGGATGCATTGTCATCTTTGGATGACAATTTCTGGAAATTTTATTTTAGCAGTTAAAAAATATATTTTTTAACTAAACATTAGCAAATTATTTTCGCGTATTAAAAATACTATGTATTTTACAGGGCTAAACAAAAGTATTCAAGTATGTTTCCATCTATTAGCAACAATTTCTGAAAGGAAAATTTCAACTAGTTGGCCGTTTTCTTGCTAAACTAAATTTTACTATTATATAGTTTATATAGTAACCGTCTGATCAAATACATGACTTTTCAAAAGTACTGGAATACATATTTAGATATGCACAATAAAACGTTATTTCCCTGGATAACGAAGTTTTGTTAAAGATTTCAAGAAGTGTTGGAAAGTGCTTCATAATCTGTGCTTAACGCATGATTTTTCGTACTTGTCTAATTTCATTTGATAACATTCAAAATCTTTTTCTTACAATTACATTTATTGATGTTTCTTCCAAACAACAAGCTTCATAATTGATCATTAAGTTCTTCAAATTTAGAAATCAATAATTATCATGATTACCTTCGCATATTTATTATGTATTCGGTAATTCGTTTACACATATTCTATAATAAATCTTTGAAATTTAAGTCCTTTACCGTAACGACTAAAGTGTTCTGTATCATCTACTACAGTATTTCAGACTGATTTTGTCTGGCAATAATCTGTATAATGAAAGCGATAAAAAAAAACATGTTTGCAAATAAAATTTTCTATAAAATTGCATTTAATCAGTAAAAAATACAGTCTTAAATACCTAAATCTGAAGTTTGATTAAAATTCGTGCTTTAGTTCTAGAGATAGTGCTACTGCGGGAATTAGGAATAATTCAGCTAGAAATCTGACCTGTTGAGCAATCTACACTGAAACGTAGACAACATCAACTTACGCGAAGGACTAATCCAGTGTGAAGTTTGTTGGAAATCCATGCATTAGTTCTTCAGATAGAGGTATTGCATAAATCGTAAAAAAATGCAGCATAGTAGCACCTTCTGTAGAGCGATTTAAACAAAAAACTAATCAGCATCAATATTTATCAGGGATTACCTAAATAAAATTTTTTCTTAAATTCCGAGTCTTTAAGTCTTTATCCTTGAGATAGTGGGCCCGCAAAATTTATGTAACATACAAACAGACAGACCGACAAAGCCACACCCAGAGACGGGCATTTTGAAAAACAAAATGACATTTTTTGGAATCTCTGACCTCCCCCCTAAAACGTGTAAAATTGTTGAAAACTGAAATTCGAAAATTTTCATGAATCCAATACTTTTTTTGTGAAAAAAAAGTATTAGATTATTTTTTAAATCATATGTATTTTATTTAAAAAAAACTTTGTAATAATTTTTAGACATTCCTTCCAAGTCTGCGAAGCATCGCTGTGCGAATTAGTGTAAAAAATAATACTTATCATAAAAACACTTAATAAATGATATATATTAACATTTTTATTTCCTAAAAATAAACTACTTAAAGTAATAAAAATGAAATCAATTTAAAAGTATGCGTTGAAATTTTGAACTTTTTATCACTTTGAGGTATTTTCTAACACAAACTGAGAAATTTTAACATAGTGAAAATACTGTTCATCATTTAAAAAAAAATTGAAGCAGTTAAGCTTTTTTCTTTTTCCCATATATGAAGGTTCTTTAAAATACAAGTAGAGATGTATAAATAAATTTAAGCAAGGAAATAAAAATTGATGCTTTTATAGTTTTATAATTAAAGGATTTCGAGTACTGTTAACATATAGTTCACCGACAAGAAAAGTAACGCATTTCGCAAAATTTCAGTTTGCGTTTTATTGCACTAATAACTCCGTCACATGAAACCGGACAAATTTAAAAGAAAAAGTAGACAAATTAAAGATATTGAGAGATGGTTAGTGGGCGGGCGGGGCTCTGAAGCTATCGACTTTCCCTGCCCTCATCCCGAACATACATGTCTCGGACGGTGGTTGGGTGGGTCAACCGTCGCGGTGAGCGACCAATTTTCGTCGACGACCCCTACCTACGACCCAAACAGACATAGTCTCTTGCGCGACAGCGCTATCGCCGGCCATGGATAGCGCCAAAATACTTCACTTACGACCCGAATAGCCTTGGACTGTATGATAAATATAAAGAAACTGTTTGAAAAATGATAAATTTATTTGATGCAATTAATTGATTTTAAAATTTATATTAAGCAAAATAAATACACTATTGTACTTCAGAGTTTTTTCCGCTATACAAAACGTTTCATAAGTGTAGTTATATCAGAAATTACTTTATTACACTATTTGCCCAGTCGTGACCACAAAAAAGGAGTATTTTAAGAGGTAAATTTATCCAACCCTCCAAACATCATATATTGTCATTCATAAGGGTTTAAGACTTTTATGCACGTTTTTACTCCTGCATATATAGCTAAGTTTTATAATTTTAATTTCGAGTAAAACCATGCAAATTTTCTTTTGCTTCTCCCATAAAATTTATTTCTGTAAAAATGTGCCCTTTTTTGGGGGGGAGGGGTGAAGAATATGTTTATCAAATACCTCTCATCACCTCATATCAAATACTAAGTTATAGCAACTGAACAATTATTCTTCTACTTTATTACTGAAGTATATGCATTGTAAATAAAAATTTCATACTATAATAAAAATTTAAACATCTTTTTGGGCACTTTATTATTATTTTTTTAATGATGCTCTAATATCCTCCATATCATGATAAACAAATACATCAGCCTACATTAACATACTGATTTCATACCGTATACCATGCACAGAAATACCCATATACAGGGTGTATCTAAACTACTGGGCAAAACTTTAAGGGGTGATAGTACACATCAAGACCAATAATATTAAATAGGAAACTAAGGGTCCCAAACGTCTTCCGAAGGAGATAGGCGCCATCAAAGTTTAGGGTCTAAAATTTGAAATGATTATAAAAAACGGAAAAATTGGTCAATTCGTTTGCGTTTTCCACGAAAGATATACTTTATGTCAGTATTGTCTTGAAAATAAATTATAAAGATAATTTTTTAAAAATGCCGATAGAGGGCGCTTTAGACTTTGGAGTAACGAACAACTACTTTTTACCGTTACATTTTGCATCTCATTGAATATTTTTAGAAGTTTTAAACTTCTAATAAACTTCATAAACTTAAATTTTGAACTCAAAATCAGTGGTTAAGTAGTGCAAACTGAACTGTGTTCAATGGGAGTGGGTAGGTTCAAATTTCAAATGATTATAAAAAACAGAATAATTGGTCAATTGATTTGCAGTTTTCCCTAAAACTATTCTTTATGTCAGTATTGCCTTGAAAATAAATTATAAACATAAATTTAAAAAAAATGTCTATAGAGTGCTCTTTAGACTTTGAAGTAACGTACAAACAATTTTTACCGTTATTTTTTGCATATCATTAAAATTTTTTGAAGCTTAGACATAAACTTAAATTTCGAGATGAAAATCTGAATCGTTGAGAGTGGTTAAGTAGCACTAACTGAACTGTGTTCCATGGGGGTGGGAAGGTTCAAATTTCAAATGATTATACAAAATGGAAAAATTGGTCGATTTGTTTGCTGTTTTCTCAAAAACCATTCTTCATATCAGTATTTTCTTGAAAATTAATTTTAAAGATAAATTTCAAAAAATTCCGTTAGAAGGCGCGTTAAACTTTAGAGTAACCAACAACAATTTTACAATTCAACTAAGTACTTTTGTATCTAATTAAATGCTTGCAAATGCTTAGACTTAAATTTTGAGCTCAAATTCTGAATCGTTGGGATTGGTTAAGAAGCGCAAACTGAACTGGGTTCAGGAGTTGGAATGTTACCCTGCCGACCCTACGAACACAGTTCAATTTTTCGCTACATAATTACTCACAACGATTCGGATTTTGAGCTCAAAATTTAAGTCTAAACTTTTAAAACATTTATTTAGATAAAAAAAAAAATAACGGTTAACAATAGTTGTTGGTTACTCTAAAGTTTAAGGCGTCATCTAAAGGAATTTTTAGAAATTAATCTTTAAAATTTATTTTCAAGGAAATACTGACATAAAGAATGGTTTTAGAGAAAACCGCAAACGAATCGACCAATTTTTCCGTTTTTTATAATAATTTGAATTTTGAACCTCCCCACCCCCATTGAACACAGTTCAGTTAGCGCTACTAACCACTCTCAACGATTCAGATTTTCAGCACAAAATTTAAGTTTATGTCTAAGCTTCAAAAAAACTTAATGAGATGCAAAAAATAACGGTAAGAAATTGTTGTACGTTACTCCAAAGTCTAAAGTGCGCTCTATCGACATTTTTTGAAATTTATCTGTATAATTTATTTTCAAGACAATATTGACATAAATAATGATTTTAGTGTAAACCACAAATCAATTGACCATTTTTTCTGTTTTTTATAATCATTTGAAATTTGAACCCACTCTCTCTCATTAAACACAGTTCAGTTTGCGCTACTTAACCACAGATTTTGAGCTGAAAATTTAAGTTTATGTCTAAACTTCTAAAAAAATTTAATGAGATGCAAATAATAACGGTAAAAAATAGTTGTTCGTTACTCCAAAGTCTAAAGCGCCCTCTGTCAGCATTTTTTGAAATTTATCTTTATAATTTATTTTCAAGACAATACAGACATAAAGAATAGTTTTCGTGAAAACCGCAAACGAATCGACCAATTTTTCCGTTTTTTATAATCATTTCAAATTTTGGACCCTAAACTTTGATGGCGCTTAATTCCTTCGGAAGACGTTTGGGACCCTTAGTTTCCCATTTAATATTGTTTGTCTTCATATGTACTATCACCCCTTAAAATTTTGACCAGTAGTTTAGATACACCCTCTATGTCACTCGCAAAGAACGTTAAATTTTAATTGTCTTTATATGTTTTACTATACATAGACTTACTTTGTAATATATTTTTAAGCAATTGTTCATATATTTTTTACGGTCCATCATAAATTAATTTTACAAAAAGGATTATGATACATTTTCTTATTTATTTAAGTACGGATAATTTACTTCAATTTTTTATGCAAAAGAATTTTGCTTGAATGATATTAAATCTAAATCATTCGTTAAAATTACTTATGACTGAGTTAATTTTCAGATTGAATGCCTTTAAACACTGATAAAATACGTGCATTGAATTAAAATTTTAAAGTATAATTGGTTTAATAAAACAATATTTGCAGCCATGCGTAAATTTGTACTCAAAACAGTGAGGTGAAGAGACGTACGAAAGCGTGAAATAGGAAAGGGAAAATTAAAAATTGACTTCATATGTGCTTCGTCGTGTATATAACCATGAAATAGCGCTATTTTTGAAAGGCAGTCATTTGGAAAAATGATTACGGTGTTTGGAAATTTTAGTAAAATATATGATAAAGTATTAAATATAATTTTCGGAATGGAACCTCTAAAATTACTCATGCTAACAATTTTGTTCTATCCGTTACTATGCAATGACATACTTTTACGAATGTTGATTGTTTCACTGAGTGATTATTCATCAAAATGTAAGTCAGTTTCTATCCAAAGTTTACCTTAATCCATAATTATTTTAGGATGGTTTGTCATGAAAAAAATAATACACAGTGACTTATTATAAGGCATTCTGGGGTAATAACGCCACGATAAGGTTCTACCAATTTTCACGGCTTAGTTTTTAATTGTATTTTTCAAACAACTATTGGATTTGGAGTTATTATCCAGTATATTTATTGCGCAGAACATTTTAAAATACAAATTATCGCGAGAAGATATCCAAAATCTTTTCAAACATTTTGAAAGTACATGAAATGCACTAAAAATTTGTGTAATAAGTAAAGTATTTCCGGATAAAAAAAATAGTCTTTACATCACAAAACCTATCTCGCAAATTTTAGATCAAGCGTTAATTTTAGTTCTTTGTAAAAGCAATAAGACCTACAAATAGAACAAATTAACTTGAAGCTGTTTTTTGCGATTTATATGACTCAAAACCCTTCTGCGCAGAGCACATGGGTGTCATTATCCTGATTATTTCATAATTATGAATAATATTAGCACTGGGCGTTATTACCCCGCCTGGTGTTATTACACCAGAACACCTTAATTAAAACCTATATTATATTATTTCTCTATTGTTCATATATTTTTATCGTTCATTTTAAATTAGTTTTACCAAAAGGAGTTAGATAAATTTTGTTATTTACTTAAATACGGATACTTTTTCTCTTTTTATGCAAAAGAATTGAGCTCGAATAATGTTAAATATAAATAATTCGTTAAAATTACGTATGACTGACTCAATTTTCTGATAGAATGTCATTAAACACTGATAAAACATGTGGCCTGAAATAAAAACTTTACGGCATAATAGGTTTAATAAAAGAACAATTGTAACCATGCGTAAATATTCAGTGCTATACATGCTGAAAACAGTGGTATCAAGAAACGAAAAAAAAACGTAATATAGGAAAGGGAAAATTAAATAGTGACTTCTTATGTGTATCGTCTATATGACCATGAAATAGTGTTATGTTTGAAACGTAATCATGTGGAAGAGTGGATACGTTGTGTGGAAATTTTTGTAGAATATATGATAAAATATTAAATGTAATTTTCGCAATCGACAATATCTCAAAAAAATCCGCATGCGAATACTTTTGTTCTATCTGTTCTATGCAGTTCCATACATTTACAAATGTTAATTGTTTTATTGTATGGTTATTCATCAAAATATAAGTCAGCTTCTATGCCCAGGCTATTCACACTAATTCTATATTACAACCTTATTTCAGAGAGTAATGCCCGTCGATGAACAAATTAAGGGGGAGATACGTTACCTCATTTTCCCCCTTTATACTTAATTATTGAACTCCAAAAACTAATCAGGAATACTCCTTATCATACTGAAACTTTATCCAAAGTTCAAAGAAAATCGGCTTGTTCATCATAAAAACATTATTTTTTTAATTTAGGAGGAGTTATCTCCCGCCGCCCCTTTATACTTACCCATTAAATCTCAAAAACTATCCAGATATTTACCTTAATAGAAAGAACCTTGATTCAAAATTAAAGTAAATCAAATAGTTCTGCATAAATACCGATTTATCTAATTCCGATACATTACTTTATATAACGGAAGAAATCGCCCGTCCCCCCTTTATACTTATCAAATGAACCGGAAAAAGCTAATCATGCAAGTGTATTACCAGTATGAACCTATATCCAAAAATTAAAGCAAATCGGTTAATTCTGCATGAAAAACCCATTTACCTAAATTAAGGGAAGTGGCCTCCAGATCCACCTTTATACTTAGCCTATGAAACTCAAAAAAAAAATAATAATGAAGCGCCTTATCAGAACGAACTGATATTCAAACTTGAAGAAACTCAATAAATTCTGCGTAAAGAACCTATTTACATAATTAAGTGGGGTTACCTCCTCTGCCCCCCCCCCCTTTATATTTAATCAGTGAAGTTTATTTTAATGAAATTTTGATCTTGTAAAAAAGCGTTGTATATGTTAATCCTTAAATAAAGTTTAAATAAAATGAAACAGATATTTTATTATTGAAAACCTTTGAAGCACTATATAAAGTAAACTTTAATTAACTTTAAAGATAAAGATGTTAAACAGTAACTTCTGATTAAATTTAATAAATTACATTGAAATAATACCATAATGACAAACAACATCAACAGCAACAAGATAATAAAATAAACATTTATACAACTGAAATGTTTTATGAATAATATTTTCAGGATTATTTGGTAGTGTTTTCGGATATTCGGTAGCACATTTTTATTGTCAAAATACAAACTGGCTTAAAAACAGTACATACTTTTTGTTAGAATTAAATATTTTGAATAAATAAATTAAATTTTCCGAGGGAAAATTTCATTGTAAAAACATAAGGACATTCAATGACGCTTATTACTTAAAATAAATAATAAATTTATTTACCTTGGTTAAACAAAAAAAAATAAATAAAAGAACAGTTATTTTACACTTTGTAAAAACATGATACAGTAAACAATATGAGAATTCATAATAGTTTTCATCAATTATTGAATAAATAGATAAATAAATTATATTTGAATGGTACAGCTTCAAAATACACATTATCCACTGTTTTATGTTATTCAGTTATACCTATAACTTCGTTCGTCTTTTTATTGCAAATAGTGATTTTAATATGATGAACATTTTTTGGATGAAAAAAAAACGCTGCTAGTCTTAGGTGAAATACCTTGTGCATCAAAAATAGAAATAAAATGTGTCAATGTTAAAAAAAAAAAAAAAAAAAAAAAAAAAACATGAAGTTGTGAAAAAATGTTCCATTAATTTAATGATAGTTAAGAAGTTGAAACATGTATAATAGTAAAATATTTGCACATTTAAAAAATATTTTGTTGTGTTTTAACAGTTGTTGCTCATTACGCTTCAAAATAACATAATAAAAATCAATGTTCAGATTGTTTGTTTTAAATTTATATGTACTTTTGTTTAGAATTAACATCACTCATAGTAAAAAGCTCAAAAACTCACATTTTGTATGTTTAATTTTAAATTTCATCTTTACCAGAATTATTAAATATTTAAGACTATTTGCAAGTAATTATTATGACAAAAAATACAACTGAAAAAATATGTCAATATATCATGTTTATTAATAATACCATAGACCTGTTACTTAACATAGAGACAAACGTATTAAATAAAATAAACTCATGTCAAAAGGGATATATAGCCTGATACTAAATCATGTTACTATAGCCGACCCAAGTACGCTTCCTTGTTGTAAAACTGATTTGTATAACACAAACATTAAAATGTTTATATAATTACATAAAAGATTAATTACTAAAATATAATTGTAGCATTTACGTTTCGTTTATAAGATCACCCAAAAGATCTCTAGACAGGGCTACAGAGTACTATAATTGTCAAATTTAAGCGGTTTGTTGAAATGTATTTGTTTTATAAGAAAATCATTTTTTTTTAAATTTCCTATAAAAATATCTATTTTTTTATTTAGATCAGTTTACATTTCTGAATTTCGACGCTTATCATAAACAGAAAAATAATACTAAATAGCCTAACTTTTGTCAATGTGGTTACATACACACGGAATTCAGATATGCAGTCGGTCCAATTAAAAACTCCGTTGCAAGGCGTCATTTAAGCAGTTATGATCCGTTTACAGGGTCACTTAAAAAATCATGATTAGATTAGAACCAACAGATATTTACTCACCAACATGTATTTAAATGTTTTTATACCATTTCAGACATATAAAGATTTATTATATTACTTGAAAAATGAATATGAATTCAGATTGTTCATCTGAAATTTCGCCAATCCAAGATCCCATTTTAGAATTTGTTTCTACATTCACTTTCTTAAAAAATGATTCAGATTTCAGCACGCACTCTTTTCAGAATTCAATAGTTTCAATTTTTGGACCTTGGGTTTAGAAGGAGTCGAGATAGATTTTTACGAGTCACTTGGAGTATACAAATCTGTGTTGCGCTTCTTTTTATGACTGAGGTTTGAGATTAATATATAGGTGGAAATATTTACAATATGTTCTTTTTTACGAGATAGATACTTCCAAAAGGATTTTATAATTAAACTTTGTACATACAAAGCAGTGATAAAATATTAGTAATAATAATAATATATTTTATATATTTTTTGAAGAAAATCATTTTTACAATGTAGATACGATAAAAATTTAAATCAACTAATTTTAAAAAATACGATTTTTATCGAATCATAAAAAACATTCCTTATAAACCGTTCTTAGAATTATAATACAACATGAATTATATATTGTTGAAATTTTACGATTAAAAAAAAGCCATTGTTTATATCATAATTCATAAAATTAAATTTCAGTAAAACTGACACAACTATACAGAAAGCTGATAAAGATAAATAAACATTGTCTTTTACTTTAATTTTAAATGGAAAATATCTATAGATGTCTTTACATGAATAATAAAATAATGGATAATCATTTTCATTTTCAAAATTACAATATTGAATTTATGTATTAATTATGAAACAGATTCCTAATTTTATTCAACTCTAAAATATCTTCCATAGTTTACTGTGTATATATCAGAAGTTGATTTCATTGCAAAAAATATGAACTTAGATATGCATATACTTTTAAAGTTGAAATATAGAGATTTAGGCACTTTGTAAAGCATTTCAAGATAAATATATTTTTATATTCATTGAAAGAAAAATATAACTATTTTTTGAGAAATGTTTTTCAGAAATATTTTTTCAAAAAAGATGAACTATTATCAATAGCCTGCTAAGAAATTCTATCTTTATACATCAAAATATTGAATATTCGAATTTATAAAACCCTTATTTTACTTGTCATTGAAAAAATCTTTTCAAAGTAAAATCTTTAAACATTTTCAGAATGAAAGAAAGTAAAAACACCGAGAATATATTTTCATAAATAAATATATATTATTGTTTCAAATAGATTTTAAGTTATTTTAAGGATTATATTTCACTGGTTTCTTGGATCAGCCTTGTTTTTCCCAGCACGCTGAGTCTTGAACTGACAAATATTCTCGATAGTAAATTCAAAAAGGCTGTTTGCTGCCTTTTATTGCATTATTTTTGCATTTATAATCGTTGGTTTTCTATCCTTATATATTTCACTGGGAAGTACATGATTTTTTAAAATTTATCATTACAACTTTGCCCATCCATAATAACTTGTTTGTATAGAATCAATATTGCAGCTATCTGTGTATTACTGATGGTTTTATCCCTAACTGACTATTGACCAAACAAATGGAATCGTTGACATGCCTTGGAAAGTTAATCAACACATCATCAACCATATCCTCTTGACATATCTGACCATATACGACAAGTGCTCCATTTATTAAGCAATTTATTAAGCTGTATTTTGTACTGTTCGCAGTAAACTTATTTTGATATTCACATATTGAGTATTTGGAAAGTGGGTAAATGTCCGTAATTTATTTAGAGATTTCTATAAATTTGTGTTTAATACGTCATCCCTATCAACAACGCGGCACACTATGGCTTTTTCTGTTCGAAAACAAAAACTTTTTCAGTGAAAAGAAAATTTAATAACTCGATGCTATATGCACACAAAAACTAATTTTACTATCTTATTCTTTTTGAGGTTTATGGGGATCAAAGTTGTGGAAAAGCTTTTGGAGACCCTTGCATATTAACATATGAATACATCATGGTTTGTTTCGAAGTACAGATTTTAACTTAATAGCATTTTTTTAGGTATTAATTCTTTTGTAATACCTAATCCTGATAACATGAATCGGTATTCGATGAACACACCTGCTTTATTTCAGATAACGTTTAAGCAAATACAGGTTCATATGAACCATGGATTAATTTTTTTGTAATGATACATATGCTTGAGTGGTTCTAACAACTAAAAAAATTTCGACTAAAATTAATTGAATTATTGAAGCCAACTACTTCAATACATTTTTAAGACACTTTTTTATGTTTTTCTGAAATTGGATATCATTGATTTAAAAAATAGAATATGGCCTAATCACTTGAGCAAAATGTATCTTGTCTTTACAGTAGACTTACATACTATGAGGTGGACTTTCCAATCTCGTCAATTATCTCGAAGAATACCGCTCCGACGCATTTCGTGGGAAAATGCTTTTTCCATTATTTATTTCTATGCTCCCTCCTTCTTCAGAAGATGTAATCTAATCTGCAGACGACATAAAAAAATATATATTTATTTATTTTTAAGTTCAGCGTTTTATTATTATAAATTTTATCAGTAATAATAGTATAGGTTTCAATTACATTATGAAGAATACTCTTATATCATATTTAAACTTAATTACAAATATTAAAATGTTTTAAACAATAACTATTACAAACAAACAGCGGGAACTCCATCGTATCTGGTTTTTTGGCCAAGTTCAAAGATACACTCTTGAAGAGTAAGCTTATTTTAAATCCTTTTTTAAGCCGACTTGATGGTAATATTTGTTGACAAAATTTTATTTACATTGTATTACGGCATTCCAAACTTCATGAATGTTCTTGATTATAGAAACAAAAGAAAGAGTAAGATAAAACATCACTTTTAAATTAGAGGCAAATAAATTGTTACTTTTTGTATCTGTTTACCTAACCAAAAATAAAATAACTCGTTACATCAATAAGTAAAAGTGCAAAGACTAGAAAAATAGTTTCATACCCAGAAATAAACCAGGATTTTAGGTATAAACAAGGTTTTTTGAGAAAAAAGAGGTGTATTAAAGAAACCTAAGCAAAACTAAGGGTTTATTTGAAATAAACTCGTGCATAAACTGCTTTTTATATCTCTACTGATTGCATATTTTAAAGGTTATGGTGTCGAGCAAAAAATACCTTTCGTTGTTAGTCATAGGAGAACGGCGTGGTAAACAACGTGTTAATCATCAATAAATTTATTTCGATGTCAGCAGATAAAGATAAATCTGCTAGTTTTTTAGACTGTTATCGGAGCTATATTATGTAATCAAAATAACATGAAACTGTAGGATATCGAAGAAGAACACTTGTTGACAAAAGCTATATCCAGTTGTCACGAATTCGTAAAACAGCTCAGAACGTATAATTATCTCTTCCAACCCAACGTAATGCTATTTTATACAAAAGACGTAAGGATACCTGATCCGACAACAAAGTTCAGAGCGGCCAATGAACTTTTTATCTGGCGATTAATAAATCACTGAAGGAACAAAAATCGAGTCGGAGAAAAAATGTGTTATCAAAATTTATCGGAGTTAAATGTGTTATCAAAATTTATCTTACCTAATGTTACTGGCAAGTCGTTTCGCAGAGGATCACGGTCTATGGAATAATATTTTAATATGTAAATAAAAGGTTTTAAGGAGCAAATGATAGAATATAATACACCAGCAGTCTCCGCCCGCTACTCTGGTAGGTTTCTCTTAAGGAATCTTGAATCAAACGAAGCACATCTAGTAAAGATTTTTTTTAAACTTAGTATATAATCAAATATCCATAATTGTTGTATTATTCATATAATTTACATTATCCTATTCAAGTCGATGATGCCGACATAAACGACACAATAGCTCTAAAATGTCTGAAGTACTTATGTTTAATTATTTTTTAGTAGGTATGATATCTTAAATTTTCCGCTTCTTCCAAAACTTATTGCTGACATATGGCGAAATATCTCAGAAGCGCTGGTGGTGTATAATTTGCATTAATGGTCAGAGAGCTTTACAATGTTATGTAACATGAGGAGTGTAGGTCAAATTTAGAAAATTGTCCCCCCTTCCCTCTCTGAGTTCCAACTATCACTTCTCACTGATATAAAATCTCCCCCTCTCTTCGAAATTTTCAAATATTATAATTAATATTTATCAGATGGCCCTTAAAAGCACACGATATGTAATGATAAACGCTTCAATATAAAAAAATTCTAAAAGTGCCCCCCGTGGGGATTAATTGGGTTGCGGGAAGAAATTGTCATAATATGAAAGAGAGGTCAGAGGGCTCTACGATGATATGTCACATGACGAGTCCAAAAAAAATGTTAGGAATTTTTTATCCCAACTTTAATATCCTCGGAGGTAGAAATTTAAATTTGCTGAAATCACGTCTTTAATTAATTTTTATTAGATTTATTTTCTGCCGTTTCACACTTCTACTTAAAACAACTGCTGTGATGTGTCAAATGTTCTAAATTCTTCGACCCCCTTTTAACCCCATCAGGAGGGCAATTTCTAAAATCGCTAAAATAAGTGTATAGTTAGTTTTTTAGCCCTCTAAGCGTCTGGAACATAATATTCCGTATACTGAACTCCAGTCTTCACTGCAGCATGAGCAATATTTAAAATTCTATAATTCTATAGATTTGATGAATTTTCAATACATCGAATAATGATTCGTACTCCGGAGAATTACATTCATTTTTATAATAAAATATTTTTAATAATGTTGAAAGAATCATAATTTCTTAACATTTAAAACAAAATGTTGAGAAAACAACTTTACAATTTTTCCCTTAACAAAACTTTGGAGGGTTAGTAAATCTATTTTCTAGAATGTCACGCTGCTAACCAAAACGGCTGCTGTGATATAGAAAGATGTACCAGTATTTTCGACAAACTTTTAATCACAAAACAAATTCAAAACAAAAATAATTCAAAATAAATTCGAAACAAATATTTAGTCAAAAATTCTGTTACACAAAGTTGCACAGAAGAGTGGATTAGTATTATGACATAAATAAAATTCTCAACAATTTCCCTAAAATATATGTGGTAAATATTTTTTAAGAAGCATATGATGGTTGGTTGAAAATTCGTAGAAATAAATTTCAATAATTTTCAAAATGCTGTTCCAAAGAAAAAAAGAGTTTTATTCATTCTGGCTAAGTTCAAAATTGCTATTTCTCTGTCAATATCATAAACATGTACATTTATATGCATTAATACCACTTAAGCGAAAATCTGTTTTGTTTATTTTAACTTTTCAAAGTCGTGTTAAAATTAATTTTTCTTAACTACAAAAGTTAAAAAATATGTCTGTTAACGTACTGAAGTCACTGTCAGTGAAAATAAAACGCTTAAAAAATTAAAAAGTTACTCACTCCTTACTAAAATTATCAGAAAAAAACCCACCTGAAGTTAAAGTAAAATTGTATTTATGAAACAATTTATTAGACAGTGTTTTTCAGTACTTACTAAGAAATTTTCTATAAAATTAATTAGATTTTTCTAATTAATCAATACTAATACCCCCAAAAAATGTTTAAATTTAAGAAATAAATCCAAAGAAATGTAAGTCATATGAAAAAAAAAGAAAAGAAAAAAAAAAAAGAAAAAGAGAAAAGAAATCTCCATGTCAGTACGGAAAAACTTACGCTTATTAATGATCAAATTTAACTGCCTAACTAAAAATAACTCATAAAGGATAAGGTCTTGCATGTTATTTAAACTCGTTAGTAAAAGCAATAACGATTGCTTAAACAGTAAAGGAAATTAAAAGGGATATTTTTTTACAAAGAGTTTTTAGAATGACTACAAAACTCAATAACTTTTAAATTAATGAGCATTATTCTAGAAAAGAAAATCATACTAAGGAAAGGATTTTCTGAACACAAAGGAAAATCCATTCCTTATTTATAAAAGAATAAAATCATATTACCGGGAAAATGTATTCTAATTATTTTTTTTCAATTAACTAGCAGACGAAAAAATAACATCCAGGAAAAGAAAGTGATTGCATTGATTAATTATTGAAGAAAAATATTTTAAGGATTATGAAAATATTTCTATTTTAATTAGGGAGTTTATAGGATACTTTCTATTGCACTGAAGACGAATACATAAATATGATTTTTTTTTTCATTCAGTTAATGGAGATTTTTATAGAAATATTAAATAAAATTAAATTAGAAAAGTTATTAAATGATAAGAAACTCTAAAGTCTGAAATAAACTATTATGCACAAACGACAGAAATATAAGACTAAACTAAACGCGAGGCATTACATTACAGTTTCAGAAAAAAACAGCACCTAAAAAAAGACCTAAGCCAAAATTGCAATATACAAATATTTTATTTTAATTTTTCCAATTTTAAATAAAAGAATCTGGCAATAATTTCTGTCATGTTTTGTTACGTGGAGTGGTGGTCCTTTCTTCGAAACATGATTTAGAGTTTTCCCTTTATTTTTTAATACTATTAGTGATTTGAAAAGAGGCATTTTTCAAATTATTTTCTATACAAATAGAAACACTTCTTTTGCACATAATCGATGCAAAAAACTTACAATTGTTAAACAGCCTCGTGCTTAGACTTGATTAGAACAAAATGTTTCTTTAATTTATAAAGCTTTAGATTTACAAATATTAGAATAAACTGTCTTTGTCCTAAAAAAGGCATGATCGATTTACCACATAGTAGTACACCAAAGCGAAAAATCAATTCAAACAGACCAATAAAGACTTCAGACAGATCTAACATATATTTTTTTTTCAACGTAAAATACTTTTACTACAAACTATAACAACTGCAGAAATAAAACTAGTCGTTGGGGGCCACCGTAATACTTTCCCATCATAGATATACACAGCATAAAATATAAAAATGAAATACACTATATGACCAAAGATGACCGTACACTTGCGATTTTTCACATTTTGTTAAATATCTCAAAAAATACATGAAGGATTATCCTGAAACTTGTGTGTAAATATAATAGTACACGTCAAACATTTCCGAAAAGCTTTTTCCCTAAACTCCAGAGGTGACCGGCAACAAATTGAAAAAGAACGAATATCTTTTGGATAACCCTGTCAAAACTAATGTAGCAAATGAGTTCAAACTGTCCATTATGATTAAATGGCTTATTGTAATAAACTATGATCATTTTTATGCGGATAGCATGTATACCCGTAGAGAAATTAAGGTCTTTATAAAAACAGTCCTAATTTTTTCCAAGTTTTTTTTGCTTATAATTTTCGGAGTTTTTAATATAAAATAATGTTTTTTTTTTCTGAAAATATGACAAACAGCATTGTACACAATACCCTGTAATCATAATTAAAAAATAATAAAAATTGTATGAAATATGAGCAGGTTTACTAAATAATTTTTCATTGCGCATGCGTGAAGGCTATCAAAAGTTCACTTACATATTATGTTAGCTAAATGTATAGAACAGCTTTTGTAAAAATCTCAAAAACATAGCTTGAAAATTGTGAAAGTGTTCGCCAATAGAATAACCTTAAAATCTGTTATTCCAAAAATGAAACAATATGATGAGGGTTTTTATCCATTTATCCATTCATTAGTGTCAATATAGAATACGCAATATGGCACGTACTACTATATTTGGATACAACCCCTCATATTTTCGTCCCATTTTGTGAATAACGGATTTTAAAAGTTAATTTTATCGACGAACATTTTCAGAATTTTCAAGCTATGTTTTTGAGACTTTCACAAAAGTTGCTCTATACATTTAGTTAACATAATATGCAAATGAGATTTTCATAGCTTTCACGCATGCTCAATGAAAAATTATTTAGTATACCTGCTCCTTTTTTATACAATTTTTATTATTTTTTACTTCTAATTACATGTTATTGTGTATAATGTTGTTTGTCATATTTTCAAAAAGGAACATTATTTTATATTAAGAATTATGAAAATTATCAGCAAAAAAATCCTTGGGACTGTTTTTATAAAAACCTTAATTTCTCTACGAGCATACATGCTATTGGTATAAAAATGAACATAGTTTATTACAATGAATCACTTAATCATAATCTACAGTTTGAAATTTTTTGCTAAATTAGTTTTGACAGAGTTATCCAAAAGACATTCGTTCTTTTTCAATTTGTTGACGGTCTCCTATAGAGTTACAGGAAAAATGCTTTACGGAAACGTATGACCTGCACTATTATGTTTATACACTTAAAGTTTTAGGATAATCTCTCATGTATTTAAGAGATATTTAACAAAATTTCTAAAATCGCAAGTGGGCGGTCATCTTTGGCCATGTAGTTTATGTGTAAACTATTTATAAAATGCATTGCAATTCCAAAATAAAATTTAAATGCATATTTAAATATATTTTTAAGAAAATGTGACTATTGGATTAAAATGGGAGTCTATGAGAATATGGGGAATATCAGAAATAGTGCTAAGTTGCTAAAATAATAGCGACTTTTGTTTGGTCAATGGAATAATCAAGTTGCACCCGATTGCGTAAAAGAAACATACTTATAACTCCAAAAATTATAATCATATTAATTAAAGAACAGTTTACTGTTTCTGATTAAACATCTCATTTGCATTTAAAATGTATCTTTGAATTGAAATTTGAATGAAATACAAGGTCATGAAAAATCGAAGACTGTGGAAAATAGGAAAACGAATATCATTCATCTTTATGCGCAGTGTAGTGTATATTCATTCACTGAAGGTAAATAATTTCGAAAAAATTTATATACCTTCTATCAGAACGAATATTTTCAGATTAGAAAAAAATATTTCCATATATAAGAGGTTACTGATATTGAATAGGCTACTTTACATCATTAAATACTCAGCATACACCAAATTTTAAGTCTTTATCTCAATTTGTTTGGAAGTTGGATTGTTTAGAGACAGACACAGAAACAGAAAGGATTTTATTTTCAAAACAAATATTTATGGAATCTCCAGTATCTGAAACGTGTCAACCCGATAATTTTTCAACCAACCGATAATTTTTTAACCCGATCTTCGAGTTTTAAAACATTTTCAAGACTTACCTTATATTACGTATGATGGGTAAGTAACAGAAACATTATTAGTGGATGTATCAGTAAAGATCATCTGTCACAAACTTCACATTTTTGAAAGAATGTTATTTATTTATATACTTATTTATCTATTTATTTTAATTTATTTATTTTGGGGAGCATTCTATATTGACCATTTCAGCTCCATTTTTTTAATTGAGTGATAAATTACTTTTACTTGAATAATGTTAATAGTATCAACCAAAATAGATTTTTTGAACATTAATGAATATATCCTTGTCTGAAATTTCATGAAAATAGTTTGCATGCTATTCAATTGATATTAATATGAGAATAGGCTGAGGGAAAAAACTTTTGTAACGTTCGCAGAAAATTTTATTAAAACAGCCTTTAAGAGACATTACAATCTTCTAATATTTTTTTGTTTGATTACATATGATTCTTCCAGAAGAGTAATCTATATTTTAAATTTAAAAATGAAATATATCTATATAATAAAAGAATCGCGAGCGCTGCAAAGAGAATTAAGCATTTTTTTTTATTATTATCATTATTACTAAACGGCAAAACATAAGTGAAGTCATTATAAAAAATACATATAGTACCATTATTATATGCAGATAGTAACAAAGGTAATTGTTAACCTTCCCACTGCCGCAACCGGATATATCCGTTCACTAAGCTGCAGGTTTCACTGCTGTTGAAGCTTTATTTAAATTCTCATAATTCTACAAATATAATTCAGTTTTAAGAAATTAGGTTATGATTGATACTTTCAAGGCTTATAAGCAAATACTTAACAAAAAAAATATATACCATGATAAAAAATATCTTTTTTTTTTTTAATTAACATTTAAAAGAAATTGCAGAAAAAAAATTACAATTTTTCCCTTTTGCTTTGCAGTCAAGAGGTTAAGACAACACATAAGATTAATATAATTTCTTACTAAGAAACTGTGTAATCGAATAGCGTTATCCATTTTTTTATACAGACACTATATCTCAGAGAAAATACTGTCAAATTCAGTACTTTCAAACGAACTTCTGGAAGCAATAGCGTGGGACGGGAGAAAAATCTTCAGCCACTTGACAAAAATCTGTTATATCTCGATAAGTAATGTATATACCAAAAATGGAAAAATTTATTCGATTCCAAATCTTATCATTAGTCAGACTTGTCAATTTTATACTTTTGCAAAAAAAAATTAGTTAGAAAATTCGTCATAGTTTCGCGTTGTTGATTAGTGAATTTAAGAACCACCTATACAAGTCATTACAAAGTATATTTCCCAAAATTATGTGAACAGAAGTTCATTATTGTTATTAATAATTTTATAAAACAGAATTTCTCTGTACGCATTTGGAGAACAATTAATCGAGTTCGGGCCAAGGTCGACTAACACTGGAAAAGTTATATTTCTGTACTAATGTTTTTGAACAAGCACATTTTTAATCATTTTCGTTAAACCAAATTCATTGAAAATATCGCATAATTTGCTTAAACCTTTATATCTGGCCAGTAAGCATATTAATTTTTTATTGGTCTCACCCGTATGGTCCGATAATTTTTCTGTCGTCCGGGTCGTTGAATATATTTTTCTAATTCTGCCGCCCCGGTCCGTTTTAAAATTGACATACATTCCGCGGGCTGGGCCGGGTATGGGCCTCGGACAATTCCCAGTCCCGTGCAGACCTCTAATATGAACCTCCATTCATTCCCTTTTTATTAATAATACAGGTACATATTGCTATTTTGATCTTAGAGTGATACCCAACGATATGATAGATCCGAAATAATAAATATAGACAAATACCCTTGTTCTGAAATTATATTGGGAAAAAATGATTCAGTAATAATAAATAATACTGTACGGATACTTAATAACAAAGAAGATATCGTTTTTATGCTCATTTATCTACACTGAAGAATGAAAGTGGAAGTTAACCTTGCCCATTCACCAATTCCAAATAAATCTTTGTGCTGGAGCGTGGGAGCGCAACGCTGTGAATACTATGCTACTGGACTTCCGAATAAAAAAAACTTACACTAACTGAATCGATCTGAACAAATAAAAAGCTGATCAGTGAAAAACCAGCCGCAGTAAATATTTCTGTGATTTTATTAATTAATTTAAGATTGATGAAATTTATACTCAATTAACATTCATGCACAAATGCGTGTAAAATATATTTCTCTAGATCTATTTAAAAGATTTTGTTTGCACTGATTCACACAGCTCAAAATAACATACAGTAAAATGCCGATTATCTGGAAGCAGATTAACCGGGTTCTCCAAATAACTAGATCAATGAAGAACCACATGACTTCCACGAAGGCTATCCACACTTCTCCAAAATTTAGAAATAGAAATTTCTGTAGGCATGGCAGGCTAAATCGGCTGGAATTCATGATAGATAATTGTTAAATAACTATTTAATAATACTGAAATGATAAAATCGCTAACATATGCAAATAGACTAATGCAGGAAAACAATTGTATCTAAAACGTAACAAGTTTCCCTTTTAACGTTCCAGAGTCCGATGGATACATTTTTTATTATACTCTTTTTCTTCAGATTCTCTGAAGAGGTTCGAAAAATTGCTTCTTTTGTCTCTTGACGTCCTGAAAAGGGGTGCGCTCGCCTCTCTGTTTGCCCGCGTTTGTACGAACAGAGTATGTATAAAACATGTAATATATTATTTATGTGCATTTCATTGCATACGTTTTGTACCATTTTGCAGAAAAAAATTATAAAAACTTTAAAAAATAACTTAAAAATAACACGCTATATGTTATATCCTAAAACGGGAGCTACTTCAATTTCTAGTCACCATAATGGAAAAATGTGTGAAGGTAAGTTACCCCAAAACATTGTTATAGTTTAAAGTTGTCCAATTATCTGGATTTTCCATTAACAGGAGCGGACTTGGTTCCTACCGTTCCGGATAGTTAGCGCTCTGCTGTAAAAAACCAAAGAGCATTACCAGCTTTATAAGGGTTTCGTAACTAAAAGCAATAACGGAAGCATTGTAAGATCACTCGTGAGTCTGTCTGCTGCTTGTCTGTCTGTCACAGTCACTTTACTCGTAAACTATGAAAAACATAGACAGTTCATATTGGAAGAAGTAATAAAGGCTGCTGAACGATGTATTTGCAGATTATTAAACATTTACAAATATATTTAAAAGATATGTAGGAGACTAATTAATTTACTGGAAGAAAAAAAAATCTTTGTATGGAATATCGTGTGAAAGCTTCGGTTAAGCTGAGCTCAAACACACATGTCTTTGTATTTAAGGTATTACATTTTCAAAGATTTGTAACAAAATGTAGTGCAAAAATATGTCACCCAATCATCAATTTCTAATTCTACTGAAACTAAAATTATGAAAAAATTAGAGATGGTGGATGTTACTTTCAACCTTGCAGGAAAACTATATGAACTACCGTAGGTCAAATAGTTTTTGAATGAATCTTTTTTGCGTTACACACAAATCTCGGTTTGCAGGCATCCAGCAAAGGTGTTAAGGCGAGATATTAACCCTTAAAGACATAGATGGATTGTAAATACATAATGTCAAGTTTGGCATAGTATGTGTACCATTATGTTTTCGTTCACTTCCAATTTCAAATTACTTCTCTGAAGCATTACTTAATGCATCCAACTCTGATGACAAGTTTCAGAAGGAGAAAATAATAAGAATATCGACAGATTTTATATATGCCTTAATATAGATGATTACAATTCAGATTTAGAAATATAACGTGATAATGATGAAACAGCGTAATCAAATGCCGGGAAAATATTGTGCAGACTAAAAGGTTCTTAAATAAAAGAAGACTATCCAAAGCAAACAAAATAGAAAAACAATCATTTTTAAAGAAGTATGAATCATTAAGAATAAATGATGTAAAATCTTCCTCTCAAGTAAAATTAACAATACTCTGAAGGGTACTGGAAACAATTAATAATGATGGGTAGGAAGTGTATGGTAACAATTGATTTGAAATAGGTTATTGATACATACAGTTTTAAATCCCAATAGTTCAGTTTATATAAATTACTTCCGCCATTTTCCTAACGTTTTTATTAAAACCAACTTTGCCTCTATAACCCGAAAGTCAACAAGTGTTCATTATATTTAAGGGGGCAATATTTTTAAATTGGAATTTATAGAAACACTCCTTCTTTCAAGATTCATTATTAGTTCACTTTAATAATTTTCTTAAATTATTAAAGAAATATTATTATAGTAATTCTCATCACTTTCAGCTAAAATAAACTCAACTGTTTTTTACTATATTTTGCATACCAAGAATATGTCAATGATAATAAGGAACCTATAAAACTCTAATAAGCGAATTTCGATGTAAGACAGTAAATAAATATCACATAGAGTGCATAGGATGAAATATGATTTAAGTTGCGAGAACGAGAATTCATTGAAAAGTTAAGAATTGTGATACAGTCATACTACAACACAGCTGAGTACAAAAACAAATTATCACATAATTATTGGTTAGTTTTATAAGTTAATATAATTCATCGATGTATTATTATGTTATGTTTTCCTATATTTATTTTGCGATGTTTTCATAATATTGTTTTGAATTCGTTTTGTTATGCGGTAAAAAATTAACCTGGTTAAAAATTCCAATATGCCTAATATTTTGAATAAAGTGAACCAGTTGTTTATATTAAATATTTATGCATGCATCAATAGTTTTAAGTAAGATTTAAATTTTTAAATTTATCAAATTCTTCTCTGTAAATCAAGAAAAAATTATCCATATTGCAACAATGTGTTTCTAAAAACTTTTACATTTCTTTTGTTAACATTTTGTGTATTTATTTTTTTTTTTACATGGATCATTTTTTTATTCTTTCCTCTTATTAAATCAAAGCCTTATTATTCTAAAATCAACCAACATTATCTACTAATTGATATTTATAATTATTAATCTTAAGTTATTAAATACTTTAAAAACCTTATTTACTAACAATTAAGTTTGATCAGCAAAATCATGTCTATAACATTTATATCTAATAAGTAAGATTTATTACATCGGTATGCCAATTACTTTGTCTTTCACCTATTTATGCGACCTTTACATCTATTTTTAAATTACAGGTAACCATCTAGGTATTTGTACTTGTTTTAAGTATAAAACAAAAACAGTTTACAACTGTTTCAATTACATCAAATATTTACTATTATTTTTAACACAATCAAACTGATTGGTAAAGTAATCATACGAATTGAATATTTTCAGCTGAGCGAAAAATTGCCCAGGCCGGGAATCGAACCCAGATACTTGGCTTACAAGGCCATTGCTTTACCTGTTAAGCTATCTGGGCGATAGCCGGCTGGGATTTTACGCTCAGATAACCTTATTGGTCGTAACATCCGGTCTGTCATTTGAAACAGCTCGCAGAATGAACCGCAGGTAATGGAACTCCATATAACGATGGATACGTAGATATACTATTATTTTTAACACAATCAAACTGATTGGTAAAGTAATCATACGAATTGAATATTTCCAGCTGAGCGAAAAATTGCCCAGGCCGGGAATCGAACCCGGATACTTGGCTTACAAGGCCAATGCTTTACCTGTTAAGCTATCTGGGCGATGAAAAAATAAATTCATATTTTACTAAGTTTGACATCGTATACATATAGCTAGTGACTGTTTCAGTAAAATGAATACATTTAACAGATTGTAATAATTAAATCTCTCTATTTTTTAAAACATAAAATAGCATTGAAAAGTAAAAAGTAAAAAATGAAACTGACATAATATATATATATATATATATATATATATATACAGGGGCGGTCATATGTTTCCGGCCAGCAAAAATTTTTCAGTTAATTTGCAAATATACCCATATGAAAAGGAATCTCAAAGTGAAATTTATACATTTTATTGACATAATAATTAGGAACTTACTTATAGAAGAACATGTAAATGTCAATAAATTTATCTGACAAATTTAAGCATAAAGGAAAACGCATGTTCTCAAAAGTTTCCGGCCATCTTCACAAGTTTGTAAAAAAGTGGTATTGTAATAGAAAATTACAGTGATCAACAACATTTACGATTAGTATTTTATCGTATTACTATTTTATTAGCTTTAGCAATAAGTACTGCGGCGCAGCAACGTGATATTCATACAATCAACGGTTAAAGATCGTCTATGGTACGTTTTTCCCACATTTCTTGCAATTTTGGCGAAATTTCGGCTGTGTAGGAATATTTATAGTTTCACAGATTTTTGTCAACTTCTTTTCAAAGATTTTCTATTGGATTCATGCTTGGGATGATCAATTCAAAAACGAAATTTTTTGTGCGAAAACCATTGCTTATCGAGGTTTGCAAACATTATTTATGTCGTTATCATGTTAAGAAAAATAGATGCTACCTTTTTTTATCTAATAAGGCAGAAAATAGTCTTGCAAGATATCTTAATACATTGATTAATTCACCTGGCTGTGGATTTCAAATAACGGACCGACACTTTTTGAGGAGAATACTCCTCACGGCATAACATGTCCTCCGCCATGCTTCATTGTTGGACTAACATAGGTCGAATCATATCTTTTGTTGTTAGCTCATCGGACGTTGTGTCTGCCATTACTTCCAAAACTGTTTCGAATTCGATTGATGGAAAAATAGAACTTTTTTCCAGTTTTAACTTGACCAGACTTTATGTTCCTTTGAAAATGAAAGTAGGGTACGTCTGTATTTTTTTTACCTTTGAAAAATTTTTAACACCGACTTCTCCATAAAGTTCTGTATCACGTCAGCATCATAACACTGTAGACTAACTTATTTCAGCAATATTTGCATTCCGTAAATCGCAGTATATTGCAACGGAGTTTTCATGCGGATTATCAATGGTTTTTCTCCTGATAATTCTGTCCACAGGAATAGTAATTTTCCGGGGTCTCCCGGACCTCTGAAAGCCATAACCATCTTTATATAATTTTGTAAATATTGTTTACAGTCGATTTTACCGATCGATAACTTAGCCGCAATATCTCGAGAAGATTGGCCTTTTAACGACAAATTAATCGCTCATTTATGAATAATAATTGTTGAACTTTTCAAATTTGACTTAAAACTATGCTATACACGTTGATTCATTCATAAACACAACCAAAAAACACTTTACGGAGAATAAAAATCTAAAGAATGATAAGTGGCCGGAAACCTTTGAGAACATGCGTTTACTTTTATACTTAATTTTCTCAATTAAATTTATTGATATTTACACGTTTTTCTATAAGTAAGTTCCGAACTAATGTGTCAATAAAATGTATAAGTATCGCTTTGAGATTCCTCTTCATATGGGCATATTTACACATTAACAGAAAATTTTTTGCTGGCCGGAAACATATGACCACCACTGTATATATATATATTGATTATTTTTTATATTTTCAATCATAACAGGAACTTCAAAATAACTAACTTTATTATATGTCCCAGGTAAATTACTTACAAAAGATCATGTTTGCTATAACAGCTATTGTGTAATTAATCAGCCACAATCTCTTATACTATCTAATGCAATTTGCAAAATGAGGGAATATGAAATCACTTTATTTTGAAAAAAGTTAGAAGAAAATTAAACTTTCCTTTTTTGGTAGGTTATATTTAAATCACAGGGTATTGTGTAATCCTAATTATTTCCAATACAGTTGAAAGGATTTATTTGTGTTATTTATCTGTCTATCTCTTTAACTTTTCAATTTCTTACAGTTGCAATGAATATAATTTTCATATTCATTAGAGTATGCTTTTTTGTTAAGTGTTATTTTTGGGGTTTAAAAATATAAAATGCGATAAACATATTTTGAAACAATTGAACTTTTCCTAGAATATATAGAGAATTTTAGAAATATAAGCAAATTTGAAAACCTGACTAAAGACTCTTTTTTATAAAAATGAACATTATTATTTCAGATTTTTGAAACATGAATATGTTGATTAACATTTGTTAAAATGCACATTTACGTTTGTGAACACAAGAGAATTAAAAAGCAAAAACAATTTTTTTTTCGTTTACAAAAAGGGATGATTTTTAATATGGAAATCCTCAGCAAACTTTTCGCACAAAAGCAATTACTTTTGGAGATTAAAGAAATTTTAATTACCATGCAAAGATAGCATTCAGAAACAAAAACAACAAAAAATACACCAACATTATTAATTTATAAAAATTGTATGTTCGAGGAGGAAAAGTTACAGAAGAAATCCACTACCAAAAAGAAAGTTAATAACTTTCCCTTCTTTCATAATTTATTTCGTACTCTTTCTATCCTATTATTATTCGAACGAATGCTTTGAAATTAATATTCATTAATATGCAGATTACTTTCGTTTACGTTTTATTATATTTTTATCATATGAAAATCACAGTTTATTTTTTACTGTGCTTATTTAAGCTTTCACTTTCTTTTATATTACAATGGATGGAAATAAATGCAATAAAAAAATCGTTTCATGCAGATCAAGATAAATTCTCTGAAACTCCGTGAATAAACATGATCAAAGTTATCTTCTTATTTTTTTCATTATTACTTTCAGAACTCACAAAAAGTCTTCGACATTGCTTATGAAGAAACTTAGATAAACATCTGCATGAAAATTAAAGGGTGGCGAACAAATTCGATTTATTATAAATGCTAAAGTAAATCTTTGAAAATCTGTCGAGACAGTATCTGTCTAAAATAATAAATAGGCATACATAAACATGATAATATTACACAAGTCGGAAATTGCACTTCAAGTGGAGCAAATGAGGTGTGTTCGTATTATAACGAAGTTTCAAAAAAATTCAGATCTTGGTGTAACAATATACAGTGCTCCAGATACAGTATAGTAAACGAAATCTTTTGTGTCCCCGTAAATATTATCTGATATCTACTATACAGGAAATAACTTGTAGTAAACTTCAGCAACGTATATACGTTGGATATATACAGCAACGTATATATCAATTTCACAAAATTTGAAATAATTTAATATAATTAAAACCCGCCATAAACATTGTTGTCTTTTACACCATTACGTAAAGAAATACATTTGTGTGACCCTGTAAATGAATAAGAAATATTCTTTGCATAGCAGATTCTACAGAATGTATATTGAAGTAGATACTTCACATATGCATAATCATTTGTATTGTGTTCGAAACAGTGTAACGTCATTAAAATCTACTTGAAACTTTTTTTCCCCAATGGTCGAAATTATGCTCTTAACTATCGCCGTGGGGACGAGCGATCAGTAAACGTGCTGCATAAGTAGCTCAGAATCCTTTAGTATTCTCACGTGTAAATTTTTTCTGCAAATTTTGTTTTATTTCATCCATGCATTTTTTCGATTCCATTAGGCATTCATTTCTATTTAAAAAAAAACTATTATAAAAGGGTAAAATTTCTATACATGCGTTCGTCCCGACGGGGCTAAGTATTAAAAAATAGAGCGGTGTATCCTGAGTTTCACCCAATGAAATGTAGTCGAGAATTAGATAGCATTTATCTGATTAACCCATTAACAGCCAGTGGCATATTTTTAAATCTCAAGACTTTGTGGCAAGAAAGCGTCTTTCACGCTAGAAAATATGAAGATACATGTATGATCTCTTTCCCAAGACAATCTCCTTGATAAAATAACATAAAAATACTCTTACTTTAAAACTGTTGGGAAATCCTAAATTTAAACTTTAACGAAGGAAATAATTTCGAAATAAGTAAATAATTCAAGTAAAATTAGCCTGTTTTAAACAGATTGATGTTTATTACTTTTGTACTACTACTGGGCATTGGATTACTCATACATTATTTAATAAATCATGGAAACAACCATCAAATGTCACAACACTGTTGAATGTAGCCTTGTAAACCAAAAACTACCCCATTAAGAATAATTGATTTATAAATTCATTATGGAATATCAGCACAGGTCTTAATAATCTTATTCAATCTTATGTAATTGGCAATTTTTAATAGAGTGTAAATGAGTCCATTTTAAAAATCTGAAGGGTTTGGACGTACATTGGCGAACGTAGTTCATAGGGAGTAGATTCCCCTAATGTGATAAATGAAATAAAAAAAAATTCCCCATCCATATATACATACGAAAGATAAAGTAATATCATTTGCAGAAATGTGTGATATAACGCATCTATAATGCATTCAGAACATGTATAAAGAAGATGAAAAAAATATTTTTTTTTTATTTCGCTATACAAACAATTCTTCCTTCACACTTAAGTTTCCGGTGACTGACACTGAGCTTTCCTATTAGGTTGAGTCAGTCACCGATGACTGACAATCTAAAATATGATATAAATCTGATATATAGAAGTATATATTATACATATTAGTTTAATTATTGAAAATTTATTGAAAATTTACATAATTGTTATTTATTACACGATTATTCTTTCGTTATATTTAATAATTATTTAAAACAATATATTTATTTCTTTGTTTTATATTGTATTTTATGCTGTCATCCAACAATGACTGTCTCGGCCTAAATGGAAAGTTCAGTGTTAATCACCGTGGCACCCAAAGTGTTAACATTTTTATTAAGAAAAACTTCCTTAGTAAGGTTTATATTTAATAAAAATCTGTATTATTTACTTTGGAGATTATCTGAATTCTCAGTAAAAGTTCTTACAACATTAATAATTTTATTGTACTGATACTTCGAAAGTCTTAGATTTATAGATTTTTATCTGTATTGTTATTTAGGAAAAGAAAAACATTGCTTATACTTCTATATCTCACTGAGATATATAATGCATATTTTGCATAGCAATCTGGAAGTCATCTGTGAATTTGAAAATTTAGAATAATAACTTAGAAATAGTTAGAAGAAAAAACTGAGATAAAAATAAATAATTTTACTCTGATTTGATTTATGGCTTTTTTGCATGCTTTTTTTTTTTTTTTTTTTTTTTTTCTGTCCATTTTCTTCTCTTTCCACTTAGTCGAGTACGTTGGCATTTTAAAAAGTATTGAAATAATTGGGGGCATTTAAAAACTATAAGATTGCATTAATTCCTTAACATTCACGAATTTTGATTACTTACAAATTTGAAAATACAGAGCATTTCAGAATTCGCGAATGCATCGATTCATTTTTAAACAAATGGGTAACTGTAATCGCATATCGCACAGAAGGTTTCGTTCAATATTTCTTTCAAAACAGCTTAGCTATTAATTGAAAAGTCAAAATTATTAATTTGTAATTATTAAATTCTTTCATAGATACACTAAAAAATTTAATTTTAAAATAATTATAAAAGGAAGTTATTTATTTTAATCAAATTGTGGGGTTCTGCCACTTACGGTCTACTCTCGCCAACACCCATTCCTAGATCCTAGAATCTAAAAGAACGCTAAATTCATCGGCTTTGAAAAAACATTGAATTATAATTTAAAAGAAAACTAGCGATCTTCCTGTAAATGGGTTTCCATTCATTTTCCTTTCATTGGGGATTTTTCAGGCCAAATCAGCCACTGTTAAGAGATACAATGTCTATTTTCGTCATTAATATAAAAAAGTTATTTTTTTAAACAAGCTAATGTAAATTAAATTAAGTAAACAGAGTTAAGTAAAGTGTGTAAAACAAATTTTCCGCAGTGCTAAATGTTGTCCAATGTACTGTAAAGTTGCAATATTGTTACCTTTTTTTATGCGTATTTTATGTCCATCCTACCTAGATCTCCAAGACGAAATAAAAGTGGAAATGTCATGGGACCTGCATGTTGTGGAATGCATGTTATAAAATTTAAAACAAATTATTGTCCAACAATTATAGTTAATTTATGCAAAATTCTATAATTTTTAGCATATGGAATTATTTGTCTGAAAAATTAAAAATTAACATAAATATATTTCATATAAATATATTGTTGCAGATTTTGTAAATAGTTAATATTTGCATTCAAAAATAATGTAGATAATATTATTAAGCTAGTACTAATTCATCAGCTTGTATTAGTTTTTGTTGCAGTAAAATGTCTCAATTTGTTGACTTTCTGCAAGCAAAAAGACCTATTGGTTTTCGCTGGATGTCATGTCAACAGGAACTTGGAGAAATATTAGAGATATCGCCAAGTTGTCGTCACTTTAGGCAACTAATTTGTTCCCCAAATTTGGAGAAATCCTTGTCTTTGTGACCTAATCCTTGTGAATGCTAAGGGATTACTCTATATAACAATTTCTGATTGGTGTTATACACATTTAAAAAATTTATTCAGAATTTGCTTTATATACATCATGCTGACAATTTTTCGCACATTATGAAAAGCACTATTGTTTTTTTTTTTTTTTTTTTTTTTTTTTTTTGTTTTGGTGTAACAAGACAATATAGCACAATTTTGTAAAAAAAGAAATATCAAATTTTAAAATTCGAAATTTTATTTAAATAACATTGCATTGGCAACCGTCATCATTACAGTTAATTTAACATTACTATTTAAAGAGTTTCAAACTATTTAAATGATAAAAAAATAGTAAATATAATTAAAAGAAAATGTTAAAACTTATTAATTTTTTATAGTTACAGTAGCTGTTTCTCTAGTATAATTAAAATAAGCAAATATATATAATTGTCTACAATCTCAGCTTGTGTATTTAAGCAATTTACCCGCATTCCTTTCCCATGGGAATTAGAATTAATTTAATCGTAAAACTATGAATTGTTTTAAAATATTTTTCTTTAACAAAAGCAATCTGAAATGCAGTATAATTAAAATTTAAACAGTATTTGAACTAACTTTTTAGAGAACAATGAATATTTATATTTATTATTCAAGAAGACAGTAATTACTATTGTCAAGTAAGGCACATTTTTTTAATCAGGTTAAATAGCAGTAATAAATTAGTCGAAGAATCACATTTGTTTATTTACTAAAAAGAAAACACTTAATTTATAAAACATTTGATACAATGTCGCATTTTAATTTAACGTGAATCTTTTCATTGAATTTCGGAGCAATATCAAGAATTTGATGAAGTATATTTAAAACACACTTTCATACTTATTTAATGCTATGACATATCTCTATGCAGAAAATTTAAATCAGCTAATCCATTTAATTATTTAAACCTGCCTGTTTCAGCATATTACTAGAATTCCCTTTCCTCTAGCGTAAACTGGAATGAATTTCGTCGTAAAATTTAACAGTTTCTAATAGCTGTAAACTTTTCTGTTTAACAAATACTAACCTATTATATTTAAGTATAAAATTGAATAAATGTGACGTAGGTGTATTTTCATTTTTATCGCGCAAACATAAAATACAAATATTTTGTGAGGAAAATTGTTAATGAAATATAAATGATAAGTATAAAAAATCAGCACTGATTGGTAATCTTCCTAATTGTAAAATATGCTACCGAACGATAAGTATGTAACAAGTAATGTAATATAAAGGATTTAATGTGAATTTCTCCTAAAGTTTTATTTATAAACTTTAATTTTTTAGTTTTTAAAATATACTACTAACGATAAACTTGTAACAAATAATGTAACAAAAATGATGTAATGTAAATTTAATTTAAAGTAAAGTACACAAACTGAATGTAAAGTTATTCTGATAGCCTATTAATATAACTTTCAGTCGATATATAAAGATGAACAAAGATATATAAAGATGTATAAAATATGTGTTCACACATACTTACACACACACATAAGGGAGAATGGAACACATGTGAACAGTCACATAAATATAGCTTTTTCTCATGGCTGGGATAATTTTTACATATGATAATTTTTTTGAAAATATCTTTATGGTTCTGCTTACTTTTTTAACAGTTTTATAAATTAAAACAAATTGTTCACATGTGCCCCAATGGTGAAGCAGTTGTGAATAAACTTGATGAATATGCGAACACAAGGGAAAATTATGCTTTGACATATATTTTTTTTAATTTTATTCACATATTAACTTAATTATTATTTATACTAGTTGGTAAACACCTGATATACAAAGATATATATATTTCTCTAGTTTAAGTGTGATATGTTTAAGCAAAATATTATAAAATGAAAACTAGTAGATTGAGGGAGGAGGAGATACGTAGATGATTGAAAAAAACTGTTGCAATAAAATAAAAAAAAATTAAAAGTAAACTTGAAAAATAGTTACAGCATTTAAATTTTGCTTAGGGATTTTTGTTTGAGGGGATTTTAGAAAGGGCGCATTTAAATAATATTTATTGGAAATCTGCCGAAATGAAGATTCTTACACTTATATTTGCCTTATTTACTTCTAACTTAAAGATAAAAAAAGTGTTAAATATAAGTATCTGTTTTTTACATATGGCCAGATTTTGCTTACTGGCCAGATATAAAGGTTTAAGCAAAGTATGAGATATTTTCAATGAATTTGGCTTAAATAAAATGATTATAATTGTACCTTACGAACCAATGCTTGTTCAAAAATATCAATACAGAAATATGACTTGTCCAGTGTTAGTTGAGCCGAGCCCTAACTCGACTTAATTGTTCTCAAAATGCGTTCAGCAAAATTGTGTTTTGAAAAATTATTAATAGCATTAATGAATTTCTGTTCACATAATCTTTGGAAATATACTTTGAAATGACTTTTATAGGTGGTTCTTAAATTCACTACTCAACAACGCGAAACTGTGACGAATTTCCTAACTATTTTTTTATTGTAAAAGTATAAAATAGACAAGCCTGACTAATGATAAGATTTGGAATCGAATAAAATTTTCCATTTTCGATATATACATTACTTGTCGAGATATAACAGATATTTGCCAAGTACCTGGAGATTTTTCTCATTTCCCATGCTATCGCTTCCAGAATTTCGATTGAAAACATTAAATTTGACAGTATTTTCTCTGCGATATAGTGTCTGTATAAGAAAATGGATAACGCTATTGGATTGCACAGTTTCTGAATAAGAAAACATGCTAATCTTATGCGTTTCCAAAAAGAATTTATAAATGTATCAGAAAGAAGCTTCTTTGGATTAAAAAAATCTTTAATAAATGATATAGAAATATTTTATCTACTTGTTAATATACAACTTCAAAAATTATGTTGTTTTTAATTTTCTTTTTTTTTCTTTTATTCTAAGCTATATTAACTTTTTAATGAATGTTTATTTGAATATTGAAAGTCTAAGAATCTAAGTAATCATTAATATTGTTGTTGTGTATTTTCTGTAAAATATACTATGAATCATCTCATAAATGTGTATGCAGATTTTAAAAATTCTTAATTATATGATATAAAACAAAGAACATCCTATTTATAAAATACAATCAATAATATCATATTTAGTATTATTATGTGGTCAAAATTTGCGTAGAAAGGTTGTTTTTCAAGTTTCATCGAGATACAGTGCCTAATGACCGTTTTCAGAATTTTTTGCTTTTCACACCAATTTCTGTGTCACGGCTAAGTTATTGTTCAGAGAAAAAAAAATTGGGACATAAAATGTAGGAAATTTTGTCTTCTTTAATTTATGTATTGAGGACTTTTATGTAAAATGCATAATTTTGAAGTTATTTGAAAAAACAAAGAAAAGCTACTTTTTTTTTTACATTTTTTGCCAAAAAACTTGTTTTTGTGGGAAAATTTTCTCGGATATTTCCAGATTCGTGTTCAGCGACCCAAAAAACATAAAGGCACCAAATATCAAAACTACACCAAAACTTGTATTTCTTTGTCTTTTTGAGCACCAAACTATATATATGCCGATATAAATATATTTGCCTGAACTATAATAACAGTAATGCAAACGGTTTCAAAAATAACTCCGCAAGCCAAAACGACGGTCAGAATAACACTTCAAATTTTGTTTCGTAAGTAAAGCCGATGTCGTAAAAGAGTCACTTTCTGCCACCGGTTCCGAAATTACTGCGGAACATGAAACACCACTTATAACTGAAGCGCAGACGATTAATATTAATAAATTCATTATAGATTCGGGATGTACACGTCACGTTGATTTTGCAAAGGAGAAATTTACAAATGTTAATCCCGGAAATTACGGAAGCATCATGATTGCCAATGGGAAAAAATTAAATTCAAAAGGGACATAACAATAAACCATTTCGTCTCACAAGGTTACACTGAGGGATGTTATATATTGTCCGGAACTACAGAATAACCTACCGTAAGTAAGCTACCAAAAACGATTTTAAAGTTATTTTTGAGAAAAAAAAATTGTAGTTTCATTAAAGATAAAGAAACAGTTCTGACGGCAGAAATAAATAACAACTTATACGAAATTGAACTAAAGGACGAATACGGGTACACCGCTCGGACGCAGACACCTAGCGATAATCCGGACTGCATAACCACTTTGCACAGACGCCTCGAACACAAAAACTACGAATCAATCAAATATTTAGTGAATCAAAAACTCGTGGAAGGCATACAAATTTGCAGCTGCAAACATAATATAACACCACATGCGAAAAATGCATATAGGGAAAGCTAACAAAACTACCCTATCACAAGGAAGCTTCGAACAAATCACAAGAAATTCTGTGCCCAATCCACAGAGATAATTGCGGCCCAATGAGCACGGAAAATTTTACAGGAAAAAGTATTGCATTACATTTACTGACGACTAAAGCAGATTCACTATGACTTACATACTTTCCCACAAGGGAGAAGCGATAACGAAACTAAAGGAATACGTAGCGTTTGTCAAAAACAAATCCAGGAAAAAATTAAAGCAGTCAGGACAGATAACGTGGGCGAGTACTTGGGTGACGAATTTGAAGATTATCTAACAACAAACGGTAAAGAACACCAGCTTAGTGTACCGTATTGCTCACCCCAAAGGGCGTGGCGGAACGGAAAATTCGTATGATTGTTGAAATGGCACAGACCATGCTTTCCGACGCCAATTTACCAATGCGGTTCTGGGGCGAACCAATTCTCACAGCTACATACCTGACGAATCGTCTACCCACGAAGGCCAATAACAACAATAAAATTCCGTTCGAACTATGGACAAGAAAACGAAATTTATCCCACATAAGGACATTCGAATGTAACGCATATGCCTACGTAGAAAAAAATAAAACGGTCGAAGTTTGACGAAAAGTCCATCGAGGAAATTTTTTCGGATACGACAACAGATTCATAGGGTACAGAATTCACACCGGTGATAACAGAGTAATCGTATCTAGAACTGTTAAATTCCTGGAAAAGAAACGAACTGAAAAACAATAAAAATTATAGAAAAGCAGTGGGGGTTCTTCTATATGTTTCGACTCGGTGTGTATAAACATGCTAGGGCATTGAAACGAAAAACTCTGGGATGCCGACTGGCTCACAATAGTAATTGTGATTAGGTATTTAAAGACGACAAAATGTTTGAAGCTTGTCATTGATAACAGTAAACTTCCGGTACTAATTGGATACTGCGGCAGTGAGTGGGGCGGCGATAAAAACGATAGAAAGTCCACTAGTGGACATGTGTTCAAGTTAGGGAACAATGTCGTTTCATGTACTTCCAAATAACAATGCTGCGTGGCTCTGTTCTCAATGCAGGCAGAGATCATCTGCGCATCCAGTGCCGCACAACTTAGACTTATAGCAAAATCCAACTATGACCATCTACGAGATCAACATTCCGTGTATTCGACTTAGTTACTCAGAGAAACACCAGGGTAGATCAAAAACATCACCGTAAATTTTCAACACTTGAGAGGCTTGAAAGAAAAAAGAACTTTAGTCCTGCAGTATTATGTTTCAACGGACATGGTGGCACACGAAGCCTCTGCCCAAACATCGGTTTGAAAAACTGAGTTCACAACTGCAGCTGACATTCCACGCTTTGAAAATAGTAAGTGGCGGTTTAGCGATTCTTAAAATCACGAGAATCTACATTTTCACTTTAAAAACCACTCACAGAGAGCAGCACTCATCAATGGATACTCCTATTCATTTATCTTTCAGTAAGGAACGTTAAATGACCCTGAATGAAACTCTTTGAACTCAACACTTTTGCTGAATTTATAATTTCTCTTTCTTTTTCTTTCTTTCTTTTTTTCTTTCTTTCTTTTTTTAATACTGTTCAGTTACAGATGGAGCGACAAAATGAATGTATGCAAAGTCTTAGCATTATTCGTGTGCTCTAAATTTATAAAGAATTTAATTTATATTCAAGTAATCATTATCAGTATGTGTTTTTTTATATATCCAAGAATGTTGTATTAAAGAAACTTTAATTAAACAAGAATATCTTCATTATTCGATAAACCTTCCATAAGTTTAAAAATATATATGTTCTAATCAAACATTTCATCGCAGTGTTACGATCCTGTGATCAGAATAGAAAACATTTTTCGGAATTACGTATGACGCTATTGAAGCCATGATAAGGTAAGATTCTTATTTTATATTCAATTTAATTGAAAAAGAAAATTTATTAAATATTATTACTTTCCAGAAAGTATGATAGTTATTGAATTATAATAAAAAGTTCTGACACTCATTGAAAAATATGAATTTTATGACAGATGATAATTACTGTTACATTCATTAATAATGTATCTTTTTTGCAGTTGTGATATTTGTTATTAATAGTTTGTCACATTTTAAAAATATATAAGAAGTGGCTGAAGTCTTTCACGGTCTTTATGGGCCGATTTTCTGTTTTGGTGTTTTGCCATGTGGCAAATTGGCCTTGCCTTTTTTAGTACATAGATAGTTTGTGCTGATGTTTGTAAATATAAGGCTTTACAAATTACAGGAACATTTTGCCCTAATACAGTCAAAGAGCAATGTTGTTCAACAACTGTAAGCTTTTTATATCGATTATGTGGAGCAGAAGAGTTTCTTTTTGTAGAGAAAAGAATTCTAAAAATCCCCCTTTTCGAATCATTTCCAGAACTAAAATAAACAAAAGGGGAAAACTGTAAATCATGTTAAGCTGCAAGGACAACACGCCACGCAACCAACGTGTGATATAAACTCTCACTCGCCTCTTTCTATTTAAAACTTGAAAAAATAAAGTACTCCCACATTGAGTGTTTAGCTTAAATTTAAGTTTTTTTTTTTTGGGCTGGCATTGTAATATAAACTCGAACAAAAATACACTATATGCACTATAAAAATAAAAGGTCCAATTTGGTTTGTAAGATTTCTCGAAGCAGTAATGTTCCCAAAGTAGTTAACTCAAAAAGGATTAAAAAAGGTCAGATCCTTAATAACGTTAAAACAATCCAAACTTCTTAGATTTGATACATATATTATTAAGGGTCAGCTGTTTTTTTTCCAAACTATCTTGGGCTACAGAGTGAACTTTTCAAATTAGAACACTGATGTGCCCAAAAATCTTACAACCCAACTTGGGTCTTTTTTTACAGTGTATATCTCCGTTTCTTATAAAAAAAACCTCAAATCCAATATATTTTCATGATTTAAAAATGATTTGTGGAACCAGAACCTTTTCTTTGACTTTTAAAAATATCTGTAGTAGTTTTTATAGTGTAAGAAACAATGCAGTATTTCCCTTATAACGCACTATGCTACCATTATTTAACTAAACATTTCAGCCGTGTAAGAAAATTTATTCATGCAATAGTAAAAAAATAGTATTAGTTGTTATGTGAAAGATTCTAATTTAAAGCATTTTTCTATAAAGTATATTTCATGACGAAAGGAGTGTTTATTTAGGAGTTCAAACCATCGGGAATAATCCTCATTTTGGATGAAGAAAAACAGTTAAAACCGCATCAAAATTCCAGAGATATTTTTGAAAAAACGTGGCGGTAACACAATCTCAGTTTTTAAAACTGGTTCTTTAAATTTGCATACATTTGTTTCTCAGCATCTAAAGATAAATGAGAAAAATTAAATCTAAGGTACTCTGAGGTAATTACGCCACGTTAAGGTTCTACCAATTTTCACGGCTCAATTTTAGATTGTATTTTTCAAACAAATATATGATTTGATATAGCAACTCATTGACTATCTATATATAAAAAAAATTAACAGATATGCATTCATAAATGTAATGGCGTGATTTCTTGACCAATGCTATTTGGCGTTATTACCCACCTATATGGTTAATAATGCCATGCAAACAAAACTATGAAATAAGAAGGAATAATTAAATGTAGATTGCCCGATTCTAAAAATACAAACTCTACAAACTTAGAAACTAACAAATTGCCTTCTAAGCTATTGAAAATGTCAAATTTTTTGTGAAAGTGTAAGAAAAATAAAGGTGTGGTGGGGGGGATGAGGCAAAAGAATATCAGACCGCGAGCTTCTTTTTGCTTAAAAATGACCGCTTAAATAGAATTATTAGAAACATTGCACAGTTTTAACTGTGTTTATTTGAATCAGTATTTACGATGTAGCTCGGCCACTGTAGGGAATCAACCGGGGTATTAATGCCAAGGATTGGCGTTATTACCCCGTTATAGTTATTGCGCTGTACATTTTAAATTACAAATTATCTCGAGAAGATATCCAAAATCTTCAGCAACATTTTGAAAGTCCATAAAATGTACTACAAATTTATGTAATTAACAAAGTATTTCCGGATAAAAAAAAATAGTCTTGACATCACAAAATGTATCTCGCAAATTTTAGATCAAGCGTTAATTTTAGTTGCTCGTAAAAACAATAAGATCTAAAAATGAAACAAATTAACTTGAAGATGTTTTTTGCGCTTTATATGACTCAAAAGCCTTCTACGCAGAGCACATATGTGTCATTTAGCAGATTATTTCATAATTATGCATAATATTAGCACTTGACGTTATTACCCCGCCTGGCGTTATTACACCAGACCACCTTATTATATATATAACAAAATAATACCTTGCATTATTATAATATTATTAATTTCTAAAAAGATGTAAGTAATACTTTAAAAACAGAAGAAAAATTGTTTTATCTTCTTGACATGCTGTAACTCATCACAGCGTCACTGGCAAAACAATTTACTATTTTACCTTTTTAGCAATTATAAGTATTACAAAAACATTAAATAAAAAAATAATTTATTTCTAAGGTTACAAACAGTATAAGTCAGCTTTTTAAAACAGTGGGTAGATTGGAAGGGGATATTATATATATATATATATTTATAGTTATTTTTCTTTTCTCTCAAATTAAGAATTATTTACTTTAGTGCGCTATAATTACACTTATTTCGACCACTTTCATATGTAATTTACTTTGAAGTAATATTTTTTTACACAAAAATATAGAGTTATAAGAGTGTAATTATTTGTTATATTTTTTTATTTATAAATGTTAAAAATTTATTATTTTGCATTATTACTTACCCAACATACGTAGTATAGGGTAAGTCTTGCAATCGTTTTGAAAATCGAAATTTTTTTTTTGGCGGATTTACACGTTTCGAACATTGGAGATTCCGAAAAACATATTTTTAGAAAAAATTTTTTGCCGTCCGTCCGTCTGTGTGTCTGTGTGTCTGTCTCTCTGTCTGTAACCGCTCTATCTCCCGAACAAATTGAGATAGAGACTTGAAATTTTGTATGTGCTTAGTATATAAGAATGGGACGGTTAAAATCAGTAACCTCGATTATCCGGAGCTATTTTTTCTGGACTCTAGAAAAATTCGTTCTGATGAAAGGTATATAAAAATTTTCGAATTTTTTTATTTTAAGAAGTGGACATAAAAGGCAATAAAATAACACAAATTTTTTGCATAAAACAAAGTCGATCGGATTATTAGTTGTCGAGATATTTCTAATCCTGTTTTCCACATTCTTTGATTTTTCATGACCCTGTATTTCATTCAAATTTCAATTCAAAGATATCTTTCAATTGGAAATGAGACACTTAATTCGATGCAAGAAACCGTTAGGGAATAAGACTAATATTTTTGGAGTTATAAGGATGTTTCTTTTATGCAATTTAGTGCTACTTGAATTGTTTGACGTTTCATACGATTGGTTCATGAGAAATTCATTAATAGAGCATAATTATATGTTAAAAATACTTAATTATATGTTTATATTTTGTTTTGGAATTGTAATGCATTTTTAAAATTGTTTACATATATTATGTTTTCATATATTATGTTATGCATATCCATGATGGGTAAGTGTTACGGTGGCCTCCAACGACTAGTTTTTTTAATTATTTTAAAGTATAAAATTTATTACAAATTTGACAGCATTAAAATATCTGGCCACTTAAGACATTGTAATATAAAATACTAGCTGACCCGCCCGGCGTTGCCCGGGTCCGTTATAATAATGTTAAACGAACTTGAAATTTTTATGATTTTATCTTCAACTCAAAATATGTGTTAATACGCTGTTAAGAATTTGACCCTTTTGCTGCATCGTCACTCCACCGCTTTTATAGAAAATGATTACTTCAGCCTATTTTGGAGCATTGTCATAGGTCAAAAGAGATATATTCTATAAAAGCGGGGGAGTGATGATACAGCAAAAGGGTCAAATTTTTTACAGTGTACATTGTATTAAATACGTGCCCCTGACTGTGTCAAAAATTGGTTTTTTAAAAAAAACTAATATTTAGCTGCAAAAATACCTAAAATGACTGCAATGAGAAACGCAGGAGGGAATATGTGTCCAACGATTTCGTGTTGATATTTATCCTTAAAATTACTGTTAAGTGACTTAACTAAATACTTTTTTCACATAGATATCCCAAGTGAAATATTTTGAATTTCAAACTAATTATATATCACTCTTAAATCTGACTATACCGTGAATGAAATCGATTCTCGATGATTCGCTAAAAGGTTAGTATATAATATTATAAATTCAGAGCCATTTTACAAAAATAGGTGTATATTTTTTATCAAACATGCGTAATGTTCATTCTATGAACAAAATCCTAACCGTAACCTAATTGTATCGGAATCATAACTTGTCTGTAACTTAGCTGTATCTTAACAGTAACCTAACTGCAAGTTAAATATACCATAAATGTAACTTGGCCGTCACCTAATCATTACCTACCCATAATCTAACCACAACCTAACCGCAAATTAACCTTAACCTAACTGTAACTTAACCATGACCTAACTGTAACCTAGCCGGAAAATAAAATAACAAAAGGGTCACCGGAACGTAATTGCAACCTAACTGTTATCTAACCGTAACCAAGTTCTAATTTAACATTAACTATAAACGAAATATTTTAACCATCTCGCGCTAAGTACTTAGTTTCACTTTCCACCGCTACGGAGCGCATTATGTTTTGTAGAAAATCCGAATTTTAGGTTCGGATTGGATTCATGTTCATGGAAATTATTTTGTCTTCGTCGGATACGGTTATGATTGTGTGGAATATTTGTGTTCAGTTTAGATTCGGTTCAATTCAGATTTCGTGGGGTTTTTTTTCCCCTTCAAATGGGATTTTTAAGTTCGGGTCGGGTTGTACTTATATGGAAATTATTTTACCTAGTTCCAATGAGGTTATACTTCACTGAAATATTTTTGTTAGGTTCAGATTAAGTTTGGTTCAAATTTCGGGATTTTTTTTTTCTTTTTTTTACAAATTTTTTGGTTTGGAATGGGGATTATGTCCATGGAAATTATATTGTCTTGTTCGTATCTGGTTATAGTTATTTGGACTATTTTCGTCTGATTCAGTTTTGGTTCGATTCAGATTTCAGGTATTTTTTTTTTTAATTGATTTTTAAGGTTCTGGTTGGATTCATGTCCAGGGAAATTATTTTGTCTTGCTCGGATCGGGTTTTGGTTCTTTGGAATATTTTTTTCGGGTTCAGATGTCGTTCAATTCAGATTTCGGCTTTTTAATGGAATTTTTAGGTTCAGGTTGGGTTGCGCATCCACGGAAATTATTCTGCATTGTTCGAATAAGGATATGCTTCTCTGGAATATTTTTGTCAGATTCAGATTTAGTTCATTTTTTAGGTTCGGATTGGGTTCATGTTCATGGAAATTTTTTTGTCTTGTTCAGGTCCGGGTATGGTTCTGTGGAATATTTTTGTCGATTCAAATTTCAGGTATCTTTTTCAAATGGAATTTTAGGTTCCGATCGGTTTCATGTCCACGAAAATTATTTTCTCTTATTCGAATCCGGTTATGGTTCTTTCGAATATTTTGATCGGATTCAGATGTAGTTTGCATAAAACTTCAGGCTTTTTTTCAAATGGAATTTTTTAGGTTCGAGTCAGGTTTATGTTCATGGAAGTTTTTTTGTCTTGCTCTTATCAGGTTATAGTTCTTTGGAATATTTTTATCGATTTCAGGTTTCGTTCTGGTCATTTTTTGGGTTTTTTCAGAGAAAAATTTTAGGTTCGGGTCGGGTTGCATATACACGAACATTATTTTTCTTTAATCGAATTGGGGTATGCTTCATTTGAATATTTTTGTGGGATTCAGATTTGATTCGGGTCAAATATCAAATCCATAGTTTTTTTTCAAATGGAATTTTTAGGTTCGGGTCACGTTTATGCTCATGAAATTTTTGTCTTGCTTGGATCGGAGTATAGTCTGTTTTTTTCTGGTTGGGATCGGGTTATGTGTTAATACGCCTAAACATTATGTTTTGCTACTATTCTTTTAGTGACTATTTTTTATGTATAATTTATTTTGCTATTTGATAATTTATTACTGTGTATGAATCGTCTACCTATTCGAAAAATTGTACGTCAAAGAGCCATTTCATTTTTGTTTTAAAAACAAATTAAAGTCTTAATAAAATTTTAACTTAAATAAATGCATTCAAATTTAATCAATGATTTAAAAAAACTGCTAAAAAAGCCTCATACATACATATACATATATTAACTGCAACATAGCCAACCACAAATACATTCTAATGTACGAAGTACCAACGATCTGACGTAATAGCTATGTTCAAAAATCCTAAGTTAAACTGACATTTTGCCAGTCTATGAATTTTAAAGGTCTTTGGGAAAAAAACAGTCACTTTTGAAATGTCAAAATCTCAAATTGGTTTCTTTCATAGAGTAAAAAGAAATTAATAGAGTGGAGGTATTATCTCTGGAGATGATGCTTAAGATGTAACCCTAGATTAAGTCCAATAAGTACCAACAAAAGCACGTGCTTTGACACGCCTATCAATTGGCGATATTTTAAAATGAAGGGCCAAAATCACAGTCAAGTGAAATCCAGCCACCCCATTGGTCGAGTGGTAAGGGTGAAAATCACGAACTTGTTTCTCCATTTGAAAAAGGTGAGGGGGAAAGTATTTTTTAAGCGATTGTTACCGTCTGTTCTTATTTAAGATAAACCATCGAAATTAACTCAATTAAGATATTTTGATGCCATTTTATAAAATGAGAGTGAAAAATTTAGATTATAAATGAAAAGAGATAAGATTTACTTCAAAACTGCCGCTACGATTTTTTCTCGGAAAAAGGAGTATGACAACATTTACCCAACTGCTAAGAGATTGTTCCCTGAAAAGGACGCGGCTCAATGACCAATGAGGGGTTTGGATTTCACCGGACTGTGATTTTGGCCCTCCATTTTAAAATCTCGCTATCAATTGAAACAGGTTTAAACCTGTATTTTTTTTCTCTCGTTTTTAAAAAAAGAACTAATTTATCGCTTCACCGGTAAAAATTTATTAATTATTTTATCATATGTGTTTTAAATATCAATATAGAAAATTATTTTAACGTTTTGCTTGAAAATATAACATTATTTTGTTAGTACATTAAAATCGTCTACAGTCAGAAATTTATATTTTAGATTAATATTTATTACTTAAGTTTTCATACATGATTTTAAAAGAATGTTTTCATCATTATATTTTAAATATTTATTTACATGCAATTATTAAGTCATAAACATTTTTCATCTACGTTATAAAGTATTGAAAATTACATTAATGTAGGAAACTTTTAGTTATACAATTTTTAATTCGTATAAAATGTTTTCAATATCTTATTTAATTTTAATTTGATATTTAATTATTGCTAATTTTCCAATTTCCTTCATTTTAAAAGCGAATATTTATTCTAATAAATAATAATAGAACGAAGACCATTTTAAAAATTTGCTATTTCCTCTTGAAATATGCTTCAACTGTAATTCATTTCTTTCAATTCGTCTTATAATACAAAATCTCTTCCACGTCCTTTTGTTTGCCACATTAAATTTGAGCGATAAATTGTTTCATATCGCAAACCTTTTTTGAGCTTACTTCACCTCCACTTATCTTATTCCTCCATGGGTTTCTTTAATTCTGTCTCAGCTTTCTTATTACTTCTGCGAAAATTTTTACACAACCAACCAACCGTAAACAAATGAAAGAGAAAAAAATTGGGAAAAGATGATTTTTTATGAGAGTGACCTCTTGATTTTAATTAATTACTCAGTTAATAATTGGAATTTTGAAAATCTGAAGCTCAGGTGCATCAGGAGAGATATTGGGCTACTCTAAAAAAAATTTTGAGCTTTGTACGTGCTGTAGATTTTGCTAGCCATCGCAGACACACACACAGACACACACACAGACAGAGCGTTTTGTTCTTTTATTAGTATAGATGCACATGCCTTTTGTTCTATGATCTAGAAAAGAAATCACATGATATGTATATATATATATACATATATATACAACATAGTGCATTTTTTTATTGTTTACTTTCATAAGAAAAATATTTTGTTAGTTTTTAGTGAAAACAAATATGTCATATTAAACAAGTTATATTCTTAGATGATTTTTCGTTCAGTATAATATTGATATGATATTGATATCGTATATGATTATTTTGTAATATAATCTTATTTTGATCATTCAAAAAATTAAAAAACATGTGGCAGAAATATTATAGAAAATGTTCCAATAAAATATCAAGTGTTGCACATTTTTCTGACATTTTATTATAAAAATGTTTATCTTTCTCTTACAATGTATTTTAAGATAAATTCGATTCGCTATTGTTTATTCTATTTTTAGAAATGTCTGTGTCTATCCAAGTTTTATTAGACATACGCTGTGTCTGACAAAAGAGTTATGAAGGACGCTGAAAAGGTTTTTTAAAAAGATTTTGTTTTACAAAATTATACAAATTTAACGATAAATTAAAAAAAAATTGTTTTATTGTCATGTTTTATTGTTTGATTTTATTGTCATAAATCCACATTATTTTTCACGTTAAATGCACTTATAATTGTATAAAAATAGATATTTTTTCATTGCCAAAAATGTAACTTATAATATAATAAATTTTAAAATAAAATGTATAATATGAACTTTAAAATGTTCAGGTTTACTTAAAAACGATTAAAATAACGAACTATAGATGTTAATAGCGAATTTTATTTAAAAACATCTTAGTACTTTCAAAACTTTAATCAGGTTTTTCCTCAGAGAATATTTTCTTTTATAAATACAAATATAAGATTTCGTTTTGAAAATTAACAAGACTCGTGGCTTGAAGATTGAAATTTCATTTTCAAAACGAAATCTTATATTTGTATTAATAAAGGAAAATATTCTCTGGAGAAGAATCTGGTTTTTGAAAGGTTTGAAAGTACTAAGATTTTTTTTATATAAAATTAATTATTAACATCTACAGTTGATTATTTTAATCGCCTTCAAGTAAACCTGAACATTTTAAAGTTCATATTATAAATTTTATGTTAAAAGCAAGGCGAAAATTTCAGTATTTTAAATTTATTTATAATAATTTTTTACATATAAATTTTTAACCAATTTTTAAAGAAGCTGCTAATGGAATATCTATTTATTTGGAATTTTGTGAAATGTTTCTAAAAATGCATTGCAAATTCATAGATACTTTTGCAACACTAACGGAACTTAGTAGCTAACACATCTAACCAAAATCGTTTTTGATTGTCTTGCGAAAGATTTGCGAATGTGTTGTGTCAGTAAAAAGATTGTACAAAAGTGTTGTTAAAAATTACATAATTTTTCCAGAAATGCAGCTATTGATATTTATTTTTTAAATTGGCCATCTCACTCAGCAATCTCCTGCATTTTTTTTTTCTAAAAGCAAACTGGCTTTCATTTCCTTTGTAAAACTGTGTAATTTTAAAGGCACCATCTAGAAAGTTTTTTGAAAGTCTTTTACATGTGTTGTTTTATAGGTTTTTAGCTCACAGGCTATCATAGCCTGAGAACTTATGTGCCCGTCCGTTCTGTATGTGTGTTCGTATGTTCGTATGTTCGTGCGTAACGCGATAACTCATGATAAAAATATCGGATCCACTTGAAATTTTGTATATAGGTATATCCTGATAAGGCGCTTCCCTGATTAGTTTTTGGAGTTCATTCGATATATATAAGAGGGGGAACGGGGGGCTCATGCCCCTCCCCTTAATGGATATAAATGGGTTTTTCATGCAGAATTAACAGTTTTTGTCCAAAATTTAGATATAGGATCATTCTGATGAGGGGAATACGTGACTGTTATTATGTGTTCATTGAATAAGTATAAACAGGGGGAACGGGAGGCTCATGCCCCCCACCTTAATTGATATAAACGGGATTTTCATGCAGAATTAACGATTTTCGTTCAAAATTTAGATATATGATCATCCGGATGAGGCGATACCATGGCTGTTTTTAGGTGTTCATTGAATAAGTATAAACAGGGGGAACGCGGGGCTCATGCCCCTCCCTTTAATTGATATAAACGGGATTTTCATGCAGAATTAATAGTTTTCGTTCAAAATTTAGGTATAGGATCATTCTGATGAGGCGATTACGTGACTGTTATTATGTGTTCATTGAATAAGTATAAACAGGGGGAACGGGGGGCTCATGCCCCCCCCCTTAATTGATATAAACGGGATTTTCATGCAGAATTAACGATTTTCGTTCAAAATTTAGATATAGGATCATTCGGATGAGGCGATACCGTGGCTTTTATTAGGTGTTCATTGAATAAGTATAAACAGGGGGAACGGGGGTTCTAATTCCCCTCCCCTTAACTTGCATAAATGGATTTTTCAGTCAGAATTGTCAGATTTCGTTCAAATCTCTGAATAGTTTTGGAAGTTTAATGGTTAAGTATAAAAGAGGGGAATAACTCCTCTTAAATTATATAAATGCTAAATGGGTTTTTATTAAGAATTATCCGATTTGCTCTGAATTTTGGATATAGATTTTTTAATATGATAAAGCATGTACTTGATAGTTTAGGAAGTTCAATGATTAAGTATAAAAAAGGAGAAAGGGGAGAGCTGTTTCCCCTTCTTAATTTTTTTTTCGAACGGAATTAACGAAAATACAAGGCTGTAATGTACAATTAGTATGCTTAGCCTGTGAGCTCAATGCCATCAGTTTAACTGGGCAATATTCTTTTTATTTAATTGTGTGGTGTTTGCAATGAGGTGTTAATTTGGTGACAAAGTATTGTGCAGGGAATATTATAAGAAAATATTGCCATCAAAACTATTTACAATACTTATTCAACACAATTAACAATACTATTTTTAGAACACATTTCTAGATATCAACACTTTTGCATTATATTAAGAATACACTTCTAAATAACAACACTTTTACAATATAATAAGAGCACAATCACAGCACAAAAAACATTATGTATGTGATTTTTTCTAATTCATAATGATTAATGTGTTGTTAATTTAGTTACAAAAAGTTTTGAAGATGTGTTTATTTTTCTGTTTGAGAATTTGCGGTGTGTTCGTCAGATATCCGACCAAACATTTCGTTAAATATATTTCAGCAATATGAAAATATGTATTACAACTAAACTGTCGACTTCTTTTAAAAGCAACGCAGATAATAACTTTTAAAACTATACATAAAAAATACGCAAAGATTCAAATCAAAAGCTAAAATATCATTTTTCAGCTTGATGTTTTCCCTAATAAGGGCAAAAAATACACAAACACGCAATTTCATTGATAATAAAATTTGTGTAATATCACGTTTGTCCATGAAATCCAGGATAATAGTACTTGGGTCGGTAACATTTATGTTTCATCTTTATTTATCATAATAAATGTCCTGACTAAATTTTCGAGAATTCTGCAGTATAATGTTAATTTTATAATTTGTGATATTATATCGTTTTCTGTGAATCACTGAACATTTCGTTTATTAATAGAATTTTTAGTACCATATGTACTTACAAGATTCAACTTCGAATATAATAATATGTAGACGGATTACTAACGCTTATTTTCTTAAATACGAGAATGATATATGAAATCGTCTTTTCTTTATTCTAAATATCATTAGATCACAAAATCTTATTTTCGTTCGTATATTCATTTATTTTTTTAGTGATTGCAAATATCAGAAAATAAGAAGAAAGTTTGATGCATTACATTTTTATTTACAGAATTTAAAAATTTTTGCAGACCAAAATAAAATATGTTCCGGATATGATTATACGGCTTTTTACTATATCATATCTAGTAAGTGACTAAGATTCTTTCGTGCAAATAATTTTAATCTTAACATCGAATTATCTGCTTAAAAAATTACAAACGCCGACTGAACAATATATAGAAGCATTTTTCTATGTGTTTTGTGAAATAGAAAAGAATTAATTTATTTTATTTTTTACCTAATAACTATACCATTATTTTGAAGAAAACTATTCATAATTCAACAAGCAATAGAAATAAATTGGTTTGTGTTAGCCAACTTTACGTTTCATACACACACCGCTAGATAACACTGAAAAAAATGTATATTGGTGGCAGTCTTGCTCCCTCCATTTTGTGGAGTAATTTAACGTATAACTATTGTTACGTTACATTATATTAATATGCATTTTGGTATTTTCACATTATCTTTCAGTAATATTATACCACTTACACGAGGCTAAATTGCACCATAACATATGCAAAACTTATCGATAAATTGATGGAAGCATTTTGATACCAATTTTACGGTAAAACGTTGCTTTATTATGTATTTATTTATTTATTTATTACAGTGTACATGTGTGTTTTTTCGAAAATAACGGTTTTGTACAACTTAATTGCAATATGGAAGAAAAATGGTATAAACTTCCAAATCGTTTCAATAATATTATTATTATACTTGACCAAATTACAGTAAAAAAGTATTTTCTTAAGTAGAAAATAGGAAAAAAATCCTGATAGAAAACGTTTAATCAGAAATTTAACATATGTTCTGTTTATTTACTGATGTAAGCAAATCAATCCACTTATGCATTCGGGGCTCTTATGAGGACAGATAATTATTGCATTATTGACCCTGCTGTTCTGTTCGCATTTACTATACGTATATAGTGTTCGGATCAATGTGACCCGATTTAGAATATTACCTTTTCTAGCAGTAAATTAAAATAGCTATTTTAAAAATAATTTAAAAAAAAAAAGTAAAATAAGCTTAAATATATATCAAATAATACAAAACACCGGTAAAATAACTTAAAAATATTTGAATACTTACTTTTATTTACAATTTGGAAAAAATAGCTTACGTGAAATTCGCAAGTGCGTTTTTTGCAATTGTAACATAATATATTAGTTTTGTTGTCGTTGGTTGATGGGCAGAACTTGCATCTTGCACGTTTAGTACACAATGAAGTGTTCTCATCTGATTCCGAGAGTACGTTTGCACTTTTACTACGCATTCTCTTCACAATTTTGACTGAATCTTCGCTTCTGGGAAGATGCTGTCTTATTTCAATGTGGGAAAAAATTAGAGATTTCCCCAATTCTTCTAAAAGAGCCTTCGTTTGGTTAATTTATTTTCATTCCATTTGCTGTTTATTGAAATCCGCAGAATAAATGCATTGTAAGCAGGTGTATCAAGCATATTATAGAATACTATCATAGGCCAGCGATTTGTTTTTCTCTTACAAGTGTATGTACTCAAAAGCTGATCAAGACTATCCAGCGCCCCTTTAGTTGCATTATAATCTAATATCATTTGTGTTTTTTTGTCAGGTCTGCCGCTAACTGCATTTTCATGATGGAAAGTGCTCATAAGAATAACATTTTTGTTCTTTTTAGGGATGTAGTTTACAACTGTTGTATCCTCTGTAAAATAAAATGATAAACTGTGCACTTCTTTGTTTAGCATTTTCTCAGGAAGTTTGAGCTTATTTTTTCTAATAGTGCCAAGCAGAGTCATTTTCCGTTTTAGAAGAAGTTTTCCCGAGTTATAGGATATGAAAAAGTTATTACATGTAACATTGTGACCCGAATACCCCATAAGTAAGGTCACTCACTACCCGCATACGCTGACTTTTCTTTGGCTTTGATCCTTCATTTTTTCCAGTATAAATTTGTGCATTCAATACATACGAAGTTTTGCTATCACATAAAGTCCATATTTTTATCCCATACTTGGAGAATTTACTAGTTATATATTGTTTGAAAGGGCATCGTCCACGAAATCCTACTAATTGTTCATCTACAGTAACATTTTCACTTGGATTATACAATTTAAGTTGAATTTCTGTCCACTTTTCCCAAATATCTCGAACAGTAGCTAATTTATCTACAGACCTTCTATCTTGCCTGGTAGATTTATTGTCAAAACGAATAACTCTCGATATCATATGAAAGGTTTCGAGGGACATTGTAGCACGAAATACATTTCTGCCTGTTTCTTGATTCCACAAACTTTTGGTGATTCTCCATATGATCTGTACACGCCAACTAATAATAATAATCCGATGTATGCTTGAAAAGTTTCAGTACTAATATCTTACCACTCTTTTTCATACACTTTTCTTCCTTCTATATTAGTCATTTTTATGATTTCATTCTTGATTGTAGAATTGAATACTGTCGCAAATGCGCTTTTTATGTCAGTTATCCTTGTCGTTGGATATCTTGTGACACCTGGTGTAGTTTTTATAATATTAGAATAGGTTAATCGACCAGAATGAAGAAGGGGATTCAATTTCCATACTATTTCACGATTCTTAGACTGAATACTCTGTATATTGTGCATCTTTTAAATATCAATATCAAAATCGTTGTCAGAACTTTCACTTTCAATTTCCTCACTTGTATGATTTTCATACTCAGATGCATTTTCCTCTTCACTGTCAGAGGCTTCCATTAATTTAGCAATATCAGCGTCGCTCAAATTTCTAGGATTCGCCATTTTTTCCCTAATACTCATAGATACAACTGTTCTTCAGATTATTGGAAATTAAAATACAGCAAAAAAAAAAAAAAAGAAACGCTACAAACAAGTGCATTTTTTTTCCTTCCGCCAATGATATCAACATACTTTGCTGTCCTTTCACGCGATCTAACACCTGTGCCAACGAAACAGATTTCGAAATAGATACGTTGCAGTAATTGTTTTTATTGAATGATTCCAAACAAAATTAAAAGTGCATGATAAAATTATTTTTTAACTCGGGTCAATATGACCCGAACAATACATTAGGACTGAGGTAAAAAATATCTCTTGGAAATATAAATAAACGTAAATACTTCTAGGACTATATAGTTATATTACTAATGAACAAAGTCAAAAAGTTTCATGGAAATATCTCTGCGCTATTTTTTTTTCATAAGTGAACAATAAAATTTTCGGGTCAAATAGACACGAAAAGAACAGCAGGGTAAACCCCCTCCCCAAAAAAAATTGAGCATTCATTTATGGAGATCTTATTTCAGTATAGATAATAGCTAGCATGCTGCACAATAATAAAATTCTTTTATAATGGGTTATAATTTATCACAAAAAAATGTGAATATTAAAAAATAATGAAACATATTTTATGCATGAAAGGATTAATTTTCATTATAATTATTCGTAAATCTGTCAACAAACCATCAAATTTTCCTGTCTTTTTCTTGAAAACGAAAAATATCACTGTTAGCGTTTACCTGTTAACCAGATTATTAATTCGGGAAAATACTGCTTATAACACATCTATTAATGGTATAGAATAGGCTTGAAGTATCCAGAAAATGAATTGTATAACGACGACATACTGAGCAACATATGTGTTTAACCTCCCGATTCCTAAAAGATTTTATAATCTGGTTGTGATGTTTTGGTACGTACACGGCTAAATGCGCATGAAGAAAACTTACATTGCTATTTCTTTTCATCGATTAGAAATAAGTTTATAAGATTAAAACCATCGATTACGAATAAATTGATAAAATTAGAAACAATGATTAGACGCAATATTATGCATTTTACACTTCAAACTATCATTATTTCTAAACTAGATGACTGGATGGCTTCCATTTTAAAGTAATGGCTAGCATAGAATTTATCGAAAAAAGAAAATGTGACGTCCAAATTATAACTTTCTCTTGAAATTATTTACTGTTTTTAAAGCACTGAGCGTGAGGATGATCCTTTAATTGTTTGGGTCACATGAACTGAAAAAAACATTCTCTCAAATGTATATTTTCTTTTTTTTCGTGTGCCCCAATTTGGAAAACATAATCTTTAGTGTGTTTCCAGTCTTGTATTTGCCGTCTATACAGTGACATTGCATTTTTTTTAACAAATAGACAAATTCTATATTTTCCGAACTTTTAAAAAATATAAACATTTGCTAGTGACAACAAAAATAAAATTATTCCTTAACATAGACATTCTTTAGTTCGATAAATTTATTGTTGTGGTTTCAAACATATATTGTTATAAGAAAAAAAATACTGAAGGAAATGTGTGTTTTCCCATCATTCGCATAAGAAGCTTAAGCCTATGGTCTTGAGAGCGTGTATATCTTTACGTTTAATGCATGACAACAAGCAGTATTTCTGGTGACATTATTAAGAAGTGATCTGTTAGAAGAAAATTGAAAAAGGTGTGTCTTGTTTTCAGAAAAAAGTATCATATTAAAGCATTATAGTTATAAATAGTTAAATCCACGGATTGCAATGTTAAAATAACCATGAGATCTGAACCATTTTAAATTTGTTCAATTCAAATATATACAAGAAATTAAGAGAGACGGTCTTTATATTTTTTAAATTAATGGATTATAAATTCTATAATATTCCCCTTTTTAAATTCTTATTATTCATATATATTTTATTATTTAAAAATCAACACTTTTGATATTTTTAAAAAGTTTATTATAAAAATACTTGTAATGAACATTTATTAATTACTTCGTAGGTAGCCTTCAGCGTTATTTTAGATATAGTAATTTGTGAACACATTATTTGAAAATTGTGGAAATTTAATATTCATCTACTATATAACTAATAATTTACTTCATATATTCGATTATCTAATTATAATTTAAGCATATAGTTGGTTTGTTTTAGAAAATATGATTTTTTCTTCTATTATGTAATACATATTTAGCACATTCAACTATGCCCATCTCATAAATAAAGTGATATTGAGTAATGAGATATAATTTTCGAATGCCCAGAAACGTTAACTATATAAAATTCTATTTTATTACATCTGTAGATTCTAGTCAAAATGTGAGGCGCAAATAGGCAATTATTTAAACCTGTAATAAGGTACCGTGGGGTAATAACGCCACGTTAAGATTCTACCAATTTCCACGGCTTAGTTTTAGATTGTATTATTCAAACAAATATAGGATCTGATACAGCAACTCATTGACTATCTATATAAAATAAAATAATTTAACAAATATGTATTCATAAAATGTAATGGCGTTTTTTCTTGACCAATGCTATTTGGCGTTAATACCCACCTATATGGGTCATAACACCATGCGAACAAAACTATAAAATAAGATGGAGTAATGGCATGTAGCTTGCCCAATTCTAAAAATACAAGCTCTAAACCTCTAGAAATTTACAAATTGCAATCTAAGCTATTGAAAATGTGCATTTTTTTGTGACTCTTAAAGAAAAAGAAAGCTGTGGTGGTGGCGGGGGGAGGAGACAAAAGAATATCAGATTCTGAGCTACGTTTTGCTTAAAAATTACCATTTATGTAGAATTATTAGAAACATTGCACGGATTATTTGAATCAGTATTTATATTCCCATGTATGCATTCTATGCGATAGAAAATCTTGATTTTTTTGTGAAAGTGAAAGAAAAAGGAGTGAGGGGGAGCTTCAACAGAATATAATACCCTGTGTCTCTCTTTGCTTAAAAAGTCCCGCTTAAATATGATTATAAGATACATTGCATGGTTTTAACCATTCATAATGTAATATTTTAATCATGTGAAGTTTTATAATAACTAGAGTTATATGTAATAAATATTTTTGTTAAACCTTAACTGCTGTTAGCGTCTCACATACCGCTGAGTTTTTCAAGTTTCAGAGTTTAAATTGCAATTTTTAGTTTAACTATGGATACCGGGAAATTTTTGTTTCATTTGGAGTCCTATTACTATTTCTAGAGACTTTTGAATAGCGTAATTTCATTTATAATAGTCCTGTATATAAGATTCAATACAAAAATAATATTCTAAAAGTTAATTTAACATTTTATTCATCGTTAGATTAAGCGGTCTGACAGGCCGCTCACAGTAAGTTATGCGACAATTCTTCTCACAGCAGTTAAGGATTAATACTATTATAGTAATCTAGTAAATAGCTTTTAACTCATAACTCCACACTAATGCGGATTCTCCAAACCTACAGTTAAATTGTCGACGTTTTAAAGAGTATGCTTTAATATATTTTTAATAAATTGAATAAAATTTTTAATTAAAAAATATTATCCCAAAGAGACCTCTTATTCAATTTTATACATAATTCATATGGTTATATGTCATTATCTCTATATTAGCAACAAAATTAACCTTTAACTGCTGTTAGCAATCTGACTGAACACTGTACCCCCCCCCCCCCAAAAAAAAAATAGAGTTTAACTTGTATTTTCCAGTTTAACTATAGTTACAACTGAAATTCTCTTTCGTTTGGAGTTCTCGTAATTTGTTAGAAATACTTGAATAGATTAAATTTAATTAGAATTAATTCTGTACAAAAAGTTTAGCGCAGGAACAGTATTCTATGATTTTTAATCATGGATCGCATTTGAACCTTTAACTAATGTTACCGGTCTCGTAGACCACTATTTTTCTTTTAATTTTTTAGTTTAACTTGTAATTTTCAGTTTAACTGCAAACACTACCGAAATTTTGTTTCATTGGGAATTTTAGTACTATTACCAGAGACTAAATAGGTGAATATTAAGTATAATAATCTTGTATAAAAAATTTAGTACAAAAACACAATCGTATGAGTTATTCCCGCCTTTTATTCATCTTTCAATTTTGTGGTCTCACAAACCGCATCACATTCATACGTTACATTTTCTGTCACATCAGTTAAAGGTTAAATTTATAAAGTTTTGAAAAACCGAACGCTGAGAAAGCGGACAGTTAAAATTTCGAACTCAAATGAACAATCCAGTGGAAATTTAATAGAAACCTGATTTTGAATATGTTCGAATTTGAATCTCGAAAACATTTTGATATAGTTTTATTTACAAGAGTTAAAAATTATTTTTTACATTAGTAAAAAAAAATAATAATATAATAGAAAATAAAATTTCTAAAATTTCTTGAGAGATTAATTTTCAGTATTGGTCACCCCCCTTAATCTTACCATTTCAACAATGATGATAATGCTGTCCCATATTAATATATAAACCCCCTTCGGATATAGTTCGGCCACTGTTGGGAATCAACCGGGGTAATAACGCCAATCCCTGGCGTTATTACCCCGGGATACTTATTGCGCAGTAAATCCTAAACTACAAATTATCTCGAGAAGATATCCAAAATCTTCTACAACAATTTGAAAGTACATGAAATACACTACAAATTTATGTAATAAACAAAGTATTTCTGGATAAAAAATGTAGTCTTCAGATCAAAAACCTTATCTCACAAATTTTAGATCAAACGTTAATTTTAGTTGCTTGTAAAAACAATAAGACCTAAAAATGAAACAAATTAACTTGAAGCTGTTTTTTGCGATTTATATGACTCACAACCCTTCTGCGCAGAGCACATGTGTGTCATTTATCTGATTATTTAATAATTATGCAAAATATAAGCACTTGGCGTTATTACCCTGCCTGGCGTTATTACCCCAGGGTACCTTAGTTTAATTAATGAATTTTATTACTAATCAAAACTTAATCAGTTAATTTTATGCCTATTCTATATCAAAGTTGTTATTTGTAATTTGCTAATTAATTTATATCATATGATATTTCATATCATGCTATCATATAATACAAGAATAAATATCAAATTCAGCTGTAAAATAAACATTATGATATAAAAAACATATGTAATATAATAAAATATTAAATGTACAAAACATTCTTCTTGACAAAATGTTCACTAATTTTTATTACTTGCTGAACATACCTGACGATTACAAAAATAATTTAACTCATCGAAATAATTAGACATTGAATTACAATGCACATGATGAAAATTTAAATTCGAGATTAGCAAGACAAAAAAAGATAAGTAGTTAAAATATAAAAAGATCTGCTTACTAAAAGAACAATGTTGATTACTGATAATATTATTAATTACTCCAAAATTCAAAAGTATTTAAGTCAGTAATATGTAAAGTCAGTAATTCTAGTAATTTTATTAATGACTTGATAATAGAGCAGATTTGAAAGCCTCTGTCAGCATTTTAGAACTTGTGCAATGTGTGATCAGCAATGTGGTAGGAAAGAAATGATGTCAATACTAATGACTAAAAGGATAGCAATTCTTCACTAACTAGAAGAATTACGATGATGAGCATTCATATTAAGATACAGATTTTGAAAAGTTGAAAAACAAAGAAAAGAAATGCCAGAAGCGCATGTATGAGGTAATTTCATGGTGTTGTTTAATGTTTAGCAGATTGTTAAAGATAACAAGGAAAAGATGAAAGCGTCATGATGAATAATGTTGAAGAAGATCACTTTAATAAATAGGAAGTAACTCATAATTTAATTTAATATAGCTGAGGTAAAGCTTATATCGTTGTTGAAAAACGACATTTGATTGAAGTATGTCATTTTATATGTTTTACATGAAGGGCCTAGATATTTATATTTTCCATCATAATTGTTTTAAAAATGTTATTATAACTGGAAAAAATTATTAATGAAAATATCTTAGGCCACAGTTAACGTTGTAAATTTTGTTTTGTCAAAAACGAGAAAAATGGCCGAGGTCCTGAGCAATAGTAACACCGGTAGATAAACATAAAAGACTTATTTTTTTTCTAAACTAAAATTCTTCTCTAAGACCTACAGCAACATTTAATAACATTAGAGTACATTTCATTATAAGAAATTATCAATTATTGTTTTAGCTATCATATTTAAAAGCTTTGACTAAAAAAGGAAAAATCTAGTAGATTAAATTAGAGGCTATTCAGGTTTTGATTTGTGTGAGGCAAATGAAGATAGATTTCTTTCAAAACAGACTTCTGCAGCCCAAATTAGCTATTACAAGATAGTAAAGGATTTACAATTCTTTCACATTTAAGAGCATCTTTCACAGATTGTTCAAAAATTTCTCCCTCATGATAAGCAATTTCTCTTTATGAATCTTAATTTTTATCATCTTATGAGTGTGCTCAAGACTAAATATTTTCTAAGGGTTTCGGGAAGTCTTGTAGAGTCAACTGATGGAAAAGGAATAAAGAAACAGAGTTTCTTAAGAAAGGTTCTAAAATTATTTAGGAAAACGCTAATTTAAATATCAATGCCTGTATGAGGATTTATAACTTTTAACTCGTCACCATTGAGTTGAGAGCTAACTTTTTAAAAGAAGACAATTACTGTACGTTATATTATGACGGAAAAATTTTGATTTATGTTGATTTACCATTATAAGATGTTAATTTATTCCAAAATACTCTCCATATTATTTGTTAGTTGCTCAGATGTGTTTTAACAAAAAATCTCTCTAGTAGAGAGACGAATTTTTAGGGTTATTTTAATAATAAAAATTGATATTTTCTTCAGACCAAATTAGAATATATATATATATATATATATATATATATATATATATATATATATATATGTAAACCTTCTCACATTTAAATAAGGATTAATTAAATTTTTTTGGAAAATATGACACATGTTAATTATCTTCGGAATAAAAGATATATTTTGTGGATTCAGATTTTTCTAAAAATTACTGTAACATATTATTTTTTGTTTGTTTTAACTTTAAAATATCTTTTTTAAAAACTATTGTAATCATCTGAATCGTCTGGGAATTATTTATGTTATCTGATTTTTACTTTTGTCGCTTTCTCCTTAATTATTCGTCTGATTCATCGAATCGCTTTATCCAGTTGTTTAAGACTTTTTTTTTTCTCTAAATGTATCGAGTATTATTCTGTATTACTTTACTTTCCCAAATTTAAAACATATTCAGTGATTCCTTGAATGCGAGTGAATACGAGAATCCAATAACGACTGTTTCCTACAAAAAAGCCAACAATTCTTTCTGCTACGCGAAATAGCAAATAAATATTAATCAATTGAAACCTGTGCGTAAAGTGTTATCATTGTATGGGCAAGACCATTAGCCAAGAGTTCATTAACTAATCAGTATTTCCAAGGATATAGTAGAAATATAAATGTCTCACACGCATGTTTACAATTTTTACAAAGGCAATTTTCATCATAGAAACATGTTAATCATGAACAATTTTTTGCCGAAATTATAATCAAACGCACTATATACGATATTCTACAAAACTACTTGTAAGGACACCTAGCCAGAAAGGCAAGCGGTATGGGATGATAAAGACTATAGAGTTATCAAACTAAAGTTACCGCAGCTGAAATGACTGTTTAGCAGAACGTCCAGGTATTAATCACTCCCATCACTACCATTTACAGTGTTTTACCCGACAACATACATGAGCATAATTAGCATAATTACCAAGATGCTAAGTATCAACTATCATAAGAAAAGAGTCATATCTAAACGAACGAGTAAACCAAATGGTTTCTGAAGACAGTTCTGCTTTTTTGAAGGGGAGGTCAGGAAGAGTATTAAAGAGAAGGTCTGAGTTATCTGTGCTGGCATATGCTGAAGGGACGACAAGTTCTTTAGTTAGGTGTTCAAGATTGGATATTTTGGATGAGTTATGTGAGGGCAGCTCAAATTTTTTAGACCTTAATAAAGGCGACCGGGAGAGAAACGATGCTCTACAAACAGGGCTTCTTTGTCTGAGCAGTCCCTCTTAGGCATTTAAACAAAATGGTTGTTAAGAAAATGAATTGTGTTCACTTGATCAGAAATATTTTTGATTGAGAATTCATCTTAGATAACGAATCATATTTCACACTTACTCACTTCACTTTTAACAATATATTGTTTGTTACACATCTACGTCTGCATGACACGGCCTATCATCAAACTCGCTACTAATGGGGAATTCGAAGACAAAATAATCGTTTGGACTGTGGTAAGTCCGAAATATTTTAGTCTTACGTTCATCCCAATATCTGGGTACTACATAAATTGGTAATGGTATTTGTAAAAAGTACCACAACCGTACAAATTCAAATGGTGGTAATTATATGTTTTGTCCAGAATTGAGAAGAAGACATTACGGCAAAATCTTTTACACCACTACCGCCAGCAAAAGTAGAGAAATCCAATAATACAGCTATTATTTTCGACACTCAACCAATTGTGGCGTTCTGAGCGTTATTTTAGTCCAAAAATTATGCCAAAGATTAGAAAACAAAGAAAAAAAAATGGATCAATCGAATCAAGTACTATCTCAAAATTACGGACCTAAATTTTGTGCTGCGCCCAGCAAGACCCACCAAAAACAAAATCTGACGAAATGTTTTAATTGAAACCAGATAACAGTTTAAAAAAATAATATGGTTGTTAAAGTTACCATAAAGTACCAGTTTATGATCTTTGTTTCATTTTTTATAGAATTTCAGTCAAAAAAATGTTGTGCGCATTTTTGAAAGTGGTGCTCAGTTTTGGTATCAGATAATGCTTCATAATTTACGTCTGCACAATTTTAAGCATTTTAAAATAATCATGGTCTGAAGCATATGTTGAGTACTCTATACCACCCAACTATAGATGGTAAGGTAATGTAAGATTTACAGTTAAACATATACTTTTTCAAAATATATTTCAAAACTACAACAATAGTTCTAATAAACAGAAAATGAAATAGTATACAAAATCTATTTGAACAAAATTTTATAAATAATCTTAAGATAGTTATAATTTAGTTTTTAAATTTATCCTAGAAGATATTCTTGATAAAAATATTTTTAATGTAACTGCACAATTATTTTTATTTATTTACTTATATCGCCTTGGATAAAAATCATATTTTTCTCACAATACAAATTTTATAATTTTCTACTTTAATAGTTTGGCATTTTAAAAATGAATATTATTTGCTTTGTTTACTTTTCGCATTAAAACAGTTTAATCACGCTACTACAATTTACGAGCTCAATACCAAACAGCAATTTAGTTCTCTGAAGTAATCTAGTTTGTGTACTTTACAAATTGCTTTGAAGATTAGTGTAACGATTGATCATTAGTTATCTGAATATAAATTTGTAAGAGATAATCTGTATGGTAAAGATAAAAGAATTGATCTTGCAGAATATCAAAAGCACACAAAGTTATGTTAAAAGTTGATAATGATTTTCAATGTCAGTCAATACATATAGTAATTATAGGAAAGAAAAAGTGGTGATTTTAAAAGATACTTAATAAGAGGAACAGAATTTTAGAATACATTTTTTCTCATAATAAATATTTAGATTTATGTATAATTTATAATTTAATTACGAAATAAATAGGATTTATATATCAGTGAATAATATTTAAATGAGAGCATGAGTTTCAAACATAGCCTTTTTTTAGAAAATAAACTGTTGGGAAATTGTGAAAAAAACCTCACTGAATTTCATTGTAATACAAGAATTCAGAATTTTTTTTTTCAGATTGTAGATTTTTTTTCGGTGCAGGATACCAAAAACAATATTACAAGAGAAATTTTGTACATTTCTTATATCTTTCTTTAATCTTGTATAAAGCGAGTCTCATCTACTAAACTCTTAAAGAAAATATTGTGATTTGAAAGTGAAATCCTGTCAGAAAGGATAAATAAATTTTAAAGGTAGTTTGTATGGAGATTGCGTGTGAAGTTCACTCAGGATATTTCCACTTGCATGACAGAATAACTATGTTGATTTAAACCCTTTCGACATTAGGATCTCTTAAATAAATTTTATATTATCGGCCCCATTTTCCAATAGAAATTAATTTCAATTGCACAATATGAAATAATTTTCTAATTAAATAAGGCATATTTTATTTTCGTTTGTTACTGGAGTTAAAAACAAATTTTGCAAAGAAAGTTGATTTTTAGTCAGACTGGATATACAAGTCAGAAAATTACTTCAGAACTAGAAGACATCCCGTCAAAATGACGTGGTTCCATTTTTAAAAGGATGATAAAAAACGCAACAACTTTGGTCAATCATAGCCACTTTAGGTTTAAACAATTTTGAAAAATAGAAAGATTGAACATGAGAAAAAAATCTAAAAGAAAAAAATCAATAGAAATCTGCATTTAAAACAATAACAAAACTATCTGGTGGGTGGGGAGGGATTGTAATGAAGAAATGGTAAATGCATAAATTTTAAAAGAATAAAGTTAATGTTGTTGTTGTTGTATAGACCCTCATGGTCCCGGTGAGCAGCTTTATATTTCTTTATAGCTGTCTAAATCCGCAAACACCAAGCAAAAACAAACACCTAATAAACTCACAAAAAGAATAAAGTAAGGTAAAATATCAATTATAAAAAAATACATTATGAAACTACAGCCAAAAAATATTTTAAAATACTGAGAGAAAATAATAAAAATATCCAAAATGTATAAAAAATTTACCCATATTGGCTATTTTCAGACGAATATGAAAGGGTAGCCAAATTATTAATTGAATGGGTAAAATAATGGCATAGAATATGCAGCTAATGAATTTCACTCACAAAATTACAGTAATAATTTCACAAAAATTATGCAAATTAACATGCATTAATAATGCAAAACATGCATTAATAATGCAAAACATGCATTAATAATGCAAAACATCCACTAATAAAGCTATTTTAAAACATTTGTGAATTAACTATTTTATACCATTAGCTAATACTTAAAAGAAAATGCTCTATAAGATCGAAAACAAATGTCAACAATAAAGAGTAAACAATCGTGATTCGTTATGTAACAATGAAGTCATTCACGGCTGTAAAAAAAAATAAATAAAAATAAATAAATAAATAAATAAAGCAACACGAATATAAAAATTCTAACAATATTGTATTTAAATCGCACCTTCGCTTTTCTTAAATAAAAAGTTTTAATTAAATACTGTTAGAAATTTGACTGTTTTGCTGCATCGTCATTACACAGCTTTTATAAAAAATGATTACTTTACCGTATTACACTGTTAAAAATTTGACGTATTTGTTGCAGCGTCAGTCCACAGCTTTTATAGAATATCTCTTTTATGACCAATGAGAATGCTCCAAACACAGTAAAGTAACCGCTTTATTTAAAAGCAGTGGAGTGATGCTGCAGTAAAGGGGTCAAATTTTTAACAGTTGCTGCAGCATCACTCCAACGCTTTTATAGAAAACGGTTATTTTATGTGTGTTACTTACAGTGTATTCCATAAAAGCTGGGGAGTGATGATGCAGCAAAAGGATCAAATTTTTAACAGTGTACCGCTAAAATTTGACCCATTTACTGCAGCGTCACTCCACAGCCTTTATAGAATGTCTCTTTTTTTACCAATGAGAATGCTCCATAACACCGCAAAGTAATCGTTTTCTATAAAAGCGGTGGAGTGATGCTGCAGCAAATGAGTAAATTTTTTAACAGTGTGAATATTGTGTTTGAAATAGGGAAAAAAATTAAAGCACAGTAAAATGTAGTGACGTCATTTACAGCTCAAATTGTAAATCTGACAAATGAGAACGCTCCATTACGACTCTGGAACGTTTGCATTGGACAAAAAATTGATAGCCTTTAAAATCGGAGATGGGCCTCCGTGGCTGAGTGGTTAAGACATCGCGCTGCTAATCGTGAGGTTGTGGGTTCGAATCCCACTGGCTCCATTGCACACACACTTTGTGTGGAGCTCCTGGTTGTACTTCTCGTGTGTTGTAATATTTCCTTGTGTGCTATCTCGTCCCTGCATATTGACGATGGCTTATAAGCAGGCTTCATGCCGAGCACACAAGTCAGATGTATGTTGTTCAATAAACAAACAAAATCTGAGATAACTTTTCACAATGGAATTTGTCATTGGTCACAATAAGTGTTTTTTCTTGTGGATGCGTTGACCCCGGAATCGTTATACACGGAGGGATTTTATATATATAATTTCTTCATATGAAACACAACTACACTGCATTATATCTTATCTCTAATAAATATATTTTTTGTATATTATATAACAATATAGTTTATTTTGTACGTAATGTGTTTAGTTTTTGTTTACTTTAATTTTGTTTTATTCCACAATATTTTTAAGTTATAATGAAGCCTGATATGACTCAAACACTCTCAACTTGAGATCGAAATTTATATTTTTATTGCGTAATAGAGGAATTACGCTGATAAAAAATGTTTCACTAAATAATCTTTCTTAAACATTAGCATAATAATTTAACCATTCTGCCGAAAATATAAAAAAATACATATGAAATACAGCCGTAAGTGTTGTGAAAAAAGTGCAAAAGAGTAACTAATATTTTCTGAAAGATTTTTAAACTATCTCAGTCTTATGGAAGACGTTGGAGATTATTAATTTTTATATTAAATGAAACAATAATGGGATATTTCATTAAACCTTTCGTAATGCACATCCGACATCGTCCAAAATCAGAAATTTTATAGTTATTTAGGATGTATATATTAAAACCAAATAGTTTTGTTTCTAAAAGTATTGAAAGTCTAATTAAATAACTCATTAATCGAGTAGAAAAAACACTGATAGCACCCGGGCACTTTTATGTTTCATGCTTAAGAGATGTGTTTGAATTTAGAAAAGAAATATTTTATTATAAGCTTTTAAAAAAGAAAGATAACTAAAAATATTTAATAAACTTTTGAATTCTAATAATTTTGGTTTGGGGTTTAACTTACTAACAAAGGTTGCCTTATTATCTTTAAAGTGGAAAAAAATCATAGTTCAGTGCAATAACAAATATGAAAGTATAATTATTGATTTTATTGAAATCACTGAATGAGAGAATAAACCATCTAACGATAATTTATCCTATAATATACCAAAATACTGACATAACACTATAAATTCTTAAAACTATATGTGTTTGGAATACTTTAGTTTTTAATTGTACATGGAAGGTTTTCGATGGCAAACTTTCGATTCGTTTCGATTTTATTAAAAATAGTATCTCTTCCGCAGGAAGAATTCATATCTCCACTTTTAATCATTTCACTATCATATTTTCCTGAAGACAGCTCGAAATGTTGATTTAATATTTTATTTTATTTTTAATTGTACAAGTTATTACTAAAGATCTTGTTTTTGAGCACCAATGAACAAGATTATGTATTTTTAACAAATACATTCGTAGTAGTTAAAAATATTTTAATTAAAATTCTGATAAGTTAAAATACAAATAAGATACATATGTATTAGAAATTAATTTTTTTCTCCTGCAGTTCAGGCTGCTTTTCTTTGAAGTAGCGTTTACATGGCTCTTTAATCATTGTTTTCAAATATCCAGTTTTATCCGAAATAGGTTAACCAATTTTAATCCAAGGAAACGAAAACTAGAAAGGGAAATTAAACAATGTACCTACCTATAAAGCATAGTAACAAATTTATTATGAAAAAAATATTCTTTTTCAAATGTACCGTGTACCGAAATATAAATAAGTTAAATAGACTGAAATATAGTTTCATTTTAGGTTTTTAAAACTTGCAAATATTATTTATTTTTTAATTAATTCCTAATAGCTGACAAAACACAAAATCCAAATACAGCCGAGTCTCGTTAATTCGAATTCTTCGGGACCACAAGAAATGTTCGAATTATCCAAAGTTCGAATTATGTAAAGCATGCTTAATATGGTACCAATTCAAAGGAATTAATATTATAGTGTTTTTCAAATTTATTTCTCCTGTTAACGCTAGAATATGACTTAATATTAAATTAGAATATATAAATACATAAGCTGATTAAAGGATTAGGAACAACCACGATGGAAGAAAAATTTAAAACGTCACTGATGAACAGACGGGGCTTTGAGAAAATGGATATCAAATGCAATGTATTATATGTGTACTCGTTCGGAACAATTTTTACAAAATCAAAGAAAGAAAGTTATTCAAATGATCTGATATCCGTGAGAAAGAAAAGAAAAATGAAAAATCGGAATTCTCCTTAGTTCTAATTAAACGAAGTCAAGAGGAAATGAGTTCGAATTAATAAATATTTTTAACGTTATTCTGCCATTGAAAATTGCGGGAGTCGACTGTATACGTTATGGAGGCTTTTTCCGCTTATTTCAATTATTAGGCAAGAATAATATTATTCCATTTATTACAGGGCAGATCAAATAATAATAAATCTGATACGTTTGTTTTTCCACTATTTTACATTTAATCCCTTTTAACTAGTTTTATTTCTATTCAAGAAATTAAACATTTGAAATACTTTGTATTTATGAATTTAGGAGTTTTTAAATTGCCCCAAATTACTCTTGTTAGACACATTTTGATTTGTATCTAATTTTTTTTATAATTTTATATTTCTCTTTCTAAAGCTGGAATTGATTATTGTTACTATTATGCAATTTTAAAAATCATAATACATTTCTGAAAAAATCTCAGGAAATGTGTTCACAGGAAAAAAAAATGTAAAGAAATTTATCAGAAGTAACAAATGTGTTTTTCACAAATGATACTTCATAACATTACATATAGAAATAAATTATTAATTCTCCAGTACGATTCAAAAATATGATCTATATGTTTATGAAACACTGGACATTTTAATTATAGAAATGAAATCTAACGATTCGGTACACATCTAAAAAGGAAGACGCTAAATACAAAATTTTAGCGTGTGTATATAAAATTGATCGTTGGACGTTTTCTATTATAACTGCTACATTAAAAATTAAGTTACATTTTATTAAAATCTTCTAATTATTTTTAAAACATAAATAAGGTGACTATTAAGAAATTATAAGAGTATCTAAAGGAATTGGCATATTAGATGTCACATCTCACCTTTTTAAAACGAACTCGTTTGCATATCGTTAAAGTATTCGCGAGAAGTAAAGGTACAATCTTAAATAGTATTATTTACGATATTTTTTAAGTGACGCTGGTAAAAAGTTATCTCAGCCGGAAGTAAGAAAAAATTCGATTTATAAGGGTGCTGGTAAATCGAGACGACAGATAGCTCAGTTAATAGAACGTTCTAAATCGGCTATTTAGAGCTAAATAATTAGAAGAAAGGATATAAAAATTAAACGATCTGGAAGAAAGTGGATTTTGACAGCCCGGGATGTTTGACAAATAACGTACTAGCATAAACCTGCACACTGTTCTTCGGTTTCTTAAGACACTTACGATTGCGTTATTACTGATATCGAATCTGTTAGGGATCGTAAAGCGTCTCACCAAATTACAACTCCCCTTGAAAACGCATTATCGAGCTTTTCTTTCATACTGTTTTACAGTTCTCGAATGTCAACAATTTACTTGAGATTGAGTACTCCAAACTCCGCAAATCCGTTGCACGAGTTAAAAGATACTGCTTCATTTTTGAGCATTTAAAAGATTTTCCTCACAAAGCGTTTTTGGATTGGATATTTTTTTTCTATTTTTCTTCCATATTTCACCATTTTCGCCTACTTGATTCACCAAAGCCGAACTTCCGATTTGAAGCATGATTACAACTTTTTCCCATAACGAAATAATTTTATGTTTAATGTCTCAGTGCACCTACATCGGTTCTACATTTTACCCTCCAATTGACAAAAGTCGTTTTTTGTATTTTAATTAAGCGAGTGACGACAACACATCATTATATTTCACTCCCTTCTACTCTTAATCTCTCGTCACTCATTTCCTATCCGAAGTCTAAAAATATATTTTTAATTTGTTTACTGGCTTGGTGTAACATTTGTTTCAATTTTCTTTACTGAAATGTATTCATTCATTTTTTTGCATGTCAAATTGATGGATCTCAAATTCCGCGATAGAAAAATCGCCATTTTTCTTTTGAAGTATGGGGTTCGCGTTATACACGAGTAAGTGCTATAAATAGGCTTTTGTCATACAGTTGATTTATTATGTTAATTAGGTGCTCTTTATTAGAAAATAAGTCGTGGCTATCAAAAAATCGCAATAAAATTTGCAAGAAATTGGTAACAACTTTGAAGACCTTTACATACAGCCAAAATGTCAAACCCACTCATGCCGAAAGAAATCTCGTATTCCAAGAAATATTTCCTGTCAATTAATGAATGAATTTATTGTTAAATCGATGTGTAATCTCTTTACGTTATTACTTCCAAATTGTGATTTTGCATTAGAACTTTGTCTAATACTTTTAAAATGTAAGTTTATTTTGAGTATCAATTTAAGAACATATTTTTTAATTTATCAATAATTCAATAATTGAATGATAATATCTCACATTTTTATCAAACTTTTACAGCCGAGAAACTTTGGAAAGTGAGACGGGAAATAACACAGAAATTATATTTTTAATTTTGTAAAAGAATGTTCTGCTTTTCTACATAAATTAAAGAAAGTTATATATTGATTAAATTCTCTTAGTAAAAAGAAAAACTATTAACATTTTCACTTTGAAGTACATAGAAAGAGATTTTTGAAAGCTTTAAAATTTTGCGTAAATTTAAAAACACTATTTATTGAGTGAATGTATAAAGTGAACTTTATTTAAAAGTACTTGTGACTGGCTTGTTATTTAAAACTTAATTTTGTAGAAATGTCGGAAGATCAAATAACTCAAAGCTCCTAATCGTTGAAAAATCTGTTTTCAAATTTAATAGAAATAGATGCTAATTTTTTTATTTAAAGAAGACCATGAAAAATAGTTAAAAATATTAAACATCGGTGGATTCGAATTCTTTGCGTCGAATATATATATATATATATTCATTTATTTTAATGAAGGTATTACCAATTTTTTGTTGTGAATACTTAAAAAAAAAAAAAAAAAAAAAAAAAAAAAAAAAAAAAAAAAGGATTTATTATAAGATTTCTTATGTGTCTATTTGTCTGTCACATCCATTTTATTTGTAAACTACGGAACATGAAAAGTTGAAATTGGGAAAAGTAATAAAGACTATTTACTCACATATTTACAGATTATTAAACATTTACAAATATATTTGTGAAAAGAATAAAGGGGCAAGTTTAGTTACTTATTTTTTATTTTATTTTTATTTATTTATTTTTATTTTTATTTTTATTTTTATTTACTTATTTTTTCTTTATTTTTATTTATTTATTTATTTTGCTATATCGCGTAGGGCTTTCAAAAATATGAACACAAAAATGCATTTCTTTTAAATATATGTATTATATTTTCACAGATATCATCGAAAATACAGTGCAAAAATATGTTCTTCCCTATCTACATTCGGATCTACTGAAACAAAACTTCTGAAAATAATTAGAGGTAGTAGACGTCAATTTATATTTTGCGGTAAAACTATAGCGATTACCCTAGGTCTCATATTTTTGAGAAAAACACATATTTCCATTACACACAAATTTCGATTTGAAGGCATTAATCTAAGATGTTAAGGAGCACTATAGGTGCCTATCTCAGGAGAAGTATAAATGCATTGTTGATAAAGATTTTCAGAAACAATCGTTGCCAATTACCCGAGATATTAACTCTTAAAAAAACGGATGTTTTGGAAATTCATAATTACAAGGACAATTTACTCTATGTACAATCGATTTTTAAAGCCTACACTATAAATAAAAAGGAGTGACTATTCACTCCTCTTGAGTAATTAGTCACTCAATCCCAAACTAACTCAAAATATGCCCAACATCTTTAGAATGAGTATTCGCTCGGGGAAAAAGTGGAATTGTTGACTCTTTTAAAGAGTGACTACTCACTCCTGAGAAGAAAATATTCACTCTAAAACGAGGTTAATAATCACTCTCTCGGAGGAGTGACTACTCACTCTTGCTAAAGGAGTGAGTAGATGCGTTTTTCGCCTGTGGTAGGAGTGAATATTTTGTAGGAGTCAATGTACATTTTTTATGAAGTGAATTCTTTTTTATGTTAGTTTATGGGTATTTTTTGTGCATTGTAAAAAAAAAAATAAAAAAATAAAAAAAAAAAAAAACAAAAAAAAAATGTGTGCCACTCGGGGATTGCCGCGGTAAAGCTATTGCATAGCATTTTTTATCAACTTATGCAAAAATACCGCGTCAATGTCTGCTGAAATCTATCGAAGGATACCTTCCCGAAGTCTACCAAACTGAAACTTCGTTAGCCGGATTGTTAGGAATTTTTCTCGTTGCGGAATTCTTAAATTCGGTCGCCGCGCTCAAAGCCCGCGATAAAATCTATGCAATAGCTTAATAAATTACCAAACAAAATTTGGTCGCGCTACGAAAATTAGATCGCGAGTTATAAGCATTTTAAATTTTTCGACCCTCACGGTGGGGGGGGTCTCCTGTCACCAAAAATTAACACTGTCTCATAAAAAATTACCAAACAAAATTTGGCCGCGCTACGAAAATTAGATCGCGAGTTATAAACATTTTAAATTTTTCGACCCTCACCGTGGGGGTCTTCTGTCACCAAAAATTAACAAAATCTCATAATAAATTACCAAACAAAATTTGGCCGCGCTACGAAAATTAGATCGCGAGTTATAAGCATTTTAAATTTTTCGACCCTCGCCGTGGGGTGTCTTCTGTCACCAACAATTAACAATGTCTCATAATAAATTACCAAACAAAATTTGGCCGCGCTACGAAAATTAGATCGCGAGTTATGAGCATTTTAAATTTTTCGATCCACACCGTGGGGTGTCTCCTGTCACCAGAAATTAACAATGTCTCATAATAAATTACCAAACAAAATTTGGCCGCGATACGAAAATTAGATCGCGAGTTATAAGCATTTTAAATTTTTCGACCCTCACCGTGGGGGGTCTCCTGTCACAAAAATTAACAGTCTCAAAATAAATTACCAAACAAAATTTGGCCGTGCTACGAAAATTAGATCGAGAGTTATAAGCATTTTAAATTTTTCGACCCTCACCGTGAGGGTCTCCTGTCACCAAAACTTAACACTGACTCATAATAAATGAATAAACAAAATTTGGCCGCGCTACGAAAATTAGATCGTGAGTTATAAGCATTTTAAATTTTTCGACCCTCACCGTGGGGGGTCTCCTATCACCAAAAATTAACAGTCTCAAAATAAATTACCAAACAAAATTTGGCCGCGCTACGAAAATTAGATCGCGAGTTATAAGCATTTTAAATTTTTCGACCCTCACCGTGAGGGTCTCCTGTCACCAAAACTTAACACTGACTCATAATAAATGAATAAACAAAATTTGGCCGCGCTACGAAAATTAGATCGTGAGTTATAAGCATTTTAAATTTTTCGACCCTCACCGTGGGGGGGTCTCCTGTCACCAAAAATTAACAGTCTCAAAATAAATTACCAAACAAAATTTGGCCGCGCTACGAAAATTAGATCGCGAGTTATAAGCATTTTAAATTTTTCGACCCTCACCGTGAGGGTCTCCTGTCACCAAAACTTAACACTGACTCATAATAAATGAATAAACAAAATTTGGCCGCGCTACGAAAATTAGATCGTGAGTTATAAGCATTTTAAATTTTTCGACCCTCACCGTGGGGGTTCTCCTGTCACCAAAAATTAACAGTCTCAAAATAAATTAAAAAACAAAATTTGGCCGCGCTACGAAAATTAGATCGCGAGTTATAAGCATTTTAAATTTTTCGACCCTCACCGTGAGGGTCTCCTGTCACCAAAACTTAACACTGACTCATAATAAATGAATAAACAAAATTTGGCCGCGCTACGAAAATTAGATCGCGAGTTATAAGCATTTTAAGTTTTTCTACCCTCATTGTGGGGGGTCTAGTGTCTCCAAAAATTAACACTGTCTCATAATAAATTACCAAACAAAATTTGGCCGCGCTACGAAAATTAGATCGCGAGTTATAAGCATTTTAAATTTTTCGACCCTCACCGTGGGGGGTCTCCTGTCACCAAAAATTAACACTGCCTTATAATAAATTACCAAACAATATTTTGCCAAGCTACCAAAATTAGATCGCGAGTTATAAGCATTTTTAATTTTTCGACCCTCACCGTAGGGTGTCTTCTGTCACCAACAATTAACAATGTCTCATAATAAATTACCAAACAAAATTTGGCCGCGCTACGAAAATTAGATCGCGAGTTATGAGCATTTCAAATTTTTCGACCCTCACCGTGGGATGTCTCCTGTCACTAGAAATTAACAATGTCTCATAATAAATTACCAAACAAAATTTGGCCGCGCTACGAAAATTAGATCGCGAGTTATAAGCATTTTAAATTTTTCGACCCTCACCATGGGGGGGGGGTCTTCAGTCACCAACAATTAACAATGTCTCATAAAAAATTACCAAACAAAATTTGCCCGCGCTACGAAAATTAGATCGCGAGTTATAAGCATTTTAAATTTTTCGACCCTCACCATGGGGGGGGGGTCTTCAGTCACCAACAATTAACAATGTCTCATAAAAAATTACCAAACAAAATTTGCCCGCGCTACGAAAATTAGATCGCGAGTTATAAGCATTTTAAATTTTTCGACCCTCACCGTGAGGGTCTCCTGTCACCAAAACTTAACACTGACTCATAATAAATGAATAAACAAAATTTGGCCGCGCTACGAAAATTAGATCGTGAGTTATAAGCATTTTAAATTTTTCGACCCTCACCATGAGGGGTCTCCTGTCACCAAAAATTAACACTGTCTCATAATAAATTACCAAACAAAATTTGGCCGCGCTACGAAAATTAGATCGTGAGTTACAAGCATTTTAAATTTTTCGACCCTCACCATGAGGGGTCTCCTGTCACCAAAAATTAACACTGTCTCATAATAAATTACCAAACAAAATTTGGCCGCGCTACGAAAATTAGATCGTGAGTTACAAGCATTTAAAATTTTTCGACCCTCATCGTGGGGGGTTCTAATGTCCCCAAAAATTAACACTGCCTCATAATAAATTACCAAACAAAATTTGGCCGCGCTACAAAAATTAGATCGCGAGTTATAAGCATTTTAAATTTTTCGACCCTCACCTTGGAGGATCTCCTGTCACCAAAAATCAACACTGTCCCATAATAAATTACCAAACAAAATTTGGCCGCGCTACGAAAATTAGATCGCGAGTTATAAGCATTTTAAATTTTTCGACCCTCACCGTGGGGGGTCTCCTGTCTCCAAAAATTAACAATGTATTATAATAAATTACCAAACAATATTTTGCCAAGCTACCAAAATTAGATCGCGAGTTATAAGCATTTTTAATTTTTCGACCCTCACCGTGGGGTGTCTTCTGTCACCAACAATCAACACTGTCCCATAATAAATAACCAAACAAAATTTGACCGTGCTACGAAAATTAGATCGCGAGTTATGAGCATTTTAAATTTTTCGATCCTCACCGTTTGGGGTCTCCTGTCACCAAAAATTAACACTGTCTCCTAATAAATTACCAAACAAGTTTGGCCGCGCTACGAAGATTAGATCGCGAGTTATAAGCATTTTAAATTTTTCGACCCTCACCGTGGGGTGTATCCTGTCACCAGAAATTAACAATGTCTCATAATAAATTACCAAACAAAGTTTGGCTGCGCTACGAAAGTTAGATCGCGAGTTATAAGCATTTTAATTTTTTCGACCCTCACGGTGGGGGGCGTCTCTTGTCACCAAAATAAATAAGACCACCAAAATAAACACTGTCTCATAATAAATTACCAAACAAAATTTGGCCGCGCTATGAAAATTAGATCATAAGAAACATAAGTTTGAGACTTGATATTCTAATATCTGAAAAATACCGCGTCAATGTCTGCCGATGTCTACCGAAGGATACCGTTCCGAAGTTTTCCGAAAGGAAACGACGTTAGCCGAGTGTTAGGTTTTTTCGTTACCGATGTGTTAGGATTTTCCGCGTTACGGAATTTTTGGATTCGGTCACCGCGCTCAAAGCCCGCGATAAAAGCTATGCAATAGCTTAAAATCACACTTTTTACAGCATGCATTTAAAACAAATACAAGCGTCGTAAAGATTGGATTTCAATACATTATTGTCGATATTTATTTAACTCATTGTTTGTAACATTAATTGAACTAGTAAGGAAAAACTCTGTTAAACGGCGAATTTGATTAGATTATCAATCGAAAAAAGTAAAAAAATTACTTCCATCTTATCTTTTATGTTTGCTTTGATTGCATATTCGATAAATCTAGGATTGTTTTAAAATGCCCATAAAAGCAAGTAATTAACCAAAATATTAATCAGAGAACTACTTTTTATATAATTCTGAAGTTTTATTTAATATTTTAATAATTCCCAAAATGTACATTAATTATGCTTTTTATTTTTCTCGTGTGCAATTTAAATTTTAAATATTCAGATCTGACTTTCTATTAAATTATATATAGCTTGATGTAAATGTTATGAATGTGTAATTAATTTTTTTAATTGTAATTGGCCATTGTTTTATTTTAGATAAACATGTACCGTAAAATGGGGTGAATAGGAACAGTGGGGTGAATAGGAACGAAACTTCCCGGTCATACAAATATATTCATTATAAATATATGTGATGATATTTTTAGTTGCCAATTTTTTTATAAAAAGATAATAACATTAATAATTGGGAAATTCAATTTTGACATGTTTGCACTACTATTGGGATATATAAAAAAACTTCAAGAGGATCCTCAAAAACCTCATTTTTTCAACGTCTTCAAAACTTTGTATGTAACTACAGTATTTTTCGTATTCTAAACCTAAGAGTGGGGATTTTTAATAAAGGATAGACCTGTAAACGATATGCTGTATTAAATTCTACTTGTTTTTAAGCTACATAATGAAAAAATGAAAAATGGCTTGTAACATCAGAGGTTTAAGATTTACGGGGTGAATCGGAACACGTTTTCTCTCATGGTTTATTTTTCTATACAGTAATATTTTCATGTAATATATGAAAATATATGTATGAATATGAATTTTAATAATAATTTGTTTGTTCTAATTACTTGAAGATTTTAAAGGTGCCAAGAAATTACTTGGTTAAACAAAAAAGTCAACACCTAATCCAACAGACATGGAAGACACAATAAAAGAATTTAAAAATAGCAAATTAGTTACAAAAATTGCACAGAATTGTCCTCTGACAACCACAACATTACACAAACATCTCAAAATGAAAAACCAATAAAAAAAGAGGGATGCAAACAGTACTAAGGGCTGGAGATGGGGGCGTGTTAGTAGATCATATTAATACATGCAGCGATCGGGGCTACTCAATAGATTAACTTACCCAATGACTACTAATAAAGGATAACACAGAACAGGGCTCAATTTGTATTAAATTCTACTTCTGCAATTCGAATAAAATTTCTTAAAATAAATTTAAATTTTTCTAGATTTCAAAGTTGTTATCTAATTTTTAAAAAGCTATATCTTTACTTGTATGTAAAATAAAGGCTTGGTTTCACAGTAACTATATGTTCCTATTCCTCCCTCATCATTATTATCTGTTTTTATTAACCCTATTAAAGTTTGAATCGGAATAAATAAAGATTGTAACATTTGTTCCGATTCACCCCTATCTGCGGGGTGAATCGGAACACCATTAAAAAAATAAATAATGTATATATAAACAGTAAAATATTTCTTTTTTTTTAAAAAGTAAAGAACAAAACAAGACCGAAATTTCTAGTAGAAAAATAAAAAAATAAAAAAATCATTTGTTGCTTTTGTTTAACGTTAAAGTTGAAAAGTGTTCCGATTCACCCCATTTTATGGTAATCTAAATTTTCAAATTGTCTGTAATATGCATATACATATATATATATATTTAAAAACATATTCTTTAATTTAATCATTATTACAGATATCAATGCCACCATTAATTATGAAATGACATGATAACAGCATATTCATTTTATTATTTTTTCTATTTCCGTATATATTGTATTTTATAATAATACGATTTAATTAATTTTGTACGTTTTAGTGAAAAAGATTTATTTAGGAAATAGATAAAAGAGTGAAATATATAAAGAAAAGAAATGACTACAAATGTATTGTTCTTATTGTTTGGAAAACATTTTTAATATAAAAAGCAATTATTTATGTCTTTGAGAACCATCCAATCTTATACTATATAAGTAATGCCTTGAAATAATATATATATATATATATATATATATATATATATACAAAAACAATTTTAGCTATAAACTTTAAATCAGGCATTAAAAAACATTTTTAGTGAATATAATTACTTGTATTATAAAAATAAAAAAATATATAAAAATAAAAAAAATATATATAATATAATTATATATATGTTATTTTTTAAATGTTAAATCTGAAAATATTAATATAAAAATATAATATTTGTAAAATAATATATAAAATACAGCGAAACTTCCAATTTAACGAAGTAAATAACGAAGTCATTTTAACGAATTTTAAAATTGAAATATTGAAAAAAAAATGTATTTTAATTCGGGCAGTAACTTTATTTTATGCAACGTAGACATTTAGAAAAATTAATTATAATAATGCCTAAAAAAAAGAAAAACATAATAAAGACAAATAAACAAAAATTTAAATGTATCTTTTCTCTTTTTCTGAGTATTACAAATCTTCAAAGTACATTTTCTAACATTTCGTTGTACACATTTTTTTTATAAAAAAAAAATACACTGTTTATAAAAATTTACTTGCTCTTGTAAGTACCCAAAGAATTTATCTTTAACACTTCAGTGAAACTGGAATGACTTTTTATTCTATAGAAGGCTTTTAAAATTTCTGTTTTTGAATAAATATGATTAAATAAATAAAAAATTTCATTTTCCTACAATCGGCTGCAACAGCAAGCTCTCCGTTTTAATGACGTACAAGCACGAAAGTGTGAAAAACTTTCATTATGCAAAATATAGTTTTCGTAATATGCAGATTAATTTACACTTTAATGATGTTGGAAGTGAAAGTTCCATAGAAAATTTCGTTAAGTAGAAAATTTCATTAAATAGGGATTTCGTTAAAGGCAAGTTCGACTGTACTATTAAAAATAAAAGAAAAAAAATTCAAAAGCTTTATTTCTGAAATTAAAACCTGTAATATGTATGGAAGACTATATACTATTTTTCCATCTGAAAATGAAAAAAGAGACAGAGGGAGAAATTCAGCAGCAATTTTTCTACAAACCTCAGCTAATTAATATTTAGTGTAAAGTGAAGCATCTTGTCATGAATCACGATTGTCTCTTTATTCGTATTTCAAATGTAAGGTTATTGATACCAGGTTTTGAAGAATTACGGGGAGGGGAAATAAAAAATTAGGGGGAAATTGGGCACTTACGATTACATTTCATGTAATGATATTAACGTTGACATTAATCCTGTAAAATGTCAGACGTCTTTATGCTTATCTTGAAAAAAGCTTTGAAGACAAGACTTTTTTGAGTGGTCCCTGACGCCACTCTTTAAAAAGAGGGTATTACCAGCGCCATGCTTAGAAAAATAATTGCAAATGACCAAAGTTTAAATACCCCTCCCCACACACACGCGCACGTGACTTATTCTTTGTGAAACGTATCACAAAAGTGAAAGGAGAAGAAAAAGAATTCTGTTGAATAATTATATCTATTGAATAAATAATATTTGCGTTTACTTTGGAACTTTATATTTTAATTTAGAAGCTCCAAACAATTAAGTAACATTAGATAATATGATATCTGTATTAAATTCAGACACTTTCCTTCGGGAGAGACTTCTGTGGTTTCGGGGGAGGGACGTGCACTTTTTGATCATTGAAAACACAAAATGTCAGGGCACGGCGTTTCATTGCTCCAAGGAAATCGTTGCCCCCCCCACCCACGGGAAATCCCCTTAATTTAACACTGAAAGAAATTCCACTTATATTTTGGCAAAGTTTGATTTAATGGTTTGGTTTATTTTATGACGGCCGATTATCAACACGTGGGATATAAGCCCGAAATGGAGGAATGCTCTCCGTGGGGATCTTTCTAAGGGAACCTAACCCGTATTTAAGCAAGGAAATCCAAGGTTCGAAGGAAACCACGGAAAACTCCGAACGGTTAGGTCGACGGCCACGATTGAGCTCGAATCCAGCACCTGCCGTCTACCAGTTAAGAGGTCAGAACCTCTCGGTCACTAGTGGGGCTATATTTTGGCAAAGAAAATCTGAGAAACGTCTATAGAAAATATATATCTAACTGTACAATATAACAGTTTTAACACTTTTGTTTTCTCAGAAGGATATTTTTAGCATATGTTTTTGTCACCAGCACAGAAGGAAAATTACAGAATTAACCTTGTTTAAGGTTAATGAAACAGATTCAGACCTAAAACATGTTTTAAAAAAAAGAAAGAAGTCCTTATTAATAAATTTGTGTTTGGGTGTTGATTAAGAGGCCGTGCAGTAATTTTGAAACGAAAAACTAATTTACTTCTCATTATCTAAATATATATGCATATATATATATATATATATATATATATATATATATATATATATATATATATATATATATATATATATATATATATATATATATATATATATATATATATATATATATATATATATGGGTGATTCTCAAAATAGGGGACAATTTATGTCTTTCGTTTAAAATTGAGAGGTTTTCTGTCATGTTTTTATATTTAGTTATGTTTGTCTTAATATTATTCATTATTTGCACTCAAGCATTACTCAATTTTTACTTAAAAACACCTTAAAATAACAGAATAAATGTTCAAAATGTCATTAGCATGGATGTCCACAGCAGCTGTGCCTTATGTATACTAGTTTTTTCAAGAGTTAATATCATGTTTATCAAATGAAACAAATGTTATTCTTTCTTTAAATTAATCAAGGAGAGAATTTATCCAATAAATTTCTTTTTAAAAATAAAATTATAGTATATAAAAAAAGAATTAAAGTTTGTCCTCCATATTCGATTTTCAAAACAAGGTAATACTATAACAGCTGGTTATTAATCAAAATTTCATTTTCACATATGACAATAGTTTGAAAATATAAAGTTTCTTCATGGCAACAAGTATCCATTTTATCCCAGCCTGAAAATAGAAGCATGTATTGTATTTTAAGAATAGAAGTTGAATATTAGGGGCGTACATCAATTGTATGTCATTAGAATGGATAATAATTTCCATGTTTATTTTATTGTTAAAATTTTTATTTTATTTATTTGCATAGAACTTTTGTGTTTTAAAAAGCCCCAGAAAGGACTATTGCATTGTGATTATATTATGGCTCATAATCTTATTTAAATTTAAATTTGTCATTAGCATGGACAAATATCAGTGTCATTAGCATGGTTTTTCTGTCCATGCTAAAAACTCCTATGTGCATAAATGTAACCAGTGCTTATATTGTATCCTTTATAAAGTTTAATTTAACGTATAAATTTAGGTATTACATTTATTATCCCAAAAATATGCATTAAATCTGTAGGAAAATCACTAAGACAGCTTCTTACATTGTTAGTGTTAGAATGTTGCTCATGTAACAAAGTTTGCTCTTTGGTAATGTTTTTATTCTCCTTATATGTATATATGTAAAAATGGAAACCATTTGCTGAAAAGGAAGGCTAATAAATATAGAAAAAAAATATTTAAACCGGAAGAAAATAAAAATTTCATAATATATTTATTCCATGCAATTTGTTTTGTCATTAGCATGGCTCAAAAAATACTAATTATTTTTTTTAAGTTAATTTTTAAATATTTAGCTCTGCTGACTACATGGAAAGTATACCTAATACTATACGAACAACACCTATTTTTTTCAGAAATTTTGCGAACAGTAATTTTTTAAAATTTCATTTTTGAAATAGTCCCCTATTTTGAGAATCACCCATATATACATATACACTATATTGCCATTGATTATGGGACACTTGCGATTTTAGACATTTTACTAAATATCTAGAAAAATACATGAGGAATCATCTCGAAACTCTTAGTGTATAAATATAATAGTATACGTCATACATCTCCGTGAAGATTTTTTACCGAAACGCCATAGGGGACCGTCAACAAATTAAAAAAGAATGAATATCTTTTGAACAACCCTGTCAAAACTAATGTAGCAAAAGCGCTCAAACTCTAGATTATGATTGAATGCCTTATTGTAATACACTGTGTTCATTTTTATGCAAATAGCATGCACACTCGCAGAGTAATTAAGGTTTTTATAAAAATGGTCCCAAATTTTTCCAAGTTTTTCCATTATAATTTTCAGAGTTCTTAATATAAAATAATATTTTTTTCAGAAAATATGACAAACTACATTGCACACAGTACCCTGTAATCAGAATTAAAAAATAATAAAAATTGCATGAAAAATGAGTAGGTTTACTATATAATTTTTTACTGCGCATGCGTCAAAGATATCAAAATTTCATTTGCATATTATGTTAGCTAAATGTATAGAGCAACTTTTGTAAAAGTCTCAAAATCATAGCTGGAAAGTTCTGAAAGTAATCGTCTATAGAAAAAGGACAAAATCCGTTGTTTCCAAAATGAAGCAAAAAAATGAGGGATTTTATCCAAATGCAGTAGTGCATCCCATATTGTGTATTCTATATTGACACTAATCAATGAATATATGGATACAACCCCTCTTGTTTTTGCTTCATTTTGAGAATAACGGATTTTCGATTTATTCAATTGACGATTATTGTCAGAATTTTCAAGTTATGATTTTGTGACTTTCACAAAAGTTGCTCTATGCATTTAGCTAACATAATATGCAAATGAAATTTTGATATCGTTGACGCATGCGCAGTAAAAAATTATTTAGTAAACCAACTCATTTTGTATACAATTTTCATTATTTTTTAATTCTGATTACAGGGTACTGTGTGCAATGTTGTTTGTCATATTTTCTGAAAAAAATAATATTTTATATTAAGAACTCTGAAAATTATAAGGAAAAATCTTGGAAAAATTTGGGATCATTTTTATAAAAACCCTAATTACTCTGCGAGTATGCATGCTATTTGCATAAAAATGAACAAGGCTTATTACAATAAGGCATTCAATTACAATCTAGAGTTTGAGCTCTTTTGCTACATTAGTTTTGACAGGGTTATTCAAAAGCTATTCATTTTTTTTAATTTGTTGACGGCCCCCTTTGGAGTTTCGGGGGAAAATCTTCACGGAGATGTATGACTTATACTATTATATTTATACACTAAGAGTTTCGAGATGATTCCTCATGTATTTTTCTAGATATTTAGTAAAATGTCTAAAATCGCAAGTGTCCCATAATCAATGGCAATATAGTGTATATTATATTATATTATATTATATTATATTATATTATATTACAAAATTATAAGAAAAATTAAAAAAGTAAAAACGAGTTTTTTAGTATAAATTTGGGGCCTCTTCAACTTCTGCTCCCGGGACGATAGTTTCCATCGTCCTTCGTTTTGCACTGTCCTGCTTTATAGTAACAAATCAGAGTAATTTCAAAGTTTACATTTTGAAATTGAGTTATTGAGAATTAAGATGTGGTATATATATATATTTTATTTTGATTATTTGAATCCATATATTTACTGAAAGTTGAACTGATTTTTTTAAGTGTTTTCACTCTCGTCAGTGAGTGAGATTTTCAATTTCGATAACAGATGTTACATATTTTCCTCCTTTCTATAAAGTGTAAAATTCCACTCTTTAAGGAGTGTATTTTAATGAATATTACTCCAAAAAGAATGAAAATGCCTCTCATCATTTCAAAAAGTGAGCTTTTCACTCTTTCCACTTTTAGACTGTATGTAAACACCGATAATGATATCATATATTTGTATAATGCAAGAAATGTGCTTAAGAAATAAATAAGCATTAAACGTCAAATTGTTAAAAAGAGGCTAATTAAAAGATAATTAATAACATAAATACAATGGGATTCATAACTGGTTTGAATTGAATGCATTTCTCAGTCGTCTCACGTGACTTTAAAAGTAAATTAAAAACGTATCTGGAAAAATGCGGCATGAAGAATGTGGCGCTCTAATTTGCAGCATAGCGTTGCAAACGCGCATAGCTTAATGTCAAGTTTAAACATTGAATAAGGGTTTTGCTTTAGCTTTTATTGTAAAAAGGAAAGATTATTACAAGGTTGATTTTAGTTTTAGGTATTGCCTAATGAAGTTTAATATACATCACATTTATTGTCAGTTTCGGATTAATTTCATCATAATCAGCTCAAGGTAACAGCAATAGAAGGAAGGAAAAAAACATGCTTCCAGCACATATTATGAAACATTTTCCAACAGATTCATAATAATATAACAAAACTGCACCGGTACCTTTTTTTAAATTAAAATATTTTCTCCAACTCAACCACATGGAAACGCATAACACATTTTAAAACCCAATTTCAGCTGGTTCCGTCTATATTCGGAAAACAATCTTTATTCTTTGAGAATCCATTACAGCATTTGTGCCTATTATTTGAATGCATGCCGAATCTTAGTTCAATAAAGAAATACATAAATACTTAGTTGAAACTTTCACTTTATCATATTCCGCTAATGAGGAGGATTTCATGTGAATTCTTTTATGCAGTCCTGTATATGAGTTATAGAAATTATATACAGCTAGTCAAATGAAAAAAAAATATAGTGAAATTTCAAAATGCATTCCGAAATTGAAAATCTTCTCAGTAAATTTTTACTCAAAAACTGTACTGTGATTGATTTGTTTTGTGTGTGGCTGTAAATGAGCAACAAATGCTATAAATGCTTTATTCTATCGTAATCATCTTATAGTAGTGAAATATTCAATGATTTATATCAGTTTAAATGCATATGAAATAGTTTTATCTTATTTAAACACTTCAAAAATGATTTCCCAATACTGTAACGTAATAGAATTATTTTTGTTACCACTATAAAAAAAAAACTATTAATACCACAAACTTGAAATACAAAACCAAACATTTTTATATGACCCTAAATAAGGTTTATCAAATATATGAAAAAGAATCTTATTTATTGGAATTAGATCCTGGAAAGATATACAAGACAAACGGGTACATAAACACTTTTCAAATTTAATGGAAATTATTAAATACAGTTATATAGAATAGCAATCTTTGATATTATTTAGAATTAAAATCTCTTTGAATTTCTGTAGTATACCCATTCATACTATTCTTGTATAGTGAGCTAGACCCAACTCAATGTTGTATAGTTTTCCCAAATATTATTATTATTTTAGCAACGATTCTTTAAATAATACAGTTAATAATTCATATATTTACTGTACTGAAAACTCGTAGTGCTAGTATAATTTCTACTTGGCCGCTTATTAATTCAATAGATTTTATGACCTCAGTTACATTAAAACTAAAAAGTTAACATAAAGTTTATCACTTAACTCATTTCAACAAAATTTTAGTGTAATATTTAAAAATTGTAAAATTAAGATACATTTTTCAGAACAGATCTCTGTGTGTAATTTTTTACTTTCTTCTATCTAAAGGGGAAATATTTAAATAAATTTTTTTTTGACTTCCAGTTTTTGACAGATTTACATATTTTACAGATCAGAAATTCCAAAAAAATCTTTATACAAAATGTTTGTCTGTCCGTGTTTATGTCAGTGTGAAACTTGTATCAGCGAAAGGTGAAGTTTTTTTAGTTATTTTTTTACTATACCCTAAAGATCCTTATACAATTTCGAGTTATTTCGCAGGAAGTAGGTCTATCATAGAGATCATATCGTAGTTTGTGCCATTTTCATTATTGTGCCCTCAAAAAATATAGGAATTATGCATAAACCGAACCAAATTTATAGTGAGTTACTGGGTTTTGTAAAATCAATTGTTGCACTATAATCATTATTGTATAATTAAAAAAGTAGGAAGTTATACATAGAATTGAACAAAATTTCGTTGCTATGTTTCTGACTATTTTCCGTTGGTCACACACGAAATTTATAACAGTAAGCAGAAAAGGATTTTGTAATAGCAATTTTTATAGAATTTTCATGGTTCTATTTTTCATTAGCTTTGCCAGTACCATTGGTCAACTCGCTTCTTGCTTGCCTGGCGATTGAAGAGCAACTTAAGTACAACCGAATAATAAAAATATTAATTTTATTAAATACAGTAGCCTTTTTTAAGCAGCCTCCTCTTAATCGGAACTCCGCTTTAACCGACCGATTTTTTTACTCAACATAAGGACATATTCATAAAGAAGAATTCGGCTCTAAGTGGATACACGGTAACATTCACCAATGTTGAATCCAAAGTGTGCGCAAGGAGGACATCCTTCTGGCATTGCTAAAATTACTTATGTTGAGCAGCAACTAAAAGATTTCTCGGTTAAATTTATGATGCTAAGAGATGGAGAGATTATGCTGAAAAAAGTAAATGTGTGTAAAGTTTAAAATTGGTAGTATTTATTGCGTTTTCATGCTTTTTCTTAGTTGTAAAATTTGAAACATTAACTGCTGATCCAGGGGCGTGCGAAGAGAAAACTGCGCCCAGAGCAAAGTTTCAATTTGGCGTCCCCCCTGGTACTCTAACTTGACGCCATCCCCCCCCCCCAAAAATCACTTTTAAAGCATGATTTTCGAACCCTGCGCTTTGGCGTAACCTCCCCTTCACCCCCCATTCGCAAGGTGCTGGCTGGTGAGATAAAACTTGAAATCATTAGCATTGCTTCAATGTTAACTGTAAAATTCATCTATAGAGTACTGACTATTCGAAAGTTTTGAAACGGCGATGATTAAACATTTCTTAATGTTGAGTTTCTACTAAGGAGATTCTTAAGGTATGTTCAGAAATTTGTGCTTATTTATTTGTAGTGTTCTTTGTTTTATACAGTGAAACCTCCAAATAAGGGACACTCCGAATAAGGAACACCTCTAATTAAGGGACAAAAGTTCTGGCCCCAGTCCCTTAGTATAGGGACTGTAATGTATTTACCACTGAATAAGAAACACTCGATTTACGAAACACCTGAAAACGAAATTAAAAAAAATGGTTTTTGCATTTCAGATAATACGAGGGTTGCTATTTATATTTCTGGCCTAGTAATGAAAACGCAAATATTTATGATCAATATCGTATTTATAGTTTTTCAAAGTATTATCCATGTGGATCAATACACTTTTACATCCATTAGAACGAATTTTAGAAGCACTTTTTCCACTCCTACGTCGATAAGTCCAAACATGCGTTTTGAACGCAACAACCGCTTTTTTGGGTGTCAAAAATCATTATCCACGTAATTTATTTTTGATGTGTGGGAATAAAAAAAGTTAGTAGGTAACGAATAAGGGCCCTGTGGCTGATGACCCATCAATTCAATGGTTTGGTATTTCAGAAATTCCTTTGTTTGAGTTGATGTGTGAGAGCTCACATTTTCATGATAAAAATTTATTCGCCTGTTATTCTGCTTTTTTTCAAATTTCTTCGAAGACCTCTGGCAAATGAATGGTTTAGTACCATTCAGAACTGACTGTCCTGCGTTGCTCTAATGCCACTGTTGCCACGTGATAGGTAATGTCGAAGAAATAGGCAACCATTTACTTCTATGCGATTCTTCCTCGAACAACTTTTATTAAATTTGGCTCATCTTGGAGGACCCATACATTCGATTGTTGTTTTGTTTCCGGATCATTTGCATAGATCCATTATTCGTCACCTGTGTAGATGTTATACATAACTTTTGATGAACCTTGAACGTATTTCTTTAACATTTACTTGTTCAATTGACACAAGCTTTCTTTTGAGCTTTTTCTAGATTATGCGGGCTGCAACACGAATAAATACCTTTTACTATCAAATGTTCAGGCAATATCTTATTGATGCCTGTCATACTAATGTCCAAAGATTTTTCTATCTCACGGTATGTCACTTTATGATTTTGCTTTATCAGTTTAGGCACAACATTAATATCTCTGACACAACAACCTATTTTGGTAAACCTTCATGGAATGCGTCCTGGTGCAAACATGGAACACGAATGAATTCGTTGTACCAATTTTTTGCAGTGCTTTAGGATGGTGCTTTATCATTTTATAAAAAATTAAGTTCATGGAAGTACTCTTATCATGAGAATCCACGTCGAAAGTTATGAAAAATGATCGTAGAAAATGTTCACGTGTCAATTTCAATTTTGCACAAGATGAATTTTTCAATTTACTGCAAATAACACAAATTAAGCTAAAATGGCAAATCGTTCTGGCGAATTTATAGATCAAAATATCAAATTTTCAAATGAAATCGTCAGTGATAGCCTAATAACACTCCTTGTTGCCAAGGCCAAAAATATAAATAGCATCCTCGTAAAGTAGTCTATGCTGAAAATTAAAATACAGATTTTTGTGAAATTATCTTTGAGACAGACAGTCATGTTGATACAGATGCATACAACACAACTGAGGAACATTTATTCACCCATAATTCAAATGAAGGTATCAGTGCGTTTATCCCTATTGCTGAAAATTGTGAGGATGGCTCTAAAAGAGAAGAAAAAAATGAAATTAGTTAGATAAAGAACTTAACAGATGCTTTAAGATACATAAAATAGTTGAATACTTTTTCGTAAATTCTGTTTATAATGAAAGACTAAAATTTGTAAGTATATAAATGAACAATTGAGAGGTTTATAGAGAAAAATTGAAATCTGAGAAACAATCACGTTTCATCAGTGAATACTTCAAGTAAGATTCTTTTAAATGTTATTGTAATTTTTGCATGTATACAAATACTTAAGTAAAAAATATAAATCTATATATCTACAAATTATTTAATATAGTAACTGAAAGAAAATTTAAATTAATTAATTCTCTCTTTCGCTTGTGTCTGATTAACGTAATTAATAGCCTCTGGGTACATATAAACTTCACCTTTATTATTTGATAATTTTTATATCCTTTCTAAACGATTAATTTAAAAAAAGTAAATACTCCAAATAAGCAACATTGCTACTTAATGAAAAAAATCCCTGTCGGCATGGCCTATAGGCGGAGGTAGATTTTGAAAATTTTTCATCTCAAGAAAAAAAAAGATTAGCGATAAACGCAGTTTAACTACGTTATTCAGCCGCTTTTAAAATTTTTTTAATTTCATTTTTCTGTAAGAACTGGTTTTATCAAAATCATCTTAAACAAAATTCGACTCAAATGCCCATTTTGGCAACATATTTTGAATTACATTCTTACTTTATTTAAAAAACTAACCAATATGCTCATTATATAGTTTCTAAATTACAAAAAACTGTTAATTAAATTCGTTTGACAGCAAAACTGAATTTAAAAATGAGTCATAAAATAACCAATTTATTATTTTAATACATCCACAATTCTTTCATCAAGATATCTTTGGGAAATTTTGTGCAAAGTGCCCACTTTGACAGCTTTTTTTAAATATATATTTAGCCTTTATCAAAAATCTGACCAATACGGCGCATTACACAGTTCCTAAATAACAAATAACTGTCAATTGAATGCGTTTGAGAGCAAAATTGAATTTAAAAATGAGTCATAAAATAAACAATTTGTTATTTGAATACAACCTCAATTCTTTTATCATGATCGCTTAAATTTTTTTGCGAAGTGCTTACTTTGACATCTTTTAAAAATATATATATTCATCCTTTATCAAAAAATTGACGAATACGCACATTATATAGTTCCTAAGAAACAAAAAACTGTCAATTGAATGCGTTTCAGAGCAAAATTCGATTTAAAAATGAGTCATAAAATAACCAATTTGTTATTTGAATACCCACAGTTCATTAATCAAGATCGCTTTGGAAAATTTTGTGCTAAGTGCCCATTTTGGCAGCCTTTTTTGAAATATATTCTGCCTTTATCAAAACACTGGCCAATCTGTCCCATTACATAGTTCCTAAATAAGAGGAGCTGTAAATTGGAAGGGTTTGAGAACAAAAATGAATTTAAAAATGACTCACAAAAAAAAGCAATTTGTTATACTTAATCAATTTTCTAATGACGATAACTTCGGGAAATTCTGTTCAAAACACCTTTTTGGCAGCCTTTTTAAAAATATATTCTGCCTTTATCAAAAAACTGGCCAATACGTCAAGTTATGTAGTTCCTAAATAAGAGGAACTGTAAATTCGATAGGTTTTAGAACAAAAATGGATTTAAAAATGACTCAGAAAAAACGCAATTTGTTATACTTAATCAATTTTCTAATGAGGATAACTTCGGGAAATCTGTTCAAAATGCCCTTTTTGTCAGCCTTTTTAAAAATATATTCTGCCTTTATCAAAAAACTGGCCAATACGTCAAGTTATATAGTTCCTAAATAAGAGGATCTGTGATTTGGATGCGTTTAAAATCAAAAATGAACTTAAAAATGAGTCAAAATATAAGCAGTTTGGATTTGAGGTTTTTTTCTTCAACTCCTATTTTTGTTTAACTTATTTTTGCTTTAAAAATTGGTTCTATGAAAAACTTGTTAATATAAAAGTTGTAGGTATTATTGTGAAGATGTAAAATAAATTTAATTAGATTTGATTGCTTAAGAATTGAGTAAGTTATGGATTTTTTTCTTTTTAACCCCCGCCCCCTTTTTCTTTTCGTTTTTAATTTTTTTATCGGTAAAAGTTGGTCCTATCAAAAACTTGTAAATACAAAAGTTTTAGATAATATTAAGTACATTTATATAAAATTTAGTTGGATTTGATATCTTGAGAATTGACGAAGTTATGAATTTTTTTCTCCCAAAAACCATGCTTTTTCCGTTCCTTGAGCCCATTTTTAACTTTATCAAAAATCTGCCATGCATGAACTTTTAGCCCCTTTCATAGAAGTAATATAAACTTTAAACTGATTCGATATCTATTTTAATTAAGAAGTTATCGCTTTTTTTCGGTTTTCACAAAAACCCTCCTTAGTTCCATCCCCTTGGTCCGATTTTGCCCATTAACGAACTCGACCGAGATTTTAAGCTCCTTGATTTTAAGTAAAAGTTTGAAGAAGATCTGAGCATATTTATGGAATTTATCGTGTCTAGAAGAAAGTGATATACACCGATAGATAGATAGATAGATAGATAGATAAACTTTTTTACTGATGGTAGTTTTGGGGTCTAGGAGTCATGATTCGTGTAGATCCGCAAAAATTTTTCAGAAATTCCAACATGGGAGAGAATGCAATAGGTAGTATTTCATACGAAATCTACCTAAAAAATCGCAGTCCCTTATTCGGATTATATTATGATTATGATTCTTATTAGATGGAGTCGAAACATGTCAATAATATTTGTTTTTTAATTTTTCGTTGCACATATCTGAAGTAAAATAACATTGTTTATTTAAATGTTTATATGTAAAGATGTACTTCTTAAAATCTTGTGATTTAAAAATTTAAGTGATTTAATATTTTTTTATAATAAACCTCTTCGACACAGATCAATTTTTATATGAATATTAGAGAATAATTTGTACTTACGTATTAATGCCACTGCAGCAGAAGTTGCACTAATGAGCTAATAAGTGAAACCTTGTTGTTCGCATGTGCGCGCGTGCGCACACACACACACAAATTGGCGTCAAAAATGAGCAAAAAAAAAAAAAGAAATAACACTAAAAAATGAGCAAACAACAAAACAACAAGGGATCTAAAAGATAATTGCGTGCGCAGGCGAACAACAAGATTGCGCTTTATTGGCGAATTAATGCAACTTATGCTGCGATAGCGTTAATACGTATAAGTACCGAATAATTTAAAAAAGAAATTAAGTTCCAAAAAGTTATAATTTAATATTTAAATTTCTTATTTTGGAATACTAGAAGAATATATCGCTCAAATCAAATAATGACATTCAGTGATGACAGAAAAAGATATCATTTAATATCCCAAACCGATATTCGGAGATATTGGGAAATATTGGCCAACATTTACAAATATTAATAAATAATATTCATGAATATCTTTTGAGGGGGTTCATTTTAACACTGGACAATATTACATTTTGATAATTGATGATATTTTTGGGCTATCTGGGTTATCTTATTAACCTAAAAAAGTAATGATATTAATACAAAAACCCTTAACTGTTTAAAAAGTGGTGACTCCGCTCTTTATATCATTGCTATAGGAATTTTAAATATGGAACTTAAAAAGAATTACATTAAATTTTAAATGACGCTGTGCTATTAATTAATGGACATTTGTATCTATAATATTTATTTCATCGTTTTATTTTTGTTTTATTTATAATTACATATTTAAATTTATGTTACATTTAAAATTGCGTATCAAAATTTATTCACTGATGTTTTATCATTCACGTTTGTCATAAATTTAAAATATGAGTTTCAAAAAGGTATGATATCAAATTTTAAGTGACGCCATGTTGTAACTTCAAACGATTTATTTTATAATTCCTTTTAAATTGTTTTATGTTTTTGCTAAATAATTAATGCATCTAACTAAAACTTTTATTTTCCCAATACTGTTAAATACATTACTCTCACTGAACCTATACAGTGCGCTGAAATGTATTTATGAATAACTTAATTTATATTTTGTGCCATACTTTCCAAAATTAAAGTAAAATTTATGTTAATATTTTCTTTGTGTCATTGTATCTAAACTAAGCAAATGTAAGCAAATGGATAATTTGACGCGAAGAAAATATTAACATAAATTTTACTTTTATTTTTGGATAGCATGATACAAAAGATAAATCAATTTATTCATAAATACATTTCAGTGCATTGTATAGTTTCAGTGAGAGTAATATATTTAAAAGTGTATTGTGAAAGTAAAAGTTTTAGTTAGATGCATTAATTATTTAGCCAAACTATAAAATATTTTAAAATGAATTTAAAAATAAATCGTTTGAATTTACTTCAAGGCGTCACTTAAATTTTGATATCATACCTTTTAAATCTCATATTTTGAATTTTTGAGAAATGTGAGTAATAAAACATCAATGAATAAATTTTGATACATAATTTTAAATTTAACATAATTTTAAATATGTAATTATAAGTAAAACAAAAATAAAATTATGAAATGAATATTTCAGATACAAATGCTCATTAATTAATAGCACAGCGTCATTTAAAATTTGATATAATTATTTTTAAGCTCCACATTTAAAATTCCTATAGAAATAAGATAAAGGGTAGCGTCAGCACTTTTTAACACGTTAAGGGTTTTCGTATTGATTTATTATGACTGATATTTTTTTCCTGACTGATAATAATTAACGCACATCCTAAAATGTTGCTCATAGATACATAAAAATTGGGGAATATGTACTTCTTATGTTGCTATAAGATGGGATTTTCGAAAATCCCTCACCCCCCCAAGCCATAGACGGATAAACGGGGGGGGGGGGTCAAAAATTCTAGAGCATTTTCCAATATCTCAGCAACCGTTTAACGTTGGTGCTTGAAATTCCAGAAAATAAATTTAAACTACAAAAAAAAATAAATATTTATGAGATTTTAGAAATTGCCTCCTTGAGTAGGTTAAAATTGAGGCCGAACAGTTTAGAACATTTGGCACATCTTAGCAAACGTTTAAAACAAAAGTCTGGAATGGCAAATAATAAATCGATTAAAAAAATAACGGCGTTTCGGCGACTTTAAAATTTCATCTCCCGAGGGTTTTAATGTGGCTCTCGAAAAATTCCAAACTTCTTTTTAATCCATAATGTGGCATATCATTCGAAAGTCTTCGGACATCTCTTTCATGTTACGAAACTTTCTATCCACACGCTAATTCTCCCCTCCCCAGCGGGCAGTTTTCGAGATTTTTTGAAATTGTAGCGCTTTATCATTACAGATTGGATTTTTTTTACGGGGTCTTTTGACAAATATTATTTTAAAACTATATTAAAATATCAAAGAGAGGGAGAAGGTTTTATTCCGAGGAGGCATGATTATTGGAACTCTTTGGGCAATTTTCTAAATTTAGCTTACACCCCTCATGTGATATATTGTTGGAGAGCCCTCTAATCAGTTATTCATGTTAAACATTTCCCGTGCCCTTCCATCCAATTCGCTCCTTTCAAGGGTGCAGTTATCGTATTCTATCAGAATTTTTTTCTAATAATGATAAAGTTATCAAACTGACGTAGATAAAACATTAAAAATGTTAATACCATTTAACATCCATTTAATTCCTGTTTTTGCCACCAGGTGTGCCTTTAATTCTTTGTCATTTTTTTGAAACTTTGCTGCTAATTTCCAAAAAATTCAAATTTTTGATTCTTAAACTTCCTTATTTCTTATATTTACTCGCACTTTTCAACTATTTGGAATCAGGGGATACCAACACATGACATTTCCCCAACTCCGTGTCTCTTTTCACCTTTCTTCGGTGTGTTGTTATTTTAAATTTCTTCTGCTTTTAGTTGTCATTTATTTACTAAAATGCTTTATAAGCATGTAAAAACAGTTATTTTAATGATCGATTGCAGGACATCTTAATTGTAGATTCTCGAAAATAATCGATGACTGTTTCCATTGTTCTTTTTATTATGACGATATATTTTGATTGGTAATTTTTTCAGAAACGCCCATTGCTAGCCATATTCTAGCAGCAGTTTTAAGAAGAAGCGCAAAATTCAAGATAACAAACCTGTTAAAAAATTATTATGTATATATTTCTAAGATTTTAGAAATTAACTATCCTGAAGGATTAACATGATGTAGGAAAATTTAAACCATTTCGTTATACCTGTGCAAAAGTTTTAGATAAAGAAATGAATTTGAGATTACCTAATCTACCAAAAAACTTAAACATGTATTTTATCTATTTTAGAAATTCCCACCTAAGCGGGTTTAATGGAATGGTCGCACTTTTAGGATATTTTGCAACACCTCAGAAACAGGCTTAGGTAGAAGGGGGAAATTTAAGATAATGCACCTACTAAAATAGTTAAACAGAGATACTTTATTCATTTTATAGCTTTTCATCTATTATTTCGTCAACATCGACTTTGAACAGGATAATGGGAGATTATATGAATAAGAAAACAATTATGTATGTTTGAATGAGATATTTTGAATGCTTTTTTTAAACTTTAACTAGATATACTTAGATTATTTTAGGATTCCTTTAGAGAATCTGACGAGTGTAGCGGGCGATGACTGCTAGTTGTATATAAATGTATACAAAACATTTAATTTTGCACATTATACTATTACAAATTTTGCGCTCATTCCCATACTTATTACGTTTACATCTCATCAAATAAAGAAAAAAATAGATTTTGTGCAATTTTTTCTAACATTTTTCGGTTCAACTTGGAACATAGCGAAATAATTTTATCGAAAAATACGGAAAATAAAAATTAGGCACAAACGAATTCACGTCATCTGTTAACATCTTTTTTTAAATAGTAAAATTCTTGTGCATTTTATTATGACTTAATTTTGTTCCTGTTTATTTAATGATACATATGTAAAGGCGTTTTCCTTTACATATTATTTAATAATGGTTTTCCCCCCTTAGTTAAAATTACAATATTCCCTTAATTTGTAACTTTATTTAATAAGCTAGATTTTTAATCCCTTTAATTCTATTCAGTTACTAACGGCCATTTTTCCTTTAAAATATGACTTCACTTATCTCTAATTCTTTCTTTAAAGCCACAACATATATCTGTGTGTTCATGTAATTTTCATGTTCAAGTTCATGCTGTATTTTCCTATAGCAATAACCAATTAAAGAGTTATTTCTAGCCTGTATTTATTCATAGTTAAACGCTACTCGCTTAAGAAGCAGATGCGCTAAGTTTGTCTTTTATTTTATTTCATTAGAATTCATTTCCTTTCTGAGCCCGTGAGTCTCTTTTTAACCCTATGTAAAGAATTTAATCCTTGTGGTTTTCCGGGCCATATGATATCTTTTATCATTTTGCGTTAATTATTTCAAATTATGCACTTTGGTTTCTATCATTGAATGTCTATGTAACGGAAACTCTCCACGTGCCTTCTCTTATCGCAATTTGTGCGCATCAGTCGTTTTTGGCTATTTTTATGTACATGTATCGCGCCAACATTTGACGATGTGAAAAATGTATTTGTCACCACTCCTTCTCTGCAACTACTAGCGATCGGACCTATCTCTGCGAGGGTCCCTCTCTGGCACGGCAACCATTCTTGGAACTGTGAAAGTAATAAAAACTTGTCTCTAGTAAATAGCCTCCTGTGTTGCCTTTCTCAATACTCATGGATTATCTACGAAATTGGTATACCAACTACAGCTTAACGGCGCAACGTTACCCTTACGATGTTAAAAATCGACTTCATAAAATATCTGCGATGTTTGCTATACGATAGTGAAACCGTCCTCACAACATGATCCTGCAAGAGGTAGTTTCTGAGTACAAATACTGCCTCTCTGTTTTTAAATTTAATAGTTTCTCATAAAAAAAATAATAATAATAATATCTTTTCTTTTTATTCAAAAATATCACAAAATCGCAATAAATATATTAATTTGAATATCATAGTTCATACGTTCATACATTTTATTTTTTTATTTATTTTGCTGTGCAGGAATTATAAAAATATTATATTGGATTAGTCTGGATAATAATACTTGGCAAATATTTTGAATCAAATGCTTCTTGCAAAGATTATTTGTAAATTCAATATATAATAGTAAAATGTAATATATTTATTTCATGCACAATTTGAGTACATATCTATGGTATTACAATATTATATCTAGTAACTTCCTGTAATGCATATATAATCTTTCACTCTAAGAAAGCATTTCTTCTCCCTTGTATATATTAAAAACTACATTTTCATATGTTATATATAGCACAGTATATAAGTATATTTCCAAATCTTATTTTATTCAACGTTTTGGACTCGCTTGGATCGCTTCTGACATAAAATGAATTTTAAAATCCGATTGTAAGTATATAAGAATCTTTTATAAGCTTATTTTGAAAGGAATGCTTTTTATTCTTTCCTTTTCTTCACATTTAAAGATTTCTTTCACAGCGGCATCTATTACTATCTGCATCGGAAATAAATATTATAATCTCACTGGAATTGAGGCAGTGATAATATAATAACTTTATCTAGGAACCGTCCAAATAAAATAGATTACATTTGTGAAAACTTATAACTCGAAGCTACATACAACTTCTAAGAAGTAATTTTCTTGTAAATTCATAATTCACTTATAGGATTTTCAATTTTATTTAATAATTTTGTTTCATGTTTATAAAATCTTAATGGAATATTGAGTTAAATTTTAAAATTCTTCATTTGAAGATGGAATTTTTCTTTCATGCATGTACTTTAAATTTGAGTGTTCTAAGATTTCACTTTAATTTTCGGTTTCATATAAATGGCATCAAGGGAAGTTTTAGAGGAAAATCGAAAATGCGTCTATCATAAAAATAAATGTAGCCATGATTTTTAACCCGTCAGTAGTCGCGTGTCGGTCTTTTCGCCGCCCGTATAACTTATATCACATTACAAATATAACGGAGATCTACCATGTAGCTGACTTTGAAGCTTTCTCGATCACCTTAGTGAAGTAACAGGACACCTCTTCTTTTCTTTCAGGTACATATTTAGAAACAAATTTGAAATCGGCGAAAAATTCTACGTAAAAATTACTAATGCGAGCTCATTTTTACTCTTTCCAATTACTCCAGATCTCATGAATAAAATGCATAATTTAAGAAAACTGCAAATTTATATCTTCGTTGTAATGTTATTTTCGCATATTAGGTGAAAAATATTTCATTTTTTACATATTTGGTATACGGGGGGCCAGCGGCGAAAAGACCGAGCGCGACTAATGACGTTGTGAAAAAAGTCGCGACTGCTCGCGGGTTAAAAAAATTACATAAAAAATGAAAAGAGATATTATTGATGCTTAACTTTTTAGTTGAAAATCTGCATTGTTCTATTGTAAAAAAAAACTATCCTTAGTGTTATGTGATGTAAAATTCTAAGCATAATAATGTCTAAATATATTAATAAAATATAGTGCAGCGAGTTTTGATAGATATGCAATTGATTCTAAGGAAAATCTCAAGTATATGTTGACACTCTCAGCGCAAGAGGTTTAATTAATTTTCATTCATGTATAAGAACGAAAATTAATAAGTTCTAAGTGCTTTATTTAAACATTTTAAAAGACATTTAATCACACATTTAAAACACATTTAAAAACATTTTAATCACAGTGAACCCGCCCCCTCTCCTTGTCATAACAGATAATCTACGTTTTACAACATAACATTTTCAAAGCAGCACTAGAAATTTGTCTAATGTTTAAATTCAGAATAACAAGAAGTAAGATATCCCTATTTTAACATGGTTTTTCCTGGTTAATGACGCAAGGGTGTGTAATAACTTCAAGAGCTAATAGTGTGCCGTAGTTATGAAGGAAACGAGAAAAATGAAATTACGGATTTGACGCTGCAAGATACTGAGATATCGGAATCATAAACAACCGCTAAAAGTTTATTTGTTACATTTGTAGACATTATCGGTGGAATAAGCACGTCATAGTCAACACACCATCTAAATATTCTAGGTTAAATTTTGTGATAACGAGACTATATAACTAATATGAAATACTTCGTTTATTACATAAATTTGTAATATATTTATTTCATGTACTTTCAGAATGTTGTGGGAGATTATGGATGTGTTCGCGAGGTTGCTTGCAATTTAGAATATACTACGGAAAATATATGCCTGGTTAATAACGCCATCCAATGGTGTTTTTACCCTGTTTAATACTTTTCAGCCACAGAACTAAATTTTTAATTTAGTCTTTTTTTATTCCATGAACGAGATAAGTAGTATCATTGTAGTCATTGTAGAAAACTAAAAAGCATAAAAAGAAATTTGTATATGCTAAGTGCTACCATTTTTTTCATCAGAAGATTAAAATTTCAAATAATTATTAATGCATACTGATATAAATAATAAATAATGCATCCTGATATATGGTAAACTAAAGATATATATCACATTATAGGACTGTAGTGTTTGAATCTTTAGAATTGGACCATTTGCATGCCATTATTCCATCTTATTTTGTAGTTTTGTTCGCATGGAGTGGTTACTCACATAGTTTAGTAATAATTCTTGATATTTACAATAGCATGTTTGGTATTGAAAATGATATATATATATATATATATATATATATTTATAAAGTTATAAATTTGTACAAGGATATTTAAAATATTTCAGCGACTATAGGTCTTATGGGGAAAAGTCATTTGCGAAGTATCCATGAGTTTATCCATGTTTAAGAATTTCAAACACAAAGAAATTTATGCATATCTCTGAGGTTGCTCATTGGTGCTCATACTCATTAATGAGCACTTTAAGTTAGTCATCAATGAATATAGTGTGCGTAGCACTCCTCATTCATACACAGCGACACACAAAATAATTCAGATACGTTATTCACTTAGAAAAAGAAATCTTTTTTTTTTTTTTTTTTTTTTTTTTTTTTTTTTTTTTTTTTTTTTTTTTTACATTGTGGGACTTGTTTTAATTTTTTTCATATTGCTTAGTGCGTATAAATTTATATATCATATACAAAGATACAAAAAACATCTCAATTATGTTTCAGTTTATTGATGGGTATTTCTGAAGAGACATTTTCAACTGTGTAATGTGTTTTCGAATTTAACTAATTTTTGCATATTATGTATTACAAGATTGCTTAAGCAGAAAAACACCACGAGAACTGTATAGCAGGATTTTAACACAAATCTCCAGTTAATGAGCTTTTAGAATAAAACAAACTAGTCAAAAACATAAAAGTATAGCTTTTGGAGAATTAGTAAATTTTATGGAAAAAAGTATGAAAGATACAAAGTAAATTCAACAGGTTTTGAAAATAAATTTCCTGTCAAAAATATTTAAGGAAAGATTAACTCAGCTTACAAAAGAGTTGAGCAATTAAGTTTACGTGATGTATATGATTCATTTTTACTACAAATGATTTCTGCACTTATTTCATATATGACAGAATTTATATCTGATAGACATTATTTTTGCATATGATAAAATAGCTGCTGGCGGTACGTTGCAAGCATATAAAAATAATCTCCATTAAGATACACTGGCTTTATTTTGTGTCATGAAAATGGTAAAAATAAAAAATATGCTTCAACACTAAATTCATTCAACGATGATCTTGATAATAAATCACAGTGTAAATCTGTTACACGATACATGTTGGTTATCATAAATATACTTTTAAGTTAAAAAAAATTACACTTTATGAACTTATTGCTCAATCATCTTCCACAATATCTCAGCTAATATACAATCACGTAATCCTGCCGCAAATATATTGGGGCATCAAAGTGTAAGAGTAACTCTTTTGCCAGATTATATGGATCCTTCAATAATTGGTAAAACTCGAAAAAGGGAAATGAGTTACATGCTCCATTCACTTAGAATTTCAATCTCGTATTGTGCTGAAACTCTCTGCAGACATATATGTAGTTCTAAATGTTAGTTCCAAAATAAAAGACATTGTGTCCATCAGAACTATAACAATGGATTTGCAGGGTTGCGACATATGATAACTTAGACCATAACTAATGCAGTTCATCATCAGAGAACTCCTGTCATGGAACAAGTATATAAATATTTTAAAACGAAACAGCAAATTGCTTATAAAAAGCAAAGATTACATAACAAACTCTAATTTATGACAGTATAGGCGATATACTTAACAGTATATCGCCTCCGAAAAGGGATGTATTTCCACCCTCTCAGAACTTGCATCAGTGCCACCACCATTCCAGAACACAAAATCTACTGTTTTAAATTGCTCTGAAACAAAAACCAGATTAATGTCTGCAAAAATTGCAGGAAAGAAAAAACACAAAGAGACTGCCTAGTTCAAATCTACCTTTGGTCAAGATACTAATGATATGGTGCTTTATATTTCATGGGTGAATTTCTACACAAATAATCCAATAGCTTCAAGCTATTTCATTGTAGGAATATAAACTTTTTAACTATTTTATGAAGAGTCTGCGTGAGTTAATGAAAAAAAAAATGCCATTATTCTTATTGGAAATATCGGAATTTCTGCTGTAGATTTGACTAAAAACGTATGCTATTTGATTCATTTAATACTGAGCAAAATTTTTTTTAGTGCTAGGAGAGTGGTTAACAGGAGGTGAATGAAGATACAACTTCATATGCCAATATAGGAATTATGAAAAAGGAATTAGTTCCAAAAATCGCCGCTAGGGCATTTTAACGGACTGCTGTAGTTTACAATAACGAGAATTAGCATAAAACACGGGTATAGAAGAAAAATGCAAATGTTATGAGATGACAGCGCCAGGGCTATAAAAGCAAGTAGTAGACAGTTTTGACAAATAATCTCAGCTGAAGTAAATTTGCTCTAGTGGACATGCCTCTCGCGTTACCGGAACTTTACTGGTTCCAGTATCTTAACTCTATTAAATGAATCAATGTAATGCATCCGCAACTCTTCAGAAATTTCGAAAGATAAGAAAAAATTACAAAAGGGGCCTTTATCGTTGAATGGTCTTAAGAAAATGATTAAGAAGTTCGAGGAAACGCGGTCAATGACCATTCGCGCTGGGAGAGGACGTAAACAAGTATAAGAATATGTAATAACTGATTTGGCAATGTTTGAATGAGATATTTTGAATGCTTTTTTTAAACTTTTACTAGATATACTTAGATTATTTTAGGATTCCTTTAGAGAATCTGACGAGTGTAGCGGGCGATGACTGCTAGTTGTATATAAATGTATACAAAACATTTAATTTTGCACATTATACTATTACAAATTTTGCGCAGATTCCCATACTTATTACGTTTACATCTCATCAAATAAAGAAAAAAATAGATTTTGTGCAATTTTTTCTAACATTTTTCGGTTCAACTTGCAACATTTGGAAATAATTTTATCGAAAAATACGGAAAATAAAAATTAGGCACAAATGAATTCACGTCATCTGTTAACATCTTTTTTTAAATAGTAAAATTCTTGTGCATTTTATTATGACTTAATATTGTTCCTGTTTATTTAATGATACATGTGTAAAGGCGTTTTCCTTTACATATTATTTAATAATGGTTTTCCCCCCCTTAGTTAAAATTACAATATTCCCTTAATTTGTAACTTTATTTAATAAGCTAGATTTTTAATCCCTTTAATTCTATTCAGTTACTAACGGCCATTTTTCCTTTAAAATATGACTTCACTTATCTCTAATTCTTTTTTTAAAGCCACAACATATATCTGTTTGTTCATGTAATTTTCATGTTCAAGTTCATGTTGTATTTTCCGATAGCAATAACCATTTAAAGAGTTATTTCTAGCCTGTATTTATTCATAGTTAAACGCTACTCGCTTAAGAAGCAGATGCGCTAAGTTTGTCTTTTATTTTATTTCATTAGAATTCATTTCCTTTCTGAGCCCGTGAGTCTCTTTTTAACCCTATGTAAAGAATTTAATCCTTGTGGTTTTCCGGGCCATATGATATCTTTTATCATTTGGCGTTAATTATTTCAAATTATGCACTTTGGTTTCTATCATTGAATGTCTATGTAACGGAAACTCTCCACGTGCCTTCTCTTATCGCAATTTGTGCGTATCAGTCGTTTTTGGCTATTTTTATGTACATGTATCGCGCCAACACTTGACGATGTGAAAAATGTATTTGTCACCACTCCTTCTCTGCAACTACTAGCGATCGGACCTATCTCTGCGAGGGTCCCTCTCTGGCACGGCAACCATTCTTGGAACTGTGAAAGTAATAAAAACTTGTCTCTAGTAAATAGCCTCCTGTGTTGCCTTTCTCAATGCTCATGGATTATCTACGAAATTGGTATACCAACTACAGCTTAACGGTGCAACGTTACCCTTACGATGTTAAAAATCGACTTCATAAAATATCTGCGATGTTTGCTATACGATAGTGAAACCGTCCTCACAACATGATCCTGCAAGAGGTAGTTTCTGAGTACAAATACTTCCTCTCTGTTTTTAAATTTAATAGTTTCTCATAAAAAAATAATAATATTATCTTTTCTTTTTATTCAAAAATATCACAAAATCGCAATAAATATATTAACCCATTCCCTGCCGTGATCCCCGTTTGGGGATCATTAATATTTTGATCTTGCTCTCCCCTAATTTCAAAGTTTTTGTTTATTTTTCATGGTATATGTTTACAGAATAGTTGTTTCTTAATGTATGGTCAAAATGTTAGGTGTGATTAAAATATTTATTAGTATATTTAACTTTTTCTTTCAAAATTTGCTCGAAAGTAACTCTTTTTCACTTTTATGGATTTACCTTATGAATATCTAATATGCAAATTTGAAATGAAATATTTTTTACCATAGGATTTATTTGTACATGTGTCCTAAATAGCATAATATCAAAACGGAGTAATTTTTTTCTTTTTTGATTTTTTATATCCAAAATACACTGATCCCCATTTGGGGTTCACGGTTGTTGCAATGTAAAAGGACTTACTATTCACACTGCAAGCAGGATATGTTTTTCCACTAATGCAATACGTTCCTGGAATTTTTTTTAAAGGTTCATTATCAGTAAGTGTGGAATGTACCCTCTGATAACAGAAGAAAATATATACAATGGGTCACGTGGGGGGGGAGGGAAGGTTGGGAAGAAATACCAGGTGTTAGGAGCAGGTGCTTTGATAAACAAATTCTTTTTACTGTTCTAATGACATCTTCAATCCTTTTTTTTTTCTTTTCTTTACTTTTCTTTGGGCAGCAAAAGTTTAGACTTTTTTTAGAGCAGATAGCTATGAACTTTGACTCGAGAAGTTGCTTCACTTAGAGATAATGTTATCAGCTTTGAACTAGTGAAAACTAACTTGGTTGGATTTTGATTTTTAACGAAATTATTGTTCTGCTAGTATTTTTGTGAATGATTTTGAATTTTTTAAGTGGATAATTATGAGTCGAAAAAAATTTAAAACACCCAGAGAACTTGAAGAATATTGGGACAATGATATTGATATAGATGAGGAAGAACCTGATGGTACAATAGATATAGTTGAACTGCCCCCCAGACAAAGCGGATGAAGTTTCTGATTTGGAAGATATAGATGATAATATACTAGAAGATACCATTCCAAATGATGTTCCAGGTTCTTTAGAAATACATGGTGGTAAGTGTAATGAAGAATTTATAGTTCCGAGAAAAAAGAAACCTAAAAAAGAAAAACCCATATCAAAGTGGAACAGAAAAAGTGCATCATATAACATTTCTACCCATGGAGAAGAAGAATGCAAGCAACGTGAAATGAATATGATAAATGCAATTAAAGATAAAACGCCAGTAGAAGTTTTTGAGATGTTCTTTACAGATGAATTAGTAAACTATATCGTACAACAGAGTGTATATTATGCTGCTCAAAATAATCGTCACCAGTTTACACTTTCAGCAGACTATATAAAAAAAATTTTGGGATTTTTACTCTTAACTGGATATCACTCTTTACCCCAAGAACAGATGTACTGGTCTGAAGATGAAGATATAAATCTTGAAATTGTGAGAAAATGCATGACAAAAAATCGTTATATAGATATAAAAAGAAACCTACACTTCTGTAACAATGCAAGTATTCCAAACATAAATGGAAACAAGGACAGACTGTTCAAAATACGACCAATTCTTGATGAACTAAATAAAAGATTTATGCAATTTGGAGTATTCTCATATAATTTGTGTATTGATGAACAAATGGTGCGTTATTATGGTCATCATTATCTGAAGCAATTTATTAGAGGCAAGCCCATTCGCTTCGGCTTCAAACAATGGGCAATGTGTTGCGGTGTGACAGGATATTGCTATAATGCTGAAATAAATGAAGGGCAGCAAACGAATAATTTAGAAAAAGATACGCATGGATTAGGGATGTCTGTTATATTGAATAAAATTGCCACCAAACACAAACCGGAAGAACACAGCTTTTATTTTGATAATTTTTTCACTAGTTTTGATTTGATGAAAAATTTAAAAGAGAGGAATATACCTGCAACAGGAACGGTCAGATGTAATAGGATGAATAAATGCCCTATAAAAACAGATAAGGAAATGAAGAAAGAATTTCGTGGGGCTTTTGATTACAGATATGATGAAATAAATGAAATATTTTGCCTTGTATGGAAAGATAATAGCATTGTGAAAATGTTATCAAATCATCTGGAAGTTTTACCTTTGGGACGTGTGCAAAGGTGGTCTAGAACTGAGAAAAAACAAGTGCTGATTCCGCAACCTAATGCTATTGCAAATTACAATAAGAACATGGGTGGTGTCGACAAACTTGACTGGAATATTCAAAAATATAGGACGAAAATTAGAGGCAAGAAGTGGTACTTTCCAATTTTTACCAATGCTGTGGATATGCTCTAGTTAATGCTCATACAATATACAACAATGCTAACAAAAAAATGCCACTACTAAACTTCAGGAGAGAAGTTGCAAGATTTTACTTGAGTTTACATTCTCTATCGGATCCAAAAAATAGTGGAAGACCATCATATAGTATAAGTTCCCAGAGAAGAGTACCAGATGAGGTAAGAAAAAATTCTAAAGGACATTATTTAGAAAGCACTTTAGAAGGTAAACAAAGAAAGTGTGCTGTTTGTAAAAAAAATGTTAGAAAACAATGTGTAAAATGTGATGTAGGGTTGCATGTTGAATGTGTAATACAATGGCACTCATAAAAAAATTACGCATTTCTTTCACATGCGATCTACCGTGATCCCCAAATGGGGATTGATTTTCAATTTAATAAATTTCATGAATTTTTCTATTATATTGTAAAATTTACTTGTTTGTGTTTGTTTACATGCAAAAAAGTTACTTTATATGAAAAAAGATTTAAAAAAAAAATCTGGCAGTTAATGGGTTAATTTGAATATCATAGTTCATACGTTCATACATTTTATTTTTTTATTTATTTTGCTGTGCAGGAATTATAAAAATATTATATTGGATTAGTCTGGATAATAATACTTGGCAAATATTTTGAATCAAATGCTTCTTGCAAAGATTATTTGTAAATTCAATATATAATAGTAAAATGTAATATATTTATTTCATGCACAATTTGAGTACATATCTATGGTATTACAATATTATATCTAGTAACTTCCTGTAATGCATATATAATCTTTCACTCTAAGAAAGCATTTCTTCTCCCTTGTATATACTAAAAACTACATTTTCATATGTTATATATAGCACAGTATATAAGTATATTTCCAAATCTTATTTTATTCAACGTTTTAGACTCGCTTGGATCGCTTCTGACATAAAATGAATTTTAAAATCCGATTGTAAGTATATAAGAATCTTTTATAAGCTTATTTTGAAAGGAATGCTTTTTATTCTTTCCTTTTCTTCACATTTAAAGATTTCTTTCACAGCGGCATCTATTACTATCTGCATCGGAAATAAATATTATAATCTCACTGGAATTGATGCAGTGATAATATAATAACTTTATCTAGGAACCGTCCAAATAAAATAGATTACATTTGTGAAAACTTATAACTCGAAGCTACATACAACTTCTAAGAAGTAATTTTCTTGTAAATTCATAATTCACTTATAGGATTTTCAATTTTATTTAATAATTTTGTTTCATGTTTATAAAATCTTAATGGAATATTGAGTTAAATTTTAAAATTCTTCATTTGAAGATGGAATTTTTCTTTCATGCATGTACTTTAAATTTGAGTGTTCTAAGATTTCACTTTAATTTTCGGTTTCATATAAATGGCATCAAGGGAAGTTTTAGAGGAAAATCGAAAATGCGTCTATCATAAAAATAAATGTAGCCATGATTTTTAACCCGTCAGTAGTTGCGTGTCGGTCTTTTCGCCACCCGTATAACTTATATCACATTACAAATATAACGGAGATCTACCATGTAGCTGACTTTGAAGCTTTCTCGATCACCTTAGTGAAGTAACAGGACACCTCTGCTTTTCTTTCAGGTACATATTTAGAAACAAATTTGAAATCGGCGAAAAAGTCTACGTAAAAATTACTAATGCGAGCTCATTTTTACTCTTTCCAATTACTCCAGATCTCACGAATAAAATGCATAATTTAAGAAAACTGCAAATTTATATCTTCGTTGTAATGTTATTTTCGCATATTAGGTGAAAAATATTTCATTTTTTACATATTTGGTATACGGGGGGGCCAGCGGCGAAAAGACCGAGCGCGACTAATGACGTTGTGAAAAAAGTCGCGACTGCTCGCGGGTTAAAAAAATTACATAAAAAATGAAAAGAGATATTATTGATGCTTAACTTTTTAGTTGAAAATCTGCATTGTTCTATTGTAAAAAAAAAACTATCCTTAGTGTTATGTGATGTAAAATTCTAAGCATAATAATGTCTAAATATATTAATAAAATATAGTGCAGCGAGTTTTGATAGATATGCAATTGATTCTAAGGAAAATCTCAAGTATATGTTGACACTCTCAGCGCAAGAGGTTTAATTAATTTTCATTCATGTATAAGAACGAAAATTAATAAGTTCTAAGTGCTTTATTTAAACATTTTAAAAGACATTTAATCACACATTTAAAACACATTTAAAAACATTTTAATCACAGTGAACCCACCCCCTCTCCTTGTCATAACAGATAATCTACGTTTTACAACATAACATTTTCAAAGCAGCACTAGAAATTTGTCTAATGTTTAAATTCAGAATAACAAGAAGTAAGATATCCCTATTTTAACATGGTTTTTCCTGGTTAATGACGCAAGGGTGTGTAATAACTTCAAGAGCTAATAGTGTGCCGTAGTTATGAAGGAAACGAGAAAAATGAAATTACGGATTTGACGCTGCAAGATACTGAGATATCGGAATCATAAACAACCGCTAAAAGTTTATTTGTTACATTTGTAGACATTATCGGTGGAATAAGCACGTCATAGTCAACACACCATCTAAATATTCTAGGTTAAATTTTGTGATAACGAGACTATATAACTAATGAGAAATACTTCGTTTATTACATAAATTTGTAATATATTTATTTCATGTACTTTCAGAATGTTGTGGGAGATTATGGATGTGTTCGTGAGGTTGCTTGCAGTTTAGAATATACTACGGAAAATATATGCCTGGTTAATAACGCCATCCAATTGTGTTTTTACCCTGTTTAATACTTTTCAGCCACAGAACTAAATTTTTAATTTAGTCTTTTTTTATTCCATGAACGAGATAAGTAGTATCATTGTAGTCATTGTAGAAAACTAAAAAGCATAAAAAGAAATTTGTATATGCTAAGTGCTACCATTTTTTTCATCAGAAGATTAAAATTTCAAATAATTATTAATGCATACTGATATAAATAATAATTAATGCATCCTGATATATGGTAAACTAAAGATATATATCACATTATAGGACTGTAGTGTTTGTATCTTTAGAATTGGACCATTTGCATGCCATTATTCCATCTTATTTTGTAGTTTTGTTCGCATGGAGTGGTTGCTCACATAGTTTAGTAATAATTCTTGATATTTACAATAGCATGTTTGGTATTGAAAATGATATATATATATATATATATATATAATAGCGCACCCGACAGACGTTGTCCTGTCACCTACAGACGTTGTCCTTCTTGGCACCGACTCCAGAAAATCAAATAAATGTACGTAAATATGGTAATACGAAGAATAAACACTACGCTCTTAATTTAATTTCTTATTACAATTATGTAAGGAAATTATTTTTTACTCTTCATTAGTTTTTAAAGTCGGTTCAATTTTTGATAGAAAAGTTTATTTTTCTCTTTTTAGTTAAAAGTTAACGATTGTCTGAAGTCGGTTAATCAAAATTATAATACAGGAAATATTATTGTAAAGCATACACGTTTGTCAGCAGTGGTGTTCGAACACGCGATCTCTCTCTTCAAGAAGCTGAGCTTAAATCTGGCGCCTTAGACCACTCCGACATTCCGTCCGCACTCCATTCATCGAACTTATTCAACACTTTTAATTAGCGAAAAATCATTTTAGTAAAATTAGTGAAAAATAACTACAAAAGCCGATTTTTATGGAATTTTTTAAAAGTTCGTTCTTTTTTCTATTCATCTTTGGGGTGGAATTTGCGAAAATCCTTTCTTAGCGACAATCGATGTTATAAGAAGTATTTTTACCGAAATTTTCAAGATTTTTGGTTTGGTAGATTTTTTTGTGCTGTGATTAATACGAAATCCTGACTTTCTTTTATATATATAGCACATTTAATTAGCGAAAAATCACTTATTAGTTTTTCCCTAATTACTGAAAACGTACTGAACCAATTTCGATGAAATGGGAATCTAAACCATTCTCAAATCCACTGGAACGCACACACAAAATTTCATTAAAATCGGTCCAGTCGTTTAGGAGGAGTTCAATTACATACACACGCACAGAAGATTTTTATATATAAAGATAAGCATTGAAAATTTCAGGTTTTTGCGCCGAAGACATCGCCAAATTAGGAAAATGTAAATTATCTCACGAACTACTGGACTTAAACAAATTTGCTTAGTACCGTTCGATTCAGCATGAAAAAATACACTAAAATATGTTATCAGATAAAAAATAACTACAAAAGCCGATTTTTAAGAAATTTTTTAAAAGTTCGTTCTTTTTTCTATTCATCGTAGGGGTGGAATTTTTGAAAATCCATTTTTAGCGGCTCTCGATGTTATAAGAAGTATTTTTACCCCAATTTTCAAGATTTTTGGTATGGTAGATTTTTTTGTGCTATGATTATTACGAAATCTTGACTTTCTTTAATATATATAGCACTTTTAATTAGCGAAAAATCACTAACTATTAGTTTTTGTCTAATTACTAAAAAAGTACTGAATCAATTTCGACGAAATGTGAATCTAAACCATTCTCGAATCTACTGGAACGCACACACAAAATTTCATCAAAATCGGTCCAGTCGTTTAGGAGGAGTTCAATTACATACACAAGCACAGAAGGTTTTTATATATAAAGATATTTATAAAGTTATAAATTTGTACAAGGATATTTAAAATATTTCAGCGACTATAGGTCTTATGGGGAAAAGTCATTTGCGAAGTATCCATGAGTTTATCCATGTTTAAGAATTTCAAACACAAAGAAATTTATGCATATCTCTGAGGTTGCTCATTGGTGCTCATACTCATTAATGAGCACTTTAAGTTAGTCATCAATGAATATAGTGTGCGTAGCACTCCTCATTCATACACAGCGACACACAAAATAATTCAGATACGTTATTCACTTAGAAAAAGAAATCTATTTTTTTTTTTTTTTTTTTTTTTTTTTTTTTTTTTTACATTGTGGGACTTGTTTTAATTTTTTTCACATTGCTTAGTGCGTATAAATTTATATATCATATACAAAGATACAAAAAACATCTCAATTATGTTTCAGTTTATTGATGGGTATTTCTGAAGAGACATTTTCAACTGTGTAATGTGTTTTCGAATTTAACTAATTTTTGCATATTATGTATTACAAGATTGCTTAAGCAGAAAAACACCACGAGAACTATATAGCAGGATTTTAACACAAATCTCCAGTTAATGAGCTTTTAGAATAAAACAAACTAGTCAAAAACATAAAAGTATAGCTTTTGGAGAATTAGTAAATTTTATGGAAAAAAGTATGAAAGATACAAAGTAAATTCAACAGGTTTTGAAAATAAATTTCCTGTCAAAAATATTTAAGGAAAGATTAACTCAGCTTACAAAAGAGTTGAGCAATTAAGTTTACGTGATGTATATGATTCATGTTTACTACAAATGATTTCTGCACTTATTTCATATATGACAGAATTTATATCTGATAGACATTATTTTAGCATATGATAAAATAGCTGCTGGCGGTACGTTGCAAGCATATAAAAATAATCTCCATTAAGATACACTGGCTTTATTTTGTGTCATGAAAATGGTAAAAATAAAAAATATGCTTCAACACTAAATTCATTCAACGATGATCTTGATAATAAATCACAGTGTAAATCTGTTACACGATACATGTTGGTTATCATAAATATACTTTTAAGTTAAAAAAAATTACACTTTATGAACTTATTGCTCAATCATCTTCCACAATATCTCAGCTAATATACAATCACGTAATCCTGCCACAAATATATTGGGGCATCAAACTGTAAGAGTAACTCTTTTGCCAGATTTTATGGATCCTTCAATAATTGGTAAAACTCGAAAAAGGGAAATGAGTTACATGCTCCATTCACTTAGAATTTCAATCTCGTATTGTGCTAAAACTCTCTGCAGACATATATGTAGTTCTAAATGTTAGTTCCAAAATAAAAGACATTGTGTCCATCAGAACTATAACAATGGATTTGCAGGGTTGCGACATATGATAACTTAGACCATAATTAATGCAGTTCATCATCAGAGAACTCCTGTCATGGAACAAGTATATAAATATTTCAAAACGAAACAGCAAATTGCTTATAAAAAGCAAAGATTACATAACAAACTCTAATTTATGACAGTATAGGCTATATACTTAACAGTATATCGCCTCCGAAAAGGGATGTATTTCCACCCTCTCAGAACTTGCATCAGTGCCACCACCATTCCAGAACACAAAATCTACTGTTTTAAATTGCTCTGAAACAAAAACCAGATTAATGTCTGCAAAAATTGCAGGAAAGAAGAAACACAAAGAGACTGCCTAGCTCAAATCTGCCTTTGGTCAAGATACTAATGATATGGTGCTTTATATTTCATGGGTGAATTTCTACACAAATAATCCAATAGCTTCAAGCTATTTCATTGTAGGAATATACACTTTTTAACTATTTTATGAGGAGTCTGCGTGATTTAATGAAAAAAAAATGCCATTATTCTTATTGAAAATATCGGAATTTCTGCTGTAGATTTGACTAAAAATGTATGCTATTTGATTCATTTAATACTGAGCAAAATTTTTTTTAGTGCTAGGAATGTGGTTAACAGGAGGTGAATGAAGATACAACTTCATATGCCAATATAGGAATTATGAAAAAGGAATTAGTTCCAAAAATCGCCGCTAGGGCATTTTAACGGACTGCTGTAGTTTACAATAACGAGAATTAGCATAAAACACGGGTATAGAAGAAAAATGCAAATGTTATGCGATGACAGCGCCAGTAATAAGGGCTATAAAAGCAAGTAGTAGACAGCTTTGACAAATAATCTCAGCTGAAGTAAATTTGCTCTAATGGACATGCCTCTCGCGTTACCGGAACTTTACTGGTTCCAGTATCTTAACTCTATTATATGAATCAATGTAATGCATCCGCAACTCTTCAGAAATTTCGAAAGATAAGAAAAATTACAAAAGGGGCCTTTATCGTTGAATGGTCTTAAGAAAATGATTAAGAAGTTCGAGGAAATGCGGTCAATGACCATTCGCGCTGGGAGAGGACGTAAACAAGTATAAGAATATGTAATAACTGATTTGGCAAATGAACTTGTCGAAGGATTGCACTGATCCTTTGCTGGTACTCGCAGCGCCCGGGGCTGTAGCTTGACAATTGTACATGAATTATCCCACGGCATGGAGAGTTTTGCAGCGCGTTATTGGATTTTACCCTTACAAAATCAGCAGCTTGCATGAGCTGAAACCAAGTGATTATGATAAGCGAGTGACATTTGCTCTATCGTTTCTTTCCAGGGTAGAAATTGATGATGCTTTCCCATAGCACATTCTGTGGGGAGATGAGTGCCTTTTTTATCTCAATGGGTTCATAAACACACAAAATAGCCGAATTTGGGAATAGCTATTTGGGATCTTGAGCTGCCCCGACCGAACATGAAATCCCTAAGAATCACTCCAACAGAACCCGAAACGTGCACCATAAATGCAGAAAGGTACCACAAAATGCTGCAAACGTGTGTTATTCCACAACTTCAGCAAAGAATCCTTCACCAACAGACACTCTTTATGCAGATTGGTGCTCCGCCACACATTAGTAATAAGGTAAAGCAGCTGTTGCGCCAAACTTCACTAATGATAGAGTCATAAGTCGGAGTTTTCCAGCTGCATGGCCGCCTCGTTCACCTGACATTACGCTGTGCAATTTTTGGCTCTGGGGTTATTTGAAATCTCAAGTTTATGTTGGTGGAATATCAAATTTGTCTATTCTAAAGGACAACATAACAAAGGCAGCGTGGAATATTCTTCGTGATATGTTACATACGGCTATGGAGAACGCGGTGCACAGAATGCACGGAGTTATTTCTGAGAACGGTGTTCACATTGAAGGTGGTCTAATTCCTTACCGGGGAAGTTAATGTAGTAAATAAACATTAATAATTTAACTGTACGATTGTAAGTGTTAGTATTTTTCTTTTCTCACATTTTATACATTGCAAAGCGCCACAAAATTCCCTAGCGGCGATTTTTGGTTCTAAAATGTTTTCGCAGAATCCTTTTTCCCATGCTTGATTAGTCTACTGGTGCCATTTTGGCTATTAGATCGCGCTACAGGGCGTTCCAAACACTGTCACTTTAAAAAAGATTACTCTGTACTTTTAATTAACTGCATTTCCTTTCAGGACAAATAACAATAAACAAGACTAAATGTTTAAAATTTAAAAGTTACCTCTTCTTTTACTGTTTTCGAGAAGTATACCTGACGTAGCTTTGACAAAAGGCCGAAAACATCTAATTTGTTCAATAACGTAAACTAATATCCAAACATTAACATACATCCTCGAAAAAAAAATTGCATTTTAAAAAAACAGGATTGGAGAATGATCTTTAGTTTGTGACAATATGATTAGCCACATTACTCAAACAATCAGTATTAAAGAAAATTCATGTGCAAGGTCTTCCATATATTAAGAATGGAGAATGAAATAGCAAGATTCTCTTTAATGGTTAGTTTTTTACAAATATTTTATAAGCGGCCAATCCTATGTAGCACGGCAAAAATGGTATATGTTTTTCGCAGATTGAATAAACTATTTTTTTATTAATTTTACAATACCAACAAATGAAAATTAAAATAAGGCTGATACATAAACTATAATTTGGCAACATAAAAGCAAATGTCATTGACACGCATTATTTACTTAAAAGTTTAAAATTCCCTAATTTTCTATTAATAATTGGCAAACACTAACTAATAATTTAATTTCAAATATTTCCAGTATAATGTAATTCATATAAAGATTGTTTTTGTTAAATTTATTTCTGATAAATGCATATCATACAAAGTACAGTGCCAAAAGGTAAACAATATAGTGAACATTTGATAGCTATTAGGATAAGACCCAGATATTGTTGGCCTGAAATTTGCCAAAAAATTTTTCATTATCTTTTACAATCAAGACACTCGCCTTAATAATTCAGAATTGTAACAGAAAGTAATAAAATATATTTAATATTTAAATATTGCATTATATAATATATATATATATATATATATATGTGTGACGATTTAAAAGTTAGGAGTCAGAGACATCAACGCCGGGTTTCACATTCACCGCAGAGAAGTCATGGCCACCGAGGAAAATAAATAAATAGATGTAGAGAATCCAAATAATTACTCATTGGCTGCTGTAAGTTCATTTATTTAATCCGTAATCATGAGAAAGGGAAAAGCTCCTTTTGCAAACTATCTCTAACCGAAATATCCAAAAAAATATTCCATCATTTACTTAAACCAGCCGTACTCATCCAAGAAAGAGCCAAGAATCCTCCTTCTCAACTTGAGGCTTCCACCTTTTAAAACTAAAAAGAAAATTCTAGAACCTTCTGTAACCTCAAACCATCATTCTTTTATGTAAACAGAATTCTTGACCAGATACGAGACTATTTTCCACAGACGATAAATTTATTTAAAAAAAATATTATTTAACCAATTTATAATCGACTCAGAATTTCTTAGGCAGACGTTTTTTTTTAATGATTAATTTTAAGAGAAAAAGAAAAGAAATGAATTTATTAATATGCACACTATCAAGGTTGACGGAGGAAAAATAAATAAATAGATAAAATAAAATAATGATATTTTTTGAAAGGTATGGTTTTGGAATAAATTTAGTAAGACTTTCTTAAAAAAGATTGATAAAAACATAGAAAAATGAATTTTATTTGGAATATTAAGAAATAAAAATTTAATTAAGAATATTTTTAATTTAGAGCCATCTTTTTAAATTTACGCATACTGGAATAATGTTTTTTAAGGCAAATTAAGAATTTATATCGTCTGCATAAAGATTAACAGATTAGATTTAGAAACAAGATTTTAATTTAATAATTTGAAGTAAGTACGGAACATTATTATAAGAAAATTAAGATGGTATAAAGGTTAGTTTTAACGAAAATTTTTTTAATTTGTAATATATATATATATATATATGAAATTTTAAAAGTTTTAATAAAAAAATCAAATTTAATGCTACTCAGCCTCTCTCATATAGAAAATACTACATAATAGGTACACGCTTCTTTATTTGGATAATATCTGCAATTTGTTTTGTTATTAAGAAAAATCCGAAGTCTTCCTATTACATTCCTACAAACCGTAATTTTTAAATTTATTTTTTTTCATAAGTTTTTTTTTATGATTTATTGATTTATCTATGCTATAGGCACTAAAATGGAAAAACATATGTATAATATATGAAATCACAGCAAATTTATAACATTCATAGGATCATAATACTGTAAATTTTAGGTCGTATAAGTTTGGTGTTTTTTAAAAAATATATACTCATTAAAAGATTACTACATTATGAAAATTACATTTTCAAGCTTCATTGAATTTATTCCGTAAAAATATTTTTCTAAAACGATGCTACAAGATGAGTTTATTACATATATAAAATAATATTGAATTCCTTCCACTCACTTAAATTTATTTTAATTGAAACGCGCATTTTAATATTTTATTTGATTTCAAAATCTACTCTAAAAATATATGTGCTATCAAGCTCTTACATTTCTCAATGCTAAAATGCTGATATGAATTATTAAAATTATCTATTTGTAGCATTTTCTTTATTCCCAAAGACTGTTAAAGCTCTTCTTTCCGGCGATACAGTATCATTATAATTTTCGAATATCTTTAAAATATAGTTCGGCTCAGCTTTAACATTTCATTTTTCCATTTCCATGCCTACTTTAGAGTTAAAACCCTTCTGCAACGGAATATAAAACATCAAAACATGCATTTAAGAGCTTAGATAACATGTTATTTGTTGCATTAAAAAGTGTCGTCAACTGTTTCGAAGCGAGTCATTATAATATTTTTATTAAACGACTTCAAAGAAGAAGTTATGATTTCGACGTGTATGTATTTCTTGTTCTCTCATAACTTCTTTAAATATGATTTTTGATAATTCTTTCTTTGTTTGAAAGTATAAGATACCCATATGGTCCCATTTTAATTTCACTGAATTCTGATGATTAGAATTTTTTAAATAAAAAATGTGGATTTCATTAAAAAAATAATGATTTATCGAAATCATCTTTTATTGTTGCAACCGTTTTCAAATCATAAGCATATTAAAACTATGCTTTCATATGCGTTAGCGCCAAGTTGTAGCCAAGCTTATTTTGAAGTAGGTTAGTGTTTTTTTTAAGAAGCATATTTTATTATATGATTTTATTCTAAAATATAGTTTAAGCTGAAGTAACTGATAAATAGATGTTGTGGAACATCGAAATAAGCTGTGATTTACAATAAGATGCTTTATGGGCTGTTTTATACTATGAGGAACCAATATATTTTCTTGTCTTATGAATTATATGTTTTTTTCTTCTCGGGAAATTGCTAGCATATTTCGATCAATAACAACGACGACTATCACTCAACACACAAAAATAACATAGTTCTCAGCACACAAAAGTAAATATATTTTAGAACACTCTTTGTCACCAAATTTACAACACATTAATGGGTTGTGAATTAAAAAGATTTACATTCTTTGCGTTGTGATTGTGTTCTTAATATATTGCAATGGTGCATTTAGAAATGTGTTATAAAATAGTTCTGTTAATTGCTCTGAAATAGTGTTGATTAAAATATTTTTTACAATAGTGTTTTACTGCCCAACACTTTATCTCAAAATTGACAGCACATTGCAAACACCGCACTATTTAGAGCACTATAAAAAAGCCACATATAAAACATGTAAAAGCACTTTCTAAATGGTGCTTTGGAAATAAGAGACAAGACAAAAATGTAGGAGATTACTGAATGAATTGATTATCTTTTACCACATATAAAACACTTAAAAGCACTTTCTAAATGGTGCTTTGGAAATAAGAGACAAGACAAAAATGTAGGAGATTGCTGAATGAATTGATTATCTTTTACCACATATAAAACACTTAAAAGCACTTTCTAAATGGTGCTTTGGAAATAAGAGACAAGACAAAAATGTAGGAGATTACTGAATGAATTGACTATCTCTTACCAATAAATATTAATAACTGCCATTTCTGGCAGAATTATACAATTTTTAACAGCACTTTTTGCGCAACTTTTTTTTTTGGCACAAGAAATTTGCAAGACATTCACAGGACAATCAACATCGATTTTTGTTAGAAGTGTTAATTGTCATGTTCAGTTAGTGTTGCAAAAGTATTTCACGAATTCTCAGCATGATTTTTTTATTTTGCTGTTTCTGATCTAGAGACATAATTTTGGATCCAACGCGCTGATTTTCTCTCCAAAACATGGAATGATATGAAAATTTTATTTTGAAAACTTGGATTACAGTCCAAGAGAGTGATTTCTGCTTTATTAATGGAAATTTCAAGACATGTTACCAAATTATCGAAACCTATCAATATAGGTACCTATTATTAGTAAAATGAATTTCATTTTTTAACACTTTAGAGAAATTTAGTGTTTTTTAATATAAATAATTATCATAATTTGAATGTAATTTAAATAACCAAATATAATGAGAGGATATCAGTAACACAGTATTAAAATATTTAGTATTTACAGGAAAGAAGAAAATTAAATGTATATATACATATGCAAAAAAATAATTATTTCTCATTTTTCTCAACGATTTTCCACTGATATCTTCAATTATAAAGTGAGCTTTACACACAACAATTTAAAGTATAACTAGATAGCATTAGAAAAAGCTACGGATACCGATTATACGTCTCATAATGAAGTAAGTTATACTTGTAATGGTGTATAATAATTTATCTTAAAAAACATTTATATTAATGGAATTCATTTGCATATAGATTGTAAAAATTCCTCGATAAATAAGATATGAGAGTTTTCAATTAAAGTAATCTGATCTGTTTTTTATTTTCATAATTAAAGCATTTTTAGAAATAAAATCATTACAGAAATTTTCTTTTAAAAAAGGCGTGTAACATGCATATTACTTTTTTATTAACGAAAACACAAGAATGTCTGTTGTTTCAGACATTATGTGTATAAAATATATTTAATTTAAAGGTAATTTTCTTTTCATTATCATAAATTAATCTCATTTTCAGAACTGATTCCTATTTAAATAACATTTCACATTCAAGGTTAACTTTTAACAGATATTTTAATAATATGCTGTAAGGTATTTGATATCAAATTAAATGATGAAATGAATTTTGAATGCTACTGTGAAAATTTAAAAAGCGAAAAAAATCTCAGACGTGTACGAATTGCCACATTTGAATAATAAAAGGAATAATTTTTTCTATTTATTTATTTTAAACTTCAGGTTCATTTAATTTTTAAATGAAACGAACGGATAGTGGACAATTTACTGAAACTTGACATATTCTTTGATGTGTTTTTGATAAAATTTGTTAATAATATGTCCTGAGGTAATAATGCCATGTTAATTTCTAGCATTTTTCAGGCCTTTTTTATGTTTTATTTCAAACAAATATATGGCTTGATATCGCAAAGAAATAATATTTTTAAAAATGTATATTCATACAATCTAGTTGTGTTATTTCTTGACCAATGCAATTTGCATTATTACCCACCTATGTGAATAATAACACCATGCAAACAAAACTATAAAATAAAATGGATTAATGACATACAAATTATTCAATTCCAAAGGAACAAACTTCAGAATTCTCAAAAGTGACAAATTGCTTTTACTTATCATTAATTGCAACATCATGATGCTTTAATAATCATTGGGTATTTTATTCTTCTGACTTGAGCAAATTAACAGCATTTCTTTTTGTCCTTTTTAGATTTCACTCATGACGATAATGTTCTCTCCTGCGTGAAAATAAATAAATAAATAAATAAATAATGTAGTCAAACTCGTATTGATAATTCCTCCAAATATTATTAAAGTGGAGAATTTATCTTTTTCCAGTTTGTTATAGTGGTGAACAAAATATGAATTTAATATGGAGATAAACTACTAATGAATAAGCTCTTGGAATCGGGCATTTGAGTCCATATTAATGTTACATAAAGTATCTAGGATTTATGGAAAATGACAGTTTAATTAAAGTATTTACACTTTAAAAGACAGGGCTATTTGTTGCTGGCTATTAATAGCAGACGTTAGTCAACTCTACGGCTCTCACTGCCACGATGCCCAATCGGGGCACTTTTTCCCGTATCAGAGCTAGCGCGATTCTCCTCTGTCATCTCAAAACGTTCTCAAGCCAGATTTTATATAAGGTAAACCTCAGCACATGCACTTATAAGACTGGGTCCTACTTCATTGGGTATTTCTCGGGAAGTCGGTGATGCCTTTTGTTGCTAGATGTGAATACGTTCTCAGAACCGAGTACTACAGCTCACTTCAATGCTTCAATTGTGAGCACAATTAAATCAATTAAATATTATGTTTGTTTTACTCTGTTTCATTGTACCTATACTTTTAAAAGGAGATTTCCCAAATACTTTGTATGTTATAAATTTACAAAGTGTTTACAAATCCCATTTTTCAGAACCTATTATAACATACACACATACACACACACATATGCATATATACATAATGCATCGTATTCATCAAAATGAATATTTTTAGCCTGAACTAGCACAGTCTCTCACAAAACAAATATTGTTTTGAAAGTTAAAAAATCAACATGAAAATGGAGAAAAACAGGCTGCAGCTTGATCGTTAGTTGTTATAAGCAGCCGAACATTAAAAAAATGTGCATAAAATAGGTATCAGTGGCAGTGGGTTTAAGCCAGAAGAGTGAGTAGCAAAATTTAGTGTTAAAACACTCGGTGGTTACATATCACTAGTTTCCTTCCCAGACTCTACGCCACATTAGTAAATGATTTTTTTTGATTAATATGCCTATTGTTTATATATACAGTGGTAGCCAGAATTGTGGACACTTTTTGGTAGCTTTCATTCCAAAAAGTAAAAAACTATCTTTTGCAGTCGTCCGGAGAAAAGAACTTTGGGTAATTTTGCTACAGTTTTGTCGATCGTGACATCCCAAAACAACCCTCCGTTGAAATGTGGACTTGCATACATACACACACACGTATATATATTATATATATATATCCCTACAAAACCATTATTTGTATTACAATATATGATCGAAAATAAAAAAAATAATAAGGTACCCTAGGGTAATAACGCCAGGCGGGGTAATAACGCCAAGTGCTTATATTTTGCATAATTATGAAATAAGCAGGTAAATGACACTCATGTGCTCTGCGCAGAATGGTTTTGAGTCATATAAATCGCAAAAAACAGCTTCAAGTTAATTTGTTTCATTTTTAGGTCTTATTGTTTTTACAAGCAACTAAAATTAACGCTTGATCTAAAATTTGCGAGATACGTTTTGTGATATGAAGACTATCTTTTTATCCGGAAATACTTTGTTAATTACATAAATTTGTAGTGCATTTCATGTACTTTTAAAATGTTGTTGAAGATTTTGGATATCTTCTCGAGATAATTTGTAATTTAAAATGTACTGCGCAATAACTATACCGGGGTAATAACGCCAATCCTTGACTTTAGTACCCCGGTTGATTCCCTACAGTGGCCGAGCTACATCCTAAATACTGATTCAAATAAACACAGTTAAAACTGTCCAATGTTTCTCATATTTCTATTTAAACGGTCCTTTTTAAGCAAAAAGAAGCTCACGGTCTGATATTCTTTTGCCTCATCCCCTCCTCCCACACAACATCTTTATTTTTCTTACACTTTCACAAAAAATTGAACATTTTCAATAGCTTAGAATGCAATTTGTCAATTTCTAAGTTTGTAGATTTTGTATTTTTAGAATTGGGCTATCTACATGCAATTATTCCATCTTATTTCATAGTTTTGTTTGCATGGCGTTATTACCCATATAGGTGGGTAATAACGCCAAATAGCATTGGTCAAGAAAAAACGCCATTACATTTTATGAATACATATCTGTAAAATTATTTTATTTTATATAGATAGTCAATGAGTTGCTGTATCAGATCCTATATTTGTTTGAAAAATACAATCTAAAACTAAGCCGTGAAAATTGGTAGAACCTTAACGTGGCGTTATTACCCCAGGGTACCTTAATAAAATTAATACAAATGGAATTTGCAGAACCAAAGCAGAATCGTTGGGCCACAAATACTTTGGAACTACAAATGAATTGTGTGGTTTCATCTTCGTATTTGCGAAGAAAAAGCAAAATAATACGGGCTACCAACACACATAAAACCAAAATTAAATAAAGAAATAACTTCAAAAACAAGGCATATGAAAATTACTGAATTGGACATAAAAGTCAAAAGGGGGGGGGATAGTAAAAATAAAAATAATTATCGTACACATGATAATAATAAATTAATAAATTAATTAAAAACAGACTATAAAAATGAATATTGAATTTAACATTTAAAATACAATATATCAAGTTATTGAATTTAAAATTTAAAATAATGATTATTGAATTTAACATTTAAAATAGTAAACACTATAGATATCTGAATTTTTTCGTGCTGTAACTCTCGAATTTATGAACCGATTTGGATGAAATTTTTTGTGTGCATAATTTAAGTACTAATGTGTCGACCGAGTTTGTTGGCCAGCTTCAAACTCCATCTTGTTTTTAAATGGAGGCCATTTGAATTTAAGGACACTTATGGAAATTTTCATGACCTATGTTGTTAACTTACATTGTGTGACTGTTTAAAATGTGTTTTGATGTTCTTTACATTCTGTTTAAAATGATATATAAGAGTTTGCATTTTGTGAAACGGAACTTTTTCAATAAGTATACAAAGTTAAAAAACATAAAAATTTAAAAAGAATCAGATGGCCGTATTTTGAAACAAGATAGAGGATGAAACTGGTCAACAAATTCGGTCAAGGCATTTGTACTCTTATTATCCACATAAAAAATTTAATCCAAATTCGTTCTTAAATTCGAGAGTTACAGCATGGCAAATTTCAGATAGATATATCTATAAATATGGATAGATCTATATATATAATATATATACATATATGTAATCAACATTTCAACGGAGAGTAATTTTAGAAAAATTTACCGCAATACCAAAATTTACCAATGGGCTTCCTAGGGAAGGCTTCAATAGGTAGTTTTATTTTTACTTTTTCTAATGAAACCTACGTAAAAATGTCCACAATTTTGGGCAACTCTCTCTCTATGTATATATGGTGTGTTTGCATATGTATGAACATAATTTAAATTTTTCCAAAAAAATTGCCATACATCTAATCCAAGTGATGCTTTACAAGATTTTATATACCATAAATGTTTATATATTTTGCAATAATCTTTACATCATGGGTTATACATGTATGTTGCATAATAAATATCCCCAACAATGCAACTTCACAAACTTAAGAGTTTAATTAATCGATATAGTTCCAGACTATACTTTATACCATATGAAAGGAACAGAATATACGAATAATGTGAGAAAAGCTCATGATTTGAAAAATAACCTTGTGCATGGAAAATAAGAATAAAAAGTAACATTACAGGTAATCAGTAATGCATAGCTTTTATCTCATCGTGAATGTTGAAGATCTGGTAAGTGTAAAAAAAAAGATTTAAGTAAGAATTTTCGGTAAATCTGAATGTTTAGGTTTATGAATATATTATATTATTTGTTTAATTGAACTAAAGTGATCTACACAGTATATTATTTGTTCGTCTGAATAATATTTATTATGTATGAATTAACAGCAAATAGAAGCATTCCACTTAGTCAAGTGAGTATTTGATTGCATAATAAATATAAAATACTATATACTGTATATATATACATAAATGTATGAAAAAACAAAACATTTTTTTATCCAGTCTATAGTTTTCTTTAAGTTTGAAATTTCGAGAATGGATTAAAGTTAATATGTTATATAATATTAATGATGCATCATTTATGAATAAATTTACAGAATTTGTGACATTCGTTTAAAATTAAAATATGTACTCTATATGAAGGACAAATGTTTCTTCATCTTGAAAAATAAAATAATAAACAAAGAACAAAAAATATGCAACGTTTCGTGTTATAAATAATTATCTTTAGGAACTTCACTAACGATTTTCTTTAACTTTAGTTCTGATTTATATTCAGAAATTTCACTAACGGATATATTTATGAGAGTTAAAGAAGCATCTGTAAAATTATTTTTTTGCGGTTGTTACTATTGTTTTGCTCGGATTTCAGCAAATGTTTTTCAGCAGATTTAAAATGCATTCATCACATTTCTTAACATGAAAATATACATTTTTGAGATGATGTCAATTTGGAAGTAAACATTTTCAGGTTGATGAAACAGATTTCTTAACACGAAAATAAACATTTTTGTGGTGATAGCAATTTGGAAGTAAACATTTTCATGTTAATGAAACAGATTTATCAGACAAACGCTATAAATGGTATTCACATTAACAATAATAGTAAAATTATTTTATTACACTAGTATGAATAAATTCAGAACATTAATGTATTTAATTTTTATTTTATAGCTTTTCATAATCGATATTCCTGCTTAATTAAAGTACTCGGAAAAACTTCCGAAAATCAAGACTGAAAAAAAAGATTTTTTTATGTTTCCTTAAATATCGAAATTATTTTTTTACTGTGATTTTTAAAGATAAAGAATGTTTTTTGGAATCGTGAGAAACTTGAAAGAGATTATTGTATATTTCCATTCCTGATTATATTATACTTTCTTACATTTAGAATCATTTGTCAGTTCGAAATTGTGCATATGTGACTGATTTCCTGCTCTGTGCATGATATTACATAGTACTCCTGCATAAGATCATTCATATTGTAAGCGAGTATATTATATCTCCAATAATCCTTTACAGCCTAATTTAATTAAATCGTAACAGTACCTATTTAGCTATGACAGTAATACAACAGTCATCAGAGGTTCGTCAGAACTACCTTATGCAGATATGATTAAAGATGCATAAATGGATTGTATATATATGTTGAAATCGTAAATCTCTCTATAACTGATTCGCAATTAAACATACATTACAAGTGCCAGACATCTTGTTTAATTTTTGTTTAAACCTATAAAGTATCGAAAATACCTATTGTGTTATACGTTAAAAATATTTACTTCCTTCATGAGTATAGTACATGCATTTAAAAAAAATACATTGTTAAAAAAAAATGTATTATAATTTATTTGTATAATTCAAGAAACAACAAATGCCATTAAAATCTGTGAAATACTTTTCTCAAAATAATAATGACCTCTCGAAGATACAAAAAATATACGGAATTTTTATAATACTTCTACTCAGTGGAAGCGGTGGTATTCGAACATTGGACTACTTGTTTTGAAAATGGAAACATTATCCCTACTCCACTAGGACCACATTTAACTACTGCAATATTTATCAGTTGTACTCTAACACTTTTATTTGGTGATATTCTGTATATATTTTCTCTCAAAATGGTTTTAATATAAATTCACGAATACAAATAGTAATTACAAAACATTTCTTATCATATATGTGTGGCATTTGTCAATGCAATCAGTAAATCTAGTCGACTCGTGTGAAGTTTGTTGGTAATAAATAGCTGATATACAGTCAAATATAGGAATTATGACGTGGCTTAGGACGTTACATTGTTTGATCAATGCGGATAATATTTCGATGTATTAAATTATAGTGCCAACTTAACACATGATGATTATTTGCAGACTTATTACTAATTAATACGGTCATTTTGTAAGTTTAAAAAAGTAACGTAGTCAATAATCCAGAGATACCTGCATAGTGAAAACGAAGTCATGTTGTCGTCGAAGGTGTTTAAACATTAGACATAAAAACTTAAACAACTCTTACATGTAATGAAAAATTAAATTAGTGCAATGCACATTCGAATTAAATTTGTTTCAAAGATAATTATGTTTCCGTCCGTTCAGGTTTCAAGCAGTTGTGTTGGAAATTGTAAAAATACAAATCACTGAGATTAATACATTAAAGTTTTTTGATACCTCTTCATAGGAAATTTCATTATGTGTTGAATATTATCATCTAATCATACCATATAGTGATATAATGTATAATTTCTTGCTAATATTAATTTTTAATAGTATAATAATTATTTAATATGTTAACCATTTAACTAATTCTTCTTTTTAGATACAATGAATTGAAATTATGGGTTAGTATCAACTTTAAATTGAAATATTCGTATTATTTTGCCGAAAATATTCTGCAGTTAACTAGCATGAAATTGAATTTAAAAAATTAGTGGTGTCAAAAAGCTTTAAGTGATGAACCAAGCAAGTTCTTCTTGCCCGAATTACGTACAGGAAAAACAGAGAAGCGGATAAATTGAATATCTTTCTATTGGTTTATATATACATATGGAATCTGATCAGAATCTACAAATATATTACCATTCATTCATTTTGCTGATCGCCAAGTTTGTCGCCAACTTGGCGATATACCGCCAAATTTGGCGACCAAAATTAGTCGTCAAAAGTGACGCCAACTTGGCGATAACTTTATTATTTCGCCAAGCTTCCATAGACATACACTGAAAAATAATAGACAAGTTTGCTTGATAACAGAGACAATGTTACAAAAACTAATATTAGTAAAGGAATGGAGCTTAATAAGATTATTTACTTTATTTTACAGTACAAACACTAACTATTTACAAAATTCGTAACACTACCCCCTCCTCAAAGACTGCACGTCCCGGGCAGTGCAATCCTTGAGATAGAGAAAAACACTTAAAATAAATAAATAAATAAAATAATAATAATTAATAATAATAATAATAATAAGATGTACATAAATAAGAACTAATTACTATTTACATATTTACAAAAAGTGACTTTCATGACCATGGTCTGAAATTCCAATTTAGAATTTTTAATCACTTTGGCCAAAATAAGGGGCTAGCCGGTTATAATGTACGACCTTGGGCTTGGTGTGTGGCGATTTTCGTATGCGTATGACGACGTCATTCAGCCTGTTGACGACTGTGTAAGGACCGTCCCAGTTTCTTTGTAATTTTAGCGACAGTCCCTTACGACGTATGGGATTCCGCAACCAAACTTTGTCACCTTCGTAGAACTCATGTCCAGTTGCCTTTGTGTCGTACCGTGTCTTCATCTTTTCTGATGCCAGTCCGATTCGGTTCCTCGCTAGACAATGAACCTTCGCAATCCGTGCCTGGAGTCCATCCACGTATTCTTCAGGCGACAAAGGAGCGTCAGGAGGACGGCCAAACAAAATATCCGCAGGCAGACGAAGATCACGACCAAAGAGCATTTGAGAAGGGGAGTAACCAGTGGCCTCATGAGAGGCACTCCTGTAGGCAAGCAGGAAAAGAGGCAATTTCTTTTCCCAGCCCTGTTGGTCTCTAGACACCAGGAGAGAGAGGCTATTTAGAATGGTACGATTGAACCGCTCCACCATGCCGTCGGATTGCGGATGTAGAGGTGTAGTTCGAGTTTTTTCCATGCCGAGTAGTCCACACATTTCCTTAAATACAGCCGAATCAAAGTTTCTTCCTTGATCAGAACGGATTTGTAGAAGAACTCCGTATCTGGAAATCCAGTGTTGAACCAGTATGTCTGCTACGGTTACCGCCTCTTGATTAGGAATGGCGTAGGCTTCAGGCCACTTGGTGAAGTAATCCATGACAACGAGGATGTACTTGTTGCCATCAGATATTCTAGGAAGAGGACCCAGGATATCTAGAGCAATTCGTTCGAAAGGAGCTCCTACATTATAACGCTGCAATCGTCCCAGGGGGCGCCTCTTTGGACCTTTACGTGCTACACAGGTGTCACAAGTTCGACACCACTTCTCCACATCACTGCGAACATTATTCCAGTAGAAACGCTCTCGAAACTTTTGCAGGGTCTTCATTAAACCAAAATGACCTCCTGTGGGACTACCATGCAGTTCGTGAAGGACCATAGAAATTCTCGACTTAGGGAGTAGTAGTTGCCATCTACATGTCTTTTCATCGTCAGACTCCCATTTTCGGTACAAGATGCCGTTCTTCAAATGTAAGGAATCCCAGAGAGCCCAATAACGTTTAGTCGTAGGATGGTAATGGGCCATGTCTTGCCAGCTGGGCTTCCTGTTGGACTCCTCTTTCAGCTCTAGAATTGGCTTAATTTCAGGATCAGCAACTTGATCTTTACGCAGGCTCTCGTCACTCCACGGATCTTGCGATGATGTAGACCCAGTTGTAACTTGCCTTACTATAGGACCTTTGACATTAAATTTCTTCTCAACCCGGTCGCAGTATCTACAATTCTCTGAGCAGGGTCTTCTTGAGAGAGCATCTGCATTTCCATGTGATGAGCCTTTTCGATGGCGTATCTCCAAATCGTACTCTTGAAGCTTTTGTATCCACCTGGCTATCTGGCCTTCAAGGTTCTTAAAATTCAATAGCCAAGTTAGAGAAGCATGATCAGTTCGGATCAGGAATTTTCGACCGTAAAGATAGTGATAAAAATGGTCTATGGCTTTCACTACAGAAAGAAGCTCTTTTCTTGTTACGCAGTAGTTTCGCTCTGCCTTTGACAAGCACTTGCTGAAATAGGCAATAACACGCTCCTGGCCGTCGATTTCCTGGGACTGTACAGCGCCAATGCTTTCGTTACTTGCATCCGTATCAAGTATAAACTGTTTATCGATTTGAGGATATGACAGAATTGAAGTGGATGTTAATGCCTCCTTAAGCTTTTTGAAAGCAGCGTCGCATTCCTGTGTCCACATAAATTTTTGATTGGCTTCTGTTAATTTATGAAGTGGTCTTGCAATCATTGAGAAGCCTTTGACGAATTTTCTGTAATAGGTGCATAATCCTAGAAAACTCCGAAGCTGGTGAACATCTGCTGGATGATTCCAATTTTTCACAGCCGATATCTTCTCCGGATCAGTCCTAACTCCTTCCGACGAAATGATGTGTCCAAGGTAGGCGACTTCATTTCGAAACAAACTGCACTTCGAAGGGCTTAACTTCAAATTAGCTTCCTTTAACTTTTGTAGCACCCGCCTGAGGTTGTTCAGATGTTCATCAAAAGATTTTTCTATGATTATGGTATCGTCTAAATAAACAAGACATGCCTCATATGACAGCCGTTTCCATAAGGCGTTCAAAAGTTGCAGGTGCACTACATAGACCAGAAGGCATTACCTTGAATTGCCATAATCCTTGTCCCGTTGTGAAGGCAGTCTTCTCGCGGTCGTCGGGATGGATCTCTACCTGCCAGTAACAACTCTTCAGGTCTAAAGTCGAGAACCAAGTGTTGCCCGCAAGTGTGTCAAGAGTGTCGTCAATCCTTGGCAGAGTGTAACTATCCTTTTTGGTGACGTCATTCAGTCGGCGGTAGTCTACACAAAATCTTGTAGAACCATCCTTCTTTCTTACTAATACAATGGGAGACGCCCATGGACTTGTCGATGGTTCGATGACGTCATTTTCTTCCATATCCTTAATTAAATTCTGCACCTCTTCTTGCTTGGCAAAAGGTAATCGTCTAGGGTGCTGTTTAATAGGAGAGTGATCTCCCGTGGTCCCAATTTGGTGTTGTGCCATTTTAGTTCGTCCAAAGTCTTCAGATGTTTGAGAAAATAAACTTTGGAATTCTCTAATTAAACTTTCCGCAGCATCCCTTTGATTTGGATCTAAGTCCGTATTTTGTGACAAATCCTTGACTAAATTATCTGAAGATTTCTGAGAGTGATTGGAATTTTGACTTATGCACGTCACAGGAGCGCATGATGCTATCACCTCTCCTTTCTTGATAGTCCTCGTCTTATCACCGATGTTAGCAATTCTGACTGGAATGGTCTTCTTCGAGAGGTCCACTACAGATGAAGCCACCAATACTCCTGCTTGTTTACTATTGTCTTCGGGATAATCTATATGGCCAAATCGATAACTAGTTTCATTGTTAATTACAGCTGGAACTAAAAATTCTGTTCTTGGACCTAGATGGATGTCTTCTTTGGCTATTACTGTTTGTTTATATTCAATTTCGTTATTTAATCCAAAAAGGCTTATTTCTTCAAATTTAGATAGCATTTCATTATTTTTAAAATCAAGTTTGAAGCCAAACTTCTTCAGAAAATCTAGCCCGATTATGCAAGGATCTGTTATGTCAGCCACATATGCCGTATGATAATATTTGCATCCTCCAAAGTTGATGGTTAAATTAGCCTTTCCATATATGCCTATCTTGTCGCCCGTCACAGTTTGCAGGGTAACGCAGGGTGGAGTCCAGATTAGTTTAGATTTCAATTTCCGAGCCAAATCTTCTCTTATTATTGTCACATTGGCTCCTGTATCGACAATCATACGGCACTGAATTGCGTTAATAAAGCCTATCACATATAACTCATTATCACCGCCACTCATTTTTGATATCTGGAGGATCTTCAGGTGGGGATTTTCATTCTCTGGCAACTTCCGCCCCGCGAGATGGCCAAAATTTAGTTTCCCTGCTGACTGTTTGAATTTATCTCACGTTCGTGGATTTTGGGGCAATTTCTTCGGAGATGTCCTGTATCACCGCATCCCCAGCACGTGAGATTCTGTCTTCTTGAACTTGTTCTTCCGTATTTTAAAGCTTCAAGTTCTTGATTTATCTTCCTAATTTCTTTCAAGAAGTCGATCTCAATGTCTAAGCTTTTCTTCACCGTTGACCTTCGGACTGAATGACGATCTCTTCGGCTGGCTTGTGTAGCTGCTTCCAACTTTAAGGCATATAGTAATGCAGCCTTTAAATCCTATACATCTGCCATTCGTACAGCTCTCTGCACTTCGGGATCTTTTATTCCGTCTACAAAGTACTGCAGTGAGAGCATTTCCCGTACATTTGTTGGACAGTCAATGAATGCAAAATTTGCCAGCCGTTCTATTTCTGAGGCAAACTCTTGAAGGGTTTTTTTGATGGCGGCTCTTCATTTGTATTCTCGCATAATCTTTGTAGAATTTTTCTCCGAATCTCATTTCAAGTGCACAACTTAAAGTCTCAAAATTGAGTTGCGTCATATCGGGCAATGTTTGCAGCACGTCGGCGGCTTCTCCTCTTAAAGATGCTGCCAGTTGTCAAGCTTTCACCTCGTCACTCCATTTGTTCGCTTCGGCTACAATGGTGAATTGGGTCTTGTAGACTTGTCAGGAACTCTTTCCGTCGTATGTCGACAGCTTGATGTGCACGGGAGAAGCAGACAGATTCCTAAATTCTTCATAATTACCACTGGACGCTGAAAGCTTCTTCTCAAGATCTTGTACTTTTTATTTAGCTTTTCATCTACTTCAACTATTTTCTCTTCAATATTACTAACTTCATTCTGAATTTTCTCTTCTACTTTACTAATTTCATTCTCTATTTTCTCTTCTACCGAATCTATTCTTCTATCTACCTACGAGAACTTTTCTTCTAAAGTTTTCTTCATTTCTTCTTGGCTTTTATTAACTTCTTTCTTCAATTCTTCAGTCAACTCTTTCATTCTTTCTTCGTTTTTATTCATTTTATCCGCCAACACTTCTTGGCCTTTATTCATTTTATCCGCCAACTCTTATTGGCCTTTATTCATTTTTTCGGCCAACTCTTCTTGACCTTTATCAATTTTATTTGTCAACTGTTCCATTCTTTCTTCGTTTTTATTCATTTTATCCGCCAACTCTTCTTGGCCTTTCGTCAATTCTGCCTTTATTCCATTAACAGCTTCTAACAGTTCTTTAAGTTGTCCGTCCATTGTTCTTGTTTTCGCCATAAGATCCCGACTCCTGACACCAAATGTTACAGCTTATATAGGGTTCTTTCGATCTTATGGTTAGACAACTTCAAACTCTTTTCTCTTAGAAAAGTAGAAAATAATTTATTTACAGATCTTTTGAACAACAGAGTCTTCGAAACTCACAAATATTACTAGATATTCCAAAATAACTGTTCAAATCTATCGAACAAGTACAAATATAGGTCGCAGAGACACTTTATACAATGTCTCAACACTATATCACATTCAAAACAACGTAGATAAAACTCAATACATCAAGCAAACTTGCTTGGACAATTTCTAGTAGCTCACTCAATGCCTGACTGGTAAATAATAACCACAGCTCGCATCGGCTCTCCTATATATAGTCTCGCCACATGCGGTGGAAATTTCTACAACCTTCTAGAAAAATCCGGAAAACCACGGAACAACATTCAATGTATCAGTAGACCTAGGGGGGGTTACTATAGAGAGGGACGGATTACCATCGCCAACAATCGCCAAGTTTGTCACCAACTTGGCGATATATCGCCAAATTTGGGGACCAAAATTAGTCGTCAAAAGTGACGCCAACTTGGCGATATCTTTATTATTTCGCCAAGCTGCCATAGACATACACTGAAAAATAATAGACAAGTTTGCTTGATAACAGAGACAATGTAACAAAAACTAATATTAGTAAAGGAGTGGAGCTGAATAAGATTATTTACATTATTTTACAGTACAAACACTAACTATTTACAAAATTCGTAGCAATATATTTATATATAAACGGTACTTTTAAAATGCGAGAGACATTCGTCGAAAAAAATACATAAAAACTTCTTAATAAGGTTTATTTACTTTTTATAAAAGAGGATTTTATATAGCAATATAACATTTTTTAAAAAACATAATACCGGACTACAAAAAGATTACAATACGAAATTTATGTTTGTAAAAAGATTACCTGACTTCAATTGTAATTTTTTGGAAACATTTTTTTTCTGAATGCATCTCACATTGCTGGGAAATTGCAGTTTCTTCTCTCGTAAGTTTCGGATATTTTGCATCATCTTCTCATTTTTTTATTCATAAATGCATTTATTTATATACAGTTATCTTCCGGTAAAATTAAATTACAATTTATATTTATAAAGTTTAAATTTTTTAAGTCTTTAAACGTAATTAAACGCATAAATAAGAGATTTATATAAATATTTCATCCACATATTTTAAAAATTGGCATATTTAAGAAATATTTACTAAAATAATGAATTTCTGATTTTCTAAAACCATTTGAACAGAAATATAACGAAGATTAATAAGCTCCTTTCTTTATCAGAAAAGAAAAATGTGAATGGAAAAACCCTCTTCCATCATTTCCACAAAATAATATATCGGAAAACGGCAAAATATATATATATATATATATATATATATAACTCATCAAGTTTACTGCTGAAATTCCAGAATCAGTTTAAACTCGATTAATATATTTAAACGATTAATATATTTGAGTTCATATCTTGGTAGAAAACACGTAAAAATCCTATTTTAGTAGTTGACTCATAGGTGTACTGGTGTTTTCCAGGAAGATATGAATTGGCAGATCGATTGCGATTTACTATGCGAATCGTGTTTTAACTAATTCTGGAATTTCAGCCGTGAACTCGATCAGGTGATTGTCTGTTCTGCCATCTCCAGGTCTATAAATAGTAGATCAGTAATTCAAAAGTCGAACAGTTTTGGAAAATATTATTTAGTTACACTAATTATTTCCTGATGCTTATTGATAATATTGAAGAGACAATTTTATGTTCCCTTTACAATGAAAAAGTATTATTTAATATTAATATTTTACTTTATAGATAGCGAATGGTGTAACTAATGATACACATATCTCATCCATAGAATGTTAAACTGTTTATATTGAGGTTTTATAAACGTGATATGCGTTATTTGCAAACAAATTGGATGCGTATGTTCATGTTATGTGTGGATTCAGAAATTTGATTTATCCTTTTCCACTTTGTCATTGCTGCTGTGGCTAGATCGTCTTTCTTTGCATTTTCTTTTTCTTTTAGATAGTAATAAAAGAAAATAAAATTTCTCTTATTTAGCCAGAGTATGTTTGAAATTGTGTACTTGAGGGAAATTTCTTCTAAACATGCGGTTGCCGAAAGAAAAATTGTGTTGTAGACGTCGGATGCAAAGGATTAAAGCATCAGGTTTTCTAAAAGAATAAAGACAGATGAGAAAGCTGATCATCATTAGGACTTTCTATTGCAGTAATAACCTCCTTACATGAATCTAAAATATATGTGATACTTACGAACCCTGTTATATATAAACAAATTGATTTTTTTTAACTTTAATTCTGTATATTTAAATTTTATGGCTTTGGGAATAAACTAAAAATAGCCTCACTGATGCACATCTCCGCAAAAGTAAGTGTTATTATCCTCTGGGTCAAAATGAATTAGAGACTATGTCTAAGAAAATTTTAAAATTTCATAATTAATCAACTTAAACACTTTATAATTAAAAACACTGAGGGTCTGTGGATAGTTCAATTACATAAAGTTCTTTTATTTGTTAATGAGTAATTTTGGATATCAATAACTAAATCGATATTTAAAGGGTGTTAGTCATTTTAGACCGTACTTGTGATCTTCAATTATCAGCCCGCTAAAGTATTAATCTAGAAAATTTTTGTCATTTATGGCTTTTTCATTTTTTGTGTGCAAAATCAATAGATATGCATTTGCAGTGTTATTTTACCTTCGGTTTTAAAGAGGTTAAAACGCTTATGCTCTCTTAATAAATCTGATAAAAGTTACCATCGAAATTTCAAAACAAAAAATCATGTCAAATCACACACTATTTGGATTTTCTCAAAGGGGTTTTTTCCTCATTCATAAGCGCAAATTTAACTGCAATTGTTTACAATTGCACAGCGTTTTTTCAATAATAAATAGTATAAATTTGATTAAAATTTTATTGCTTACATAAATTGTTTTCTATCGCCAGAAAATAGAACCAGTAAGAAAAATCATGCGCTAAGCATAGATTATGAAGCACTTTCTAATATTTCAAGAAATCTTTAAAAAATCCTCGTTATTTAAGGAAATAAGTATTTATAACCAAATATGTATTCCAATATTTTTGAACAGCTGTGTATTAGATCTGTCAGTTGATATAGATTCTATATAATGAAAAAAATTAGTTTAGAAAGAAAGAGCCTAGTAGCTTGAAATTTCTTTTTCAGCAATTTATTCTAACAGATGGAAACATACTTGAATACTTTTGTTCAGCCCTGTAGTTAACCTTGTACGTTTATTAAACGTCAGTATTAATCTAAAATCTATTTTAAACTAAAACACTCTTAAAACAACTGAAATCATATTTTCAGAAATTATCATTCATAGATGTCCATGCACCCAATTCTTTGCGTGGCAGTGTATATCGTTTTATGTATATTCTGCAAACATTTCTTAGTAAATTGTATACAATTCAGCGTAAAAATGCATAATTTATTTAAGAACCACCTTTAAGTAATTTACGTTCATATTCACTAAAGTTGGCGAACTATTTTGGGTACCCCTATATATAGACTATAGTATTTATACACACCATGTAATGTTCATAAATTTAGTGAAACTTAAATGCACATGCCATAATTAAAATGCACTTTATCCATCCATCACCCGTCCTCGGATACATATACAGTACTTCGGAAAGAATATAATATTTGAAATCCTTGGAGTATCCCTGTAAATGCGATGTACTTCATTTTATGCAAGAAAGTACTGTATAATTTATACTAAGCCTCAGTGATACATATGAATTTTATTATATACTGGTAGACCGAACCCGGGTTTCCCGGGTTGCATAATAAAGATAAAAGCCATTTAAAAAATTAAAATTGAAAACTCAAATACATTTTGTACTTGTAATATGCTTTTTAACTAATTCAACTAATTTAACTAATTTAACAAATTGATTGTTAACTAATTCCAAAAAAAGCATTTAAACTTTTAAGCGTCCTGCAGATTTTTTCTGCAGATATTAAGCTTTAGTGATACGTTTATATATTAAGCGTAATGCAGATTTTTTCATTCATGTTTAATTTATAAAATAATAACTATGTTTTGGTATGAAGATCTGTATTTGATAACTTTTTATATTTTTTTATCTTATACAATAAAAAAAATTAACATTAATGTCAATCTTATGTTAAAGTAGATTTTGAATTAAAATGTAACATGACCGAAAAATATGGTTAGATCTTTTAAAAAATTAAACAAAAAATATTAATTTTTGAATAAAATAAATCTATGAAATTTTACTAAAAATCATATTTCCGTATTAGACGCATGTTAGAAGTTATCAGCCGAAGATTTTGTTACTTATGGCAGCATTTTTGTTTTTGATTATTTCAATGTTTCGAGCGCATAATTCAATGACATGTTTGTTAAATTTGTAGTTATTTATATTATTTTATTTAATTATTTAAAGTTTAATTTTGCTTAATTTATACATTATTTATTTTATATTAGACGGAAACAAATCCTGAACTATTTATACTGTTTTAAGGGCAAACCGATTGATCTTTTGAAATCAAGTTTCATGCAGCAAATACTAATTTAAAAATAATTCACACTGATTTTTCTTTTAACCACAGCCACTCAGTAAACTGAAATATAGTTTTCCAACAAATTATTTTACAAAGTACTTTTTTCCCTCTATTTGGTTGCATAAAAATTTAAATTGTTTGATTCAATATGTTAAATTTGTGTTTTTTAATCATTGTATCTATGATTTTCACCATTATTTTATTTATTTATTTATGCAGCTATAATTTCATTATGGAAAATTATCCGGAACAATATTTATAGATTTATGAGTAAATTGTGTATTACTATTTCTTAAAGGAGATACGTAACAGAGATTAAAAAGAAATGCTTGAAAAATATAAAGCCATAATAAGTGAGTCAAATGAGGTACACTTTTTAATCAAATTGCTTTTGAAAGTAAATTTCTTTTTCTATACTACGGAATAAAAATTGAAAATATGCAATGTTTTTAAGATTAAAAATTTTAAGTAACAAAAAATGCAAAAAGTCATTTCATCGTAAAATATTTTTATTCGCAAAATGACGTCAGTGCTACACTCAAACACATTTGTTTGTTATAATAAAGATGGATGTGTCGTACATATGAAAAATCTTACGCTCTTAATAAAATGCAAATGTAAAGAAATGATAGCAAGTGCATTCTTTCAAAGAAATTTTTTTCACAAATTAACACTATGACAAATTAAAAATTCATTTGATAAATTAGAATACACCGCACAAAGGGCACGTTCAGAGCAACTTACCGAAGTGACCAATGTTACCGGCAGATTATAGAGCAATGCGAACGCGAATTGCTGTACGAATGAAAACTATCCCGTTGAATTGCAGCTGACGTCACACTTCGCCTTGATTTTCATTTCGTACTTATTCTCAATCGGTCGTAACGTTGGTTATTTCGGTAAGTAATCGGTAATTTGAGTTGAACACACTCAAAATAAAATAATAAACATTAAAATGCACAAACATTGCCTAATCTCACTTCAACGTGCAAAGAAGATGCCGTATTTAACGTGTAACACGCGTACCTTGATGTTTATATATCATGTCGAACCAAATTTTCAATTGCATTTTAAACCTTAGATATTGGTGAATTATGGAATCTCATTTTTTTATTTACACCTTTTTTTTGCATTTCGGATGAATTTTCTATGTGCAAAATGTACATACATACTTTTTTTTCTGAAACCATATTTGGAAAATAAAAATAGTGCTGAAAATAAAGTAAAAAATAAATTACATATAAAAATACAATAATACAATAAATAAATAAATAAATAAATAAAAATAAATAAATAAATAATGAAATAAATAAATAAATAAAAATAAAAATAAATAAATAAATAAATAATTTTGTTTTGAATTTTATTCTTGTAAGAAAAAACAAATAACATAAAAAAATCGCCATCATAATTCCTTTTTATTCTTTTTTCATCTTTATGTCCATTTTCCATTTATCTTGAACAGAAATGGAGAACTTAAGTTGCCACCCACAGAAAAATCTATATATTTAAAACACTAGACGTTTTCTTTGGACAGTCCGTGAACTACTGTATCAAATTACACCATTCTTTTTTTAAATGAAAGATATTTGTCTAAAGATTTGTTATCGTACATTTTTTTGATCAAAAATGTTATTAATTAGCTGTAATTATCAATTAAAATTTCACTTATACGCATGCGTAATCTGTGTCTTGGAATGAAGCTCTGTATGTGCGTATAAATGCTTGCTCAGTAGAATTATCATAAGCGGTAGAAGCCGGTTGTGTTTTTATCGGCACGTGCGATTCTTCGGTTGTCCTTATATTACCTGACAAGCTACAAACTTTTTTTTCACGAAGTTGATATTATTGAGTTTTTAAATCATTTTTTGGAATGGAAAACATTGTTGTACCGATAATAGGTGATGGAAATTGTGAGAGGTTTTTCGTTCAGTGTACCGTAATTTCCGGGGTATAATTCGCGGATCAAACAATTTGTTTTTGACCCAGAAAATTTCGAAAAAAAAAACTAACTTTTTAAATCTCGGTAAATATTTGCCATCAATTACTAAATAAAATTTCTAGGTCGAAAAAGAATTGTTTGATCCGCGGATTATACGCCGGAAGTTATGGTGTATCCACCAACTTTGATTTTTTTTTTTCGAGAAGGTTTGGCGAAAACTGGGGTTATTGAGAGATAGCGCCATCTAGCGTTTTTATTTAAAATAAACGTATGCTTATGGTTTTTGACTTTGTTTTTTACCATAATATATGCATGAGTCTTGACACTTATGAATGAAAATAGAAAAAAGACTTTGTACGACTTTAATCTATTTTCATCCAAAAGTTTCGAGACATTAGCATACATTATGTGAAAAAAAAAACAAAGTGCAAAATAAAAAGCATACCGTTTTGCCAATAAAATGGATCGGACGAGAGGATTTGAACGCGCTTGTAAATTAAATCTTAATTTAAAAAAAAAAAAACTTTTATATGATGTTTTTTTTTTTTCTCAGCATAAAAATAAAGAAATGAAGGAAAGAAAAAAAGAAAAATTAATATTGTATGGTCAGTAAAAATTTCAATTTTTCAGAAATAATTAAAAAAAGAATTTTTTTTCCTAACCGACTTAGTTTAAAATTACAAATATATATTTTTTTATAAATTAGGAATATAGTTTTCAGATGGGCGTCCTTAAAATTTACGAATTATTTTAAAGCTAGAAAAAAATTAAGCAATGTGTATTACTTAAAATTTCAAATTACGATAGTTATCAAACTATGATAGAAAACTTAGAAATTATATATAAGTTTTGAAGTTTTGAGATTTTGATTTTAAAATATTAAAACTTTAAACATCCAGGGGGAAAGAAAGAAAATTAAAAAAAATATATTAGGGTAACATCCCCAGTAATTGGCACATTAAGAATTTGTCGTTAAACTTACTTAAATTTTCATTACAAAGAAATAAGCTATTTACTTGGGAATATTTTTAAATCAAAGAATGCATATCTGTGCATCTATTTTGCCCACTAAAAGCAAAAAAAAAAAAAAAAAAAAAAAAAAAAAAAAAATTGAAAAAGTATTTTTATAAAAATATATTTATAAAAAGTTGCTGAAATCACCAGTAATTGGCACCTAGAGCACCAATGTATAACATCTTGTGATCCAGTAATTGGCATATGTTTATATTAAAAAAAAAAAACTTTACATTTTGCATTGGGTTTAATCGCTTTAAATTAATTTACTGTAGATGAAGATGCCATATTTCAGATTTTTGAGAATAAGAAATCAGTATATTAATCTGAAATGTGAACACTTTAAAACAATACAATATACTTACATTAATACCCAGTAATTGTCATGCTGTCCCCAGTAATTGTCATATGAAGCTTTAATGGATTCCAATTACTGATAAAATTTATATTTTCAAATAAAAACACATGATAAACAAAATTATCTATAATTTTAAAATACATCCAAAATAAATGGTTTAATCTCAAATTCCTTGCGAATTCCTTGTAACTGGAATAGGTGCCAATTACTCGGAACTAGCAAAATTGAAGCACCATTAATTGACAACTACCATTAATTCAGAAATCCAAATATTTGTGTCGAAAATACTTTTACGCAATTAAAGTAATACTTTCTAACTAAACAAAACTGTTGTCAATTAAAATTTAAAATATATTATAAATCATGTAATAATGAATTGAAAAGCATGCCTTCCTTAAGCCAAAGAACAAGAATTTGCAACAAAATGGTTAATTTGATACAAGCCATACTTGTTTCTCTTTCCTAGGCTCTATTGTCATCTTGTAAAATAAATCAAAGTTATAATCTTTAACGTAAATGAGCATATAACTGATATATGGTCTTGAATTTTTAAAAGACTGGATGTAAATCTTTTTTAGAACATGTTTGTAAAATGTGCCAATCACTGGTGCATGCCAATTACTGGGGTTGTTACCCTATAGTAAAATTAAAAAAATAATTCATAACGATCTGTTAAATAATATATTTTTTAAAGTATAATTTAAAATTCTATATTGAGATTTTTAATCGTTATTAAAGAATTGTTTATTCCGGGCGGTGTCGTATTGTTGCACTTAGTGATGTTTTTTTAAGTATCTTATTATCTGGCGTTACTTTTCATAATACATTATATGTCTGGCAGGCCTTTTGGATCTACTTGATGTGCCTAGCGTTTCTTTTTAAAGTTTCTTAAATGCTGGTGACTCTTACTACTCTCTTTTAATACACTTTCAGATAATATTTTGTACAAAATGTGTCAGTTGACTGTAATTAAAAAAGCATATCATTTAACGGCCGTAAAAAACAAAACAAACAAACAAAAAAAAAACAGTTTCTCGATTGGCCGAGAAAATAAATGAAATTAGCTAATAGGTCACGGAGAAAAAAATCAAGATATTGATTGATTGTCTAAAAGTAAAAAAGAAACTATCAAATTTACTGATTTCCTACAAGAAAAAATATTATAAAAATTAGTCTATCCATCGTGGGGAAACAACTTTATGTGCCTGATGGCAATTAGCGCCGTAAAGGTATTAAACAATGAAAAGGCTTATTTAACCAACATTGTAGTAATTTTTTCCGTCAAGTTTTGACGGGTTCCATCTAGTTGATTTAAAAACAGCAACAACAAAAAATAATAATATCTCAAAAAGAAATTAAGATACAGCTTTCAAACAAAACAGATCGAACCCGTCAAAACCTGACGGCACCAAAGAAAGAAAAATGTATTTTCCAGGATTTTTAACGACTAATCTTCAGCAAAAATTTGAATAAATAAAAGAAAAACCTGCATTTTACACCCAGGCAAAGGACCCGCTGGCAGAGTTACATTCAAACATGCTGTCATAGAATTAGAATCTCTCTCATTTGATAATCTTTCATTTACCAATACAACACCAATAAATTTTACATGACATGAATAAATCATAAATTACTTTCATTACTCATTTCATACAAAATATACATACTTCAGTTATTTCGCAGCAAAATAAGACTGAATATATAGTTTGCCATTTAGTAACAACTATAACAATGATCCTCTTAGTGGTTAATTTGTTGTTACATTACCCACCCCATTCAACAAATAAACATTTCCATTTTCAATTAACTTTTCTATTACCTTTTCATAAATCAAAAATGCATGTAAATTTCACATATTAAAAAAAATTAATGATAATATTTATTCTGGCTAGGTGAAACCCGTCAAAACTTGATGGCAACAATATGAAAGAACCAAAGAAGAAAAAAAGTATTTTGCCGCTATAATTTTTTTAAAGATTAATATAATATTTATTAAAAATTTCAATATGCTTTTCCATTTATCAACGTAACACCAACATGACATGATCCCGGGCGCAGAATCGGTGCAACGCTGCGACACACGTCACAGACTCTTAAAAATGTTTGAATATTATTTTTCAACTGTTTAAGTTTTTTTTAAAAAATGCTAGAAATCATTTGCTATGTACAAAAATTTGTCTAGGTACCATAAAATGCAAATTTTGGCGAATAATCACAAAAATAGCAAATTTCGTCAAAATACCCGCTTGCCCCCCCATCCCCCCCCAAAAAAAAACATCACCCGGAAATTTTGTAAATAGATGTGGAAAAAAAAGTATCAAATTTCGTCAACTGATTGCAAAAAACAACAAATTTCATCAAAAGATCTCTAAAATATTTTTCAAAAAACTGCAAAAAAAAAAAAAAAATGTCTAGGTATCCCAAATAAAACAAGTTTCGCGAAAGTATTGCAAAAAATCAAAATTTTCCTAAAACGTCTAAAAAATGGTAATTTTCATGAAAAATTTTCGAAAAAAGGCAAATTTTGTCAAAATAAATCTCTAAAAATGGCAATTTTGTAAACATATTGTGAAAAAAAAAATTCAAAATATTGTGAGAAAACAACAAATTTTAACAAATGATTGCGAGTAAGCAACAAATTTCGTCAAAGGATTGAAAAAAAGCAAATTTCATCAAATAATCACAAAAAAGATAAATTTTGTAAAATAACAACAAATTTTTCAAAAAGATCTTTAAAAAAAACGGCAAATTACATCGAAAGAACTCGAGAAAAACGAAAAACTTTACCGAAAGACTTCAAGATGTCAAATTTTGTCAAGGTATCATAAAAGTCGCGAATTTCGTCCAAAGATCTCAAAAAGCACATAAAATTTGTCTAGGTAATCGCAAAAAAAGATAAATTTAGCTAAAAATAGCGAAAAAAAGACAAATTTCTCAAAAAAAAAACAAAAAAAACAAAAAAAACAAAAAAAACAAAAAAAAAAACGACTATTTTGCAAAAAAAAAAAAAAAAAAAATTACGAAAAAAGGATAAATTTGATAAAACAGCAAATTACATCGAAAGATTGCAAGAAAAAATGAGAAATTTCACCGAAAATCCCCGAGAAAACAAATAATTTTGTCCTGGTATCATAAAAGACATGAATTTCATCAACAGATAGGATAATACATAAAAGTTCTCTAGGTACTTCAAAAAATGTAAATATTGGTAAACAGATTGTGAGAAAACAGTACATTTTGTCAAAATTTGAAAAAAGAGGCACATTTCATCAAAAGATTACAAAAAAGGTAAATTTTGCACAAAAAAAAGTGAAAAAAAATGACAAATTTCTGAAAATAACAAAAAAACGAAAAATTTCACAAAAAAGTCACGAAAAAGGATAAATTCAATAAAACGGCAAATTACATCGAAAGATAGCGAGAAAAAACGACAAATTTCACCGAAAATCCCTGATAAAACAAATAATTTTTTCTTCGTATCATAAAAGACGTGCATTTCGTCAAAAGATCATGAAAATACTTTAAATTTGTATAGGTACTTCAAAAAATACAAATATTGTTAAACAGATTTTGAGAAAACAACACATTTTTTCAAAAGATGAAAAAATGAGGCACATTTCATCAAAAAATCTCAAAACAGGTAGTTTTTGCAAAAAAAAAAAAAAAAAAAAAAAAAAAAAAAATGAAAATATGACAAGTTTCTGAAAATAACGAAAAAAAAAAAGACAAATTTCACAGAAAATCACGAAAAAGGAAAAATTCGATAAAACGGCAAATTACATCGAAAGATACCGAGAAAAAGCAACACATTTTACCGAAAATTCCTGAGAAAACAAATAATTTTTTCCTGGTATCATAAAAAACGTGAATTTCGTCAAAAGATTGCGAAAATAAATAAAATTTGTGTAGGTACTTCAAAAAACGCAAATATTGGTAAACAGATTGTCAAAAAACGACACATTTTGTCAAAATATAAAAAAAGAAGATGCACAAGCACATTTCATCAAAATATCACAAAACAGGTAATTTTGAAAAAAAAAAAAGGCGAAATATGACAAATTTCTGAAAACAACGAAAAAAACGACAAATTTCACAAAAAAATTACGAAAAAAAGATAAATTCGGTAAAACGGCAAATTACATCGAAAGATAGCGAGAAAAAGCAACACATTTTACCGAAAATCCCTGATAGAACAAATGATTTTTTCCTGGTATCATAAAAGACGTGAATTTCGTCAAAATATTGCGAAAATACATAAAATTTGTCTAGGTACTTCAAAAAACGCAAATATTGGTAAACAGATTGTAAAAAAAAAAAAAAAAAAAAAAAAACATTTTGTCAAAAGATGAAAAAAAGATGCACATTTCATCAAAAAATCACAAAAAGGTAATTTTTGAATACATAAATTTGTCTAGGTACTTCAAAAAACGCAAATATTGGTAAATAGATTGTGGGAAAGCAACAAATTTTGTCAAAAGATGGAAAAAAGGCGCATTTCATCAAAAGATCGCAAAAATAGCAAAAGAAACGACTAATTTTACAAAAAGATAACGAAAAAAACGACAAATTTCACAAAAAAGTGATAAATTCGATAAAACGGCAAATTAAATCGAAAGATCGTGAGAAAAAAAACGACAAAATTTCATTAAAATACCTCGAGAAAAAGACTGATTTTCTCCAGGTATCATAAAAAACGTGATCTTCGTCAAAAGATCCCGAAAACACACAAAATTTTTCTAGGTACTACAAAAAACGCAAATTTTGCCAAATAATCATAAAAAAAGAACTAGAAGTAAATATTGTACATAAGGTCTGCATTATCACGAATGAATGCTATGCAAAAAGAGGGATCTTTTATGATAATTTTATTTTTTTTCGTTGATTATAATGATCTTCATATTTTGGGAAAAAACGTTGTTGAGGGATCAAGAGATTGAAAAAAAAAATATATATATAAGAAATTTCATCAAAATATTCTCCCCTCTGTCTCTACATACTTTAGTCCATCTTGTGAAAGCATATAAATTTTAACATGTCTGACAGGGTGTACCATCTTTAAAATTCCTTTGAAACGATTTTCCCCCATAGGCCGTAATGTTATGGGAAAATTTGACTCTCCCTATAAATAAACTAATCATGGTAGAAACTTCATTTTCAATACGGCTCGTGCTGGGGTAAACTTCAAAAACGTCCAAAAATTTCAGGGCAATACGAGTATATTTAGGGGAGTTAGAGCGCCATCTGGCGCAGATGGATAGATGGACAGATGGACAGATGGACAGACAAACCGATTGCATTAGCACTTTTCAACTTTGTTGGAAAGTGCTAAAAAGATTCCATGATGTTTGGATGTAATTTTAAGAAAAACCGCAGAATGCATTACTTATTAATGTGTTCTTTGTTGACACATTTGCAACTTTTTTCCCTAATATATAAAATGCAATATTATAATTTCCCTTAAAGCCAAATGATTGTAATGACATAAAAAAACAAATAATAACAAAATTACGGTACTAATTTTAAAATAAAACAGTTTAGGTTTAAAAAAAAAGAGCAATAAAGTATAAAAAATCTAGGAACAAAAATATATTACAATAACTCATTTTTCAATCCATTGAAATTTAAAAAAAACTAGCTGGAGTGACCGAGCATTGCTTGTTAAAAATTAACTTTGTGTTCAACTGGATATAGTATTATCACTGTATCATTCACTCTGTATTATTACTGTAAAACATGTTATTTATAATAGTATTATTTTCAGAAAAAGTCTATAAGAAGACTATGTTTGTATGTATATGTTCATAAATTTTACTTTATTTTAAAATTTCAAATGAAAGGATATCGATCCAAACCCCTTTTTTAGCTCGACTCTGATTGGTTTAAGAGCCCACAATAGTCACAGAAAAATTACTCAAAAAGACCCGGATGACCATGTAAAGTCTATAAGAGCGTTCTTTTCTAATATCTCGCTCAAATTTTAATATTTTTGCATGATTTTTTTGCACAAGATAGCTGAGGGCAATCCACAACCGGGCTAGTTTTTACTTTTTCAATTTTTGTTTCAGATTTTCTTTAAAAAATTACTTTAACTTTCGAAACCGGTTTAAACCGGTTCTGAAACTGAAACTATCGTAATATAAAAAATATATAACCAAAATCGAAAAAGTAAAAACTAGCCCGGTTGTGGATCGCCCTCAGCTATCTTCTGCAAAAAAATCATGCACAAATATTAAAATTGGAGAGAGATATTCGAAAAGAACGCTCCCATAGACTTTACATGGTCATCCGGGTCTTTTTGAGTAATTTTTCTGTGACTATTGTGGGCTCTTAACCATACATTTCGAATCCTATTAAGAATGTATAAAAAATTTCTTCACATTCTGAAAGAAAATATTTATGGCGAGATATAGCCAAATTTGGAAACATTTTTTCATTTGGCACCAAATACGCGTTTTTGCTTTCGTAATCTTAATAGTTAATTTTTCGGCCGAATGTCACCAATAGTTTTAAAGTATCGAGATTAATGGGCCATATCAAGTATATGACCCATTAATCGAAATTTCTCGAACTTGAAGCTCAGCCCAGTAGTTTCTTCGTGCCAAAAAATGTTGTATACAAAATTTCGTTAAAATCGATCCACCTGTTCTTTAGATGTAGCTTGACGATGAAGCATTATAACCCATCATGACCCACAAATGACTCTTATAATCTAAATCTCTCCATCGTGTGACTTAGCCCATTAGCTTTCTCGTGTCAAAAAACTGTTACAGACAAAATTTCGATGAAATTGATCCTGCAGTTCTTTAAATATAAATAGCTTGACCCAGACTCGTAATGACACAATATGACCCATTAAATTTTTTCTCGAACATGTAACCTAGTCCAATGTTTTTCTCGTGCCCGAAAACCATAGAATGCACTTTTTTGTCAAAATTGCGTGAGAAACTCTCTAGATAAAAATAGCATGAACCACAATGACCTATAGAAGGTACCACTAACCGAATTTTCTCGAACATGTTACCTAACCCAATGGTCTTCTTGTAATCCAAAACGATAAAATATAAAATTTGGTCAAAATCGTTAGAGCCGTTTTATAGGTAAAAATGGCTTGACCCATAATGACGAGAAATAACCACTACTATCTACTAACCCCTGGTATGGGGCAAGTTGTGACATGCTTGGGCCACATTGTGACACGTAAATGACACATATAAGTACATTGTACCATATACAAATAATGTAAGAAAGGCGATTAAATGGGTTATGTTAAATCATGAATGAGAAATTTATTCATTTAAAACGTTGTTAAAAAAATAAAACACTTTCATGTTTTAATAATATTGCAAGTCAAATTAAAATAAAATAGTTAAATTGTTAACATTTGTAAACTCTTAATATTTTATAAAGATACTTTTAGAGACACTTAGCAATAAAAAACTGTCTTGATCCGGAAAGAAATAAAAAGTAAGCCAACATTAATCTTTAGCTATATTGATCTTTGAGTGGGAAGCCTACTATAACGTGTAGGCATATATGCTATATTGTCATCGCTTGTTTCAGCTTCTGATTTACAGTTAATACAAATATAACAAGGTTCATTTTTGGTACATTGGGCATGCGTCCATCTTTTACATGTTATGCATTGCACCCAGCCTTCTCCGGGTCTAGAAAGTTTGTATTGCTCCAAGCAAATTAGACATAAGCAATTTTCGTTATCTTCAGAGCTATCCTATACTTGCTTCTCTCTTTTTTCAATAACCTCGGTGTAAATTTTTTATGCACCGCTTGGCCTTTCCATACAGTTTTTTTTTGTTTTTAGGTAGATTTCGTAAGAAATACTACCTATTGCGGTCGCTCCCAAGTTGGAATTTCTGAAAAACTTTTGCAGATCTACGCCGATCACGACCCCTAGACCCCAAAACTATCATTAGTAAAAAAGTTTATCTATCTATCTATCGGTGTATATGACTTTCTTCTGGACACGATAACTTCCATAATTATGCTCAGATCTTCTTCAAACTTTTACATAAAATTAAGGGGCATAAAATCTCGGTTAAGTTTGTTAATGGGCAAAATCGGACCAAGGGGGTGGAAGTTAGGAGAGGTTTTGTGAAAACAGAAAAAAACGCGATACCTTCTAAATTAAAATAGATATCCAATCAGTTTAAAGTTTATATTACTTCTAAAAAATGGGACAAAAGTTTATGTATGACAGATTTTTGATATAGTTAAAAGTGGGCTCAAGGGGCCAAAAAAACAGGGTTTTTGGGAGAAAGATAATCATAACTTCGTCAATTTATTAGATATCAAATCCAACTAAATTTTTTATAAATGTTCTCAAAATTATCTAAAACTCATGATAGGAACAGCTTTTACCAATGAAAAAAATTAAAAACGAAAAGAACAAGGTGGGTGGAAAAAGTAAAAAATCCATTACTCAATTCTTAAGCAATCAAATCTAAATAAATTTATTTTACATCTTCTCAATAATATCTACGACTTTTATATTAACAAGTTTTTCATAGGACAAATTCTTATAGCAAAAATAAATTAAACAAAAATAGGAGTTGGGGGGGGGGACTCAAATCCAAACTGCTTACATTCTGAATCATTTTTAAATTCCCTTTTGGTTTTAAACGCTTCCAAATGGCAGATCGTCCTATTTAGGACCTGTATAATGTGATGTATTAGCCAGTTTTTTGATAAAAACAGAATATTTTTCAAAAAAGACTGCCAAAAACGGTATTTTGATCAGAATTTCCCAAAGTGATGGTGATTGAAAAAATGAGGAAGTATAACAAATAGCATTTTTTCTGACTCATTTTTAAGTCCATTTTTGTTCTCAAACGCATCCAATTTACAGGTCTTCTTATATTGGAACTATATAATGTGACGGACTGGCCAGTTTCTTGATAAAGGCAGATTATATTTCAAAAAAGGCTGTCAAAATGGGCACTTTGCACAAAATTTCCCAAATCCATCATGATCAAAGGATTGAGGATGTATTCAAATAACAAATTGTTTATTTTATGACTCATTTTTAAATTCAATTTTGCTCTCAAACGCATTCAATTGAGTTTTTTATTATTTAGGAACTATTTAATGTGAAAATTCGTCAATGTTTTGATAAAGGCTAAATATATATTTTTATAAAGCAGTCAAAGTAGGCATTTCGCACAAAATTTTCCAAAGCGATCATGATTTAAGAATTGAGGATGTATTAAAATAACAAATTGGTTGTTTTATGACTGATTTTTAAATTCAATTTTGCTTTCAAACGCATTCCATTGACAGTTATTTGTTATTTAGGAACTGTGTAATATGCCGTATTGGCCAGTTTTTTGATAAAGGTTAAATATATATATATTTAAAGCTTTCAAAGTGAGCACTTCGCACAAAATTTCCCAAAGCGATCATGATTTAAGAATTGAGGATGTATTCAAATAACAAATTGGTTATTTTATGACTCATTTTTAAATTCGATTTTGCTCTCAAAAGTATTCAATTGATAGTTTTTTGTTATTTAGGAACTATATAATTTGCGTATTGGTCAATTTTTTAATTATAAAGTCAGAATATATTTCAAAATATGTTGTCAAAATGGGCATTTGAGCCGAATTTCGCTTAAGATAATTTTGATAAAAACCAGTTCTTACATAAAAATAAATTAAATATTTTTCAAAAGCGGCCAAAAAAAAATTGTTAAACTGGGTTTATCTTTAAGCATTTTTTTTTTTTTTGAAATGAGCACTCTTCGAAATCTACCTCCACCTATAGGCCAAGCCGACAGGGATTTTTTGTTTTTCAATTTGTTTTCTGAGTTCTTCTGATTTTTGTTCTGCTCGAATTTTCTCTTTTACAGGTGTGCTTGTTAGAATGGCAGATTTCAAACATTTATGAATAGATTGCTTGGCTTTTCGAGGTCCTACTTTAGGAGGTAGTCTTATTTCTGTAAGACTTACTACTGGCACCTTGCTATTAACAGTTGCCATAGAATCATGTAATTCAATGAGATTTCTTACTTCTGAAGACGGTCCTGCAATCTCCCCATTATTGATTAAAGTTATTGCTGAAGTGCTTGGATTAACACTTACATATTTACTAATTTTTCTCATTGCCATTCCGGTCTTTAACGCTCTCATCTCTGATAGATAACGGTGAATCAATTACTGAGGAACATAAGAAGTATTCATCTGCAAAAATGTTCCTTTTAAATTCCCAAATTCCACTACAAAGAAATCCTGCTTGAATGTATTTTTGAGCGGTAGCACTAAAAAGGACTACTTTGATACCTGGTATGTCGTAGATCGACACAGTGCTTCCAGGATGCAATTTCAATCATCCGCATACAGCCTGATTGTAGAATTTTTTGAACGGGCAGTATACTGACACATCAAGGGGCTGTAATTTGTGACTCGTGTAAGGTGGAAATGTCACAACTTGCCTCTTAGACTTCGTCACAACTAGCCCCGCGTTACGCCATTTTGAATTTTATTCATTAGTTTCCGAAATATTGGATGATTCAAATGGAGGTCACAAAATTTACTTTTACGATAGAAAACAAGATAAATATTTTTATCTCGAAAACAACGCGACACTATACTTCAAAAAACACGCAGCACATTGAGGCAATGAATCTCTTCACTCACATGGCGTGGCAAGTGCTGCAACCTATTGGATCAGTCAGGAAGCTCGATGGCGCAACTTGCCCCTGGCACAACTATCCCTGGTTTCCCCTACAATTTGAAAAAATTCAGAAATATTCCTAATATACCAAAAACATAAATCGGATTAATGCTAGAAAAAAATAACTTTAAAAACAAGTTCTGAAAAGTAAAATAAGGATATAAGTTAATTAAATTATAAGAAAAAAAAACCTTTAGGCTAATAAAACGATATTTCTGCGGAATCGATAATTAAAAATATCATTATGTTGAAAATATATTTTCTACATTGACATAATTTAGATTATAGTGTTTGAAATGCTCCTTGTAAAAAAAAAAAACATCATTTTTTACTTTTTAAACAATAAGAATATAACTATATTACGCTGAAATACCCTAAGGCCGAAAAAACTAGTTAACAAAAACTTATACATATTCAAAATAAAGTAATAATGATAATAATAAATATATTCAGCTTAAGAAAGGAAAATTATAAAAGGTTAAAGAAGCATTACAGACAAAAAAGTAAAACAAATCATAAAATGTTATTATCAACATAAGCGAAAGCATATTCTAATTAACGCTCTTAATTACTATCTTACATAAAGTAACAAAGATGTTAATGTCTGAGATTGTTATTTAGTTGTGTTTGAAAAAAAAAAAAAAGATTATAAAAAATTTTCATAGGTAGAAAGGAAATTAACAACCTTCTGTGTTAAATATTTTTTTAGAAAGATATTATATTTTTACCATACAGCGCGGAAAAATTTTAGGATCACCAACAAAAACAGTAAAGCTGTCACTTTCTTAAAAATGCAGTATCATTTCAAAATTATTCACACAAAGTTACTTTTTTTATTTACGATAATATGTTTTCAAAAACTAATCAGGTGTGGCAATCCCAAAACTTTCTTCTATTCTATGCATGTTAATACTTTCTGTATTATTATGTGGAGCAGCATCAGTAGTTAGGTTGTTTAAACTAAAATCCAGTCAGCAACAACTTGTGTCTACTTATAACTGAATCTGAAGTTTGATGAAAATCCGTGCATTCGTTTTTCAGATAAAGCTATTACAAAATCTATATATATATATATATATATATATATATATATATATATATATATATATATATATATATATATATATATATATATATATATATATATATATATATATATATATATGTATGTATATATATATATAATTTATAGCAATGCCATATTTTGGTATTGTACACCAAAACTAATCAGGATAAATTTTTTATTAGGTAATAATTGAATCTGAAGTTTGATGAAAATCCATGCATTAGTTCTTGAGATACATTTATTGCGAAATCTTTAAAATTGCGGCATAGAGCTATCTCTGTAAGAAAATTTACGCCAAAAATTAAACAACAACATATTAGGACAACTATTAGGGACTAACTGAATCTGAACATTTAGAAAATTTCGAGAATTAATTTTTGTGATACAGTTATTGCGATAATCACTAATTATACACCATGGCAGTGTCACCTGTTGAGTGATTTCCAATAAAGTTTAATCAGCATCATGATGTATCAAGAAATAAAAAAATATAAAGTTTTATGAATTTCCGTGCTCTTATTCTTGAGATAAGGCTATTGAAGGAATTGTAAATAATACAGCATAGCAGCATCATCTGTTGAGCAATATACATAAAAAACTAACCACATCTAGTTTATATCAATGTCTCACAGAATCTAAAGTTTGGTAAAACTTCGTGCATTAGTTCTTGAGATAGAGCTATTAAGATAATCACGAATAATGCATTATAACAGCGCCACCTTTTGACGAATTTGCACCTAAATTCTGGCAGATCTGGACGGTATTGAAAATCTTGGAGATATTTTAAAGTTAAAGAATCTGCACAATATTGAGTCACCACTATGATAGCGTTTCGTTTACACCGGACTGTAAATTACGATAGCCGCAAGCTTCTTTAATTTCGAATTTGATTTATTAGATTATAAAGAAAATTGTGCACATCATTTTAAATTTATTTATTTTTAAGGTAATTTGGCTTTCAGTCAGCGCGCAAACCTAAAAAGTCTCTTTTACGATTTTCTTCTTTACTCAATGATTTAAAGTGAACCACGCTCAAAGCAATTATTGCTTTCCCCAAACTTCAAATCTAGCAATTACTATCGTAAAAAACATCATCGCAAATGAGTTCCGCGTAGCTATACTACAGATATGACATCATACTGGCCCTAAATGTATTTTCATTTGTGAATATTACAAGATTTTAACACTTGTTGAAAAAATATTTTAAAACTTGAAAACTGAAATAAATTTACACATTGTATCAGATTATTGGCGTAAATTCGTCAATTTTGTCAGTCTGTGTTTAAATAGCTCTTTTCATAATTATATTCTAGACAATAAAATAAACATGTGGTCTTAATTTTTTTCCAATACTGCATTACTTGAATTTAAAAAAAATGTTGTATAACAATTATATTTGCATTTATTGATCGTATTGAAACTTTTATATGACATATGGTGTGTTTTTATTACAAATTGTTAGGCAAGAAATATAATAACAATTAGAGACATCACAGAAGTGCAATCATTTATTTGAGTGGTAAATGTTAAGTTTAATATTTAAAGTAATTTGGGGACAAATGTGCCGGAAATGATACATATATCGTAAAATTTACGCCAGTATGCAGTTGAATTGTTAATAAGATGTTCCTGAAATATAATACAGGATGGTCAAACACTCTGTATTTTATTTTAGGATTTTTAAGCTATTGCATAGCTTTTATCGCGGGCTTTGAGCGCGGGGACCGAATCCAAATATTCCGTAACGAGAAATATCCTAACACATCCGTAACGAAAAAACCTAACACTCGGCTACCGTCGTTTCACTTCGGCAGACTTCGGCAAGATATCCTTCGGTAGACTTCGGCAGACATTGACGCGGTATTTTTCAGATATTTAGATGATATCAAGTCTCAAACTTATATATCTTATTTCAGTTACTATAAATCTATAATTTCAATAATAAAAATTCCTGATAGAATGTGTATAGAAAAGAATCGTCTTAAGATAAAATAAGGTAGGATAATGTAGCTTTTGGTGAGTGGAGACCCGCCCAATGATGAGGATCGAAAAATTTAAATGCTTATAACTCGCGATCTAATTTTCGTAGCGCGGCCAAATTTTGTTTGGTAATTTATTATGAGACAGTGTTAATTTTTGGTGACAGGAGACCCCAACGGTGAGGGTCGTAAAAGTTAAAATGCTTATAACTCGCGTCTAATTTTCGTAGCGCGGTCAAATTTTGTTTGGTAATTTATTACCAGACAGTGTTACTTTTGGTGACAGGAGACCCCCCACGGTGAGGGTCAAAAATTTAAAATGCTCATAACTCGCGATCTAATTTTCGAAGCGCGGCCAAATTTTGTTTGGTAATTTATTATCAGTGTTCCTTTTGGTGACAGAACATTACCCATGGTGAGGGTCGAAAAATATAAAGTGCTCATAACTCGCGATCCACATTTCGTAGCGCGGCCAAATTATTTTTGGTAATTTATTATGAGAAAATGTTAATTTTTGGTGAAAGGAGGCCCTCCCCCCCCATGGTGAGGGTCGAAAATTTTAAAGTGCTTATAACTCGCGATCTAATTTTCGTAGCGCGGCCAAATTTTGTTTGGTAATTTATTATGAGAGAGTGTTAATCTTTGGTGACAGGAGACCCCCCCCCACGGTGAGTGTCGAAAAATTTAACATGTTTATAACTCGTGATCAATTTTCGTAGCGCGGCCAAATTTTGTTTGGTAATTTATTATCAGACAGTGTTACTTTTGGTTACAGGCGACCCCCCACTGTGAGGGTCGAAAAATTTAAAATGTTTATAACTCGCGATCTAATTTTTGTAGCGCGGCCAAATTTTGTTTGGTAATTTATTATGAGACAGTGTTAATTTTTGGTGACAGGAGATCCCCCATGGTGAGGGTCGAAAAATTTAAAATGCCTATAACTCGCGATCTAATTTTCGTAGTGCGGCCAAATTTTGTTTGGTAATTTATTATGAGACAGTGTTACTTTTGGTGACAGGAGATCCCACATGGTGAGGGTCGAAAAATTTAAAATGCCTGTAACTCGCGATCTAATTTTCGTACCGCGGCCAAATTTTGTTTGGTAATTTACTATGAGACAGTGCTACTTTTGGTGACAGGAGACCCCCCACGGTGAGGGTTAAAAATTTAAAATGCTTATAACTCGCGATCTAATTTTCGTAGCGCGGCCAAATTTAGTTTGATAATTTATTATCAGACAGTGTTACGTTTGGTGACAGGAGATCCCCCATGGTGAGGGTCGAAAAATTTAAAATGCTTAAAACTCGCGATCTGATTTTCGTACCGCGGCCAAATTTTGTTTGGTAATTTATTATGAGACAGTGTTACTTTTGGTGACAGGAGATTCCGCATGGTTAGGGTCGAAAAATTTAAAGTCCTTATAACTCGCGATTTAATTTTCGTAGCGAGGCCAAATTTTGTTTTTTAATTTAATAAGAGACTGTGTTAATATTCAGTGACAGGAGATCCCCCATGGAGAGGGTCGAAAATTTTAAAATGCTTATAACTCGCGATCTAATTTTGGTAGCGCGGCCAAATTTTGTTTGGTAATTTATTATGAGACAGTGTTACTTTTTGTAACAGGAGATCCCCCACGGTGAGGGTCGGAGAATTTAAAATGCTTATAACTTGCGATCTAATTTTCGTAGCGCGGCCAAATTTTGTTTGGTAATTTATTATGAGAGAGTGTTCATTTTTGGTGACAGAAGATCCCCCTACGGTGAGGGTCGAAAAATTTAAAATGTTTATATTACGCGATCAATTTTCGTAGCACGACAAAATTTTGTTTGGTAATTTATTATGAGACAGTGTTAATTTTTGGTGACAGGAGATCCCCCATGGTGAGGGTCGAAAAATTTAAAATGCCTATAACTCGCGATCTAATTTTCGTAGTGCAGCTAAATTTTGTTTGGTAATTTATTATGAGACAGTGTTAATTTTTAGTGACAGGAGACCCCCACGGTGAGGTTCGGAAAATTTAAAATGCTTATAACTCACAATCTAATTTTCGTAGCGCGGCCAAACTTTGTTTGGTAATTTATTATGAGTGTTATTTATTATGAGTGTTATTTGTTATTTATTATGAGTGTTATTGATGAACTATTTATTATGAGTGTATTACTTTTTGTAACAGGAGATCCCCCATGGTGAGGCTCGAAAAATTTAAAATGCTTATAACTCGCGATCTAATTTTCGTAGTGCGGCCAAATTTTGTTTGGTAATTTATTATGAGACAGTGTTACTGTTGGTGACAGGAGACCCCCCACGGTGAGGGTCTAAAAATTTAAAGTGCTTATAACTTGCGATCTAATTTTCGTAGCGCGGCCAAATTTTGTTTGATTAATTTATTATGAGAGAGTGTTCATTTTTGGTGACAGAAGACCCCCCACGGTGAGGGTCTAAAAATTTAAAATGTTTATAGCTCGCGATCAATTTTAGTAGCGCGGCCAAATTTTGATTGGTAATTTATTGTGAGACAGTGTTAATTTTTGGTGACAGGAGATCCCCCATGGTGAGGGTCGAAAAATTAAAAATGCTTATAACTCGCGATCAAATTTTCGTAGCGCGGCCATTTTTTTTGTAATTTATTAAGGTATTGCATAGCTTTTATCGCGGGCTTTGAGCGCGGCGAAAGAATTTAGAAATTCTGTAACGAGAAAAAAAAAAAAACCTAACACTCTGGCTAACGTCGCTTCAGTTTGGCAGACTTCGGCACGGTATCCTTCCGTAGACTTCGGCAGATATTGACGCGGTATTTTTCAGATATTTTGAGAATATCAAGTCTTAAACTTATGTTTTTTTTATTTCAGCTACCATAAACGTATAGTTTCAATGATAAAAATTCCTGATTAATCTACAGTATTGTAAGATAATAAAAATATTTTAAACGATATTAACTTCTCATTTGTTCAATACAAGAAAAAAAAATTGTTATCGGTCATCACGCTGAAAATGTTTAACTTGAATTAATATCAAAGACAAAAAAACTGCATAAATAAAAAATAAATAAATAGTTATAACTGCATAAGTTGATAAAAAATTCTACGCAATAGCTTTACCGCGGCAGTCTCCGAGTGTCACACGTATTTTTTACTTAAAAAGTAAAAATTGAATTATTATTAGATCACTTCTGTGTCTGTTTGTATTTCCGAGCTCTCGTAAACTATCGACGTGGAAAGAACGAGGTCGCTGATTTTTAACTCATATATTTTTAGATTATTATTAATTCAAAAATATATTTAGAGAAAATTTACAGATCTAATAAAGGTACATAAAAAAATATTTTCCTTATATTTCAAGGGTTGTATCGGGCAAAATTTCTCATAACGTCAAACTCAAAAATATATTTCTGTTAACCTTAGATATTAAATTTTAGGAGATATCGTCAAAATTTAATGGAATAATTTGTTATCTCCGTCTGTTTCTAAATCAATTGAAGCTAAATTCATGAAAAAATAGTGTCATTACAAGTTAATTTGAAACCTTGCATAAAAAAAAATTAGCGATTACCCTAGGTCAACTAGTTTCTTTCGTTACACACAATTTTCAATTTGCAAAAAATCAGCAAAGAAACTGAGAAGAGCTTAAGTAACCTATCTTCGCAAAAGTATAAAAAATGTTATAAATAACAATTTTCGAAATAAAGTACCGTTTATTAGCCGAGATATTAACTCTTAAAGCAAAGGACTTGTTTGTACATAAATAAGCGCACGAAATGCGCACTATTTGCTACGTCCGTAGTGCGCATATAACAACTATTAATGATATATATTATTGTAATGTAATGTTCCATTATTAATTTGTACATTTACTATATTGAACCAGCTGTGCGCGAGTAATACTCTCACTTGACCGGTCATTTCTTTATATATTTAAAAAATTATAGAAAACAAGCATTGCGATTTAACATAAAGTACTTTGGGGTATTTTATATTAAAAAGTATCACAAATATTTTCTTAAGTAAATAATATTTAAAATTCAAGGAACTTATATTATTCTATTAATAATCAATTATTGTAGATAAATTAATAAATTTTAGTGAAATTTACTTGGCACAACATCATGTTATGTGGCAACAATTTACTTTTATCTAAATTTCCTGTAAATCATATTTTTGACGCTACAGTTAAACTTCGTTAACATGAACACTCTTAACACGAATTCTTTTGAGCACAAACTGTTTCCGATTGTTCTGTGTAGTTGCATGTAATGTATTTAAGTTTGCTAAAAACGATCTACTTTTATCACGGAAAAAAATCCTTTTATGTGTTCTCGTTATAAACGCTAGACGGTGTAGCTAACATTGACAAGCAGAGTTGATATTGACGATTGTTAATAAATCATTTGGTATTGCCCTTAAAGAAAGATACTATTTTATAATTATAATTAGTATTATTTAAATAAAGAATATCTTCAACTTTCCAAATATTACATAACATGTACATTTGTTAAAATTTCAAAAGTTAAAGCAAAATAGAGAAATTAACAAAAACACTAGTATAACGATTTCGGATTCTATGTTGAAATAATTACAAACCTTTATATATTAAACTTGGTTATAGGTATTCTTTTATAAGGCACAGTAAAGCATAAATATGTTTTAATCTATGAAAATGGTTAAATAAAATATAATATACTGAGTTTATACTTTTATTGATTTGATAATATCAGCAAAATGTATCTGTGAGAGAATACATTTTTCTTTAATTATTAAATAATCTATATTTAACCCTAAAAAATTTACACTTTTTATAGTTTTGTTTATGTTTTTTTACTTGTATATTTTTAAACTAATAAGTCAAAAGTATATCTTCAATTTATTGTAAATGATCTGTGAAAACTTTAATATAAAATTCCGTTTAATATAGGCTGCCAATAAAATAATGTATGAGTTTCAATGGTACATTATAACATTTAACCCTTTGCGGCGCAGGACAAATTCATTGCTTAAGTGTTGAAATTAATAACCGACACCGGAATTGTAAAACAACTTTATTTATAAATAAGAAAAAGCTATATTTCACGTGTTATATAAACATTAAATTTTTTTACCGAAATTCCGGTGCCATTACGGCATTCTGGAAATAAAATCAAGTGGTTTCATAGATATACCTCCGCGTCGCGTGGGGGTAATTAAGACTATTTCAATGAATCTTTCATGGAAGTGAAGATAAACTAACCTACACTGTAAAGAAAAAAATATGTAAAGTTACTAAACTTTTTCTACGAAACTGGGATGTTAAAAACTTTTTATGTATTGGTAACAGCAAAAACTCATGTAATCGATTCTATTACATAAATTTTTATTGTTATCATTACAGAAAATGCTCTAGATGTCCCAGTTTCCTAGAAAAAGTGTTGTACTTTACAGATTTTCTTAACAATCTATTTTTTCTTACAAACGTTCAAAATGCGCAACGTTAGTTATACGGCACACATCCAACATAAATACTAAAGTTGTGGAAGCAATAATTTTATTAATTCTGTGACTTGTCTGTAGCAAATCATTAGGTAACGGAGCAAAGTAGACTTATAAAGCCCGACAGAAAAACAATTGCATGGCATTATGTCGAGTGAAATCTTCAACTCAGCACTAACACTTTACCCTGAGAAGTAGCCATTTTGCGTAATACAAACATAATTAAATAACAAAGAAATGCTTGCCTAAGCCTTTATCTAAAATTATTTCAGTTGGGTGATTCTCAAAATAGGGGACTAATTCAAAAATTAAATCTAAAAAAAATTACTGTTAGCAAAATTTCTGAAAAAATAGGTGTTGTTAATATAGTATTAGGTATACTTTCCATGTAGTCAGCAGAGCTAAATATTTAAATATTAACTTAAAAAAATAATTAGTATTTTTTGAGCCATGCTAATGACAAAACAAATTGCATGGAATAAATATATTATGAAATTTTTATTTTCTTCCTGTTTAAATATTTTTTTCTATATTTATTAGCTTTCCTTTTCAGCAAATGGTTTCCATTTTTACATATATACATATAAGGAAAATAAAAACATTACCAAAGAGCAAACTTTGTTACATGAGCAATATTCTGACACTAACAATGTAAGAAGCTGTCTTAGTGATTTTCCTACAGATTTAATGCATATTTTAGGGATAATAAATGTAATACCTAAATTTATACGTAAAATTAAACTTTATAAAGGATACAATATAAGCACTGGTTACATTTATGCACATAGGAGTCTTTAGCATGGACAGAAAAACCATGCTAATGACACTGATATCTGTCCATACTAATGACAAATTTTAATTTAAATAAGATTATGAGCCATAATATAATCACAATGAAATAGTCCTTTCTGGGGCTTTTTAAAACACAAAAGTTATATGCAAATAAATAAAATAAAAATTTTAACTATAAAATAATTATGAAAATTATTATCCATTCTAATGACACACAATTGATGTACGCCCCTAAAATTCAACTTCTATTCTTAAAATACAATACATGCTTCTGTTTTCAGGTTGGGATAAAATGGCTACTTGTTGCTATGGAGAAACTTTATATTTTCAAACTATTGTCATATGTGAAAATGAAATTTTGATTAATAACCAGCTGTTATAGTATGACCTTGTTTTGAAAATCAAATATGGAGCACAAACTTTAATTCTTTTTTTATATACTATAATTTTATTTTTAAAAATAAAATTTATTGGATAAATCTTCTCCTTGATTAATATAAAGAAAGAATAACATTTGTTTATTTTATAAACATGATATTAACTCTTGAAAAATGCTAGTATACACAAGGCACAGCTGCTGTGGACATCCATGCTAATGACATTTTGAATCTTTATTCTGTTATTTTAAGGTGTTTTTAACTAAAAAGTGAGTAATTCTTGCGAGCAAATAATGAATAATATTAAGAAAAACATATCTAAACATAAAAACATGACAGAAAACCTCTCAATTTTTTTTGTATGCCGAAAGACATAAATTGTCCTCTATTTTGAGAATCACCTAGTTACAGTTCATTTGTGACCTTAAACCAAAATTCTAAAACTGTTACAATTGAACTGTTAAAAACTATAAATGGGACATCCTTTCATCGGCACCCTATATAAATATAAATTGAAATTATATAAAAGGTATCATTTGACATCATTACAAGTAATATTAAATAAAAAAAAAATTGGAAAGAAATAAGCATTCAATCAGCTATTATTAAAACAAAGAAATACTGAACCATACATGACGAAATTCACATCGATAAGCATCCTAGATTTTCGTCATCGAAGATACAGGTTAAATTAGTGAATGTAAAATAATATATGTAAATAAATTAATATATTACATATAAGATCATGCCAGGAATTCATATGTTGCTGCTGTTCCTGAGCCCACGATACTTTTATTTTATTTTTAATATTATTTAAATTGAAGCATGATGATACTCGATGTATTAATACCAACCAAAAATGTTTAACTAACATTTCAGTAAAATAATCACGCAGTTTTGAATATTAGCATTAGGATATCCATTAGTTAACTTGAAGCCCTGGGCGTGCATACTTTTTTGTGAGTTTTTAAAGCACTTTATATACATAATATTCTTATTAAAGAATTATGCATATTTGCATGGATTTTCAAGTAGAAAATTCCAAATGTTCTGCTGTAAATCAGTCTTTAACACTAACACATTCGTTACCCGGTAGTTCAGCTTAAGTACGGCTGCATAAAAATATATTTTTTTAACACGTGCTTCAGGCAAACATTTTAAATAAAGCTATTAAATGTACGTAATCATCATGCACATCTTAAATTGTTGTATCAAACGTTGTGGTCCAAAAGATTCATCAATTATATTTCTTATCTCTTTTATCGCCATCTACTCTATTTAACAACCCTTGTATCAATATGGTAAATGAATTTCAACTAAAATTCTTTCAAAAATTGTTACTTATAGCAAAAAATAATATATCACTTATATGCTGTTTTTACCTGATTGTCTACTATTCTACACAGCAAGGTAACTTAAAGTAACAGAAATATAACTAATAAATATTTTTCATATTTCTTATCCACAACAAAACTATTGTTAATCTAAATGTTATCCCTTTATTTTTGATTACTACTGTTTGCCAACCTTTTATTAAATTAAATTGACGAAATATATCTAAAAAAGTTTTAATGCACAACAAAATAGTTATCAATTTAATACTTGTTCTTTATTTTTGTATACTTCTCTATGTATCAACACTTTGTTTTCAAAAATAAGAGTAATTATAAGTAATTACTTTTTATCGTAGTTTTAATCCATAACAAATCAATTAATAATTTAACAATCCTCTATCTCTTTTTCTAATCAACAATTAAAAGAAACTATCTCTAATCTTTTCTTTCATACTTCCAATAATCAACAAAACAACTATCGATTTAAATTCGATCATTGTCTGTTATACACTGCCCTGTATTATAATTATTTATTGATAAATAAAATAAGTGATGATTGGTATTTCTTAAAAATCTAATGTACAAGAAATTAACCCAAATTTAACAATTATCCTTATGTTTGTCTACTCTTAAAGTAGCATCACATTTTACCCCCACCAAAAAAACAGATTTTTATCAATGAATAAGTTTCTTATGTTCAGTTATAATAAATCAATTATTATAACAATGATATCTGTACATATTCAGAGTGCTATTGTTATAGATTACACTGAATTTTTCCAAGCAATATAATTTTTTATGCTTAAATGAAAATTTTATGTTATGTATATGATATATAAATAGTGTAAGTTCTCTTTTTTTAATTAATGATGTTTTTTAAGCTATATACATGAATTTAGGCCATTTGGTATATCTTAGTTGTGATAATGTTAATTCAATAAGGGCATACGTAGAAAAAGTAGCTAAGATTAAACATTTTAATTACTTAAAACGCTTCTACACTTATGTTTATACTCAGTATATCAATTGCTACAACAATGCTATCCGTAGAATTCAGAGTGCTATTGTAATATATGACACTACATTTTAGCAAGCAATATAAATTGTTTTGATTAAATGAAAATTTTACGTTATGTATATTACACATATAAAAATCCGAAAGTTCACATTTTTTTTATTCGTGATTTTTTTAAACAGTAGACATGAATTTAGACTATTCTGTGTATATTAGTTATGATAATGTAAATTTAAAAAGTACATATCTAGTACAAATAACTGTGATTAACTCTTTCCGACACACTGTGCCCAGTCCCCCCCCCCCCCTGGGATACCTAATTATAATTCCAAACGGCACCAATAATATTTTAATAAAATTTTGCTTTTACCATAAAAGCTTAAATTAAGGAATTCAAAATATCTAAAATATTCGTTTGTGAATTCCACTGTCAGCCGAATATTTCTCATTTTACAACCTGATTTTCTCCGTGCCGGAAAGGGTTAAGCATTTTAAGGACTTAAACCCCTTCTTCTACATGGAATTTAATACTTTTCAACATAAAGCTAGAGTAAGTGTAATTAACATAATATATATATGCCTTAAAGATAAATTATTCTTAGGTTTATTTAAGATATATTTCATTAATTATCCGTTTGCATTATGTCACTCATTAATATTAATGATAAGGATAAATCTAATTCCTTCGGGACGCTTCTAAAACTGTTAACTATTGAAATGTGTATCCAATATAATTTCGGTAATTCAAATTTAACGACATTCCATGCAAACTTACAAAGCAAACATTCCATGTATAATTTATTATTCCCTGCATTCATTAACTATCACGGTGATTTAAAATAACATTCTCAGAACATTTTTTCTTTTATAAAATTAACATAAATTGTATACATATTATTTATTTTCTACAAATTTAATATATTTTTTAATGTGTCTAAAAAAAGAATCATATTTTTTTTCTTTCAGTAATGCTTTACAGATTGTGAATTGTTCTCGTAAAATATTCAAATATTTTATGAAAATGAAACATTTAAAAATACATACCCTTTCCAACTTTATGTACGAAGTATTTCTAAATGAATATCTGAGTTTAAAGCTTGGTAGTATTTATTCCATAAAACTTTAATTTATAATTAATACATAAAATGACAGAGAAACTCATACAGTTTTACCTAAAAATTACAAGTGTTCACAATGAGGACCTTTCTTTACATAGCACACATCATGTCCATAGCTCAGTTCTTCCCAAATGTTGATTTCCCAACACTGGCCGAGAGATTCTGCTCTCGAATCTGGCAGACGGCAAGTGGTGGGTTCGAACCCAATTGCGGCCGCCAGCCTAATCGTTCGAAATTTTCTGTTGTATTCATCGAACCTTGGATTGCCTTGAGTAAATACGGATTATGTTCCCTTAGAAACTCTCCCTCTTAGGCAAAAACACTCCTTAGGGACTATATTCTTTGTTGCAAATTTTTAGCCGTCTCAATACTATCAACCCAAATGTTGATTAGTGAAGAAATTCTGTTCAGACGCTACCGCGATTTGAAACCATGTAATTTCTACCTGCGGGGGAAGGAAATCTGAAAGAAGTTAGCAGTCTATTATACTGAAAACCAGAATTGTTCACAAAGGGCGATCGGAATATCTTGAATTATTGCTAGGAATCCGATTTGCACATAAAAACGATTACAATAACTTGCTTTGCCGTTCTGGATCAGCTCCTTGGCCAGCCTCATATCAGCATTTACTTTTGAAATATATGAAATGCATAATGGGGAAATCCGAGTGTAGTTTTATGCGACTTCATTTGTCCCAAATGAGGATGTTGTTGTACGAATAATCATAGCTGTTACGCGTGAGAATGGAATTTCTGGCAACTGTAATTTCTGGCATATGCTAATTTCTCCAACAACGCTGCCAATTAAATGTCACAGTTGGTGAAAGCAATTTGAATTTGGTGAAAGAATCATTGTAAACATTATATTTGTCAATAACGCTGTAAATAAAAAAATCTTTCCTTTGTTTTTTATTTCCTGTATTTGCCAGTTAAAATCACTTGTATCCATGCATTCGTCTACAATAAATGATTGTTACATGTCCTATAAAAAAACCTAAAATTTATATCAGAATTCAGGATTCCGTATATCATTGTTATACTTTTTATTCTCCCTTATACAGGTTTAAAGCCGCGATGCAAAGGATCCACAGGACAAAACTAATACAAACGGACGAAGAGTTCGGAATGGAAAAAACGGCAGATGGACAATATACCACTATTGTTAAATTCTAATTCCCCTGCATCCTATGCCTTTACGAGCCCCTGTTTTGATTATTATTATTATTATTATTATTATTATTATTATTTATTATTAATATATTGTTATGTTAGCACAAATTTAAATTTAATTCAACATTATACGAAACATTCTTTCAATATTTACTGTATCCAAAGTACATGCATGTATATAATCATTTGATTTCAAGTATTTATGCATATGCAGTATCTTTTATATGAGGGAATACTACGTTTCGTTCACAATCATAATGTTACTTTAGCAAGCATTAAAATTTCTGTTTATTAATATAGCCAGTCTTCTTAAAGCAAAATTTGAAAAAAAAATACTGATGATTCTTTAAACGAGCATAATGAAAAAAGTTTCTGAATACTACAGGAAAACTGATAAAAACATATAAACATCAAGTTTGTAATGATTTTTGTGCATTGTGCTTTTAGAAATTAGCCTACTGCTTTCTGAATGCAAGTTATTGAATTTGCAAATGTTAACAGATTTGAATTTTAAATATTAAAATATTTCTTTTTTGTTTTTGTATAAAATTTTGCCATATTATATGTAATTTCTGTGTATTTCAGGTATATAATTTATTTATTTATCTAAGCAATTTTTAAATCAATGCTATATATTTGAGAATAAATATATAATACTGCTTTTACGGTTTCTTAAAACATTTTAGGTAAAATATGTTGGAATTATAAACATTACTAAGAATAAAATCTAAAAAATTCAACTGATATATATGTGAAAACCCTCTTAATGTTAAAAAAAAGTATGAATAAGATATTTTTTCAGAAATAAAAAATACTAAAAGGAGAAACTAGAAATAAATTTAAAGAAATAAGCTATGTGTTTTATGTTGAACTCCTTTAATCGAAAAACGTTTCTGTTTATTCTGGACAGTTATGTCAACTATCAGACAATATGTCATAATCATTAATATTCCGGGTTAAATAGTGTCTGTCAGGATTGTTTGGGATAGCTCAGTTGACAGAGTATTGGTGGCTTAAGCCATTCCTCCGTTCGAATGCTTGTTCAGACACTTTTTCTTCCAGAATGAAGCAATTAAAAATTTAGTTATCCATATTTAAATACATATCCGGTATGAATTGGAGCTCTGATAATGTTACAGAACTTAAAAACTATTTTAAAATGAAAAAAAAAAACGAGTTACGCGGAGTGTCACAACTATTAACGAAACATTTTCCCTTATTTATATTATTCCTTATTATTGCTTATGTATTTTTATCAAATAAAATAAACTGTTCATATATTTTTGTTCACTATTTTTCCTTTCCTCCTGTCCCTAGCCATTATCTGCAGTTTAAAAGACGAAGAGAATTGATATAATCAATTTTGTATGTATTTTTAACTCAAAACTAAATTCATGTATTATTTAAAATTTATTTAAATAAGTAGTTCTTCTGTTGCCCAAACATAACTTACTTTTCGCTTTCATTATTTTTTTTATTAATGTCTACTTGTTTTCGCACTTTACATAAATTTAACACTAATAATAGTATAAATTTTTAAAAAGCGCAATTCTTATTCTGTTCTTGCATTTATTCAATAAATCAAACATATTTATAAATTTCAAAAAAGTGAAATTTCAAAAAATACTTATTTTAAATTGTCCACATTATAAACTAAGAACGACTCTATTTTAACTATTACCTAAAAGGTTGAATTTAAATTCGTGCTCACAAAAAACACTTTCTTAATATTGAAGTGCATTTATATCAATTAATTTTTGTGAAATTATTTTTTCAATTCAATGTTGTATTAGTCAACCCAGTCGTACCCTCTTTTTGAAATTCCTTTTATTTTATGCTTTTTATTTTCTTTTCTCTAGGATTAATTTCATTATGAATTTTATAAATCACATAACCGTTACATATTTATTTATTTTACTACAATGTTTATTTTACGTCCGATTTAATTTATCTCAAATCCGTTTATAATACTTTTCTGTATAATGTGTTTAAATCGAACAGTTCAATAATTTAAATAAATTTCGCGTACAAGAGAGAACTGATAAATTCACAACTTCGAATATTTATGGATGAAATAAACATGGGAGGAAAATATTTAATTTTTACAACATTTAAAATTATTTTATTATTAGCCGCATTATAAGTAAACATGATTACATGTAGGAAGGCTATTTTTCGCATCAACAATCAAAACTGTAATTAACATTGTAGAGTTGTTTGAATCAAAAAGACAAATTATAATGAACTAAATCATAAAAGAATGTCACATATGATTTAAATAATATCTTTGAAGTCTTAAATCCGAATTGTGACAACATCGAATGAATTGAAATGTAATTTTACAGTATTTTGATTAATTTTTTCTACAAAGTTCTATGAATTTCCACGTACAATTTTTTTATTAAAAGTATTCGTCATTTGCAACTGCAAATTTATCTCAAGCGTAGAAAAAAATCCTTTTAATTTTTATTGCCTACTTGATCACCAATACTCCAGAATAATGCGATCATCTATATGGCTATATTTTGATTTCCTAAACAGTATTAGAAATCATAGTTAGAAGTTATTACAAAGGTTAATAATTATAAATTATACTTCATCTTTACCTTCATTTTTTAATAGTCTTTTTGCATTTAGAATAAAATAGTTAGTTTAATTTTAACAAGTTTTGTTTTTGAAATATATAACCATTTTTCAATGCTCTTATTCATTTTTCAAACTGATATTTTTTTCTGAACTTAAGATTGTTCATTGTTTTTCTTTATGAATATTAATAAGTTTTTTTTCTTTTCAAAGACTGTGTTAATGAATATTCATGAGTATACTTTTTATTTACTGAATGCGTCATTGGAAAAAGTTAATTTGTCGGTTTTATAATTTTCTATAAGTTATCGTTTTATATTTCTATGTAATGGTTAAAATAAAAAAATGGAATTTACTTATTGTTATAATTTTTTCAATTTATTTTCCTTAAGCAAGCTAGAGGTAAATCAATTATTATTAAATTTCGCTTCAATGATTAAAGGTAAAATTACATTTATTAATTATTATAAATCTTTTACTTTATTTACATAAAAAAACTAGGAAAAGGAAATATTTTTGATCAAAATGGGATAAGTGTTTCATTAAGTCGAATATAAATATATTTATATGACGCATATAATAATACGTGCATGACGATTAAGGTGATGTAATTTCCAACCAAATACGAAATATGTTTTATAATTCACATTTTGTGTGTAAGAAATATGCATTCAACAGAAATACATAGTAAAGTTTAAATTTGTAACGAGTAATACGCTAGTTGTACTTGTTGTAACATTGTATATGTTTAATTCAAGTATAAAAAATACGCACAATGGAGCGAAAAACGGTATAGGTAATCATTTTGTACCTCTCCATCTTTTATGAAAAACACGTGAATGGTTACGATAAAGGGCTTAAGATTTTAAGAATGTCGACGGTAAATAACCTCCTCTGTTCTGATGTCACCTGGAGGAGACACTAAATAACAGCCTTTAAATTAATTTAAATGCTTCTAGAATTGTTAAAATTGTTTTTAAACCTTTTCATTAAATGTTTGACTATCATAAAAATCGATATATAGACTGATACAACTTTGTAGATGTATATGGTTATTGTAAACTAGTTTCTGTGGTATGTCGTAATATTTGTCTCAAGACTGGGGAGAAACAAAAATAACAGAAAATTTTTGAATTGTTTTTCAGTAGTTAACCTTACCTCTCTTCCTAAATATCATATCCACGGACCTCACTTTCGCAATAAATCTCTACATTTGGATTAAAGTATGTTGATTAATGAATTTATTACATTAAATAATCCTATTGAAACGGGATTTTGAGTATAATTAGATGATTTTATCTTCCTTTGTTTAGCTCAAAGATTTTATTTCTGTGCTTTGCAACACATAAAATTTATTCTAAGTTTGCTTTTTTTTTAAATATCGCCATTTATCGATAAAAATAAGACTTTTCCTTGTTATTGGAAAAGAATTACTATAACACAGTTCAGTATCATATGAAATGCAATATTCCAACATAATTAGCTTTTATGCCTGTAGGCAACTGTGTTCTCTTATGAAAAAAATCCCATATAGGTGGACCGGGAGTAATGAAGGAAGGCAACAATCCCACTACTTTCGATTTCATTTATAATTCAGTGATACTTTTATCAGGACACTTGTTGAAGGGATATCATTTTGCAGAGGTTCATAGTGTTGTCAAATTAAATATAATTTATTCACCACAGATAAGAAGAGATTGTTAGAATTAGCTTCTGTTTCTTGAAGGGATAAAAAAATCTGAAGAAACTTATAGAAATAATTAATTAATTTTACTATAAAACTAACAATGCTTACATTAGTGCTTAATGTATGTTTTCAGAATTCAGCAGCAACCTATAAAATTGCTTAAATGGACAGAGAAATTACCTTTAACCCTAAACCTTAACCTTTTACACTCATATGTACAGTGTAACTGGATATCATCTTTCTTTGCAAAATTAGTTTTTGGCACCATCAATAAAGGAAAATAAAAAATGTTATTTTTAATTAGATCATTTTAGATATTGTGTAATTAAAAGTAATTTCTTTTGCAAAATAGTGCTGACATAATAAAAATTGTATGTGAGATGCCGGGGTCAAAAGGGTTATACATATTTATTCTGAAAATTAATAACACTTTATAAAGTCATTAATATAGGAACTGCTTTTATTTTATTCAATTTTTAAATCACCGAGAGCATTAAAGGCATCCTACTAAAAACTTTTCAACTGTAACACATTCCATACAGAATCGTGGCATGTGGTACCAACAAGGATTTCGTGTCGTTAATACTGATGTGATTCATGGCACATATCCAAGAAAAGTTCCGAGTGTGATATCAAATCCAAGAGGAATTCTACTAGCGTTACCAGGTGTCCCGCGTAAACCGCACTGTAAAAAATTTGTTAAGATACTACACATAAATTTGTTTAAATAGTAAACTTTTTTCTAAGAAACTGGGATGCCAAGAACTTTTTATTTAGCGGTCACAGCAAAACTTGATGTCACAAAATCAGTTTCATGAATTTTTGCTGTTATCGTTACATAGAAAATTCTAGGAATCTCCGTTTCCTACAAATGGTTTAGTAACTTTACATATATATATTTTTTTAAGTGCAGGACACGAAGACCACATCTTTCTGAATGTTTTGTTAACCATCTTTAATCGTAGGTATTTCTGCCATTAGTTAAGACGAAAAAAATGTTTTAAAATATTGGTGAGCAGAAAGTCTGGAGTCCTGATTCGCGCAATATACTAGGCGACATTAGCCTCTACGAAAACAAGTTTTAAAATTATTTCATTGATCCCAAAGGAATAAAAAGAGAAATGAAACTACTATAGTTCAATATATTGAGACAGTAGTGTGATAACATAGTGCACTCCCACTCATCCAGGTCAAGGCTGCCTTATCATAATAACAAGGCTTGTCACTCGCCAAGTTTCCTTTGACCGCAGCACATGCGGCCAGAAACCACATGATTTTCCCGTTGGTAGCGCCATCTAATGTGAGAAACTGAAATATTTTCCATTTTTTCCTATGAATTTATGCATGGATTATTAGCAGTAGTATGAACCAGGTGGCGTTACTTATGAGACAAAGTCATATAATAAGTTGGCAACTATAGGGACAATTATAACAATAGATTTTCTTCTGAATGCGAGGCCTTGTTATTATGATAAGGTGGCCTTGATCCAGGTGTTAACGTCAATTCGAATGATATTACACACTGTAAAAAAAAGGGTCGATCTACTAAAAAAAATTAGTGATCCTTGTAATTATTAAAAAATTTTTAGTAATCTTACTCGGTTAGAAGGAATCTGTAAGAATTACTAAAAAAAAGCTAGCAACGAATTAAGTTAATAGTATTATATTTTTAATAGCTATTACTAACACTCACTTGGTGTGGCCCTGATAGCCTAGTGGTCATAGCACCGAACTCCAGACTGAAAGTATCCGGGTTCAATGCTGGATGCCCCAAATATGCACCGAATATATGCAATGTAAGTACTCGCTAAATAAAGGGATTAGAAAATCCTGTTGTGTAATTTCTAATCTGCGATAACTTAAAGACAGAATTCTAGCAGCTGTCGTTGCACATTTTGGCATATGAAAGATCATTTGTTTCTATTGATTCTAAGGCAATTTATGTGTCAAAATCTTGTCTTGAGCTGTTAGAATAGCACTGTAATTATTTTTATAGTGCATAAAATTATAGTAGACTAAATCTTAATACCTACTTCAGGCTCGTCGAAACCTTTTTACGTACGCGTGCCAAAAATTAACAAACAATATCCTTCAACAATGCAACATACCAGACTTATACAAAATAATTTTGAAGAGCATGGCGTTCTTATGACACACTTTTTACAAAATCAGTGACTGTCATGCATTAATAATTAAAACATATTATAAAAGAGAATGCGACTTTTCTGTATACGTGAATAAGCCATTAAAAAAATGAATTTTTGATTCGTAAAAGAGATTAATATCTGCGGTATATACTGTAATAAGGAAAAAAATAAAAAATTTTATATCATCAATTTTTTATTTACTAATGTAACATCTCGGTTATAATTTTACAAGATGAATGGAACAATATACTAATGATGTATTGGTGATAATTTTGTGGTTGTACAATACTTCTGAATTTCTATACAGCTGGTACACATTTTTTTTATTTTTACAAATATATTTAGTTAAATTAGATCTATTTGCCGGTGCATTACAATGACTGTAAAGCAAAACTCATTAGAAAATTATAGCTGCTTACATTAATATAGAAAGTCAAAATACACTCCGAAAGTTTTGAGTAGCATGACAGGAAAGAAAATTATTCTTATTTGTTAAATGATGGAAATAATACTAATACTAATAATAATTATTATTATTATTATTTTGTGAATTACTCCTATGGAAGAAAATTTTATTGTTTATAACAGCAAAAAGAAATTGATTTCATTTATGTAATAATAACCAAATTTAATTTTTTGTATGCTATATAAACAAGATAAAACACGTCAAATTTTGACGAAAGAAAATGTTTAGGAAGGAACTGTTTCTTTAATTATAATAAATCTACAAAATTAGTTATAGTAAAAAATGCATTTTATATTGGTACGTCTAACTCTTAAACAAACGATATTTATCTTCAAATTAACGAAATACTATTTCTATAAAACACAGTTGTATAAATTGTTAAAATTAAAATGTAATCGTATATGCAAGCAGTAAAAAATAATAAAGATATGTTATTATGATAAAGTTACCAATTAAGGTAATGCTAGTATTTCAAAATGATAAAAAGCAAAATTTATTCAACTTTGACTCAATCATAGAATTTATTCTCGTGAAATCTAAACCGGCATCATTTTCACTATATCAAAATTTACAAATGTACATTTCACATCTGTATTCACGTTTTAAAAAAATTGGCATTTTAATTTGATAATTTTGATTCAAAACTTGAAGTCTCAATAAACTATTGATATTCTTTTACGTGTAAATCAAATTTTGTAAATGAAGTCAAAATTTACCGGGTTTTATAACAGAAGGTATTTAAATTTCTATTTTTTCCCTTTTAATGGGAAAATGGCAACATAAAGATACAGCACTCAATTTTTTTCTTTTTTTTCTTTTGCTTTAAATCATGGCCCACCATATTTAAAGGCCTGTCTATTTGAGATTAATATACAAAGTGTTCCGCCAGAGGACTCTGATACTTTGCCCAAGTTAATCTGACCAATCGTGCAAACCCTGAACCAAAACAATGACCACGTGTGCAAACATGTGCACAGAACAGAAAGCAGCTTATTCAATGCTGATTTGTGCAGGGTTTGCGTCACGGGGACTCACACGTGGTAAAATGAAATGGTTCAGGGTTTGAAGCTGAATCCAGCTTCACTTTTTCGGCGGTTTTTCGCGAAATGGCTCGGCTGGTAGTATATAGTCGGCTATACTTTAAATAGAAATGGAGTACTCCTGTTTTCACGATTAGAAAAGAGGTAGTAAAAGCTATAAAAAATTAAAATTTCAAAAACAAATTAAGGTACAGCTTTCAAACAAATCTCATTTAAAAGTACATTTTTTTCCTACACGATGGTGTAAATATTGAAAATATACGACATTAAGAAGTTTAAAAACTTTTAGTAGCAAAAGTTGCAATACCGAAATTCATTTAAAATTTGTTGCCATACGCAAAATGACGTATGCGTTACGCACAGATACGTTTGGCCTTTATAATATAGATTAGCTTACGTGCCAACTCTTGCGCACGTGCCATATGTTTCCCAACACTACCCAAGTTAATGCACAGCCGCACTTTGGACAAAATAAGATCAAGAGCAAAGAGTCAAAGTTATAATGTTTGAATATCTTGTTTTTTAATTAGAATACCTCCAGATAAGCAGCATGCTTCTGAATGTGATTTAGCTTATTTTATTATTATTTTTATTAGGGAACCAAACTTTTCTTATTTGGCAATTATTACATACATTTCCGTATACCAAAACAAATTTTAAATATTTTTTTTCAATTTCTTCAAACAAAACGCTATTTTTTGGTTTATTGAAGGCAAAGGTTAAGTTATTCATATGAAATATCGTTTAAATCAAAAAGTGTTCTAATATTTCATTTATATGCACTCTATAATCATGTATGTGTATATGTGACGGTGTAAATATATCTCTACACAGAGCCAAGTACAAATACACATAAACAACTACACATAAATATACACTGCAGAGAAAAATTTTAATATTTAATTTTCTACATTTTTTACAAATTGCCTTCATTATTAATGATTTTGGATCGTTCTGATTTGTTGAGTAGATTTTTTTAGATAATATAATAATGTATTGGAGCTATATTTCAAATAAACTAGAAATTGAAATTAAAATTCATGTGCAGTTTTCTCTTCTTTTAAGTAAAACATTACAGATTTAGATTTTAGATCTGTTGAGAAAATCTATTTTCAGAAAGCTGTTTAATACAATGCTATCATCAGAGTTTTAAAAATAGAATATTAAATTGAACTTCTCCTCAAATTGTTATCTTGTAGCTTTCTATGTAATTTATTCAATTTACTGTAGTTTCTTTTACTAAAATAAGTAATCTCTAAATCGTTTATCTTTTCTTTTCTTTTTTTTTTTTTTTTTGTTTTTTTTTTTTTTACTTTTACAAACAAACCTTTTTTTTCCTTTTGCGTGTCTTTTCATTTATTTTCTTCATGAATATTAATAAGATTTTCCTTTTGAAAACGCGACTTCTGATTATTTTTTAATGCTTACTCATGAGGTTTTTCTTTTTCATTACATAAATAATAGGTGGCAAATGCCAATATATGTGAATAATTTACACTTACCTTTAAAATGCTCTATGTTATGATTAAAAGGGGGCATATATTATTAGTTTAAATATTTTTTCTATTTTTGGAGGCAGAAAAAAACAATAACTTTAAAAGACAATAAAATAACCAAAATGTTTTGCAAAGAAAAATAAAAACAATTCTGTTTTAAAGAAGTGAAAAAAATAAAATAAAAAATATAGTTATTTTTCAATAAAGAGTATGATTTAGTATCTTTTTTAAACGTTTAACATTATGTTTATTGCACGTGTATGAAAAATTGTCCTTTTTTTAATGGTAGAATTATACAAAAAAGCACATTCTGCCCTTTAACATTAATTATAAAAACTTTTTTTCTTTTTGAGATTTAACGGAAGATTTAAAATTAACAGCATGAAACAAGTATAACATAAATATTAATATTTTTTCCGAACGGAACATACATACTAATCTACTTAATTAAAAAGGAATTTTTTAAAAAAAGTAAAGAAGGATTTAGTTACAAATTGGTATCAAAATATCATTGGTATTTAAAAAATAACATAGTTATATGCTAGTAGCAAAACAATATTAGTCCGACGCTGCGCCAATATTTCATTTATTGGAAATATTGCTAATAAAACGCCAATATGTATTATATATTGGTATTTTATTGGAAATATTTGCAATGAATTCCCAATATTTTATAAACGTTGACGTTACATTGGAAATATTTGCAATGAATTCCCAATATTGTACAAATGTTGACGTTACATTGGAAACACTTCCAATGAAACCCCAATATTGGCATAATACTGGCTGCAAACATTGGCTAAATAAGGGCAAAATGTAAACACCCGAATATTGGAGCAATATTTCATGCCAGTATAGCTTCAATGTGCCAATTTTGCTCCAAGATGTAGGCAATATTGGTCCAATATTGTTTGGCTAAAGGATAGCATTAACAAATTGAGACCATCATCGTAGGAATAGCTATATATTAAAAATACATTATTGATTAAGATTACTGCATAATTATACGCAACTGCATAGTATAAATAAATAGTTCTACCAAATTTGTTCCGTAATATTTTAGTATTGATATATTTATTTTGTTCTTTTATTAAATTTCAGTTTTTTTTTTTTTTTTTTTTTTTTTTTTTTTTTTTTTTTTTTTTTTTTTGTAAATCTCAGCTACAAAAAAATCTAGAGTAGAGAATTTCCAATTTTCTTCCAGGAATTGCAAGGGACCAGAAAGCTTTCCAATACTGGGTAGTTCCACACTGGATTTACTTACATTTCTAGGACATTAGCGAGATGTAGCGATTATGTGTTTAAATATTATTTCTATTCCACAATGTTCTTCAGATGAAGAATTGTGTGAAGTTTTTTAAGAAATCTTTCTATTCGGGGTCCATAAATCTTAGTCTCAGTTAAACTTTAATCGTATAAAATGGCGACTGCAGATGGTTATGTTTTATAATTGGGATGAAATATTTAAAAAATCCCTGTCGGCTTGGCCTATAGGCGGAGGTAGATTTCGAAGAGTGCTCATTTCAACAACAAACAATAAATTTAATTACCAATAAACCCAGTTAAACAACTTTATTTGTCCTCTTTTGAAAAATTTTTAATTTCATTTTTCCGTAAGAACTGGTTTTATAAACCATCTTAAACTAAATTCGGATCAAATGCCCAGTTTCACAACATATTTTGAAATAATTCCGACTTTATTAAAAAAATCGACTAATACGGCAAATTATATAACTCCTAAATAACAAAAGACTGCCAATTGAATGCGTTTGAGAGCAAAATTGAATTTAAAAATGAGTTATAAAATAACCAATTTTGAATACAACCTCAATTCTTCATCATGATAGCTTCGGGAAATTTTGCGCGAAGTGCCCACTTTGACAGCATTTTTAAAAGTATATTCAGCCTTTATCAAAAAACTGACTAATACGGGACATTATGCAGCTAATATATAAGAGAACCTGTCAATTGGATGCGTTTGAGAGCAAAACTGAATTTAAAAATGAGTCAAAAAAACGCAATTTGTTATTTCAATACTTCCTCAAATTTTGAATAACGATAATTTTTCGAAATTCTGTTCAAAATACCCTTTTTGGCAGCCTTTTTTGAAATATATTCTGTCTTTATAAAAAAAAATGACCAATGCGTTATATTATACAGTTCCAAAATAAGATGACTTGTAAATTGGATGTGTTTGAGATTAAAAATAGATTTAAAAATGAGTCAGAAAAAACGCAATTTGTTATTTGAATACTTCCTTAAATTTCCTATCACGGTCACTTCGAGTATTCTGTTCAAAATATCCTTTTTGGCAGCCTTTTTAAAAATATATTCTATCTTTATCAAAGACCTGGCCAATGTTTCACATTATATAGTTCCTAAGTAAGAAGATCTGCCATTTGGATGCGTTTAAAGTAAAAAAAAAAAAAAAAAAATAACGATACAGAATGTAAACAGTTTGGATTAGAGGTTTTTTTCTCCAACTCCAATTTTTGTTTAATTTATTTTTGCTATACGAATTGGTCCTATGAAAAACTTGTCAGCATAAAATATGTAGATATTATTGAGAAGATGTAAAATAAATTTAATTGGATTTGACAGTTTAAGAATTGACAAAGTTATAGATTTTTTTCTTTTTCCAAACCCCTTTTTATTTTAGTTTTTAGCTTTTTTTAACGGTAAGAATTAGTCCTATCAAAAACTTGCAAATACAAAAGTTTTTGTTAATTTTGAGAATATTTATGAAAAATTTAGATGGATTTGATGTCTGGAGAATTGACAAAGTTATGACTTTTTTTCTCCCTAAAACCCCATTTTTTTTCGCCCTTTGTGCCCATTTTTAAGTTTATCAAAATTCGTCATGCATAAACTTTTGGTCCATTATTTAGAAGTAATATAAACTTTAAATTGATTCGATATCTATTTTCACTGATAAATTATGGGGTTTTTTTTCTGTTTTCAGAAAAACGCCCCCTATTTCGGTCCCCTTGGTCCGATTTTGCCCATTAACGAACTTAGCCGAGATTTTATCCCCTTTAATTTTATGTACCAGTTTGGTGGAGATTGGTGAAGAATTATAGAAGTTATCGTGTCCATAAAAAAGTGAGATATACTACATAGATAGATAGATATATAAACTGGTGCGAATGCAATAGGTAGTATTTCATACGAAATCTACCTAAAAAACTTTTAGAGCTAAACGATGTTTTCGTTTCTAGTTTTCCAAAAAACCGTGTCTTTATTCCACCGTTACGTAGTTACTAGGTATAGTTAAGACACAGAGTTGAAGACGTTATTGCTTCCGTTGCCATGGACTTGTTAACAGTATGTGGGAAGATTTGATAATGATGAATTGGGTACATTCCATAATTATTTTAGTTTTCCACCATCCATTTGCTTTTCTCTAATATGTTTCGTAATTCGTGTTACTATTTGAATGGTTATTGAAAATACTTTATTTGTTTTTTCTTAATTATAGTAAACAGTTGAAGACAACGCCAGTGTTGAAATCTATATTTACAAATATTAGAGAAAACGATTGTTTTTCTAAAAGCCATTCTGCTAATTGGTCTATTGGACATTTTAGTTTCCTTTATGCTGCATATGTGAAAGCAATGTTTTATGACGTTATTTTTAATTAATGATGGGTAGTTTGTTAGTTCAATAAATGTACACTATAAAAAATATATATATAAAAAAATAGATTGTACTTTTAAAAAATGTATATTGTTTGAAATTTGGACGAGTAACATACACTGTAAAAAAAGGACGATTTAACGGAAGTATTACTGGTGATCTAGACGCCAGTACTATTTACTGTTTTTTAACGGTAAAATTTCCGTAAATTCAGGGAAAAATTCGAAAAAAACGGAATATTTTTTGGAATTTTTCCGTTAAAAAAACAGTAATTAGTACAGGTGTCTAGATTACCAGTAATACTTCCGTTAAATCGTCCGTTTTTTTACAGTGTATATGTACATTGTTAAAAATTTTGTTGCATCGTCACTCAACCGCTTTTATAGAAAAGATTACTTCACTGCATTATGAAACATCCTCGTTGGTCGAAATAGAGATATTCTATAAAAGTTGTGGAGTGACGATGCAGCAAAAGTTTCAAATTTTTAACAGTGTATAATAAACTCAATCGTGTTAATTTAAGTTCCTAGAAGAATAATTTTGCTAAAGAAATTTAGAAAAATTCATGTTTTCCGACATTAAAAGAACTATTATACAAAATTTGCGTTTGTGGCCACTTACATTTATCATGCTTTCCGAGTCATTTGTATTCTGTTTTTATGCATTTTTAAAGTAAAATAAGGATTTTCGTGTTTATCGGTTCGAAAAAAAATATATATATATAAACACTATATAGCCAAAGGTGACACGCCCACTTGCGATTTTAGACATTTTCTTAAATATTTAGAAAAATACACAAGGAATTATCCCGAAACTCTTATTGAGTAAAGATAAGAGTACAGGTCATACATTTCCGTGAAGATTTTTTCCCCGAAACTCCATAGGGAACAGTCAACGTAATTGAAAAGAAACGAGTTCTGTTGGGGGTAATACAGTCAAAACTAATGTAGCAAAAGCACTCAAACTGTAGATTATGATTAAGTGGCTTATTGCAATAAACTGTGTTTATTTTTATGTAGATAGCATGTATACTCGTAGAAAAATTATTTTTTATAAAAACAGACGCAGATGTTTCGATGTTTTTTTGCTTATAATTTTCGGGGTTCTTAATATAAAATAATGATCTTTTCTGAAAATATGAAAAACGACATTGTGCACAATACATTGTAATGAGAATTAAAAAAATAATAACTACATGAAAAATGAGCAGGTTTATAAAATAATTTTTTACTGCGCATGCGTAAACGATATCAAATTTTCATTTACATATTTTAGCTAAATATATAGGGCAACTTTTGCGAAGTTTTCAAAAACATAGTTTGAAAATTCGGAAAATGATCGTCTATTGTATAAGCTCACAATCCGGTATTCTCAAAATTAAGCAAAAAGATGAGGGATGTATTCAATATCCACTGATTAGTGTCAATATAGAATACACAATATGGCACGTTCTACTACATTTGGATGCAACGCCTCATTTTTTTGCTTCATTTTTTGAGCAACGCATTTTGAGCTTATTCTATAAACGATCAGAATTTTCAAGTTATGTTTTTGAGATTTTTACATAAGTTGCTTTATTCATTTAGCAAACATATGCAAATGGAACTTTGATATCTACAACGCATGCGCAGTGAAAAATTATTTAGTAAATCTGTTCATTTTTCATATATATATATTTTATTTTTATATTCCGATAACTGGGTACAATGTTGTTCGTCGTATTTTTAGAAAATATCATTATCAGAACTCTGAAAATTATAGGCAAAAAAAATTAGAAACATTTGGGACCGTTTTTATAAAAATCTTAATTCCTCTTCGATTATACATGCTATCGAGATAAAAATGAACACAGTTTATAACAATAAGATACTTAATCACAATCTACAGTTTGAGCACATTTGGTACATTAGTTTGACAAAGTTATCTAAAAGATTTTCCTTTCTTTCAAATTGTTGACGATCCCTATGGACATGGAAATCTTAATGGAAAATCTTAATGGAAATGTATGACCTGTACTATTATATTTACACACGTAGAGTTTATTTTATCATTTATTTGTCTAGATATTTAAGAAAATGTCTAAACGTGGACGGCCACCTTCGGCAATATACACTGGTGTCCAAAAGTTAAGCATAATTGGTAAATAAGTAATTATTTTTAAGTAATGAAAGAAATATAAATCGAAATGTGGTGAAACTCCAGGTGTGTAAACAAAATAGCACGCGTCATATATTTTCACAAAAAGTTTTCCCCAAAATCAAACAGGGGACCGTCAACTAATTGAAAAAGAACGAAGATCTTTTGGTTAACCCTGTCAAAACTAATGTAGCAAAAGCATTCAAACTGCACATTATGATTAAGTGGCTTATTGTAATGTACTGTATTTTTTTTATAAGGATAGCATGTACACTCGTAGAGAAATTAAGGTTTTTATAGAAACAGTCCTAAATTTTTCCAAGTTTTTTGCTTATAATTTGCAGAGTTCTTATTATAAAATAATGTTCTTTTCTGAAAATGTGACAAACATCATTGTACACAATACCCTGTCATCAGAATTTAAAAATAATAAAAATTGTATGAAAAATGAGTACGTTTAGTAAATAATTTAGTAAATTTAGTAAATTTTAGCAAAAGCGCTCAAACTCTAGATTATGATTGAATGTCTTATTGTAATTCACTGTGTTCATTTTTATGCAAATAGCTTGCATACTCGCAGAGTAATTAAAGTTTTTATAAAAACGGTCCCAAAATTTTCCAAGTTTTTCCCTTATAATTTTCAGATTTCTTAATATAAAATAATATTTTTTTTCAGAAAATATGACAAACAACATTGCATAAAGTACTCTGTAATCAGAATTAAAAAATAATAAAAATTGTATGAAAAATGAGTAGGTTTACTAAATAATTTTTTACTGCGCATGCGTCAACGATATCAAAATGTCATTTGCATATTGTGTTAGCTAAATGTATAGAGCAACTTCTGTAAAAGTTTCAAAACCATAGCTTGAAAATTCTGAAAATGGTCGCCTATAGAATCAACTCAAAATCCTTTATTCCTAAAGGAAGCAAAAAAATCAGGGGTTTTACCTAAATATAGTTGTACGTGCAATTTTGTGTAGGCACTAAACAATGGAATATGGATACAGCCCCTCATCTTTTTGCTTCATTTAGGGAATAAAGGATTTTGATCTCATTCTATCAACGATAATTTTCAGAATTTTTAAGCTATGTTTTTGAGACTTTCACAAAAGTTGCTCTATACATTTAACTAATATAATATGCAAATGAAATTTTAATAGCGTTCACGCATGCGCAGTAAAAATTATTTAGTAAACCTGCTCATTTGTCATACAATTTTTATTATTTTTTAATTCTGATGACAGGGTATTGTGTACAATGATGTTTGTCATTTTTTCAAAAAGGAACATTATTTTATATTAAGAACTCTGCAAATTATAAGCAAAAAACTTAGGACTGTTTTTATAAAAATCTTAATTTCTCTACGAGTATACATGCTATCCTTATAAAAATTAACACAGTACATTACAACAAGCCAATTAATCATAATGTGCAGTTTGAACGCTTTTGCTATATTAGTTTTGACAGGGATATCCAAAAGATCTTCGTTATTTTTCAATTTGTTGACGGTCCCCTGTTTGATTTCGGGGAAAACTCTTCGCGAAAATATGTGGCGCGTACTATTTTGTTTACACACCTGGAGTTTCAGCACATTCCGATTCATATTTCTTTCATTACTTAAAAATAATTACTTAATTACCAATTATGCTTAACTTTTGGACACCAGTGTAGTGTGTATATCACGGGTGTCTAGTAAATGACTGACCCATTTTGAATGTAAATAACAAAAAAACTGTTTGAGATAAAAATAAGCGGCTTGCTGTATTGTTATTAGAATATAAATAAATTTTAAAATATGCACTTTGTTAATGTAATATAATAATATGTAAAATAATATCTCAGTCTTAAGACTGGGGAGAGGAAATATAATACCGATGGTTCAATCATAAATATTATTTTAAATCACTTTCCAACCAACGTACCCTATTTCTGAAGCTGATTTGAAAGTCGCTTCAACATATAGATTCAAATTCAGCCGAAAATCTCATATTTATGAAAATTAGAGTCATGTCTGTATTCAAACTGCCTGTTACCGCGAGCGCGATATTTTTTCCGAAATTTGAACTATATTAACAAAGTACATGTTTAAAAATTTATTGTTTTTCTAATAACAATACCGCAAACCGCGCATTATTATCTCAAACTGTTTATTTGTTATTTAAGTTCAAAATGGGTCAGTTATTTACTGGACACCCGGAACATGCGTATATATTGTATTCAACAAATAACTGTTGTTGACAAATATTACATATTAACAGTGTTAACGTTAATGTTAAATATAATATTGATTTATTATTGTTTCTCCTATACATTTATTTATGAAGTTGGTACCGTTTAATTGAGAAATGATATGATCTTAATAGCATACATTGTGATTTATTAAAAATGATTAATTCACAACAAATACCACTCGGAGACATCTAATAAAATATGTAACTACTTTTTTTTATATCTCAAAAACTTAATTCTTTCTAAGTTTTCTAAAAATAAAATTAATTTTCGATATAATGAGTAATTCGGATATACTTTATGTATATTTTTTTGCCTTGAAATGCTATCTATTTTTTTTCACATATTAAGAATCATCTTTCAGTCTTTTAAAGCGCATTGTATAGATTTTTCTAAGACACATGAATATTATGTAAATTTAAATATTTCTTTAACGTATAACTCTCATCATGTATAACAGTTTACAGTAGATTTTTGTTAACCCTCTCACTGACAAGCCCGTCTATAGACATTCCCTAAGCTACAGGTTTCACTGCAATGCAAGCAATAATTAAAATGATATAACTAAGTTGATTTAATGGATTTTTAATACATTGTGCAATGATTAACACACTTAAGGATAATATTCATATTCGTAAATAAGATTTTTCTATAATTTTGAAACAATCATATTTTTTTTAGCAATTAAAACAAAATGCTAAGAAAACAACATTACAATTTTGCCCTTATGAATCAATGTATGATTTAGCAAAAATCATGTCCCTAGATAAAAAAGTCAGCAAAAGATCTTAAATAAAAACCTTCCGGAAATATCAATGTATTTCGGACAAAAAAATCTCAAAGCTCCTTTAAGATAAAAAACCTGCAATTTCAATTCACTTTTTTTTCCGAAATACCTTAAGTTTTCCTTTAGCTAAAACAACCTGCGTAATCCCTTGACACTTTGTCCGAAATACCATAACACTTTCGGGTCCGAATTTTTCTTTAGTTTTTAGAAAAAATTAATTTTACATTAATAACATTAACACTAACTATCCATATAGATCCATTAGTGTTTAATACATATTTCATTGTCTAAAAAATGACGAATTTTGTTGTTTTGCGTACTATTCAATTAATATTCATATGACAATAGGCCAAGGAAGAATTCTTTAAAATATTTAGAAAATATTGTATTACAAAAAGATTTAACTTATATTATAATTTTGTAATATTTTTTAGGTTTAATTACACATGATTCGTTCAGGAAAATATCTTTTTTTTTTTTTTTTTTTTTTTAAATTTAATAAGTGAAATATATGTTTCAAATAAAAGAATCCCAACCGGCGCAAAGATAATTAAGCAAATAATGTTATTACTAAATGTCTAAAGATAAATGAAGTCATATAGTAAATGCACAGACATATACAAACATTAATATATGTAAATAGTAGCAAAAATATTTCTTTAACCCTTTCAGGGGCAAGGTATTTCTGCTCCGAAAATGTTCAAATAATTGATTCACACCACAATTTAAGAACAGATTTATTTGAAAATAACCAAGAGCTGTTTTTCGCGAATATTATAAAATCGAAATTGTACTAAAATTATACTGGTGCCAGTTCGAAATTGGAACAGTAATATTAAGTGTTTGCAGACTGCAAACACCGCCCCTGAAAGGGTTAAACAAAATTACTTCATTAAAAGACATCTACTGTTAATTTTACACCAGACCCGAAAGGGTTAAGTTTCCCCCTTAGGTAAAAACCCTGCGTTTCCACCTCATGTTTTGTCCGGAATACCTGAAACTTCCCTTTATGTATGAAATCAGCACCTTATATCCACATAAAACCCTGTAGTATTATCACTGTGCTGTCTGATTTTGGTATGATGGTTTAGATAAAGTCCAGACAGACAGACACTGGTGGTGCATAACATGAATGTGGTCATAAGCATTTTCAAAAATGTCACATATCGGGTGATGGCAAAATTTTAAAAAGTGCCTCCTTGCAGGGTAGGAATAGGTAGAGGGGCATCAAATTTGCATAATGTGAACAAGAGGTTACAGACCTTTTCATCGATATATCACATAAGGGGTGATGGCATAGTTTAAAATAGTGCCCCCTTGGGGAGGCAAAATTTGGGGTAAGGGGAAAAGAGGTGCATAACAAGTATAAAGTGTCGCAAGCCTTTCCAACAATTTGTCACATCGGGGCCACACTGAAACTTAAAAAAATATCCCTAGGTTGTGTAAATGGGGGAAGGGAAACTAGAAGTATGTAAAATGAACAAGTACTCAGACCTTTTCATCGATATGTCACATGAGGAGTGGCGGCATAATTTAGAAAAGTGTCCCCTTGGGGGGCAAAATGACGGTAGATAAAAAGAAGATGCATAACATGTATAAGGAGTCACAGGCTTTTCCTACAATATGTCACATAGGGGACGACATAATTTAGAAAAGTGCCCCCTTGGGGGGCTTACAAATTGCGGGAATAGAAACTGTAGACGCATAACAACATTAAGTGGTTACAGACCTTTCAAATGGTATGTCACAGGAGCAATATGAAAGATTATAAAAACTACATTTAAAGATTCTACACTGTGTTGCAAAAAGAAAAAAAAATGAAAATCTAAAATGTTGAGCCACAACAATGAGACGTGTTGCACAAATAGTGTTTTTTTAAAAGTGAATAAGAGTGATAATAATGCTTCTAAATTCAAGACAAAAAAAAATATTGATCAATTTTTAAAAAAGAATGTCACTTTCAAGCCATGTTTAAGAGGTATAAATGCCGATTGCCCGTGAGGTATGGTATGTATTAAGTTACCTATATATTCCTCTATTGTGCAGGTTCAACCTGCCTCAATTGTCAAAATTTAAGCAGATCGGGTGAATTGTTAGATAAGTAGAGTTAGGCAAATTGTAACTGTTATAACTGTAGGAAAATTGTAAATAGCAAATGACGTCAAATATATGATAGTAACACTTTTGTTGTCGATGTTTACGCTCTTATAATAGATCAATCCACTTATGCTTTTGTGATCTGGGGACGACGACGTGAACTACTGCAGTGACTGATCGTGCCTTGTCTGATCCACTGACAAGGATCCTTGTCTTATCCACTGAAAACACCACTGTTCTACAATATCGTTTCGAGCAAAATGCTGGCTGAGACTCTTGTTTTACCAATCTGCTATTCTGAGGCCTATGGTTTGATCTCATTCGAAGTCTAATTCCTGATTTTAGTGCAATCGAGCACGTCTTAAATGTATCATTTTCTGAAATTTTATTTATCAACAACACATTTAATTTCCTGTGAATTCGAGTACTGCTCTTTTAAATGCTGTACAATTTAAATGCTCATTGTATAAGTCACCATTTATCAGCAATGCTGAACGATAATAATTTGCATAACTCAAATTACAACAGTACGTGATGTTTCTTTGTTGTAGGTCAATTGTTTTTCAGGACATTTATTTATTTATTTATTGACAGTGTATATAAACATATGTATCATAAATTAATGCTAACTGGATGATGGTTAGAATAAATTATTAAAAGCTCATGTTACATTATTATTTATAACTTTTTCCTACCTGGCGAAAACAAAACTATTTAAATTACTAAATTAACATTATATATGTTTTCTTAAAAACTAAAAATATGCTGTTGCTTTTATAACTACAAAACGCATGAGTTTTATCTTTCTTTACATAGTAAAATTCAATTGTATTATTTTCCCAAAACCCAATTTAAAAAATAAATTTATTCGTAGCTTAATAATTCAATAGAGCAGAGTAAAAAGTAGCGAAAAATTTCATACGAAACAAAATTTCAGCACGTTTAAAAAATAAAAAGTTTATAGAGGTGATAAATTTGTATTGCGTTTTTATTCACTAGAATGTACGTGATTTTTCTTATGTCTGTCAAAATCCACAGATGGGAAGTGATGCTAACAGTAATTTTAGATTTTGCGTTTATCTTTGTTTCTAAATAAATATATAAAAAAAACCAATTTTATTGTGAAATATATTTATTTACTTTGATATTAATCTTGTTATTTTATTAAGAGAGCTTCACATTTTTTAACTGATAAAAAAGAAAGATTTCGATTGTTATTTTAAACACGTATAAGGTTATACAATATTTATAGGGTTATATAAAAGATAGAATTAATTTAGCATATTTCATGTAATTTAATTGCACAAGTTGATAAATGTTTATCAACTTATGTAATCTCTTGAACTGTGTTGATAATGTCTATTTAGTGCTGTATCATTAAATGCATAATGGAATAAATTACGAAACTAAGGGGCCCTGTGTAGAATCATACATATCCGTCTGTCTATTTATGTGTCTGTCTGTCGCCACTGTACCATCAAAAAGCGTATGAAATTATGCGTAAAAATGAACCAATTTTTTATGTATGTCGTTTGCAATCGCAAGTAGATTCTTTTTCAATATGGACATACATTTCACTATAAGGTGAAGATGTAATATCGATGTCTCTACAAGTTTCATTATTGTATAGCAATTTTGTGACAATTTATAATGATAAGTATATAATGTTATGCATTGAATTGTTATGCCAAAATTTTTGTGTATGTATTTTGCAATGTCCTTTAGTTCCTGCTAAAATATGGATGTAGTGCTCTATCATCGGGTCCTGTAATAGCAATATCTGAACCAATTTCTTTAGTGTAGTACCGAAAAGCGTATGAAGTAAGACACAGAAAATAACCAATTTTTTATATTTTAATTTGGCTATGACAAGCAGGTCCTCCCTGATTTTGAAAAGAAAATTGCCAGAATAGGGAACTGTAACGGTGAATTTTGTGCTATTTTCTTTATTTGGCCATGCAAAAGTGTAATGTTTTACATTGAATTGAATTAAATGTTTTGTTTATGCTTTCGGTTATATGAGCAGATTTGACTTGAATTCGGAAATATTCTACAAGAAAAGGGCCTGTGATAAAGATTTTTGTGTGTTTTTTCTAAATTTTTCCTAGTTTTAATATCCATGGATTATGCAGTGACAGGAATTCGCTTCCTTCTAAGAAAACTATTTAAAAACGGTATAACAGAATAAAGAAAAACTATTGATTTTATAAAATATCATGATCGTGATCAACTCGTTTTTATTCCAAGTAAAAAACTCTAGAGGAAATTTAAGATGAAAATCAAAGTAGCTATATCATTGAACTAATAATATGGAAGTATTAACATTAGCAACTATTTTTTAAATTACATTAAATGTGATAGAAGACAGTTTTGGGTCTGACACATGTATTTTTTAAGGCATTCATTTATTTTCATTAAAAGTTTAAGTGTATAGTTGAAAATGGTGAGCCAAATGAGTAAATTGAATATTGTGGGAATTCAGAACACATCAAAATAAAGAAATGCTATTTGAATGATTATATATTTTTTGTAATTGTAGAGCTCACTTACCTTTTTTTATTTCCAAAACATAGTTTTCCAAAACATATTAAAGTATGAAAAACATATGACGTCCCTATATTGTAATCATATGTTTATATATATATATATATATATATATATATATATATATATATATATATATATATATATATATATATATATATATATATATATATATATATATATATATATATATATAAACGGGCTAAATATGGAAAATGCAAAGCACTTCTGAGGCATAATGCAGAAATAAATCTAAAAACTTCAAATCACGTTTTAACACACAAATTACTGAAATTTTTGGAATTTTGTTTGTGCGTAAGTTCTGCGTTATAATGTTGTTTGAAGATTTTCAGTTGTGTAATGAAATACACACAAACTGTTTGATTTTTGCAGAAGTAATTCTGTTGAGTTTTCACTTTTTTGCACTTATAGGTGATAAAAAATGCACCGTGTAGACAAAAGTAGAGTATCCATTACAACTGATCGATATACGAAGATTGAGGTAGTCAACGGCTGCTTTTTATGCCTTTATAGAGTCCCTGGCCAAATTATTAGACGCACTCGTTTTTTCATGTGTAGTACATTACTAGCTTCATGGAGATGATATTACTGTGTAAATAGTTACAATTGATTATATCATCATCTGAAGCATTATAATAAATAAAAAGAATGCCAATGACTTTAAAATTATTTACTTCTGTAAAATGAATAAAAAATTTCTGAAATTGCAAAATTTAAAACTTGAAAACTCAAAAAATGTCAATATTTTGTGCAGCCTTCTTTGAAAGTAATTAGTGCTTCTATTCATGCTGTTTATACCAAACTCAATTGTTTTTTGTATGTGTCGGGGATGATTCCAGACAAGGACATGTTTTACTATGAGCTGGATTTTGTTTGTTAAGACTTTTATGGCCATTTCTCTCATATTCCATAGAAATTATGTCTAGTGAATTACTTACCCAATTCATCGCGTGTTTTCGTTCTGTTGACCTTGAGACAGAGATATAATACGACAGATCAACTAAATTTCATCCTAGAATTGGGAAAATATATGTTAAACATTAATTTAATAAAGTAAAAACTCCCTTATTTCTTAGGGCATTACATACCAAATATACTAATAAAAACAACTGCGTCTAATAATTTGGCCAGGGACTGTAGGAGAAAGAGGGTTAACTGGAACTAAAAAATACTGTCTCAAATGAAGAAATTATGGCCTTCTCTTGATAAAGGCTGCTAGCCACTCAGCTTTGGAATCCTTCCAAATAATGTTATGTCTATAGGTATTTCATGCATTTGATGCATCTAACGGACCGCTGACTTCTTCAAGTTTTAGAGTTTAACTCTCAATTTTTAATTTAACTATATATTCTGATTAAGTTTTGTTTTGTTTGGAGCCCTGTTGCTATCTCTAAAGACTTTTGAATAGCTGAATTATTTTTTATAATAGTCCTATATATAATGTTTAATGCAAAAAAAATAGTAAGCTGAGAGTTAATTTAACATTTTATTCGTCTTTTGATTAAGCGGTCTAACATATCGCTCACAGTAGTAATGCGACAATTTCTGACAAAGTAGTTAAAGGTTAAAAACTTACTCTCGTAATTCGTCCGCTTATAAAGCATAAAATGTTACATTAAGCGTAGATTATAGAAATACTGTTGAAACTACGAAAAAATGAAGCATTCCTTCAGAAAGAAGAACAAGGAAAAAAGAATTAAAAGTATTAAATTCTTAAGTAGATACCAGAAATATACCTAATAATTCTACATAGACTGCATAGACTTAAAATTGTGGAAATTTACGTGGAACCATTTTATTTGCTGGTTTGACTTTCCGTTTCTTAATTTTCTATAATCTATTTCTTCTAATTTTCATTTTTCTCTTAGCGACATTGGATCTGATTTACTTTACTTTTTTCTGATTATATCGTACTTATTTATTCTTTTTCAGCCATAATTTACCCTTCGATTACTTTACCATTGTAGTTTTATTCTAAAAAAATTATAATTACAAGGTATGCTGTCAATACACACACACACATATATATATATATATGTATTGAAAGCATAGCTGTCATAGCCTTTCATAGCTTTTCATCATTTGCCTTTCATAGTTTTGGTAATCAGCCTTCTATATCACTTCAAACTTCAAATGATTTTAATAGGTTGAGTGTAAAAATACTGCTTTCATTAGTTTATTGTATGGTAATATCTGAATTACTATGGTTATATTTATAAAGGTATATATGTATGTATATATATATATATACACTATATTGCCATTGATTATTGGACACTTGCGATTTTAGACATTTTGTTAAATATCTAGAAAAATACATGAGGAATCATCTCGAAACTCTTAGTGTATAAATATAATAGTATAAGTCATACATCTCCGTGAAGATTTTTTCCCGAAACTCCATAGGGGACCATCAACAAATTAAAAAAGAATAAATATCTTTTGAATAACCCTGTCAAAACTAATGTAGCAAAAGCGCTCAAACTCTAGATTATGATTGAATGCCTTATTGTAATACACTGTGTTTATTTTTATGCAAATAGCATGCATACTCGCAGAGTAATTAAGGTTTTTATAAAAATGATCCCAAAATTTTCCAAGTTTTTTCCTTATAATTTTCAGAGTTCTTAATATAAAATAATATTTTCTTCAGAAAATATGACAAACAACATTGCACACAGTACTCTGTAATCAGAATTAAAAAATAATGAAAACTGTATACAAAATGAGTTGGTTTACTAAATACTTTTTTACTGCGCATGCGTCAATGATATCAAAATTTCATTTGCATATTATGTTAGCAAAATGTATAGAGCAACTTTTGTGAAAGTCACAAAATCATAACTTGAAAATTCTGAAAATAATCGTCAGTTGAATAAGTTGAAAATCCCTTATTTTCAAAATGAAGCAAAAACAAGAGGGGTTGTATCCATATATTCATTGATTAGTGTCAATATAGAATACACAATACGGGATGTACTACTACATATGGATAAAATCCCTCATTTTTTGTTTCATTTTGGAAACAACGGATTTTGTCCTTTTTCTATAGACGATTACTTTCAGAATTTTCAAGCTATGATTTTGAGACTTTTACAAATGTTGCTTTATTCATTTAGCTAACATAATATGCAAATGAAATTTTGATATCTTTGACGCATGCGCAGTAAAAAATTATTTAGTAAACCTACTCATTTTTCATACAATTTTTATTATTTTTTAATTCTGATTACAGAGTACTTTATGCAATGTTGTTTGTCATATTTTCTGAAAAAAAATATTATTTTATATTAAGAAATCTGAAAATTATAAGGGAAAAACTTGGAAAATTTTGGGACCGTTTTTATAAAAACTTTAATTACTCTGCGAGTATGCAAGCTATTTGCATAAAAATGAACACAGTGAATTACAATAAGACATTCAATCATAATCTAGAGTTTGAGCGCTTTTGCTACATTAGTTTTGGCAGGGTTATTCAAAAGATATTTATTTTTTTTAATTTGTTGACGGTCCCCAATGGAGTTTCGGTAAAAATGTTCACGGAGGTGTATGACGTATACTATTATATTTATACACTAAGAGTTTCGAGATGATTCTTCATGTATTTTGCTAGATATTTAGTAAAATATCTAAAATCGCAAGTGTCCAATAATCAATGGCAATATAGTGTATATATATCAAACGGGTGATCCAAAAGTACTTTAAAAATTAATAATTCGAAAACGAATCAAGATACAAATATACAGTTTGCACCAAATGGATGTAAATGAAACTTGGTTTTGTGTGGCAACGAAAAAAAAATTCGTTGCATACCAACAGATGGCGCTATAGTGATTTATTGCACCAAAAGATGATTTACAAATGAAAAAAAAATTGACAATTTACAAGATAGCTTAATTATAGTTATTTAGTACGACAGTAAATGTTCAATGTGATGTCCATCATTCAGTAGTACATCTGTAAGACGAGGCACCTCACCGTTCACTGCATAGAGTAGCATTTCTCGCGTTATGGCAGGCACATTTTGGCGGATGGCATCTTTCAGTATTGTTAGTGATGCCGGTTGGTCGCGGTACACTTTTGACTTCAATAATCCCCTCAGCCAAATGTCACAGGGTGTCAGATCAGGATATCTTGGAGGCGATACGTGATTAAAATAACGGCTGATAATGCGATCCTCCTCCAAATATTGAGCGTAGCAAGCGTGTAACAATTAGAGCAACATGAGGTGGTGCTCCATCTTGCATAAAGGTGACTGTTTGGAGTGCCTATCGTGCTTGTAATTCAGAAATCCGACAGCGCCATCTGTTGGTCACCAATAAAACTATTTTTTTTGTAGCCACACAAAACCCTTTTTTCATCTGTTTGGTGCAAATCCTATCTTTGTATCTTGATTCGTTTTCGAATAATTCGTTTTTAAAGTTCGTCCTGACTTTTGGATCACTCTGCATATACAGCACGTGTAAAAACTATAAAGACAACAAAAAGGATGAATTTTTTTTTTTACAAATTTTAAAACGAATAAACTTTTTTTTCTTATAATATGTATCATCAAGCTGAAAAGTTAATAAAAAGTTCAACAAAATTCAACTGTAAATATGTTATTATGAAAAAAGTAATTGTACAAAAAGAACACTATTTTTACCTGTGTAAAAACTTTATGGACACCAAAAAAAATTTAATATAGTAACCAAAGAAACAAATATTTAATGTATTAAGCACTCACTTATGGGAGTTTAATGACTGCAAATATTTCAACATTCTTCGACATTATTAATTTTTGACGCAATTCATTTTTTTTTAACTATTTGTCTTTGATTGTAGATCTGAAAAATGCCTTCCATTTTTAAAAAATCACCTTACTAGAAATCCCCATAAGTTATCGATAGGACTAAATTCAGGATTTATGAGCGATCATTGCAAACCTTCAATATTTTTCTTATAGAACTAAACTTTTTTCTCACAACTTGTGTAGATTGGCGCATTATCTCGTTGTTATATCTGGGTTTTTTCTTGCCAGAAGTGTTGCAAAATATGTAAGATAGTCAGGAAGAGTTTGTGTACGTGTCTTTAAATGAAGTTTTCCTGAGAGATATAAAAGTGACACCACGTCTTTGAATGAAAAGTAACCCCATGTACACCAACTCCGCCATCTAACATACACCAGCCTTAATGAAATCTATTTTTCTTATCTTAAATCATTCCAATCTTATTTATAGTCCTCAGGACTATTTAAATTCTATCTCTTTTTATCGGAGAAAATAAATTAACTTGATTTAAGAAAAGAAAGAGTGATTTTATTAAAACAGCTGTTAGGTGGGAGATTCATTGCAACATGGAGTTGCTTTTCATTCAACGACGTGGTGTGATATATCTTTTAGAATAATTTAGTTCAAAGACACATATACAAAATCTATTTGATCATCTTTAATTTGTTGCAACACTTCTGACGCGAAAAAAAGGATATAACAGCAAAATATTGCACCAATCCACACAGTTCGTGAGATAAAACTTTAGTTCTATAAGAAAAATACTGAAGTTGTGCATGGCGTGTTAGGAATTCTGATTTTGATGTTATCGATAACTTGTGGGGAGATCTAGAAGACGAGTTTATATATATGAAAGGCATTTTCTTCAGCATCAGGACTCAGAATTACAACAGAATATGATTTGTAGAAAAACAAACCCGAACTGTGCTAAAAATTAATAATGTCAAGGAATAATAAGGCATTTGCAATCATCAAACTCATAGGTGGGTGCATAATACATTAAATATTTGTTTCTTCGGTTACTATATTGAATCTATCTTACTGTCCTTAAAATTTTTACGAGAGCAAAAGTAGTGTGATTACTTTATTTTTATAATAAAATTCTAACAGTCAAATTTTGTTAACTTTTTTATTAGTTTTTCAGCTTAATGATACCGATTATAAGATGTTTCATTTGTTTTGTAATTTATTAAAAAAAGTTTTTTGCTGTCCTTATAGTTTTTACATGTGCTGTGTACACTGTTAAAAATTTCGTGCTACTTTGAACCAAGATTTCGTGCTCGCAGCTATTACCAGCTGCCACCATAGGATGGTTCAATCGAAGCTCCAAACCTTGGAACGAGTTTACACCGTATTATTTGAAAAAAAATGGTACTATGGTTCAACCGAAGTTCCAAATCTTGGAACAAGATTTCACTATCTTATGGTGGCAGCTACTAAGCACCAAATTTCGGTTCAAAGTAGCACAAAATTTTTAACAGTGTATATATATGTATGTATATGTGCGTGTGTATATATATTTACTTTGTTTTAATTTAAAGAAAATAGCGCATTAGAATTTAGCAGATTTAATGATTCATTGAATTAGAGCTATATATTTTTTTATTTGTTTAACATCTGACGGCAAAATAAAAGCAATGAATAATATATTTCTCTTACTTACTCCAATTAAAATTTTTTGAGTTTTTAAAATTATATTTTATTGCATTAAATATTCTTATTTTACTGTTTAGTTCATATGTAAATGGATTCAGATATTTTTCTCAGAATTTAAACCATTTCCTAAAGCATTGAAATTTAGAGGGAATTCAGAAGCTAAGAGTATAGCCGTCTTAAACTTTTTCAGCCTCAAAATTAACTTAATTAAATCAAAATCAGTGTTGAAATTCGAAATGCGTCAAAGTACGGAAATGTACACAGATATTTGTCAGGAATATAAGCCCCAAAAAAAAAAAAAAGAAAAGAAAATGCAAGTAAGTGTATCAACGATCCTTGAGATACTGTTCAACAAACAAGCAGAGATCCACCCATAAGATTGAACCATCAGTCAATATCCTTGTTATGAAACTAAGATTTGTAATTGAAATCCAAGTCTTCAAAAATATTCTGCAATGGATAGCAAAGAGAAGATTCGGTTTATATTTGCGCAATTACTGAAAAAAATAAGAAGCTGTAAGCTATAAGAATTATATTAGAAATAAATCATCGGAAATGTTTCTTCACAAAATTTATTTATTAATAAGCCGAAGCAAAAAGGTGGAGTTATTAAGTGCATGCAAAAAGTGATTACTATAGCGGCTGAGAGCATTTTAAAATAACGTGACTATTCATTACTAACTTTGAAAGGATGGGGACTATGAGTAAATGCCAATCCACCACATATTTAGTTTGTAATATACGTGCGAACATTATAAAAATTTGCAAAATAAAATGTACACTGTAAAAAAAAATCTGTAAAGGTACTAAACGTTTTCTAGGAAACTGGGATTCCAAGAACTTTTCCTGTAACGGTAACAGCAAAAATTCAAGTTTCAGAATCGGTTACATGGATTTTTCCTGTTACCGTTACATGAAAAGTTCTTGGAATCCCAGTTTCCTAGAAAATGTATAGTACCTTTACAGATTTTTTTTACAGTGTACTAGCGAATGTTGCCATGTAAATTGAAATTATCTGTTGCCAGTTAGGAATATTCATAATTTCGTAACAGGGAAATCGCAAAAGATTTAAACAGAAAGATAACAAGTTGTCAAACACAAGTTCGTATGTTGTAAGCAAAATTTTGCAATCATAAGGTGGAAAAGACAAAATGCTGGAAATATTTATTATCTAAGTATTAAGTTAAACTCCAAAATTAAGCAGCCAAAAGAGATATTTCTTGACCAAATGGCGGTAAAAAGGCAGACATAATATGAAGTTAATGTTTATTTCAAAGCTAATTATTTTTGTCAAAGTCAATTTCAAATGCAGTTTGCATTTTATTTGACATCTAAATGAGGTTGATTCATCATATAAGTATATTTTGTCTATATAAGAGCCTTTTTTAAGACAAATAATAACAAAATCGCTATTATCATTATTATTATTTATTGTTATATTTATTTCTTTTTTATTTTAGTTTTGTTTATTTTTTTCCCTATTTTGCAAATGGTTTCTATAACTTTAGCAACATTTTTGACCTCAGCATATGATTCTCTATGATTGGTTTTTAACATAGAGAAAAGAATAGGAGTAGAAGTGCAGTATACTGTAAAAGCAATTTGCAAAATGAATCTGGTTTTCGCTCAATTTTCAATCCCCAAATCCATTAAGCCCAAACAAAAAAAGCACCTGGAACGTTACCGAATTCTTTGACATTACTCGTACATTCCTTAAATGAAAGTGATCGACTTATGTTTAAGACTTCTAAAGTAGAATTTCACTGTATTCTGAAGTTGTATTTCTTGTTTTCAGAAAAGCAGCTCTAAACATCAAGAGAACAGGTAATCAAACACCAGTTCGTATATTGTGAGCAAATTTTTGGAATCATAATGTGGAAAAGACAAAAAACTTAATATGAATGAATATGAAATGAAAAACTGTAAACGAATCGTCCAAACATGTTATTTTGTTTGGACCGAATGTAGCGCATTTTAGAGGCACATTTTTTTCGCCACGATACTTATATATATATATATATATATATATATATATATATATATATATATATATATATATATATATATATATATATATATATATATATATATATATGTACGTACATATATATATATACATACATATATATATATATATGTATATATGTATATATATATATGTACATATATATATATATGTATATATATATATGTGTGTATATATATATATACATATGTACATATATATATATGTATATATATATATATAGGTATATATACACTATATTGCCATTGATTATGGGACACTTGCGATTTTAGATATTTTACTAAATATCTAGAAAAATACATGAGGAATCATCTCGAAACTCTTAGTGTATAAATATAATAGTATACGTCATACATCTCCGTGAAGATTTTTTACCGAAACTCCATAGGGGACCGTCAACAAATTAAAAAAGAATGAATATCTTTTGAATAACCCTGTCAAAACTAATGTAGCAAAAGCGCTCAAACTCTAGATTATGATTGAATGCCTTATTGTAATACACTGTGTTCATTTTTATGCAACTAGCATGCATACTCGCAGAGTAATTAAGGTTTTTATAAAAATGGTCCCAAATTTTTCTAAGTTTTTCCCTTATAATTTTCAGAGTTCTTAATATAAAATAATAATTTTTTCAGAAAATATGACAAACAACATTGCACACAGTACCCTGTAATCAGAATTAAAAAATAATAAAAATTGTATGAAAAATGAGTAGGTTTACTAAATAATTTTTTACTGAGCATGCGTCAAAGATATCAAAAATTCATTTGCATATTATGTTAGCTAAATGTATAAAGCAACTTTTGTAAAAGTCTCAAAATTATAGCTTGAAAATTCTGAAAGTAATCGTCTATAGAAAAAGGACAAAATCCGTTGTTTCCAAAATGAAGCAAAAAAATGAGGGATTTTATTCAAAAGTAGTCGTAACATCCCGTATTGTGTATTCTATATTGACAATAATCAATGAATATATGGATACAACCCCTCTTGTTTTCGCTTCATTTTGAGAATAACGGATTTTCAACTTATTCAATTGACGATTATTTTCAGAATTTTCAAGTTATGATTTTGTGACTTTCACAAAAGTTGCTCTATACATTTAGCTAACATAATATGCAAATGAAATTTTGATATAGTTGACGCATGCGCAGTAAAAAATTATTTAGTAAACCAACTCATTTTGTATACAATTTTCAATATTTTTTAATTCGGATTACATGGTACTGTGTGCAATGTTGTTTGTCATATTTTCTCAAAACTATATTATTTTATATTAAGAACTCTGAAAATTATAAGGAAAAAACTTGGAAGAATTTGGGACCATTTTTATAAAAACCTTAATTACTCTGCGAGTATGCATGCTATTTGCATACAAATGAACACAGTGTATTACAATAAGGCATTCAATCATAATATAGAGTTTGAGTGCTTTTGCTACATTAGTTTTGACAGGGTTATTCAAAAGATATTCATTCTTTTTTAATTTGTTGGCGGTCCCCTATGGAGTTTCGGTAAAAAATCTTCACGGAGATGTATGACTTATACTATTATATTTATACACTAAGAGTTTCGAGATGATTCCTCATGTATTTTTCTAGATATTTAGTAAAATGTCTAAAATCGCAAGTGTCCCATAATCAATGGCAATATAGTGTATATATACTATATGTATATATATATATATATATATATATATTCGTTGTTATTTAGATAATGGCTACTGAAATTATATCTTTTACCGAATTCAACTTTCATACAACCTTTAAATTAATAACACACAAATTTCTTTAGACACATAGTGCCAACTCAGGGTAGTTTAGAACATTATACTTAAAACGAAACATAGGAGATGTTGTCAGATTCATAGGCTAGTCGAATATGATGAGGTTACAACAGCTTTGTTTTTGTTTTTTTGTAGATTGTATAAAATGAAATGCATACATAATAAATATTTGAGTATTATGCACTGTGATTTATTTAAAATTTTCTGTAAATTTAAGAGATTTTCTAGTTTGTAAATTAACGATGTTTCTATCCATGAGTATTTAAAAGTGATACTTGAACGGATCTCATCAGTAGCAATAACAGAAAATAAATCAAAGTGTAAGAGTAATACACTCCTTCCCCCAATTAAAGTAATTTACATTTACAGTATGCTTAAACGAATACAATTTCATAAAATATTTAGTGTAAAATTACTTTTAAAGTACCGTATTTACTCATGTACACTGTAAAAAAAATTCTGCAAAGGTACTAAACCTTTTCTAGGAAACTGGGATTCCAAGAACTTTTCCTGTAACGGTAACAGCAAAAATTCAACTTTCAGAATCCATTACATGAATTTTTCCTGTTATCGTTACATGAAAAGTTCTTGGAATCCCAGTTTCCTAAAAAATGTTTAGTACCTTCACAGATATTTTTTTACAGTGTATAAGGCGCACCCCTACTTTACAAGTAAAAAAGGCGATTTCTTAAATTCTTGTGTATAACGCGCACCATAAATTTGATACGCTAATGAAGAATGACCAAATGAATTCCTGTAAAAGAAGTTCGAAACAAACATTACACCAGACGAGAAAACAAGACGAAAATGCATTTTTAGACTTCGTGTTGTAAGAGAATGACGGGAAATACGAATGGGTGACAGTAAAAAGAATTGCTAATCAGCGTTTACATAATGTCACTAGCTCTGTTGTATAAAAAACTGCAAGGAGTGAAATAAATATGCAGTAATACTTCAATTAAGTAACATTTTCCGAGTTTTAATATCTTCTTTGAATAATTTCTTGTTTCATATGTATATAGTTCGAATGCATCCAACAGTAAAAAAAAAAATATTCCGTGTATAAAGCACACCTAGGAGTTTTGCCCTAATTTTTTGAAAAAAAAGTGCACCTTATGCACGCGTAAATACGGTATTATAAAACTTTCACAAATAACTATTTTATATTAATCGATAGTTTAATAAGTAATGAAATTTTAAATCTGCAAAACACATTCCTAGTTGATAAATGTTCAAATCTGAGTAAGAATAAAAATAAATATTACGCAATTCTCATCTTATAGAAGAAAATATATTTATTTCTAGTAAAATAACGAGATTTTAAATATTCATTAAACACTTTTAGTTAAATCAAGAAACAATAACATTTTCACTTTGAAGTATTGATTAAGAGACATACTAAAGTTTTACAAAATTTCCATTATAATAAAGAAAATTACGTTTATTGAGTGCCTGAACATACTCGGCTTTTTTTCAAAACGATTTTAGCTTTCAAGGTACTTATTATTTTAGTTTTTAAATTTAAGGAATAATCAAATAACTTTAATTTTTAATCGTTAGTGGATTTATTTCCAAGTTCAAAAATGCTAAGTGCCAGTATTTTAATTTTATCAATTCCAAGTCTTCTCAGAAGATTAAATTCAATATATATTTTAAATCATTTACATTTCAAGATAAATGCTGTCTTCTTCTATTAAACAATTCATTTAAGAGAATCATTTCGAATCCTCGTTCATCACGGTGTAATTGAGCATTTTAAATCGATAAATTTTTCGGTTTTCCCAACCAGGTTTTGCCTGATTGGCCAGAATTTTGACGTCAAGGTGTATGGTGTATTTTTGTCGGCCGATTATCTATGCTATGGGATATAGGCCCTATGGGTGGGTTGCCCTCCGTGGGGGTCTTTCTAAGGGAACCTAACCCATATTTACGCAAGGTTCGAAGAAAACCACGAAAACTTCGAACGGTTAAGCCGACGGTCGCGATTGGGTTCGAACCCAGCACCTACCGTCTACCAGTTTGGAGGTCAGAACCAATTTTGACGTCAAATTCCTCGTCTTTTGCAGGAAGAGTGGTTTCTTAAAAATCACCCGTGGCGATTATTTCGATATAGGGCTTTTTATGTTTTTCTCTACAAAAATTCATTGAAATATATTATTTCAGTTTTCTATTTGGATTTTTATTTTATCCAGTAATTGGTTTCTAAATAACGAATGGTTTCTAAATACGGCTGATGTGGGTGCATGTGTTTTTTTAATTATTTGCTATAGCGTCACTCCACCGCTTTTATAGAAAACGGTTACTTTACTATGTTATGGAGCATTCTCATTGGTCATAAAAGAGATATTCTATAAAAGCTGTGGAGTGACGCTAGAGCAAATGGATCGAATTTTTAACAGCGTAGCATTATCGAAATAATCGCCTATATGGGGAAATTAAATGCCGAGATTTTAAGGTGTTATAATTGACGAATATTTCTGATTTTCAATACCCGCCGAGATTTTAGCCGTACCGACAGCCATCTCATTTTTTGTGTCGATATGACAAATATGTTGGACGCTATTGACGTCACAAAAGTGTAATTTTTGCAGTGAATCCCACAATTAAGTAGGTTACTTACCATTCTTATATACTACCAAATTCCATGTTTCTATCTTAATTTGTTCAGGAGATAGATCAAATTCAGACATATAGACAGACGGACAATATATTTTTTTCTAAAAGCAAGTGTTTCGAAATCTTCAATGTCTAATATCGTAAAAAAGAAATTAAAAATTGCCCGTGAAAAAATCCAAACTGTCATTTTTTTCTATTTTTAAACAATTACAAGACTTACACTATTCGACGTACGTTGAGTAAGAAAAAGGAAATAAAGCCAACCAAGAACAACCACCCTATACCTTATCAAGAAAACAATAAACTACGGGAAGGAATGTCAGCTTTAAAAAATAATGAACATATGCAATTGTGACAACAACTACCAAGATAAAGTTTAACTTTGACAATTTACCATAAATTATGACATTATTGTCAATGTTAGAGAATTCGCTACAAAGAAAAGTCATTGAAAAATCACTAGTGAAAACAAAATCATGTAAATGACAGAAATAGAAACGAAATTGACGAGCTCTATACTAACGCTTTAAGATATTCCATTATTATCTGTACACAATAAAGTGCTAAATTTAGATTTGCCACAAAACAAATCAATAGCTTCAAAATAAAAAAAAAAATATGAGAATATGTATCTACATAATATATAGAAACGTGATAGTGGAGATTGCATCATGATAAAATATCATAGTCTATATTAGCAACGACATCTTATCTGTGCTTTAGGTAACCTTACATCAATGTGCCACACTCACGTTTTTGAATGCGAACACAGTTCTGAAGTGTAAGCGACTCATATGAAAACTGCCAGTGGGAAGTCACTCTTTTTACCCTTTTTTATAACGTTATTAAAAAACCCACTAAACTGTGGGTTATTCTACACCAAATGAGCAAATCAGGTGTGGCTGTCATGTCACAGATTTTATTTAAAATCAGCATATAAGTAAATCACACTCATTTACGAGGGAACGCAAAGTAATAGGTTTCAGACATGTTTTTTTCAGTACAAAAATTTACATTAAAATTCATACAAAATCCAGATCTTGTGTACATGCTCGAAATTTCAAGTTTGATTATTAGCGTTAGGAATGGAAGGACTGTATTAAAAATTATTTACACTTAAGAATGAACTATAAGTGACAGAATAGCGAAATTTAGTAATTTTGTTTTTATTCCTTAATTTATAAATAAATAAATAATAAAGAAAATGTGGAAGAAAATAAAATATTTCAGTTTTTTTCTTTTAAAAAGAAGGACACTTATTACATCTTCAAAATTTTTTGACGTTATAGCTAATGGAACATATTTAATACATCTAAAGTTTAATCCTTGCCTTTTTTATTCCTTAATTAGAAAAAAAATAAACAGTGAAAATTGTTGATTAAAAAATTCAAAGTTTTTATCATTTGTTTGTCTTTTAATAAAAGCTTTCAAAATCTTTAAACTCTTCGATATTATAGATGAAAGTGTATAGTTTATATATACGAAATTTTTATTCTTGTTTTAAATTTATTTTTACCTCAAGAATATTTTAAATTTGAGTAAAAAAAGACAAGCATCAATAAATAATTCTATTTAAAACTTAAAATCAAATAACAAATGTAGATGGTAGCACGAAGGCTCTTTTTCAGCAAGAATCTTGCAAAAAGCACGTGTTTGAAAAGAAAGATATCTTCAGAATGTCTCGAATATTAGTTTTTTGAACCCATTTCTATTATATTATCATGAAAAAGGCACTATCGAAATTTTTTGAGTGTATCTTGGACTTTGTGATCCTTATGGCTGTGCAATATTATTATTTTGGAACCTATCCTTTACTTATTTTGTGCGGATAAATAAGAGGAAAAATTAAGATTTTGTAATTTTCTCTAAAGTACGTTTTTGTGAAGACGAAGGAAATAAATAACAACTTTCAAATAACAACTCAATAAATAACAACTCAATCTTCATATGTTAAGATACACCAGAAATCAATTTCATAGACTTTTTTTAAAATTCTTTAAATTTTATAATGTTACTAATTTTTCAAAAATTTACAAATTTTTAATATTTACAACCAATTTAAGATTAATTATGATATTATATGATTATTTTTAGTTAATAAATATGAAGATTGCTTTTCAAATATTACAATATTGTAAAAAAAAATCATTTTTGTTAAATAGTTTTCGAGATACAAAACTTCAAACTCTTAACTTTGGACGATTCATGTCGTTCTAAATAACACGTTTTTTAAAGGTCCAAAACTGCTAAAAATGTTATTTTTCATCGAGATATTTTGCCGAGCTTCGTTTGAATATGAATTGAACATGTGTATAAAATTTCATTAAAATCGGCTCCTATGCAGCCACGAATTTTTGTATATTTTTGCTCATTTGACATGGAATGACCTCTTAGTAAATACCACTCTAGAACGACACAGCAGAGTAACTAAAGTGATTCATTAAACAGTGCTACAGACATGACTTCCAAGATTATTAGGTAAATGTTTGCAAGCGAATTTCGACCCGCGGCTATTTACAGAACCCGTTACGCTAAGCCTGTGTGCAGTTACACAGGAGCCTGAGGTGAGGTATAATGATAATAATTATAATAATTAAAATTATAACCTGTGTATAGTGTACAATGTGGAAAAATGTAAAATCTATTTTTTCTTATATTTACTATTGTTCTGTAACACTTTTGTAACCTTTCTTTAGTATAGAAAGACCAACCCCGAATCGATGCCAAATGGCAAACCTTTTAATATGAGCCTGTTGCTGTGAGTAATACATCATGCCCGTGATAAAATTAGTGGCAACAAGCCACCCTCTAATTACAATATTTAATAAATCAAACTATAATCAGTACATTGTTAAAAATTTGAATTTTTCCTGTATTGTCACTCCACCGCTTTTATCAAAAACGTTTACTTCACTGTATTATGGAGAATTCTCATTGGTCAAAATAGAGATATTCTATAAAAGTGGTGGAGTGACAAAGCAGCAAACATTTCAAATTTTTAACAGTGTACAGTATTTTTTATCTAGCTTAACTCCGTGCAAGTCCTAGTGACCCGGATGTAGGGATTCGCGCAAACATTATTAATTATTTTCTAACAGGGAAAATATGCCTGATTAAACATGTCTAGTTCATGGATTTAATTCCGAAATTTATGTCTTGAAAAAATTCTGTTCCTCGCTCAAGAAAGTTAAAATTTTTAAATTCTTTTTTAGATAGAGATAATTTGATTAGAGTAACTTGTCGACTCACGAAATCTAATTCGATTTTTGATCAAAAATATTCATAGTTTTCAACCAACAAGTAATCGGTTGACCGAATTCACTTTTAATCGTTATTGTCTTTAGACTCCAGACTTATTTGAACGTTGTGCATCTAAATTATCGTCGACAGCATAGTTACTGTTAGTAAGATTGTGCATGGTATACATTATGCTTTAAGATTAAGCCTATACAGTTGCGGAATCATCTCTCTCCTAAAAGAATTTATACTCAGTTCCTCATTTTCAAATGTATGATTACATCAATGTGAAGGTTTCAAAATAAATATAAGAAGCAAAGTAAGGATAGTTTCCAAACATTCTAGCTTGTTTTATTCTTATGTATGGTCACTAAAGCTAAAAACTTGGAATTTTTCCCCTACTAGACATTCGAGACAATATTAGCAACTTTAAAGACATTCTTTTCTCGTCCTGGAAAAATCCCTGTAACTTTTATCGATTACGCTAAGCATTTTGTCGGGGCTTCAGAAAAACGGAAGTGTTTATGGAAACTTGTAAACCGTGATGAGGTTTCAAACTGTTTAGTTTCAAAAGGCATCCACGAGAAATTTTCTACTTCCAATGTTCCTTACTTTGATAGGCTATGGGATGTAAGAGTTATGGTCTTACACCGAAAGACGCTACCTTAAATTTCTTATTACATTCTCTTTTGTCCAATGATGCTGTATTAATTTAATTCCCGAAAATAGTAAATTAATTAAGGAAAAAACTAAAAAAAATCCAATCAATTTGAAATCGCTAATAGAATAGTTATTTCAGTCAATTATGAGAAATATAGAAATTGTTGCTTAAAAAATAGATGTGTATATATATATACATTTTTTCTGCAATCACATGTTGGTATGCTAAGGAATTCTCCACTCTCTATTTACACTTGAACTCTAAGTCGCAATATTAAAAAAAATCTTAGGTACTGACGCAAATGCTTGAGTACTAGATTTAAGCATTGCAATGATATATATATATATATATATATATATACATACTCCGCAAAACATGTTGGTATTATTAAAAAATTCTTAATACCTACATTGCACTTGATCTCCAAGCTGTTTTACTAAGATAATCACAGGTTTTGACGGACATGTCAGAATAGTATTATTATGAACTGCAAAGGGTATTTTCAGACATCCCAATTACAAAAATTATTATATTGCACATAAAAATAATTAAACCATCTGAAATAAATTATATAACGTCATATATGCAAGTATTCTTAATTGCGCATCAATTATGATAAAGTTTCTTATTTGTAATATGTATAATATTGTATTTGTTTATTTTTTGTACATTATTTCATAAATAATGGAATATATACAATATTTTCACTTAATACATGTATTGAAAGATTTATTAAATTAGTCTTGATTCAGTTTGGGAAATGTATTTTGCGGCAAAATCTAAGAAAATAAATTCTCCAAATATCATTTAAAATCATATATAAAATCCTAAAATCGTAAAGGAGTATGTATATATATATATATATATATATATATATATATATACATACTCCGCAAAACATGTTGGTATTATTAAAAAATTCTTAATACCTACATTGCACTTGATCTCCAAGCTGTTTTACTAAGATAATCACAGGTTTTGACGGACATGTCAGAATAGTATTATTATGAACTGCAAAGGGTATTTTCAGACATCCCAATTGCAAAAATTATTATATTGCACATAAAAATAATTAAACCATCTGAAATAAATTATATAACGTCATACATGCAAGTATTCTTAATTGCGCATCAATTATGATAAAGTTTCTTATTTGTAATATGTATAATATTGTATTTGTTTATTTTTTGTACATTATTTCATAAATAATGGAATATATACAATATTTTCACTTAATACATGTATTGAAAGATTTATTAAATTAGTCTTGATTCAGTTTGGGAAATGTATTTTGCGGCAAAATCTAAGAAAATAAATTCTCCAAATATCATTTAAAATCATATTTAAAATCCTAAAATCGAAATATGTATTTTAGTCACGTCAAATCTTTACTTGAAAGTTTATGTTGCACATATATTTCAAATGCATTTCTAAGAAAGAATTTTCCATGCATTAAATTTTCTTAATCATATTATATATTTCAATATGATAAAATGCTTTTTGATAGCATAGTCTAAAAAGTGTATTTTAATGTCTTATATAAAACTTTTTTCCCTTTTAAAGTGACTGAACCGCCCATGATGAAACATGATTTAAGTGTTCTGCATAAGCATATAAATCTCCTATAAGCTTATTTTGAAAGTGATGCTATTTTCATATCTTTATTCGACATTTAGTGTCTTGTTGCATCTTCACCGAAAAAATTGTAATATTATGAAATGTAGAGTTAATATGGCACTTGGTTTCATAAGCAACTCAATAAAGTGGATAAAGTTCAAAGGAATATTCTTAGTACTGAGCTAAAGAATTTTAAAATAAATGATTTTCCTGCAAATTCATAAATATTTCTCCAGCTACCTTTTTATTACTTTTTCTAGAATTATTATAAAAATTCACACTTAAAATTGAGTATTGTAAAATGTTATGCAACTTTTTTATTTATGTCATTTCTATTTGTTTTTTACTTTAATATTAAGAATTCATATTAATTTATTTCTGCAATGAGAGTTTTAATTTTAGCTTTCCATCAGTGTTTCCTTGTTTTGTCAAAAATAAATATTTTATTTTTACAAAAGAATAAAAGTGAATTGTTTAAAATGCACCTATTCGTGTTTGGTAAATTAAATAATTAAAAAAAATATTCCACTAATGGAACATTCTAAAGAAGGGCCTCAATCGCAAAATTTTCACTTTTGAAAAAACAGTGCAATTTCTAGCACTTATTCTCTTACATGTCCATACATATAATAATGTTATGTGACGTCGGTTAATCATATCATGTAAGATTACAAAATACAAGGGCTGTTTGTTTTTAACCTCCGGTGAGCCATAGAAAAACCACTAATTGAATAATAAAATTCTTTCATAGCCTAGAGACAAGTACATAAATCTACATTTTGACGTAGTTGCTCTAAAGTTTGAGTCTTATTTTGTACTGGTGAGCGAGGGGGATCGCACTCTTAAAAAAGAAGGCGGCCGCCAGTGATTTGAGATAAGTCTGTAAGACGTTTTGACGATTTAGCAATAATGGAAAATGAAATAAGAGGCAGTCAACCGAGACCTCTCTTGAAATCTCGTAATAATAAAAAATCGAACATTCCCTTCTCCTTTTTTTGGGGTGGGAGGTGGGGAATGGGTGATTGAATGGGATGTGTTAGATTTTTGCAAGGATATTTTGAGGTGCAATTTCGACTAGTCCTGAGGAACTGTTACCTTTCCGAGATTTGAAGATAGATTTGAGTGGACTGCACTTCTTTTTATTTTTCATTCTAACAATAATCCTCAAAAAGCCTTGGAAACTTATTTTCATAAGCTGGCCGCAATCTTCTCTGAAAAGGGTATGCTCCCCGTCGCTAACCAGTCCGAAAACTAACTCAATCTTTACTGAGACTATGTCGAAATAAAGCTTTGATTGTATTTGTCTCTAGACTATAAAAAAAAATTTTTCACCCTTCTCTTTATTTTACGGCCTATCAGAGGTTGAAAAATAGCAGCCCTCGTAAACCATTCTGAATTACCTTTAAATTTCTATAATTTTATGCAACGATATTATAGAAAGGTAATTAATTTTTAAACGTCAATAATTTACTTCAATTTAACTTTAAAATTCGAAGTTTTAGTACTTATTTATATTTGCCTTACCAAAATATATATATATAAATGAACTTTTAAAGTTATAACTTTCTGTGACACAAATTGACAATAATGAAATTATCTTGTGACAGAATTGGAAAAGCATTTATTTGTTCATTCATTTTTTGGGCGATTGTCTACAAAACTTTACGCTTAAAGTCCATACATATTAAGTATTAATCTGTTTTTAGACATTGATTTAATCACAATTAAGGCTAAAATTTAAAATACATAGATTTTACCAGATAATATTTCTTCATTGAAATCAGAATTATATAAAACAAAATGAAACTAATTTGTTTACCTTCTGCCTTCTGAATCGGAAACTATGAACAAATATTTGAGGAACCATATACTTTAGGCTAAATTTGGAAATGTAATTGCCACTATTACCTGTGGAATAGAAATAACAATGTGAAGACATACTCAGGGTTCGTACGGGTCCTGGAATTTTATGACCACGAAATTCTTGGGTACCAGTATTTTCTTACAGAAAATTCCTATTTAAATAAGACAAAAATTCGCGCTTTCGAACTATTTTTATTTTTCTCTAAAGAAATGCTGGTATTTCACCTTGAAAATAACGGTACCCGTACGAACCATGATATTTGTGGCTCGGCATATAATAATTGTTAGTCTCAATCCATTTTACAAAATATGCTCTGTTCATATTTAAACAGTTATATCTAAATTTTTACGCAATTTTCATTTCTAGATACTGGCAGTTACCTCAAGCGATTTTACCCGTTTTTCAAAGTTAGGGCTGTGCAAAAAGTTATTTAGATTAAGCGCAGTAAGTCAAATTGGATAGACTAAAATATATATAAAGAGTCATTTTGAAATGCGAACGAATTACAAAGGTTTTAAAAGAAACTGAGAAAAAAAATAACAGGAATATAGAAAATCTTAAACAAGAAGCATTTGCAGAAATTACTCTTTTCAGTAATTTAGATTCGCAGTTATTATAAATAAACAATCCGATTTAATTTGAAGTTTAATGCATAAATGATTGCAGGATAAATTAGCAGTTTTTTAAAATCATATACTTAGATTCTGTTAATCTCTATAGAACTAGAACGCAGTTTATAAAACAAAAAACTTTATAGAATCCTAACATATTTACTACATAACCATGACTTCCATTAATTATTTTTCAAGCTATAAAGATATTTTTCTAGGTAGAAATTTTAGAAAGAGCGAAAAATCTAAGTATCACAGAGAGACAAGACTTAATTTATTAAGAAAAAATTCTGTTTACAATGCGTGAAAAAATGAATGTTGATACCTAAACGTTTCTAAGCAGAGACTGCAATCAGAAAAGACAAATTAGAATAAAATTATTTACTCCGTATTTTCTGTTTATTTATTTATTTATTTATATAAATATTTATGGTTTGCTTTAATTTTAGTGATTTTACTGGAAATTAGTTGAAGTTCATACTTTATTTATGTATAAATTGTACAAAGGAAAAAGAATGTTTCATGTGGTTATCTATGTATGAAAATATATCGTTTTTAATATTTTTCTACGATTTACAATTTATGTCTTTGAACACAATATATAAATGTATATATACATATATATATATATTATGGTATCAAAACTCCTTATTAGAATTATTTTTTTCGAAACCATTACGAAAAGTGTCCCTGAAGACTCAAAAATCTCTGTCGCCTTGGGCGAAGGTAGATTTCGAAGTTAAACACTCATTCAATCACGAAAAGTAATATATGATTAGAGACAAACTCATTTTAACAACTTTATTTGGTCGCTTTTAAAGCATTTTTTATTCCATTTTACTGTAATAGCTGGTTTTATCAGAATAATCTTAAGCGAAATTCGGCTCAAATGCCCACTTTGACCGTATTTTTTGAAATATATTCTTACTCTATGAAAACATCGACTATTACGGCACATTCTAGAGCTTCTAAATAAAAAGCAAAACTGAATTTATAAATCAGTGATAAATTACGTATTTTGTTATTTGAATGTATCTTCAATTTTTCAATCACGATCGCTTCGAGAAATTTGGTTCCAAATACCCAAATTGTCAGCTGTTTTTTTAAATATATTCTGCCTTTATTAAAAATCTTATCAATACGGCACATTATACAGTTTCTAAGTAAGAGAATATGTCAATTGTATGCGTTTGAGAGCAAAAATGGATTTAAAAATAAATCAGAAAATATGCAGTTCGTTATTTGAATACTTCCTCATTATTTCAATCACGATTGCTTCGGGAAAATCTACTCAAAATGCTTATTTTAGCAGCATTTAAAAAAATATATTAGACTTAAAAAAAAACTGGTTAATGCATTATATAGTTCTTAAATAAGGCAACCTGCCATTTGGATGCGCTTAAAGTCAAAAAATTATTTAAAAAAGAGTCAGAATATAAGCAGATTGGATTTGAAATTTTTTCTTGAACTTCTTTTTTTTCATTTATTTTTGCTATAATAATTGGTTGTATAAAAAACTTGTCTGTATAAAAGTTGTAGATGTTATTGAGAGGATGTAAAATGCAGTTAACAGAATTTCATATCTTAAGAATTGACGAAGTTATGGATTTTTTTTTTGTTTAACCCCCCCCTTTTTTGTTTTCGTTTTCTTTTCAGTAAGAGTTGGTCCTATCAAAAACTTGAAAACACAAAAAAAGATAATATTAAGAAAATTTATTAAAAAAAAATAATTGGATTTGATGTCTTGAGGTTTGACGAAGTTATCATTTTTTTTCTCCCGAAAACCCTATTTTTTCACCCCTCGAGCCTATTTTTAACTTTATCAAAAATATGTCATTTATAAACTTTCCTTAGAAATATTTCACACATTAAACTGATTTGATATCTATTTTAATTAATAAATTCTGAGTTTTTTCTATTTTCACCCCCTTGGTCAGACTTTGCTGTGATTTTATGTATGATTTTAGAAAAGATTTGAGCTGAATTATAGAAGTTATAGTGTCCATAAATAAGTGATATAAAGAGATAGATAGATAAATTTTTTTGTTGATGGTAATTTTAGAGCCTAGGATTCATGATCGGTGCCTGCAAGAATTTTTAAGAAATTCCAAATGAAAACGAAGCGAATAAGTAGTATCTTATACGAAATCAACCTAATAATGTCAGAATCATTTAAAACAATAGAATTTAACAAATGCAAGTGTATTTACCTAATGAAATTGGTCATGTACAACTTGTTTTTGACACTTTATAAGCATTTTCCTGGAAAGAATGTTAAAAAAAAAACTTCTAAAATGCCAACAAAAAATAATTTTAAATGCATTTATAATTATGAATCACTCTGACAAGTCAAAGATTATAGCTCTGCGACATTTAAAAAAATATATTTGTAAATCATTTGAATAATTCATATTTTAAAAATATATGGTCCTAAAAAAGTAAATTTAAATAAATATTTTTATTTCTATTTAAAAAAATAGACAGCAGTTTTAAAACACTTTTTATATTAGGGTAATTTTAATAAATTTCGAAAAAAGTATACCTGTAACCATTATATAACTTTAATACTAATCAGTGTCAAACATATCCATTAATTAACCTTTTAAAAATGTATTTTGTCGGACCTGATTATAGAGTTATTGTTGCCGATTGAAACTGCTTTTAATTAATTTAACATTTTCCCTGAACCGTGGTTTTTAATATAAACCTTTTCATTCTATTTAATTGAAATGTCATTCTGTACTTTGATTTTATTTTTTGCGCCTTATCTTTTAATTAACGGTGATTGTTCTGTTACAATTTGATTCATTAACCACATTTCTAGTTCTTCCTTCCGACGTTAGAAGATCTTAATAACTGAGCTTTTTATTAAAATTAAAATTAATAACTCATTTTTAATTAATGCTTTACATTTTAATGCATTGGAATATAAATTTTAATTTGTCTTTTGAAGTCATATTTTAAATATTCTTAATAAAAGTACTTTTTTTCGATTACCACACTGGTATTTTACAAATTGTGCAAACTACTTAATTGCACCGAATAGAATCAAAATGACAAAAACTGAAAATGTAAATTTGTTGAAAATAAATTTGACCTAAAATTGGGCCAATGTATTTCAATAGCTACAGAAAAGTAACTTTGAATAAAATGAAATTTCACAAAATTTTACAATTGTATTGAGACTGTAGTAAAATAAAAACTGTTTTACTACATTGTAAAAAAGTTGGATTCCAGAGGCTAAAATTAGAAATAAAAACCTTTATTATTTAAAGTAATAATTTAAAAACAAGACACTTACTCATACCCCACGGAAATCTAATTTTGGTTTCGGAAGTATTTAATTAGATAAGACATTTTTGATCAGTTAAGTAAGAAAATATATGATGACCCCCAGAAGCAAACAGGCATAAGTGACAAAACAGAAGAAAATGAGTTAAATGTACAGGATATTTGCAAATAAGGCTATTTACCCAGGTAAAAAAATCAGCAAAAAACCTTTAGAAAAAATAAAATTTTACAGGGATTTTGAAGGTTTCTACAGGGATTTTGAAGGCAAATTAAAAGCGCAGGTTTATTTGAGGGAATTTACTGTTAATCAAAAGATTTTATGCAGGCATTTATCTGACCTCCAAATTACTAATCGGGTATTTTGAAGGTCACTTCAGGTATTTTGAAGGAAATTGAAAACTGAACAAAATGCACAGATTTTTAAAGGTTGTATAGAGGCTTTTATCAGCAAGTTAATGGCTTTCAATTTACCGCTAGTGACTTAGCTGTTTTTTGATAAGTATACTTCAGGTATTTTGAAGGAAAATATAGCCTTCAATTTGCCTTCAGTGACTTAGCTAATTTTTGATAAGTGTACTTCAGGTATTTTGAAGAAAAATATAGCCTTCAATTTGCCTTTATTGACTCAATGACTTAGTGAATATTTACAATTTATTAGTTCAAGCCTTCGTTTTGTTACGTGAGGACGTGTCCCAGAAATGCTCTTCAAAATACAAGAATAGGCGCGACCCACGGCCCGCGGGACAGGAACATTCTGTTGATTTACATGCGTTAATATCTCAGCTACATTTTGAGGTAAGTTGCATGTTTTTAGGACAATTATTAATTAAATTATAAGTAATTAATTATCACATCCCTTTGCCAGTTAATTCTATCGGCGTTTACAGATACTAAGTTCCACAATTCTAAGAATTTAATTGCTTAAACTCTTAATTAAAAATTCTCAAATCATGTAAAAATCATCTCCATAGTCTAATTTTCAATCAAGATTAGTTTATAAAAATTTTCTCATAAAAATTCTCGCATTAATTAAAGTTTTATTATTATTTCTTCCAAATTAATCTAGAACCACGTGTTCGAATTCGAGCTAAATAACGCTAAGTTCAGCCTAATGGGGATAAGTATTAAGATATATATCCACAAGATAGGGTCTCGTTCACCCCTGCCGGCAGCAATTCAGACCCCGTAGCGACCACGTGGAATTTCTGAACTTTGAAAAAAATCTCAAGATTAAAAAACTTCAAGACAATACACTGGCCTCAAATGTACCCCGTTAATATATATTGTAATTATATTTATATATTGTAATTATATGCATTTATATAAAAAACTTTAACTATTTTCTCCATTTTTAATGTTTTAATTTCTAAACTTAGAATATTTTTCGACTTTTTTTTTCATTTTTTCGCAAAAATATTTTTTTTCGAATTTTTAGATAAAAACTGGGAAATTGATTAATTATTACATAAAATTAACGATTTTAATTAATTTTCTTTGAAATTTAAAATTTTTTTTAGTACGGCATTTTTGTTTTTACCGGTTGTCGGCATGATTACGCCGCACTCACCGTACTATCCATCCAGCCGTAAAACACTAATTTCTAATTATCTCATTAATTAATTAATATTTATTCTTTTCCGCTGGGTTCCTATACCTACGACTTCTAAATTAGGGGGAGGAGGGGTTATTGTTTATTTTGAGTACAATTGAGAAATGTGAAATTTAAATCTTTGTTTTCACACATATAAAGGGAAATTGCAGGTTTTTTACCTTCAAGAAACCTTAGTTCCAAATACCTGTAAAATACCTGAATATTGTTTTTTCAGGGAAAATGCGGGTTTTTTACCTTCAAGAAACCTTAGTTCCAAATACCTGCAAAATACTTGAATATTTTACTTTCAGGGAAAGTGCAGGTTTTTTACCTTCAAAAAACCTTAGTTCCAAATACCGGTAATTTACCTGAACTTTTTTTTAAAGGTTTTTTGCTGATTTTTTTACCTGGGTATTTGGAGTTACAGAAATTTAAACTTTTTAATTATGCGCTGTGTTCTAGAGATTAACTAATTAAGCTCTTCAAGCTACTCAAATAATTACCCTCTTTAATATCTATTTAAATTTGTACTTGCGACAATATTGTAGTCCAAGAATACTTTAAGAAATATTGTGTCGACTTCCCTTTCGCAGTTCCTGAAATAAGAGATCAAAGGAAAGCTATAAAAAAAGCAAATGTTTCATTTTTAAATTCAGTTAATTACTATTAATGCCAAACTTTAATACCTTTTTAACGTACAATAAATTGAAAATATGTGTAAAATACAACTTTTTTATTCTAGAATATTCATAATATTTACTCTAATCATTTCTGTCATTAAACAATATGAAATTGTTTTTAAAAAATTTAGTAAAGTAAAAAAGCTGAAGTTTTTTTTTTTTTTTTTTTTTTTTTTTTTTTTTTTTTTTTTTTTAATCAAGCTATTTGTTCTTGCCCATACGACGCGACGTAGGGAGAAATCAATTAAGTAGTTAAACTCAATTCATTGGAAATTTCAATTTGTCACTTGTATCTCTTGGCTTCTGTGGTCCTCATATGCAGGATGTAAAACAAACGATTAGTATGCGTTCAAACAAACAACTCTCCTGAAAGATTGCATGGTCAGGATTAAGACGCAGCAAGTAAGAAAAAATTATGCGTTAACTATAGATTAAGAAACACCTTCCAACACTTCCTGAAATCTCTAAGAAACTTTGTTATTGAGGGAATTGTTATTGTATTACTTTCCATAGCCAAATATTTATTCTAATTATTTTGAACAGGCCTGTATTTGATAGTAGGTTGATAAATAGACTATATTATTTGGTAATTTAGTTTAGCAAGAAAACGCAAAACTAATTGAAATTTTCCTTTCTTGCAATTTATACTAATAGACGGTATCATACTTAAATACTTTTGTTCCGCCCGATAGTTTACCTAGTACCTTTAATAAACAAAAGTTTTTTGCTAAAATTTAGTGCAAAGGAAAATACTTTTTTTTAACTACTTAAATCACATTTCCAGATATTATTATCCAATGGCGACATTGTATCCTGTTTTTTGCGTGATCCTGTACATAATTTTATCTATATTCCACAAACATTTCTTAGTAATCTGAATGTAGTTCAACGTAAAAACGCATAACTTATTTAAAAACCACCTTTAAGAAAATTACGTTCGTATTCAGTAACTTTTCCAAGATCTTTTATGTAAACATCAATATCTAAATTGTGTAACTATTAGCATTTTCGCATACTATATAATATGCATACCTTTAGTGAAACTTAAAAATGTATTTCATCCATCCAACAGCCAACATCTATAATATGCAGTACTTGGGATGGAATATAATATTTGAAATCTTTTGTGTGTGCCTGTAGATGCTATGCACTCCGTATTATGCATGAAATAAGTCATATTAAGTTGCAGCGACGTATATGAATTTGATTATAAATAAAATCGCTTACCATAATTAAAATATATCTTAAACAAGCCCCCCTTTTATTGTTATGTAATAAAATTCTTTTGTGTGGCCTTGTACTTGAATAATAATAATTCTTTTCAATATCTACTTTGAAATATTCTAGTTCACTTCAAAGATGAATATAAATTTAAATATGTTTGACAGGGTGTCATTTTTCTCCGTAAGCCGTAATGTAATTTAAAAATGTTGACTGTCCATGTAAATTAACTAATCATGGTAGAAGCTTTATTTTCAATAGGGTTCGTGCAAGAGTAAACGTCAATAACGTCCAAAAATTTCACGGTGAACCGAGTATACACTACATGGCCATTGATGACCGTCCACTTGCGATTTTAGACATTTTTTCAAATGTCTAGAAAAATACATGAGGAATTATTTTTTTATGCTAAGTGTCCACTTTGAAAGCATTTTTTAAAATATTTTCTGTCTTTATCAAAAAACTGGGCAATGCGACACATTATATAGTTCCTAAATAAGAGAATCTGTGAATTGGATGCATTTGAGAACAAAAATGGATTTAAAAACGAGTCAGAAAAAAAAAAAACGCAATCTCTTATTTGAATACTTCCTTAAATTTTCAGCCAAGATGACTTCGGAAAATTCTGTTCAAAATACCCTATTTAGAAACTTTTTTGAAATATATTCTGTCTTTATCAAAAAACTGACCAATGCGTCATTTTATACAGTTTCTAAATAAAAGGATCTACCATTTGGATGCGTTTAAAATCAAAAATGAATTTAAAAATGAGTCAGAATATAAGCAGTTTGGATTTGAGATCTTTTCTCCAACTCCTATTTTTGTTTCATTTATTTTTGCTATACGAATTAGTCCTATGAAAATTTTGTCAGTATAAAAGTTGTAAAATAAATTTAATTAGATTTGATAATTTAAAATTGGCGGAGTTATAGATTTTTTTCTTTTTTCACCCCCCTTTTTCTTTTCGTTTTTAATTTTTTTAATCGCTAAAAAATTGTCCTATCAAAAACTTGTAAATACAAAAATTTTAGATAATTTTAGGGACATTTATAAAAAATTTAGTTGGATTTAATATCTTGAGAACTGACGAAGTTATGAATTTTTTTCTCCCAAAAACCCTGTTTTTTTCGCCCCATCAGCCCATTTCTAAATTTATCAAAAATCTGTCAAGCATAAACTTTTGGCCTACTTTAAAAAAGTAACATAACTTTAAACCGAATCGATATCTCTTTCATTAAGCAGTTATGGCGTTTTTTCGGTTTTCACAAAAACCCTCCATATTTCCATTCTCTTGGGCCAATTTTGCCAATCAACGAACTTAGCCGAGATTTTATACTCTTTGATTTTATATATCAGTTTTGAAGAGATTGGAACAAAACTATAGAAGTTATAGTGTCCGTAATAAAGTTATATATATATATATATATATATATATATACAGATACACTAGTGTCCAAAAGTTAAGCATAATTGGTAATTAAGTAAGTAATGAAAGAAATATAAATCGAAATGTGGTGAAACTCCAGGTGTGTAAACAAAATAGTACGCGTCATATATTTTCGCGTAGAGTTTTCCCCGAAATCGAACAGGGGATCGTCAGCAAATTGAAAAAGAACGAAGATATTTTGGATAACCCTGTCAAAACTAATGTAGCAAAAGCGTTCAAACTGCACATTATGATAAAATGGCTTATTGTAATGTACTGTGTTTATTTTTATAAGGATAGCATTCATACTCGTGGAGAAATTAGATTTTTATAAAAACAGTCCTAAGTTTTTTGCTTATAATTTGCAGAGTTCTTAATATAAAGTAATGTTCTTTTCTGAAAATATGACAAACATCATTGTACACAATACCCTGTCATCAGAATTTAAAAATAATAAAAATTGCATGAAAAATGAGTAAGTTTAATAAATAATTTTTCATTACGCATGCGTGAACGATATCAAAATTTTATTTGCATATTGTGTTAGCTAAATGTATAGAGAAACTTCTGTAAAAGTTTAAAAAAAAAATAGCTTGAAAATTCTGAAAATTATCGTCTACAGAATCAATTCAAAATCCGTTATTCCTAAAAGGAAAAAAAAATCAAGGGTTTTATCCAAATACAGTTGTACGTGCAATATTTGTCTAGGCACGAAACAATGGAATATGGATACAGCCCCTCAGCTTTTTGCTTCATTAGGGAATAAAATATTTTGATCTCATTCTATCAACGATAATTTTCTGATTTTTTTTTTTTTTTTTTTTTTTTTTTTTTTTTTTTTTTTTTTTGAGATTATGTTTTTGAGATTTTCACAAAAGTTGCTTTACACATTTAACTAACACAATATGCAAATGAAATTTTAATAGCGTTCACGCATGCGCAGTAAAAAATTATTTAGTAAACCTGCTCATTTGTCATACAATTTTTATTATTTTTAAATTCTGGTGATAGGGTGTTGTGTACCATGATGTTTGTCATCTTTTCAGAAAAGAACGTTATTTTATATTAAGAACTCTGCTAATTATAAGCAAAAAAACTTAGGACTGTTTTTATAAAAACCTTAATTTCTCTACGAGTATACATGCTATCCTTATAAAAATAAACACAGTACACTACAATAAGCCACTTAATCATAATGTGCAGTTTGAACGCTTTTGCTACATTAGTTTTGACAGGGTTATCCAAAAGATCTTCGTTCTTTTTCAATTTGTTGACGGTCCCCTGTTCGATTTTGGGGAAAACGCTTCGCGAAAATATATGACGCATACTATTTTGTATACACACCTGGAGTTTCACAACATTTCGATTTATATTTCTTTCATTATTTACCTAATTGCCGAAACGTCAGTGAAGGCTTACTTTGGAGACACGAAATTTTTTGGATCTTATCTGTCTGTCAGTCTGTCAGTAGTCTATCTGTTCCGCGATAACCGACGTAAAAAGCATTCCATAGGCTTGAAATTAAGTGGGTATGTTAGTGAGACACAGGTATTAAGCTGTATAGATTTTCGTTAGATTTGATTCATTCGTTCGAAAGTTATAAAATATTCTATCTCGCGCAATAATGCTTTTCTATGGCAAATCCAATGATTTTCAATTTATTTCCCTGAGAGAAAATGACACATTTGATTAATGGAATTCAATGATAAATGAATGCTAAGATTTACCAGTTAAATTATTCGAATTGTTTTGAAAATGTGTCAACGCATTTGTCAGTTTTTTAAAATTAGTACTGTAAATTTTGGAGATTTTTTATAAATGTGTTCCATTAATATAAACTAATTTGTTTTAAAGCTTTACTTATTTCAAGTGTATTTATTTCATTTTCTTTATTTTCTCTTAATGGTTACTAAACAACCATTCATCTTAATCCTTATTCTTATAATGTTATAAATTTGAAAGCGTGTACGAAAATTTAAATGAAGTCAACATCAAAACTGATGAATTAATTAATGTCTTTGTATCTTTGCGTATAAATATAACATAGCCCAGAAAAATCATAGGCCATGTTTTATTAATTTTATTCAAATATTTTCCTTAATAATTCAAAATTTCCTTCTTTTTCATGTAGAATCAATAGGGATTTTTTAAATAAAATTTAACCAATTTCCTTTATCGTTGCCAAAAACAAAATCAAAATTTGGAATAATAATTTTTTAAGAGCAGTAAGTTTCAATTGAGCAATTTCCGTTCGAACAATTGAGCTAAGAAAAAAAAAATATGACGTCAGAATTAAAATAACTATATATATAGTACTTTTTGTTAAATATTAAACACGGATATTTGTTTCGTTAATAAGAATTATTCTGACAAAAATGGGGACATAATTAGAAATAAAAAAGAATTATATTTTTAATAAATATTTCGCTTAGTAAAATATGAAGTCATAATTGAACAAAAACAGGTATTTTATAGTAGTCGTTTAAATTACAAGAAACAGGGATGTCATTAACTCATGAATAATGACGTCATTGCCGAAACTTTCGAGAAGGCTTACTTTGGAGACACCAAATTTATTGTTTTTCATCTGTCAGTCTGTTCTTCAGTCTGTATGTCTGTCTGTCCCGCTATAACTGCCGCAAAATGTAATCAAAACTTTTTTTTTCGGAAACAAAATCGTAAAACTCTAGATTACTGTGTTTACACTTACAAAAGTTACTGCTATATCAGGTTTAGGTGTTTGTGGTTGGCAGGCGTGTAGAAGTATGAGGATAATGAAAAATATTTGTCCAAACTGTTACTTATCCTTATAATGTATAAAGAAATGCAAGATATACAATAACCATTAGCACAATTATTAGAAAGTGAGAAATTTAAATTAAGTGAGGCTCAGGGGGTTCAGGGAGGGGGAGCCCCCCTGAAGAAATCTACTATGTTATAAAAATAATAGATTATGAAAATTTCAGAATTTCCTAACATAACTAAAATTTAATTTGACGGATTTGATGCTGAAAACTTTTACTGATGCTGAAGAAATTTACTATCTTTTAATAAAGAAAACAAAAATAATAGATCATTAAAATTTCAGTACATCCTTACATAACTAAATGTTGAGTTTACCGCTTTAGATGACTTAAAACTTCTAATTCTTATTTTATTCTTATAAATAATTACGTAAATTGAAAAATATTAATTACACTTTCAAGGAAGTTGAATATTACCCAAAGTATGTTTTAAAAAAATGAACAAAGCTGACGTTGAGGCACCTGATCTGCAGATTTACTAGTTACCAATTATGCTTAACTTTTGGACACCAGTGTAGATAGATAGATAGATAGGTAGATAGATAGATAGATAGATAAACTTTTTTACTGATGGTAGTTTTGGGGGTTAGGGGTCATGATAGCCGTAGATCTGTAAAAAAAATTCAGAAATTCCAATATTGGTTTGAACGCAATAGGTAGTATTTCATACAAAATCTACCTAAAATGAAAAAAAAAAATGGAGCGCGCCCAGGCATCGAACTCGAATACGCTAAACGATTGGTTATTTCTTATCCGACGAACCTACGACCACAGACAGCCGCCGTTTTCAATGTATTTCACTTGTGTCAATATATTAGACCCCCCAGTTTCTCAAGAACTAAGGAGTGTTCTAAAAAATCCATTGAACCTGAGGCTAAGGGGTTTCTGCCCAACAACATATTGTAAAATATTCAAAATCTGTGATATTTATATTAATGTTTCAAAATTTCGATTGAATTGATTACAAGCTATAAATATTTATTTTCTCCCTGTTTTATCATACTATTACACACTGCTTTAATTGATAATTAACAAGGTAAAATACCCCGTCGCTTGTAAATAACCTTAAAAATGGTTAAAATCTATTTTCTTTTTTCTAGAATAATGCCACTAGCGATAACGATTTACATTCCTCCAGTAGCACAATTAATGACTTTTTTGATGATTTCAACTAATGTATAAATGGTGTTTCAAAATAACTTGGAATATAACAAAAGACAAAAATGCATAAATATTTATTACAATCATCCGCTAAACTAAAACGCTTCCAAATTGACAACTTTCAGATGAGCTAAAGAATATTTATTTCGTCCAAAAATAAAATCCTTTGTTCACGTTTTGATAATATTTATATATTTACATAATAGATAACAGTAGAATAGTCATAGAATGAACCTGACAAGATACATTTTCTTATATATTTTTAGATGTGTGCAACTGACGCGAGACGACGAAATTTTTATTTGTTCTCTCACCAAAACTAATAACCATACATCATCATTTATCTTTATAAGAAATGTCGATGCAATACTTTATAAAAAGACGAATATTTGGAAATGATTCTGACTTTGTGACATTTTTGCGAAGTCACATTTATTAGCCACTTGCCACGAAAAATGCAGGACGAGTTCTGTTATATTTATGAAATAAGGAATAGAATGGATAAGGTGGATTTTTTTCTGGTTAATATTTGTTTAAAGGGATCGTGGACCTTTTTAAAAAAAGTTTTAATTTTTATAATAGAGCTTTGAAATTTCGTGCAAATATATATTTCACAGTAAGTATGTATATAGCACTTTAAAAGAAATTTCTAATCATATTATAATTGAAACTCATTAAAAAAAATAAATTTTAAAATACCCTTGTATCATAATTTTTCAGATATTTCCTTCTATTTTTAAATTTAATCACGCAAAGCTCTATTACAAACTATTTTGTCTATCGATATTTTATTCACTTAAACTGTTATAGAATTTTTTTCAGAAATTTTTTTTTATTTCATGTTGATTTTCATCAAAATTCTGCATTATAATTGAATAAAAATAATATTTACTTGTCTTAATAAAGTAAGTTTATAATAAAAAAAAAAAACACAAATACTTTTCAAGTGATACCAGGTTCCTTCCTTGTCAGTTTCATGAATTTTGAAAAAAAAATTATGGTGCAAGGAATATTTCAAAAAAAAAATTAAGAGTTAAAGAATCAGTATTGGGGAAAAAGAGATTTAAAGTACATTACAAAGCCAATTGTTTGTGAACAAAATTAAAACACTTGCAACTTAAAGTAATGGAATTTGTAAAATTTTATTATTTTTCAAAAAGATTCCATTTAAAAAATATTATTTCGTGACAAATATTTTGGTTCCTGTTACTGTGCCAAAATATAGCCAATATTTTCTATTGAAAGGCCTGACTACTATGAGCTTAAAATATAATTAAAATGTCGTATCGCATTAAAAAATTTTGTTATAGCTCAGAAAAATACCAAAATAAAAAAAATAAATACGATATTATCTACTATTTTTTTACATTGGAGAATTAAGTACACTCTCAAATTGACAGAAAAAATCTGGTAATTTTGGCACAAATAAAAAAACGTTTAATTTATTTTTAAAAAATTGTGTGTAATTTTTCACTTAATTAGTCATTTTTCTGAAAAAAAAACACACATTTTCCTGCAGAAATTGCAAAATGAAATTTGTTTTATTAAAAAATATATTTTTTTAATATTTTTTCCAGTAAAAATTGCATATTTTTTTACAATGTAATATTTTCCATAAAATAACAAAATTTTAAATTCTTAAAGCCGAAAATCTCTAAAAGTCCATAAAATTCAAAATTTTCCAATATTGTTTCTTAATTTGTAGAATAGTGCTATTGTACTTCTGTGAGCATATTGAGCAATGTTTCTATATACAACATATAATCTACAATTGACGTTATATTCTTTTTTATGCTTAATTTGTATACAGTGCTCTACAAATTGCATTCCATGTTAAAAAGTTGTACTAGATATGCGTAATTTTTGTAATTATAACTTATTTTTATGTAATCAGCGGTTTAAGAGATAATTACATTTATTATGTTTTGAATTACCCAATATAGATACAGTGTGATAGAAACAAACAGGAAACGGACATAAAAATACCTGCAAAAGAGAAATCAAATGGACTGCATAAGTCGAATTTCTGAATAATTTTATGTAGACACACAGCACATTTTCTGTGCCCTGTTTATTTCAGAAATATTAAAAATATCATTATTTAGTTCTTGTATTATCATTGGTCACAAGGAATTTCATTTTCGGTTCAGTTTTGTTTGGAAAATAAATGTTGATTTTGTTTGCACTAATTATAGACAATATAGCTGTGTATAATGTAGTTCTTGAAAAAGGGTTTAATAATATGAAGATATACTTTACATTTTATTTTTTTCTGACACGTTTGGAAAATGCATTGCAGTTTTTATTTCATGTTAAATATATATGTATATTTATATATATATGTATAAATATATAACCTAAATTATCCTTTACAATTGTGAATATACTAACAATAGATGAATTTTTATTGAAAGTAAACATGATGCATTAACCTTTATAAAATTTTTTGAAAGAGATCACCATAACCAGAAAACAAAAAAATAAAAATATAGTTAACATTGGAAAAATGGAAATATTTTTGAATCAAAGGAATGGAATCATAAGGCCCAAATTACCTCTAGTTCCACGAATGACATGCACGATTGCAACCTCCAAATGAAATAGCATGAAATTAGTCTACTGTACATTAAATACAGGAAAAAGACCTAGAAATAACATACGATAAAAAATAAACAGGGACTAAAAATATAATCTTTCTTAATAATTGAATGTCGAAAACAATATACATACATACACACATACACACACACACACACACACACACATATATATATATATATATATATATATATATATATATATATATATATATATATATATAATATATATATAATATATATATATATATATAATATATATTATTAAATATAATTATTATATACATATATATATATATAAATTAAAATTAAAATGAGAAATTCTGTACCCTATATAAAATCAGACATCATGATTTATGTGTGCAGCTATAGTTAAAGACATAATTAAAGACGAAGTCAATAATATAAGGAAAAGAAAAGTTGCATTTACTAATTTTCTAATCGGATATTTATCTGCTAGTACTAATCTGTAATTTTTTATAATTAAATAATTGAATGTATTGTAAAATATATATATATACATATATTAACATTTCTTGAAATATTAAGTACATGATTTTAAAAAAATGAATTAAAAAAATCAAGAAAGAGGATTAGCTTTAATTTTCTTCAAGATGCTATTATTTTTAGATTTATTTTACACAATACAATGTTTTGCTTGTGTTACCAATTATTAAATGGCCTTTACTTGCGATAGGCAGTGTTATATTTAGATAACAATATAAAAAATCACTTAGATTGATTATATTCTATTATATTCTATATATTATATTATTTATTAAATAAGTTCTCTAAGTCATGGTAGATATTCATCTTTGACGTTAACATCGGAGTTGGATTAGTTCCAGTTTATAATAAAGGAATTCATAGATTATAAATTAGAGAAGTTCCAAATGCAAAGGGTATGTGATATTTCTATGAAAGCAATCTAATACGTTCCGCATTTAAATAAATTAAATATCTTTAAGTTAGAAGTCATTAAAAAAATGCTTGCGCAGAATGAGTCCGCCACTAGTTGATCATATAAAGTCACTTTTTATTTTATTTCCTTCCTTTTAAATTTTAGAAATAAACTAACGTGGTTGATACAACCTTTAATAAATGTTCTATAAACGGGGAATGTCACTGGCCAACAAGTCGCATCACTATTAAGAAATATGTAGTATAAATCTTTTTAAGATGTTGTCAAAGTGTATGAGAAAAACGCTTCTTTAAAAAAATGGTGCTAGTCATAATTAAACTAGTCGGATGTGGCAGTCTCAAAAACTGTTATATCATGTTAATACTCTAAAAGTAGCTATCACAGTGCCGAAAAAATTTTTTTAACAAACCAATTGACCGAAAGTGTAATTTTTAAAGAAACATACGCTACATGTATAATTTATTACAAATAGTTAATAAATGTACATATTTTCTCGCAAAATACGTAGAGCATTTTTTTAAGTCCATTCCCAAAACAATTGGATTAATGTTTAAGGGGATCCAGTACACATTTGAAAATAATTTTTAGATATTGAGTTATATTTTTTGAGATGATTAACCATATTATTTATAAGCAAAATCACATAAAAAGCTTCTTAGTATTAAAAAACAAATGAATTCATTAAAAAAGTGGGGTAATTTCAAATCATTATACCTAGAAATATTATTTTTAGAATTTATTTTTTTTTTCATTTAAATAAAACATAAATATGTAAGTTTTATTTTGATTCGATGTTTTAAAAATATCAATTTAAATAACTATAAAAAATATTTAAATTAAAAGTCTTTTAAAAAAAAGTGGTTTAACAATTTTTAATCATATTTTCAAAAATAAACGTATATATTTTAAATATCTGAATCAAATAAAACAATTGAAAAAGAAATGTTTCAGATTGGAACCCTTTACCTTTAACGGTTCTTGAGTTATAACAATTTAAATGCGAAAAATGTTGAATCATTCTACCACGAAGAAAAACTCATTTTCATAATTAGTCGTTATCATGACAACAATTGCTTGAAAGGTAGAATTTGAACAAAAAAAATAAAACAAAAAGTAATATTTCCTTTTCCAATTAGATAAAGGCATGATTTAAATATCATTTTAAGTAGGAAAAAGCAGAGAAAATTTTAGAACAATAAAATTACTTGAGAATAATCGAAGATTTTTTGGGCCCTGACCTCCTTAATTGATCTTTTTTACGTAATATTGTGCATTGACGCAAAGTTATTACAAAAGAGATAAACCTTTCAAACTCTGAAATGCAATCGATAATAGACAAAACTTATTAATAAGTTTAAATGAGTCTTAAAAAAATATTTTCATATAAAAATACTCTAATTATTATATATCTAATTATGTGTTTATATATGTAGTATTTCCTTAAATAGGTGGATAGTTTAAAAAAATTATCACACACATTAAGCAGGGTCAGACATAGACTTTTTTTCCAATATATTTTTTCCTGATTAAGGAAATTCAGTAAAATAGTTATTAATTCGTGTTTCAAATACACTCATTGCCATAAAAATTTGCGCACCAAGGAATAACTATTTGGTCGTAACGAAACTTGGCATGAAGGTACACATCAGGCAGATATGCAAATGATTAGAAATGCAATGTAATTGCGCATTGCGTAATGCCACTAGAGGGCGTTGAATTTCATCCTCCTTGAAGTATAAAACTGGTAAAGGTAAATTGTCTGAGTGTACCTTTTCTTTTGCAAAGGAAACGCTGAGGTAGACATGCCGTTAAGCAGCCATCGAAGAAAAAATCAGCAGCTGTCAGATCTGGAGAGAGAAAGAATCATCAGGATGATGAAAGCTGGGTAGTCAGCTCGGCGAATAGCTAGTCAAGTAGCCCGTTCTGATTTTACTGTACGGAGGTGTTGAGTCTAGTGGACTGAAGACATATCATTTGCACGGCGATCAGGCTCGGGATGCCCTCGACAGACCAGTCATCGAGAAGACCGTCACATCATACGAAACGCTCGCGTAGAGCCAACTGCCTCATTGCCCGCTATCCAGACATAGACAGCACCTTCACTACAGACCCCTGTGTCTTCCCGAACCATTGCAAGGCCACTAACTGAAGGACATCTGGTATCGCGACGGCCATTACGTGTGCTGCCAATGACATCCACCCACCGAGGCCTCCGTTCGGAGTGGTGTCGCGCACGACGGAATTGGAATGCAATAGAATGGAACCAGGTCGTCTTCAGCGACTAGTCTAGATTCAATTCGAGCAGCGATCACAATAGTGTTCGTGTGTGGATGCCCCGTGGTGAACGCCTCAATCCTGCCTTCGTTTTACAGCGATACTCCGCTCCTACAGCTGGTGTGATGGTGTGAGGTAATATTGCTTACGATACACGGTCACGCCCAATATTGATCCGTGGCACAATGACAGCTCAGCGATCCGTCCATGACATTCTTCAGCCACATGTGTTGCCACTTATGGCAGATTACCAGGAGCCATTTTTCAGCAGGACAATGCTTGGACACACATAGCAAGGATGTCACAAGGCTGCCTCCGCCACATTACCAGCCTTCCCTGGCCTGCTCGATCATCAGATTTGTCACCAATCGAGTATATCTGGGATCATTTAGGATGGCAAGTTGGACACCCTACGAGTTTAGTTCAACTCGAGGCACGTTTACAGCAACTGTGGAACGAGATGTCTGAGGACATCATACGGGACTTGTATGCCTCAATGCCCGTTCGAGTCGCATCGTGCATTTGCGCTAGAGGGGGTCCAAAGGAGTATTAAAATGTCCGTTCATTTGTACTTTTTTCTGGAAAAAATGATCCTTTCTCTTTGGTTTTCTAATCACTTACTTATATCATAGTAGTATTTACGCATGTAAAATTTCGTTTCATTTGGACGACTTTTTCTTGGTGCGCAGATTTTTATGGCAATGAGTGTATTTTCGATAGATAGTGGTGCACTGACGCGCTTCAGTAGGTAAACGGAATTGAGGGTAAAAATATAGTAAACATTATCACAAAATTATATAAATATCTATAATATGATAAATTCTCTCTATTTCGTAGAGTGAGCCTCAGAGTACTGCTGAAATGTGGAATTCAATCAAGAACTCATTCATTTTTATGTAGAAATAATTAAATGAACCTTTTGTTATGTAAATTTAATAGTTAAATAAATTAATATTTTTATACGCTAACGAAATCTTTATCGCCATTCAGCTTAAAAATATTTAACGCATAATCGCTGGTATTTCGTTAACATTAGCAGCTTATATTTCTTTTTCATAATATTTCTTTCTTGGTGAACGATTTTTCTGAGATATTTCTTTTTTATCCCACTGACCGCCAACAAAAGAGCAAAATTGTAATAATGTTTTCTCTGTATTTTATTCATTTTTAATTCTAAAAATGGGTGATTTTTTTTCCAACATGACATTTTTTTATTGCGTATAAACATATAAGCCTAAGCAGTATTAATCATTACCCGATTTCTTAAAACTGGATTATAATTGTAGATTTACATTAATTTTAATTATTCTTCTCTTGCAGCGAAATCTGTAGCATAATGAACGGAAATATCAGTTCGCGGAGGTGAGAAGGAATCCAAACGCATAACACATAGAAAATACAAAAACTTTTAATTCAAAATAATTAATCGTAATAAAGTAACTGTAATTAGCAACCAGATGGCAAAAATAATATTTGTCAATACAGAAATTTTCAGTGTTTTTAAAGTTTTGTTTATCTGACGAAGCCCTGTTCGTCTCTGTCTTCTGTTTACCCGTCTATCACAGAGTCCGTACATAAAAAATGTATAAATCAGATATTTTTAATTTTGTGTACTTATAATTGAATGCCTGGTGTCACACGAGAAATCATAAAATTTTGAAAGAGTCCATTATTTTAGCTAGATCAGTTTTTACAAAGACATCCGTACATTTTTGGGATATAAATTAGAAAATAGAAACCCTTAGCAAAAAAGGGCATAGAATTGCCATAAAAAAAACACCATTAGTGCAATCATATGGATTTTTGCCTATGGTAAAAGTGATTCTATGGAAAACCATATAATCGTTAAGTGTATGATAATTCTTATGAAAAACCATATAAACGTTAAGTGTATGGTAATTCTTTATGGTACTATACATTAAAAAATAATAACGATATCAACTTTCGTGGCGCCATCTTTTAGGAAAACGGGGAACTAAGCTTACTAATGCACTTCGACCTTGGGAAGCAGTGGGATTTGATCCACGGGCGGTAGGGATGGGAGGCGAGCGTCCTAACCATTCGGCCATGCGGGGTGATGAGCTGTGCTTATAAAACGTTATATGAATAAAGCGTTTCGGTAAGTCATCATTATTTGTCGTTCTAAGTTAATAGTTGACAAAAGAAGGTAGTTTTAAACGGTTTTTTTTTTAATTGTTTTATAGACATGTATTTATAAGTTAATTTATTATTTTAATAAACAGAGCAAATGTCTTAGCAAATATTATTTAGTTATAAAATCCAATTAATTAAAGGAAAACTATTTTCTGTTTATTAAAATTAATTTAAAAAAAATAGAAAGTCGATAAGAAATAATATTTAATAAGAATAAGAAATCATTTGATAACTTAATATATAATATATTTTTAATGATTATATTAATGTATTATATTAATTACTTACTTACGAGCATTTTTTAATTAAAAAAATATATAATAATAATAAATAAAAAATAAAACTATTTTTTAGATAATTTTTACGGAAATTTTGAATTTTTCTTTTAAATTTTAATACCAAAAAGATTAATAGATATATTCTTTGATTATATAAATCTAATAAATGATTTTTAATCTTTTCAATAATTATTAACGTTTAAATAAAATAAAATAAAAACTTTGTTGTTGCATATAAAATGAGTATAAATGAATATAAAAACCAAAACTAAAAAATACTATTATTGTCTGACTATTGTCTCTTCGAATTATAATAGAAAACATGATTTAAACATCATTATAAACATAAGAAAAAATAAAGAAATTTTTAATGCAGTTTTTTTTTTTAAGAATTTTTTTGTATTTACAGAAATTTGTAATTTTGAAGTTTGCATTTACAAACTTCTTTAATCGCTGTTAGAATTTTATAGGAAATATGTCATCAAATATATATTTTTGTTAAATCATATTATTTCTCCCATAGGATTTTTTATTTATAACGCATAGACTCTGCTCACATATATGAAATACATAAGAACAAAATAATAACACTATTATTTCATATATTATCATAATTTGAGGTCGATAAAAATATCAGTAGATTTTTTGATATTTTTATATATCGTAAAATAATTTTTAATCTTTTTAATATTTTTTAACTTTTAAATAAAATAAAAATCCTTGTTGTTCCATATAAAATGACTTTAAAATTATGAAATAACGTGAATTAATTATGAACCGTTTTTTTGTACTATTAAGTTTATTAATATTTAATTAACAGATTATAATATATTATATTAATATATATGTATTAATATTTGTTGTTAATATTTTTAAAAGATATTTAAAAAATTCTTTTGGTGATTCAAATATTTGTAGGTCCTTTTTAAAATAAATTCAAAAAGATTTTCTTTAAATAATTATAGGCTATTTTTGACAATTTGTTTATTTGGAGGGGGTCCGGGACACATTAAAAAATCTTTTATTGAATTAAAATTTCGCAATTTTTTGTAATATTAAAAATATTATTTTAAAACAAAATCCCATGATAAAACTTCTATATTTTTTTAATTTAAAATTTATTTAAAAAAAGTGGAGGGAAATTAAAAATTATTGTAACTCAATGTAATAATTGTAGAATTTTAGTTTTTTAGCAATTAAATAAACAGAAACACCTACATTTTAATTTTGATTCAGCCTTTTTAAAAATATTAATAAAAAATTTATTTAAATTAAAAGTTTGAAAATAAACAATACTTTCAAAAATAAATATTTTTTTTCAAATTTGCTGAATCGAAATTAAAGTAAAGCAATTAAAAAAAGGCATGTTCTTATTTTAAAGCATTTATGTTTAACGGTTCTTGAGTTATAACAATTTAAATGTGAGAAATTGTGAAAACCCATCATGGAGAAAAACGCATACAAGAAGTCTTATCCATGACAATCAATGCTTAAAAGCTAGATGCTGAAAACGAAAAAAAAAAAACACATAATATTTCCTTTTTTTACATATGATTTTTAAAAAATGTCATTATAAGCATAAAAAAGGAGATAAATTTTTAATGCAGTATTTTTTATGTGTGTCACTGACTCCTTTAATCGCTGTTAGAATTTTATAGGAAATATGTCAATTATATATTTTTATTGCATAATTTATTTTTCTCAATTTTTTTTTATATTTAACGCATTTACACACTCATATATATGAATTATATAAGAATAAAATAATATGTTATTTTATGTTATATTAATTTGAGATAAAGAGATTTTCATTAGAATGGTTATAAGTTAACATAAGTTGTTCCTAAATAGATTTTGGTTTAAACTATCTAACCAGTGGCGTTGCTATGATTCTATTTTTTAGAAGTGCATAAGACATACATAAAGATAGAAAGTTTTGAGATGACCACAACCGAGTAATTTTATATTATAGTTACACACAATCTAATATATTATAATTTTTCAAAAAGCATTAAGATTTTACCATACACCATGCTTTGAAATACTATACAATTTATAGTGCAAACAATTATGTATTATTTTACTATACATCACGCTATGGAACACTATTGAATGTATGGTAAATTTCATTTCCCTATAGTTTTACCATACACCTGGTTATGGAATATCATATCATGTATGGTGTATATCATTATCCTATAACTTTACCACACACATTTCTCTGGATACCATAAAATATATGGTATATATCATTATCCTATAACTTTACCATAGACATTGCTCTGCAATACCATAGAGCGATGAATGTTTACCATATGAATACAATATGTTTACATATAATGACATAATTTTTTTATGATTTTCCATATAAAACCATGTGTTTCCATAAAAAATCCTATGCCATTTTTTGCTAAGGGAACTTACTTTCAATGTCTTTTATGTTGACATTATAGTTGAGATAAAAGATCTCGCTAGAAACCAAAAGATTCATATATAAAACTCCAAAGCAGGAACTTGAAATTTTCCAATTAAGACAGATTTAAGGTGAAATTTCGTAATTTTGGCCAATTTAAAAGTTTATTTTATCAGGGTTACGTTTATACACAATTTTCTTTCTATTTAAAGAAACTTTTGCGATTTATTATTGATTCGGCATTTTAAATTTAAATTAAGCCTTTTTCGTTTTTGTTTGTAGAAATTTAAAATTTTACTTATATCTCCATTAACTTTTTTTTAAATTTCGGACTCCCGAAAAAAAATAGGAATTTTTGTTTTTATTTAAATATGATTTGAATATTTTTAATTTGACTAAAATAAATATCTCCCATTTATATTTATTTTAAAATTAAATTTGTTTGCTGCTACCACCTGTGTAAGAATTTAACAATTTTAAATGAACAAATTGGATTTATTAAACGTATAAGGTGTTTAGATAGAAGTATACTAAAGAAAAATTTCTGTTCGTTCTGCATTCACACTTGACCTTTTGTATTTTATGCCTGTTTTCGGTTGTAAGACAAAATGCATTTCTAAAAAAATAGTGTTATAATGTTTATTAACCTTAATTATTAACAAGATGCAAGAATTAAGTCTGTCAATAAACGAATTTTAAGTATTTTTTCCCTTGTAATCTATTTTATTTAGCAACTTATTTTCTCTACGTAATGCTAAGAAAATATTAAATTGCACCTGATTTTCAGATTTCAGTAGTACACAAATGTTCCGATGTATTTTTATTATTTATTTATTTAATTATTATTATTTTTTTTTTTTACAATTGATTTCATTCTTCATCCCATCCTATCTACGTAATTCGACCTTAAATGATCATATTGTAAAACGCTGCAATAATGCATTACGTGCATAATTATTTACAGTGAACTTACAGAATGTCTTTACCTACAAAATACATTTGTTACTTTATCATCATTTCCTTTATTCATTACGTTACCTTTCAAATATAGCTTATGCATTATTATATTTTTCTACTAATTAAAGCAATATTAATTTCGCATATTTTAAAAGGAAAGCAGTAATACTTTTCCTGATTTAACAAGGAAATTTTCCAATTAAAATTTCGCTTTTCGACATTAGTTATTTAGTTAACTGCAAATATAAAATTTCTTTAGCTTAATGGCAGTGACAATATATGTTTAATAACTTAATATGTCTTCTTAAATATAATATACGATATACCCTGTTCTGGGTTTAGAAGATAATAAGAATTCTCTTCTTACAATACTCTTCCACACATAAATGTCTAATATTTATGTTTAATCGTAATTAATGATTATATTACATAAAGAAAAGCAAACATAAATATTTACTGAGCAAACCTATTCAATGATAAGAATAATTTAAAAGCTAAATATTTTATAACTTAAGGATTAATTTCCATATTAGAAAGTAATGTAGAACTGAACACTTTCTGATATACATCTTTAATAAATGTTTGTTCATGTTAATTAAATTTTAAAATAGTATAATGTTAAGGTCACAAAAGTTTTCATCAAATATTTATTTCAAAAATACTTTCTGAAATTAATTTCAATATGTTGTCGCTCAAAATTATACGGGGTGAGGCAGAGTAATTTGTAGGGGGAACTGGGGGACATTGATACAGCTTTTTTCAAAAAATTTTTTTGGTGTCTAGAAAGCAGAAATTTCAAGTTTTTTTTTCTATGTGATGTCAACAAAACCTGTGTAGTGTGTTATAAAAATGTACAATCGTTGTTTTATACATTATTTTTGCATGTAATTTAAAAAAAAAAATCAAAAAAAGTAATTTGTATCAATGTGCCCCATCCCCGGGGCAGATTGATACACTTTGAAACGTCTGGGAAAAATGGAGACAAAATAACACCAATGCCTATTTTTCATAGAAGCAAACCATTTTATATATATTTATAGACATTGAAATCGCACACAATTTATTTGTAAGCGATATTAAAGCAATCAAAATGAAATGTATAATGACCTGATGTTCTGGCTGATCCTTGTCTGTTTGTCGTGTGTGGTAACTTTGTCATATCTGGCACTTTAACCCCAGAATTATCTTCTTTCTTAGGTAGAGTGAAAGAATTACCTGATTTTCTATTTATAAATCGGTTTACAAACAGAAAATAAAGGATAATTATATTAAAAATTATGTTTATAATATAATTAACCTGTACTGTTCTGCAGCTTGTTTCTCTTACTTAACATTTCTAATGTCGATAATACTTTTTTCTCTGGAGAATCGATATAAATTTGAGATTTGCCAGGCTGCCGTCCATTTCTTTTGTTAATTCTACTAGCACTAGATATTGTGTAAGTTTGTACGTCTTCTTTTTGCAAAAATACTATAAAATGTCCTAATATAAAGAAATTAGAGCTATTTCACTTCAATAAAAACTAATAGTAGAAATTTTTTACGAAAAATGGTTGAATTAAGGAGTGTATGGTAAAAAAAAAATAATAAAAGGTAATGAAAAAATGAACTAGAAACGGATTTAGGTTGTATCAATGTGCCCCGACAAAGACTGTATCAATGTGTCCCATACAGCAATTTTGAATAAAATGAGTCGCAAATCCAACACTTCATAATTTATTTAACAATAAAGAATGAGGAACTGATAAAGAGTAGCTTTACTTGCCAGGGAGGATATTCTTTTCGGTTGAAAATACTGGAACAGTTGTATAATACCATTTCAATGGTAGAACTCAAATTTACTTTTGACCTACAAAAACAATTAATCACCCATTCCATTTCATCAAACTCTTGAATCATTCTAAAACTTTCTGTATGTAGTTAATTTCACTAGTATCACCTTTTGGAGCTGTTGTAAAACTTCCTGTAATGACCTTGTGTGCTGTACAGGGGGTGTATCAATGTGCCCCAAGTATCAATGTACCCCAGTTCCCCCTACTTATTTAAATATAAATATACATGTACATATGTGTATATATACATATATATATATATATATATATATATATATACAGGGTGTTTCTAAATTCATGGTCCAAACTTTAAGGGGTGATAGTACGCATCAAGACAAACAATATTTAAATAGGAAACCAAGGGTCCCAAAGTCTTCCGAAGGAGATAGGCGCGATTAAAGTTTAGGGTCCAAAAATTCAAATGATTATGAAAAACAGAAAAATTGGTCGATTCGTTTGCGGTTTTCACTAAAATTATTCTTTATGTCAGTATTGTCTTGAAAATAAATTATAAAGATAAATTTCAAAAAATGACGATAGAGGGTGTGATGTAGAATCACATATAGTTTTCTTAAATTTTACATTTTTCTAAATTACAGTTAAAGCTAATCTTTAATTAAATATCTATTTTATCTTAACGTTTTATTTCGATCGCACAAGAACTTTCCGTTAAAAAGTAAAGAAAGAAAACATATGTAACAACTGCTGTATCATTAAAAACGGTTCTCAGATAAAGAGATTTCCTTTAGATGAAATTTCTCCTTCAGTAAAAATAATAAAAGAAAGAATAAAGAACCCCGTTGCTTGCGGTTAGCGAAAAATCGTTTCTCTCTGCGTTATGTTGAGCCTAACTTCTTTATTACATAAAAACTTTTCATGTACATGCTCTGTGTTTTGTCTATTGATAACATTCTCCCAAAACCGACATATAACGTACGATTTTGGCGCGAATTCTTTTTGGCGTATTTTTTTAGGACTGCCCATTTCTGGGTGCCCTGCATTAAATTCAAAATCATCTTAATTGTTGAAGCGTAACAGAAAATTTCATGGTTATGATATCATTCACTTTTCATATGCTCCTTTTCGCCAATTCCATGATGCCAATGTGTGAATTCTGAATGAGAAATTGAATTGCCTCTCTCTCCCTTCACGGACTCAGACATGTAAAGAAGGTCTCTTAAAAAATGCTTACAGGCACCATCCCTAATTATTTCAGTAAGAAATGATTTAATTTTTATAACTCTACTTTAAATAAACAAAGTTCTCAAAAGGCATTTATTTTATTGATCACAGCCTACAACTCTAGCGAATGCATTTTTTTGAAAAGGACCTGGTCACAATACTTTAAAATACAGATCTACAGTACAGAGGGCGCTTTAGACTTTAGAGTAACGAACAACTATTTTTTACCGTTATTTTTTGCATCTCATTAAAGGTTTCGTAAGCTTAGACTTAAACTTAAATTTTGAGCTCAAAATCTGAATAGCTGGAAGCAGTTAAGTAGCACAAACTTAACTGTGTTCAGAGGGTTTTAAATTCAAATGATTATAAAAAACGGAAAAATTGATCGATTCGTTTGCCGTTTTCGCTAAAACTATTCACTTATGTCAATATTTCCTTGAAAATAAATTTTAATGATTAATTTAAAAAAATACCGTTAGAGGGCGCATTAAACTTTGGAGTAACCAATAACTATTTTGAACCGTTATTTTTTGTATCTTGATGGAATTAAATGCTTGTAAAAGTTCAAACTTAAATTTTGAGCTCAAAATCTGCATCGTTTTGAGTAATTAAGTGAGGAAATTTGAAATGTGTTCGAGGGGTGGGGAGGGTAACATTTTAACTCCTGAACACTGTTCAGTTTCCGCTTCTTAACCCCTCCATCGATTTAGAATTTGAGCTCAAAATTTAAATCTAAGCATTTGCAAGCATTTAATTAGATAGAAAAAATAACGCTTAAAAATAGTTGTTGGTTACTCTAAAGTTTAAGGCGCCCTCTATCGGTATTTTTTGAAATTAATCTTTAAAATTTATTTTCAAGGAAATATTGACATAAAGAATAGTTTTAGCGAAAACGGCAGACGAATCGACCAATTTTTCCGTTTTTTAAAATATTTTGAAATTTGAACCTCCCCACCCCCATTGAACACAGTTCAGTTTGCTCTACTTAACCACTCCCAACGATTCAGATTTTCATCTCAAAATTTAAGTTTATGTCTAAGCTTCTAAGAAAATTTTATGAGATGCGAAAAATAACAGTAAAATATAGTTGTACGTTACTCCAAAGTCTAAAGCGCCCTCTATCGGCATTTTTTGAAATTTATCTTTATAATTCATTTTCAATAAAATACCGACATAAAGAATAGTTTTAGTGAGAACCGCAAATCAATTGACCAATTTTTCCGTTTTTTATAATCATTTGAATTAAAAACCCTCTGAACACAGTTAAGTTTGTGCTACTTAACTGCTTCCAACTATTCAGATTTTGAGCTCAAAATTTAAGTTTAAGTCTAAGCTTACGAAACCTTTAATGAGATGCAAAAAATAACAATAAAAAATAGTTGTTCGTTACTCTAAAGTCTAAAGCGCCCTCTATCGTCATTTTTTGAAATTTATCTTTATAATTTATTTTCAAGACAATACTGACATAAAGAATAATTTTAGTGAAAACCGCAAACGAATCGACCAATTTTTCTGTTTTTCATAATCATTTGAATTTTTGGACCCCAAACTTTAATGGCGCCTATCTCCTTCGGAAGACTTTGGAACCCTTGGTTTCCTGTTTAAATATTGTTTGTCTTGATGTGTACTATCACCCCTTAAAGTTTGGACCATGAATTTAGAAACACCCTGTATATATATATATATATATATAATGTTATTATGATTTATTTTTAAAGTTTTTCTTCATTTTATTTTGGTTTTATGTGGATTGGTAGCCTTAAATTTGTATTATTTTGCTTTTTCATGGCTAAAATGAGGGAGAAACCACGCACTTTATTTGTAGTTTCAAAGTATTTGTGGGCGTGATGATTCTACTTTGGTTCGACAAATTTCAATTATATTAATTTTAATATTTTTTTCCATGTTTCAAATTTGGTAATTTTATACTAAAATTTAATGGTATATATATTTTTTTACAATTAATAGTTTTATGTATACCGGTTGACCAGAAGTTTCGGAAGTTTTGGAATGTTAATAATTAGGAAAATATGTACAATACAAAGGTCCGGTTTTTAGATATAAGCTCAGAAACATGTGGGATTTTTGTTTATAATGAATTGTTTTTAAATATATATAGTTAGAATTTTTAGGAACAAGTGGCGCTGCTGTATAATATCGAATGTAACAATACCACGCGTTATATAGACACGTGTGTTCATTGCGAAACATCTTTTCTACGATATTGAAGATATTTCTTTTTAAGGGCGGTTCATGTTCAAAAACCTCTTTTGAGGCAAATTACAAATGTGAAGGCTATGGTAAACAAAGTTCGATGAAAGGGGTCATTGAAGATCGTAATAGAAGCGGGAGACCTCAAATGTTTATTGCAATCGTAAATAAGGTAGAATTGGATGCCAATACTCAATGGAAATCATCAGCTCCTGCTCCTGGAGCTGATGAACTCCTAGAAATCTGCAGTACTCCTTTAATTTGAAGATGAACTGAAATGTCTTATGAAGTTTCTTTCTGCTTTGAGGATGCTGTACATCCTGATGCTGCATGAGGATGCTGTGCATCCTCAGTTGTATGTTGTTTTGCATCGGCTAACGGCGGTATTTATAAGCTATGGGCGTCATAATGAAAATTTTTAACCCTTGGACATAAATTCTTTCTTTTTAGTGAGCTGTATCATACCAAAAAAAAGTAACACTTTTAATTTTAGCGCCCCTGTTGGCAAAAAGTGTAACTAACATAACTTGTTTTTTTTCATCCCCCCCAAAAAACCCATAAATTTCTAAGCATTTCTATGAAAACCGCATTTTTCTATTGTTAATTGTTTTTTAATTATTAGCATTTCAAAACTCTCGGACTTTCTGCATCACCCGGTATATGTGTGTGTGTGTGCGTATGTATATACTAGGTATGCAACTAAGTTTCTGGGGGTTTTTTATCAATGAAAAATTCAAAATTTCAAAGGAAATATAAAAAAATGGTTTTTGAAAGTACCGTCCTTCGCTAGCTATACATTTTTGCCATATGTCTGATAAAACATGAATACCACGGCAATAAAATGACGCATCTTTGGACCGAAGCCGATTAACCAATCAGTTTTGCATTTCTTTAGCCAAGTGTATCCCAGCTAAGCCAGGTGCCATTGATTAGAAAAAGTGATAATCGGAAGAGGCGAGGTCTGACAGATATAGCGAATGCGGTGGAAGATCCTATTTCAGCGTTTTGGTGATGTTCTGAACGATGGAATTTGATACCACGGAATGTTGTCGTACTGCAGTAAGACTCTATTGTGTCTCTTGTCCCAGTCTGGCCGTTCTTCGAACAATGCATGGTTCAATTTAATTAGGTTTTGTCGGTAGCGATACCTATTTTCAGTTTTGGCTAGTTTTAGCAGCTCATAGTACACGATTCCGTTCTGGTCCCACCAAACGTAAGGCATTTTATTCTTTCGAAGGGATTTGACTATGCCGTTGGATATTGATGCTTTGCCAAGTGAAAGACACGATATTTCTTATTTGGGATTCTCGAAATAAATCTACATCACATCACCAATTACAATTTGGTGCAGAAAACTTTATTCCGTGCCGATACAAGCTAAATTTTGATAATGGTTCTTCCACTTTTCATATGTTTTTCAGTCAACTTATGCGGTGCCCATTTTCTTGCGTTTTCAATTTTTTTTCCATGTAAGCATTTGGAAATTATTTAGCGAGTGATGTTTAACGCTTCCCCAAGTTATTTTTTATGATCTTTCTGCAATAACGCGTCCAAATCGGCATTCTCAATTGTTTTGGTTTTCCTGAGAAATCACCACTTCTAAAATATTTAAACAAATCTTCACCGGTAGTTTTCGATTGTGCACGTTAGCAGTAGGCCTCCTTAACAAACACTTCCTTCAGCTGCAATTTTTTTCAGATTAATTTACAAAAACAAAACTTACCGCAAACGCTATTTTTTTGGCGCAAAACTCAAAATCTTAGTTGTTAGATAAAATATTTTTGCGTTGTGATAGGTATTGGTATTACAACAGTCTAAGGTTGACAGATGCCCAAGCTATAAAAAAATAGCTTCAGACATGTATGTCGTCCATATGGGTCGTTAGCGCCATCCATAGGTGAAACCCAGGAACTTAGTTTCACACCTAGTATAAAAAAATTCTTGTTGACTTAGCCTGTAGGCGGAGGTAGATTTCGAAGAGTGCTCATTTCAACAACAAAAAATAAAATATTATTAGATGTAAACCCAGTTTAACAACTTTGTTTGGGTGCTTAGGAAAAAAATTTAATTTCACTTTTCTTTAAGAACTAACTTTTATCAGAATCATCTTAAGCGAAATATGGCTCAAATGCCCATTTTGACAGCATATTTGGAAATATATTCAGCATTTATCAAAACACTGACAAATACGGCACATTATACAGTTCATAAATAAGAGAACCTGTAAATTGGATGCGTTTGAGAGCAAAATTGAATTTAATAATGAGTCATATAGTAGGCAATTTGTTATTTGAATACTTCTTCAATTTTTTAATCACGATCCCTACTAAAAATTCTGTTCAAAATACCCATTTTCGCAGACTTTTTTTTATTTAAATATTCTATCTTTATCAAAAAACTGGCGAATATGTCACATTATTAGAACTTGACAAATTATCACTCTTAACTGTTATATGATAGCCACAGATTATCAAAAACACTGTTCTTGATATTCAGAAAATTAATAAAACTACAGAGAAATTATTTTATATATAAATACAGCAACACCAAATTACCCCCACCCATTTCTTAACAAAGAGCAATTTGATGCTTCCGAGAATATATATACTTTGGGGGGGGGGGGTATTTTCAAACATGCATATTAAAGGAAGAGCAATAGTAATTGCAATATATTTCCAAAAACTCCGATGCAAATTTTTAATCCTATTTGCAATACCTCACTTTTCCTGTGGCTTTGTGTTAGTAGAAAGATATTGAAACTTACACAGATCACCGTTTCGTATTTTTAAATATTTGTTTTTCTTCCTGATAATTTGGTAAGCATATAACAGTGATATATGTAATGCACAATACACATGTGAACTCGAACATTTTTTAAAATTTTCATAGCACACAATTAGATAATTATTATAATAATTGAAAATGAATCAGCTAAATACGCCAGCGCAAGTTTACCATGACCTAACCTGGTTTAAAATCAAAATGACTCGTAAATTCTTTGATTAGTTTTCATATACAAAATTAATGATATCTGACATTTTACGAACATATCCCACATTTCCATCAAAATAATTACTTTTCAAAAGTTGTGTTTTTTGAGTTATGACTGCCAATCTACTTGGTTTTACGTACTGACACCAATTAACTAAAATTCCAGATTGTGCATTGAAAATCCAGCCACAAGGTAGCAATTGCGTTTGCAAGATGACTATCTCCTCTTCCGAAGCCCAGAAAAAGTTATTTGCATTTCCTGAAAATCGAAGTTTTTGAGTTATGAAATGACATTTCTGAACAAGGGTGAATATTTAATAAAAGTATTTGTTCTATTATTATTCCGAAATTAAAATGTCGGAAACTCATGCCTTTAAATTAAATGCTAAATGCATTTAAAAGGTAGTGTAAAAATATTTTAAAACTGATTTTGGAAGCTTAAAAATTTTGGGAAACTAGTCAAGGTGAATAGTTTGATAAAATTCATTTCATTAATATTTTTTTAAGAAGTCAAAAATCATCCTTATTCGTTTGAAAAGTACTTCGATAGTAATGTCAAATTTCAATGCTTTTTAGAATAAAAATGTCCCGTGAATGTATTAGAAACTTAGGCGTTGATGAGAGGAAGATTTTAATATTTCCAAGACGAGTGAATATAGTGTGTCTGATGTACTTTTTATTTTTTGTACTTTTTGAGAATGTCACACATAGTTATAAAGTGTTTATTAAATCGGATTGTGTTGTGCCAGTCTATTTATATCAAAATATATTTGGATATATTTGACATTTTTACATGTTTGCGCAGATCACTATACATATATGCTTTTATAAATATTGCATGTAACAGTCTATTTAGATGAACGAAAAAAATTTCGTTGCTGTAAGGTTTATGCGGAAAAATCTTTTGTATTGAACTTTATGTAAATTGGCCATTTATTTCACTGTATGGAAAACTGTATTCGTTAATAATTACATGCTTTATTTTAACTTACAATTATGTTTTTATGTTTGTATGTGACAGTAAAGTGTCTTTGCTCATTTTTCACTCATATCTTATTGGCGCAGTTAATAATCAATTAAAGTCAAAATTTCCATTAAAAAATTTTAAAATCAAAATTTCCATTTTTAATAAAAATGGTAGTATTTGTATTAACAAATTTTATTTTATTACATTCAGCATTTTTCCTATATGTAATTATATTTATTATATATTTGTTAAAAATCACGTAAAAGTGAAATTTAAAATATATATTTAAGGTAGTATTCATTCAAATTAATTTTCAAATCTTTTTCCAATATATATCTAAAATTTCCAAATCTTTTTCAAATCTATTTCCTACAGCTCATATTCAAAATATTAGAATAATTGAGAAAAAGTAATAAGAAAAAATTATTTGTCATTTATTTATTTTTTATACTAAGTAAATGCAATTAAATTTCTTATAAATTAAATCTGGAAAGTTTAGATAAGATTTTAACATTTATAAAATATAAAATACAGCACAATAAATTAGGTATACAGCTTCCTTAAACACGCCAGAATATTAGAATAAAATTTAGATTGGTTCAAAATATTAGAATATTTTATTTTACGCAACAATATTACCTTATGAATATGAAGTAAATGGTAGTTAATATTTTGTAGCATCCCCTTTAGCTTTCATAACAGCGTACAATCGATCTTCCATACTATATACAAGGTGTTTACAAACATTTCTATCAATATTAGCCCAAATAGACTTTATACGTGCCACTAACTCAGTTTTACTTGAAGGAGGATTTTCTTGAAGTTTTTTCTTCATTATACACCATAAGTTTTCAATGGGATTAAGATCTGGTGAATTTGGTGGCCAAGGAAGTACCTTAATGTTGTGTTGGCGGAACCAATTCTTAGTTGACACCGAGGTATGCGGGGACGCTAAATCTTGTTGAAAGATGAAATCATCTTCAAATAAATCTTCTGATGATGGAATCATGTAATATTCTAAAATTTCTTGATATATCAGAGATTTAACCTTTTCGTAAACGATGCATAACTTTCCAGGTCCTTCTGCACTCATACAACCCCAAACCATGACACTAGCAGCAAATTTTACGGAACGTTTAAGGCATTCTTTATCAAATGCTTCTTGCTTCATTCTCCAAACTTGAATACCTTGATTACCATATGAAACACAAAACATACTTTCATCACTAAATAATATATTTTTCCAATCTTCATTGCTCCATAAACGTCTTGATTTACACCAATTCAATCTCTTGTCTTGCAGTCACGAGAGGTTTTGTTTTCGGTACACGAGATTCAATTTTAAATTTATGGAGACGTCTTAATGTTGTCGATGTAGAAACTTCAACTCCTTCTTTTTTCCATTTTCGATGCAAGAATCGCACACTTTTAAAACGGTTTTTCTTAACTATACGCTTCAGTTTCCTGTCATCTCTAGCAGATGTTTTTGGTTTTCGGCCACCATTTCGGCGATTATTTTGAAATTTTCCAATTTTTGAATATTGTGTTAGTATTTTACTAACGCTCGATTGCGAACAATGTAAATAATTCGCTATAAAACATTGATTTTTACCGTGCCGATACAAATCAACCATACGAAGTTTAGTAGATTCAGGAATATCACTCACACGGCCCATTTTAAGACGAAAAAGAAACAAACTGCAAAAAAGAATACTGATTTTAAATAAAATAGTCTGAATTTAATCAATGATGCCACCAGTTAAGAATTGGTAATAATTAAAGGAGAATTAATGTGAAATATTCTAATATTTTGAACCACTTGAATAAATATTCTAATATTTTGACTTTTCAAAATAATTTTTTTTGCAATTAATCTTTTCAAAAATGATATTAAATTTAAGATAACAAGTAAGTTTAATCAACAATAAGTTCTTAATAAAAATATCGTTTGCATATTTTCATTAAAAGACATTAAATTACCAAACGATATTTTCAATTTCTAAAAAAAAGGTAATTATTCTAATATTTTGAATATGAGCTGTATATATTCCTCTTATTTTACCCATGAAAAATTCCTTATATAACACCTACATTAAATTTACTCACATATCAGTTCAAGGAATAGTGAATAGTATAAAATCCTCAATCTGTTTAAATTCTCCATTTTTAGGTGACAAAAGTATGTAGAGAAATTTTCTCAATCTTTTATTATTATTATTCTTATTGAAGTTGTGCGTTTAATTCAATTTTTATCTGTCTTTGACAGAAGTGTATACAGAATCTTGGAAAAATCCCTATATTATTTTAAGAATATCTAAAATATATCTTATGAAGGACAATAAAACTTTAGACGTATAAATCTATAGACAAAATTTATCTTTTTTAAAGAATACATCAACTGTATTTCAGTAGCAGACACTTTAAAAGAAATGTTTCAACGAATAAATTCTTTTTACATATTTTGTATGATTATTACGGGTATGGCAATCAAAGAGCATAGTCATTTTAAAGACACCATTAAAAATTCTTCATAAGGGACTTGATATACTCTCATCATAGATTTATTAATATAAACGTTGCATATCTATTAAATATATTTCTTGCTTAGCTTTATTTAATCGTATACTTTTTACACAATATTGAACTAATTCAGAAAATTGAATGAATCTTCATCTATAGCTATTTGCATTTAATATATTATGCGCAAATTTGCGTACTAGATCATATGATAAGATTTTCATTACCATTAAAAGATAATATATTGATTCGTTATTATTTTTTTACAAAGTGATTTCCATTTTTAAAAGGATTTTGTAGAGAATATGTTTTTTAATGTTGTATAATTCAGATTGAGCATTCACTCATATCGAAGAATCTACGCTGTTTATCTTTTAGACAGGTTTTTAAATACGTATATGTTCGATCGCACACAGACAAATATATACTGTATTTTTCCATGTCTAACGAAATTTTTTAGACATTTTTTAGCTCGAAAGTTAGGGTATTGGCTTATACACACTGTTAATCCGTTAAACGATTTTGCAACACTAACCGAACATAGTACTTAACAAATCTAACTAAAATTGTTTTTTGATTGTGCTGTAAATGTATTGCGAATGTCTTGTGCCAGTTTTTTTAAATGTGTTGTTAATTATTAAGTATAGATGATGCCAAAAAATCCAAATTTTATCATTTTTCTAGAAATGCAGTTATTGATATTTATTTATAAAAAATAGTCATCTCACTCAATAATATTCTGCAACTTTTTTTTTTTCTATAAAGCAAGCTGTCTCCTCATATTTCATGTGTAAAATTGTGTAATTTTCAAAGCACCATGTCGAAAATATTTTGAATGTGTTTTACATGTGTAGATTTTAGTATTTTAAATTGTGTATTTTAGTCTTTACGATGTGTTGTTAATTTTGTGACAAAATGTTGTGCAATGCAACAATATTTTCATCACTACAATTTAAAACACTATTTGCAACACAATTAACAAAATTAATTTTGAAACACTTTTATGGATAGCAACTTTTTTGCAAGTTATTAAGAACACATCTCTCGATAGCAACACTTTTAAAACATATTAAGAACACATTCATAACACAGAAAATGTTTTGTATATGATTAATCGTAATTCAGAACACAATGTTGTTAATTTGGTGACAAAATGTGTTTTTGAATGTGTTTATTTTTGTATTTAAGAATTTGCAGTACACGAGTCTGAGACAATTTCTAAATTTTATATTATAAAATTAAGAAAACCTAAAAATTTCTAAAAATACTTTAATATTCCATTCTTTGATAACGAAACAAGTCACCAAATTATTTTAAATAAGCATTTGATTATAAGAATGTTCAGGGAATTGCTTTTTAATTATTTTCTTACATCAATTTACATTACGATAACTATCGTCTAGTTCTTCAAAATGGCATTATCTTCAGTTTCATCCATCGCATCACAGATGAAACATTTTTTTAAAGATTGGATGCTTATTTCTTGGGATAATTAAAGCCAAGCTTTCGTCATCCATTCAGAAATAGCGATGATGTTACTTTTCTTATATTAACGCATTTAACACTTTGGAATTCCCTAATGACATCAATTGAACTCAGCCTGTATTTAGACTCATTTCGAGAAATGCTTGAGTGTTGAAGTAGAAAGGTAAAGCAACCGTGTATCAATGAAAAATATGTGAACATATCAATTACATTTTCTTCTATTAGCAATGCAAAAATATTATTGTTACGTTTTTGTACGTTGATTTTTTCATGACATTTGTTTTCCGCTGCCGATGATGCCACGGTTTTTTGGTTTTTAACTCACAGGTTATTAAATCCTAAAATTAAAGAGCCCACAATTTCTGTATGTAATGTTGTCAGAAAAAAGTAAACAACGCTAAATAATTTCGCAACAAAATTACTATAAAATAAAGTTATTGGCAACGAACATTTGGAAATAAAGTTTACTTTTAAATTATTTAGATAAAATTTGCTTAGAGAGCCATCTATATAACAAAAAGTTCCAAACCTTGTTTTTTTTTCAATATCAAGACCCAATTATGACACTATAAATAATTTGTACCCCATTTAATTAGCTTAAATACGAATTTGAATGAAATTCGTACGATTAGTTTCGAAGAAAGTAATTATTATTTTTATTACTATTATTTTTTTTTTCGGAGGGTGGTGTATCCAAATTGATGTTCGTTACTTGGAAGTTGTTGAAAGTTCTAAATAGACTATGTCACTTCAATTAATGTATTATCTTTCACCAATATCATCTTATCCATTGACTTAATGTGCCTCGCCTATTGTTACATAACGTAACATCCTCTTTGATATTTCTTTTAATAAAGATTACAAGTGTGAATTATCCGGTTTAAAAATATATAAGTTATCTGTAGTTATAATAGTTTCCGAAGATGCGACTGTAATCGGAATATTATAAGTGTTTTTATAATGCTTTTTGTCAGATTTTGAATTTATTGAACCAGAGCTCTTTTCATTCTTTTGGAAAGAAAATTTAAAAAATCTCCGGCCATTGCAAATTCAGAATAAAAAAAAATAGTATAAAGCAGTATAAGGTATCAATGTCGAAAAAACACCAAAAAAGTTTTTGTCTGAAAATAAATCCGATATCAATAAATAATGCAATGTTTTGAATTAATATAAAGGTGTTTGAAGGGTGGGTGAAAGGAATTGATTCTTGTTATACCTTTTTATGTATGTTCGCATGGTTTATATTGAGATTTATTTGAAGAAATGAAATTAAATCAACTTTAAAAAGATGTCAGAATAACTTTGCATTCGTTTTTCTCATTTAAATAGGCTTAATGATCCTATAATTAAATTGACTTAACTATTTCATTTGGATTTTTACAATTAACTCTATAATACCAGATGGCGAGAATAACTCCAGTTATTCGACAATTCTTCTTCTTCATATTTTGGATTTTGTTGCACGGTACTTACGATAGTCAAGAAAACTTGCCTATCTGAAAGCCAAAAAATAATACTTATTTTTTTTAATTAGTCTATGTCCTTGAATGATCTAAATTTCAAGCTATTGAAGAAAAGGTTCAATTATTTAAAGCTTTTTAGTAATTCTATAAAATTATACATTGGGGTCTATCCGTGGTAACTTACGGTTACATTTAGAACAATCTACTTCAATAATTTTAGTATAATATAACACTAAAAATATTCTAATGTAAAATTAACATGATTTATCAATGAAACCTATCTAAGGTTCAATTTGGATAAAAAAATGCGTAAAAAAATGATAATGAAAATTACATTTTATATGATAACGTGCATTCCTTTTTCAGTAATGGCAATTACCATAGTAAATAAAACTACCAAAACTGTAGAAATAATATTTAATTTAGGTAAGTTTAATCTGAATTGGGCTTTGAATATATTTAATTAGCAAACCATGTCAAATTTACATTTTGAATATTTTTTTGCGTGTGTTACATTACTAAAACTACTGAAAATAGTTCATAATGTAACGTAAGTTACCATGGAATCACCCATTGGTATTTATTTCTAAATATTACAATTTTTTAAAAGTAGTAGCTAGCAAAACACTACATTAACACTTTTAAATAACAATGAAAAACTTTCACAGAAATATTTTATCAATCAAATATTAAATTGAATACACAAAGCAATTAAACAAGGTTAAAAAATAATGTAATACGTATAAACAACACAATGACTTAATTATGAATATTATAATGGTTTAAATGATGAAAATCTTTTTGACCAAGTTATTTTTCTAGATGTCAAATACTAGAATGAGATTAATCATTTTCAATTAAAAAAACTATTTTACGTATTTTTTTTATATTAACGAAAGCACCGAAATGATTAATTTCATGTTTATACTTCAGAAATAAGCCTTGCTCTCTTAAATTTCATATTAATGTAATCATCACAGTTTCTTCTAATAAAGCTAAACATCAACAACCGCAAACATGTATACAAGGACAAATTGGTCAGTACAAAGAAACTTTAAAATCAACTGTTTTGCAGCTACTTGGTACGAAAATTCATCAAAATAAAAATATGATTACATGTAATAAGAACAAAATGTTTCATATAATAATACTTTGATAAAAATAAGGGTGAAAATTATTGTTATTGTTAAATTAGTACAAAAAAAGGAGTTACAACCCCTCCCTCTTTCCCATTAAAAAACACGTTTGCTTACTTTAAATTTAAAACAGTGGATCTGTTAATATGATAAATAGAAAATATTTTTATCAAGAATTTCGTGTTATCTCCATGCTGTCGCTCCAAATAAACTGTTAGAGATTTCAGAATCTTTTTTATAATTTGCTTAGCGCATATACGATAAAGGATTCAGTTTAACATACGATATTCATGTACAGAAATAAATTTTATGCTTTGCTTACATCGTAAGACTGACTTAGGCTTACGCTTTAAGTTGATCTTATGTGACGCCTTCCCAAATCCCATCCAAATGCTTCCATAACAGGAGTGAAAAATATATACTTTTACATTATTACTTCGAACTTCGTTTTCAAGAATGATATTGTGCGAAATAAAGGCACAGTTTCAACCCAGTTTTAATGTATGAGTTTTCAAAATATTATTCAAAATACTGTTTATTTATAAATATAACGCTATACGTTTTTTTTCTCCTAATAAGATTATTGATCCGAATTTGAGATCGCATTGACCAATGCCCTTAACAGTACTATTGATTATTTATAGATAATCAAATTTCTTTTGGCACTTTCACAAATAGAAGCTAAGAAAGACAGTAATTATTAAGTACTTCGTCAGGAGTTATAAAATTATGTCATTAATTTAATCTCTTCTTCTGATTTCCCTGATATCTGTTTGTATCAGACCTTACTAAGACTTTATAATACGAACTATCCACTGCATATGTGTTTTCTTTGCCCTTTAAAATTGTATTTGCGGTTTTGCTATCACTAATAAAAAAAACAATACCCTCGAATAATTCACTTACATGAAAAATAATACTGATCAGGATGAAAATTTAACTTAATTAAAAACATTTATAATAACGATACCATTTATTTATACGTTAATATTTAAATTAAATCGTCTTTTAACCGACTTTTAGTGATAATATTTAAGTTGTGATATTTAAAATCTATTTTTCTAAAGGTAGAAAATATACGTAATCATAGCATATTACAGAAGTTTTCACATTCTCTACTAAAATGTCTGACATTCCATTAAATTCTTTAGCAATCCAAATATTTAAACAATTATTTGCATATAGGAAATATACATTCACATTTAAATATATTTAAATTAATATTGTTAATTATATGGATTAATCACCAGTTTCAACTTCCGTTAAGTAAATACATATTAGGAATTCTCTTTTATATTCAGAAAATATCTATTAATAAGAGAGTTAATTAAATATTTTAGATGTCATTATTCATATACTCACAAACTGTTGTCATCTAATTGTTTACTAAAATAACGGCATTAAAATAAATGACATTACGGATATTATGTCATTTGTTATATATATATATATTAATTAATTATTTTTGATAATAAGAAATTTCAAAATGTAGTTCATAACGTCGATTTCGCATTACAAACATCTGTAAATAATTAATTGGAAAGTATTCGAGGGAACTACAACGTGAATGTGTTCGCAATTCGATTTTTTTTTTTTTGCACTTTTATATACAGTAAGTTTTCTTTAATTTTGATCCATTATTTAACTATTAATAAAATGTATCATTTATTTCTATTTTAAAACATGCAAAAATTTAATCAGCCACGTTTTAGAGAGGTGTTATACTCTAATTAACTTTTCTAAATCACAATGTATAGAAATCATAACATGGATATAGTTTTTACTATGGCATCATGATAAAACATATTTTTATAAATTAATATTATTCCATACAAAAAGTATTAGCAGTAAAATTTTAACTTTTTTACTTGTTTACATTTAGATTCGAAATGTTTTTAATAATTTAAAAAAATCCATTTTTTGCCTGCACTGTTAAATATTTTTCATTGAGATTATAGAGAAACTACGGGTAATCCATTATCTTAAGTAAAATTACAGCGATTAGAAAGACAGATTTTCTATTAATTAACGGAGAATTTATTCGATAAATTTACGGTAGTCTCTGTAATTTAACAGCTTTAAAAATACACAAGACTCTGCAAATTTAATTATTATAATAATTATTTAATTTAGTTTTCAAAATTCATAAATCACTCAATTTTCAGTGATCCCGAAAGAATCTGAATTTTTGAATAATTCTTAACTGCTGTGTCATTTACTTTTTATACAGTTTGCTTCTATTCACCCAAAATTTGAACCCGAGACCTCTTGACAGTGGAAAGACATCCTACTGCCTGAGATATAGGACCGCAATTCTTTTTTTTTTTTCGAAACATGTCTTTTAGAATTCAGCGGGGAAAAATCGATAAAAATACTCACTAACACAGGAGAGATGATTTTTCCCCTTTCTAAATTTTTTTAACAAAACAAAAGTATATATATATATATATATATATATATATATATATAATAATAATAATAATAATAATAATAAAATTACAAAACAATTTTATAAATGTGTATTTTTAATTACAAATAACAACAAAGATAAAAATATCTTTAAATGAAAACGAAATCCCTACAGGGCGTTAGATATTAAAAAAGAGAAACGTTTGTAAAATGATGATCGAGGAGCACGATAGAAGGTATTTATTCTAAAACTAGTGTAAATTTGCTCTAATTAAATACAGAAGAGACTAGGGATGGTTGACCCACTTTTTTCTCAATGATTTTAAGCTTCTTAAATACTAATTCTAAAACAAAGCTTTATTTTTTACTTTATTTTTTATTCATTCAGCTATCAAAATAAATGTATGACATAGGTGTAATATATAAGAAATTTGAAAAAAAAATCGATTTTAATCATGCGAAAATTATGGGGCAAGGTTTCCCACATATGGGAGGCTCGACCCACTGTATTTTAAATTAAAAATTTGGCAATAATAAACAAATATACGAATAAAATAAATTTTAAAAATACAGGATAAATTTATTTAGCATTTTGCTATATTACATTGTCAGCATATTTTTTAAACAAATAAAATAAATTTTAAAACACAGAATATCTTTATTATTTAAAGTTTGAACGAATAAAATATGTTTCAGAAATCCAAAATAGCTTTATTTGACAAGGTTTAAAAGTTTAAAAATCTCAAAATACTTTTATTCTTTAACTGATGTTACCAGCCTCAGAGACCGCTGCTTTTTTTCAGTTTAACTTGTAACTTTCAGTTTAAATACAAACACTACCCAAAATTTTCTTTCATTTGGAACTTTAATACTATCACTAGGGACATATGAATACGTTCAATTTAATTATAACAGCCCTGTACAAAACCGTTAAGTAGAAATACACTATCCTACAAGTTAATTTCGCCTTAAATTCACTTTTGATGGAGTAGTCTGACAAACCGCTTCAGAGTTGTTATGTGCCAATTTATGCCTCATCAGTTAAAATTTATTTAAAAACATTCATTTGTATTGTTCAGGTAGCTTCACAGTGTAAATTTGCATTTTCGTAGAAATATAAACAATAACTCTTTATTATATACCGAGTATAATAAAAAGATTTGCAAAAACACTTAAATAAGGAGCTTTGGCTATGGTCAACCGTCCCCCATAATGACTGAGTCAAGCCTACCCACATACCCATTTTGAAATGAATAGCACACAGTTATTTTAAGCCTTATTTAATGTACAAACGTCATGCCTAGAACTAAAGCTCAATATTTGCGCATTGATTAAAACCTGCTTACTTCAATTTCTATGAGATATTTTTGTGAAAAATTCTTTAAAAATATTTCTAAAAAACTTACTTTTTGTGTTAAAAACTCTTCACAACTGTTTCAATTATTTGCATGAAATGAAGGTTGTTGTTTGATCATTTCATTAGCTTTGACTGCCATCTAGCAATAAAAATCTGATACACATTTAAATATGAAAATAGATGCGTTGGTGAAGCCCCCCCCCATATGATCAACCATCACTAATCTTCCCTAATTAATTTATAAAAATAAAATTCTGTCTTCATTTACTTATTTTAATCAAAGTTATATTCTAGTTATAAAAAGTCTTCCTTGACGTTAACATTCTCAACCAATCTTTTCTTTAATTTAATAAATGCTTAATTTTTAACTTTTTTTTGCATTAAAAATATTCAATGGGTTTTAGTTTAACTAAATGTTATTTGAGTAGAAACAAATAGCATAGTGATAAAAAAAATACTTTCCTTTTCATCGTTCTTATCTCTGTTTCGCAGCTACTTTGTAAACATTCATTTTATAGTTATGTTATTAAAAACAAAACTGAGATTGTTCATGAATTTTACTGCAATATCCATACGCAGTATTGTATTGAAAGCATGAAAGAAGAACAAAATCAGATGACTTATCAGCAATGATTTTTATTACGACTTATATATTTGTTTTAGTACAGTTTGAATTAAAATAATTTTGTAAGTGACTTTCTAAAAATTTAAACAATACCTATCTGCTAGATATTAAAGAATGATCCATTGACTACACTATAATGGTATAATTTTTCAGGGACGGATGCAGAAAGCTCTACAACTGAGAAAAAATCTTATTATATAAGTTTGACGGGCAATATATTTGTTGTTGAATGCTCAATCTATATATTTATATAATATATATCACAATATACATTATACTTACTAAATCCGTCATATTTAAGAAAACTTATGAAAACAATAAATTTAATAAAATGCAACCAAAGAAAGCCACTTAACGAAAATTCTAAACAATGTAGTGAAAAATACAGGAAAATAAATTAAATAAATAAAGAAATAAAATAAAGTGAATTCGTAAAAAATCAACTACTGAGTATGAATACGAAGTAAATAAGAAAATAAAACTAACACAACTTTAATCGCTAAATATAACCTTAAAGAATGTCCCTAATAGTTACAGAAAGCTGAATTTAAATAATAAATCAAGATACACAATAATAAACAGATTTTACTGACATCTGCGTTATTAGTTTGTAACAAATAGGGAGTTAAATTAACTCTTTCTATTCCTTTGTTTAAAAACAGACAGTAAATTTTCTCCCAATATTATTTGAATGAGGTAGTATATTAACTTGGTCTTCAATTAATTAAAAGTTTAATATGTTCAGATCTTAACAAATATTTTTAATATTTCTTTCTCTTTACTATAAAAATGCGTTTATTATGAAAAAAAAAAAGAAAATTGTGTGAATTTGAAAATTGACACATATCATCTTTTGGATAATTTATAAAGACTTTTTTGTTAATTACTGAACAGATTGAAGCTGATATTTGATCAAAAGACAGCATTTGTAAAATGTCATCAAAGGCACTCAATGAATTTTCCTTTTCGAATTTTATTAAGATATGGAAATATTAATGTTTTTCCTGCTGATGTACAAATATTTATCTTAGGTATTTCTAAAATAGCAATTTTATGTTCAAACAAATAACATACTGCGCAGCAATATTATCAAAGTATTTCAAAGATAAATTATTTTCATTTGCATTCACAGTCCAACTATTACATTCGTATCATTTGGTGTTCAAAGCCTCTTTTTCCGTTCCCTCTGAGAAAATCACAAATATTTGTTTTGGATACAGGTGTTATTTAATTAGTTACTAAAACATTATATTAATTAAATTTTAATGCATAGATAATTTTATGAAAACGTTATAGAAATTAAAGTAAGTAGATAATGCAGCTTTTAGTGCAAGATAAAATTGTGTAGTCACAACATCCTTTTCATTTCACTGTATATATTTTATTGTAGTTTGATGTATGCTTTTTTAAATCATTATACTTAAAAACATTACTTCTGATTTAAAAGAGCGATATAGTCACTAAAAAAGTCTTTTCCTTAATCACAAATTAGTTAGCTGTTATCTAAATTTAAAAAGGGTCTAGGCGGATAAGCATATTAAAATAGCCCTCACGGCCGATATTTAAAACAGCATGTGTGGTAATAAGAAGCAAGATGATAATACAATATCGAATGTTTTTAGCTCCTATCTTTGAACTGTGTTTCAGATAATCGGGGAAGTTTGCATCGGCTCGACTTTGTTTCAAACATATTTTTCTCAAAAAGTATAAATGTACATAAAAAAAGTGAAACCCAAGTCAGTTATTGAAGGATATATTTGTTCACATTATATATATTTTTGGACATTTTTACACAGATTATAACTAACAGAAATAAACAAAAAAATAAAAAAATAATAATGTAGTAGTTTTACATTAATTTATGTTTTAATTTATTTTACGTTTTTACGTATTAATTTACGTTATAGAATACTGCTCAAAGATACGATTTTTCAGTTATAACAACAATAATGCTAATGAACTATTCCTAATTGTCCCTGTTGTGTTTGAAGGAATACCCTGCTGTCACTCGATTTTACAATTCCTGACGTTTCTACTCGGGTAGGATGCGTTAAACATCAAAACAACAGATTGTTTCCGTACGCACAATTACTCAATAGCTTTATTTTGTGTCTGTGCATATTTCATTATTACAGCATGCTTCACAACTTTTTCCCGTTATAATATCAACATATCACATAAAAATAGTAATATTTGTCTACAATGCCTATTATGATACCTGTATGGGGCTCTAAAACGCGCATGGAAAATGTATAATTTTGAGGCAAGGGAGAGGGGATCTAGAAGCTTAAATCGTAAGATATCTGTTAGGAGGGATGTCTTTTGAGATCGTTAACATTTTTGATCAAATCAAAATTTACTTTTTTGGTGTTTTTTCTTTACGTTTGTTAGAGTAATAAAATTTGTCTGTTTTCATATTTTTATGAAAACACAAAATTATTAATAATATTTAGAGTGACTATTAAATCTTCTCATTCTAAAATACGTCATAACTAATGCGCCATTCTTCTTATATTCGATATTGAACTGCCATATATAATTCGTTGTTAGAGAAACAAGATTGGAAAAGATACTTGTTATTTTTACTAGTAAAAAATGAGGGAAAATGTTGACCGAAACTTTTCCTTAAAAAAATCTCTGTTTACTCCAATTATATATATATAAATGTGTGTGTGTAAAAAAAGAATGATTTCAGATTGATACAGATATTATTAAGAGGGAGTGTTCTAGGAATAATAATGTATGATATCGTAAGTGCGGGAGGGGTCCAAAATTGCTAAAACGTTGATAATTTTATTATGTACAGTTCCTATTCAGTTTTATCGGTACGATCCTAGACCATCGACTGGAAATTATTGCGCGAGAAGGAAGCGCAATATGCAAAAATAATAGAATGCTTACAGATACGAAGCAATCCTATTAGGTATTAGTACACATGGGAACATTCCTTTGCCTTGGCATACTTAGCATTGTTCCCGTGTGAAAAAGGCCAGATTTGGACAATCCAGTGACAGCAGTGTATTTATCCAAACACAGCAGGAAAAATTAGGAATAATTCGGCAAATTGTTAGCATTATTTTTATTATAACTCAAAAAGTGCATCTTCGATTTTAGCTTTTTTTTTGTTAAAAGTGCAATAATTTTTAAAATATACATTTTTGTCTATTTTTTATGTTAAAATTTACGTAAAAATGTGAAAAAATAGATATAATGTAAACTGATATAATCTTCTATACTGGTGTTAGTTTTTTTTAACTTTTATACTTTTAGAGAATAAACATATTTGAGAAACAGCAGTCCCGGTGTTTTGGGGCACCAAAAAAGGCAGTTTTTGGTCAGGGGCGAAAAATACCTGATATTGTATTCTCATGGTGAACCTTATTACTACACTTGTTATTACAAGCATCGTCCGTGGAGGCCATTTCTCTGCGCTTATCCGTCTAGACCCTTTTAGGAGGAGTTATCTAAAATTTGGCAAAATTTCAATCGTCAATCTCGGACATGGCCTACGATAGTACTCCAGTTTTGCATTAATTTATTGGCATTGGCTCTAGCAACTACACTCTAAAAAATAAATATGTAAATTTACACATAAAAATGTGTAAATCGATGATACAAAAACGACATGTCTATGTGTGTAAATTGGCGTGTAAATTGCCAAAATACACGCCTAATGTGTAAATTTCAAAATACGCATTTTAATGTGTAATTTGATGATAAGTCCAAATGTGTAAAAGCTATCTGATAACTCTTAAAATACACACTTTAATGTGTAAGTTGCACTGAAATACACATATTTTTGTGCAATATTTTTACACATATATATGTGTAAAATTCTGTTTTTACATATATTTTTGTGTAATAGGAAAATACCCACAATATTGTGTAATATGCAAAATACACATGTTTTTGTGTTATATACAGAATGCACAGATTTGTGTGTAATTTTCTGTTTTTACACATATGTCTACGTAACATGGAAAATACACATTTTTGTGTAATATTTAATACACAGGTTTTCGTGTGCATAGAAATTTACCTTATTCTTTGATGTGTAAAATGTGAAAAAAGGTTTTCAAAATCGCAAAATAAAATTACACGAAGAACAAATTCGTATTTGCTTCACGTATTTCTAAGTACGCGTTCGTAATTATGTACATTGGTAGCACCTATAGTTGTTATTCTATCCGTCCGTCTGTCTACCTGTCCTTTCACATATAAGAACGCAAAAACACACAACCGAATCGTTTGAAATTTAAAATACATAACTGTTGCATAATTTAATCGAGTCATTTAAATTTTTATGAAAATGAGATGCATAATTCAATTATAGAGACAGTCAAATGTGTTCCCTTGCATTATGACCAATGGGAAAAATAGTTTCAAGTGCATCTTAATAAGGTTACACACTTTTCAACATAATAAAATTGATATGCATCTAGGAAGTATATACTACAATATAAATTCTGTATAATCTGTAGTGCAAAGAATAGTTTTTATTAATTTACAGGGCCATACTAAAAAATCCCATTACATTATGGTAAAGAAGGAAACATTGTTTGGGACACGTTTTAATTATATTAAAATATTTCACATTTTATGAAATTGATGCTTATGTTGCTGAGATTCGTTAAAAATTATTTATTTTATAATAGAAAGCAGATATATAATGTTTAGAAAGACAAAGAAAAAATTTCGGATACTTAAACATTATCCGAAGTACTGTCTACTATTATACCAAGATCTGAATATTTTTTTAACTTCTTTATAGTACGAAATGCACCTGATTTGCCTTGTTTAACGTGCATTTTCCAACTTGTTTCTTTCTAACAGGTTTGTAATCTTAAAACAAGAATTATTTACGCTCAATCAAGAAACAGGGTCGTCTCAAATCGTAATCTATTATCTTTCTGTTATTATAATCTATTTTCTTTAATTATTTTTCTTAATCTATTTTCTTTCTGAAATTATAATATATTCTCTCCTTCTGTTTGCATATATACAACGTGATGACAGAAAGGATTAATTCATTTTACATAAGGGTTTGCAAGCAGTAAAAGAAAACTTAAAAACAATTTTTTGATTATTAAAAAAAGTAACTTTAATAATAGATTGTAGATATTACATTCTTATTTATGAAGTTATACATTTAAATCAATAATAACGCTTGATACATGATTTTAAAAAAATGGCCATTAATTGTTTATATCTTACCACAACTGAATGCTGTACACTATTTTGCCTATAATGTGAAATTTTTATGTTCGTTTTTTTCAAAAATGTAATTTCTGGCTGGATTCTGTTGCCAAGGCCACTATAACACTGATACTATCATACATAGTACAAGGGATTAGAATTATTACTATGCAATTTTTAGAATAAAATGTGGTGAAAAATTTATTTTTATCAGTGTATTAAAAATACAAGTTATTTTTATAAGACACAATAAAAAAAGAATAAAGAATGTGAATCCAGTAATGGAACTTCACAAAAGTAATAGATTTTATAACAATAATTAAAGCCAGAATTTAATAAAGGCATACTAATATAACAAAATATTTACTTCAAATAAATTTAACAAATTGGCATAGCAATAATTAATGAAATATTTTGAGAATTGTTCACTGTTTAAATAAATCATTGTAACTATCACAATATCAAAATTTTTATTATTTTAGATACATTGTTTAAAATTCTAAATGTCAGGGAATTACAGTAATGATGAAAAAATGACAGTATTACTTTTTTAAATGAAGACAACTCTTAGTAAAATCATTCAAATTTTCCTGAAAATCGATGGAACTTTGAAATATTATTTTCTGTGTCTTGATTAGGAGTATAAAAAATAATTTAGATTTTAAATCATGTAGAGAGGAGCTAATGAAATATATATACATAAATTAAATTGTTAATATGTATTTTTTATTAACCAAAAATATTGAAGCTTGTCTATTACCTTCTCATTTAGCTTATATATACCTCACATGCATGTTGTACATATCATATATTTCATATTCATACATTTTATAATGTGATATGATTCATATATGAGTTAAATCTCTGTTTAAAGTAGAAAATATTGGGATGTGATAATACATGTTTAGTAATTATGCTAACTATTTGTTAAATTACTTTTAAAACCCAAAACTTTTAAAATTTAAAGAAACGTAATTTTAACGGCATAGTTTTAAAAAGGAAAAAAAATCTGATTTAAATGCCATTTAAATGAATAAATCGTTGGCATGCAGCCTTTTATTTCAACAAAATAAAAATTAAATTTACTAAAGTTTATTGAATTGATAAAAGTTAAATTAATGTTAGTCATTGCTTTTATAAAATGTTTATGTGAAAGTAACTAAAAATAAAACTATTAACTAAAAGAGAAAGCTGAAAAAATATTTTTTTCTTATCTATTTCTTATCAATGACCTTCTTCTGTGTTAAATTGGTATAATCCAAATAGAAATACGTAGATTCTTTCGTAGAATTATGTCCGAATCCAGTACAATGACATGAATGAGCTCTTTTTAACTAAGGTACCCTGGGGTAATAACGCCACGTTAAGGTTCTACCAATTTTCACGGCTTAGTTTTAGATTGTATTTTTCAAACAAATATAGGATCTGATACAGCAACTCATTGACTATCTATGTAAAATAAAATAATTTAACAGACATGTATTCATAAAATGTAATGGCGTTTTTTCTTGACCAATGCTATTTGGCGTTAATACCCACCTATATGGGTAATAACGCCATGCAAACAAAACTATAAAATAAGATGGAATAATGGCATGTAGATTTCCCAATTCTAAAAATACAAATTCTACAGCTCTAGAAATTGACAAATTGCAATCTAAGCTATTGAAAATGTACAATTTTTTTTTTTTTTTTTTTTGTGACTCTGAAAGAAAAAGAAAGCTGTGGTGGTGGCGGAGGGAGGAGGCAAAAGAATATCAGATTCTAAGCTACGTTTTGCTTAAAAATGACCATTTAAATAGAATTATTAGAAACATTGCACGGATTATTTGAATCAGTATTTATATTCCTATGTATGCATTCTATGCGATAGAAAATATTGATTTTTTTTGTGAAAGTGAAAGAAAAAGGAGTCAGGGGGAGCTTCAACATAATATAACACCTTGTGTCTCTCTTTGCTTAACCCGGGAGAACGCGCGCTTACCCAGGTTATGAATATTTTATCTTTGCCACCAATAAAATCAAATTATAACAGTCACTTTATTAAGATGGAGATAATTCTTACAAATTTTGCGATAAAATAAGTTGAAGATTACTTTTAAAAAATTTCTGGTTACAATTGTAAAAATCATACGTACTCCGGGTCTTTTAGGCCCTGCGCACGTCCTCGCGGGTTAAAAAGTCCCGCTTAAATATGATTATAAAAAACACTGCATGGTTTTAACTATTCATAATGTAATATTTTAATCATGTGAAGTTTTATAATAATTAGAGTTATATGTAATAAATATTTTTGTTAAACCTTAACTGCTGTTAGCGTCTCACATACAGCTGAGTTTTTCAAGTTTCAGAGTTTAACTTGCAATTTTTAGTTTAACTACATATACCGGGAAATTTTTGTTTCATTTGGAGTCCTATTACTATCTCTAGAGACTTCTGAATAGCTGAATTTTATTTATAATAGTCTTGTATATAAGGTTCAATAAAAAAATAATATTGTAAAAGTTAATTTAACATTTTATTCATCGTTAGATTAAGAGGTCTGTCAGGCCGCTCACAATAAGTTATGCGACAATTTTTGTCACAGCAGTTAAGGGTTAATACTATTATAGTAATCTAGTAAATAGTTTTTAACCCATAACTCCACACTAATGCGGATTCTCCAAACCTACAGTTAAATTGTCGACGTTTTAAAGAGCATGCTTTAATAAATTAATAAATTGAATAAAATTTTTGATTAAAAAAATATTATCCCAAAGAGATCTCTTATTCAAATTTATACATAATTCATATGGTTATATATCATTATCTCTATATTAGCAACAAAACTGACCTTTAACTGCTGTTAGCAATCTGACTGAACACTGTACCCCCTCCTCCCCCAAAAATAGTCTTTAACTTGTATTTTCCAGTTTAACAATAGTTACAACTGAAATTCTCTTTCGAGTGGAGTTCTCGTAATATTGTTGGAGCTCTCGTAATATTGTTAGAAATATTTTAATAGATTAAATATAATTAGAATTAATTCTGTACAAAAAGTTTAGCGCAGGAACAGTATTTTATGATTTTTAATCATGAATCGCATTTTAACCTTTAACTAATGTTACCGATCTCGTAGACCACTATTTTTCTTTCAATTTTTTAGTTTAACTTGTAATTTTCAGTTTAACTGCAAACACTACGAAATTTTGTTTAATTTGGAATTTTAGTACTATCACCAGAGACTAAATAGGGGAATATTAAGTATAATACTCTTGTAAAAAGTTTAGTACAAAAACACAATCCTATGAGTTATCCCCGCCTTTTATTCTTCTTTCAATTTTGTGGTCTCACAAACCGCATCACATTCATACGTTACAATTTCTGTCACATCAGTTAAAGGTTAAATTTATAAAGTTTTGAAAAACCGAACGCTGAGAAAGCGGACAGTTAAAATTTCGAACTCAATTGAACAATCCAGTGGAAACTTAATAGAAACCTGATTTCGAAGATGTTCGAATTTGAATCTCGAAAACATTTTGATATAGTTTTATTTACAAGAGTTAAAATTATTTTTTACATTAAAAAAAAAATAATATAAAAAAATGTAATAATATAAAAAATGTAAAAAAAAAATAATAATATAATAAAAAATAAAATAGAGAGATTATTTTTAAATATTAGGCACCCCCCCCCCTTAATCTTACCATTTCAACAATGATGATAATGCTGTCCCATATTAATATATAAACCGCCTTCGGATATAGTTCGACCACTGTTGGGAATCAACCGGGGTAATAACGCCAATCCCTGGCGTTATTACCCCTGGATACTTATTGCGCAGTAAATCCTAAACTACAAATTATCTCGAGAAGATATCCAAAATCTTTTACAACAATTTGAAAGTACATGAAATACACTACAAATTTATGTAATAAACAAAGTATTTCTGGATAAAAAATATAGTCTTCAGATCAAAATCCTTATCTCGCAAATTTTAGATCAAGCGTTAATTTTAGCTGCTTGTAAAAACAATAAGACCTAAAAATGAAACAAATTAACTTGAAGCTGTTTTTTGCGATTTATATGATTCAAAACCCTTCTGCGCAGAGCACATGGGTGTCATTTACCTGATTATTTCATAATTATGCAAAATATAAGCACTTGGCGTTATTACCCCGCCTGGCGTTATTACCCCAGGGTACCTTACATTACGACACTGTACCATTATTCGGACTGTTATGTAAAATATCCTTTGACCGCATTCTTGTAACATTTTCGTAAAAGTTTTAAAATTCATGCGAACTGTATACGTTTATAAAAGAACAATATATCCGAGCACGCTGAACGCTCTTTATTCCAAAGACCAACTTTTGTGATCGTTTGCAGGTGAATTTTTTGCACCCAAATGTTGTTTTCCGTTTATTTATAAAATGCTAGGTTTGGAAGTTAAAAGCACGTTATTTTCATAAAAGTGGCTCTAATTAAAATTTTCTGTTTAAATTTTTTTTTATGCATTTCACTTTTGTTTGTATTCAATTTCAAAAAGTTTCCTGTTAAAATGAATTGTTAAGATTCGTTTTTATAAATTATTATATTGTATTAGTCATAATTTGGGTTATGAATTAAAATATTGCCTTAATACATGCATCAATTACAGAGCAATCCAACTATCAACGCAAGTTAAAATACGGACAAACAAACCGTATTCTTAAGCATTTTCAACAATGTTGTAAGTTATTAAAACGACTAATAGGTTGAAATTTGACTTTTAGAATTTTATACCCAAAAGACGATAGCAATTTTAATTCTTTTGCACAGCCCTGTATTTTGTCTACTATTTTTGCATAAAGTTATGCCACTATTTAGCTATGATTTAATTAAAGCAAAAACACGTTTAAATCTAGTGAACTTACATTTCCAGAGGTTATCTTACATAGGCAGCCATGTATCAAATTCTTTCAGTGGTCCTGTATATCATTTTTCTCCATATATATCTTAGTTTATTAAATGCAATTCTGTGTAAAAATTTATTTTAAAACCACCTTTAAGCTACTTCCGTTCGTGTACATCTGTGCACTTTCTGGTGTGTATACATGATTTACAGCATTTGTACACAGAACGCAATATGCAAAAATCAATTTAAAAACTCATATCTCAATTAACAAGAAAGAAAAATTATGCGTTAAACATAGATTACGAAACACTTTCCAACACTTCCTGAAATCTTTAACAAAACTTCATTATTTAGGAAAATAAGGTGTTAATGTCCATAGCTAAATATGTATTTCAATACTTTTGAACAGCCCTGTATTTAATCTGTCTGTTGATATATATACTATATAATAAGAAAATTTAGTTAAGCAAGGAAACGCTAAACTTTCGTTAAATTTATTTTTTAGCAATTCATACTAATGGATGAAAACGTACTTGAATACTTTTGTTCAGCCCTGTAGTTTACCTAGTACCTGTATTACAGTCCAATATTTACCTAAAATTTAATTTAAACTAAAACACTCTTAAAACTTCTTAAATAACATTTACAGAAGTTATCATCGAATTGTGACCATGTATCCAGTACTTTACATGACCCTGTATATAATTTTATCTATATTCTACAAAGATTTCTGAGTAAGCGATTCAACGTAAAAATGTATAGCTTATTTAAAAACCACCTTTTAGTAAATTACGCTCGTATTCAGTAACCTTTACGAGTTCTTTTGTGTAACCTTGTATATCAACTATAGAATTTATATACACCATGTATTATGCATATATTTAGTGAAACTTAAAAACGCATATCATAATTAAAAATGTATTTCATCCATCCATCATCGATAATACACAGTACTTCAAATAGAATATACTATTTGAAATCTTTTGTATCTCCCTGAAAATGCTATGCACTTAATATTATGACTCAGCGTATCAGCATATCAATTTTATTGTACACGAAGTCGTTTAACATTAAAATATTTCGCAAAAAATCCCCTGCCCCTTTGTTCTTGCATAATAGAATTATTTCGTGTGGCCCTGTAAATGAATAATAACTATCATTTACACTGCATTTTTTAAATACATATTTTAACGTACTTTGCAAATGCATATAAATTTAAATATGTTTGGCAAGGTGTTACACCTTTAAAACTCATTCGAAACTATTTTTTCCCATAGGCCGTACTGTAATGGTAAACTTTTGACTATCCCTGTAAATAAATTAATCATGATAGAAACTTCATTTTCAATAGGGTTTGTGCTAACGTGAACATTAATAACATTTAAAATTTTCATGGCAATTCGAGTATATTTACGAGAGTTAGAGCGCGGACAGATGACAGGCAAAACGAATGCACAAACACTTTTCAATTTTGTGGGAAAGGCTTCTAATACATTTTGTAATTGTCTTTTAAAATTTACATATTTATAATTATGTAATACACTCCAATTCACGTAAATACATGTAATCTTTTACATTTACACACTTCTGTGTGTCTATTAACTGATAAAAACTTACGTACTCATTCTAATAAACAAAATACACCTAAAAACAGGCAATTTTTTGTACGAAATGTGTAAATTTTAAGACAAGTGGGTGATTTCAGAAATTTACACACTTCTCTGAGTAAACATTATTATGCTTAAATTAGAATAACACTCCAATTCGTGTAAATTCAGACATTTTTCGGAATTTACACACTTGTCTGAGTTTATCAAGTGATAACAAATTACACACTTACTTTCAGACGCTAAATACACACAAAAACAGGTAAATTTCTGAAAAAAAATGTGCAATTTTTATTACAAGTGTGTAATTTTACAAAATGACACATATATGTGTGTAAAATTAGCCAATTTACACATTTATTTTTTACAGTGTATGGCGCTCATTAAGCGAGATTGTGTGCATGAGGTTAAAGAGACTAACGATGTGACTGTAGATGATGCAACTGGTGCCCCAATGTAAAAGTATTTTACACAAGTAGTCCCCAAGCCTAAGTCTGTTAATTTTATGGACTTTCTTTATTCTCTATTTTCAAAGAAATAAATTATTCTATTTTATAGTTCTAATTTTATGAAATATTTAGTTTTTCATAAATGATAAAGGAATTGAACAGTAGAAATTCCCTGTTATTAATTTTTTACACTTGAAGCCCACGCGCCTGAAAGAAAGTCAATTATTTTCATTTGACAACACAAATATACACTTAACTGTACATAAAATTACTTAAAAGGTGCACTAGAATACTTATAAAAACTTTAAAAATACATTTAAAGTTCTCTAAAATGTTCAAAGTTCAGAACGTTTTCAACCGCAAACTTACTCGGTCTTCGTCAGTGAGAGAAACTACAAAATGACAGGTCTTACTGCTGGCGTTCTCAGGCTCGTCCGGAACAGTCCATTTTTACATCGAGGGAGGAAAGACGGGGAGTGAAGGGAACGGGCCAAAATGAATAGAATAAAACTGCTGAAATATATCAAAAACACAAGCTCATCTATTATTAATAAAGTTTTTCCATATTGCGTGTATATCGTAGGAAAGTGCATCATTACAAGTTATTCCTTTATTGGATATTATTTCGATGGATTCCCTAATGATAGCTTCTATGTGACTAGTAGTATGAAAGATAGTTTTTGAACTATTGAAATCTATTTCTATAGGGTGCGTTTGTGCAAACCTTGAAAGTGCAGTATGGGGTTTACCCAATCTTAAATCTGCGTCGTGTTCTTTCAACCTCTTTTGAAGTTTCCTTAATGTCATACCTATGTAAACATATTCCTTACTATCCGTCTTGAAAGGAATACTGTATACACCTGATTTATTAATGTCTTGAATAGGATCAATCTTTATGTTCAGCACAACTCTTAATTTGGGGGGAGGGACTGCTATTAGTGCAATATCATACTTAGCGAGTGCGTGCCTTATGCTTACGAAAAACTTCGGAATATAATTAACTTTACAAAATTTTTTTACACTTTTTATGGGATCTTTAACTTGCATATCTTGATCTTTCGTTTTAAACTTGCTTATCATTCTTTCAATAAAATGAAGGGGGATGGAAATTTCAACAGCTATTTTTCTTATTAAATTTAGTTCTCCGCTCAGAAAATGAATTGAGCAAACTTGATGAGCCCTTTTTATGTAAAAATTAAAAGGTGCTAGTTTGAAATTAATAGGAGAACTGCAAGCAAACGGGATTGTAAAATTAGACCTGTTAATTTTCCTAAAAACTTTACGATCCAAGCTCTGATTAGTTTTATTTCTGATTAGTAAGACATCTAAAAAGGCAAGATACTTTCTGATTAGTGCTATGGAAAATATTTTCAATGAACTTTTTTTTTTAGTTATTTCTGATTTAGGTCGTAAGATCTTGGTATAAAAGTACAGAGAGATTGTAAAAGAGAAAATTCAACACAACATAAAGCAGTTAAATTAAAATTTTAAAAGTTTATTTATTTATTTATTTATTTTGGAAAAGTTATATTTTTTAAAACGTCTTTGTATTATTATTAAAACCATTCGTCTTTACAAGATTTTATACAAATAACATAAATATTAATTGATTTATGTCTAAAAGTAGTTATAAGATCGAAGATATAGGGAATTAAAAATGTAATTCTTACTATTAAAAAAAAGCTATTTTCCAAGAGCTGCGGAATCAAAAATGTTTGAATAATATGTTTCCATCTTGTCGGTTATTAGTTCTTGGATAATTGGCATTTATTTATAATAAATAAATTAAATTTATTTGTATATATATCAATATTGATGACATTCCCAAAAATTGTTCATTAATATTCAAGATTTTACACGTCAATATCACAGAGACATTGAAAAGAAATATTTTAGGATTTTACCTTTAGTTTTTTCAATGATTTGCTAGGAATATCTTCTTCTTTATTTCATTTTAGCTTTCTGAGTATTATTTCCAACTTATGAGGGAAAACATCCGAAGTCTGTTTGATGTATTCATTTTGAATTTAAGGACATTTGCGTACATTTATGTGTATTTTATTTTTCAGTTCAGAAATCTGTTTAATCATTCAAATATATTCTCATAATAAAAATAGTTCAAAAAATAACATTTATTTTCTAACTTTGCCGTTTATGATATAATTTGAATAATTTATTCTGTTATCGTCTAAAAGATTTTAAATATTAATTAGTTTTATCTCTGTGGAACGATGTATACATATTAATTTAACAAGTGTATAATTTAAAATACTAATTTAAAAATTGTGGCAAATAAATTATAAAAAAATCCAGAATTTACGTGAACTCGGTTTATTTATTTAAAAACTAATTATTTAAATTGGTAACACAGATATTTGCTAATTTCACTTATCGTAATTAATTTCTTTGAGAACTTCGGATTAATTTTAATAAAGTCTTTAAAGGAAAAAAATTTGACTGGAGGCTATACAAAAGAAGTAAATATTTTTACGAAATTAAAATTGTAGATGTGGAGATTAAGCGAACCAGTTTTAATCAGAAAAATAGCTTATTTATATATATGTAGATCAATAAAAATTCAAAATTAAAAGATTATGTTATATTTAAGTAATAGAGTTTAGTATATCTATTTCCTTTGATGTAATTATTATCTCTTAGTATTTTAAATAAAATCTAAATAGTGTATTTCGAGTTGGTAGTTTTTATCTTTTTGTCTTTCAATTAGAAATGAAATACAAAGCTTCTGACGCCACAAAATCATAAAATACTATTTTATTTTATTTATGAACTTTCTATTAATTAAAGAATTTAAATATATATATATATTTTATGAACTATAAAAAGTTAATTGTTTTATTTAACGGACTAGAAATACAATAAAAGATATGTTAAAAAATAAAAAAAATGAATTAAAAGTTTTTAGTACCTTCAAGCTATTCCAAGCACTTTATCAGTGAATATATTAATAATTAATTTCTGTTTGTTTATTTACAATGTTAGCGAAAAAAAAAAGCAAAAGAAGAAAATCCACGCGTATACTTTAATGGTTAGTGAGATTTTTATCTCAAAAAACTGTTTAATTTAAAAAATATACTCTCAGAAAATAGTTTAAATAACGGAATTATTTTTACTTTTTTTTTCTTTTATAGGATAATTTAAAGGATTTTTTCTGTTACACTGCAAAATATTTATATAAATAAATCAGTTGTATCTCAGTTCAATCATGCTAAAATATTAATTTTATAAATGCATAATTTAAAATATAATTTGTGGAAAAGTTTATAAGTTACATAAATTCACTTTTTTATTTAAAAGTTAATTAATTAAAGAATAGCATATACATTTATCAATCTCACTAAAATAATTTTGTTCTTTGAGAACTTCGGATTATCTTTAACAATGTCTTTCGAAATTAGTAAAAGATAAAGAAAAAAAATTAAATGAGGGCTGGAAAATAGCAGAAAATATTTTTACGGTATTAAATTTGTAGATGTAGAGATTAAATTGAAACAGTTTTAATTAGTAGGAGTAAAATTGTAGCGATGAAAAGGGGAAACAAACTTTATTTTCTTTATATATAAAGAGAGAAAGAAACAAATTTATATTGAAAAGATTAATTTACGTTTATCTAAAAACTTTTTAAAAGCTTTGTTTAAAGTAACTATATGAGGACCCCAGAAGCCAAAGGGTATAAGTGACAAAATTGAAAAAAATGAGTTAAGTGAACAGGGTATCTGGAAATATGCTTTTTTCATTTCAGGTAAAGAAATATAGGTCATTTTCTTATTATTTGGGGAGTTATAGAGATAAACCACTTTTTTCGAAAAACAAACAATATATATTAATTATACATTTAAAGAAAATTGTACTCTATTTTTTTTAACAGTTATTGAATTGAGAGTTCAAAGATTAGAATGCAACAAGCAGATGTTTCCTATTTCAATTTAGTCAATTGTTATTGATGTTCCAATTTAACATCAATTATCTTTAAACTCAATTTACTCCAAATCGACATTTTGTCACTTGTACCCCTTGGATTCTGAGGTCGTCATATTATCTCTTAATACTTTAAATTAAATTTAAGCAATGTATTTTAGGTTGGTCATTTTTTAATTTACTTTACTATTACGAGCAAGTAGACATTCTATTAGGAATATTGCAATATCTGAAATGCGATATAGTTTAGTTATCAATCTAAAAATCAATAAATTAATTTATATGATAGCTTTTTTTTTTTTCTAAGATATAATTTTTCCGTTAATAAGAGCGAAATTTGTGTTATTCATTCGTTTTAGGCATTGAGACTGGATTAGTCCTAGTAGATATTCTTTGCTATTTTGATTTGTAAGTTTAAAATCACAAATAAAGGGCAAGCGTATTTGCTAATTCTTGTTTTTTCATGTATTTTCTGTTATTGCGAAAAGAAAGTATTGGATTCGTAAAAATATTCGAATTTCGGTTTTCGACGGATTTACACATTTTAGGGTTCAGAGATTCCAAAAAGCATGTTTACACAAAATGTCTGTCTGTAAGTCTGTCACTCTGTCTTCCGTCAATCTGACTGTTTCTGACATAAATATTGTGGGGGCTCTGTTTCAAGAAGTAATGCACGGAATGTAATAAAATTTATATTCAGGTAGTCCCTTACATAAGTTGATGCTGATTAATTTTTGGTATAAATAGGTCAATAGGTGACGCTGCTAGTTTGCATCTTTCACGATTTTTCCATATCTCTATCTCAAGAACTAATGCACTCTATTTAATAGAAAATTATATTCAGGTAGTACGTGATATATATTGATGCTGATTAGTTTTTGGTGTAGATCGCTGAAAGAGTGGCTCTGCTATGCTGCATTTTTCCTAATTTATACAATAGCTCTAACTCATAGGTTCCCCCGGTGGGCGCTGGAGCCTTCCAGGGCGGCGGTAGATAGTCTAGAGAAAAATGGGGGGCGTTAGGAGTGTCAAGGGGGGCGGTGAAGGGATACCTACATATTTAGGAAGTAATATAGAGAAAATAGTTAATTTTCCAGTCCGTAGCAAAAACTTTAAATGCATCTTTAAAGGGAAATCTATGCAGGCGAGCGTACGTTTGAGGGGGGGGGGGGTTGAATTTATTTTACTATTGTCAAAAAATCGCCTTAAACAGGAAGGAGGGCTAAAACCGAGGAGATTTTTTTATATTAGGCTAAAAACACTTTTGTTGCAATTCTTTCATGAATGTCAAAATATCACAGCGAAACACGAAAAATCGCAAATGACTCGCATTAAACATCATTATAAATTCAAAAATTGTGAAGTACAAAATTCGCGATAATTTCCTGAATAAAAGTTTTAAACAGAATTATTTTTAATTAACCTGTATTTCGAAAAATTCTGAAATATGACGACACACACCTTAACAGAGATTTTTAAACGAATCTGTAATTTGAATCAGTTCAAGAAATTCGTTTATTCTTTGTGAAAGTGATAAAAATCCTTATATTTATAAATTTGTTCAAATGTAAATTTATTTAAATTTAAATAAGGGAAAAATTTATATTTCAAAATATAAATAAGAATCGAAGAAGAAATGCCGGCAGTACAGTATTGAATATCTGAAATATGCATCTACGTACTCTCCAGCAAACCAATCTTTATCTATGTGCTTAATTTGCCAAAAAGTGTTTTTTTTCTTAATGAGACCATGAAGCCGCCTAGGCTGTCAGAGCATTTGAATAAATGCGTATTGATAAAAAAGGCAGATATGTGTCATTGTTCAAACACTGGAAAAGAAAATCTTAAAACAATCAACTACGTACATCAAATATTTTTCAGTCGTCTTGTAAAGAAGATGATGACGCATTACGAGCCTCATAGTATGTTGTTAATCGCAAAAGTATGAAAACCGCACACCATCGGCGAGAAATTAATCTATAAAATGATAAAATGTGAATAAAATGTGAGAAAATAAAAAGAACTGTTCTTTATCATAAGAAACCGTCGGATATCATCGGAAAAAATCCATAGTAAAAGTTCGGTACAAAGAGGAATAGATGTCTAAAGGCATTGAAATATTACGTTATTACTTAAAAACTTGCAAATTTTTCATTCAACTCGATGTATAAGCGTTACCAAATAATAGAAACTTATAAAAGAGGAAACAAATCTCAAGAGCTTTATTTGCTAAAAATTTGAAAAATGATGCAAAGAGATAATCGATATTTAATTACCACGAAGTTAGTCTAAGAGAAATAAATTCGCTTTCATAGTGTTTTTTCACTTGCTACTGATGTTGCTCCAGCAACGACGGAGCATCAGAAGAGTTTCATTAACGCATTTCAAATAAACAGTACTAAAAGTGCTCTTTGTACATCCTGTTACACATAATCAGCATTTGGTTTCAAATATTTGGAATGAACACCCGTATTCGTGTTTCATTACATTATTAGAGCAGTCGATAAGAATAGAAGCAATTCATTGACTGATAGGATATTTAGCCACCTTTATAGTGAAAATCACTTCACAACAAGTGAAACAATTGTTTCACTTTATTGTGCAGTTCTCATTATCAATTTGCGCAGTGTTGAATTCAGGGGGTGGCCCAGGGGGGACATTCTCCCCCGGAAAGTTGATTTTGTGTTTTCTATCGTAAAAAGTGTGATCCCCCCAGGGACTTTATTGTATCCCCCCCCTCGGATCCACAGAAGTCCCAGCCGGAGAAAAGTGTCTGAATTCAACACTGAATTCGCATCAAACTTGTAATTTTTTATATTCAATCGCTGGCTCACACATAAGTTCGTTGTCTCTGAAAAGGTATTTGTCTGAATCGTTTTTCGATTTATTTGATTCAGTATTACACTTAATTGAAAACAGAAATGTAAAACTAAGGGAAAACCTGATTACATTAAAAAATGACATCGATTATTTGACAGACATGGTTAGAATCTTTAATTAAATCAATTTAAATATTCTAAATATTTATAATAAGACATAAGATGATTGCAAGATAATGAGTTGATTTTAATTAAAACAAAAACCTCATAGCTGTTCTTGTGGGTAAACTTCTTTTGTTTAAACAAAATCTAAGTAGAACTATCACAGCCACTTTGCCACATTATTAGCAGTCTGCGAAAACAGGAGTATTTACTTACTGTCGACACTTGGATGTTCTTTGTGAAGTTTTCTCAGAGCAATTCCAAGATTTTTATACCATAGGATATATCAAACTTGTTTTTATATCTTTTCGAAAATGATACACCAGTATCACCATATTTGGAGGAGAAAATCGTGGACCTCGCAGTAAACGAGAATTAAAAGTAAAATTCAGAATTCGATACCAAGAGTTATAAATTTCAAAGCCAATTCAGCTCTCTAACATAGATTGTGAGCGAGAGCACATAAAATTTTAATTTCTTTTTCTTCATCAGATTTGGCCGAGAGTGGGTTCCGCGCAGTAGCTGACTTTTTGTCTAAGAAAAGGAACAGACATCTTTGAACCTGACAATTTGTGACTGATGTTAAAAGAAGTGGAATCCAACATGAACATGTTGTTAAAGCTTCATTCAGCGTGAACCATATCTTTTTTTTTTTTTTTTTTTTTTTTTTTTTTTTTTTTTAACTTTTATTGATTTTGTGATTATTTTTCAGTTTTTAATAAACAATTTTTTACTACATTTGATGATTGTTTTAATTAACTTCTACTTTATGATTTTCAATTGATAGATAGACAAATAAACTATAGATAATGTACAACAATATTTTAACATTATGTACAATTAACTATTATTGGAGAGGGGGCGTTGGCATTTTTTTCTCTTGTAAAGGGGCTGATGGTCGAGAAAAGGTTGGGAAACTGTGCTCTAACTTAAGAAGTAATGCACGGAATTTAATAAATAATTATGTTGAGGTAGTCCCTGATATAGATTGCTGCTGATTAATTTTTTATGTAAATAGCTCAAAAGGTCTGGCATTGCTATGCTACATTTTTATGATTTATGTAACAGCACTATCTTAATAACTAATTTCCATGAAATTTCACATTCTGTTAGTTCGTGACATGGGTTGATGTTATTGACATTTTGGTGCCAATCACACAGCAGAAATATGGCTTTATTTCAGGAACTGACTTTTTCATTAAACTTCAGATTCTGGTACAGCTTGATAAATATTACTGCTGTCTATGTTTTACATTAAATCACCTAAGAAGCAGCGCTTTTATGTTGCATTTTTTTGATATTTGAAGAACTAATTCGACACCTATTTAAAGAACTAATGTACGGAATTCCATGCCTCTAGAATCCTCACGGTGAGCGTAGATTGCCGTTTAATTTTGGTACTATGGCAGCTACTTTTGATGTACTAACATGCGTGGGATAGAAAATGTTTTGATATTGCCACATCCTACTAATTTTGTATATAAATAAGTTTTAATTGCTTGTGTCTTACATTTAATAGAACAACACATAAGGCCCAGAACTTCTGAATAAATTTTAAAAAATGATGATTCATAATGCAGAAAAATATAATATAACTACGAGTGAAAAAAATATATTTACTCTCTTCCGAGTTTGATTTTTGAATTTTAGCTATTGTGGAACATTTCACCTCCATCTCCTCTTCTTAAAACAAGCGTATTAACTCTATCATCGATCTGTTTTTTCTGTGATAGGTTACCGAAAATCGTCAATTTTGCTGAATTCCTCGGTTTTATTTTAAAATACGGCAACTTATTTTATTAAACAATTACTTTTTTAAAGTGCTGTCATGTAAATTCTTTATTATTATTTGGTGCCTACATATACAGGGTGGCCAGTAAATGACCGATCCATTTTGAATGTAAATAACAAAAGTAGAGTTAAAAGATAAAAACGTTTGAGATAAAAACGCATGGCTTTCTGTATTGTTATTAGAAAATCAATAACTTTTTAAACATGCACTTTGTTAGTATAGTTCGAATTTCGGCCAATATATGGCGCTGGCGGCAAGAGGCAGTGTGAATCCAGACATAACTCTAGTTTTCATAGGTATGAGCTTTTCGGCTGAATCTAAATCTCTATGTTTGCGAATCTGAATTTATATGTCGAATCGACTCTATATTCAGCTTCAGTACTAGGGTATGTTGGTCGGAAAGAGATTTAGAATAATATTTATGATTGAACAATTTGTATTATATTTAAAGATAGAAAAACAAAGATAATAAATGCACAAATAACGCATGAAAAGGGAGAAAACAGCTGTTTCGAATCTACTATCGAGATTCTTCTTCAGTGCAAAAATTCAGCTAGCTAGACTAGATTGTCTAGATCGCTGAGTTTTTGCACTGAAGAAGAATCTCGATAGTAGATTCGAAACTTGCACAAAGTCTTTATTTCCTATTTTAATCTGTATTATACTTAACCTCCTCAATCCTGAGACTGAGATAGTATTTTAAATATTAATATATTATATTAATGAAGTGCATGTTTTAAAATTTATTGATATTCTAATAACAATACCGCAAACCGCAATTTTTTTTCTTTTCTTTTCTTTTCTTTTCTTTTTTCTTTTTTTCTTTTCTTTTTTCTTTTTTTTCTTTTTTCTTTTTTTTCTTTTTTTTTTCTTTTTTTTATTTACATTTAAAATGGGTCAGTCAAAAATGTCACTCGAGTCGCTGTGAAAGACCGAAATATAATGTTAAAATCTATAGGGGCGTTATATTGTATAATTTTAATATTTTTACAAGATTTTTTATATATTTTTTATATTATTGTAGGTTCAATTTCTGAACCGGTTCCAACCGGTTCCAAACTTCAAAGTATATTTTTAAGAAAAATTGGGAACCAAAATCGAAAAAATAAAAACTGGTTCTGCTGTAAATCGTTCTCAGCTGTCCTATTCAAAAAAATCCTATAAAAGTATTTGAATTTGAGTGAGATATTTCAAAATAACGCCCGCGCAGACATAGCATTATCATCTGGGTCTTTTTGAGTCACTAGTGTGGGCTCTGAAGGCCAGTGTTCCATTTACGCCATACACTTTTCAAAAATGGAATAACTGGGATATGGGTAAAGTGTAACTCGACCGTATAGGAACCAGTTAACCCAATAGTTATAAATACATTTTTGGTGTTTTTCTTACTACGGGAAATTAATTTCTCCATTTTTTTTTCAGTAAACGAAATTATGTAAAACGATTTTTTTTTTAATTTAAGCTACACATTACATTTTTTTAAAGCATATTTGCGGGTATCATAAGTGAGATATCTAAACTACGAAATTTTAGGATACAGATCGAAGAGGAGTACATAAGACAAAGTGAGATTATTAGGATACTACCGAACCAATAAAAAAAATTGTTCTATTAGATATAAAAACATGGCTCTATTCTGCACATACTTATTAGACTTATCACATTTTCACTGCGGTAAAAAAAGAGCATTGATATAATTAAATACTTACACACCCGTTTGTTCATATTGTCTATTTTTTTTGTATTGTCTTTTTTTTCCTAAAATACCCATGTAAATTCTATGCTTATTACCTACACTAAAACACATTCGTACTTACTTAATTTGATAGCAAAGATTTTCCGTTCAACACTTTTTAGTAGAACGGATTAATTTGAAGTAATTTATAATTTGAAAGACCTTCTTGGCTTAAATTTTTAACGTTATTTAAACTTTTTCAAAACAGGACATGAATCACCATATTCAAAAAGTAAACGTGTACGGAAAATAGACACGCCAAGGCCATTTTACATATTAATGGGCATACATCTATCCAAGACATACTCCATTCACACCTATTGAAATTAAAACGAATTTTCTCAAAATATTAACAATAACTAAACAAATTTGTCAATCAATTACAATTATTAAAAAGCAATAAAAATCTGTATTATTGAAAATTAATCATGTACCAAAAACTTTGTATCAGAAATTACATCGTTGTTAAAAATTCGTAATTTTTAACAAAAATATCAGATTTTTTTCATATAGAAATATAGCCGACATGTTAACGGATTATACGTCGATATTACTTAAACAACAAACAATTCATGCGAAATTCCTCCTATGTAGGGGAAGATGGGGATACTTGAGCCATTTTTTGAATTTTATTTTTTTTAAATTTTTTATATTTTTTTAGAATAAAATAAAATATTGAAAATGAAAATTTGATATTTTTCCTTCAACTAAAAACCACTTTCAATAAATTTTGAACTATTTTTCTATGCATAATAAATGTTTATTTTTTGTTTTACATCATGGCTCAAGTATCCCCATGGCGGGGATACTTGAGCCATAGTGAAGGGATACTTGAGCCACTACGGAAAAATACCTACAAAAGTAATTTTTTTCGCTTTATTTTTGCACAAATATTTTACAGAATGATAAATTATGAAACGTAAAGTGTTTCAAAACCAATTAAGAAAACAAAGCTAGTAATACGATCATTTTTTGTCGTTAAAACTGGTTGTCGAAGGATAATTTGAACCTCAGTTATAACGACGGTAGAAACATCCTCAGTTCAGAGCCATTTAAATTTGGAATCTGCAATTCTTCTTGCAAATTTCATTTTCAAAATATTAAGCACTTATCCAACAAATATTTTTACAGTTTTCTTTCTGGCATATTTTATTAGTAACCAACCATCAATAGAAGGTTTTCTTTCACATCATCACCATCATTGACAGAATTTTCCTCTAATGATATTGTCGAACTCATGCTTTTAGTTTAGTAGCTGTCGGAATTTAAGCCAGATGTATCATTCTACTATTTCAAACACTTTTTTGATTTCACAGGAAAAGATTTTGTCTTCCTCTTTGGCTCCATGTAGGTAAGTTTGAACTGGGATTTTTGTTGCTTTTCTTGTTTTTGTGCGCTCTTTTTACCAATTTTTCTTCAATTTTCTTAGTTAAAAAAAGTTACAGCAACAGAGGTTACGATTTCAATATAAAATACTAATCTTAATATGTTATATTAAAAAATAAATATTTTATTATGTTGGACCTAACTAATTAAAGTATTAGAGATTATAGCCTGTAAAACCGTTTTAAAAAGTTATTTTCATTTAATGAAAATTAAATTGAAAACTATGTTTACATTTATCTAGACAGACTATTTTGTTCGAATTTTGGTCGTTTGTCAAATCGAACAAATCGAAAAATAAAATAGACATTTTCATTTAAAAAATATGCATTTTTAAACATTTTTAGGTTTTTATTTTTTTAAGAAAAAAAAATAAAATGAAAAATTATTCTCCCTTTTCTCCAGAAAAATATCTATTAGTGAATATAAGGATGGAATTTTATTTTTTGTTTGTTTCACCCATGTTTAATTTCTAGTGAGGATGGTTAAGACATGGCTCAAGTATCCCCACTCTCATTGGCTCAAGTATCCCCACTATCACTATTTTTGTTTCCCAGAGTTTTACTAAATAAAGCATGCAGCAATTAGAACTATTTTAGACTCAAAATACAATTGAAATTATGCTTATTGAATGTATGTATATAGTTGCAACTTTAAACAAAACTTTGATTACAAAAAAACAAAAAAACCATGCACCCAAATATTTTTTTCAGATAGGGAAAAGACAACTATTAATCACTATACTTTCAAAATGGTACCAAGATGTGTGATTTCTTTTTTACATGTTCAGAACTATAAATATGTTATCATATTGGCAGTTTTAGAAAGAAAAATTAATCAACTGTAGAGATAATAGGGGTGGCTCAAGTATCCCCTATGCTCAAGTATCCCCACTCTCCCCTACTAAATTTAACCCTTTAACTGCCGAATCATGCATTCATGAAAATTTTATATTCTAAATCATTTTACGTAAATTGTTTTAACTAAATTAAAAGATTTAAATAACCATTTTATAAACTTTTAAGGATTTTAGAAGGACTGAAGGATTTAGAAAGATGAATTAGGTTTGAATTTACAGGGTTTTTTTTTTTTGGGGGGGGGGTGTGCAATATTTGTAACCCCACTCAAAACTTTTATTTTAAATTGTTTTCTTAGTATTTTTTAGAATTATAAAATGCATCAATTTGATGTTCTTGCAATATAAATATAGAAATATTTTCGAAATGAAAAATCCTCATCTCCCTCCCTTAGCGCCAAGAAAGCTGAAAAGATACAAAGGCAAAATTAATCATCCTTTTAAAAATATTTTTGTTTTGTGTAACCAATAATGCTTTTGAAACAAAATAAAGTAAAGTATCTGTAACTCATTCTAAACAGCATTACAGTTAATCGACGTATTAAAAGAAATTTATAATAAGTAATTTTAATGGTGCTTATAAATAACGTCTTTATATAAATAATTTTAATATATTTTGCCCGGGAATCCTCACACACTGAGGTGAAAAAGGGTATTTGTCCGGAGGGCAAACTGTTTTTAGATCTTTGCATCCCGATTAAATTGAATGAATAATTAGGCTTTTTCCTATTATTTTTTGGTCATTCGGTCACTTAATTTTTTGACAAGTACATTTTGATATCATAAGACATTTAGCAGATTTTTAGTTATATTATATTTTTAAAAAATTACAAAATCTAAAAATAACATAAAAATTGTAACATTCGAAGGACAAATATTGCTAATCAGAATTATTTCTCATCATAAAACTCAAAAATATATACAATTCAGTTATACAATTAATTACAATGTAAAAATTTGGTGTTGTGCAATATTGTAATTAAAATTATTTACAATAAAAATTATAATTAATTGCAATTCATTTTTTATAATTTTATGTACTAAGATACAAATAAAATTACATGTTTACTTAAATATGATGGTCAAATATATAATTTAATTACACTATTTATGTATAAATATTCTTTTTCTTTCAATTCTAATTCATAAGACAACCAATTAATTGTAATTTTTTACCTTAAACTTTTAGACGCAATGTTTAAAATTCAAGCAAAACTAAATTTCATACATTTTAATTAGTTATGCAATTGATAGATTTTTCTTTTTTTCGTGTAGGGAATAAATTTCAATTTAGAAAAAAAAAATTGTATTAAAACGAACATTTTAGCATTTCAATTAATTAAAAAATCTTTGTTTCGTACAATAATTCTTTTATCTGTCTAATTATTTTATTGAATGCACTGTTCTGTCATTTTTAACTTGAAGAAAACATAAAAACTAATTCCATATTATTTTGAGAAAAACGATTATCTTCTCATGTAAAAGATGATTTATATTTTAAAATTTAATAAAAATAATTTCAAATTTTTTTTTAAATTTGTCTTTTTTATATCATTATTCCTTTAATTATATTTCTAATGTTATATTTTGTTAGTTATTAAAATTTTACTTATAAATCATCTTTACTTATAAATTAAAAATATCACTTATAAATCAGAATTTTCTAATTTATAATTTTAAAAATGCGAAAATTCGTGTATTTTTAATATGTTGTTCAAAGCAATAAAGTATGAAGTATTTCAAATCACTTATTACAAACACGTCATTTTTATTTAATAGCTTTCTTTTGATCAAAATATATTTTTAATTGTGTATGACTTTACATAAATATTAAAAAAATAATGTTTATAAATTATTACATTTGTTTTACAGCAATTATCATTCTATCTCTAGTTTATAACACATTAAAGTTTATCGATTTGTGTTGAATGAATTTAATCTAAGCAATAAATATTTCTTCATATGAATTTTTCACTTATGCTTCCTTCGTGTGTGTATTAAAAAGTTTGGTTTGACGTGTCCTTGAAACATAAAAAGAGATTTTTAAGGTTTTGTGAGATAAAGATCTCAAAGAATATTTGTGAGATTATGTCACGTGTTACAGAGTCGAAGGATACGATAGACACAAAATAATCCGCTGCTTTCAAAATGAATCTATATTTGCTTGTTTCAAAGTATCCATCGTACCATATTTAAAGGACAGGGTGGTCATAAAAAAAACTTTGCCGATATACGGAGCTCTAGCGGCCATTCCGCTCAACCGATCGAAATGAAATTTCAGATCTAGCTATTCAGAGGTATGAGCTCGAGATTGTGTGAGCGACAACAAAATGGCGCTCACGGTTACGGTTATAGTTACAGGAACTTGAAAATTTCCAATGGCAACACCCATTTTTTTTCATCGCAAAATGCTCAGCGCATGCGAAGACTCTAGAGAGCGTTGGAACCGTACGTGTATCGCAAGAAACGGACATGTTATGCACGCACAAAAAACATTCTGGATATCCTTCTTCCCATAGAAAAAACTCGATTGGGGCACAAGGAGGAAATTTGCATATGACACAGACTCAGTACACTTATCTCTGATTACAATACAGATCGGAGAAACTATAACTTTTATTTTGATTACACATTTTCCACATGGGTGCCGTAATTGCCTGTGATGGTGACGCAAAATAATTGCAAATTTTAGGGCTACATTTAAATTGGTTGTTCGGTATATTATTTGATGGTATAATTAGCTTTTTTTTTCATGTGTTTGTTTACGAGTGCGGGGAAATTTTTTTCTGGTGAAATGTGTGGGAGTGGTGTTGGATATTTATTTAAGCTTTTTCGCAATAAATTATCTTTTTAATATTGGGCTTATTCATAATATACTATGTTTATCTAACTCAGTAAAATAAAGTATGAATGGATAGCTGTTTTATGTATAAAAAAGGTGAAATATTAGACTAAAGATGTAGCAGAATACAAAACAATTTATTTTTGTTATTTTAATTAAGAGCGCAAATAATTTAACAAATAAATATTACATAAAGCAAAATAAGCTCACCATCACAGCGTCATTGCAAAATAAGCAAATTAATTTCTCTGAAATACCTTTAAAATTATTAAACATAAACAAAAAATTGAATTTGGACTGAAGTAGGACGATCTTTTTTTTTGTAACAATAGTTCCATATTATATATATGATACCTTATACTGAATATATTTAGTTCCTCATCTGATATGGGTGATTCTCAAAATAGCGGACAATTTCAAAAGTGAAATCTAAAAAAAAATATAGCTAGCAAAATTTCTGAAAAAAATAGGTGTTGTTAATATAGTATTAGGTATACTTTACATGTAGTCAGCAGAGATAAATATTTAAAAATTAACTTTAAAAAAAAATAATTAGTATTTTTTGAGCCATGCTAATGACAAAACAAATTGCATGGAATAAATATATTAAGAAATTTTTATTTTCTTCCTATTTAAATATTTTTTTCTATATTTATTAGCCTTCCTTTTCAGCAAATGGTTTCCATTTTTACATATAAGGAGAATAAAAACATCACCAAAGAGCAAACTTTGTTTACATGAGCAACATTCTGACACTAACAATGTAAGAAGCTGTCTTAGTGATTTTCTGGCAGATTTAATGCATATTTTAGGGATAATAAATGAAATACCTAAATTTATATGTAAAATTAAACTTTATAAAGCATACAATACAAGCAATGGTTACATTTATGCACATTGGAGTTTTTAGCATGGACAGAAAAACCATGCTAATGACACTGATATTTGTCCATGCTAATGACAAATTTTAATTTAAATAAGATTATGAACCGTAATATAATCACAATGCAATAGTCCTTTCTGGGGCTTTTTAGAACACAAAAGTCCTATGCAAATAAGTAAAATAAAAATTTTAATTATTAAATAAACATGAAAATTATTATCCATTCTAATGACATTCAATTGATGTACGCCCCTAATATTCAACTTCTATTCTTAAAATACAATAAATGCTTCTACTTTCAGGCTGGAATAAAATGGCTACTTTTTGCCATAGAGAAACTTTATATTTTCAAACTATTGTCATATGTGAAAATGAAATTTTGATTAATAACCAGCTGTTATAGTATGACCTTGTTTTGAAAATAGAATATGGAGGACAAACTTTAATTCTTTTTTTGTATACTATAATTTTATTTTTAAAAAGAAATTTATTGGATTAATCCTTTCCTTGATTAATTTAAAGAAAGAATAACATTTGTTTTATTTTATAAACATGATATTAACTCATGAAAAATCTAGTATATACAAGGCACAGCTGCTGTGGACATCCATGCTAATGACATTTTGAACATTTATTCTGTTATTTTAAGGTGTTTTTAACTAAAAAGTGAGTAATTCTTAAGTGCAAATAATGAATAATATTAAGACAAACATATCTAAATATAAAAACATGACAGAAAACCTCTCAATTTTTTTTGTATGCCGAAAGACATAAATTGTCCCCTATTTTGAGAATCACCCATATATGTTTTAACGTAATCAAGTGCACTCTATTCCCAAACATAATTTAGTCGTTATTTTTACATTACCAATGTTAACTTTGATATACACATATGAATTCTAAGTAAAAAGATACCTGTGCTTGTATGTAAAAAATGTGTCAAATTATTTTGTCCAAAATCGAGACATAAATATGATTTTAAATAACAGTACTACAATTTAAATAAAATTAGATTTGTGTCTGAGGATACCATTACATTTCAAAGATTTAATTATGTTGTATTTATAATTTTTTTAGCTAATAGCTTCAGTTATTGTTAATACTTTTCAAAACTTCTGTTATTTATTTTTTCGAATACATCAAGCTAGACTTCATTGCCTATACGTGCGCAGTTTGAAAGTGTTGTAAATGTTATTCAAAATAATGATATATTTTTAAAACTGAATTTTTTAAAAATATTTTATTATTTTCATTGTAGGAATTTGTGAAATACGTTTTTAATTTATTTCCTAAGCATTTTACTTTTGCTAAAAGAATGTAGTTTAAAAGCATCTAAATAAAAATAAGATAAATTAATAAAATAACAGAATCTTGTTTTTTTTCTTGCATATAAAAATAGTATAAAATTTTATAACTTCATATTGAATATTTTGTTAACAGGAATATATTCGTGCTCATGCTTTTTTATGAAAAATTAAACATCTTTACATAAAAAATATGTATTATTGAACTAATATTCCTTTTTCTTAAATTAATATTTTTAGAAAAAGGAATATTAGTTCAATAATACATCTTTTTCTTAAACTAATATTTCCTAAATAATTAATTTATAAAAGTAAAATAAGATCTAATATTTACACAGATATTTCTTTGGAGCAAAATTGCATATCTCAATAAATAAAATAATGTTGGTCTCCAGCCAGTAATTCAAATACGAATAAACCCATTGAAGAATTTGAGATGGAAGTATAGCTGCTTATGTGACATAAATTTCAATTTTTAAGTTGTTCTAGTTTTTGAAATATTTTCTAGAATGTATAATACTCGTCAGACTATTCTAAAAAAATGTTAACATATTTTCCAGTCCCTTGTGAAGCACGTGATGTTTGATACCCAAGTTTATCAAAAATTCTGAATAAATGTTTCTTGATGAGGCATTTTGAACCGTTTTCGAAACAATATTAAATGGATTTAATTATTCCTTAAAATGCTCAGAACAAGGAACTCTGATTTACATATTTTTCTCCATTTAATCATATTTACTGCCGTTTTAAACTATGTAAGGAAAAAATGAAGCATTTACATCTGTAATGAAATTTTTTGTGAATGTACATTTTTCAATAGGTACAAGGGTCTTAACGAAAAGAAAATAAATTTTATCATCAAATTTTTTATGTCATACTATTTTTATCATTTTTACTGTGAATGTATCGCGAATAATCTCTGTAGTATGCATAAAGAAATATATATTAACTACATAGAAATAGAAAAGCAAATTGTTGAAATGTTTGAAGTTTTTAACACTTACTAATATAGATGAAAACAATTTATGACTTCTATTTGCCAGCCTTCCGTCATTGCGTACTCTAACTTTTGTAAAAGCATCGGATTACTGTATAAGGTGTTTATAGTGCATATTTTAAATATGGATTTGCTTGGTTTCGTTTTTGTTTTTAGTCTCCAGATTATGTGTTTCAAAAAATGGTGCAGTTGCCTTAATTGAACCAGTTTGAGCTGCTTAAACTGGACCCAGATTTACAATCATAAATTTGAAAAGTAAGTAACGAATTCTGAGAGGTCGACGCTTTCGAAAATATTTTTATTGTTTAATATTTTATGCAATGGAATATATTCGTACAAGTTTATAGATATTTTAATTTATTTTGTTTTGTTTATCTTGGGCAATTTCTTTGCAAAAATTATGGTCTATGTAAATATAAAAATATATTTCACATGTTTGTACAATTAATTTTATTTGCAATTTATTTTATTTTGTTTATACTTCTATTGATTCTCTTTGAATTATTTTTTCATAAGGATTACATGATTTACAGTGTTGAATTCAGACATTTTCCCCCAGGGAAGATATTTGTGGTTTGAAGGGGTAGGAGCGCGGGATTTCACTTTTTTCCATAGCCAAATAAATTGGAAACCAAAAGAATGAGTAAGTTTTGAAGAAACCCTATTAAAGGCTGTAGCTATATCTTTGCATATAACCCCTCTCCCCCTCCCAACAAAAAATCAAATAATCGTTATAAATGTTATCTCGCTTCTCAACAGCAATTAAAGTACAGTGAGAACAAAAAAAGATATTTTTGCATCTTTCCCATATAAAATAAACCTTCAAATAAAAAAACCCCTTTTAAATCAGAAAATCAATTGGAAAATATTAAAAAAAATAAACATGGTTCAATTGGAAAGAGAATTGGACATGCGAGGGACATAAGGGGACATGCGATAAAGAAAGCCCCTATTTAAACTAAAATGTCTAACAATTTAGAATATAAAAAGAAAAATTAAGACAATAATAATTTTCTCAAATTTTTAAGAAAAATAAATAGCAGAAATGATTTAGCGTTCATAGTGACATGCATGGTTTCATGTTCTGTTCACTGGAATTCAAAATGATCAAAAACAATTCCCGTGTAATTTTTGCGTATCTTTTGGCATGCTACTTAAATAACTGACAATAAGATTCGTAATTTCCATTCTTAATTATTAACTTTTATTTATATTTTCATTACATTAAAAAATTATACATACTTTCAAGCATTCGATTTCATAATATTTCATTCCTGATATACTGCTTTATTGTTTCATTTTTCGTAAACTTTGATTTTTATAAAATTACTTATATTCCCTACTCATTAAAACAGTTGAATAATGTTCGGTCCAATTTAAGTAACCAGAGGTCCAACTTAGGTGACCAGTTGCAGAATTTTGACTACTTTTGGCAAAATTTTCAAATTAAAATAAAATTTAAGATTTTCAAAAATAATTTGTTCTAAACATTTTTTTTAGTTATTAGATGAATAGATTAGACGCGTGTAATAATATTTTGTAGTTATTCCAAAAATTAAGTGAATTACACTAGAAAACATGTGAAGTGGTCCAAATTCGTCTATTAACACTTCCCTAACAGCAAGAGATATCGTCTAAATTTTGGCCTATTATAATAATTATCAGTATATGAATTTTATTTGTCTAAAGAGATTAATACGATATTGTCTCACCAATAAATAGCAATTTCTCTGGTATTAAACCAACCAAAATGTCAGCAAGAGCTCCAATCATTGTTGAAAATAAGTTAATACGTAAATACAGAGTGGTCATAAAAAAACTTTGCCGATATACGGAGCTCTAGCTGCCAGTCCGCTCAACCGATCGAAATGAAATTTCAGATATAGCTATTCAGAGGTATGAGCTCGAGATTCTGTGTGCGACAACAAAATGGCGCTCACGGTTTTGGTTATAGTTACAGAAACTCGAAAATTTCCAATGGCAACACCCATTTTTTTCATCGCAAAATGCACAGCGCATGCGAAAACCCTAAAGAGCGTTGGAACCAGACGTGTATCGCAAGAAACGGACATGTTATGCACGCAATAAAGTATAAATTTAGGTATTACATTTATTATCCCTAAAATATGCATTAAATCTAGCAGAAAATCACTAAGACAGCTTCTTACATTGTTAGTGTCAGAATGTTGCTCATGTAAACAAAGTTTGCTCTTTGGTGATGTTTTTATTCTCCTTATATGTAAAAATGGAAACCATTTTCTGAAAAGGAAGGCTAATAAATAAAGAAAAAAATATTTAAATAGGAAGAAAATAAAAATTTCTTAATATATTTATTCCATGCAATTTGTTTTGCCATTAGCATGGCTCAAAAAATACTAATTATTTTTTTTTGAAAGTTAATTTTTAAATATTTAGCTCTGCTGAAAAGTAAAGTATACCTAATACTATATTAACAACACCTATTTTTTTTTTCAGAAATTTTGCTAACAATAATTTTTTTTAGATTTCACTTTTGAAATTTTCTGCTATTTTGAGAATCACCCATATCAGATGAGGAACTAAATATATTCAGTATAAGGTATCATATATATAATATGGAACTATTGTTACAAAAAAAAGATCGTCCTACTTCAGCCCAAATTCAATTTTTTGTTTATGTTTAATAATTTTAAAGGTATTTCAGAGAAATTAATTTGCTTATTTTGCAATGACGCTGTGATGGTGAGCTTATTTTGCTTAATGTAATATTTATTTGTTAAACTATTTGCGCTCTTAATTAAAATAACAAAAATAAATTGTTTTGTATTCTGCTACATCTTTAGTCTAATATTTTACCTTTTTTATACATAAAACAGCTATCCATTCATACTTTATTTTACTGAGTTAGATAAACATAGTATATTATGAAAAAGCCCAATACCAAAAAAGATAATTTATTGCGAAAAAGCTAAAATAAATATCCAACACCACTCCCACACATTTCACCAGAAAAAAAATTCCCCGCACTCGTAAACAAACACATGAAAAAAAAAGCTAATTATACCATCAAATAATATACCGAATAACCAATTTAAATGTAGCCCTAAAATTATATTTGAATTAAAGTTTTCTTAAATTAACATATCTATTAAAAAATCTTTATACGTATTTATATTTATATGTGTTATCTTCATATGTATTATAAATTTGTATTAAGGATGATATTTTGATTTTCAACCAAAATTTGTGACAAAACGCAAAACTTCGGTATCAGTAATAATACTGTTATTTCGGGGAAAATAATGAAAAGTATTATTCGACCTTTTGAAGCTTTTTGTCACAAAATTTCACTTTTCATGTTTACATGTAAATATTTGTTATTTGAAATATATTGGATTAATGTTTGCAAAATAATTCAAACTTTGGAATAAATATGAAGTATTTTGTAACTCCGCTCTTATTACCTCTGGCAATATATATATGAAATATATTATAAACTTCATTCGAAAGGGGGGTTTCTACAGTTTAACTTTCCGTTCATTAAAGAGAAATTATTTACTTTTTATTTTAGAAGTACAGGCTGAAAATGCTTACACACATAAAGGCTATGGAAAAGACAGTAAAAACTAAATAATGCGATTAAACATAAAATATTAATATAGCAGTCAATCTTAAGAAGCATAAATGTCCGTGTATTCTGATGTTATAAAGTTATTGGAAATAATGTTTTAAAATTCTATGATATTTACAACATTGGACTTATGTGCCATACCATCTTTACCAATTCATTATTCCACTTCATTGTGGAACCGCATATAGAAATTTCAGTTGTTTTTATATAAATTAACACATGTTTTCACAAAATGTACTACTATACCTGCATTTACATAAACGCGTATGTACTTTGAAGGTTGGATAGAATATTTTAAGAATAGATTGGAATAAAATTAAGGATAAAAATTGAGTAAGTCGGAATTTTAAGTTTTAGAAAACAATACACATAATTACAAACGAATGGGGGCTAATAGATTCAATTCAAAACTTAATTTTAAAATTTTGCCATTTCAGCTTTAAGAATCAAATTTTGCTATTTCGATTACCCCTTCTTCCAGATAAATCGCATTGATAATGAAAAAATACCATTTTGCTTAATACAGTAGACAATATTTAGTATAACAGAGGAACATAAACTTTGATTAAAAATGTTTTTTAATAAATAAGATTTCATTAGAATAAAGTTGAATCACACATACATTTCTGGAATTTTTCCAACAAGAATAATTATCCAATTAGCTTTAAAAGATTTAGACTCTTCATGATCAGTAAATTGGATGCAAATACAGAGTCTATTTGAAAATAGAATCATTTTCTATTTACACACAACGAGAGAGAAATTTTGTTTCGAATGAATTTGGTTACGTAATCATGCTGATACAAACAATTTGTCCGCTCACCATTGCCATAGAGATTATTTTTTTCCTTACTGCGCTTGTCCACAAGCTCTGAAGATCCGTCAAAAGCAACATGCTGCTACATTGGACGTTTGAACATCCCTTCATGGTGGCTAACTTCCATTTAATCACTTTAAAAAAATTGCGCAATGTTCTTGGCATTTACTGTGTAACATTCCTTGGTTTTCTCGGATTATTTCTGCTCATACAAGAATACCGAGAAATCTTGTGTAATACCTTCCACAATCTCGTGTAACTTTTCGGAATAGTTGAGAAAGTGGAAATTACTGATAAAGTGTGAAATGTTCCGAATATTTTCTGTGTAACATTCCTTAGTTTTAGTAGGCATACTTTTTGAGCTTTTGTGTAACTTTTCGGATTTATTCTAAAATAGAAATCATTGCTAATCTGTGAAAAGTTATATATGTTTTTTGTGTAATATTCCTTATTTTGTGGTTGGTATATTAATTACAGAAAAATCGTTATTTTGCGTGTATGCCATTTTGTCATCCCAGTTGAGAAAAGACTACGAGATCTTGCGCTATAACAAAATAACACGAAGGTGCGTATACTCTTGTAATTGTGCATTTCAAAGCTTTTATTCAAATTCAGCCCTGTACAGCTCTAGAGATATATTTTACATGTAAAAAAACTAATTTTTTGTGTGTTTATCATTTTGCTCACTTAGTTATAAATCGAGTATAGAAACTAGAGTCACTAATTTTTACCGAAGCTTTAACTACGCATTTAATTGTGATTCTCGAATATTTTTTTCCCAGTTTAGACTCTGAGGACTTTTCTTGGTCTTTATTTCCATATGAACTACTTTTTTGCCTGTGATTCATTTTATTGCCTCAGTTAAAGAAAAAGACTATGGGATCTAGACCAAATAACTTTGGAATGAAAGTCCGTATGCCCATCTTATTGTGCATTTTGAAGCCTATTTTTTCAAATTCGACCATTGATCGTTTTACGAAATTATTTTATCAGTGATTGGTTGATGAAATTCTCGATCTTAGTACCGCAATTTTTTCTCCAAATACCTACTATTTCCGATTAGTAATATTCACCTTATTTAATCAGCAGTGCCGGTTTAGAGGATTTTTTTACAATATCTATCACTATTTCCAAAGAGTAATCTTTCTGTCATTAAATAAAGCGATTATTACTATTCGGAAGTAGTTTGATGTTCATATAAAAATCTTAATATCTAGGTATATGCATTCGCGTCGTAAGCGAGATCTTTTGTCCAAGGGATGAAAGCTTTATCTTATATTTAATGGAAAATTTTTACATTTGTTGTAAGAGCGATGTTCTGGTGATGTTGGAACTGGAGTAAATTCAGGTATTAATCGGTATCACGTCTTAAGCGGGTTCGACTGTTTCCTAAAACAATAAATCTGGCATAAAAATTATTATAAACAAAGTCAATGCTTAAAGAGGAAAGGGGAGAAGCTCTAGCCAACTATTTTATTTTTCAAAATATTGAGTCTATAACATGAAATTAAAGTAATATCAGTAGAGAAATGTTTAGATTTTGTCCCCCCCCCCCTTTCCCCTCCCTTCTTTGGTATCTGAAAGCTACATATGTCTATAGAGGATGAAAAGGTACAATTTTAAGATTTTTACTAGAAAATATTGCTAATTTTGTGGCAAGGTTATTGTGCCTAAATGTGATTCATAAGTACGGTAATCTTTTTTTTACTTTAAATCTTAATACAGGAATCCCGAATGCTATATAATAAGGCATTCGATGTTTAAAGAAACTGTAAGTATTTTTCTGCATTAATGACATTTTCTTAGAGATTTTCGATCAAATAGACATCGTTGATTTTACAGCGCCCAAATGTTTCGCAAATTTAGCATATTTCCCTAAATTGCCTCTCGAATTTTTAACTTTGAAAATCAAATAATCTCACTAACGTAAAGAAACTACGTCTGTTTCATTTAACTGGCCAATAAACAGTTAAAAAAAGCGCCCAGTTTGTGGATTAGAATTTAAACAACTACCAGGTAAGTTTGTATGGTATTCTTTATGTAATGCATTAAATGCAAATTTCATGTTTAATTAAGCTGTCGTAAGTCACATAATCCTCCATTTAAAAATGTTATTTTACTTAGCACTTAAGTATGTATTTAAGCAATTTAACTTATATGAATAATCAGACTTATATATTAAATAAAAATTCTATGCACATTATCATAAGCTAAAAACTTTCTGTAAATTAAATGAAGGATTACGTGAAAACTAAACAAAATTTTATAGTATGAATTTACAATCTTAATTTTAATAAAAATATTACATAAATTAAGAATTGCTGGATTTTTATCAGGTTTTTAAGAAAGTCAATATTTCAATTATTGTGCTGAATATTTTAACATTTTGTCAGGCATACTTTTTTAATGTTATTTTCTTTTTTAAAAATTCTGAATAATTGAAATACTTTACGTGTATGTATGATGTATGATTTTTAATTAAGTTTAATTAATTAAACACCTACTATTTTTGATTATTAATATTCTTTTAATTTAAGTATCAGTTTAAAAGATTTTTTTACAATGTCTATCACTATTTCCGAATAGTAATATTTCTGTCATTAAATAAAGCGATTATATTCGGAAATAGTTTGATGTTCATATCAAAAACTTAATATCTAGGTATATGCATTCGCGTCGTAAGCGAGATCTGTTGTCCGAGGGATGAAAACTTTATCTTATGAATTTTTTTTACATTTGTTGTAAAAGTGATGTTCTGGTGATGTTGGAACTGGAGTAAATTCAGGTATTAATCGGTATCACGTCTTAAGTGGGTTCGACTGTTTCCTAAAACAATAAATCTAGCATAAAAATTATTATAAACAAAGTCAATGCTTAAAGAGGAAAGGGGAAAAGCTCTAGCCAACTACTTTATTTTTCAAAATATTGGGTCTATAACATTAAATTAAAGTAATATCAGTAGAGAAAAGTTTAACTTTTGTCCCCCCCCCTCTCCCCTCTCTTCTGTGGTATCTGAAAGTTACATATGTCTAAAGAGGATGAAAAGGTACAATTTTAAGATTTTTACTAGAAAATATTGCTAATTTTGTGGCAAGGTTATTGTGCCTAAATGGGATTCATAAGTACGGTAACATTTCTTTTTTATTTTAAATCTTAATACAGGAATCCCGAATGCTATATAATAAGGCATTCGATTTTTAACGAAACTGTAAGTATTGTTCTGCACTGATTACATTTTGTTAGAGATTTTCGATCAAATAGACATAGATGATTTTATAGCGCCCAAAAGTTTCGCGAATTTAGCATATTTCCCTAAATTGCCTTTCGAATTTTTAACTTTGAAAATCAAATAATCTCACTAACGTAAAGAAACTACGTCTGTTTCATTTAACTGACCAATAAACTGTTAAAATAAGCGCCCAGTTTGTGGATTAGAATTTAAACAACTACCAGGTAAGTTTGTATGGTATTCTTTATATAGTGCATTAAATGCAAATTTCATGTTTAATTTATCATGTTTAATTAAGTTTAATTAATTAAATACCTACTATTTTTGATTAGTAATATTCGTTTAATTTTAGTGTCAGTTTAGAAGATTTTTTTACAATGTCTATCACTATTTCCGAATAGTAATATTTCTGTCATTAAATAAAGCGATTATATTCGGAAATAGTTTGATGTTCATATCAAAAACTTAATAACTAGGTATATGCATTCGCGTCATAAGAGAGATCTGTTGTCCGAGGGATGAAAACTTTATCTTATATTAAATGAAATTTTTTTACATTTGTTGTAAGAGCGATGTTCTGGTGATGTTGGAACTGGAGTAAATTCAGGTATTAATCGGTATCACGTCTTAAGTGGGTTCGACTGTTTCCTAAATCTAGCATAAAAATTATTATAAACAAAGACAATGCTTAAAGGGGAAAGGGTAGAAGCTCTAGCAACTATTTTTTTTTCAAAATATTGAGTCTATAACGTGAAATTAAAGTAATATCAGTAGAGAAATGTTTAAATTTTGTCCCCCCCCTCTCCCCTCCCTTCTTTGGAATCTGAAAGCTAAATATATCTATAGAGGATGAAAAGGTATAATTTTAAGTCGCTTACTAGAAAATATTGCTAATTTTGTGGCAACGTTATTGTTCCTAAATGTGATCCATAAGTACGGTAATGTTCTTTTACTTAAAATCTTAATTCATGAATCCCAAATGCTATATAATAAGGCAATCGATATTTAACGAAACAGTAAGCATTTTTCTTTATTGATAATATTTTTTCAGAGATTTTTGATCAAATACACACCGTTATTTTTATAGCGCCCCCATGTTTCTTAAATTTGTAGAATTTCCCTAAATTGCCTCCCGAATGTTGAACTTTAACGATCAAATAATCTCATTCACGTAAAGTAACTATGTCTGTTTCATTTAACTGACCAATAGACTGTTTAAAAAAGGGCCCAGTTTGTGGATTAGAATTTAAACAACTACCAGGTAAGTTTGTATGGTATTCTTTATATGGTGCATTAAATGCAAATTTCATGTTTAATTAAGCTGTCGTAAGTCACATAATCCTCCATTTAAAAATGTTATTTTACTTAGCAATTAAGTATGTATTTAAGCAATTTAACTTATATGCATAATCAGACTTATATATTAAATAAAAATTCTATGCATATTATCATAAGCTAAAGACTTTCTGTAAATTAAATGAAGGATTACGTGAAAACTAAACAAAATTTTATAGTATCAATTTACAATCTTAATTTTTAAAAAAAATGTTACATAAATTAAGAATTGCTGGATTTTTATCAGGTTTTTAAGAAAGTCAATTTTTCAATTATTGTGCTGAATTTTTTAACATTTTGTCAGGCATAATTTTAATGTTATTTTCTTTTTTAAAATTTCTGAATAATTGAAATACTTTACGTGTATGTATGATGTCTTTATTATACAGATCTGTGCATAATTATTTACAGCAATCTTTCATTTGTATGCTGATGCAAAATATAGATAAAAATTATCATTGGCCACTGGCCAGTTACTCAGATTTTTAATTATTGACGATTAATAAAGTCACAAACACTTCATACAAAATCATATGACGTGTTCGTACAGTTCTAACTATCAACATTATAGCTTATTAATATTTTTTAATTTCCATTTGGTAGGATAACACTCAACTGAAAACTGAAATTGTATCCAACAGAAATATATATAAGTAAGAAATTACCATAGTCAAACAAACAATATTTAAAATGAGCTCGGAAATCTGTATTAACGCGGGTGTGCATTGTATTGGAGATTGGTTAATTGACAAGCCCGAAATTATAGTCTATCAACGTAAACAGACATCTAAAAGTCTTAGAAAATAATATTAAAATTAAAATGTATTAAATAAAAGCTACATTAGAAAAACTGCCCTGAATCCGCGTTAAAAGGCAGTGTAACATCGAGGATTTCTCAAACTTAATTTCTAAATTTGAATGTACCATGTACTCAAACTTAAAATACGCATTATGTCCATATTGAAAAACAAGAGCTCGGAAATGCGCGTTAGGAGGTCTTTCAAAGCCCAACTAAAATCCACGCAAACGAAGGCTTCTAAATCTCGCTTATAAAATAATTTTCAAAATTAAAATTTTTCAAATTAACATAAAGCTGCATAATGAATAGGAAAAGTACTCGAAACCACATTAACAGGGGATGGAGTAACACCGAGGATTTCTGTGATTTGATTTAAAATAACAGAAGTTTAATGTTATGTAATTCAACAAACTTAAATGCACATTAACTAGTATATTAGAAACAGGAATTCTGGAAATACGCTTCCAAAAAGGCTTCAAAAAGTAACTTAAAAAAAGCATACCGAATTATTTATTACCAAAAGAATTGAGAAGAAACCTGAAAAATATACTCGTACTTAACATGCAAAAGCTTTCTTCCATATTTAAAGCGCAAAATATTTTTTTTGAATTTAAATCTTATTGTATCTATTGTTATGATTTGCTGAACTTTTTCAGTATCACTCAGTATATCTTAAATCTGACAATTTTTTTAGCATCTTTATTTTGTCAGGGTTAGCAAATGCATTTCGAAAATTTCACAACACTACTTTTATAAAACATCGGGACAAATTTTATGAGTGTTTCAAGTAAAGGGGGTGTACGGAGGAAGTTCAAATTTTGCTGCAAATATTATGATAGAAATATAATTAAGTATCCGTGAGATTAATCCATCCTCCTGTTAAATATTTACCCAAAATTTGAAACTATTCGAATAATTTTATGCAAGGAAAATGCAATTAAAAAATGAAAGTGGAGGATTCTATCCCCCCCCCCCAAAAAAATATGCGACCTATAAACCCTTGCATTAACACGTTAAGTGCCATGTCACTCACCGGTGACTGACATTAAAATTTCCGTTTCAGCCGCATCAGTTGCCATGACCGACAGCGTAAAATTGTAATATAAAACTAAATATTATATTGTTTTAAGGAATTACTGAAAATTTATTTAAAATTTTCCTTTTAGAGGATAAGGATTTGAAAGGATATAATTAAGTAAGCGGAAAGTTAAGTGTCAGTCATCTGTGACTGACGTGGAATTCAACGTGTTAAAGGTGTAATTTATCCTTCTAATAAAAGGAGACCAAAATTTGAAACTAATTGGTTCTCGACAAGAAAATTCTATGTAAAGCTGAATTAGTTGGAGAGGAAGGGTTTCTTTTACAATTGACCTATACTTGACCTAACATTGTTGATTTGATTAATCTCGCCTAATTTTCTAATAAATTGACACCCAAACTTCAAGGAAAATGGATAATTCTAAACAAAAGTTTTTGTTTAAGCCTATTTAAGAGGGAAGGGAGTGCTTATCAGTCACTTTATATTTGATCTAGAACCCACCAAAACCCGAAATAATCAGCATCACCAAATAAGTGGAATTTATTTAGTAAATTTAAGCGAGTTTGCGCAGGAACATGGGTCTTATATAATTCAGATTCATCCAAATTTCAGGTTTAGCTGTTTTTTAACAGTTTTTTTTTCAATTGACAAACTTTAATTTGGACAGGAGTGAGATTCCTGGATTAAGTACATTTAAAGTAAGATTGACTTGGAATTGTGTTCCAAAATCAATTTTGTCATAAATCAAATTAATCATATTGTATAATAAGTTGGAGAAAGACATTTTAAAAAATTTCAGTATTAGGCATTAAAGTTACACGTTTCTGGATTTTTGTTTTTTTATTTCAAGCTAAACTACGACACCAGTTTTAAATATTTCATACTGTATAATAGTATGCATAATTAACTCGGATAAAAAAGATCTATTCGAAATTAACTGTCCCCTCCCACCAGCCATGAAACAACTTTTGAACCAAAAATAGTTATCTACTTTCTACTAGTGTTTGCAATAATCGTTAATTTTGACTCCGAAAATTATAAAAAAAAAATTTCTCCTTTCATCCCTGGTGTCGATATATCTTACAACCATCATGTTTTGCGAGTAGCACTCATCAAGTTTGCAGACTCAGGACGGTAAAGTTTATCTCAACGTTTTTAGTGTTACTCGACGATGGAAATTGCTATTTTTATGCTTAGTGCACGGAGCTAACCAAAAAAGATATGTAAATAAAGAAGCATAAATGAACTTATATTGTATATCAATATCGAGGATAGTGGTAAAACTGAGATCTGCAAAACCCTGCGACGTAGGGGGGCGGGGGAAGGGGCTTGGAAGTAATTGTGAAAAATAAACGTCTTAAACGGTCATAAACGGTTGATCATTTTAGTATTTTAAGAACGGTCATTTTGTATTGAATAACGAATATATATATTGCGTACTCCCAACCTGATCTGCGCGTAAAAAAAATCATACCCGCAAGACGGGTCACGAAACGGGGATCCCGTTTTGTTATGAGAAATAGATATATATTCTAGGGGGGCCTTGTGGAAAATTTTGCAGAGAACTCAAAACTATAGTTACACTACTGATTGGAGATTCTACAAAATCAATATATAATTGAGAATAAAATGTTTAAACGATTTATAAACCAATTATTATCTAATAAATTTAAATTTTTCACTTGAAATCCAAAATACTGCAATACATTTTTAAAAATGGAACAAATCCCTGTATATTTCATAGATATTCATTCTTGGCCATGCGCAACATGACAACAATGCACTTGCAAAAAACACCTGTTTAAAAGATATATATTGAATATTTTGAAACTTCTTTTATTTTTTAGAAAACATTCTGGGAATATACAAAAGTAGTTGTAGTACTTTTTGTATTGTTATTACAGCCTTTTGTAGGACATATATTCAAGAATTCTATATTTCAAGCTAATGCATAATACAAAGTGTTTTTGCAAATGAGAATAACTTTTCCAATAAACATTTTGATTTTTCCAGGAACTGAATAAACAATATTGCATCCAATAATTTATGCATAAAAAATAAAACATATAATATGCTTTTTGTTTCTTTGTAGTCACCTTGGATAATAATCAAATCTGAATGTAACGATAGCTCATTAACAGAAACAAAAGGAGACTTTGGAACAGCAGAATTAAATTCGAGTACTGAAATCATCTCTTTAAATATTAGCAGTCACTTGTATATTAAAGCACCCATGGCGCGAGGATTTTCAGATTCCTTCACATCATTTTTCTTCTGCTCTAACTAAAGTTTTAAAAGAAGATTGCTTGCAGTGGACAGAAAAAAGTGAGTTACTGAACCATTTAGCTTTGAGAATCTGCAGATACACAGACAATTCCTCTACAGCTGAACGAAAGCAAATAGAAGATGAAATTTTAATTGAAGGTGTGGAATTTGTACAGAGTGTAGTTTCGACAATCTCTTTATATTATTATTATAATATAAAATATTCTCTCAAAGGCACTGGAACTTACGCTTTAATTGAACTAAAATTGTTGAAGTTGAAATATGGTAGTGTAGTTCCTCGAAAAGTAGATACTTTATGTGAAAAATTAAGCAAACTGTGATAAAATTCTAGATTGTAATTTTAACCATAATATCAATAAAGTTTCGTGTATATTATGAAAGTTCTGTGAATTTTTATTTTTGACTATATTATTTTTTAATTGTAATTTATGTTTTAATTGTAGTCGAAGGGATTCTAAAAAAGCATTATGTGATATATAATTGTTCAGATAAGTCATTTACAGGAATTTATAATATCAAATTGAGAAATATATTTTAATTGAAGTATCAGGAAAACACTGTATTAAGATTTTCAATTTTTTTAAAAAAGGTTATCTTCTTTCGGCAGCTATTCTTTTTTTCCCTTGTATCTTTTGACATCTGAAATTGAATTTTGTGCTTTAACCAAGTGAATGAATGAATCTCTTTAAAGATGCTAATGCTTAAATTACAATAAAAAAGTTATTTTTGAATATAACTTTTAAATCTCTTTCACAAATTTGTGCATATTTTAACTTTACTTGAAAATTTGTGTAATTAAACCTTAATGGTTTGGATAATCTTTTAAAATAATTATGTACTGTATAGCACATGCATCAAAAACCGTTTTTTCATTGATTTCTGTGATATTATATTAATTATTTAAGGAATGGAATTATCAAAGGTAATTGTTCCAATTTAAATGAAGATAGTGGGGTAAGGGGGAAGGGAAAGCGTCGAATGACCACATACTTCCCTAAAAAGAGCAGATATTCAGATACTGAAAAAAAAAATTAGAATGCTTTGGTGGATTTAACATACCATTTTATGCTAAATGACTAATCTGTTGTGCTAGCCAAATGACAAGTTGATATTCTGTTTAAATTACTAAATAATATGGCAAAATTATTTAAAGGTTATTTTAAAAATACACAATTGCTTTGTACGGAATTTTGCCAAAAATGTATTCTTTGTGTTACATTAACTCTTAATTTACACCTTCAAATTGGTATGTTGAGCATGATATAAAAGTGTAAAAACTAAAGCATGTTTTTTTGTAGATCAGAGCACAAATCACTCATTTAGATATTTCTTCTGTTTCTGAAGTATATATACATCATAATTTATCCTTGCATCAATATTCTAACCAATTTATTTTTGTAAAAGTAATTTTAATATATCCATGATTTAAAAGTAGATTTTACTCATAGATATCCTGTATATTTTTTTAGATTTGTGTTATCAACTGAAAAACGAAAACAACTAATTAGAAATATTTTCAATACAATGTTTAACTTTCAGCTGTGTAATCATCGTTTATATTCTCAACAAAGATTATTAACTCATTAATCTGTATCATGTTCAAGAACCAAACTTAACTCTAACTCTAAGGCATCTTAAAACTCTTTGAATATCATGCTAGAAATTAGAAGTAACTTATTGAAAAAGGGCCTTAACATACTAGATTATAGATTTCTGGACTTTTCAGATTTGTATAATTTTCCAAACAAATTTTTAGTAAAATTCCTGTGAAAATCTGTGGCAGAATTGCTGCCACTGGATATCCCAGGAACATTTACCGTATTCCGCGAAATGTTTCAGATCTTTTCACAATGAAGAAACTTAACTAAGATTTTATGCGTAAAGTTCACGGCTATAAGTTTCAGAGTTTTTCAAAATGAAGGAATATAAATGAATTTTCTTGAGTAATGTTCCAGATGATAGGTTTCGGAATAGCGGAACCTAACTGAGATCTTATGAGTAACATACCATATTAAAGATTTCGGAAATTTTCAGAAAGGTGGAACCTAACTGAGATTTTATGAGTAGCATTCCAGATTATAGGTTTCAGAGCTTTTCAGAATGGAGGAATTTAACTGAGATTTCACGAGTAATGTTTCAGATTTTAGGTTTCAGAACGGTAGAACCTAACAGAAAATTAATGAGTAACGTTACACATAAAAGGTTTCTAGACTTTTCAGAATGGTGAAACATAACTGATATTTCATGAGTAACATCCCAGATTATAGATTTCTGGACTTTCCTGGCATATGTAAGTTTCCGGGCATTTTTTGGATTAAATTCCTGGGAAAACCTGTGGCAGAATAGCTGCCACATGTTTTCTTAGGAACCTTACGCAAAATTTTTTACTGTGATGAAGTGAATTGTTGAGTCTTTTAGTATCGCTTTTTGACAAGCCCGGCTGATGTGGTTATTCTTTTTTCCTTTATTCTTCTGATGACAATGTTTGGAATCGATCTGTAGTCCAGCGTTACCAAAAATTTACACGCACATTAATTATATACTTTATTTGTAGAACATACGTCATTTAGGACTTTATGAATCTCTCTGGTTCTACAAATTTCCATTATTACTTTACAATGTTTTTTAAATTCTTCTGTCATTACAAGAATAATGTACTATATTAGAGAAATGTTTGGATGGATTTATGCGTTTTAGAATGTCCTAAACACGATTTGATGATTTCTAGAAAATGTCTGTCTGTGAGTGTGTTTGTCACGCTGTTTCTCCGTGAGTCTGTATGTAAAACCATTTTTTAGGCGCTCTATCTCAGGAACTAATGAACATTATTTAATAAAACTATAGATTCAGTTAGTCTCTGATAAATTTGGTGCTTACTATTGTAAATCATCCGCAGGTTCAGCTGCTATGCTGCATTTTTTTCGATTTCAACCCTCTAAGTATTTGAAACGTAATATTCCGTTCACTAAGCTCCAGGTTTCACAGCAATATAAGCAATATTTAAGGTAGTATAATTTTAATTGATTTAATGAATTTTCAATGCATTTTAGAAAAATTAATAATCAATTACTAAATCCATATTTGTAATTAAGTTTTTTTTTCATAATGTTGAAAGAATCATATATTCTGAGCATTTAAAATAAAATACAGAGAAAACAACATTACAATTTTACCCATTTGCAAGACGCTCAGAGGGTAACTAGTTCTTAAGAATTTATGCAGAGATTTTCATTAAACATCAGATTCCGTTAATCCTTAATATCATTTGATGCTGATTACAATTTGGCGTAAATTGCACGAAAAATGTCTATTCTGCATTATTTATGATTACATTAATAGCCCTATCTTAAGAACTAATGCGCGAATTTTCCTCAAACTTCAGATATAGTTAGGTGGTTCTTGATGTAAATTAGTCCTAAATAGTTTTCAATAAAAATTGCCGAAACTGTGGCATTACTTTGCAGAATTATTGAGCATTTTAGTACATTTAGAATTATTTAGTAATTATTTAGTATTTACCCGCACTTCAATTATGCACTTTATTTGTAGTACACAAGTTATTTAGGATTTTATGAATCTGTCTTGTGTTCTACGATTTTCCAATTCTACAAAATCTGTATTGGAGAAAACTTTCGATGTATTTCTATGTTTAAGAAGGTCCTGAACACGATTTGGTGTTTTTTAGAAAATGTCTGTCTGTGAATGTGCTTGTCACTCTGTTTCTCCGTGAGTCTGCATTTGACAAAAATTTTGGGAGCTGTATCTCAGGAACTAATGAACATTATTTAATAAAACTATAGATTTAGTTAGTCTCTGATGCAATTTGGTGCTTACTTCTGTAAATCGTCCACAGGTACAGCTGCATTTTTTACGATTCCCTTAATAGCTATGTCTTAAGAACTTATCACATTCTTTCATTAAACATTAGATTTCCCTAATCCTCAATATCATTTGGTGCTGATTACAATTTGGCGTAAATTGCCCAGAATATGGCTATTCTGCATTATTTATGATTATCTTAAAAGCCCTACATTAAGAACTAGTGCTCGAATTTTCCTCAAACACTGTAAAAAAAAATCTGCAAAGGTACTAAACTTTTTCTTGGAAACTGGGATTCCAAGAACATTTCCTGTAACGGAAACAGCAAAAATTCAAGTTTCAGAATCGATTACATGAATTTTTCCTGTTATCGTTACATGAAAAGTTCTTGGAATCCCAGTTTTATAGAAAATGTTTAGTACCTTCACAGATTTTTTTTACAGTGAACTTCAGATTCAGTTAGTGCTTGATATAAATATGTCTTAAAAAGTTTTTGATAAAAATTGCTCAAAATGTGGCATTACTTTTCAGAATTCTTTACGATATTCACATTAGCTCTATCTCAAAAGATAATGTAAAAATTTTCAGCAAACTTCAGATTTTGTTAAAAGTTCACATGAGTCGTTGCTGATTAGAGTTTGGTGTAAATCACCTAACCGGAGGCGCTGCTGTACACATATTTCAGCTAGTATTGACATGTATGAGATAAAAGAAAGTTTAGGGATTAGAAGATTCGACTAGTTATAATGTATGCTGAAAATGCTCAAGTAATAGTTTTATTATCAAGAACTAATTTTTTTTTTAAATTTATAATGACTCGAAAAAAATATAATGAATTAAGCTGTCTCATAAATATAAAGACAAATTTGAAACTGCTTCATATGCAATTCTTTTTCGAATGCGGACATCCAGAAATAATCTGCAAGCTTAGAAATACACTTTAAATTACCAAAAAAAAGAGAAAAATATTACCTTGTTTGAATTACAAAGACGATGAGTAACATTGATATTTGAAAAGCTGAGATTTGCAAGTATGCCTATTTAAAGCTGATAGCCTAACAGTTTTTAAAATATGTAAAAAAAATGTAAAAAACTGCCGTGTGTAAAATTTTATTAAAATCTTCCAAATATAATTCGAGAAAATGATCTGGCAGAAAAAAAAAACATTAGTGAAAGATTCAACTGCAAGATAATGCGACTTGTTTCGTCACAAAAAATGTCGACAAAGTTCTCAACTAGTTGAAATTGTGGTCTCAAAGAACACAGTATAATATCTTATAAAAGAAAGCAAATATACTAATTGCCGGCATATGTGCAGACTTCATTTACCGAAACAAGAAATGAAAGGAATGGAAGTGTCTCTGGACTAAAGATCACATGCATTGTAAAAACGGATGCAAGTCATTTATAAGTGCGTTCGTAATTAGGTAAATACGTAGTACCTATAGTTGTCGTTCAGTCCGTCCCTATATCCGTCCATCTGCACGTCCGTCCACATATAACAAAACAAAAACTACCCAACCGAATCGTTTGAAATTTAAAATATATTATTATTACATATTTTGGTCGAGTCATTTCAAATTTTATGAAAATCGGATGTATAGATCCGTTACAGGTATAATAAAAATTATTCCATTACATTACGGTCAATGGAGAAAAAAGTTTCAAATGCATTATAATCGCTTGAAATTTAAACTACATTTTTATTGCATAATTTTGTCGAGTCGTTTCAAAGTTTATCAAAATAGGATGCATAGTTCAATTACAGGGACAAACAAAAGTATTCCGTTACATTACGGTGAATGGGAAAAAATGTTCCAAATGCAATTTAACAAAGTTACACTCATTCAAACATAATAAAATTGAAATGCATCAATAAACTACATATTATAATACACATTTAGCATAATCTGTAGTGCAAAGAACATTTGTTATTGATTTACAAGTTCACACAAAAATATTCCATTACACAATGGTAAAGGGAAAACATTGTTTGGTGCGCATTTTAATTGTAACTAACTATTTACAATTTTATGAGATTGATATATGAGGGTGATATTTTTAAAACTTCGTAAACATGCGATCGCACATTGTTTGCTACGCTTCACGTGCAATTTCCAACTTGTTTTCAGACGAAAATTGATTTAACTGTGGTGCACCAGAGGGTTTGAGTTTTTACTGGCACGATTTAAGATATCAACCTCGAACCCTTTTTAGTAGGCAAAAAGGAGGCGGTATTGTATTCTGTGATGATTTCGTGTGCCTTTACTTTTATTGATACGATACATATTGCATTTCTCGTAGGGAACCATATAAGAGTATATAAAAGTACTCGATATTCACCTATTGATAATTGCTGAAACTCTTATCGGTGGGAAATATTTCTATAAACAGGGTGTAAGCATTATTTCACACATCAAAACTCACAAAAAATTAGTTATATGTAAACAATGTCCGTGTTGTGGTGTGGCTCGCAAGCAAACCTAATTTAAATCGAGTGGAAATCCTTTGAGGCATTTTTGTTGACAATGTTTAAAGGCAATTCTCAGTTAATAGACAATTTTCAAATTTCTTTAAAATGACAGAAAAAAAAATCAAACGAAGTTGATTTCATATAAACTCAGAACAGTTACACAATTTAATAAACAGCATGCCAGTTAAAATATTTGCTTTCATTACTAAAAATGGATCCATTTTGAACGATAATTTAAAAAAAAATTGTAAAAAGTTTTTATATTTATTAGGCAGCAAATTTGTTTCCATTTATAAAATTTTGAAGTGCAATTATTTAATTCTAATTTCATTTACTGTTTTCTTTCTTTTTTTTTTGGGGGGGGGGTGTCACGTGTTTTTTTCTTATATTCATAAATATGATTTGAAATAATGAATTATTTAAATGCTACTTTCAAAATATCAGCTTCTATATATTTACGAGGCGCACTATACAGTGGCGGTCAAAAGTTTCCGGCTAGCAAAAATTTTTCAGTTAAATTGTAAACATACCCATATGAACAGGAATTTTAAAGTGATATTTATACATTTTATTGACGTAATAGTTAGGAACTTACTTATAGAAGAACATGTAAATATCAATAAATTTAATTGACAAAATTAAGTATAAAAAAACGCATGTTCTCAAAAGTTTCCGGCCTCCTTCACATCTTCGTAAAAAAGTGGTATTGTAATAGAAAATTACAGTGATCAACAGCATTTATAATTAGTATTTTATCGTATTACTATTTTATTAGCTTTAGTAAAAAGTACTGCGGCTCAGCAAAGGTACATTCATACAATCAACGGTTAAAGATCGTCTATAGTACGTTTTCCCCCTTTTCTAGCAATTTTGGCAAAATTTCGGCTGAGTTGGAATATTTATAGTTCCGCAGACTTTTGTCAATGTTTTTCAAAGATTTTCTATTGGATTCATGTTGGGCGCTTAGGCTGATTATTTCAACAACAAAATTTTAGTTGCGAAAACCATTGCTTATCGAGGTTTGCAAACATTATTTATGTCGTTATCATGTAAAGAAAAATAGTTGCGACCAAATTTTTTTCTCTAATAAGGCAGAAAATAGTCTTGCAAGATATCCTTATACATTATATCATTCACCTGTCTGTGGATTTCAAATAACGGACCGACACTTTTTTGAAGAAAATACTCCCTACGACATAACGTGTCCCTCCGCCATGCTTCATTGTAGGAATAACTTAGGTCGAATCATATCTTTTGTTGTTAGGTCATCGGATGTTGTGTCTGCCATCACTTCCAAAATGGTTTCGAATTCGATTGATGGAAAAATATAATTTTTTTCCAGTTTTCACTTGACCAGACTTTGTGTGTTTTGGAAAACGCCAATCGGGTACGTTTGTATTTTTTTTAACTCTGAAAAAAATTTAACACCGACTCTCCCATAAAGCTATGCAACACGTCAGCATGTTGATACGGTATACGGACTTATTTCAGCAATATTTTCATTCCGTAAATCGCAGTATATTGCAGCGGAATTTTTATGCAGATTACCTGTTTGTGAGTTAGAAACACCTGCTTATTCTTTATAACTCCTACAGTACCATGTGATCTCCGGAAATTCGGTTGGACAACGTTTGGCTGCCCTATGATACGCGATGATACGTTTGGCCTATTTTGCCAAGACGTTTCCTGCAATGAATCAATAAATAAAAACTTTGTTAAATCACCATAAAAAGATAAATTAAACAGGACGCGTTTCGAGCTGCAAAATTACTGCTCGTCATCAGCTCGTCAGCTGATGACGAGCAGTAATTTTGCAGCTCGAAACGCGCCCTGTTTAATTTATCTTTTTATGGAGATTTAACAAAGTTTTTATTTATTGATTTATATTTATCGCCAGTTTTCGGTGTTTCTCAATATTGCTTCCTGCAATGGTCGCTTCGACAAAAATATAGTAGTAGATTGGCTGACGGAAGTTTTTGTTTGTAAATATGCTCTTTCCTTATAGGAATAAAAATTAACCACTTCCCTAATTAGTTTGACATGATTTTCTTAAATCGTCTTTTTCTTAAATCGGAAAGCATTGAGTCTTGGGACGAGTGTTTAAATCAGATCCTCCTAAATCGATTTAATACCAAATTTCCCTGCTTTCCCCAAATCATTCTTTGCTTACATCGCCTAGTTCCTAAATCGGAAAGCATTGAGGCTTGCAAAGTTTGCTTAAATCGCTAAATCGATTTACCTCCAGCTTGATATGCAAGCAGTATATACATCTGAATCATTACTTTATTTTCAATCGATTTAAAACCAATGGCTACATCACAATTTAAGACTGACTAAATCGCGATGTAAGATAAAAGCTAAATCGCGATTTAAGGCATTCGCTAAATCGTGCATTCTGACGTATCGATTTAACACCAATGGTTAAATCGATTTCAGATGCAAGCTTTAAATCGATTTAAGGCACAGGCCTAATCGTGATAGTAATCCCGTCTACGGGAAAACGACTCTACGATCTGTCCATGGAAGAAAACATAACTTCCCTATTCATTGTTATTAAAAATGCAGCTGACTTTTCTAAAACGCACGGAATTAAAATGGGTAGGGCTCGATTATGAAATATTCAAACACTGATTTTATCGTTACTAACAAGGAATTTCTCCATATTAGGCATACTCGGATTTCTTTGAAAAAAAAATACTAATTAAGTTACTCATGTATGTAATAAAGGATCAGTGAAAATTACTGGCGGAATTCCAGAAGAAAACATGTAAAAAATAAAATAATTTTGAATATTTGGCGTGAAAAAACAAAAGTGTCACACGATTTGGCGAGTAGCACATTTCCCCGCCAAAAGCAAACGATTTTAATGCAACAGAAAACTTGGATTTTTAGAATCCGAGTAAATGGTGTTTGAGGAATTGAAACATAAACAATGAGAGAGTTTACTATATTTTATACATATATATGTATATTAAATTGTATATGTATATATTATTTGTTTCTGTAGTTATTAAATTTACCCGTGGAAAAAATATTTTCATATATAAAAAAACCTTATTCAGTAAAATTATTTTCATACATTTAAGTACATTTATTAAAAATAAAAGCTTGATATTTCCATAGCAACAGAATCGATTTTTAATGCCCAAATGGACTTTGAACTTGAAACAATTTTAATTAATTTAAATTTGAATTTCATTTCAAATCTCAAATTTTGATGATTAAATTTGAATTAAATGCATGTAAATATCAATATAACGAAATTATACTTAAAACAAACTAAAACTGTCAAAAACAAAGATATTTAGTTTATCGAAACACGTTGAACATGAAACTTTTTTCCTTTAAAATGCATTTGACGTAAAAAAAACCAAACATTTTTTGAAATTGCTTTTCATCGCCAACCGAAGATAAATCGCCAATTAACGAAATTTTCATTATTTTTTACGGACAGGGAACGGGGTTTCCGCCGAAATTTTTTTATAAACGTATATATCCTCATGAGAAGAACATTCTGTAATTTTTTCAGATTTTTCGGAGCATGTCCGTATGGAGACCTTCCTTGTAAGTATGAATGTTGTTAATAAAGTTGAATTAATTTGTTGAGGGTATTTCATCATGTATCTTCAAGTTTAGCAAGAATTTGATGCTTTCGGATATGGCAGTGCATCGAATGTATATTAAAATTGGAAAATTATTTCAAGAATTGAAGTAATTTGATACAGTTGAAATTTTCTGCAGCTCATCAATATAATAACCTGTTTACTTAAAAATAATACTGAGATAAAAATGTCAGATATTTGTAATTCTACTTATATCTTTTTCAATTTGTATCTAAAATGTCAAGTGCTAAAATAAATCCATACACTTTTATGATTATTAAGGTAAAATCTTTCTTTTCTTCCTGCTTCTGACAATTTTTATATAAATTTTGTATTAAGAATGATAAGCATAAAAATTCTAGAGGTATATTTTATTTTTCTGCCTCTAAAACCTATACTACTGAATAAAAATAATTAAACATCCTTAATATATTTATACGAATTACTTGATAAAATTTAACGAAATGAAGAACGCTAAGCGCAATTTTAAACCATTGCCATTTAATGTTTTCTGTTTTCTTTAAGAATAATCCTGAGTAGATAGTGAAAATTATGAAATTGTTCTCGAAAGTAAATTTAACTATTGATTGAACTTAAAATGAGTAATTTCAGTTTTACAACCTCTAAAATTATTGAGGTACTGTTTTAAATTTTGGACAGGATTTTAAAATAACCATTATGTGACTTAGAATCTTAAATATAATTTGGGTCAAATTGTATATTGTTTTATAAACTACTACACTTAGATATTTAAATCAGGTTACGAAATTTGAATGAATTGACATTGCCTTTAATTTAAATACCAATGGAATTTCAAAGATATTATATCAAGTATTAAAGTTTCTTTACATTAATTTAAAAAAGTATATAAAATACAATTCTCAAATTAAAGTAAGTGACAATTTTAATTTTTTGTATAATTTCATTTTTTCTTTGAAAAATGTTAGTTTATAGAGGCAGTCTAACAGTGATTCCAATGCGGTGTGATTTTATTGACCAATAGATAATACAAAAATATTCTGATAGTTTATTTTAATGTAGTTTTTTCAATTATCCTCCACAGTTTTGTGACAAATATAGCGTGATACCAAAAAAAAAAAAAAAAAAAAAAAAAAAAAAAAATTACTATAAAATATCGAAAATATGTAATAGTTAATTGACTCAAAAAAAATGTGATGCTACATTTGTAAAGTTAGAGAAATTTATATGCTTACTAGGATTTTACCTTAATATTGTACAAAAAAAAAATATAAATCTATACTGTTAAAAATCTTGTAATCAATAGCTGCCACTATAAGACGGTGAAATCCTGAACCAATATTTGGAGCTCCTGTTGAAACACAGTTCCAGTAGATGGAAAGAGGTTCAAATAGGAATCTCCAAATGATGGTGCAAGATTTCACCATCTTATGGTGGCAGCTACTGAGCACCAAAATTTGGGTTCAAAGGTAGAGCAAAATTTTTAGCAATGTACCCTTTTTTTTACAGTAACAGATATCATTTTTTTACAAAAGAATCTACTACAATTACAGTAATTTTACTAAAACTTTAAATGTAATCAGGGTTGCAATGCGCATAAAAAGACCCTGGTATCCCAGTTTCCTAAAAAAATATTAGCAACCTTATAAATATTTTGACTTACAGTGTAAACGTATAAATTAGAGTGGTCACAAAAAATCAATTTTTGGATTTTTTAGGGGGGGACCCCTAAAAAGTCTCTAATTGATCAGAAAATGAGATTGGCAGAGTTTCAGCTCATTTGGATAATGTTAACCTGTGCCCCATTGAGGTCAAAGTTTTTAAAAAAAAAAACTTGATTTTTACAGACAAAGGCTGTTTTTCCTTCGTTAAATGAATACCGCTAAAGCTAGAAACGTAATGCTGGTCTGATTTCATAAAAAAATATTTTTTCTTTGAAAAAACACACACCATTTTTTTAAAAAAGGATATATATATAGATATAGATAGATATATAGATAGATTTAAACATATGCGCGACTGTAGGACCAGGCTTGATCTGAATCCTAAATATTTACTTTCTATGAAAACGAGGGAAAAGTTGTAACACTACGTTTCATATTACTTTAATTTTTTTTGTTTTTATTTTGTACATAATGAAGGGTTTAATTTTTTAAATATTTAAATTAAATGAAAAAATCCAAATTTAAAATGAAAAAAATTAAAAGGAAAAAAAAGGCTAATAAAATGTAAAAATTGGAATAAGTGATGTTCATATGTATTTTATCATTAAATGTGTGTTACAAGAAAGGGAGCATTATAAAGAAAAACATATATAATCCTTTTCAATTGTCACAGTAAGATGGCAATGGCTTAGATAAGATGGCTTTTGGAGAGTCTTGAAAAAATTTTCTACTGGTACAACTTTTAGAAGGGATGTTTCTTCTTTTTAATCTGGAATTGAAGTTTTAAATTAATTCTAGACTCCTTTAAGCTGTGTCACAGGCAACCTTAAAACTATTTACTTTTTTTCTGTTTTCAAATAATGTTTATTTTTACACCACACATTGGAATCAATATTTAAAAATTGCAAATAATTTTACAATTTCTTAAAGAAAATACAGTTTGAGATGAAACAAAAATATTCATCTCTTTGTGTATAATAAACAAAACATTTCACTGAAACCTAATGTTGTTCCTATCATCAACATAATTTTCTTCTTTAAATGAGATTAATTTTTACAGCAATGCTTATTTTGAATTTTCTTTTAAAAGTATTATCTAAAAAATCAAAATACTATTTGATCCGTGTTCAGGTACCAAAAACGGTTTATTCTTTTAGCGATTGTTTTTTTTTCAATCTATTTTTTAGTTTTTCTATAGTCAACAAGTCATTTTAATAGTTAGAGACTTTGATTGGAGACCAAAATGAGAATCGAATCACTGAACTACACGTTAACAATAATTATTTAGTATAAAAACACAAATTTCTCTAAACCCTTTATTTTTCTAAATTTGTTAAGGAGAGCTATCCTTGAAAAGATATATTTTGAGAGGATAAATAGTCGGTGTCATATTCCTGTTTTGATGAATAACACCATGTGCTCTGAAAAAAACTTCTTTTGGGAGAAGATGTCTTTTGAAAATCACACAAAGTTGGATCAATTTTTTATAACCATCTCTAGGTTGTTCAATTTTTTAATATTCTGTAAGAAAACTTAAAAGTTCCTCTGGATTAAATATTTTATATATAATATTTCATTTTTAGTAGTATTTTTATACTTAGTCTGATCCAACATGGACCATTCAATCTGATTTTTTTTAATGTCTGGAAGAGAGGAAATGGTTGTGCTAACTTTACAATCAAGAACAGCTTTTAGGATGATTTCCAAATTATGATGGCGATATTATAAATACAGAAAATATTTCCTATAATAATTGCTATAGCAAAGTGCAGCTTCCTTTGCGTTAGTTAAATATTGCAAGCAATATTTAACTATGCATAAAACTAATTATGCATAATTAAATATTGCAAGCAATATTAACCTGTAATTGAAGCAAATAAGCTGTAATTGAAGCAGTTATAGAAGAAAAAACAATCTTACTGCCTATCAAAATAATCTTTTATGACGATCACCGAGATTAATTTTCTGAAACAAAAATTCAATACCTTCTTTTACTTTAGAATTCAATTATCATACTTTACTTGTCTGATTTCAGACAAGTAAGTTTAATAAAATTCTTTGTTAGTCTAATCATAAATTACTATTAAAAAAATCGACAGTTTTACAACGTAACCTTAGCGAAACAATTGAACGATTCACAAAATTATTGATGAAACAACATCATTGAAATTTTATTTACACTCAAACAAAAGTTTAAAAAAATTTAAATTACTTTCATAATGTATACATTAGATGCTATGCTTCAGAAACTGTTCACGTTATGTGCTAATTCGCCGAAGCAAAGAAGCCGAATTAATTCTTCCGATTATCTTATATCCTGAGATACATATTTTTTAATTATACGTCAAAATGTCTAACATTATAAACATTATTTTCTTAAAATACTATACTTACGTTAATGCAACAACGGAGAGACATGTGAAAAAAAAGTTTACGATTGTACATCCGTACATTTTATCTCATTATATTATAACCACGAAAAAAAATCCTCCTTGTTTTATGGACAATATTAAATTAATCCGTTACATACTTTTTTCGCATTTCATTTAAAATACGCACATTTAAAATATATGTCTTTAACTGACTCCATTTAAAATGACGAAAGAAAAAATAACAAGAAGAAATATACCATAAATAAATTTATTTCATCATTCAAGAGCTTTTTTGTTATTTATATACGTGAATTATAAATACTGCTATTGGCGAAAATTGAGCATGGCTAACACAAAGAACCCATATTGTCTTCTATTAAAAGAATTAATAACAGCCGAATATTATTTCAATTAAATGAACAAACAATTTTATTTCAACATCAAAGAATTTTTTTGTAATGCATGCATGCTATGCGAAAATTGCACATAGCTAACACAAAAGTACCCGTATTTTCTTCTCATAAAATAATAATAATAATAATAAATTTCCAAGTATTATTTCAATCCAAAATTAAGCCTTGCAAACATTGCTTTCATATTTAAATTAAATAAATTATTTTATAATGTTAATTTCTTATAAAATTTTTATATTTTAAAAAAAAAGCTATAATTTTTTTTTTTTAAACTTTCGTTGCGTTTGCTTATTTCTTTCCAGCTGACATATCCGTTTTAGTTTTTTGAGCAAAAGAATTGACTGACAAACATATTTAATTAAATTTTTCCACTATTATAGTAACGGATTGATTCTTAGGCAGAACATTATCACTTGAAAATTTGAAGCTTTGGCGCCAAGACATCGCCAAATTTGAAATATATAAAATATCCCATGAACTATTACACGTAATTGTATTTGGTTAGTACCATTCGATGCAGCATACAAAAATACATGCAAATATGTTATCGGTTTTAAAAGAACTACAAAATCTGATTTTTAAGGAATTTTTTTTGAAAATTCATTCTAATTTTATAAACCTTAGATGTGAAAATTTCAAGATCTTAGGTTGGTTAGATTTTTTTGTGCGGTGATTAATACGAAATCCAGACTTTCTTTTATATATAAAGATAAACTATTAATCATATTATAATATATGAACCATTGAATTTAGTAACTTATAATACTTTGAACATGGACGGGAAAAAATAAATAATTAAGATGAATACATATATATATATACATGGTGATTCTGAATTGTTTTTACAAAAAAGAGGGGTGATAGTACACATCAAGACAAACAATATTAAATAGGAAACCAAGGGTGCCAAACGTTTTCCGAAGGATATAGCCGCCATTAAAGATTAGGGTCCAAAATTTCAAATAATTATATATTAAAAAAAAAAATGTCGATTGATTTGCGGTTTTTACTAAAACTATTCTTTATGTAAATATTTTCTTAAAAAGAAATTATAAAGATAAATTACAAAAAATGCTGATAGAGGGCACTTTAGACTAACGAACAACTATTTTTACCGTTATTTTTTGCATCTCATTAAAATTTCTTAAAAGCTTTGACATAAACTTAAATTTTGAGCTCAAATTCTGAATCGTTTAGAGTAGTTAAGTAGCGCAAACTGAACTCTGCTCAAGTGTGTGTGTAGGGGGGGGGGGGGGGTTCAAATTTGAAATGATTAAAAAAAATAGAAAAGTTGGTCGATTCATTTGCTTTTTTTTGCTGAAATATGAAACTTCAGCGAATATTTCGCTAAACATAATCGCTGAAATATGTTAATATTTCCTTAAAAATGATTTTTAAAGATAAATTTCAAAAAATTCCGTTAGAGGAAGCCTTAAACTTTAGAGTAACCAAGAACTATTTTAACCGTTATTTTTTATATCTAATTAAAGGCTTGCAAAAGTTTAAACTGAAATTATGAGCTCAAATTCTAAATCGTTGGGAGGGGTTAAGAAGCACAAACTGAACTATTTTCAGGAGTTAAAATTTAACCCCCTTTCTTCCCCCTCGAACACAGTTAAATTTTGCGCTACTTAATAACTTCCAACGATTCAGTTTTTGAGCTCAAAACTTAAGTCTAAACATTTGAAAGAGTTTAATCAGATTAAAAATTAACGGTTAGAAATAGTTGTACGTTACTCCAAAGTCTAAGTCAATCTCTATCGGCATTTTTTGAAATTTATCTTTAAAATTTATTTTACAGAAAATACTGATTTAAAGAGCATTTTAGTGAAAACCGCAAACGAATCAACCAATTTTTCCGTTTTTTATAATCATTTAAAATTTGAACCTCCCCCCCCCCTCTGAACACAGTTCAGTTTGCACACTCCCAAATATTCAGATTTTGAGCTCAAAATATAAGTTTAAGTCTAAGCTTCCGAAAACTTTTAATGAGATGCTAAAAATAACGGCAAAAAACAGCTGTCCGTTACTCAAAAGTCTAAAGCACCCTCTATCGGCATTTTGTGAGATTTATCTTTATAATTTATTTTTAAGAAAATACTGACATAAAGAAGAGTTTTAATGAAAACCTCAAATCAATTGACCATCTTTTCCGTATATGTATTTTTGATGTATATTTGAAATTTTGGATCTCAAGCTTTAACGGTGGCTATCTCCTTCGGCAAACGTTTGAGACTCTTGGTTTCCTATTTAATATTATTTGTCTTGATGTGTACTATCAACCCTCTTTTTTTAAAAAACAGTTTAGAATCACGTGACGTATGAAAATTCGAATGAATACGTATTCACCCGTTACGTATGAAAATTGTTTATTCTGTGTTAGAATTGAAAAAAATATATTTCTGTGCGGATTTTTTTATTCAAATTATGAACTTTTTTTTATTTTTAAAATGATGTTAAATTCCAAGCTTTTAAAATTTTGTTAATTTTCAGGTAATCCTTCTATTAGATTGCATAGCTGGCAGTTTTGAATACATCTTTTTCAATATTTTTTCTCGATTTTATTACCTTTTGTTTAAAGTATTTTGGAATCAATTACTTTTTCGTTTTGTTTCATTAAGAAATACATTTATATTGTTTTTTTTTGTAAATTTAGTCTTTTAGTCTACATCAGTATAGTGCAGTCTAAGTTTACTCATTGCTTTTCAGACTAAATATTTTAGTAAAAGCATGAAAAGAAATTTTTTTAGGATGTTCGTTTCATCTTTAAATTCATATCTAATTATTATTTTTGTATTTTTTATTTTATTTTTGAGGACACAGTTTTAACCATACAAGATGATTCCACCTATAACATATTTTTTAAAATTAACTATTCAGTTATTTTTTTTTATTATTTTAATCCATTTATGCCCATAGCGTCCAATTTATAGAAAACTTCAACTTAAATACATTTTTACAATTCTCTTCTCCTTTAAAACATGAAATCTGTGTGAAGTAATTATCTATCGATATTTGTAACTATTACACAAATAAAAAAAAATCTCCAAAATTCTATTAAGTATTAGAAAAGTTATTCGATAAAAGTAGAAGAGACTCTATGAATTAACATCGTTAAAATACACAACACTCTGTAAATTTACTTTTAAGGATAATAATTTAATTTAGTTTTAAAATTAGTGAGCCACTCAACCTTCAGTGAACTACAAAGAACTTGAATTTGCCGAGCAATTTACACTGCTGTATCATTGAACTTTAACTGTAGCCGTCCTTGACAGAGGAAGTTCGCTTTACTGACTCAGCTATAGGAGCTCATCTAACAGCGTCCAAAGTATGTATTTTATGATTCAGCGTGAAAAAAAATTACTGGTAAATCTGAAGAGATTTTTTTCTCTTTATAAATTATTCTAAGTAAAAAAATCTTAATCTTAATCTAATTAAATTTTCTTCTTTACTATTTCTAATAAAATTGAAAATGAATTTTAAAAATGTGTATTTTGAATTACTAAATTTAACAAAGATAAAGATATATTTAAAAAAGGACATGGAAATCTCTACAGGGAATTAGATATAGGATAAGAGAAATTTGTTTAAAATGATTACCGAGAAACTCAGTCGAATACATTTAGCCGGGAAGTAGTGTAAATTTACAGAGAGTTTCCTTTATTTTTACAGAAATTTTTAACAGTGTACCGAGGGATGACGAAATAAGATGGATATATATTTGCATAAATGAAGGTTTTTTTAATTGGTATTTATAGATTTTTCATTTTTCAAGTTAGCAAAACAGAGAAAATTAGTTTATTTAGTCATAAGTGCTATCACCGATTCAAATATATAAGTCATAATCTTAGCTTATAAACTTTTTTCAAATACTTATTTTTTTAATTGTGAAGTTACATGTTCAAATCTATTTTTTATGCATTTTTGTAACGTACAAAAGAAGAGGGCGTTAGGCAAGAATGAGTACGGATTTTTATTATCATTTAGGGGACAATTATTTATGAAAAGCCTTTTTCAATATGCGTATGAAATAATTTCTTTTAACGATTCAAATACGATTTAGTCTATGAAAAGGAATATGTATACACATATATATATATATATATATATATATATATTTGGCAGTTCTTAAGAATAATAATTATATTATATGACATATAATTTAAAGAATTATTTCCTATACATTTACACAAAACAAAAAAAAATATATGCATATTATCAAGTTATAAATACTAAGCATATTTTCATATTTAGAAATATTTTTCATCTTAGTTTACATTTAATATAATACATGCAAAAATATTTTAGCGTAACTTTTTTTTTCAGTATTTTTCGAGTTCATTTTTTGAACATCTTAAAGTGATTTTGCCAAGAAATTTGTGAAAACAAAATTTCCGGTGTAAATGGGTTGAAGTCTGTATATATATTTTTAAGGGAGTAGACTTTGCATTGCTTTTAGTGGGAATAAGTACTCACAATAAAATAATCGGTAAAATTAAATGCCAAAATATAACTCTCTGACTCTCCATTGTGATTTTCCTACATTAGGGACATATTATTGATAATATTTACCAGGTAAATAGAATCAGTCACTGACATGAATGGTTATCTCCAGGGAATAGCCGGTGAAAATGGAATTTCAGTGAAAAGAAACCTAATTAGCCATATTCTGAAACAACTATGGCATAGGAAATTGTTCTGGATATTAATTAAAGTCATGCATTTAACATTATTAGCAATCACTGATAAATGTTTTCTATACATCAGAGTGTAAATATTTTGGGGTAACTAAATTATGATATAACGATTTAAACGAATATTAAAAAGGTTTGGAACCAGATGCGCTTCAATTAAATGTCTAATGTGAAGTATTTTTGTGAAATTTAGTATGAGAAAGTATAAAGGCGCTTTCTTCAATGGGAAAAAAATATGAAAACTGAATATCTTAAAAATACTCATAAAAATTAACTTAAAGGCACACTGTTAAAAATCTCTGTAAAGACACATAAACAATTGAGACGCTTTAAAATTGCACTAATTTTGAGTTAAATGCATTCTATCGAATTTGTCGGTCATCATTTTACAAGCAGTTTCCTTAATTTATATCTAATTCCTTTTGTCTATTTCCATTTAGCAAACTTTTCCTATTTTTTATTTTTACAAATTGAGTAGACGTTTCTAAAGCACACGAAACTAGAATGCGAGCGGTCTGATTACACTTCTAACTAAGTATGGGGTGATTTTTATATTTTAGGTGGTGCTGTGAAAGAATATGCCCTTAAAAACTTTCTATCACCCACAAATTTCTAAAAAATTCAAAATCTTGAAAATCTGAATTTTGTAGTATTTATTCAACACATACACCTTATGAAATTTATCATTTGGTATTTTAGTAATGACAAACTTTTAAATAAACACTTATAAAGCTTGAAATTGATACTTAAAACACTAAAAGTATGCATTGTTCATAAAGTTTCAGAAAAATATAGAATTTTTGTAAAAAGAAATTATATTGATAAGAAATTTTATACTTTGTGTAGTGGTAAATGTATTATCTGTGGCTGCTCTCTTATAGGCCATTGTTCCCAGTTATATTGACAATTTAAAGCAGACGTTAAGCCACTTATATCATTGCAATATCATAAATCATCTTTTCTTGAAAAAATAAATGTCGAATATTTCTTATGTTAGTCTCGATAAATATATATCTTTGTATTTCTTTTCAGGAGATTCCAACCTTGCAATCTTGATCCAACTAAGTTTTTCTAGTAAGATCCAGTTTTTCTTTGATAAATTTAAGTCTCTCACAAAATCAGTTAATTCTTTTTTGAGTAATTAGGTGTGGTTCTTCTTTTATGCCAGGAGAATAGTTCATAGCAGATGTAGAGGAAGTTTCAGTCTCATCAATTTTCATTTCTACTGCTGCATCGTCATATGTAAAATAGTCTGGAGGTTTCGGTATTTGTAAATCATCATTATGTAATGCTGGTCACACTGCTGAATCTAAGTTCGAGTACTTAATTTTATGTTTACTTCTTGCAGAGAATCCTATAATTTTTCTAATACATTAGTAGCAGTCAGTTGTATGATCCTTCGGCATGCGCCATATCATGGGTATAACAAAGGACATACACTTTCTCGTACCTTTCATCCACGCCCGGAGGTTTGTAGCACATCGTGTACAAGAAGAATGAGATGCCCATTCCTTATCTTGTTCACCTATACAGGGTGATTCATAAAAGATGGGCAGAACTTTAAGGGGTTATAGTACACTTAAAGACAAATAATATTAAATAGGAGACTAAGGGTCCCAGACGTATTCCCAAGGAGATAGGGGGCATTAAAGTTTAGGGTCCGGAATTTCAAATGATTATAAAAAATGGAAAAATTGGTCGATTCGTTTGCGGTTTTTGCAAAAAATTTTCTTTATGCCAGTATTTTCTTGAAATAAAATTTTAAAGTTCAATTTCAAAAAATGCCGATAGGGGGCGCTTTAGACTTTGGAGTAACAAACAACTATTTTTTAACGTTATTTTTTGTATTTCTTTAAATGATTTCGAAAGCTTAGACTTAAACTTAAAATTTGATCTAAAAATCTGAGTCCTAACGAGTAGTTAAGTAGCGTAAACTGAAATTTGAAATTTGAAACCCTTCTCCCCCCAGAACAAAAATCAGTTATTCCCGATCTTGTGTCGTAGATTAGGCTCTAACTACTGCCGCGTTTTGCTAAAATTATTCTTTATGTCAGTATTTTCTTGAAAATAAATTTTAAAGAAAATTTTCAAAAAATTCCGATAGAGGGCGCTTTAGACTTTGGAGTAACGAACAACTATTTTATACCGTTATTTTTTGTGTCTCATTAAATGCTTTCTAAAGCTTAGACTTAAACTTAAATTTTCAGCTCAAAATCTGAATCGCTGAGCGTGGTTCAGTAGCGAGGGGAGGGGGTTCAAATTTCAACTTCTGAACATAGTTCAGTTTGCACTACTTAACCATGCCCAACGATTCTGTGCTGTGATACGAGGCAAAAATACAACTTTCGTCAAGGACTGAATAGTCGGAATTCATTCATAAATGCACTGGCACAGTTGGAAACGTCGCTCATGCAAACGTTAAAGCTCCATTCCTGACGCTAGTCACCGGGTGAAGAAGGAGACAGAAAGTATGCAAATGTCAAATGGGGAAGAAGAAGAACACGTATGCAAAATTTCGACACGATTCAGGCATAAAAACCACTGAACGGTGAGTCAAGTGTAAGTCGCTGTAGTAATGAATCGGAAGATGGTGCCCTTCACGAATAAGGAAAAGGCTGAGATGCATTTAATTTACGGAGCGGCAGATGGAAATGGTGCAGAGGCACAACGAATGTACGGAGAGCGATTTCCCAACAGGCGGTTGCCTAACCGCAAAACTTTCGAGCGCTTGCACAGACAGTTGTGTGAGACGGGATCATTTCTCGCTTCCCGGTCGAATGCAGGTCGTGCAAAAAAGGACGAATCAGTAGTTGTTGCAGAAGCCATTCTGGATGTAGTAGCGGCGCAGCCAAGTACAAGTACACGAACAGTAGCAAGGCAGGTGGATACCTCACAGTCCATGACTTGGAGGGTACTGAAGGATGAACATTTGCTCCCGTTTCATGTGCAACGAGTCCAGAAACTGTCTCCAGGGGATTATCCAAATCGTATTGAATTCGCCCGCTGGTTTCTGCAGCAGAACGCGCTAAATCCACATTTTCGACGAACTGTGCTTTTCACCGATGAATGTACCTTCACACGTGAAGGTACATTTAACACACACAATGCACATGTATGGGCGGATGTCAATCCACATGCTACGTATCCACATGCTCATCAGAGACGTTTTTCCATCAATGTTTGGGCAGGAATCCTCGGAGACCACCTAATCGGACCGTACCTTCTTCCTGAACGCCTCAACGGTAAAACATACCTCACATTTCTGCAACATGTGCTGCCAGACCTGTTAAACGTTGTTCCTCCACGCATCCGGCGGGTCATGTGGTTCCAGCACGATGGAGCGCCAGCCCATTACGTACGAGACATCCGCAACTATCTGGACATCACATTTCCGAACAGATGGATTGGTCGAGGTGGTCCTGTTGCTTGGCCTGCTCGCTCGCCAGATCTTTCACCCCTCGATTTCTTTTTTTGGGGACAATTGAAGGCTCTTATGTATGAGACACCCATTGAATCCCCCGAGGAACTGGTCGCCAGACTTTCCGCCGCTGTAGGGGAAGTGCTCGAAAAGCCTAATGTTTTCGCGAATGTTCGCCGTTCCATTCTTCGCTGTTGTTCTGCGTGCATAACCTCTGGTGGTCACAATTTTGAACATTTATTGTAATTACATGTTAATAAATATGCTTTGGTAACATAATCCTAATTTGTGTCTTTTTACCTCGTATCACAGCACACAATGTGTGGACATGGTAAACTGAACTGTGCTCAGGAGTAGAAATTTCAAACCCCTCTCCCCAGAAACTTAACCACGTCTAACGATTCAGATTTTGAGCTGAAAATTTAAGTTTAAGTCTAAGCTTTAGAAAGCATTTAATGAGACACAAAAAATAACGGTATAAAATAGTTGTTCGTTACTCCAAAGTCTAAAGCGCCCTCTATCGGAATTTTTTGAAACTTTTCTTTAAAATTTATTTTCAAGAAAATACTGACATAAAGAATAATTTTAGCAAAACGCGGCAGTAGTTAGAGCCTAATCTACGACACAAAGATCGGGAATAACTGATTTTTGTTCTGGGGGGAGAAGGGTTTCAAATTTCAAATTTCTGTTTACGCTACTTAACTACTCGTTAGGACTCAGATTTTTAGATCAAAATTTAAGTTTAAGTCTAAGCTTTCGAAATCATTTAAAGAAATGCAAAAAATAACGTTAAAAAATAGTTGTTTGTTACTCCAAAGTCTAAAGCGCCCCCTATCGGCATTTTTTGAAATTGAACTTTAAAATTTTATTTCAAGAAAATACTGGCACAAAGAAAATTTTCTGCAAAAACCGCAAACGAATCGACCAATTTTTCCATTTTTTATAATCATTTGAAATTTCGGACCCTAAACTTTAATGCCCCCTATCTCCTTGGGAATACGTCTGGGACCCTTAGTCTCCTATTTAATATTATTTGTCTTTAAGTGTACTATAACCCCTTAAAGTTCTGCCCATCTTTTATGAATCACCCTGTATATCCAAAGTACATATGATAGGCAGTCTTTATTAACGGCGTGAAAGCGCATCGATGCTTTTTCAAAGTTAGTTCCCCGCACACATAGCAAAAAGAATCGGGTTCATTTACGCATCCTCTAGACATGTTTTACATATTGTAGAGGAAAATAGGATAATTATAATCAAAATTTAATTAAAAAGTCTTACAGAACAAAGAAATAGTAGTACACTCGCTCCGAAAGTTTCAACTGTCACGGATTTGCGTTAAAGTAAAATACTGTGAGGGTGGCTAGAGCTGTCTGATCAAGGTCGCTAACATAAATATTTTTAGGGGGACATCTCTTTCTACTCTCTTGATGTATCTTCTATTGTTGTAATAAGAAAAAGGAAGGTTTGCGTGAATCAAATATATAAAAGAGAATAACATAATATAACTTTAATGCCTATACGATGCCTACATACTCCAAAACGTACAAATGAAATTTCTCAAAATTGGAGTGTGATGGAAAATTTTTACAAACATATTCTTTTTCAGCAGCTTGAAATGTATAAGAAATACCTAACGTATATAGAGAAACCGAAAATTCGTTAAAATTTGTTTATCAGTGTTTTGAAAGATTCAAACACCGTTTTTATCGTGAATAAATTTGACTTTTAATGTATCAATCTTTCTAGGTATATTTATTTGGATTTATTTATGGCATTATTTCGTCATGTATAGCCAAACTTAGCAACATTTGGATCCTTTGTCATATGACTATTGTTTTTAAATTGTATAAAAATGGTAGAAAGGGTGACAATAATCAAATTAAATTGGAAAGAAACGAATTTTGTTATACAATGTTAAAAATAAAGGTGAAAAACCAGTTGCATTTGGCGCCCAGGGGTGAAAAGGTGTTACCATTTGACATCCGCGGGCTTGAAAATGTGTTTGAGGTGCCGTTTGATCCCTCACTGGGTGATTAACGCTAATTAGGGTGTCGCGCAATGCATACCATTGGAAGATTTTCACCCTTTAGTCATTTGCGCATGTTCTGTGACGTGTGTCTTCCTCTTCAACTCGCCGTCACTGGTGCATCAAAACAACAATTTCTCCTTACGGATACTATCTCCGGGCATTCGCTATCCCAATTTCCTTTAGAATTTCAAATGGCTAACTTTTGTCGAGCTTTTTATATAAAGCAACCTTTGAATTTCAGAACATTTGAACATATAAGGGAAACTTCGAAGGTGGGCTCGCTGGCCGAACGATCAGAGCGTTCAACTTGCAATCCGACATTGTGGGTTCGAATCCTTCGCGGGCCAAAAGTCGTTTTATAATTTCTTTTTATTATTTGGCACTTTGGATTAGGGTGTTATCTTTTCACCCTAATTAAGGGTGCCATTCTGGGTCCCATAGGGGTGTCAGCAGTGAGACAAGCTTTCACCCCTAAAAGGTGCAATGTGTCACCTGTAGTTCTAACAGTGTAGCTCATAAATGTATCCTAATTATTTAAAAAAATGAGTTAAATGTTTTATGTATTTCTAATCTAATGCATACATCTTTTTAATTTTAATTTTGATTTATTTTGTGTTTAATAAATAAAAGAATATTTATTGTCCATTGGTATACCCACACAGCACATATGTAGATATTACGTCTATTTTGAGCTCTTTACTTCCAGAATACATCCATGTACATCAAACGGATGTCCATTCTAATACATAAACTGGATTGTTCAGCACATGACATCCATCAAATGTTTATATCCCAACATAATATAGACCAACACAATATGGACATAGAAGTTAAGTCTATTGTAAAACATAAACTAGATCATCGTAAGTAAATTACGTACAGAATACGTCTATATCCCAACAATTTATAGACTAACACAATATGAAGGTAAATTAGAGTTAAATATCTTATTTCTGATACATTTTTTCTTGTGGCAACATCAACTTTGTGTTGTTTTGTAAACAGAACACGCCGACGCCATCATTGAAATTTTTGTTTTCAGCAGTTTTTTAGTTCGTTTAAATCGGACTATCAAAGATAGTTTATTCTTATTTTTATGAATTTTTAGTTGTATTAAGAAGAAGATTTAAATTTTTTTATTTAAAACAATTAGAATCTACAACAACCACTGAATATAACAATAGAATTATGTGATTTTATAATTTACATGCGTGATGCAGTGTGACATTTGGATTAAATTTCGAGCTGGATTGTATGTAAGTAAATCCCTTGAGTTATTTTTTACTGTGCATCTTTATTTGACATTATATTTTAGTAGTTTTTTTCTTTTATGATTTTAAACTTTATTTTTAAATAAATATAAAAAAATTTTTAATCATGAAATTGATTTTGAATTAATTTTTCGAATTTTTTTTATATTCTCTTGACATATTATAATATTTGACATTTTAAATGTTTTAATTTTATAGTGAATCTTAATTTCGTACAATAAACTATACAAAATGTTTGGATTATATTTAATTTCTTATTCTCTTCCTCCCGTACTCCTCAAACTCTGTCTAATTCAAATGCTACTAAATATTATTTTGTATAAATACAGGACAAAAACTTTTTGTGATCAACAATTTGTTTCAATTAAAAAAAAAAAAAAAAAAAAAAAAGTTGACAAAACAATAAAAACTTTCAAACAGTGAATTTCTCTTGAATAAAAGGAAATAACGCAATCAATTGAAAACAAGTATAAATTTGCTTGATAATAAATAATTTTCGAACATTAAAAAAACTTATCTCTTTATTATGTTATTAAATTATTTTAACCAAAAAATAGTTTCATAAAACAGTTTCTTAATCTCAAAAGTTATCGGTACAAGTATGTATCGATTTATCTTACAGCATAGGTCATCAGTTTAAAAGTATTTGTTAAATTTAAAATTTACTGTTTTTTTTTTCAAAAAAAGCACTTACTTATTATTCTTACTTTTTTGAAGATGAAATTCATTATCAAAATTCAAAAGTAAAATGCTGTCTATAGAAAATTCTTTGATTTGAGTCTTTGTGTTTGAATGTATAATAAATATTTAGTTCAATCATGAATTCAATAGATTCAATGGTCAAAATGTTAAAAGTAATGAGAAAATAAGTCCTAGTTTTGTCGTTGCTTGTAGTGTAATATGCATTTTTAGAACATATAATTAAGCGAGTAAAGTATTTAAAAAAAGAAAGAAAACTAGTTTGTAGAGAGCGTCAAGATTATTTTTTATGTTATGTCAAGAAACAATATCTCAATTAATACAAAACATATGCCAGTGGAGATAAACATCTGACAGATCTTACTTCAAATTTGAATGCTTTCAAAAGATCACAGGTGTGTAGTTTTCATATATAATAAGCAACTATCACTAGTGATCGTTTGCGAGCAACTGGGATTTGTGTGGTGGTGCATTGATGGTGCCCTTGGACTGTATGCTGCCTTTGCGAGGAGTAAGGATTCATCTTCGCAGTGAAGATTTTATAAAAGAAAACTTTTAAGAAATTTGTGAGTATGGTGGAATTCCTACTGCTGTGTCAAAAGTGATATAATAAAGTAAGTATACTAAAGTAGCATAAAAAATAATATTGGTGCTCTTACAAACTAGTTTTTTTTTATATTTGTTTATATTGATGGACAATGAATGTTTCTGAATGTAAAATTAAAAAAAGCATTTTTAAAAGATAAATTATTCATGTTTTAAAATGATAAAACAAAAATTCTTTCTAATTTCTTATATTTTCTTATGTTAATCATATTTATTATCGTCCGAACAATTAATATTTGTGCTCTTTACCAATAATTTTGACTTTTTAAAATCTGAAACTTTCATGTATAATATTTTTTGAAATTTAAAAAAACAAGACGGCAGAAGTGTCTAGTATACGCATACAGTTCCATATTACATAGATATGATGTACATATATGTGTACATACTACATGGACATGATGTATTTATATGTACACATTACGTAGATATGATGTATATACATGTACATATTACGTAGATATAATTTTTATACATGTACATATTATGTAGATATGATGTATATATACATACATATAACGTAGATATTATGTTTAGAAAATGATCTACATGGACATAGACATCCGTTTTACATAGATATTACGTCAATCTGGATGTCCAATGAACATTATATGGATGTATTCGGAGAGACATCTGATGGTAATATCTACGTAGATACTACGTAATATGAAACTCCTTGGATGAATTCTAGACATGGATATAGATGTAATTTACGTTATATGGATGTCCTACTTACCAATGTTTGCTGTGTGGGTATTCGCCTTAAAATTTCGATTTTTTAAACTTATTTCAACACTAATTACCATTATGCCTTTATTCATGCTCAGCGTTCCAGGAGCTAATGCAAATTTTCTGAAAAAAAAAAAAGATCAATCCAAGATGAAATTTGTTTGACAATAAGAGTTAGATTTATAGGGGAAAATACGTAATTTATCTGAAATTTTAAATGTTGGTGACATGTATTAAAAAGTTTAAAAATATGTATCATTTACTGACTTCCCAGATTGTTTACATTGTTTTCTGTTTCTCCTTGGCTATTGTTGAGGATCTAACAAGCACATGTGACAAAGACTAATTACTTTACCTTATTTTTTCATATCCATTTATATAAGCTATTTGGTCTTTGTTCTGAATAGTGTGACAACTTGAAATAAGGGCGAATACTTTTTCAAGGTACACTAATTTCTTTATTTTTCCAATAAATGTCTCAAAGCATCTAAATTTCGTAACAAATCGTGAATTTTTGGAAGGTACAAGACCTCACGTAATTGCAGCAAAACCAGATGGGGAGTTTTCTGTTTTATTGGAAGCCATATAATAATTTGCAGTATGTATGGTGCAATCAACAAGTGCAACCATATATACAATATTGAAGCATAGCACGAGTGGCCATATGATAGCTACGATTTTGTGTTGCATATAACCCCCAATAATTTAACTATTATATCCATTCCAGATTTCACTTCATTATAAATCTGAACCATTTCGGATATTTCTTTCGGTTCTATTGTGGTTTTATCAAGATGTGTTGTAGACATTGAAATGACAGCTTTCTTCCTATTTGGAACATACGACCTAACACTTACGTCGTCAATAACTGAAAATTCTGTGACAAAACTCTACATGATTTCCATAGACACATTTCATGGGAGAGAGAATAATTGTTTCTTTTTGACGTGCGACCCATTATGAATTTTAGAAATGTTTCTGTTTTTTTTTTTTTTTTTTTTTTTTTTTTTTTTTAGCATCCGATGCTATTTCTTTCAGACAAGCTAAAAATGTCGTGTCATCAGCCCTGAATTTTCTAGTCAACCAATTTTGATAATTATTTTTTTAAATGAAAGCTATTTATTTATAGTTGTGTCCATTTTAATTATTTTTTAGTTTATTTCCATTTTTATATTTTATTTTTAATTTTAAAAGCTTTTTCATGACATTTCTTCAAAATGGTGGCAACACAGTTTAGCTTTTCTCTCGATAATAAAAATTTATTTTTTAAAATGATTGCGTATAATTATGCACTAATTGAGTTAAAAAAATATATTTACTGAGAAATAATATTAATAATGTAAATAAAATGACAGAAAATAATTTATGATAAAAATTAATGTCTAAATCAAAATAAGAGAAATTTCAAATGAGGAAAATTATGTCATTCAGCAACCAGATAAATGGGAATTACAATTATTATTATGGATGCCTTTTTCATAAACAGTAACTTTTAAAGAACATTTGAAGAGAAAATGACGTCACTATTTAAAACATCGTATTTTTACTCATAACGATATTAGGTAATACTCTGTTATCCCGTCGACCAATTTCGCCAAATTATACAAATCGCTAAATTAATAGCCAAATTATACATATTGACGCTATTTTTATTTTAAATAACGAAAAAATAAATAATTAGTAGAATATTAATAAAAATATTAATAAAAAGTCGAAATAAAAATCACTTAATGACATTTTAAACACATGAATCGTATTTAATGTCATTGAATGGGACATTCACGATCATCCATTATTGGCATTTAATCTTATAGTTTGGCGATAATTTTTGGTTGATGGGATAACCTAGTAGTACCCGATATTACTTTTTTTTAAATAAAGCTATTTTTCTGTGAGTGCATATAAAATAAAATTTCTGGATTTCGCCGGCACTCATATTACAATTTTAACTGTAGATGTGCGAATATTTGCCTGCAAAATTGTAACTGGAAAATTTGACATTTACTTTGTAAATATATTTATTATATATTGATTCATAAATGTAATTACTTTTGCTTTTGTTTAAACCAAATCGATAGGGTCTTTTAAACATTTCATTCGTCGAATTCGACGGGATTCCATTCGTTTTATTGTTAAAGTGCATTTCCTTTTACTCAGAGTCTATAAAAAAGCGTTTAAACTAAAGAAAAAATCCGTTTTTGATGAATCTAGTCAATGAAGAAGTAGCACGTCAAATTGTATCTCTTTATTATTCCGCAATTCCAATGTCTCAGAGAGAAATTGCTATTCAATTGGGTATTTCACGCCGTTCTGTTTGATATTATATTGATAAACACAAGAAAAATGAAATTAGTTCATTGCAATCTAAACGGGGTCGCCCTTCTAAAAAACCTCTGTCGATTTTTCTTTTTCTAATCTGAGGCGAAACTGAATTCTGCAATGGTAGAATCTACATTCATCTTGTTTTTTTTTTTTTTTTTTTTTTAAGACAAACAAGAGAAGAAAGAAAAAGCATATTTCTTATTGATTTTTTAAAGAAGCATTGAACAGAGTGTCAAAGTCTTTTAACAACTTTTTCGCTTTGATTTATTTATGTTTCTATGCTTGTTTTTTTCAGCGTATGGATAGTCTTTGAGGGGATTATAAAATTTGTCAGTCGATTTAAGAGAAATGGTTGGACGTAAATGGACGTAATGGTTGAATCATATTCATCGATATAATAATCGACGGAAAAAATCGCAAATCAGCCGTTAAGTTTTCGGTCGGTTTGAAATTTTTCAATATATTATGATTTAGCGCAGTTCATTAATCACGAGCAGTTCAGATTTAGAATTTTGAAGTCGTTCCACTAACTTTTGGATTCTGGTTTTCAAACCGAAGAAATCTAAGAATATTCCAGAATCTGTTTACACTCATAATTACTTTATATAACGGGTATGAGTTTTTTTTTCTCCACATTTTAGATAGATATATGTCTTACACAGAGTCTAATTACAGAGTGTTTGCTGTACCTTTATTTGAGATATTCAAACTTCTCACAGTCAGCTGCAGTGTGCTTTGAATGCACATTTCTCCGAAAAATATAACTATTTCTCTTTTCGATTAAGTGTCATAAGGAATTTTATGCTACTTATTTTTAGGTGCGTTCGTAATTATATAATACGTAGCACCTATAGTGGTCGTTCAGACCGTCCGTCTGTCCGTCCGTCTGTCCGTCCGCATATAACAACGCAAAAACTACCCAACCGAATCGTTTGAAATTTAAAATACATAATTATTACATAATTTTGTCGAGTCATTTCAAATTTTATGAGAATCGGATGGATAGATCAATTACAGGGGCAATCAAAAGTATTCCATTGCATTACGATCAATGGGAAAAAATGTTTCAAATGCATTTTAATCGTTTGAAATTTAAAATACGCAATTATTACATAATTCTGTCGAGTTATTTCAAATTTTTTGATAATCGTGTGCATAGATCAATTACAGGGGCAATCAAAAGTATTCAGTTACATTATGGTCAATGGGGAAAAAGTTTCAAGTATATTCGATACGTTTGAAATTTAAAATACATAATTATTACATAATTTTTTTGAGTTATTTCAAATTTTATGAAAATCGGATGAATAGATCAATTACAGGGGCAATCAAAAGTATTCCATTACATTACGGTCAATGGGGGTAAAAAGTTTCAAATGCATTTTAATCGTTTGAAATTTAAAATACATAATTATTACATAGTTTTTTCAAGTTATTTCAAATTTTATGAAACTCGGATGCATAGATCAATTACAGGGGCAATCAAAAGTATTCCATTACATTACGGTCAATGGGGGAAAAAAGTTTCAAATGCAATTTAATCGTTTGAAATTTAAAATACGCAATTATTACATAATTCTGTCGAGTTATTTCAAATTTTTTGATAATCGGGTGCATAGATCAATTACAGGAGCAATCAAAAGTATTCAGTTACATTATGGTCAATGGGGAAAAAGTTTCAAGTATATTCGATACGTTTGAAATTTAAAATACATAATTATTACATAATTTTTTCGAGTTATTTCAAATTTTATGAAAATCGGATGAATAGATCAATTACAGGGACAATCAAAAGTATTCCATTACATTACGGTCAATGGTAAAAAATGTTTCAAATGCATTTTAATCGTGTTACACTCATGCGAACTTAATAAAATTTATATGCAACTATAAAGTACATATTATAATATACATCTTACATAATTTGTGGTGCAAAGAACATTTATTATTGATTTACAAGGCCACACAAAAGTATTCCATTACATAATGGTATAGGGAGAACATTGTTTGATGAGCGTTTTAATTGTAATTCACTATTTACAATGTTATGAGATTGATATATGAAAGTAATATTTTTAAAACTTCGTTATCGTTCGAACGCACCTAATTTGCTACGCTTCACGTGCAATTTCCAACTTGTTTTATATTGCATTGTATGTGTAAATCCAGTAGATCATAGAGGGTGAGTGATAAATATCGGAATAACAGGCTATCTCCTTAAATATTGCCCCTAGACCCATAATTCCAATTGCAAAGTTTCATAAAAAAGGTGAATTTTTTGTTAAGATAAGTTGCAACTCCATGGGGGGGGGGTCTATTTTTAAAAATACGAGGATTCAATTTTTATACGGCCCCCAGAGGATAAAACTTCCAATTAGAAAATTTTTCCTTATCCATTCCTGAATTGAAAAAAAAAAAAAAAGAATTCATCTCGATATCTACAAATCCCCAAAAGGTATTAAAATCCAAAATTTTCAAAAATTCGTGCTTACACCCCTTAAGCATACATCTGAGTGCAGCGAAATCAGTTCATTTGAAGTACAATTTAGGGATCGACCATAAATTTACGCATTGTTAAATGTCGATCCAAGGCATTACTTTAACTTTTAGATATAAAATAAAAGCGTATAGGTTTTTGCTTTAAATTTCCCTGAAATATGCTAGATGTCTGCAATATCTCGGCCTTGGCTCTAATCTCGTAACTGGCACGACCCATTGGCCAGACCGTCTTATTAAACACTTATTAAAAGTGTTATTAAATTAAGTAATATTAATTAAACTCTCATTAAAAGTGTCTTAGAAACTAATTGCCGCAGGCCTATTGCAATAAAAATAGTAATAGCTATAATGACACTTCTATTAACGGAATCATTGGAAATATATTTTAATAAATTACATAGAAATATTTTCAAAAAGCTACTTTTTTACTATTCAGCTTCAAAATTTATGATGGTTTTAAACCTATTTTTACTTTCTCCTATCTTTACAAGAAAAAAGTATTGGATTCATGAAAATTTTGAATTCCAGTTTTCGACGGATTCACACGTTTTAGGGCTCAGAGATACCGTAAATCATATGTTTTTGCAAAATGTCTGTCTCTGAATCCCTGCACAAGGAAAAAAATTAAATCGACGTGATAAAAAATGAGGTTTAAATAAACTGACGCATTTAAACAGTAATTAAAGAGGGTGAGAATGGCAAAACTTAAACAAAATCTGAAATCTAAACTATACAGGACGGAGTTAATCACCTAGAAATTTTTAAAAAGTATTTAAACGTTAGTAGCAAATCTTTGTTTAAAATTAAATGCACTTTTCTGAATCAAATGTTTTTATTTCAGTATTTCTCATTTTTAAACTGACATAAGTCTCTAAACCGTTACTTACGGTAACAATCCCGCGATTTCAATAATTTTTAAACATTTAAAAAAAAATGTCCAACGTGCCGAAAGATGTTTTCAGCACAGAAAATTTACTTTTAAAAATATGATTTGTTTACAAAAAATTGCATTTTTTTATATTGTTATTTTAAATACATTTATTCAATATATATATATATATATATTCACATATATATATGTATATATTAATTAAAATGCTGAATCAATGTTGAAAATTAGACATTTTCATTTAATCAAAAGAAAAAAATTCAACGCAACAAATAATGTTTTGAGTTAAAACAATTTTAATTTACTCTAAATATTTTGGAAAAAAATTATTAAAAAGTCTTATGGTGTGATAATGCTTACAAATTGTATGGTTAACCATCATAAAACATTCAAAATTCAAACGATATAAATAAATAAATAAAATAAATGTTTAATGAACCCATTACAGCAAAATTGTTTCTTCAATTACACGCATTTCAATTTGTCTCTCATCCCTTAAAATCTCACGATTTATTAAAATTCTCATAACTCTCTGAGTTTGGATAAGGAATAAGGAAAAATTTTGTAATTGGAAATGGATAAAGAAAAATTTTGTAATTGGAAGTTTTATCCTCGGGGGCCGTATTAAAAATTTAATTTTCGTAATTTTTTAAATAGACCCCATGGATTTGCAACTTATCTTATAAAAAATTTCACCTTTTTTTAGGAATTTTTGCAATTGGAAGTATGGGTCTAGAGGCAATATTTAAAGAGATAGCCTATTGTTTCGATATTTATGACTCACCTTGTATACAGGACTACACAATCGAATTCATAATAGTAACTTTGAATGAAAATATCGTAAAGGTGCTTTTTAATTGAGTTATATACTTTTATACACAATTCCATTTCATAAACATAGATATTTTTGAAGAATGGAGAAGTATAATAAGAAGCTGCGTAAAGAATTGGATCTACAGCCGTCTATGGATGTTATTATCTGGAAGTTTGATTTCGGTAATATGAAACCTGTTTTAGTCTAAATTAAATTTTAGCTAAATAATGGGGTGTATGTAAAAATAGTAAGTAAAACACAGCGCTGTTTAAAATAAAAGTATATTTTCGTGTATTGGTAAAAATTGCTAAAAGTGAAATTTCAATGTATTATTATTATGTGTTTTTACTAATTTCTGCACAATTTCAAAAATATTTAGGAATTCTTCCTGCTGTCCTTCTGTATGTCTTTTCGAAATCTAACTTATTTTAATATAGTTGATAACTGATAGATATTAAAGAGATTTATTACAATATGTTCGACGTCAAAAATCAAGTACAGGCGTTCGTAGTTCTTTTATAGAGACGTTGAAAAGTATTCCAATACATCATGGTCTTTGATTGAAATGTCTTAATTATATAAATGCGCAACAACTATGGTGGTCTTCTGATTCATCTGACTATACTCCTATACGAGTGGGAAAACTCAATCAAATGGTTTAAAATAGCGTGCATGGTAGTATATAATGGTATATATTTAATACATATATTCTTTGCAGGATTTTGTCAAGTCATTTCAGATTGAGTGGAAATCGATTAAAAACTCAAAAACGATATTAATAAAACATTTTTTCTCTCTATTAGATCCTATGAAATGCAATTAATTCAATGATACTTGATGAGAGGTCTCATTTCATTTAAATACTCACTGACTGAGTCATGTTTCTTTGCAAAAATTTTTTTAACACCAGTTGTAAAGAAAAATAAAATTTGCGATATTTAATTAGAGCATTTTTGAAATAGTATATTCTATACCTTTGATGGTCACCTGTTTCCATGGTGATAACGTAATAATTAATATTATTTCTATTTGCCGAATATAATGTATATAATCGAAATAAATTAGGTGTTCAAGCATTTTTGAATAAGTGTGCAACAGTTATTTTACTAAAACCTGAATAATTATATAAAAAAAAATTGTTACAGTACAAACTCACCTTATTTGCCACGATTGACGTAATTTTCAATTTGTTTTCTTTTAAATAAAATTTTACTACATATATCCACGTGCCAGTGAAAAATGTTTGTTGCAAAAGTTGGATGCTATGAAGAAGAAAAGATTAAATGAAATAATTGAGTTCAGGAAAAACTCATATATTTTTTTCCAGCAACAAAATATTTTTCATATGATTTCTAAATCATTTAGTTACTCAACTATTTGTTCAATTTCTACTAAAAAAATTCAGTTCTTTAAATATTGATGTTTTTTTTTTTTTTTTTTTTTTTTTTTTTTTTTTTTTTTGTAGATGGCAGAACTATGCCATCACACATGAACATTACCTGTCGGTACAATATGCATGTTCACAAATAAAGTTTCATTAAAACATAATAAAAATTATTTGGGCCCAAAAATCGTAAACAAAATACAATCAAATATACGCATATACTAACAAAAAATGAAAAAAGGTACAAACAAAAAATGAATTGTTTTAAAAATACGAAATAGCATTAAGGATATTAAAAATACAAATATGTATCAAACTCTCCTTAATTGCATTATCAGAAAAACAATTATGTCATTGCACAATATGTGTCCGGAATTTAACTCTTTCGAGTCCGTTTTTTTTAACTTTCAGAAAACACTAATTTAACATTCATAAGTCTAAAACTACATATCAAAATAAATTAAATGGTTTTTAACGAATATTTCATTGCCTGTAATATAGCGAATGTCGTTGTTTTGCATACAATTCAATTAATATTCATATGACAAGAGGCTGAGAAAGAGTTTTTGAAGATGTTTAGAAAATATTGCATTACGATAAGGTATAACTTATATTAAGACTTTCTAATATTTTTTCCACTTAACTGCACATGATCCTTGCAGGAAAGTAACTTTTATTTTATTTTAAAAGAGTCAAATAGATATTTAAATAAAAGGATCGCAAACGGCGCAAGGAGAGTTAAGATAGTAATAATAATAATTATTATTATTAAATGCCTAAACATAAATGCAGTCATGTAGTAAATGCATAAACATATATTAACATTATCACATGTAAATAATAGCAAAAGTATTTTTTAAACAAAATAATGCTGCATTAAAAGGCATGTACTATTAATATTACATTAGACACGAAAGGGTTAAAAAAAATCCTATCGCTGGGTAATAACATAATAACAAGACAACTATTCTAGAACAAATGTGAGATTTAAAAGGGAGGACGGACTAAATATTGCAATGGAGATCATGAAAAGAAATATAAAATCAGCAAGTATGATTTTTAAGAAAATTAACTATCTTTCAGACGCACCTCTTGACCCTCGTATTCGGGCGGAATGCTCCAAATTCTATTTAACCATATGCACTCGTATGTCTAATCAGACTACACTGACTCAGTCATGCTCCTTTGCAAAATTTATTTTTAACACCAGTAATAAAGGAAAATAAAATTTGCCACTTTTAATTAGAACATATTAAAAATAGTTTTCAAATCGAGGTGGCTCCACTGCGCACTCTTTGTGGATTTTTCCGGATACAACTCTCTAGTTTGTCAATTTCGTTGTTCTACCTCGTTCTAGAATATTGACGAATCTGTTATGTCTGGTTTCTGTAATTATTTCTGCGTATACAATTAAGTATCATTCGAAGATACAGACAGATGTAGCTGTAGAACACAAAACATTCTCCAATTCTGTGAATTTCATTAGCAATAATGGTTGAAAATTATTAATTAGTATTTATTGCTGTTCAAAATAAATTTCAGAATAAAATCCAAAATAAAAATACCAGTTTAGAATTTGGAATATTTAAATATTGTTGGATTTTCATGCGTTACTAAATGTTTCTCAAGTAACGCATGGAGTGATAATGCACACTGAGACAGAAACTTTTTTACCAAAAATCTATTGTCTCTTTTTACTCATTTTTCACAAATCTTAGCTACAAGCTGAAACCGAATTTTCGTTTTAAAATTTAACAATGTTGTAAGTATTTTAACTATCTTTCTAACACATTAACTTTGTCTTGCTGATATTTTATAACATCTTACCTTCATTGACTTCATTATTAATATAGTGGGCTGAAATATTTAGAATGTTTAACAGAATAAGTTTATTATGGGCTATAAAAGGAGTGCTGTCTATACTGTTGCTAGACGGAGGACAAAAATTCTTCAGAATGTTTGATTGCCACCGCTTTTTTTAAATAGAAATATTCGACCTATATAAAATTGAAAGAAAAATTCTAAACAATAAAGTGAATTATTTTATTTTAAAGAAGCGGTGACAGTCAAATAACTGAATTAAAAATGTTCGCAATCTAGCAACATCAATTTTCTAGTACTCTATATAATTAGTATGATAAATTTTTAACTCGCTTTTATTATTTTAATTTTTATAATAAGATTTTTAAAAGAATGTTTCTGATTAAAATATAGACCATCGAACTCATTGTCAATATAGCGATCCGAAACTTACTCCATGTCTTAATAATTTTTTAAGCGATATTTAAAAAGTCAAAAATCTGTAAGTATGTAAAACAATTTAATTATTATATAATGCTTTTAATAATTTTAAAATACATTTTTGTTTGTTTTATAGTTAACTGTTATAATAATTACTGACATAGTAAGCTTTAAGTGAATTTACATTTCTTACCCCATACCATAAGATAAAATAGTTAAATAACGATGTTTTACAGTTAAGCTTTCTGTGTGAAATAATTCTTAAAATTTTGTGAGTGAATTTCATTTGCATATTCTATGTCATTGTTTTATCAACGCACAGAATAATTTTCTTGCAATTATTATTATTCTTGTTTTTTAAATATGCAATTTTTTTAACGGTTTTACCCCACCTGTCTCTGTTAGTCTGATAAGATAAAATGCGCTGCAACATATTTTTGTATTTCAATAATACACTGTACAAAGAAAAAAGAAAAAAATTGTAATTTGACAAATGTAAAGTTTCAAAAGTCTGCATACTTACTAAAATTATGTCTTTATATTCCGATTAAAATTATTCTGATTATATAATAAAAATATGCAACTACGAAATACATTTCTGCAAAGCTACATGAATCTGCAGTTTTACAAAATAATCTATTAAAATCACAGTAACTTGAATAAATTTATATCTGTAACCCGGGTTACAGTGACAGGAAAGTCCTAGGCATCCCAGTTTCTCGAAAAATTCTTAGTAACGTTACAGAATTTTTGATTTACAGTGTAAATGTGTATCAACTGCGGCATGAAGTTTTGTTGTTGCCGTTACATAAAGGGTTCTATGAATCCCCATTTCTTTTTAAAAATTGTAACATAACGGACCTTTTTACAGTCTATAATCATTATTTTTAAATTTTAAAAATGTCATTCTGACGTGCTATTTTCTATTGCTTGAAGAAGTGCACTAAAATAGAAGAAGAAAATCTCACATTTTCAACTTAATAACAACCTTTATTAATGCTAATCTTTACGAAAAGGAAACTATATGTTTTTATTTATTTTAAAGCTTAACCTCCTGAGACAAATATTACGTGGGATCACAAAAACTGGTTTAAAATTACTATACAATATCTCCGAAGATGTATCAGATTATGTGTTATAACTTATGATATTCACGTACTTATTTTAAAAGTCTAGAAGTACTTTTAACTATTGTACAAGTATTTAAAGTATTTTAAAGGCTGTAATTTAGTGTCTCATACAGGAGACATCAAGACTTATATGATTAATTCATGTATTTAGAATAAAATATAATGAACAAGTCGTTGTTTAAAAGATTAATAGCTACGTACATCACTTATTTCCTCTGGCGTTGTAAGTAGTTTGAAGCTCTTTTGTACTTTTAATAAACCTCTGTCAAACAAACATTGTAGTATTAATTAGAGGATTGGGTTTATAATTAAAACTATTCATAATAAATGAAACGATAGACACAATTTCTATTTAATACAATCGAAATTTCCAATTAATTCCAAATATCCTTTAATGATGTGTGATTATACTTTAAATTTGTATATTTTTATTTTATTTAAGAGATCATAATGAAAGAGTTAAATAACTCAAGATGCCGCTCTGATACTTTCTAAATTTACATCATGTTTCTCGGTTTAAGTCGATTGTGGCAATTTATTTTAAAACTAGCCGCCCTGCGAACCAGTTTGGTCTCCAGGTCTTAGGATTTGGTCATTGACTTTTTTTGTAAAAGGTCTTTATTGTTGTCTACCCTTACATTAAAAAAATTTTGTTTATTTAATCCCAATCATTTAATTGTATATTATATATTATGTGAATTGGATTATTTACATTTCACTTTGTCAAGAAAAAAAAAATAAAAATAAAAGTTTTGAAAGTTTAGTTGTATATTATTTTGCCTAACAGAATGAAACTGATGTTTGATTGGATTACATGTTTGAATTATTTTTGCATGGCAAGAATGATGTTTGGAGATTTTGGTATATGAATTTTTTCCTCCATAAATTATTATTTTTTCAATCATTGGAGAATGAATCTTTTTCTGTTTACTTTGGTGGAAACAGATTTTGGGAAGTTAATTTAAATTTCTCTGAAGTAATCTCAAAATATACCTGTGCTTCAATGCAATTCATCTCTCAAATGTTATTTTTTTCAAGCGATCTCTATAAAAGTATAACTTTTATACAGCTTTATCCGAAAATTTTTTTTTATTAAAACTGGCCGCTTGGCCTATGAAAAGCGAAGTGATCATCATGACAAACTGTTTATGATAGCCAAATGCGCTTAAAATGCGCAATAATCTGTACAATAATTCGGCGACTTATCACCAGCGCTGGCTAACATGAAATTGGCTGCATAGCATATAAAGAGTGAAGTGGGTAAGCCCGGAAGTGTTGATAACAGTCACATGACTTAAGCTTTTATTATATAGATGATTAAAATCAACATTAGATCAGAAAAAAAATTCTTAGAAATAAAATAATTTTATAATCCAAACGCTCGATATTTCTGATTGGTTTTTAGCTTTTATTCTAGTTTTTGGGTAATGTTGTTTGATAACGAAGGTCATGAAAAAATAGAAAAAGAAAATTATTAAGGATTAAATCACTTTAGAAATCTTTCAAAAATATCCTTTATATAAAAATATTTTAAAGTGACATTTCGAAACTAAATGTAAGAGATTTGTTAAACTATCTTAAACACAGATTGCATTTAGCGAGAGATATTCATTTTTATTTTGTTTATTAAAGTAATCATTACATATTATATTCTCATAGATAAATAAGTTACATGATGAAAAAACTACCATAAAGATCAAATACTTTAAAATTATTCTTAAACCATCCATATCGCATACATTTTATAGACCTTGAATTAACACTGCTGAAATTTTGAAAACTGTTTAAAAAATATTTCAACCACTGATTTAAAGTTAGGAAAAAAACTACATCATTTTTTAGAGAAAAAGTTATATCCAATTTATCTGTAATTTTTAAAGAGAAAAAACGTACACAAATAAACATTTTTTACTAAATTGATGTTTTTTACATCCATGGATTCATAATATTTTTGCTTTAAAAAATGCTTTTCGTTTAATATAAACTGAGTAAAATTTATATTAAACAAGTAAGAAAAAACATGTGTTAAGTATTGTTTATAAAACATTTTCCAACACCTCCTGAAACCCTTAATAATGCATTCTTATTTAGAAAAATTAGGCAAAAAAGATAACTAAGTAAATATTTTAGAGAGTAGTTAAAATATTTAAAAATCTAATTCCAGCAGTTTTCTTCCATAGTCAAATATGTATTTCAATTTTTTTATCACCCTGCATTTGATCGTTAGATTGAAAAGGATACTTCATAAGTGCGACATTTATTTAGCAAGAAATAGCGTAACTAGATTTAGATTTCTATTTCAGCATTTATAACATTGATGGATGCATTCTTACATACTTTTTTCAGCCCTGTAGTATACCTAATAACTAAATTATGTACCACAATTTAGCTAAAAGTTAATTCATTCCAAAATTACTTAAATCACATTTGCGGAAATTATCATCCACAAACGGTAATGCATCCAATCCTTTGTGCGACCGTGTACATCATTTTACCTATATTCTATAAACATCTTTTAATAAACTAAATATAATTCAACAGAAAAAATCATAACTCATTTAAACCACCTTTAAGTAATTTACTCAGCAACCTTTACGAAATCTTTTGCGTAGCCGTGTATGTCAACTATTGCATACATACATACCATATCGCATGCATAGATACAGTAACACTTAAAAGTGCATAATTAAAAATTAATTCCCTGCCATCATCGCTATTATACATTGTTTTAGTTAGTACATACTATTTAAATTGTTTTGCGTGGTACTGTAAATACTACGCACTTTGCATTACGCGTCGAATAAGTTATAGTAAGCTTCACTGACGTATTATAATTTCACTATGTATGAAATATTTTAATGTAATTAAAATATGCCGCGATTAATTCCCCCCCCCCCTATGCCAATATGCATTGGAATTCTTTTGTGTGTCCCAGTAAAAGAATAAGTATTTTTTGTACCGCATATTCTGCAGAATACGTATTTTAGTGCACTGTGTCAATGCATATCAGTTTTATTATGTTTGGAAAAATATAACATCACATTACATTTATTACATTTGGAAAAATGTAACACTTGGAATGATTTTTTTTCCAACGACTTTAATGAAACAGTAAATTTTTGACAGTCTCTGTAAATAGACTAAGCATGCTACAAATTTTATTTCAAATATTCTAAATACTACAAACTTTATTTAAAGGGTTCGTTCTAGAATAAACGTAAAAAACATTGAAAAATCAAAGTAATTTGAGTATATTTACGAGAGTTAGAGTTCGAACAGGCGGACAGATGACGTGGAAAACACAAGTGATAAACGCTTTTCAACTTTGTAGGGAAGTGTTACAAATAAACAAAAATTTTCTTCAAACATACTTTATGAATGATTTTCTGATAGGTCCAGAATATTACAACGCAATTTTACCTTTTAAATTGCTGAACAAATAAATCTACGTAACATAAAACACATTCAGTAAACGAGATTTCAACAATTGCATTTCATGGCCGGAAAGGTCCCAAAAATTGTATGTTTATTCATTGACATGATCTAACATAAAATGTACCCATAAAAGAAAGCCTCACTTGTAAATTTTAATACTACCAACTGTAAAATTGTAGCGTGTTGGTGCAAGACAGTAAATTAAAACAAACATAAACATTGTAAATAAGCGCATGTACGAGTACTTTTTTTAAATTTACTGGGTTATGATACTACATTAACGAACGGGCGACTTCTGAACGTAAAGCGCCATTGCTGTGATAAAATTTTAAAAGCAGTTAGATCCATGCACTTTTTTCTTATGTGGCTTTCTAAAAAACCTTGTGAGAAAAATTGAATGTGTGCCGAATAACTAAAACTGCATATATTGAACATATGTATGAATATTTATTTAAATTTTCTTTCAGTTTGATATGTGATTTGTTGCAAATTATCTAAATTAATTTTTTATAATATAAGGGGCACTCTACACGTGTACATATGCACAGTTTAATGTACTAAAATTGAATATAGTTTTACATTTACAATTTCCAATAACAGACAGATATGTACTATATGCTTTCTTTAAATTCCTGTATGTAATCTGTGGATTTTTAACTAAGCTTCATATTGAAAAGAAATTTTACAAGGAATAAAGCCAGTGTAACGCACCTTTAAAAAATACGTTTATAAACTACCACCCTGTATTTATTTGTTTACGAAGCCATGAATATGAATAATTTTATATTTTCGGAAAATCTAAATTTATTTAATGTAGTTCAGCTGCAATATTTATATTCTACAATTATCGATCAGTTTACTGCATATGATTCTGCTGATAATTTCACAACCCTGTTAAGAAACACCCATAAAAATACTCCTGCCCTTATTTTTGTAACTCTGTATATTGCGTATAGAAATTATGCAGACAACATACTATTAAAAAATTTTAAAAACTTTAAAATCCTTACATCAATGAAAAAGCAGCATTGACAGTCATAGTACCCTAACCGAAGTGAGTGACAGTAAAGGGGCGATAAATGTCAGACACATGAAATTCTGTAGAAATCATCTTTTAGTGATCGTTCATGTTTCAAATGATAGCGGTTTTGTTAGTTGATACATGTGACGTCGTTCACATAACATCAAAGTAAAATAATTGTATTAATTAAACCTTACGGGTCTACTGTAGTATTAAACGCACATGTTTTTTAATTGAGTACTTTTTAGGTGCGTTCGTAATTATGTAAATACGTAGCACCTATTGTTGTCGCTCAATCCGTCCGTCTGTCTGTCTGTCCGTCTGTCTGTCTGTCCGTCTGTCTGTCTGTCTGTCCGTCTGTCTGTCTGTCTGTCCGTCCGCATATAACAGCGCAAAAACTACCCAACCGAATCGTTTGAAATTTAAAATACATAATTATTACATAATTTTGTCGAGTCATTTCAAATTTTATGAAAATCGGATGCATAGATCAATTACAGGGGCAATCAAAAGTATTCCGTTACATTACGGTCAATGGGGAAAAAAGTTTCAAATGCATTTTAATCGTTTGAAATTTAAAATACATAGTTATTACATAATTTTGTCGAGTTATTTCAAATTTTTTGATAATCGGGTGCATAGATCAATTACAGGGGCAATCAAAAGTATTCAATTACATTATAGTCGATGGGGGAAAAGTTTCAAATGTATTTTATACGTTTGAAATTTAAAATACATAGTTATTACATAATTTTGTCGAGTTACTTCAAATTTTATGAAAATCGGATGCATAGATCAATTACAGGGACAATCAAAAGTATTCCGTTACATTACGGTCAATGGGGGAAAATGTTTCAAATGCATTTTAATCGTTTGAAATTTAAAATACATAGTTATTACATAATTTTGTCGAGTTATTTCAAATTTTTTGATAATCGGGTGCATAGATCAATTACAGGGGCAATCAAAAGTATTCAATTACATTATAGTCAATGGGGAAAAGTTTCAAATGTATTTTATACGTTTGAAATTTAAAATACATAGTTATTAAATAATTTTGTCGAGTTATTTCAAATTTTATGAAAATCGGATGCATAGATCAATTACAGGGACAATCAAAAGTATTCCGTTACATTACGGTCAATGGGGGAAAATGTTTCAAATGCATTTTAATGGTGTTGCACTCATTCGAACTTAATAAAATTTATATGCAACTATAAAGTACATATTATAATATACATTTTACATAATCTGTGATGCAAAGAACATTTGTTATTGATTTACAAGGCCACACAAAAGTATTCCATTACATAATGGTATAGAGAGAACATTGCTTGATGAGCGTTTTAATTGTAATTCACTATTTACAATTTTATGAGATTGAGATATAAGAGTAATATTTTTAAAACTTCGTTATCGTACGAACGCACCTCGTTTGCTACGCTTCACGTGCAATTTCCAACTTGTTTGTTTTAACAAACATTTTTGTTGCTGTTTACACGTTTAAATGACAATATGAGATTATTCTTTTACTATATGACTTCATTAACATTTGCGCATTTAGTAATAATAATAATAATAAACATTTCCTTAAATATGTTTGCATGGTTTTCGAATCTTTTCTTTTAAACATGCATTTCACTCTTTGAATTTAAAATAAAAGTTACTTTGCCGAAAGATTCACGTGCAATAAAGCGCAAGAAATATTAGAAAGTTGTGGTATAAGTTAAATATTGTTGTAATATTTTCTAAACATATCCACAAAATCTTCATTAACCTATTGTAATAAGAAAATAAATTGCAATGTAAGCAAAAAAAAATCAATAAATAAATAAAAATAAAAAATAAATAAAATAGAGCAATTTAACAAATTACAACGACCGTTTGGAAAATAATATTTTCAAAAACTTATCAATGATTTCTATGTTTAAAAAAAACAATAATAACATCATTTTTATGATGATCACAACGTAGCTTACATAATAACAGAGTCCTATTAATATGCCTGGACATTTAGAGTCACGTTAATATTTCTGAACCAGTTATAAACAAATATTAAATGAAATTTCAGTTTAACAATTTTCGGTAATTTAATTTTTAAATTTCTAAACATTGCACATTTTTAATTTTTTCACCGTCATATACAGAAAAAAAATTACTTTTAAATGCAACTTATTTGAAAATCGAATCTAAAGTTGTCATCGAGTTTTTAATTTTTTTGTAGTTTTTAATACTTTTTTTTGTCATCGTGGCAACAGGAGTATTTCATTTTCAGACAATAAACAAGGACCAATCTGAAAACGAATAAAATAAAAAACAAAACTATTACAATTTTGGACATTAAACATAGACCAATCATAAAACGAATAAAATGAAATAAAATGAGATAAGTTGCCGAATTCAACCAATGAAAACATTCAGGTACACTTCAGATTTCCATATTATCTACCGAGGACAAAACTATTTGCCAAATAGTAAAAAAAAAAAAAAAAAAACTTTTTATGTTTCAGGCAATGAAATTTTTGTTAAGCTCTAATTAATCTATTTGAATAGCTAGTGTCAATGTTTTTAACGTAAAGTTTTATTTTAAATTAATAAATAAACAATAAGACAGATCCGAAAGGGTTAAGCAAAGCACTTTTTTATGGACGATCTTCAAACTTCATAAGCTTTTCCAGATTGTGTGGCAAATAAACGTACTTTATTAGTTTTTACCATTTCTATATATTCTACTTTTTATTTATTCCAAATGTAGATATTGAAGTAAAATTAACTGTATTCATATAAGCATGACCCTGCGTCATTTACGAAATGGATGATTTTACGGTGCGTATTAAAGATATTTGCTGCCCTTTTCTTATTAATATTTGTTTATTTATTTTAAATTTAATTAAAAATGAAAATGTTTAAGTTAAACATGATCGAACGATAACCATAAAAGTATTATTCCCAACGACATTATTCGTATTGCATTTATTTCATTAAAAATTCTCACTACTCACTAAATTCATTTGAAATATAGAACCTTAATTTAAAACAGACATATCTAACATAAAACTAAACAAGTTGGAAATTGCACGTGAAGCGTAGCAAATTAGGTGCGTTCGTACGATAACGAAGTTTTAAAAATTTTACTTTCATATGTCAATCTCATAAAATTGTAAATAGTGAATTACAATTAAAACGCTCATCAAACAATGTTCTTCCTATACCATTATATAATGTAATACTTTTGTGTGGCCTTGTAAATCAATAACAAATGTTCTTTGCACCACAAATTATGTATGATGTATATTATAATATGTACTTTATAGTTGCATATAAATTTTATTAAGTTCGTATGAGTGTAACACGATTAAAATGCATTTGAAACATTTTTCCCATTGACCGTAATGTAACGGAATACTTTCGAGTGTCCCTATAATTGATCTATAAATCCGATTTTCATAAAATTTGAAATAACTCGACAAAATTATGTAATAATTATGTAGTTTAAATTTCAAACGTATAAAATACATTTGAAACTTTTTCCTAATTGACCATAATGTAACTGAATACTTTTGATTGCGCCTGTAATTCATCTATGCACACGATTATCAAAATATTTGAAATAACTCGACAGAATTATGTAATAATTGCGTATTATAAATTTCAAACGATTAAAATGCATTTGAAACTTTTTTCCCCATTGACCGTAATGTAATGGAATACTTTTGATTTCCCCTGTAATTGATCTATGCATCCGATTTTCATATAATTTGAAATAACTCGACAAAATTATGTAATAATTATGTATTTTAAATTTCAAACGTATAGAATATATTTGAAACTTTTTCCTAATTGACCATAATGTAATTGAATACTTTTGATTGCCCCTGTAATTGATCTATGCACACGATTATCAAACTATTTGAAATAACTCGACAGAATTATGTAATAATTGCGTATTATAAATTTCAAACAATTAAAATGCTTTTGAAACTTTTTTCCCCATTGACCGTAATGTAATGTAATACTTTTGATTGCCCCTGTAATTGATCTATGCATCCGATTTTCATATAATTTGAAATAACTCGACAAAATTATGTAATAATTATGTATTTTAAATTTCAAACGTATAGAATATATTTGAAACTTTTTCCTAATTGACCATAATGTAATTGAATACTTTTGATTGCCCCTGTAATTGATCTATGCACACGATTATCAAAATATTTGAAATAACTCGACAGAATTATGTAATAATTGCGTATTTTAAATTTCAAACGATTAAAATGCATTTGAAACTTTTTTCCCCATTGACCGTAATGTAATGGAATACTTTTGATTGCCCCTGTAATTGATCTATGCATCCGATTTTCATAAAATTTGAAATGACTCGACAAAATTATGTAATAATTATGTATTTTAAATTTCAAACGATTCGGTTGGGTAGTTTTTGCGTTGTTATATGCGGACGGACAGACGGACGGACTGAACGACAACTATAGGTGCTACGTATTATATAATTACGAACGCACCTAAAAACGGAAGAAATAAAGAAAGAAATATAATGAAAAGAAACAAGAAAGCAAACACAATAAGGAATAATATCGTAATCATTATATATCAACTTTATGGTATACCTATTTTATTTTCATTATATGATGTCATATTCACGCACTTTCCATACTTTCTCATATCTGTGCAGCTTGCGTTTTTATGACAAATTTTATAAAAAATTTTTAGTATTACGCTTTATTCATTTTATTTTTATCTACGAATTACTGTATTTCATTTTCTATTTTAACGAGGAAACTTTTCAAATAAAAATTAATTTTTGACAACAAAACAGTACTCAAAGATTTAATTGTTTGCTACATTAAGTGAAATGATAAAAATCTATTAAAATTTATTTTTGATACTCTATGGAATCTTAAACTTTGCATTGTGAATAAAATAAAAGCAAACATAGATATGTCTATCATTTCTATGTTAAAATTCATATAAGTGTAAATTTACAATAGCATTAAAAGAGACAAATCATCCGTTTTGTCTCTGACTTCAGTCAAACATTTGCACACACTTTCAAACTTACACCATTATAAAGATATAAATATTCTACTTAACTTAGTGTAACAACATGAAAAAATGCTCTGAAAAAGTTTTTACTGTAGAACATTATGTTCCAGACTTTTTTTTAAAACTTTGTGTATGAATAATGCATACAGTGCGTCTATTTTCTATAGAAAGCATGTTTCATAAAATAAAACTTTGAAGGAAATCAATACAGCCTTGATTTTTCTTCTTTTTTTCTGTTTTAAAGAACACAATAATAGTGTCATTTATTAGAAATGAAAGCAACTAAAAATATTTTTTTCTGAAACATTAAGAATGCTCTACTCATCCCTTGGGGAATATATCCCATATATTCTCCAGCTACCTTACATAAGTGAGATGGATATGAAAGGTTGAATCATTCGCCTTCAAAAAAGAGTGTTAAAGGAAAAGAGCTTTGCTTATGTAGACACATATAAAGAAGGGATTTTGAAGGACAGATAAAATAGAAAAAAAATTAAAACTTAAAACAATTGTTGCTATATGTTGACCACTTTAAATCAAATATATTTCGTATCTTTTATTATTATAATTATTATTACTTTCTACCAACAGACATAAAACATATAAGCAACCATAAATTTTATTCATTTTACTTTTATTACATATAATGCATTTATATATTTCAAAAATTATATAATGCCATTTTGATTTTAACTTGTCATTTGGATATTTTCTAATACTATAAGTTATGTCGAGTATTTCATTACTTGTGACTCAAGAATTTATTAATATTAATATTCGTTAAGATAATTTTTTATGATAACTTTATTTAGATAAACTCTATAAAAAGTAAATATTTACGCAATTTATGTCTATTTTCTGAACTGAGGCAACATATTTCATTTATTACTACTAACTTGAACTTTTTTGTCTCTAATTTTAATGCATTTGTCAAAAAAGATGTGCATAAACATTCGTTTTATTTAAAATAAATAAAAAATCACTTTTCAAAATAGGTTTAACACAATTTTTACTTTCATTAAACGGCGCATTATAAAATTGCTGATTAATCATTATTTTATTTCAAAGTTTCAGATTACAATCAAAAAATATTTTTAACATACAAAAGATTTATTTTAATATATGCTTGAATTAAAAACTACTAGTGAAAAAATAAATAAATAAAGCAAAACATAAATCTAAAATAAACCAAAAGGGATGTTTGACGCCAGTAATATTATTAAAATCTTTATTCTAAAAATTCCATTGATACAGTCTAAACAAGATGAAAGTAAAATGATGATGTCCATCTTACTTTTTTATACAATTAAAATTTTATTTTCCAATTTTTCAATTTAACACATTTATGGACAGAATAGATAATTAAATAATAGACAAATTTATAGACATAACAGATAAATAATAGTAATTTATAGCCTTATATATCTATATATATATCTATATCTATCTATCTATCTATCTATCTATATATATATATATATATATATATATATATATATATATATATATATATATATATATATATATTATAAAGGCCAAACGTATCTGTGCGTAACGCATACTTCATTTTGCGAATGGCAACAATTTCCCGTGTAATTTCGGTTTTGCAAATTTCGCTACTGAAAATTTTACACTTCTGAACTTTGCACATTTTAAATTTTTATACCGTTGTATAGAGCAAAAAATGTACTTTTAAATGCAGTTTGTTTGAAAGCTGTGTCTCAATTTATTTTTGAGATATTAATTTTTTTATTAATTTTTGTATATATTTTGTAATTTTGGCAACATAATCGCACAATTTTATCTTAAAATTAAAAAGAAATTAAAATGTCTATGTCAAATATATCTTCTGTTATAAAATACGGTGAATTTCAGTTTTATTTTATTTTTATTCATCAATGATCAAATTGAAATACCATTCTTTAAACTTGCTGAATACGGATATGAGAAGTACGTATGATTTTGAGAAAATGAAGATGAAAATGACGACGGGTTTAGATTTTACGTGAAATTCTATGATCCTGTCAATTTGGGATAAATTTAGTTTTTTTCATTCGCATTTGTACTAAACATAAGAGCCTAAATTAATAACTTCATCATAATAACTGATCTTTATTTTATTTTATTGATTACATATATGCGATTAAAGTTTAACGTTAATAATTTGGGCAACAGAGTTTTAAAGAGATAGTTTTTGTTAATTTTAGCTTAAAATAATATTTGTTTGAGAATTAGACTGACCAATATAAGATACTTTTTTTACTATAACTAATTTCGTAGATTTATTATAAAATATTGAAACAGATCTTCTTAAACATTTTGTTTCGTCGAATTTCGACGAGTTCCACCTTGTATATATAAGGCACAAAATATTTCAAACTGTTTTCTAAATAAATTCAATTCGTCTTTAGATATAAATAAAATACTAATAATGGCATCCCGTCCATGAATGGTATCACAACCATAAATTCAAATTATTTTCCTTGAAATTAACTTTAAAAACACGAGTCATAAATTTAATAGCACTTGAACGTTCTCGAACGCGCTCTTGTCTCAAAGCTACGTAGTTCGTGGCTAGCTATATCGTTTTATTTACGAACAATTTATATTGTTTTATACAAAAATTGTTTTTTATATAAATTTTTATATTCATTCATGTGCAACACTCAGATGTTTAAAATAAACCATTTGTAACTCAATAAAAAAATTCTTTATTTACACGTTAGAATACAATGCTTTAAGCATGTTATATATACACTCATATATCGATATATATATATATATATATATATATATATATATATATATATATATATATATATATATATATACTAGCTGATACCCGTGACGTCGTTCACGTAGCATTAAAAAAAAAAAAAAAAAAAAAAAAAGATAAACGCTTTAATTAAACAAAACGGTTCATTAACAATAATTTAAAATATATATAACATTTATCTTATAGAAGGCTATGCAGTAGTTTTTTTTATAGGGGACTTAAAGAACTCAGTCAAATAAACGGAAAATGTGTTAGATAATATGAACAATCGCGAAAATGAAATTATAACCACTTATACTGTAGAACAACTGTAACGCACCCCAATTGTACAGAAATCATGTTGTAGTGCATTTCAGAATTCCATATTAAAGAAAGAAAAATCATGTGTTAAACCTAAATAATAAAAAAAATATCCAACATTTCCATAATGCATAACTTCACCGGGACATTCTTTTCTGCAGCTGTGTATATGATCTATGTGTTTGTAAATATTCTAAATACAATGTTAAAATTTTGCTTAGTGAGAAAAAGTATAACGAATATTAAAATTCACCTTTAGCAATTTCTAATTATAGACAGAAACTTACTTGAATTCTTTTTTACAGTCCTGTATATTACGTGCAAATATGTATACGATCGCATATTTAGCTTAAATTATTCAAGCAAAAAACCCGATTCAAATTATTGAATTCATATTTCCGGGAATCGCTATTGCACTGGTGACTAATACAGTTTATTGTATAGTCCGATACATGATTTATTTAAATTCTACAAACATCTCTTATTATATCAAATGTAGCTGAACTTCAGGATGCATTAGTTTTCCAAATACATACGATAATTGAAAAAGCTCTTCAGCAATCTTTTCTAATAGACCATACTTTGGATACAATATCTGAGATCTGGACACAGGTCCAAAATCTTTTATGCGTCTCTGTAAATGAACAACAAATGTGATGCAAATGATACTTAACTGCAAGCTTATTGTAGTAAATTTCAGTATTTATCATTGTATTGATTATCTCAGTATATTAATTTCATCATGTTTGAAATAGCGCAACACAATTAAAATACGCTGGGAATATTTTTTTCTCCGTAGACAATTATATTGCCGAACATTTTTCTGTAATCTTGTAAGTGAATGTTAAATCTTTTCACCCCATTTTCTACAGAAATCCTATTTTAGTGCACTTCAGAACCTGATATCAATTTCAATATCATTAAAATAACCTTAATAAAATAACATTATTAAAATACGTTGCAAATGGTTTTTCTTCACAGACCATAATATATTGAAATACTTTTGAGCTCCCTGTACGCACACTATAAGTGCTACATTTAACATATTCGATAGTAACCATGTTCTTCTGAACCTTAAAAATGCATGTAAATTTCATTACATTTAAAATTATGTAACATTATCAAAATACACCACAAATGATTTTTTCGCCTTAGACCATAATGTAAAGTTTCCTTTTGAGTGCTCCTGTGATTCAGCTATAATTACTACCTGGTCCATTTTCAATGCCGCATATGCTATGGTAAATCTCAATAACGTATGTTATTTTCGTATGAATTCCACTATATTTACCCAAGTTGAAAAACGGACAGACAGACGGCAGACCCCACGCACTCGGCATCCGGTATACAGACAGGTTGAAGTCGTAAACACTTTTAGACCATGTTAGAAAGTGTCAAAAAGCGGGTAGTTTCCGCAAAACGAAAAAAAAACAGTGTTAGGAAAAATATACTACAAAACTGTGTTTTAGGTGGCATTTTTGTATAATTTGTACATATATGCTCTGCATACCATAAAAATTTATAGAAATTTATTATAAAAAACATTCTTAAAAGTCACAACATATTTTTACTTTTTAAGAGCTAAAAAAAATGTGCAATTAACATCCATTTACAAACCTGTTTCCAGTACACTTTGAGCACATTATGCCAAATTGAGATATTGACTGAGGGAATGTATTTTCTCACAATTACATTAAATCTTTAGATTTTAAGCCCGAAAGTGCATTTTTAAAGTGATATTTATTTATATTTTCAGACTTGAACAATTTTCAGAATCAACACACAAAAAAATTTTTTTTTATTTGTTGAGCTTTTCTTACTTTCTAAAAATGATAAAAAGTTTTTTCATTATCATTACGTCATTTACGATACGTATAAATTATTAATATTTTCTAGTCGTTTAATATTTAATCTTTAAAAAAACTTATTTCATTTTAAAATTAAATATTAACCACGCCCAGACGATAAACTTAATTTCCTTTAAATAATAACTTTTGATATCATAATTCAATCCCATTTCATTGCAACATCAGATATATTTATTTTATTTTCAATATGTGACGTCACAGTCGTCTCTTTTTAGCACTTACTCAAAATTACATTGTATTAGTAAAAATGAAAACTTGAAAACTTATACTTTGTTTCATATATGACGTTACATTGATATTTTTAAAATTCTTAATGGAAAGTATTCCTCTGACGTCACAGTTGGTAAAAAGTTGAATTTTATAGCCTCGAACAGAAAAAAAGAAAAAGGTTCATTTTGATTACGGATTAATATCTGGAAAAACTACTAAAATATTTATATTCTTGTAAAGTGTGAAGTTATACTCTTGTAAAGTCTTCTAAGTGTAAAAGAAATTTTATATAATCGTTTGCGTGATATAAGAAGAAAAACAGTATTCCTCTGACGTCACAATTGGTGAAATTGCGGTTTTAATCTCGAACCGAAAAACAGAATAGGGTCCATTTATTTATTTCATTTTATTTTATCATGTGAAAATCTTTCAGTTGAAAATTAATTACAGAAGAGAAATAATTATTCCGTTTTATTTTTTATTTTTTGGCAACGAAAAAAGAAAGATAATTAAATATTATGGAAAATTTTTCAATTTATTCTGTATGAAAAATAGTGAAATATTGAATTATTAAGAAAAATATTTGAATAAAATAAATAAAAATTAGCCTATGTTCATTTCAGGCCAATAATTTACCTATATACAAAAATTCAAAGACATTAATCCATCCGTTTTGAAGCCAAGTTCATTCCAATTTTCGGACACACTTTCACATTTATAATATACTAGCTGTTACCCGTGACGTCGTTCACGTAGCATTAAAAAAAAGATAAACGCTTTAATTAAACAAAACGGTTCATTAACAAATATTTAAAATATATATAACATTTATCTTATAGAAGGCTATGCAGTAGTTTTTTTATAGGGGACTTAAAAAACTCAGTCAAATAAAAAGAGAATGTGTTAGATAATATGAACAATCGCGAAAATGAAATTGTAACCACTTATACTGTAGAACAACTTTAACGCACTCCAATTGTACACAAATCATGTTGTAGTGCATTTCAGAATTCCATATCAAAGAAAGAAAAATCATGTGTTAAACCTAGGTAATAAAAAAAATATCCAACATTTCCATAATGCATAACTTCACCGGGACATTCTTTTCTGCAGCTGTGTATATGATCTATGTGTTTGTAAATATTCTAAATACAATGTTAAAATTTTGCTTAGTGAGAAAAAGTATAACGAATATTAAAATTCACCTTTAGCAATTTCTAATTATAGACAGAAACTTACTTGAATTCTTTTTTACAGTCCTGTATATTACGTGCAAATATGTATACGATCGCATATTTAGCTTAAATTATTCAAAAAACCCGATTTAAATTATTGAATTCATATTTCCGGGAATCGCTATTGCACTGGTGACCAATCCAGTTTATTGTATAGTCCGATACATGATTTATTTAAATTCTACAAACATCTCTTATTATGTCAAATGTAGCTGAACTTCAGTATGCATTAGTTTTCCAAATACATACGATAATTGAAAAAGCTCTTCAGCAATCTTTTCTAATAGACCATACTTTGGATACAATATCTGAGATCTGGACACAGGTCCAAAATCTTTTCTGCGTATCTGTAAATGGACAACAAATAAGATGCAAATGACACTTATCTGCAAGTTTATTGTATTAAATTTCAATATTTATCATTGTATTGATTATCTCAGTATATTAATTTCATCATGTTTGAAATAGCGCAACGCAATTAAAATACGCTGGGAATATTTTTTTCTCCGTAGACTATTATATTACCGAACTTTTTTCTGTAATCTTGTAAGTGAATGTTAAATCTTTTCACTCCATTTTCTACAGAAATCCTATTTTAGTGCACTTGATATCAATTTCAATATTATTAAAATAACCTTAATGAAATAACATTATTAAAATACGTTGCAAATGGTTTTTCTTCACAGACCAAGACCATAATATATTGAAATACTTTTGAGCTCCCTGTACGCACACTATAAGTACTACATTTAACATATTCGATAGTAACCATGTTCTTCTGAACCTTAAAAATGCATGTAAATTTCATTACATTTAAAATTATGTAACATTATCAAAATACACCACAAACGATTTTTTCGCCTTAGACCATAATGTAAAGTTTCCTTTTGAGTGCTCCTGTGATTCAGCTACAATTGCTACCTGGTCCATTTTCAATGCCGCATATGCTATGGTAAATCTCAATAACGTATGTTATTTTCGTATGAATTCCACTATATTTACCCTAGTTGAAAAACGGACAGACAGACGGCAGACCCCAGGCACTCGGCATCCGGTATACAGACAGGTTGAAGTCGTAAACACTTTTAGACCATGTTAGAAAGTGTCAAAAAATCGGGTAGTTTCCGTAAAACGAAAAAAAAAACAGTGATAGGAAAAATATACTACAAAACTGTGTTTTAGGTGGCATTTTTGTATAATTTGTACGTATATGCTCTGCATACCATAAAAATTTACAGAAATTTATTATAAAAAACATTCTTAAAAGTCACAACATATTTTTACTTTTTAAGAGCTAAAAAAAAAATGTGCAATTAATATCCATCTACAAACCTGTTTCCAGTACACTTTGAGCACATTATGCCAAATTGAGATATTGACTGAGGGAATGTATTTTCTCACAATTACATTAAATCTTTAGATTTTAAGCCCGAAAGTGCATTTTTAAAGTGATGTTTATTTATATTTTCAGAATTGAACAATTTTTAGAATTGAACAATTTTCAGAATTAACACAAAAAAATATTTTTTTTTATTAGTTGAGCTTTTTTTACTTTCTAAAAATGATAAAAAGTTTTTTCATTGATCATTACGTCATTTACGATATGTATAAATTATTAATATTTTCTAGTCGTTTAATATTTAACCTTTAAAAAAACTTATTTCATTTTAAAATTAAATATTAACCACGCTTAGACGATAAACATAATTTTCTTTAAATAATAACTTTTGATATCATAATTCAATCTCATTTCATTGCAACATCAGATATATTTATTTTATTTTCAATATGTGACGTCACAGTCGTCTCTTTTTAGCACTTACTCAAAATTACATTGTGTTATTAAAAATGAAAACTTGAAAACTTATACTTTGTTTCATATATGACGTTACATTGATATTTTTAAAATTCTTAATGGAAAGTAATCCTCTGACGTCACAATTGGTAAAAAGTTGAATTTTATAGCCTCGAACAGAAAAAAAGAAAAAGGTTCATTTTGATTATGGATTAATATCTGGAAAAACTACTAAAATATTTATATTCTTGTAAAGTGTGAAGTTATATTCTTGTAAAGTCTTCTAAGTGTAAAAGAAATTTTATATAATCGTTTGCGTGATATAAGAAGAAAAACAGTGTTCCTCTGACGTCACTATTGGTGAAATTGCGGTTTTTAATCTCGAACCGAAAAACAGAATAGGGTCCATTTATTTATTTCATTTTATTTTATCACTTGAAAATCTTTCAGTTGAAAATTAATTACAGAAGAGAAATAATTATTCCGGTTTTTTATTTTTTGGCAACGAAAAAAGAAAGATAATTAAACATTATGGAAAATTTTTCAATTTATTCTGTATGAAAAATAGTGAAATATTGAATTATTAAGAAAAATATTTGAATAAAATAAATAAAAATTTGCCTATGTTCATTTCAGACCAATAATTTACCTATATACAAAAATTCAAAGACATTAATCCATCCGTTTTGAAGCCAAGTTCATTCCAATTTTCGGTCACACTTTCACATTTATAATATATATAAGGATATATATATATATATATATAAAGTGAAACCTTCAAATAAGGGACACTCGATTTAAGGGACTCCTGAAAATGAAATTAAAGAAGTTGATTTTTGCATTTCAGGTAATAAAGTAGCCTATGGTGAAAATTAAAATACAGTAAAATCCCGGCTATCCGAAAACACCGGAACAAAGCATTTTCAGAATAGCGGGTTTCCATAGGAATTTTCGAATAACCGGTAAGTTTATGACCAATAAACTTGTTGGTAAAAAGCTGTGATAGTAATTTATAACATCGTTGTAATAAAAATGTTGTGGTAACGTATTACTGATTATGGTATACAGGATTACACACAGTGAAGCTACTAAGATCTTAGATGCGGCAATTTCATATATTGAAGTTCAAGACGATGCACCAGCATAAGATATATTGTTATTTAAAACGTGGCATGATAAAGCATCACCAAAAACGATGAAAAGTTGAAAAACAGAAGAAAATCGCAACATATTTTGTAAAATAAAGAAGTATCGTAGGTGTCTACACTGCAAATTCCCAGCACACATTGAGAACACATGTGGAGCACTTTGATTGAAAAAAAGTGTTCCAGTTACCTTAATGTGTACTGAAATGTGTTCCGGATGTGTTCCACTGTAAAGAAAGTGTTCCGACAGTATCCTGAAAGTGTTCCGAAAGTGATCTGCCCAGAATATTTGTTAAATCTAAACTTGGGAACACATTTAAGAGCAGATTGGGAACACATATGGGCACACTTGTGAAATCATGGCGTTCTTTGTTACAACGATGACGACCATAAGGAGTCTTGATCGCAATCAATGTGGATTTCAAAATCAATTTGGTAAGTTAATTTTTTTTATTTACTTACTTATTTTTTGCATGCATGTATATAGTGATTATTTCTTTTGAGGCTTTCATAAATTCATAAAAACCTAGAGAACAAGAATAATAGGTGCATTGTGTGTGTGGGGGGGAAGGGGGTGTAACATTAACATGGAAAAGAATTTTGTGCTTAATTAATTCAATTTCATATTCAATTCCACTTTCAAATACTGATCGTAATGACGTACAGTGCTATCAGGAATTGGTGAATTAAGGAGGAAAGGGCTGTCATGTAATTCCCCCCTCCCCCTTTCACAGGGCCTTGCAGAGAGACCACGTGTCCTGGTAGCAATCCAAATGCAAGCCCTCTTTTCTCTCACATCATAAACATAAATTTGCTAAGTCGAAATTTAATAAGTAAAATTACCGTCTTAGACAGGTTCTTTCCGTCTTAGGAGGTATAAAATCATAATATCCTTTTTGGTTTTCCGTTTGAATAAGAATTCTGTTTTACACAGGTAAATTTAAAAAACAGTAACTTCTGACTTTTTAATTTTATTATCTGTTAGATATTTAAATTAAAAAATAATTAACTTAAAAAAGTACGATTACACTGTTTTGCTACTTTATTTTTAAACAAGGATCGAAGCCAGGTGCTCTAGTAGAGATGGTAACAGGTGATCAGGGGCGTGCGAAGAGGAAATTACGCCCAGGGAAAAGTCTGAATTTGGCGCCCCCCTCCGGAACTTTTTCTTGCAACAGGCAAAAAATGACGTTGTGAGCATAAATTTTTGCGCCCCGTATATTTCCGGCGCTATTCAGGGGCAACCGCCCCTCGGCGCTGCAGGTAATTTGTACCATTTGTCAGAGTTGATTTCAGGAAAACGTCCGAGGGGGGAGAATCCTCCTCCCTCTCCAGAGCAATGAGATGTCTCCCCGGAAGATTTGTGATTTTGTGTTTTGAATGGCAAAAAAATGCACGCCCACCCCCGTAACTCTACAATGTCCCCCCCTCCCGAGCAACAGAAATCCTTCTTGGTAAAAGTGTCTAAATTCAACACTGTCATCTACCCTCCCCCCCCCTCCCATTTTCTGCGGACTGCTCCACAACTCCTTCAGATTTGGATATTTTTAGTGAATAATTAAAAAATGAATAAAAGTGAGATGAAAAGATAAGAGTTACATATTTTGAGCTCCGCCCCCCCCCCTCTAGACTACATTTCCATCTTGCTAAAGCTCTCGGCACAGAGCATATAACTGTGTGACTCTTGACATCAGGAGATTTTTCAAGTTAGCCGGAACATTTTATTACAATGAAACGTGTCTTTCCCTCAAATGCAAATGTTCCCTTAACTTAAGAGCCCAAGTATACTTATAAATGGAATAAATATTGATAGCCCTTTGCTGTTTTTTTCCCTTACATATTTTGCAATAAAAAAAATAATCATTAAAGTTTTTTCGTGTGTGGGTAAGAGAGGGGAGGGGGATGCGAAATTTTCTTCTTCATTTTGTTCCAAATGAGAGGAGAAGTATAGCCCCATCTATAGAGAAGAGTTTCTTGAGGGATTTTGGTAGTTGCATATTTTTGTTAGAAGGTTTAGAAGAGGTATGATCACGTATATTAGTAGCTGTTATTCCGTTGGAATAGTTAGAAGAGGCATGATCAGTATAGAATCAGTCCAGGTTCGGATGCTCGAAAAAAACCCCACGATGATTGCTAAGTTACAATTTATTTAGACATATATTACTAAGGGGGGCACACTTACAGCACTCGGAGAAAATCTCCGAACCAAAAATTAGCACGTTGACAAGACAAGCGCAGAGAGTCAAGTGACCTCGTACATAGCAACAAACTGCCACCTTTGGCATCATAGAAAATCGCCAACATACACAAGTTCGCCCATGCACAATGGATAGTATACGCCAAATACAGTTAAAATGCAGCCGGCAAGATAAGAATTCAATATGGTTTCCAAGCTGGGATGGGAAAGGAAAGTTTGCCAAACGATAAAATGTTACACGTGTTATTATGTCTAATAAAGAGGCACACCAAAGGGATATCAGATTTTACTGCGCAGATGTTAAATTCTTTTTAGGGTTTTGTCGAGAAAGGAAAAGAAGCGTAAGCATAAATTTTAACTGTGAAACAGAGATGATGTCCATATAAGGTAATGCAGAATTGCCTCGATCGGAAATAGCAGACATCTGGAAATAGCTTTAAACGGTTGATTAATATGTGAGTGTATTTCTCACAGACAAAGTTAAGCAGCTGCCGATTTTTCGGTTAGAAAAAAAACTAGGCGAAGGAAAAAAAATGGAAAGTGAATGAAGGACACTTAAAACTGATTTTGAATTGAAAAGAGACAGGGGGGAAGGAATAATTTAAGAAAATAACCAATATATAACGAAATAATCGTTATATATATCACCCGGTGCACCACAAAAAAACTTTTGCTGTCCAATGTGCATAGGCTAGCATAAAATATTATAACATAAAAACATACATAAATGCAAAAGTTTTTTTTATATATATATGTAGAAGTTTAACGTCATGATAATGGAGACTTTTGTATTCAAAAACAGTCAGCAGTTCTAAAGTCTCTATATTTTTTTTATATTTGTATTTCATGGATCCAAGGTAGTACTGTATTTTATATGTATAAGTTGAGTCGACTCAGACAGTACAAAAATATTACTGCAGCTTTGATTGTTATCATGACACAAGTAAAAATTTTGAAATATATATACAAAACATGAAACTAATACTAAATGAATATAAAATGGCAATACACAAAAATAACATAATAGTACTATATTTTTCAAAAAATTAAAAAGAGTAATATGATGTATATTAAAAAATAAAAATGTTTTTGTAAAAAAATGTTTCATGCCGAAGCATAGGATGACAAAAAAAAGAGGTGCTCCAAGCACGCCCATAAAAAATATGTGTCACCCTGAATCTTGTGTACAACACAAGTATTATGGCATCGGCTTAGGGCCTAGCCTTAGATGAGGAGGGAATTGTGATGCTCCCCCGAAGACACTAGCGGTCTTTTGAAGGAGCCCACGTCGAATTACATGAAAAAAACTTGAATTGTTGTGAATTGGAATCACAATTCAAAAATTTGAATCGAAACTCCAATTCCAAAATTTTGTCTCTCAACACAATGAAGCTTGAACCCTTAGGGCCTTAATTTTGAACGGGAACAAGACTTCAAAGGGAAGAATTCAAAAGAAAAAAACAAAAAAAAATGTATATCATATAATAACTAATATGGGCAGACAATCCTAGAGTGAAGAGAGACGAAAAATATGTCACAATCGAGTGGGGTGATGAACAAGTCATATATAAAAACTGTGTTTTATTTAATTACATGAATCTTTTGTTTACTTTTCTAAAGTACAGTACCTGTTTATCTAACTATAATATGTTTGACTTACAGTACAAGAAATGTTAAGTGGGAGGTTAGTGGAAAAATACTAAATTAATGAGTATTGTCAAAGAAACTTTAAGTGTACTGCAAAAAGAAAACAAAATAAAAGTAAATAAAATTTTAGTGAGTATGAAGACATATCTAAGTGTTAAAGGATAACAATGATACCTAATATTGTTCCTAAGAGATCTTCAGAGCAACAGTGATGGACCAGCCATGATATTGTTAAAGATCAGTCAAAAACAACATACACACAACCATGAGCTCTTTGGTTGGATATGTGGTATCATAAACATGACATAAAAAATAATAAATAGTGTTTTTACATTAGCTTCTGTTTCTTAGATTGTATGTGTGAGGTTGATAAAACGTATTAAAGTTAGTGTTGTTTATATGACTTGATGCATCAAATAAATGTCCATAACGAGGAGGTGCTAATAAAAGTCTATCAATATGTACCCGAAATGCTGTGTTATCAGGAGTATACAACCTTTTAATTGAGAATGACACAGGGGAATGTTTACAAGTGACAATATATGGACCAGTATACTTTGTTTTAAACTTGTCATTTGATTTTAGATATACAATGTCTTTTAAGAAAATGGATCTTAATTTAGCTTTCTGACCGTAATATTTATATCTTTTATCTTGAGCAGATTTAATGTTGTTATAGGCTTTGTGATATATCTTACTCAAATCATCAAGTAATTTGTGGACTTCAATATGTTTATCAAGAAAGGGTTGGTTGCACGACTGATCAAAAGTGTCAAAAATTAGAGAAAGTTCACGTCCAAAATGAAGAAAATTAGGAGAATATAATGTAGTTGCATGTTTCGAACCATTATAAAGTGATTTGTGTATAAATACTGCATTTTCGAATGAATGACCTTCTTGTAAAAGAATATTAACTGAATATTTGATTGACTTATTGATTCGCTCTGCAATCGCATTTGATTGTGGTCTCGAGGCCGAACTGTGTAATACCTTAATGCCCATTGTATCATTAAAAATGTTATATACCTGAGAAGTGTACTGGGGTCCTAAGTCTGATAAGACAACCGAAGGTCTCCCAAAGGTGGTTATGTAAGAGAATAAGCATTTAACAACCTTACTCGCAGATATGTCATTAAGTGGAAAGAGTTCAATATGTCTCGAAAAATGATCAGTGATAGTTAAAACATATTTTCCATTAGCAAACGGTCCAAGGAGATCTGTACTAATAGTGTGACCAGGGTACCTGGGAGTGTATGTGGGCTGCAAAGGTGCGGGTGGAGTTTGGTGATGTTTAGTTTGAAGACATTTGATACAGGATGCAACAAAGTTTAAAGTGTCTACATACATACCCTTCCAAAAATATCTACCTGACAAGAATTCATAAGTTTTATTAAAGCCAAAATGAGATAAATGTGAAATTGTTAAGACTTTGCTTTTAAGTGAATTTGGAACAATAATGTGATACGAAAAAGTGTTATTAAAAATATTTTCCTTCTTTAACATTAATACTTTCGAATCAGGATGAATGAAGTAGTTAGGAAATTTTTGAGAAGATCCTTTCTTTAAGATTTCTTTATAAACAACAGACAAAGTAGGGTCATTTTGTTGTTCAGTAGCAAATGTTTCATTCGAAATTTCTAATAAAGGGTCAGGATTTGTTTGTGTACCAGAAATAAGGCAGTTAACATGCATATTAGAATCAGTCGAGCTGGAGTGTGGAGTATCACATTCTACAATAGGTAAGGGTTGAGTATCATGAATCAGTTCAGGGTTTGTAGCTAAAGTCTGTTGATTATTTTCAAAGTTACAGCGAGATAAGTAGTCAGCGAGTACATTCTTTTTACCTGGAATATGTTGAAATTTGTATGTGTATTCTGAGAGATCCATGAGCCAACGAGAGATAATATCAGCTGGGTTTGTAGTTTTGTTGTACTTTTCTAATGGTTTACTATCTGAAAGGATTACAAATTATCTGTTGTATAAATAATATTTGAAAGCAGTAACTGATTTATGAATCGCCATGAGTTCTAATTTAAGTGCAGGATATTTTTTCTCTGACGCTTTTAAAGATTTTGAAAAGTATGCAACAGGTAATAGTTGTTTATCATGTTCTTGCAGTAAGACACCAGAAATAGCAATATTTGACGCATCAGTATTTAAATAGAACTTTTTGTTCCAGTCAGGTAATCTAACCATGGGTGGATTAAAGAATATCTTCTGTATGGTGTCCATAATTTTTTGATGTTTGCTTGTCCACTTAAATTTGGCTTTTGGAGTAGTTAAGTTTATGAGAGGTTGTACAAGTTCAGAAAAGGATGGAACAAGAGATTTGTAAAATGTAATGACGCCTATGAGTGCTTTTAATTGACGTTTAGTTGTAGGTGTTGGAAAAGATGTTATTTTTACAATGTTCGACTGAACAGGAGAAATAGTTTGATTTTCTATGTGAAATCCAAGATAATCTAAACTGGTTTTGTGAAAAGTGCATTTGTTAGGGGACAGCGTTAAATTATATTTTACTAGTATTGCAAGAATTTTATCCAACTTATCACACATTTCTTGATATGAATTGGCACCAACAATGAGATCATCTTGGTAGGTATAGACACCTTCTAACTGTAATTCATCAAGTAACGAGTCCATTAAAGCTTGATAAATTGAGGCGCTTGTTTTTAAGCCGAATACTAATCTCTTATACCGAAAAGAACCGAACATTGTAGTGAATGTGAGCTGATTTTGAAATTTTGCAGGCAAATCAATCTGATGATATGCCTGATGAAAGTCGAGAGAAGAGAAAAAACGATATTGTGAAAGATTTGAAATAATAGTTTGAATTTTTGGAAGTGGATAGGACGAACCTTGAATTATAGTATTAACCATTCTGAGATCTAATGCGAGTCTATATTTCTGTATACCTGTACCGTCTGGTTTCTTTTTAACAAGAAGCATGGGGCAGGCCCATTCGGAACAATGACGTTCAATGATTTTGGCATCAAGTAACTGTTTGATTTGATTTAAAACATCCTTCTGCACAGCTTGGGGAAGAGGGAAAGGGAGAGTCTTTATGGGGTAATCATTAATGAATTTCAAATCAGGTACAATTTTATCAGTATGACCAAGTGTGTCTAATGATTTGGAAAAGGCAGGATAATAATTAAGTAATAATTTAGTTAGGTTCTTTGCTTCGTCAGATTTTAAGTGAGAAAGTTTAAAATCATTAGCCGATAACTCCTGCTTTCTTTTTTGTAAGATTTCATTAGACGCCTGAATAAAATTTACAAAGTGCTGTTCTGAGTTATTTTGCTTGTCAGACATTTCAGAAGTATAGTCGCGAATTTCCTCAATCTCAGATAATTGACCTATTTTTGTGTGTTTAGGGAGATGAATGGTTTTTTCAGAAGTGTTTTTAAGTGTTATTGAAAAGAAATGATGTATTTGTGAAGTTTTCTTTCTTTTATTGGATAATTTATTCATTTGAATAATGGCATCATTTCCTATTAATTCTTTTGTTTGTGCCAAATATTCAAATAGATAATTTCTGTTATTGTTGATGTTATTGGAAGTGTAAACAGAGCACCATATTTGTTGTTGGGGTTCTAATATAATTTTACGAGTTAAGAACACCGCTTGATTCATTACAACATCACTCAAAGAATTGCATGATTTTGATTGTTTCTCTCCAGAAGATTCTTTACTGGTTTTTAAAGGAATAGAGAAATTATTGTTGACATGGAGACACTTGTTAAAAGTATCAATGACAACATTGTATCTAGTTATGAAATCAAAACCTAAAATGCCTTCAAAACTGGAAGACTCGGGTATGTCAACAATATAAAAGTGGTGTGAAAACGCTTTTTGTTTTAGCTTAATGGATGTTCTGATGCAGGCGGAAAATGAGACATCAGAATTGACAGTTTTAATATTGACGTCAGTGGACAGTCTTTTATATTTTAAGACAGGTTTAAGTTGACTAAATAATTTTTGTGAAAGTAAAGATATACTACTACCAGAATCAGCCAACAAAGTAATATCATGGTTTGCTATAGTAGCTTTAACAAGAGGGAGGGATGGTGACATAGTGTTTACACTACAAATTATCTGAACATTATCACTTTCTGTTTGTGTACTGATGTTATTTGCTATTTTAATGGAGTCAAACGTTTGGGAACCTACTGAATTAACTAGTCTCGAACTTGAAATTTTAGGTAAAACAGGGTCAAAAGCAAAAGTTGCTGATGTAGAAGTATTAGACTGAGACACAACACCATCAGCATAAAAATTGTATCTCTGTTTCAGTTTTCCTGAAATTGTGGCGTGGAGTTTGTGTAATTGTTTTTCCTTTGAGTATTTGCTCTTTTCCATTTAAAACAAGAGAGAGCGTCATGATTGTTTCGTCCACATAACTGACAAACAACTGGTTTTTTTTGTGAAAACTTGTGTGGGGAATAACGTCTAGTGTAGTTTCGATTTTTGTAATTTTTTTTGAAGCGTGAAACACCTGCGGAATGTTTTGGTCTAGTCTGGAAATTTTTTTGCTCAGTTTCGGTTTTAGTATCAGGAGGGACAAAAGATAATGCATTTATTTTCTCAGAGATTTCTTTTAATTGCGATTCAATAAGATTTTCTGGTCTGTGTACCGAAGGTAAGGAATGTAAGATTTTCTCATTCCTTAAAATTTCATGAAGGGTTTGCGCTCTTTCAACTGCTGTTTTATAATCATTAAAGCCTTCTTCCTGTAATTTTATTCTAATATTTGAAGGAAGGGCTTCTAGAAATTTCATGAGTTTAATAGTGTTGCGTGCACTTTCGTCGTTGATATCTGCATAAACAGTCGCCGCAAGAACATTTAGTCTATGAGCTAAGTTTTTTATCGTCTCAGAAGGCATAAGTGCTAAACTGGACAGCTCAACAGAGGCAACACATTTACTAGGGGGGGCGAAAAATGACGCAAATTCCTTTTCCAACAAATCGAGGTCTGTTATCTTTTGCAGGTCAGGATTTTGGGCTAGAAATTTTTGTGCAGGCCCAACTAACTTTCCCTTTAAGATTGCAATTGTTGTTTGTGAGTTATATTTATAATTTTCTGCACAGACGCGAATTTGATCAAAGAAAAATTTAAGTAAATCTGGATCTCCATCAAATTGAATGATATTTATCGGAATTTGTTTTGCCGCCATGATTAGTTTTTTTTGTTTGTTTACGCTCACAAGTTTTAGAGAAATTGTTACACAGACCTAACTTATACCCTAAAGCACATTGAAAACAAGAAAATTTCCTAGCTAGTAAAAATATGTACACTAGCAAAATAAATAGATCTTAAAAAAATATACCTCACTTTAAAGATATCTTATTTGAACCTTTTATGACAGTAACGCAAGGAAGCACATACAAAATTAACACATTTAGAAAATAAATAAAAGCAAAATAAATACACTTTGAAACATATATCTGTATATTCCTTCACTTTAAAAAGTACTTACTTTATCTGTATATAATAAAGCGAAGCAAACTATCAAGAAAACACCAAAAACTGTTAATAAGTAAGCAAAAATGAAATTAAATCTTCTTTTAACTTTTTTTTTTTTACACAAGGGAAAAGTTCCCTTTTTGTAACTTAAAATATTTTTTTTTAGATGAAAAAGAAAAATCTTATTTTAACTTTGTCATTAAAGTTCAAAACTGTCTAAAAACTTATTTAAGCATATTAGAGAATCCAAATACAAAATTAAAAAAACGAAGGGGTGTTGGACATAAAATATGAAACACTAGCACATAAATGTAATAACTGGTAAAAACTGCATAAAATGTCATAAAAATAATAACTAGAAATGACAACAGTTACCGTGCTTTCGCAATTTAAAAAAATTTTGCAAAAACACAATAACAGGATTATAATAGTTATTGAATTAAATATGATTTAAAAACACCAAACTGCAATATCGACTATGGTGTACTGACTGTGGAAGCAGAACATAAAATAAACAAAATACTTGGGGTAACTTACAGATTGAGTTTTTTTTTTTTTTTTTTTAAATAATTAAATGATTACTAATTTAATAAGACAAAGCTTAGGGAACTGGGGCACGATCTGCTCCCACATTCAAAATGTAGATTTTTTTGAGGTTGCATTTTCGTTGTTGTGCACTTTTTTTTTCTTTTTTTTTATCACTGGAGACTAGCAGTAAACTTATCAAAGGTGGTGACATCTCATTTAGAGAATTTTTGTAATTCTCTTATTTATTTATTTATTACTTTGTGCACTGTTAACTGATATCTACGATGAATTATTTCTGATGGATTTTCTCAGAATTGAAGACAATCACTATTTTTTTTGCACGATGAACGATTTTACGATGCATCACACCACAGGAATACTGTTATTCACTAAATTTTCTATGAGGCTATATGAACTTTCTGTAGATTACGTTCACTAAAGACAAAACACACTGGTATAGAAGCACACAATGAGGACATGCAGCCCTCGATGATATCTGGCTGCGATGAACACGTCAATCACACAGACGATGGAGATGACAAAAGGGGCACCCAGCGCTCAGGTGACAATCAGCCGCAGATTTCTTTTGAAGATGGAATTTCAAGGGGAGACCCTCCGAAGCAGTTGAGATGGAGCACACAGGGGAGGAAAAGGGGGTGTCCAGCAAAGGAATTTCAGGACGAGAACAGCTCTGTACTTTTTCGGTTGACACTTAGCAGGCAAGACTAATAGCATTTTCTACCGGGGGATGCAGAGAAGAAAAAGAAGAACCGAAATGCATCACATCCGCAGAAAAGTCGCAGTTGATTGTACCCCCCTCCATTTTTTTTTTTTTTTTTATGTGGGGAAAAACGAAACCGTCAGGCACCAGTTATTTATATAGAGAAGAGTTTCTTGAGGGATTTTGGTAGTTGCATATTTTTGTTAGAAGGTTTAGAAGAGGTATGATCACGTATATTAGTAGCTGTTATTCCGTTGGAATACTTAGAAGAGGCATGATCAGTATAGAATCAGTCCAGGTTCGGATGCTCGAAAAAAACCCCACGATGATTGCTAAGTTACAATTTATTTAGACATATATTACTAAGGGGGGCACACTTACAGCACTCGGAGAAAATCTCCGAACCAAAAATTAGCACGTTGACAAGACAAGCGCAGAGAGTCAAGTGACCTCGTACATAGCAACAAACTGCCACCTTTGGCATCATAGAAAATCGCCAACATACACAAGTTCGCCCATGCACAATGGATAGTATACGCCAAATACAGTTAAAATGCAGCCGGCAAGATAAGAATTCAATATGGTTTCCAAGCTGGGATGGGAAAGGAAAGTTTGCCAAACGATAAAATGTTACACGTGTTATTATGTCTAATAAAGAGGCACACCAAAGGGATATCAGATTTTACTGCGCAGATGTTAAATTCTTTTTAGGGTTTTGTCGAGAAAGGAAAAGAAGCGTAAGCATAAATTTTAACTGTGAAACAGAGATGATGTCCATATAAGGTAATGCAGAATTGCCTCGATCGGAAATAGCAGACATCTGGAAATAGCTTTAAACGGTTGATTAATATGTGAGTGTATTTCTCACAGACAAAGTTAAGCAGCTGCCGATTTTTCGGTTAGAGAAAAACTAGGCGAGGGAAAAAAAATGGAAAGTGAATGAAGGACACTTAAAACTGATTTTGAATTGAAAAGAGACAGGGGGGAAGGAATAATTTAAGAAAATAACCAATATATAACGAAATAATCGTTATACCATCCAGTGTTGAATCCAGGAAGTGGCCCGGGAGGGGCATTTCCCAACGGAGCCCCACCTCAAATGAAAAAGTTCCGTTAACTTTAGATCCCAAGTATACTTATAAATGGAATAAATATTGATAGCCCTTTGCTGTTTTTTCCCTTACAAAATTTGCAATAAAGAAAATCCTTAATGTTTCTTTAGTGTGTGTGGGTGAGAGAGGGGAGGGGGGATACGGAATTTTCTTCTTCATTTTGTTTCAAATGAGAGGAGAAGTACAGCCCCATCCAGTGTTGAATCCAGGAAGTGGCCCGGGAGGGACATTCCCCCACCAGAGCCTTAGAAGTCCCTCCCGGAGAAAAGTGTCTGAATTTAACACTGGCCCCACCTCACCCCTTGAGCAGGTGATGGGTGCAACTCTCCTTCTCCTCTTCCCAGTCACTAATGATGAACGCAGTACTTATATAATTATTATTATTATTATTTTAAAATATTGAATCTAAATTGCATTACTGTATTGACCTAATTCTTATTTGATCTGAAATGCGGTCGGTATCTTGACACAGTACATTCTAAATTAAACAATTAATACAGTATAAAACTTCTCACTTGCAAATAATAAGCTTTCGACGCAAACAATTTGACAAGGCGAGCAGATAATTTTTTCCGAAGTACTGTAGTCGAAAGTTTTTATCAAGTTGGTGTGGCAACATCATCGCGTCGCGCGGGAAGTGGAAGCTGTTTGTTTATGTTTTCATATGGACGCTTACATTCGATCCGGCATTTCTGCACTTTTTTTTATATATTTATTAGTTTAACCGGAAGATTACACACCGGAAGATTTGCAACAATTTTCTGTGCTACGTATTCTATTGCATTTTGTTTTTGTTAATCAAATTAATTAGTTTTCAGCCTAATTTCTTTTACATAGGCACGTCATCTCCATTTTATTGTGACATGCGAGATTTGCCAGTAAAGGCAGGTGCCTTAGGCAGGTATTCAGATGTCTCATAAGGAACACTAACTGTTTTAAGATTCCTTAAATCTGAGTGAAAACTAAAATTTGATATTCAGATGGCATCCATATTGTTTATTGAACATCGTTCGATGTAAAAAACGTAGTTAATTTGCATATTAAGTATATCTATATTGTATGTTAATCTGTAATCTTCCGTTTTTATATTAATCAAATGATTTTATAATCTTAGTAACAGTATACAGTAAACTCTCTCAAATCTTACATCTTGAAACCAGTAGTTGTGCATTGTGTAAATGTTTTGTTTACATTTTTTTAAAAATATAATTTGGATGTACTTAAATGTTAAAAAATATAATGAATGCTTAAAATAATTAAGTAAAATATTAATTTTATAATTAATAATTTTTTAATGTTTTCTTTTGCTGTCATTTTTTATTAGAAGTATTTGGAATCATCCATATTAAGGCCCCTGTCTTCGCTCGAGGAAACGCTAGAGAGCTAATGCTATTCCTATGGGGAAGCATTTTTCTAATAACTCTTTCGCATTTTGACATTTTTGAATATTTTTTTTGCATTGGATAGCTGAGGTGCATGCCGACAGCGCACCTTTTTTACTTTTTCGATTTTGGTTGCAGATATATTTTTTAAAAAGCACTTTCAGTTTTGAAACCGGTTTTGAAAGTGAAACTAACTTTGTAAAAAATATCTGTAACCAAAATCGAAAAAGTAAAAAAGGTGCACTGTCGGCATTCACCTCAGTTATCCAATGCAAAAAAAATTATCCAAAAATGTCAAAATGCGAGAGTTATTAGAAAAATGCTTCCCCATAGGAATAGCATTAGCTCGCGAGCATTTCCTCGAGCAAGGACAAGGGCCTTAAGGAGCTGTGCATATATAACTATTATCACTTTAGGGGGGCGGGGAGAGGTGTCTCTCTGGCACTGGCAGATGATATCTCTAGGGGAGGGTGGGTTTGTCTATTGATATCGATATCATTTTTGAACCAACAAAAATTTTCCTTTTTTACTCGTGGCATAGTCTTTGATTCAAAATAGTATGTCCTTTTTTTAAATCTATTTTTATGACAATGCAAAACCGTGATTGAAATTACGAAATTATTATAAAGTTGATTAATTCTAAAACATGGAAATCCTCAACATTTCACATTTCTATTTTTCTTTATAAATGTATGCATTGATAATTGCTGTTCGACAATGCAAAGTGTATTTGAAATGAAACTTGTGTTTACTAATAAATAAAAGAGAAAGAATGTTGTTTGCTTGTTTCATTGATAAAAATTTCTATGTATACCTCCCTTCCGTCTCTCCCCATTCATGAATGGTAAGTTGTGCAAGAAGACACTATTATTGTTAAATAGATTATGTTATAAAAAGCTATTAGTTACAAATTATAAGATTCCTTTAAATAGTAAGTATTTGTTTTAAGTGTTACTTCATATATATTTCATATATAATGTGATTCATATCTTATGTATAAAGTGCTATTTTATTAACTTCCCTTATTTTGAATCAATAATACATTAATAAATGCAATGTAATTACTTTTATATATCACTCTAAATCCCATAAATAAATTTTAAAAGTAAAAAAAAATTGACATTGATAACGATACTATGAGGGGGGAGGGGGGGATTTTATATAGTCTATTTAGTTTTCAAAGGGATAAATTCCCTTCCTGTGCAAATTAATTTTATTTCAGATCTGATAAACTCTGCTTTTGGTTCAGGTTGATTTTATGTTGAATGTAGATTGCTGAAAGTTGGGTTCGGGTTAGTCTAATTTTTCAAAAGTTAGTTCAGTATATATTATTTCTGATTAAAAATTAAACCTATAACAATAAACAGATATGTTTGTGTATGTGTTGTTTTTCAAGTTTCGTTTTTTGTCGAAATTGACATTTTTTTGTGATTCTGTGATGAAATTTGTATTTTTTTAGCAGACTTTTGACTAGATTCGCATTTATTCGGCAACCCCCTGACAAAATTCACATCTTTTTTGTGATTCTTCAAAAGAATTTGCATTTTTTTTAGCAGCCTTTTTACATTATTAGTGTTTATTAATGACCCATTGACAAAATTTACATTTTTTTCTGCGATGCATTGTTGAAATTTGCACACTTAACATGATTCTGGCACAATTCGGATTTATTAAGTGATCCTTTGTCGAATTTTGCATTCATTAAGCTATCCAAAGGCAATTCTGTTCTGTATTTTCTGAAAATCATAGATTTTTGGTTCCGGGAAAAAAAAAAAAAAAAGAATCCTCATCAATCCGGAAAGTTATAGACAAAAACATATCACAAATTTCAACAATTCGTTGCCCAGAAAAAATTAATTCCGCAAATCGTTGGCAAAAAATAATAAATATTGTAAGAAGTTTGCAAGGAAAACACAAATTTCGTTAGATAATTGTGAAAAAACTCAAATTTCGTTTGAAGATCGGGAAAAAAAACCCTGAATTTTATAAAACAATTGTGAAAGAAAAACACAAATTTCATCAAAGATTTGCAAAAAAAAATAAAGGGCAAACTTCGTCAAATGGCTGCAGAAAAAACACAAAGTCAAAAGTAAATCCCTCCCCCCTCCTCTTTCAAATAATCTGCTGTAACTTTTCAGAAATTTGCTGTAAATTTCAAAAAAGTTTTTACTCAGAATCACCCTTGAAGAACCCTTTGCGTTTTCGAAATTTTGCGTTTTCCTGCAATCCTTTAAAGAAATTAGCGGTTTTTTTTTTTCGATCTTTTGATAAAATTCACATTTATTTTGAGATTCTTTCATGAAATTTTCACATTTTTTAAGCAGCATTTTGATGAATTTGGGTTCATATGATGGGACGTGTGAAGAGAAAACTGCGGTGAAAAATGATATACTTTATTTAAATGATACTTCTTACCGGCCAAAAATGATGTTGTTAGTAGAAAATCGGTTTCCCTAAATTTCTGCACCGAGGGCGACTGTCCTCTTTCACACGATGCTGGTTGATACGGCGATCCTTTCACAAAAATCACATTGAAAAAAAATTAATTATGATTATGGTTTCATGAACAAAAATTGCCTTGATAGCTATTACTATTTTCAAAAGTTTTTCTTCCTTGTTTAAGGATTTTTATTTGGGAAAAGCTAAGGAGAATCAAAATAAAATTTACCATTTTAATCCTTCTCATGGTTAATTTTCTTAAGGGTGTATTCTGATCAAAACTGCCTATTTTCAGATTTATTTTTAAATTCATTTTTACTCTGAAATGCACCAAAATTTCAAAATCTCTTATTTAGAAACTACACAAGGTGCCGTGATTGTTGATTTTTTGATAAATGTAGAAAATGTTGTAAAAAAAGGCTGTCAAGAACAGCGTTTTGGAAAAAATCTTCCGATGTGGGAGATTTTCGAATGAAAAAAAGGGGTCATGCTGAGAAAACAATTGCTTATAAATCAAATTCTAATGAATGGAGCGCAAAATGACATCACACGGCACCTTGTACATCACTCCAAAAATTCTCTCAGCAAGTTTCATATTTCTACTTTAAAAAATGAGCCTGAAAATGAATCAGAAAATTTTGAGCTGTTGAAGGTGGAAAATCATTTTTTCGAATATACCATTAAGTTATACTTTACAAACAACAAATAAATAATGTAAAAACATTCTATTTTATTTAAATATGATTTTCTTTCTAATTAATTTAAATATATTTATAAATTGACAGTTAAAATTAGAAAATGTGAAAAGTTTTAAAAAATGTGTTTTTTTAAAAGGTTTTATTAAGTATTGGATTCGGCTGAATACTTTTATATTTGGCCAAACCGAATAATCGGCAGGCCGAATAATTTCATATTCGGCTTAACTGAATAGTTTCATATTTGGCCTAACCGAATATTCGGTAACATGTCCGAATACCGAATAGATATTGAATTTTCGGTGCATCCCTATTTAGAATTAGTTTTTCTCTTTAAATTTACTTTCATTTTTGTCTAATGCAATGCAATAATAAAGTTTAATTAAATTGTGGCTTAATTAGTGACTTGTTTTCAACCTGGTTTCCTACACAATTGTTGCTAATTCCTGTCACTCTTAAGCATTGTCATACATTTTTTTAAACACCCTGTATATGTCAGATTTTTTTTTTTATAAAGAAAAAATGTATGTTTTCTTTCTGATTTTTTTTTTTTTTTTTTTTTTTTTTTTAAATGATTTTAGGATATTCTGTTACCTATGGTAGATATCTGTGGTGCCTACTCCAGACCAAAGAAAAACAGGCGAAAAAAAAACGCTGATAGCATCATTTACGATTAAGGTATAGCTAATTTATTGTTTATTAATTTTAGTTGATGCATTTTATTCTAAGAAAATGCTGCACATTTATTGTCTCTGTTATGAAAAATCTTGCTCATAGGCATGTATTTAAAAGTTTATGCAATTCCAATTACTTTTTTTTACGGGCAACAAGTGGCAGTAATTTCCCTGATGGTAAGATTTCTTGAGGAAAATTTCAAGCTATGTTATCAACTTATAAAATGTGATTGTATATTTATGTACCTCCACTACGGAAAAAAACAGTTCAAAATAAACATTTATTGTAATAATCTATTCAATCATAATCAAAAAATGCTTTTTTATGTTAATTTCTTTATAGTACTTTTATAATTACCGTATTTTCAGGTGTATAGTCCGCGGCTTATACAAGAAAAGAACCTTCCAAAAAGCCGCTGCGGGTTATACAAAGATTTTTTTTTTAAATTGGAAATCGTGATTTTTTTTTCTACAACTTTTAAACCTCAAAAAATTTGAAAAAAATATCAAAATTTTTTAATTTTTTTCGCTATGCGGCGAAATTTAGAGAGTTCTCCCATGTTTGTAAAGGCTTTTTTTTACTGCTTAAATACTTATTTCTGGGTTTGGAAGAACTGTCGCAACTATCGCCTAGTATTGCACTGATAGATCTATAATAGCTACCATATATACTAGCGTATAGGTCGTGAAATTTTAGACAAAAAAAGAACATCAAAGTGGGGGGTCGACTTAAGTGCGAGACCTAAAAAAAATAAAATATAAATAAAATATCAGAAAATAATTTGCTAGCGAATCGGTGCTGCAGCACCCCATTGTGTTTGTAGAATACAAAATCCAAAAACCAGAACCCTTCCAACCTCGACGATTCTGAATTTAACATAATTTAAGATTTAGTTTACTTAAAAAAAAAAAAAATCTACCCTATCCTGTTGCAAAGAACAAAAGAAAGTGTGTGATTTATGTCATTTCGGAACGATTCAGAGCTGTCGATCTTTTCCGAAACGGTTCCAAGAAATCGTTCCTTTACATTTTGAGTCGTTTATATTTTTTATTTTGTATATAATCGTTCCTTTTCAGAGTTGGTGCATTTCGGACCGATTCAGAGGATTCGATCCTTTTGTTAACCAATGACCTAAGATACATATAAATTTTGAGTCTGAAATTTTGAATTTATCACAGATTTTTTTATTTTTTTATTTTATTTTATTTTTTTAATTTTCAGAAAAATTCAGAAAAAAAAATGTGCGTAAATGCCACATCACTTGAAATTTGATCTTAAAACACGTAAACGCCGCGACATTTCTTCTGAAAATTACATTACTGAAAATCTTAATTTTTTAGACGAATTACTGTAGGTATTATGCATCATGAAAAGTTTGGTAAATTTGTGTTAAAAATTAAGACTAATGGCTTCTAATTTCGAACCCTGATCGAAATATACGTTTGTAAACGGTGTATAGCCCGCGGTCTATACACCGATGCATCTCCGCGGGTTATACATGAACTTTTTTTACTGCACTGGTCAATTTAAGGGTGCGGGTTATACACCCGAATATACAGTATTATATTTTCAAAGATTTTAACACACATAACTTGGTCATCTTAGATTGATTTATGCTCTTAAATTGACAGTAAGAATACAAAACAGAGCGTTTGAGATTGAAAAATCTAGAAAGTGTGTATTTTACATTTTTCTGTGAAATTTAAAGTCTCATAATTGTTTTGAATTTAGAACAAAGGAAGAAATGCAATTAAAAAACCATAAACTTAAACCATCTGTGCTGCATGAAATGACCACTCTTTTAGCCTAAGATGTCTCGAAGCTAATTGCTGCCCTTTTTCAAAACAAATGACCAGTTTTCATTTAACTAATGCATACAATAGATGCTCTCACAATTTTAAATGCAATATTTGCCCTTTAACTGAATCACTTTCTTGAGCAGAATTTTATTCAACAAAATCATAGATTCCAAGTAAGTCAAAAAAATTTTTATATTAACTTTGATTTTGATTTATAAAAGAGGCTAATTGGCTTAACTAGTGATTCATTTAAGAGGCTATGTTTTAGCTCTGAGATGTTCTTACCCCCCCCCTCCCCCTTTAGCTTTCACTGTACAACTGAGCAAGGTATATCAAAAAGTGTTAAATCAAGAATCAAATAAGTATCTATCTCAGGAAAAGTCTGTCCAATATGAAGTGTGATGTGAGACTACAATGTGCTGCTATACTAGCCTCACAATGAGCTTTCATACTGTTTATGAGAGTACCAATAAATTAACACCTTCATAAACAGTATGCGAGCTTGTTGTGTGAGGTTCTGAGATAAATGCTTTATCTCTGATTCATTATTTAATACTTTTTATATTAGCCTGTTTGTTGATTTACAATTACAATTTTTTTTTCCATAGTATTATGTTATATTCTTTCTTCCTTTGTAATGTACTTCTGTGCCAAATTTTGTAGCAACCCAGTGTCAGTAATTCAGCAGTTTTATGTTTATGACCTTAATTTTGAACATGAGTATGCATAGTTATATTTTTAGTTTTTTAATGTACAATAAATTTTTAAATCCTTTATTAAAGTTATTTTTTAGATTATATCAGATTTTGTCAAAATTTAAACTGTATATACTTATGTTGTTAAGCAAAACTCTGCTACTTTTATTTCTATTTTTGGCCAATACCTTTATAATAATTAATAAGCTTATTGGTGAAAACTAATTTATGTCTATTCCTTAACTACTTTTCCTTATCTTTGAGCAATAATGAATGTTGCATTATAATATATACCGAAGTGAGCCATAATTATCGAAACAATATGCTGTCTTCTTAAATATTGTGCTTAGTAAAATACTTCCAATTGCAAAATTTCATTCAAAATAATATGAAAATTTTGATAAGATAAGTGGTAATTCCATGGGGGGGGAGGCCTGTTTGAAAAAATACGAAGATTAAATTTTAATAGCCCCACTCCCCCCCCCCAGGATAAAAATTCGAATTAGGGAAACTTCCCTTATTCAGTCCCGAATTATACACAAAAAATTGTATCTTCATATCTGCAAAACTCAGAGTTATACCCATTTAAATAATTCATCAGGTTTTAAGGGACACAAATTGAAATGCATACAATTCAAAAAATAATGTTGCTTTAACAATTCTAGGAATTTTTCAAAGAGGCAACACTATTTATTCTATACAAAGGGTACATTACATTTATTTTCAAACAGGGAATACTTCAAAAAAAAAAAGGGCACACTTGTACTTTGTTCCACTAAAATATTTTGAACTGCTTTGTTTAGAGTCCCCTAAAATTTGCGATATTTTCCCAGAATCAATTAAATTGCCACAAGACACACGGGAAATGTTAAAAAGGGTCATTGGGCACATTGGAAATAAGAGCCACCGGATCCATAAAAGAAATTAAAAGGACCACCAGGCACTGCGCCCTGATAAAATGGTTTAGAGTTAACACTATATATAATGTGATCTGCGGTGAGAGTATCAGAGCTCAATGCTTTTGGACACAGGATGTTGTTAGACATGGTTAAGTTTTGGAATAATATAGCAGTTTATATTTTTCAAACACTTACATTTTTTGACAATCCAAATTATATTATATTTGGACGTATCTTTTTTCAGTTATATCACTGCAGCTGATGATGTACCTATCTTATACCTCTTTCTTTAATGCTTTAGTGTTAACTCAAGAAAAAGAGCCGCCGGGTGGGAATTTTCTAAAAAGGGGACACTATTCTGTAAAAAGGGTACACTTGTACCTCGTTCACCCAAAATATTTTGAACTGGTTTGTTTAGAATATCCTAGAATTTGCATTATTTCTCCATGATCAATTCAATTGACGCTGAGCGCAAATGAAATTTAAAAAAAGATCACCAGGTGCATCAGAAGGATTTAAAAGAGCCACCAGGTACATAAAAGGGTCAATCCATTTCAAGTGGTCCAGAAAATATTTTTTTGGTCGCTCGACCATTTTTAAAAAATCTGAAATTTTTTGTACAACAACCCTAACATGAAGGAAGTTCAAAATGACCGTTCTTTTAATTTTACTATTTTTTGTTTCTGCATGGCGGCCATCTTTGTTTCATCGCGTGCAGCGATTTTCTCAGATACTAGGATACACAAAATTGTAAATATCTCGTCTTCTATTTTCCCAATTGAAATGGGGTTTGCAGCATTTTGTTCAGAATAAAATAGGCTAAATATACAGTGTAAGAAAAATTTTGAAAAATAAATTTTTACAGGTGAAATTTTAGCACAAAATGTACGATTTTTTCCAAAATCTATCCGTTTGCAACAGGAAAAATTTCATGCAAGAGCAACTGTCAACCTTACACAATTTTTTCTACAAATAGGTCAAAAGTACGTGTACCCATACACCAAGTCCAAGATCTGGGAGTTAATTTCTCTTTGCGAAAAAAATTCCGAAATTCGTCAAAAATTTCAAAAATCGCACTTTTTAGGCTTTGATATCTCTGGTGGGGCACGAGATAAAAATCTGAAATTTTGGCCTGTGATAGTCTTGTGTAGTAGCAATATGTACAAAAAATTTCAAGAAGGAGATTTGACTACAAACTGAGCTATGACATGGAAAATATGTGAAAACAATACTGTCAAACTATTGTAAACCTACTATGTAATTGTTCAACAAGACTGTCAACCTTGCACAATTTTTTCTAAAAATAGGTCAGAAGTGTGTGTACTCATACACCAAGTCCCATATCTGTGAAATGATTTCTCTTTCCGAAAAAAATTCCGAAATTCGTCGAAAATTTCAAAAATCGCACTTTTTAGGCTTTGATATCGCTGGTGGAGCACGAGATAAAAATCTGAAATTCTGGCCTTTGATAGTATTATATAGTAGTGTTATGTACAAAAAATTTCAAGAAAGAGATTTGACTACAAGCTGAGATACGGTGATTAAAAAAATGTTAAGAAATGCTATTACGAGTACATTAGGAGAAATGAGATTAGTCTCTTTTATTACAATATTTACACAGAAAATATCGTTTGTTGAAAACAGTTAAATAATAAGCATTTAATTTACAAAATACTATATATGCTCAACAAAGAGCTTAACAATATTTACGAGAGATGTTATGAGTTCGACCAGTTACTGTTATCAGTCCATCAGGCTGTTCTTTCTAAAAAATTTATTTGAAGCCCCCAAAGTCTTGTCGTCCCTTGTTAACTTGAATGAAATTCTCTAGGTTTAATAACTGAAGCCATGTCAACTCGATCAGTTGCAATTCATTGTCTGTAATTTACTTTTCCTGAAATGTGTTCCGAGTAAAATTGTTGCAATCGCATTTCTAGTAGATTTGTTCATCTGGACAAATAGTGTTTTGGCTTGGCATACATTCTGGATTGTTTAAATCACACAGAAGCATTTGATAAAGATATTTGTAACTAACATTTAACTTTTTACCATAAATAATTAATTTAAACTTTTGGAGGTATGAACAGTTACATAGTATGTTACAATAGTTTGGCAGTATAGTTTTCACATATTGTCCATGTCATATCTCAGCTTGTAGTCAAATCTCCTTCTTGAAATTTTTTGTACATAACACTACTACAGAATACTATCAAAGGCCAGAATTTCAGATTTTTATCTCGTGCTCCACCAGAGATATCAAAGCCTAAAAAGTGCGATTTTTGAAATTTTCGACGAATTTCGGAATTTTTTTTCGCAAAGAGAAATCATTTCCCAGATCTGGGACTTGGTGTATGAGTACACACACTTCTGACCTATTTGTAGAAAAAAATTATGCAAGGTTGACAGTCTTCTTGAACAATTACATAGTAGGTTTACAATAGTTTGGTAGTATTGTTTTCCCATATTTTCCATGTCACATCTCAGCTTGTAGTCAAATCTCCTTCTTGAAATTTTTTGTACATAACGCTACTACACGATACTATCATAGGCCAAAATTTCAGATTTTTATCGCGTGCCCCACCAGAGCTATCAAACCTAAAAAGTGCGATTTTTGAAATTTTTGACGAATTTCGAAATTTTTTTCGCAAAGAGAAATTAACTCCCAGATCTGGGATTTGGTGTATAAGTACACGCACTTTTGACTTATTTGTAGAAAAAATTGTGTAAGGTTGCCAGTTTCCCTTGCATGAAAATTTTCCTCTTGCAAACGGATAGATTTTGGAAAAAATTGTAAATTTTGTGCTAAAATTTCACCTGTAAAAATTTATTTTTCAAAATTTTTCTTACACTGTATATTTAGCCTATTTTATTCTGAACAAAATGCTGCAAACCCCATTTCAAATGGAAAAATAGAAGACGAGATATTTACAATTTTGTGTATCCTAGTATCTGAGAAAATCGCTGCACACGATGAAACAAAGATGGCCGCCATGCACAAACAAAAAATAGTAGAATTAAAATAACGGTCATTTTGAACTTCCATCATGTTAGGGTTGTTGTACAAAAAATTTCAGATTTTTTAAAAATAGTCGAGCGACCAGTGCTGGACCACTTGAAATGGATTGACCCAAAAGAAATACAAAAGGTTGTCAGGTGCTGCACCCTGCTAAAGCAGTTTAAAGTCAACACTATACTTATTATATTTAAGTAAAATTTAAAATTGTCATTAATTTTTTTTTAATATACATTATGTATCTGATTATTATTTTTTTTCTTTAGAAGGATGACAAATTTCAGACAAAAGCTGAAGAATGTGCCAGCCTCTCGATTACCAAGTGCAATAGTATTCATTAAAGACATGCTAATCGCCTATGTTGCTATCCTGTATTGTTAGCAGTTATTAAGTAAAACCTCAGCAGGTGTAATGGAGTTATGAACTGTACTGTTATCGATCAATTACATTTTGAAACTAAATTATCCTCTGCAATATATGTGAAAGCAATGGGACCATTAGGAGTTCCTGTGTTCGACCAGCATAATTATAAACTTTGAATAAAGCCATAATTGTTTTAGCCCTGCTAAAATGTAATTTTCAAAAGATAAAATGTGAAGCAGTTTGAATGTATCTTATTTAAAGATAATAAAAGTTGTGAACTAATTTGAATAATGGGCTAAAGTTTAAATTTCCGTTGTTGTTATTGTTATACATAAGCAATAATTGAAAAAAAAACTTCAATATTTTTATTAAACTTCTGTGAAAATGTATGTTATTTTATTTTTTATGTCATATATCTTTTATTTTTTTTTTCTTAATTTTTTACATTTTAATCCATGAAGTATGATCTCTAGGAAATTTTATAATTATATCCAGGGTTTTGAAAGATCAAAAAAAAAAAAAAAAAAAAAAAAAAATAATAATGGATCTAACAAAAAGATTTGTATAACACTGTAACGTAAAAAAAATTCCTTCAGGTTTCAACTGTGGTACTTGTTGGTAAATAGCAGATCTTGTATGATTAAGTAAGTGCTTATAATTCGACTTAAGAATAAATATTCACATGTATTAGGCAAAAAAATAGAAAACCATCTGATAGACCAAAAATTAAACATAGCATAATGGTGAATTAATTGAAATTATATTAGAAGAATAATTTTTATTGCTTGTTGCAATCAGCATTAAGAGTAAATTTATTTTGTTTTGATTTTGGGTGTACATTTGCTTACCACAAATTAAACAGCTATTCAAATTTTACAATTTATGAATTGAGTAAACTCAAAGTCAACATTAATCCAATTAACTCAATGTTCTGCTTACATTGAATTCTTCAAATCCCGAAGCTTTTTAAAAGTGAATGACTGTGAACATTTTTATTGTTTTTATCGAAGGGGGGGGAGATAATTTTTTCCTCTGTTGCATGACATTTGATCTACGAGTTTGCTGTGTACTATACATTTTTATACAGTTTATTTATTTCTCTAATATTTGTAATGTAAGTTTTCTCTTTTAAAAGAATAAACCTTGATCTTGATATACAAGCTTGCATTATTCAGCTATGTATTAGAGAAATATATCCACCATGTGTCAGGTAAGCTAGAAGTTGCAACAGGATATGCAAATCTTTTGGGTGTACATTTGTCTCTTAAAAAAATATGTTATATTGTTGGCATTGTTAAATCTGCATTATTCCCAATTCTCTATCATCTGCACTTTCTTTTCAGATTTAAGCAAATGAAAATTGCTCTATGAGGTTTGTAAGAAAAAAATAATAAATTAGCAAATCCATATTTAGTGAATTTTCAAAGAAATGGTTAGTTATTTAATAATTCTAATGCAGTTCATTATTTAAAAGAACAGTTTTTATATTGAAGCTCGTGATCAGAAACCAATAAATAGATTGTACTAAATGGCATAGCAGATTCTGTGTTTAGGAAATTAAACAATCAATAAAATTATTCTGTGTAAACTTTTTTTTTTAACATTATTAATTCTCTATAAATTATTAATTTCAACAATCGATGTTGTTAATTTTAATGTTTTATTTGTATGCTATATTTTCCTGCGGTATTTTTAACTTTTATTAACAATTATATTGTGTATAATTTTGCTCTAAATTATTAAATTGTTTTCACAATGCAGTTTAAATTTTTGTAATAATAATTAGATTCAAACAAAAAATTGTAAACAAAATTATGATCTAAAATCCATCAATCTTTCAGCCTCAATGTTGGCCAATTTGACAGAGACAATACAATATATATTCTTTTTAACTGCATACTGACATCAGGCTTTTCCAGTTTAATCTCAAATTAGTTGTCTGAGCATTTAAAATATTTTATTTTATTGGAGAATAACAGGAATGCATGCAACATTTTGTCCGTTTAAAACTAATGCCCACCTCAATAAACAAATTGTCTGAAATGGTTAATGTGTAAATACTTTTGGTCATAAAAAACTTCATTGAAAATATATGTGCACCTGCAGAAACTATGTACAAAAATTGTATAAAAGAAAATTTTTTAAAATATGTTCGGAAAAGTGTGCTAGAATGTGTACTAGAAAAAGATCAGTATTCCACAAGCATTATAAAAAGTGTTCCAGAAAGTGCGCTGAAAATTGCTCCAAAAAAGGTGACAAAATGTGTTCCAAAAAGTGTTCTCAAATGTGTTCTAGAAAGTGTGCTGGAAAGAAATAAGCATTCCATATGTGTTCTAAAATGTGTTCTGAAAAGTGCACTAAAAAGTGTTCTAAAAAAGGAGACAAATATGTGTTCTGAAAAGCATTCTCAAATGTGTTCCTTAAGTGTTCTGAGAAGTATTCTAAAAACTGTTCCAAAAAAGTGTTCTAAAAAAGGAGACAAAATAAGTGTTCTAAAAAGTGTTATGAAAAGTGTTTTAAGATTTGCAGTGTATACAATAACAGTACTCAAAATTACGCAATAAAACAAATAAATAAGTTAACTCTGTTTACTTATTTTATAAAGAACATGCTTTTTTAACACTATTTCTGTCATTGCCCAATAACATCTTTCAAAGTTCTGATTTTTACTTATTTTCCTTCTACTTTTCAAAGCTAATAAGTATTAAAACAAATTTCAGAGTATTCAAAATGATTCGGAATTGGTTTGATCTATAAATTAAAAATTAAATAGTAACCCCAGTAGCCAAACAATATTGGGCCAATATTGGCTACATCTTGGAGCAATATTGGCACATTGGAAACTCATTGGCATGAAATATCGCTATCATTGGGATGTTTACATTTTGCCCTTATTTAGTCAATATTTCCAGCCAATATTATACCAATATTGGGGTTTCATTGAAAATATTGCCAATAAAACGCCAATTTTGGCTAAATATTGGAATTTCATTGGAAATATTTTCTATGAAACTCCAACATTTGTACAATATTGACATTTTATTGGCAATATTTACATTGAAACCCCAATACTGGCATAATATTAGCTGCAAATGTTGGCTAAATAAGGAAAAAAGTGAACATCCCAAGATTGGAGAAATATTGACGTTTTATTGGCAATATTTCCAATAGATGAAATACTGGCGCAATGTTGGACCAATATTGGTTTGCTACTAGGGAACCATAAATCAAAATATGTTTAATTCTGTCACTTGACATTGGTAAAAGAGTGTTGACAATAAAATGTTTGACATTAAATAAAGACTTTAAGGAATTTTGAGGGTTTTTTTTTGTTAAGCCGATTTTCCGATAACCGGGATTATATTTAACATATTTTTCTGAAAATATCATTGAGACAGGCATTCAAGTTGGTACAGAGATATGCAACACATTTATTTAGTCATAATTCAGATAAAGATATCATTGCGTTTATCCCTATTGCTGAAATTTGTGGGGAGGGCTCTGAAAGATAAGAAGAAATAAAATTTGTGAGATAAAAAACTTAACAGAAGCTTTCAGTTACACAAAACAATCGAATACTTTTTTGTAAATACTGTAACGCAAGGAAGCACATACAAAATTAACACATTTAGAAAATAAATAAAAGCAAAATAAATACACTTTGAAACATATATCTGTATATTCCTTCACTTTAAAAAGTACTTACTTTATCTGTATATAATAAAGCGAAGCAAACTATCAAGAAAACACCAAAAACTGTTAATAAGTAAGCAAAAATGAAATTAAATCTTCTTTTAACTTTTTTTTTTACACAAGGGAAAAGTTCCCTTTTTGTAACTTAAAATATTTTTTTTTAGATGAAAAAGAAAAATCTTATTTTAACTTTGTCATTAAAGTTCAAAACTGTCTAAAAACTTATTTAAGCATATTAGAGAATCCAAATACAAAATTAAAAAAACGAAGGGGTGTTGGACGTAAAATATGAAACACTAGCACATAAATGTAATAACTGGTAAAAACTGCATAAAATGTCATAAAAATAATAACTAGAAATGACAACAGTTACCGTGCTTTCGCAATTTAAAAAAATTTTGCAAAAACACAATAACAGGATTATAATAGTTATTGAATTAAATATGATTTAAAAACACCAAACTGCAATATCGACTATGGTGTACTGACTGTGGAAGCAGAACATAAAATAAACAAAATACTTGGGGTAACTTACAGATTGAGTTTTTTTTTTTTTTTTAAATAATTAAATGATTACTAATTTAATAAGACAAAGCTTAGGGAACTGGGGCACGATCTGCTCCCACATTCAAAATGTAGATTTTTTTGAGGTTGCATTTTCGTTGTTGTGCACTTTTTTTTTCTTTTTTTTTATCACTGGAGACTAGCAGTAAACTTATCAAAGGTGGTGACATCTCATTTAGAGAATTTTTGTAATTCTCTTATTTATTTATTTATTACTTTGTGCACTGTTAACTGATATCTACGATGAATTATTTCTGATGGATTTTCTCAGAATTGAAGACAATCACTATTTTTTTTGCACGATGAACGATTTTACGATGCATCACACCACAGGAATACTGTTATTCACTAAATTTTCTATGAGGCTATATGAACTTTCTGTAGATTACGTTCACTAAAGACAAAACACACTGGTATAGAAGCACACAATGAGGACATGCAGCCCTCGATGATATCTGGCTGCGATGAACACGTCAATCACACAGACGATGGAGATGACAAAAGGGGCACCCAGCGCTCAGGTGACAATCAGCCGCAGATTTCTTTTGAAGATGGAATTTCAAGGGGAGACCCTCCGAAGCAGTTGAGATGGAGCACACAGGGGAGGAAAAGGGGGTGTCCAGCAAAGGAATTTCAGGACGAGAACAGCTCTGTACTTTTTCGGTTGACACTTAGCAGGCAAGACTAATAGCATTTTCTACCGGGGGATGCAGAGAAGAAAAAGAAGAACCGAAATGCATCACATCCGCAGAAAAGTCGCAGTTGATTGTACCCCCCTCCATATTTTTTTTTTTTTTTTTTATGTGGGGAAAAACGAAACCGTCAGGCACCAGTTATTTATATAGAGAAGAGTTTCTTGAGGGATTTTGGTAGTTGCATATTTTTGTTAGAAGGTTTAGAAGAGGTATGATCACGTATATTAGTAGCTGTTATTCCGTTGGAATACTTAGAAGAGGCATGATCAGTATAGAATCAGTCCAGGTTCGGATGCTCGAAAAAAACCCCACGATGATTGCTAAGTTACAATTTATTTAGACATATATTACTAAGGGGGGCACACTTACAGCACTCGGAGAAAATCTCCGAACCAAAAATTAGCACGTTGACAAGACAAGCGCAGAGAGTCAAGTGACCTCGTACATAGCAACAAACTGCCACCTTTGGCATCATAGAAAATCGCCAACATACACAAGTTCGCCCATGCACAATGGATAGTATACGCCAAATACAGTTAAAATGCAGCCGGCAAGATAAGAATTCAATATGGTTTCCAAGCTGGGATGGGAAAGGAAAGTTTGCCAAACGATAAAATGTTACACGTGTTATTATGTCTAATAAAGAGGCACACCAAAGGGATATCAGATTTTACTGCGCAGATGTTAAATTCTTTTTAGGGTTTTGTCGAGAAAGGAAAAGAAGCGTAAGCATAAATTTTAACTGTGAAACAGAGATGATGTCCATATAAGGTAATGCAGAATTGCCTCGATCGGAAATAGCAGACATCTGGAAATAGCTTTAAACGGTTGATTAATATGTGAGTGTATTTCTCACAGACAAAGTTAAGCAGCTGCCGATTTTTCGGTTAGAGAAAAACTAGGCGAGGGAAAAAAAATGGAAAGTGAATGAAGGACACTTAAAACTGATTTTGAATTGAAAAGAGACAGGGGGGAAGGAATAATTTAAGAAAATAACCAATATATAACGAAATAATCGTTATACCATCCAGTGTTGAATCCAGGAAGTGGCCCGGGAGGGGCATTTCCCAACGGAGCCCCACCTCAAATGAAAAAGTTCCGTTAACTTTAGATCCCAAGTATACTTATAAATGGAATAAATATTGATAGCCCTTTGCTGTTTTTTCCCTTACAAAATTTGCAATAAAGAAAATCCTTAATGTTTCTTTAGTGTGTGTGGGTGAGAGAGGGGAGGGGGGATACGGAATTTTCTTCTTCATTTTGTTTCAAATGAGAGGAGAAGTACAGCCCCATCCAGTGTTGAATCCAGGAAGTGGCCCGGGAGGGACATTCCCCCACCAGAGCCTTAGAAGTCCCTCCCGGAGAAAAGTGTCTGAATTTAACACTGGCCCCACCTCACCCCTTGAGCAGGTGATGGGTGCAACTCTCCTTCTCCTCTTCCCAGTCACTAATGATGAACGCAGTACTTATATAATTATTATTATTATTATTTTAAAATATTGAATCTAAATTGCATTACTGTATTGACCTAATTCTTATTTGATCTGAAATGCGGTCGGTATCTTGACACAGTACATTCTAAATTAAACAATTAATACAGTATAAAACTTCTCACTTGCAAATAATAAGCTTTCGACGCAAACAATTTGACAAGGCGAGCAGATAATTTTTTCCGAAGTACTGTAGTCGAAAGTTTTTATCAAGTTGGTGTGGCAACATCATCGCGTCGCGCGGGAAGTGGAAGCTGTTTGTTTATGTTTTCATATGGACGCTTACATTCGATCCGGCATTTCTGCACTTTTTTTTATATATTTATTAGTTTAACCGGAAGATTACACACCGGAAGATTTGCAACAATTTTCTGTGCTACGTATTCTATTGCATTTTGTTTTTGTTAATCAAATTAATTAGTTTTCAGCCTAATTTCTTTTACATAGGCACGTCATCTCCATTTTATTGTGACATGCGAGATTTGCCAGTAAAGGCAGGTGCCTTAGGCAGGTATTCAGATGTCTCATAAGGAACACTAACTGTTTTAAGATTCCTTAAATCTGAGTGAAAACTAAAATTTGATATTCAGATGGCATCCATATTGTTTATTGAACATCGTTCGATGTAAAAAACGTAGTTAATTTGCATATTAAGTATATCTATATTGTATGTTAATCTGTAATCTTCCGTTTTTATATTAATCAAATGATTTTATAATCTTAGTAACAGTATACAGTAAACTCTCTCAAATCTTACATCTTGAAACCAGTAGTTGTGCATTGTGTAAATGTTTTGTTTACATTTTTTTAAAAATATAATTTGGATGTACTTAAATGTTAAAAAATATAATGAATGCTTAAAATAATTAAGTAAAATATTAATTTTATAATTAATAATTTTTTAATGTTTTCTTTTGCTGTCATTTTTTATTAGAAGTATTTGGAATCATCCATATTAAGGCCCCTGTCTTCGCTCGAGGAAACGCTAGAGAGCTAATGCTATTCCTATGGGGAAGCATTTTTCTAATAACTCTTTCGCATTTTGACATTTTTGAATATTTTTTTTGCATTGGATAGCTGAGGTGCATGCCGACAGCGCACCTTTTTTACTTTTTCGATTTTGGTTGCAGATATATTTTTTAAAAAGCACTTTCAGTTTTGAAACCGGTTTTGAAAGTGAAACTAACTTTGTAAAAAATATCTGTAACCAAAATCGAAAAAGTAAAAAAGGTGCACTGTCGGCATTCACCTCAGTTATCCAATGCAAAAAAAATTATCCAAAAATGTCAAAATGCGAGAGTTATTAGAAAAATGCTTCCCCATAGGAATAGCATTAGCTCGCGAGCATTTCCTCGAGCAAGGACAAGGGCCTTAAGGAGCTGTGCATATATAACTATTATCACTTTAGGGGGGCGGGGAGAGGTGTCTCTCTGGCACTGGCAGATGATATCTCTAGGGGAGGGTGGGTTTGTCTATTGATATCGATATCATTTTTGAACCAACAAAAATTTTCCTTTTTTACTCGTGGCATAGTCTTTGATTCAAAATAGTATGTCCTTTTTTTAAATCTATTTTTATGACAATGCAAAACCGTGATTGAAATTACGAAATTATTATAAAGTTGATTAATTCTAAAACATGGAAATCCTCAACATTTCACATTTCTATTTTTCTTTATAAATGTATGCATTGATAATTGCTGTTCGACAATGCAAAGTGTATTTGAAATGAAACTTGTGTTTACTAATAAATAAAAGAGAAAGAATGTTGTTTGCTTGTTTCATTGATAAAAATTTCTATGTATACCTCCCTTCCGTCTCTCCCCATTCATGAATGGTAAGTTGTGCAAGAAGACACTATTATTGTTAAATAGATTATGTTATAAAAAGCTATTAGTTACAAATTATAAGATTCCTTTAAATAGTAAGTATTTGTTTTAAGTGTTACTTCATATATATTTCATATATAATGTGATTCATATCTTATGTATAAAGTGCTATTTTATTAACTTCCCTTATTTTGAATCAATAATACATTAATAAATGCAATGTAATTACTTTTATATATCACTCTAAATCCCATAAATAAATTTTAAAAGTAAAAAAAAAATGACATTGATAACGATACTATGAGGGGGGAGGGGGGGATTTTATATAGTCTATTTAGTTTTCAAAGGGATAAATTCCCTTCCTGTGCAAATTAATTTTATTTCAGATCTGATAAACTCTGCTTTTGGTTCAGGTTGATTTTATGTTGAATGTAGATTGCTGAAAGTTGGGTTCGGGTTAGTCTAATTTTTCAAAAGTTAGTTCAGTATATATTATTTCTGATTAAAAATTAAACCTATAACAATAAACAGATATGTTTGTGTATGTGTTGTTTTTCAAGTTTCGTTTTTTGTCGAAATTGACATTTTTTTGTGATTCTGTGATGAAATTTGTATTTTTTTAGCAGACTTTTGACTAGATTCGCATTTATTCGGCAACCCCCTGACAAAATTCACATCTTTTTTGTGATTCTTCAAAAGAATTTGCATTTTTTTTAGCAGCCTTTTTACATTATTAGTGTTTATTAATGACCCATTGACAAAATTTACATTTTTTTCTGCGATGCATTGTTGAAATTTGCACACTTAACATGATTCTGGCACAATTCGGATTTATTAAGTGATCCTTTGTCGAATTTTGCATTCATTAAGCTATCCAAAGGCAATTCTGTTCTGTATTTTCTGAAAATCATAGATTTTTGGTTCCGGGAAAAAAAAAAAAAAAAAGAATCCTCATCAATCCGGAAAGTTATAGACAAAAACATATCACAAATTTCAACAATTCGTTGCCCAGAAAAAATTAATTCCGCAAATCGTTGGCAAAAAATAATAAATATTGTAAGAAGTTTGCAAGGAAAACACAAATTTCGTTAGATAATTGTGAAAAAACTCAAATTTCGTTTGAAGATCGGGAAAAAAACCCTGAATTTTATAAAACAATTGTGAAAGAAAAACACAAATTTCATCAAAGATTTGCAAAAAAAAATAAAGGGCAAACTTCGTCAAATGGCTGCAGAAAAAACACAAAGTCAAAAGTAAATCCCTCCCCCCTCCTCTTTCAAATAATCTGCTGTAACTTTTCAGAAATTTGCTGTAAATTTCAAAAAAGTTTTTACTCAGAATCACCCTTGAAGAACCCTTTGCGTTTTCGAAATTTTGCGTTTTCCTGCAATCCTTTAAAGAAATTAGCGGTTTTTTTTTTTTCGATCTTTTGATAAAATTCACATTTATTTTGAGATTCTTTCATGAAATTTTCACATTTTTTAAGCAGCATTTTGATGAATTTGGGTTCATATGATGGGACGTGTGAAGAGAAAACTGCGGTGAAAAATGATATACTTTATTTAAATGATACTTCTTACCGGCCAAAAATGATGTTGTTAGTAGAAAATCGGTTTCCCTAAATTTCTGCACCGAGGGCGACTGTCCTCTTTCACACGATGCTGGTTGATACGGCGATCCTTTCACAAAAATCACATTGAAAAAAAATTAATTATGATTATGGTTTCATGAACAAAAATTGCCTTGATAGCTATTACTATTTTCAAAAGTTTTTCTTCCTTGTTTAAGGATTTTTATTTGGGAAAAGCTAAGGAGAATCAAAATAAAATTTACCATTTTAATCCTTCTCATGGTTAATTTTCTTAAGGGTGTATTCTGATCAAAACTGCCTATTTTCAGATTTATTTTTAAATTCATTTTTACTCTGAAATGCACCAAAATTTCAAAATCTCTTATTTAGAAACTACACAAGGTGCCGTGATTGTTGATTTTTTGATAAATGTAGAAAATGTTGTAAAAAAAGGCTGTCAAGAACAGCGTTTTGGAAAAAATCTTCCGATGTGGGAGATTTTCGAATGAAAAAAAGGGGTCATGCTGAGAAAACAATTGCTTATAAATCAAATTCTAATGAATGGAGCGCAAAATGACATCACACGGCACCTTGTACATCACTCCAAAAATTCTCTCAGCAAGTTTCATATTTCTACTTTAAAAAATGAGCCTGAAAATGAATCAGAAAATTTTGAGCTGTTGAAGGTGGAAAATCATTTTTTCGAATATACCATTAAGTTATACTTTACAAACAACAAATAAATAATGTAAAAACATTCTATTTTATTTAAATATGATTTTCTTTCTAATTAATTTAAATATATTTATAAATTGACAGTTAAAATTAGAAAATGTGAAAAGTTTTAAAAAATGTGTTTTTTTAAAAGGTTTTATTAAGTATTGGATTCGGCTGAATACTTTTATATTTGGCCAAACCGAATAATCGGCAGGCCGAATAATTTCATATTCGGCTTAACTGAATAGTTTCATATTTGGCCTAACCGAATATTCGGTAACATGTCCGAATACCGAATAGATATTGAATTTTCGGTGCATCCCTATTTAGAATTAGTTTTTCTCTTTAAATTTACTTTCATTTTTGTCTAATGCAATGCAATAATAAAGTTTAATTAAATTGTGGCTTAATTAGTGACTTGTTTTCAACCTGGTTTCCTACACAATTGTTGCTAATTCCTGTCACTCTTAAGCATTGTCATACATTTTTTTAAACACCCTGTATATGTCAGATTTTTTTTTTTTATAAAGAAAAAATGTATGTTTTCTTTCTGATTTTTTTTTTTTTTTTTTTTTTTTTTTTTTTTTTTTAATGATTTTAGGATATTCTGTTACCTATGGTAGATATCTGTGGTGCCTACTCCAGACCAAAGAAAAACAGGCGAAAAAAAAACGCTGATAGCATCATTTACGATTAAGGTATAGCTAATTTATTGTTTATTAATTTTAGTTGATGCATTTTATTCTAAGAAAATGCTGCACATTTATTGTCTCTGTTATGAAAAATCTTGCTCATAGGCATGTATTTAAAAGTTTATGCAATTCCAATTACTTTTTTTTACGGGCAACAAGTGGCAGTAATTTCCCTGATGGTAAGATTTCTTGAGGAAAATTTCAAGCTATGTTATCAACTTATAAAATGTGATTGTATATTTATGTACCTCCACTACGGAAAAAAACAGTTCAAAATAAACATTTATTGTAATAATCTATTCAATCATAATCAAAAAATGCTTTTTTATGTTAATTTCTTTATAGTACTTTTATAATTACCGTATTTTCAGGTGTATAGTCCGCGGCTTATACAAGAAAAGAACCTTCCAAAAAGCCGCTGCGGGTTATACAAAGATTTTTTTTTTAAATTGGAAATCGTGATTTTTTTTTCTACAACTTTTAAACCTCAAAAAATTTGAAAAAAATATCAAAATTTTTTAATTTTTTTCGCTATGCGGCGAAATTTAGAGAGTTCTCCCATGTTTGTAAAGGCTTTTTTTTACTGCTTAAATACTTATTTCTGGGTTTGGAAGAACTGTCGCAACTATCGCCTAGTATTGCACTGATAGATCTATAATAGCTACCATATATACTAGCGTATAGGTCGTGAAATTTTAGACAAAAAAAGAACATCAAAGTGGGGGGTCGACTTAAGTGCGAGACCTAAAAAAAATAAAATATAAATAAAATATCAGAAAATAATTTGCTAGCGAATCGGTGCTGCAGCACCCCATTGTGTTTGTAGAATACAAAATCCAAAAACCAGAACCCTTCCAACCTCGACGATTCTGAATTTAACATAATTTAAGATTTAGTTTACTTAAAAAAAAAAAAAATCTACCCTATCCTGTTGCAAAGAACAAAAGAAAGTGTGTGATTTATGTCATTTCGGAACGATTCAGAGCTGTCGATCTTTTCCGAAACGGTTCCAAGAAATCGTTCCTTTACATTTTGAGTCGTTTATATTTTTTATTTTGTATATAATCGTTCCTTTTCAGAGTTGGTGCATTTCGGACCGATTCAGAGGATTCGATCCTTTTGTTAACCAATGACCTAAGATACATATAAATTTTGAGTCTGAAATTTTGAATTTATCACAGATTTTTTTATTTTTTTATTTTATTTTATTTTTTTAATTTTCAGAAAAATTCAGAAAAAAAAATGTGCGTAAATGCCACATCACTTGAAATTTGATCTTAAAACACGTAAACGCCGCGACATTTCTTCTGAAAATTACATTACTGAAAATCTTAATTTTTTAGACGAATTACTGTAGGTATTATGCATCATGAAAAGTTTGGTAAATTTGTGTTAAAAATTAAGACTAATGGCTTCTAATTTCGAACCCTGATCGAAATATACGTTTGTAAACGGTGTATAGCCCGCGGTCTATACACCGATGCATCTCCGCGGGTTATACATGAACTTTTTTTACTGCACTGGTCAATTTAAGGGTGCGGGTTATACACCCGAATATACAGTATTATATTTTCAAAGATTTTAACACACATAACTTGGTCATCTTAGATTGATTTATGCTCTTAAATTGACAGTAAGAATACAAAACAGAGCGTTTGAGATTGAAAAATCTAGAAAGTGTGTATTTTACATTTTTCTGTGAAATTTAAAGTCTCATAATTGTTTTGAATTTAGAACAAAGGAAGAAATGCAATTAAAAAACCATAAACTTAAACCATCTGTGCTGCATGAAATGACCACTCTTTTAGCCTAAGATGTCTCGAAGCTAATTGCTGCCCTTTTTCAAAACAAATGACCAGTTTTCATTTAACTAATGCATACAATAGATGCTCTCACAATTTTAAATGCAATATTTGCCCTTTAACTGAATCACTTTCTTGAGCAGAATTTTATTCAACAAAATCATAGATTCCAAGTAAGTCAAAAAAATTTTTATATTAACTTTGATTTTGATTTATAAAAGAGGCTAATTGGCTTAACTAGTGATTCATTTAAGAGGCTATGTTTTAGCTCTGAGATGTTCTTACCCCCCCCCTCCCCCTTTAGCTTTCACTGTACAACTGAGCAAGGTATATCAAAAAGTGTTAAATCAAGAATCAAATAAGTATCTATCTCAGGAAAAGTCTGTCCAATATGAAGTGTGATGTGAGACTACAATGTGCTGCTATACTAGCCTCACAATGAGCTTTCATACTGTTTATGAGAGTACCAATAAATTAACACCTTCATAAACAGTATGCGAGCTTGTTGTGTGAGGTTCTGAGATAAATGCTTTATCTCTGATTCATTATTTAATACTTTTTATATTAGCCTGTTTGTTGATTTACAATTACAATTTTTTTTTCCATAGTATTATGTTATATTCTTTCTTCCTTTGTAATGTACTTCTGTGCCAAATTTTGTAGCAACCCAGTGTCAGTAATTCAGCAGTTTTATGTTTATGACCTTAATTTTGAACATGAGTATGCATAGTTATATTTTTAGTTTTTTAATGTACAATAAATTTTTAAATCCTTTATTAAAGTTATTTTTTAGATTATATCAGATTTTGTCAAAATTTAAACTGTATATACTTATGTTGTTAAGCAAAACTCTGCTACTTTTATTTCTATTTTTGGCCAATACCTTTATAATAATTAATAAGCTTATTGGTGAAAACTAATTTATGTCTATTCCTTAACTACTTTTCCTTATCTTTGAGCAATAATGAATGTTGCATTATAATATATACCGAAGTGAGCCATAATTATCGAAACAATATGCTGTCTTCTTAAATATTGTGCTTAGTAAAATACTTCCAATTGCAAAATTTCATTCAAAATAATATGAAAATTTTGATAAGATAAGTGGTAATTCCATGGGGGGGGAGGCCTGTTTGAAAAAATACGAAGATTAAATTTTAATAGCCCCACTCCCCCCCCCCAGGATAAAAATTCGAATTAGGGAAACTTCCCTTATTCAGTCCCGAATTATACACAAAAAATTGTATCTTCATATCTGCAAAACTCAGAGTTATACCCATTTAAATAATTCATCAGGTTTTAAGGGACACAAATTGAAATGCATACAATTCAAAAAATAATGTTGCTTTAACAATTCTAGGAATTTTTCAAAGAGGCAACACTATTTATTCTATACAAAGGGTACATTACATTTATTTTCAAACAGGGAATACTTCAAAAAAAAAAAGGGCACACTTGTACTTTGTTCCACTAAAATATTTTGAACTGCTTTGTTTAGAGTCCCCTAAAATTTGCGATATTTTCCCAGAATCAATTAAATTGCCACAAGACACACGGGAAATGTTAAAAAGGGTCATTGGGCACATTGGAAATAAGAGCCACCGGATCCATAAAAGAAATTAAAAGGACCACCAGGCACTGCGCCCTGATAAAATGGTTTAGAGTTAACACTATATATAATGTGATCTGCGGTGAGAGTATCAGAGCTCAATGCTTTTGGACACAGGATGTTGTTAGACATGGTTAAGTTTTGGAATAATATAGCAGTTTATATTTTTCAAACACTTACATTTTTTGACAATCCAAATTATATTATATTTGGACGTATCTTTTTTCAGTTATATCACTGCAGCTGATGATGTACCTATCTTATACCTCTTTCTTTAATGCTTTAGTGTTAACTCAAGAAAAAGAGCCGCCGGGTGGGAATTTTCTAAAAAGGGGACACTATTCTGTAAAAAGGGTACACTTGTACCTCGTTCACCCAAAATATTTTGAACTGGTTTGTTTAGAATATCCTAGAATTTGCATTATTTCTCCATGATCAATTCAATTGACGCTGAGCGCAAATGAAATTTAAAAAAAGATCACCAGGTGCATCAGAAGGATTTAAAAGAGCCACCAGGTACATAAAAGGGTCAATCCATTTCAAGTGGTCCAGAAAATATTTTTTTGGTCGCTCGACCATTTTTAAAAAATCTGAAATTTTTTGTACAACAACCCTAACATGAAGGAAGTTCAAAATGACCGTTCTTTTAATTTTACTATTTTTTGTTTCTGCATGGCGGCCATCTTTGTTTCATCGCGTGCAGCGATTTTCTCAGATACTAGGATACACAAAATTGTAAATATCTCGTCTTCTATTTTCCCAATTGAAATGGGGTTTGCAGCATTTTGTTCAGAATAAAATAGGCTAAATATACAGTGTAAGAAAAATTTTGAAAAATAAATTTTTACAGGTGAAATTTTAGCACAAAATGTACGATTTTTTCCAAAATCTATCCGTTTGCAACAGGAAAAATTTCATGCAAGAGCAACTGTCAACCTTACACAATTTTTTCTACAAATAGGTCAAAAGTACGTGTACCCATACACCAAGTCCAAGATCTGGGAGTTAATTTCTCTTTGCGAAAAAAATTCCGAAATTCGTCAAAAATTTCAAAAATCGCACTTTTTAGGCTTTGATATCTCTGGTGGGGCACGAGATAAAAATCTGAAATTTTGGCCTGTGATAGTCTTGTGTAGTAGCAATATGTACAAAAAATTTCAAGAAGGAGATTTGACTACAAACTGAGCTATGACATGGAAAATATGTGAAAACAATACTGTCAAACTATTGTAAACCTACTATGTAATTGTTCAACAAGACTGTCAACCTTGCACAATTTTTTCTAAAAATAGGTCAGAAGTGTGTGTACTCATACACCAAGTCCCATATCTGTGAAATGATTTCTCTTTCCGAAAAAAATTCCGAAATTCGTCGAAAATTTCAAAAATCGCACTTTTTAGGCTTTGATATCGCTGGTGGAGCACGAGATAAAAATCTGAAATTCTGGCCTTTGATAGTATTATATAGTAGTGTTATGTACAAAAAATTTCAAGAAAGAGATTTGACTACAAGCTGAGATACGGTGATTAAAAAAATGTTAAGAAATGCTATTACGAGTACATTAGGAGAAATGAGATTAGTCTCTTTTATTACAATATTTACACAGAAAATATCGTTTGTTGAAAACAGTTAAATAATAAGCATTTAATTTACAAAATACTATATATGCTCAACAAAGAGCTTAACAATATTTACGAGAGATGTTATGAGTTCGACCAGTTACTGTTATCAGTCCATCAGGCTGTTCTTTCTAAAAAATTTATTTGAAGCCCCCAAAGTCTTGTCGTCCCTTGTTAACTTGAATGAAATTCTCTAGGTTTAATAACTGAAGCCATGTCAACTCGATCAGTTGCAATTCATTGTCTGTAATTTACTTTTCCTGAAATGTGTTCCGAGTAAAATTGTTGCAATCGCATTTCTAGTAGATTTGTTCATCTGGACAAATAGTGTTTTGGCTTGGCATACATTCTGGATTGTTTAAATCACACAGAAGCATTTGATAAAGATATTTGTAACTAACATTTAACTTTTTACCATAAATAATTAATTTAAACTTTTGGAGGTATGAACAGTTACATAGTATGTTACAATAGTTTGGCAGTATAGTTTTCACATATTGTCCATGTCATATCTCAGCTTGTAGTCAAATCTCCTTCTTGAAATTTTTTGTACATAACACTACTACAGAATACTATCAAAGGCCAGAATTTCAGATTTTTATCTCGTGCTCCACCAGAGATATCAAAGCCTAAAAAGTGCGATTTTTGAAATTTTCGACGAATTTCGGAATTTTTTTTCGCAAAGAGAAATCATTTCCCAGATCTGGGACTTGGTGTATGAGTACACACACTTCTGACCTATTTGTAGAAAAAAATTATGCAAGGTTGACAGTCTTCTTGAACAATTACATAGTAGGTTTACAATAGTTTGGTAGTATTGTTTTCCCATATTTTCCATGTCACATCTCAGCTTGTAGTCAAATCTCCTTCTTGAAATTTTTTGTACATAACGCTACTACACGATACTATCATAGGCCAAAATTTCAGATTTTTATCGCGTGCCCCACCAGAGCTATCAAACCTAAAAAGTGCGATTTTTGAAATTTTTGACGAATTTCGAAATTTTTTTCGCAAAGAGAAATTAACTCCCAGATCTGGGATTTGGTGTATAAGTACACGCACTTTTGACTTATTTGTAGAAAAAATTGTGTAAGGTTGCCAGTTTCCCTTGCATGAAAATTTTCCTCTTGCAAACGGATAGATTTTGGAAAAAATTGTAAATTTTGTGCTAAAATTTCACCTGTAAAAATTTATTTTTCAAAATTTTTCTTACACTGTATATTTAGCCTATTTTATTCTGAACAAAATGCTGCAAACCCCATTTCAAATGGAAAAATAGAAGACGAGATATTTACAATTTTGTGTATCCTAGTATCTGAGAAAATCGCTGCACACGATGAAACAAAGATGGCCGCCATGCACAAACAAAAAATAGTAGAATTAAAATAACGGTCATTTTGAACTTCCATCATGTTAGGGTTGTTGTACAAAAAATTTCAGATTTTTTAAAAATAGTCGAGCGACCAGTGCTGGACCACTTGAAATGGATTGACCCAAAAGAAATACAAAAGGTTGTCAGGTGCTGCACCCTGCTAAAGCAGTTTAAAGTCAACACTATACTTATTATATTTAAGTAAAATTTAAAATTGTCATTAATTTTTTTTTAATATACATTATGTATCTGATTATTATTTTTTTTCTTTAGAAGGATGACAAATTTCAGACAAAAGCTGAAGAATGTGCCAGCCTCTCGATTACCAAGTGCAATAGTATTCATTAAAGACATGCTAATCGCCTATGTTGCTATCCTGTATTGTTAGCAGTTATTAAGTAAAACCTCAGCAGGTGTAATGGAGTTATGAACTGTACTGTTATCGATCAATTACATTTTGAAACTAAATTATCCTCTGCAATATATGTGAAAGCAATGGGACCATTAGGAGTTCCTGTGTTCGACCAGCATAATTATAAACTTTGAATAAAGCCATAATTGTTTTAGCCCTGCTAAAATGTAATTTTCAAAAGATAAAATGTGAAGCAGTTTGAATGTATCTTATTTAAAGATAATAAAAGTTGTGAACTAATTTGAATAATGGGCTAAAGTTTAAATTTCCGTTGTTGTTATTGTTATACATAAGCAATAATTGAAAAAAAAACTTCAATATTTTTATTAAACTTCTGTGAAAATGTATGTTATTTTATTTTTTATGTCATATATCTTTTATTTTTTTTTTCTTAATTTTTTACATTTTAATCCATGAAGTATGATCTCTAGGAAATTTTATAATTATATCCAGGGTTTTGAAAGATCAAAAAAAAAAAAAAAAAAAAAAAAAAAAAAAAAAATAATGGATCTAACAAAAAGATTTGTATAACACTGTAACGTAAAAAAAATTCCTTCAGGTTTCAACTGTGGTACTTGTTGGTAAATAGCAGATCTTGTATGATTAAGTAAGTGCTTATAATTCGACTTAAGAATAAATATTCACATGTATTAGGCAAAAAAATAGAAAACCATCTGATAGACCAAAAATTAAACATAGCATAATGGTGAATTAATTGAAATTATATTAGAAGAATAATTTTTATTGCTTGTTGCAATCAGCATTAAGAGTAAATTTATTTTGTTTTGATTTTGGGTGTACATTTGCTTACCACAAATTAAACAGCTATTCAAATTTTACAATTTATGAATTGAGTAAACTCAAAGTCAACATTAATCCAATTAACTCAATGTTCTGCTTACATTGAATTCTTCAAATCCCGAAGCTTTTTAAAAGTGAATGACTGTGAACATTTTTATTGTTTTTATCGAAGGGGGGGGGGGGGGGGGAGATAATTTTTTCCTCTGTTGCATGACATTTGATCTACGAGTTTGCTGTGTACTATACATTTTTATACAGTTTATTTATTTCTCTAATATTTGTAATGTAAGTTTTCTCTTTTAAAAGAATAAACCTTGATCTTGATATACAAGCTTGCATTATTCAGCTATGTATTAGAGAAATATATCCACCATGTGTCAGGTAAGCTAGAAGTTGCAACAGGATATGCAAATCTTTTGGGTGTACATTTGTCTCTTAAAAAAATATGTTATATTGTTGGCATTGTTAAATCTGCATTATTCCCAATTCTCTATCATCTGCACTTTCTTTTCAGATTTAAGCAAATGAAAATTGCTCTATGAGGTTTGTAAGAAAAAAATAATAAATTAGCAAATCCATATTTAGTGAATTTTCAAAGAAATGGTTAGTTATTTAATAATTCTAATGCAGTTCATTATTTAAAAGAACAGTTTTTATATTGAAGCTCGTGATCAGAAACCAATAAATAGATTGTACTAAATGGCATAGCAGATTCTGTGTTTAGGAAATTAAACAATCAATAAAATTATTCTGTGTAAACTTTTTTTTTTAACATTATTAATTCTCTATAAATTATTAATTTCAACAATCGATGTTGTTAATTTTAATGTTTTATTTGTATGCTATATTTTCCTGCGGTATTTTTAACTTTTATTAACAATTATATTGTGTATAATTTTGCTCTAAATTATTAAATTGTTTTCACAATGCAGTTTAAATTTTTGTAATAATAATTAGATTCAAACAAAAAATTGTAAACAAAATTATGATCTAAAATCCATCAATCTTTCAGCCTCAATGTTGGCCAATTTGACAGAGACAATACAATATATATTCTTTTTAACTGCATACTGACATCAGGCTTTTCCAGTTTAATCTCAAATTAGTTGTCTGAGCATTTAAAATATTTTATTTTATTGGAGAATAACAGGAATGCATGCAACATTTTGTCCGTTTAAAACTAATGCCCACCTCAATAAACAAATTGTCTGAAATGGTTAATGTGTAAATACTTTTGGTCATAAAAAACTTCATTGAAAATATATGTGCACCTGCAGAAACTATGTAGAAAAATTGTATAAAAGAAAATTTTTTAAAATATGTTCGGAAAAGTGTGCTAGAATGTGTACTAGAAAAAGATCAGTATTCCACAAGCATTATAAAAAGTGTTCCAGAAAGTGCGCTGAAAATTGCTCCAAAAAAGGTGACAAAATGTGTTCCAAAAAGTGTTCTCAAATGTGTTCTAGAAAGTGTGCTGGAAAGAAATAAGCATTCCATATGTGTTCTAAAATGTGTTCTGAAAAGTGCACTAAAAAGTGTTCTAAAAAAGGAGACAAATATGTGTTCTGAAAAGCATTCTCAAATGTGTTCCTTAAGTGTTCTGAGAAGTATTCTAAAAACTGTTCCAAAAAAGTGTTCTAAAAAAGGAGACAAAATAAGTGTTCTAAAAAGTGTTATGAAAAGTGTTTTAAGATTTGCAGTGTATACAATAACAGTACTCAAAATTACGCAATAAAACAAATAAATAAGTTAACTCTGTTTACTTATTTTATAAAGAACATGCTTTTTTAACACTATTTCTGTCATTGCCCAATAACATCTTTCAAAGTTCTGATTTTTACTTATTTTCCTTCTACTTTTCAAAGCTAATAAGTATTAAAACAAATTTCAGAGTATTCAAAATGATTCGGAATTGGTTTGATCTATAAATTAAAAATTAAATAGTAACCCCAGTAGCCAAACAATATTGGGCCAATATTGGCTACATCTTGGAGCAATATTGGCACATTGGAAACTCATTGGCATGAAATATCGCTATCATTGGGATGTTTACATTTTGCCCTTATTTAGTCAATATTTCCAGCCAATATTATACCAATATTGGGGTTTCATTGAAAATATTGCCAATAAAACGCCAATTTTGGCTAAATATTGGAATTTCATTGGAAATATTTTCTATGAAACTCCAACATTTGTACAATATTGACATTTTATTGGCAATATTTACATTGAAACCCCAATACTGGCATAATATTAGCTGCAAATGTTGGCTAAATAAGGAAAAAAGTGAACATCCCAAGATTGGAGAAATATTGACGTTTTATTGGCAATATTTCCAATAGATGAAATACTGGCGCAATGTTGGACCAATATTGGTTTGCTACTAGGGAACCATAAATCAAAATATGTTTAATTCTGTCACTTGACATTGGTAAAAGAGTGTTGACAATAAAATGTTTGACATTAAATAAAGACTTTAAGGAATTTTGAGGGTTTTTTTTTGTTAAGCCGATTTTCCGATAACCGGGATTATATTTAACATATTTTTCTGAAAATATCATTGAGACAGGCATTCAAGTTGGTACAGAGATATGCAACACATTTATTTAGTCATAATTCAGATAAAGATATCATTGCGTTTATCCCTATTGCTGAAATTTGTGGGGAGGGCTCTGAAAGATAAGAAGAAATAAAATTTGTGAGATAAAAAACTTAACAGAAGCTTTCAGTTACACAAAACAATCGAATACTTTTTTGTAAATACTGATCATAATTAAAGACTAAAATTTGTAAGTATGGTAAACAATACTCGAGAGGTTTGTAGCGAAAATTTAAAATCTGAAAAATAATCCCTTTTATGTACTATTACTTCAAGTAAAATTCTTTTACATGTTATTTTATTTTTTACATTTATACAAATACTTATTTAAAAAATATGAATCAATAATTATACAAATCCTTTAATGTAGTAATTGACTGAAAATATAAATTAATTAATTCTCTTTTTCTTTTGTGCCTGATTAACGTAATTAACAGCCTTTAGGTACATTTAAACTTCCCCTTGATTGTTTGGTTATTTTTTATTTCTTTTCTGAGCAATTATCAAAAACTCCAAATGAAACGTCTATGAAAGTATCAAGACATTTGTTGCACGATATTGAAGGAAAACAGTTAAAAAATATTTCATTTCATTGAGCTGGTGATACTGAACCAAAGAATTTTTTGAAAATGTTTCTGATGATTTTAGAAAATGAAAATAGTTCGCTGGTATCCGATAGTATACGAAATATTTCTGTTTGTATGCAATGCAGATGAAAATTGGTTGCGTTGCATCAATTTTCTATAGTGTATGTAGACAAAATTACATGAAATGTTTTATTTTACAAATATTACAAAGACTCTCTTCTGTAAATTTGCATATATCAATAAAATTTATATTTCATTAAAAAATTAAAAATATTTTAACAAAAATTATCCTTTCAGAGAAATATTTTTTGGGGTGAGCAGCAGAAAACACCTTCATTTATACGAACATTATGATGAAATAATGTTAGTGTGTTTGTGTATTTATTTGTATGGTGTTACCTCTGGAACTACCGAACTGATTTAAAGAGAAATGGAATCAAAATCATGGTGTTAATCGCTGTCACAACAAATGGATATACTCTGCTCTATGTTGATACCTCTAAATTAAAAGAGTACAAAGGCAAAAAAAATGTTCTAAAGATGTGTTACTGAAGGCCTTAGAGACATGAAATTTGGCACAACAATTATTTAAAATATTAATTATCTCTAAAAATATTTCTAAAAAATTCTCAGTCCAAAAATATGAGAATTCGCAAAAAGATTCTCGAAATTTTCTAAACCGCGATTTCTACACGATTTCAGGAAATATTGAACTTATTTTAAAAACAATGGTGTCAAAATATGAGGGTGACAGCCTTTTCCAACAAAGACTACATTTTATCCCGGTTTCACTGCCCCAATGGTGGTTCAGAAGGAAAAAAATTTCTAAAAATGCACGTTTTGTGTTGTATAGCAACCAAGATATAGGAAAATTGACAAGGTAGTTACATATAAGACATGAATGATCTCTAAACTCGTTTCTTTAGAAAAATCGAAATTTAACAGGGGTGGGACATCTTTGACAGACTATAGTAAAAATCTTAATCAAAGCTGCTTTTTTATATTAATGAAGTGCAACAAAATTTATTTCTAAACTAGCTGAGGCACCCGGCGTTGTCCGAGCCCGTAATAATTTTCTTAAATAAACCTGTAATTTGTACTGCAAAATCTCATAAAAATACCCAATCTCGAACCAAATCCCCGCTGTCCACGGTATAGTTTAGCGGAAAAGCTGCGCACAAACTGCCAAAAAATGGTTTTTATTAATATTCATAAATGATTCATGTCATCAGTCATCATACTCATAAATGATGATATTCATAAATGAACATGAAATTTGTTCTGCAAATTCTCATAAAAAGAACTGATCTCAAATCAAACGAACCTCGAACCGAATCCCCGTTGTCCACGGTATAGTTTAGCAGGCGTGATGCGCACGCACGACAAAATGTTACAAAAATTCGCCTGGAAACTTTTAGTTTTACATTCCATTACTGGAAGCCGAAGTCCATTTTTAACAAAACTGTTTCTGGACGGAACTTCGTTAAATAATCTACTGTAGGTATAATAGTCCTCAGGTTGGCAGACTTAAGCAAGATATTTGATGAAATTATTATTTAAAAAATGCGTTAAAAAAACTTTTGAAATTTACATTAAATAAGTGTTATTTATTCCAGGGATCTGAAAAATCTAAAACTGTACGGTTTTGAATATTTCATCATGTCCTCCCTAAAAGAAATAAATTATTGCCACTCCCTACCATGTAATTTGATATTCCCTACTTTTATGTTATGTGTTATAAACTATCTGAAAGTTTTTTATTAAATAAGTAACATTCATTCCAGAGCTTTGTCAAAAGTCCGCTTTTGAAACGGAAAATGGTATGATTTTAAGTATTTGACCACTCCCCCCCTTCCGAAATTAGATGCTTTTTCTCTTTAAAATACTTACTATTTGTTATAATTTATCTCAAAGTGCAAAATCGATCGGATTGTGAGTTTTTTTTAAATTTTAGTAAAATTTACGTTTCAGCATTTCTTTTCATTTTCTTTTCAAAAATCTACTTTTGTTTTATTTAAAAAATAATCTTGCGGATCGATCTTTATAAAATATAGATATTAAACATCCTTAAGCGATTTTGCTAAATGCAATTTTTTTTTAATCTCTAAATGGTTTTTTTAATTGGCAGCGTACAATATAAACCAAGTATACAAATAATTTGTGGTTTAGTAAAACTTGCTTTTAAATAGCGCAAGTCTTTCAAGTAATAAATTAATAATTAATATCTAAGGTTGTAATTAAGCGACTAAGAAGAAATTTATATATTTGAAATCAGCGAAATATTCTTCATCTGAATCGATAAAAATTAAATTTATAAATTTAATGTTAAAAATATTCACAGGTCGTCTAAAAATGACACTACTCGCTGGCGCCCAGCTGTCTGCGTTGCAAAACACCTGCTCTCGTTCAGAAAGATTTCTTTGAATGGAAATAAAATGAGATTTTATGAATGGATCTTTACGGATTTTTCAACTACTTACGGGAGTATGAAAATATTTTTGGAATTTTTGAAAGACAATTTTTTCTGCATGTAGCTATCTAATGTTTGACTTTTCAGGCCCAGAAGGATTTAAAATATAGCCCTTTACAAAAAAAAAAAAAAAAACCTAGTACATTCATCCTCATGGCAGTCCTCTATTTACATTAACCCTTTTCCTTTTCTTTGAGTTTTCAATGAAATAATCTGCGGTTTGATCAAAATATATGCTCTTATTGAATTATTAATACTTCTCCTTTCCTCTAATTTAAGGATTTTAATTAATATCTCAAATAATTATTAGAATTTTAAAATTCGGAAGGTCAGATATATTAGTAGAGGCCTTGGATAATCTTCACAAACAAATTGAGTCTCGTGCGTGCTGCAGTTTTCCCTAGCCATCGCAGACACATACAGACAGACAGAGCGACTTGTTATTTTATTAGTATAGATTATATATTTTTATAAAAACAGAAATAGGTATGATATAAAATGTTCTTATCTCTATAATTCAAAGAGGACAACAGAGCTCCGGATGTCCATCAAATTAATCATCAAAACCATTCAACAAACCATAAAATATCACTCATCTCACCATAAAAGGCAGATAGAATCATCAATTCAGAGACTCTTAATGCAAAATAAGAGTCAAAATATTAGAGGCAGTTTTTTTCATATTAGGGTAACATCCCCAGTAATTGGCATGCACCAATGATTGGCACTTCCTACAAACATGTCCCAAAATAAGATTTATATCCAGTCTTTTAAAAATGCAAGACCATATACCAATTATATGCTCATTTACTTTAAAGATTATAACTTTGATTTATGCTACTGGATGAAAATAGTGCCTAGGAAAGAGAAACAATTATGGTTCATATCAAATTAGCCATTTTTGTTGCAAATTCTTATTCTCTGGCTTAAGAAAGATATGCTATTCAATTCATTATTATCTGATTTATAATATAATTTTAAATTTTAATTGACAACAGTTTTGTTTAGTTGAAAAGGGTTAATTTAATTGTGTAAAAGTATTTTTGACACAAATATCTGGATTTCTGAATTAATGATAGATGCCAATTAATGGTGCTTCAATTTTGCTAGTTCCAAGTAATTGGCATCTATTCCAATTACAAGTTAAATCACAAGTTTGAGATTAAACCACTTATTTTGGCAGTACTTTTAAAGATATAGACTAATTTTGTTTAGCAGGTTTTTTTTTTGAATATATGAAATATTATCAGTAATTGGAATCCATTAAAGCTTAATCTGACAATTACTGGGGCCAGCATGACAATTACTTGGTATTAATATAATTATATTGTGTTGTTTTAAAGCATTCACATTTCAGACTAATATTCTGATTTCTTACGCTCAAAAACCTGAAATATGGCATCTTCATCTACAGTAAATTCATTTAAAGCGGTTATACCCTATGCAAAATATAAAGTTATTTTTTTATACATAAACATATGCCAATTACTGGGTCATAAGGTGTCAGACATTAAGGAGGGATGATCATAAGGTGCCAATTACTGGTGACTACATCAACTTTTTATAAAAATACGCTTTCAAAAATTTTTGCTTTTAGTGGGCAAAATAGATGCACAGATATGCATTCTTTGGTTTGAAAATATTTGCAAGTAAATATTTTATTTCTTGGTAATAAAAATTGAAGTAAGTTTAAAGACAAATTCTTAATGTGCCAATTACTGGGGATGTTACCCTACATATTATGGCGGTACAAACACTGATACACAAATTTATATAGATTTACAATATTTCCCTGACTAGGGAACTGCAAGAAGTGTAAGTCACCGATTTTGACGATAGTGGTATCGTTGGAAAGATCTCATCGAGTGCAGTAAAAAACTCACAGGAACTATCCGTCGCAAATGAGCTGTTTTCGATGTATCCGACAATTCCCCAGTAGCCAAACAATATTGGACCAATATTGGCTATATCTTGGAGCAATATTGGCACATTGGCACAATACTGGCATGAAATATTGCTCCATTATTGGGATGTTTACATTTTGCCCTTATTTATCCAATATTTGCAGCCAACATTATGCCAATATTGGGGTTTCATTGGAAATATTTCTAATGAAACGCCAACATTTGTACAATATTGGTGTTTGATTGGCAATATTTCCAATTAAACCCCAATATTAGCATAATATTGGCTGCAAATATTGGCTAAATAAGGGCAAAATGTAAACATCCCAATATTGGAGCAATATTGACATTTTATTGGCAATATTTCCGATAAATGAAATATTGGCGCAACGTTGGACCAATATTGGTTTGTTATTAGGGTTTATATCACGTAGCTAATGCACACTTAATGGGAGACCACAAAAAAGTTTTGTTCTCGATTTTAACGAAAATGGTATCGATGAAAAGATATCATCGGGAGGATTAAAAAATTCAATGGAATCACCCGTCGGAAATGAGACGTTTTCGAGGTATTCGACAATCTGTGTCACATTGCAAATGCACATTTTTAGGAAACTGCATTAAGTGACATAAATTGTTGGATATTTCGAAAACGGCTCATTTCAGATGGTTACTTCCATTGAGTTCTCACAATGATATCTTTGCAACAACACCATTTTCATCAAAATCGAGAAAACAGTTTTTTGCGGTCCCCGATTAAATGTGCACTAGAACAGTATGCACTAGCTATGTGACATAAATTATAGGATATCTCGAAAACGGCTCATTTTCGACGGGTAGTTCTATTGAGTTTTTTCTCCCTCATGACGATATCTTTCTAACGAAACTTTCGTAATTACCACTTTCGTTAAAATCGAGACTAAAACTTTTTGTTGTCCCCCATTAAGCATGCACTACGTGACATAAATTGAGGATATCTCGAAAACGGCTCATTTGTGAAAGGTAGTTCCACTGAGTTTTTTACTGCTCTTGATGAGACCTTTCCAACGATACCACTTTCGTCAAAATCGGTGACTTTCACTTCTTGCAGTTCCCTAGTCAGTCAAAACGATCTTAAAACTACGAATGAAACTTTAAAGTTCTAAAAAAATATCCTAAAAAGTCCAAAATATTGTTGTGCGCATGTGTCACCTTTTTATTTTCTCTTCATCACAAAACTGAAGAATAAAACAAAGATAATTCAGAGACTCTTAAAGCAAAATATTAGACACAATTCTTTTCATAATACATATTATGGCAGTACAGTCACTGATACACAACTTATATATTTATTTACACTTTTTCACTAAGTGAAAACGATCTCAATCTACTATAAATGGAAACTTTAAAGGTCTAAAAAAACATTTTAAAAAGTTCCGAGTTCAAATTGTTGTTGTGCGCATGCATCACATTTTTGTTGTTTCAAAATCACGAAACTAAAGAATAAAACAGAGGTAATTCAGAGTTTCTTAACGCAAAATATTAAACACAGTTCTTTGAATAATACATATTATGGCAGTGCAGACGTTGATACACAAACTTATACATATTTATTTTTTCTCTGAGTGAAAACAATCTTAATATGCCTCGAATGAAAACATTAACCCCCTGACTGACCAGCCAAAGGGTAATATTGTAATGTTGTTTTCTCTGTAATTTATTAAAAATATAAAAAAAAAGATGTTTTTTTCCAACTTGATGCAAAATACGTTATTAGTATCGGTGTATAATCTTTGATAGCATCAATCCTAACTTAATTTTTCAGAACTGGGTTTTATTTGTAGAATTATACTAATTTAAATATTGCTTATGTTGCAGTAAAACCTGCAGCTTAGTGTGTGAAAAAATCAGCCGGCGGCAGTCAGGAGGTTAAAGTTCTAAAAAAATATTCTAAAAAGTTCCGAGTTCAAAATGTTGCCGTGCGCCTGCGTCACCTTTTTATTTTCTCTTCATCACAAAACTAAAGAATTTTTTTACTTCTACGTTGCTCAGATGTAATTGTTTTTCAATGTCACAATACTTTTAGAAGGGAGGTGGTTAGATGACGTAAATGAAATGTTTTACAAATCACGAGAATGGTTAAAAATGTGCTAAACATTTCCTAAAAGTTTTAAATGGCAATTTCTAAGTAATCTCAAGAAGTAGGAAACCGATTTCAAAAGTAATAGTGGGAAATTGATGGTGTCCGCCATTTCTCTAACACAGACTCTATTTTATGCCGGTGTCACTAACACCTGGGTTTTGCAGAAGTAAGAAATGTTCTACATTGCTATTTTTTGGATAATGATAGTTTTTTATAAAAAAAATTATTCCAAACTTTTTGTGAATAACATGAAAAATAATTTTCTTACTGATGTCACGATATGGGTAAGGTAAATATTTATATGAATATATAAAAGAAAATCTTTCAGAGATATTATTTGAATATCACTGAAAAAATAGACAAACATATTATATAAAGAATGTTAAAGTTGTAGACTTTTGATATCTCAAAATCCTTTTAGTCCGCGAACCAACAACAGATTTTCAAGACCCAGATTTTTCAAGTTCATCTCGGCCGATAACTTATAAACTGTTTTAGAAAGTTGCATCATGGATCTCTTTCACGATCAGCTGCAGTTCCGTTGCTGGGTTGAGCAGTAGTAGCCTCCCAAGCAAAAAAAATATATAAAACTTTAGTCATTTACTCTAGGTCGAAAATTTATCAAATGATAGCTACCCAGTATCTTGAAGATGAAAGATGTCAACTGGTTATAAAGTGGTAGTTGATACGTCAGTTGGCCCTAAGAACATAGAATATATATATATATACATATATATTCAGTGATTTCCTTTCAATTGAAAATTTGTCAGATGATAGTATACATACTATTTTAAATAAAAAACACGTCAGCTGGTTATATCTCAGTGGAAAAACTGTCAGATGACACCCTGAAATATGTAACGCTGGAGATAGACAGGAGCACGTATCACTTATTTAAATGTATCATCTCATGAGTTTTTCCTCGGCATATTGCTAGCTGATATTATATTCCACAGGATCATATTAAATATCAGCTCACGGATATTCAAACGAATTTTGTATTTCTTGCATTACTAACCCATCATACGTAGTATAGGGTAAGTCTTGCAATCGTTTTTAAATTGGAAAAAATTTCCTGATGGATTTACACGTTTTCGACACTGGAGATTTCGAAAAACATATTTTTAGAAAAAAAAAATGCCGTCCGTCCGTCTGTCTGTCTGTCAGTCTGTCTGTCTGTAAACGCTCTATCTTCCGAACGAATTGAGATAGAGACTTGAAATTTTGTGTTTACCTAGTATGTAAGAATGGGACGAAGCCTATTTAATATCAGTAACCTCGAATATCCGGAACAATTTTTCGGACTCTCGAAAAATTCGTTCTGATGAAAAATATATAAAAATTTTCGAAATTTTTTATTTGAAGGAGTGATAGTAAAAGGCAATAAAATAACACAAATTTTGCATAAAGAACAAAGTTAATCGAATTATTAGTTGCCGTGATTCTATAATCCTGTTTTCCACATTCTTCGAATTTTCATGACCCTGTATTTCATTCAAATTTCAATTCAAAGATATATTTTGATTGGAAATGAGACGCTTAATCCGACGCAATAAACTGTTAGTTAATAAGATTGTCATTTTTGGAGTTATAAAGATGTTTCTTTTTCGCAATTCAGTACTACTTGAGTAGTTAGGCGTATTGTATAATTTATCGAAGGAAATTCATCGGCAACTAATTAATACAGCATTACTATGCACAATAAAATTAAAAATACACGTTTAAATTTTGTTTTGGATTTGCAATCCATTTTATAAATAGTTATCAAATGTATTATTTTCATATATTATATATGCATATATATGATGGGTAAGTATTACGGTGGCCCCCAACGACTAGTTTTAATTTTGTGAGGAACATTCCTGATTTAATTTCGTTTTGTATAAAGTGTAAATTTCAAAGGTAATTCCAATTTTTCTGTTGTTGGTTCCGTTTGATTATACTTATGCGTTGTGTTTTGTCAATACGTTTTATCGTCTGCATTCTATTTACGAATTGCAGGATGAGTAAAGTATAAAATTGAAAGAAAATTCCAAATTTTCTTTTATTGGAACGGGTTACTTTTATTTATGCCTTGTGCTTTGGCAATGCGTTTTTTCGTCTTCAATTTAAATAAGAGTGACAGATTGAATTTGATTTTTAGCAATTAACATGTAGACTCGTCTTTTGTTATGTTGTGTATAACATTTATTAGTGTATTGAATTATGTTTTATTGATTTAGGGTACGTTTTAAATTGAGTAATTATCAGTAATAATTATTTTCAAAGATTAGAAAACAATTAACGAATAATCCATGATGACTATTGCATACCTGCATAATTTCTTGTTGTTTATCCCCACCTAAGGAGAGATACATCCCTAGCGGTTAGAAAATGTAGTTGATGTTTAAGAAGTAGTATTGTGACGTTTAAACAGAAAATAAATAAAGTCTAATGTAATTTCTGTCTGCGTCTTTTGTTAAAAAAGAACTTGTCTGTTTAAATTATTCAGTGAAGAAAATTTGTGCAAGAGTACTGTAATATTAAATCATCGGAAAAATATTAATCTAGTGGGTCAAGGCATCGTACTTCGTATACGGAAAAACAACCTTCAGCTGCACCATAACGAATGTTATATCCATTTTACGGCTTTGCCACCAAAATATAGACAATCAACGTCAGAGTCTGTAGAAAAAAAGACTTTCCAACTGAGCTGAAACATATTAACACTTTCGCTGCCGATCACGCGCCAGCACGTGATATGGCGCCAACGTTAAATGGCAACTCACGTACCAGCGCATGATCAGGGGTGATGCCTCAATAGCCAGTCACGCGCTGGTGCGAGAAACTCTTTCACTGATTCTTTGTTATAAAAAGTAAATCGGCTACTGGGAAAAACCTACTTCTACAGTGCGGCATTAACTATCATCATATATTCACGTAAGCGGCAGCGAACGTGTTAATTTTAAAGAAGAACTTGTACAATTTTTTATTGAAAATTGGGAGGAAGATTATATGGCACCGTATATAAGTAATAAAATTATTTATATCAGTGTGAAATAAACGGTCAGGGATTCCGAAGTGATAAAGATTTTAGATCAAGAACTTTCGTGTTTTGCTCACGAAGAATCCGATACAAAAATGATATTTTCACATTTGCCAAGTAGATTTTACAGCAAGTATAACGATTCGTTGTTCCGATACTGATATATTAATAATTATATTAGCAAACACGGGTAATATTTCAGAAAATAGTAATTTTTATGGAAGTCGCTGTCGGAAAAGATCAAATATTCATCAGTGTTACTATGTTGTTTAAAACTTTAGGAACCAATTCGAGCGCAGTACTTCCAGTATTCCACGCTTTCATCGGGTGCGATTTCAATCTAGCTTTTTTTTAGAAAAGGAAAAAAAAAAACCTCTTGTTTTTGATAGTGTGCAATTCTGAAGTCTTTACCGAGTGCTTCATACAACTGTCATACCCATAGGAGAAGTGAGAAGGCTTTTTTGGCAAAATAGAAGAATTTGATTGTCATATGTATAATTTAAAACAATTAAAAAACATTAATAAGGCATAGGTAGCGTTGTTTCTTAAAACTTAAAAAATTCTTGACAATGATGAATCGTTCCAGTTACTCAAAAAAGAAATAAATGGCTCATTTTTACCTCCATGCCAATCGGAACTATATTAGCATTTTTTACGAATATGCATCATAGCGAAATTTGGTCACAAACACATCTAAATTTCCAACTACAGATGAGCCGTCAGACTACGGCTGGGTAGAAATAAACATCAAATATGGATTCAAATTGTTTTCTGAACCTCAGTTACCATCATCGACTGATCAAATAATTGTTTTGAATTACTTAATTTGTGAAAAAATTGAATTTTTATAGGTTGGCTATCAGCTTATAATTCGCATTTTGTGTAATAAGAAGACGCCATTTCAACATTATTAAAAGACCACGTCATGTTCACGAATCTCTACAAATATGCTTCATATTTATAAATTAAAATAAATGCTAATGAAAAAGCAACTTTCACATAAATTATTTATCACATTTTTTTTTCCTTTTCAAACGTTTTATTACTACTCTGTATAAAGTAATTAGTTAAATTCGGTGTGGCTTCATTAAATGCATTTCGAGTAAATAATGAGAAGAGATTTTTTATTTTCATTTTTCTATTTAGTTCAAAGAATTTAGTAAATTATTATTCTTGTTAACTTCTTTGATGGAATATAAAACTCATTAAAGCAACATAAATATATGTTTTGTGTTCGTTTCTTGGCAGAAGTTTTCATTTTCTGCAATTCTGATCATTGAAGCTTAAATGTATGCAAAATATGTTTTAATTTAAATATTTATTATTTGAATATGTAATTTAATCATAACTAACATTACGCCATGTATTCAAATTAAAGATTTTTTAATTTCAAGTACCAAATTGAAAGAGGCGTATAAAAAAGGAACTAAATTAAGAGGAGTTTTTTGTCTTTTTAAGATAAAATGATTTTATGCGTAAAATTGCGTATTTGAAATTTCATTATTTCAAATATTTTGAATGAAAATTTAGAAAGAAGAAAATAGTTGCTTTAATACACAAAAAAATAAAATAATTCACCAATTTTTTTTTTCTTATAAGCGCAATTTCTTGTAATACGTAAAATTATTTCCATAAATAAAGTGTAAAAGAAACACTTATTTTTACATAATTTAAAAAAATGTCAAAAACGTTTTTATTTAATTTTCAATTCTGGAAAAAGAATCCTAACAGCAAGATTATGATACAATCAAGAAATAAATCCAATCAAAACAATCTTTTCTTCATTTTTTTCTTTTAATTTTCAATTTTTTTTTTTTTTTTTCGGAAAGCACGGTTTCAATTTTAGATGCAAGTTTTCTAGGTATATTTTGAAAAAAAAAAAAATATGTTTCGATTTCCAATCATGTTGATTATCTTTGCACAAAATTTCAGAAATTAGTATTCGGAAATAATGGTAGCCGCTCATAAAGGAAGAGCTCAGTATGTTTGGTGCTTAAATCCGACACCGAACCCCACTATCTTCGACACCTATAGCAAACATACTGCGTACGCACTGCAAATTCGTTTATTTACATTTTCACCGCTAAAGGGCGCATGTGCTAAAAGCAAAAATTTCTCCTAACGTAACTGTTTTATTCAACTTATCCGATAGAAGATATATTAGTGGAGAGGGTGGGAGACTGAAATAAGAATTTGAGAAATTTAATGAAATTGCTATTCTGATAGGGTAGTTGCTACCTCTCATACTATACCTTTTAGAATGTTAGGAATGGCAGTTAAAATATTAATGTAATACTTATATATTAATTATGCCATATTTTCCAGCATTATTATTATAACATAGTTCCACCAAAGCGTAGACATTTCTTTTTTTCCTTATAAATTAAAAAATGACACCCTATTTTCCGTTTTTTATTAAACTATGGGGCTCTGCCCCCTACGAGCTACGCTCGCTAATCCCCGTCCAGATGCAGCAGACTCTAAAAACATGCTAATTTGATCACCGAATATTAAATTATAATTAAAAAACCAATGGCGATCTTCTTCTAAACGTATTTCCATTCTCTTTGATTAGGGAATTTTATGGTCGAATCAGTTTTTATTTAAAAAATCCAATCGGCTCTTTTCGTTTTTGATTGAACAAGACCAGTTAAACATTCGCAAATAAGCTAATATAGAATGAATTAAATAAATAGATGTTACAGGTGTTCAATACTTTAAATATAAAACACATATAATACAGTGACATCTTTATTGTAGACGATGCAACACATATCACGCTATATACAAATTGCACAACGAAGCGCGAAACATAAATTGAAGATTCATAAAAAAATATTTTAACGCACAAAAAATCTCTAGGTGAGATTTATTCTGAATACACATCAAAACCTTAATCTAATCGCCAAATTACATCTCTTGACTTCATGTTTAAAATAAAAAAGCTAATTTTCTCATGATGTTTTGCCGAAAGTGGCAACAGCGCCATCAATAGATTGAACAAATTTAAGGAAGACAGTCATTTTGTTACACTGACTCTTTTTTTCGGTATTTTTTTTTTTTAAGATTTAAGAAAGCTGTTTTAAATACGACATTTTAAATGTATTGTTTTAAATCTGACACAATTACCCTCAAAAATTTTTTAAATATTCACGTAAAGATACTTTTTTTCTGTTAGAAAGGAAATGTTCTTTACGCTGTCTTCGAATTCACAATAATTGTTAAAAAGACTATATCAAAATAAGAAAGAAATGTCTCGTGTAAATAAATTTTTAAATTTATTTATTTACTTATTTATTTGCAATATTAATGTTTGGTAATTTTTAATATGACGTAATTTCTTATATTTTCTTCTAAAACATATTGTTTCATTAATTTAAAACAATATTTTTCTTTATAATTCATGTGAAAACACTTTTGTTGAAAGGAAATATTTTTATTTGCAACGCCTTAAATTTGGTAACAATAGTTTAAAAGATTAATCAAAAATATGAAATAAATGTGTCGTGTAAATAAATTTTTCAATTTAAACTTTTTGACAAGATTATTATATGGCATGTGACTTAAATTCCTTCTTCTAAATCCTATTAATGCATTTATTATTTTAATGTTTTATTTCTCTTTACAAATTCACGTGTAAATATAGTTTCTATGGCGTAAAGTAAAATATTTCCTTGCCTTTTATATGTAACGAGATGGAACCCGCAAAAATTCGACGTTAAAAAAAAAAGTTTTAAAATGCCTCATCAATCTGACGTCGTTTCAATTTTATTTCTTCTGAAACACATCCATTGTTTTAAGCTAATTAGATTTTAGCTAAAAATGGAAAAAATAATTTTTCAATAATATTAGGACAATTTTTAGACGAAAAAGAATTTTAACGGTTTTCAATGATTTTTTTCTTTGCAGGGTTTCCTCGTTCTCTTTCTATAATCGGGATGGCTACTCTATTTAAGCAAACATGGATGCTTTCCTTGTTATAAAATAAGATAGCCAATGGATTCTTAAAAAATAATAAAATGTCATTCCTATCATAGTGTGATTCAGAAAATATTCCAAAAAATTGATATGATATTAATTTCATACATACATGAACTAAATATCTGTCTTTTTGGTTGGCAAATTTCAGTTTTTCAGTTTAGTGTCAAAATGCTGCATTTTATGCATAATCAAATCTTCTAATTTATCGTTTTTTTCCTTTGTTATTTAAATTGGTTGAAATAGAAAAACAGATTTGCAAAAATAATTCATACTTGGAAATAATTTAAAATTTCGTTAATTTGAGAGTCAATTTGGAAAAAGATTTCAACCTTAAATTAATTTTATTCCTGTTTTATCATCTCACAATTGTGATTCTGCAGTACGTAGATTTAGAAGTAAAATAAGTGCGGTAAGTGAAAGGGATAGCGCTGTTTATTGTCATCATAGTTATGCAGTTCTAAACTGTAACTGGGTTTTGGCTGCTGTTAAAAATAGACTACTAAGTTTTTGACGACAGCAGAGAATTCCATAATGAAAGAATTAAGACATTGTCGATAATAAGAAACTATTAAATGAATTTACAACAAACCTATAAAATATATTTCTACATTAGTTTTTGCCTAATTACTGAAACAATTTCGATGAAATGGAAGTGGTACCAATTCGAGAGCTTCCTCTTTTATTTAAAACAAACATAACAGAAATCGCCTGCATAGCTTCGGAGTAATAGGTGAACATACATAAAAAATACATACGCGCCGAATTGATAAGCTCCTCTGCTTTATTTTAAGGCGGTTAAAAATATAAATCTTACACGATTTTTAGGTAGCTTTCATTACAAAAAGTAAAAAGCTACCTATTGCAGCCGTCCGGGGGAAAGCACTTCCAGAAAATTTTGGTATATTTTCACCGATCATGACCCCCAGACCCCAAAAGCACCCTCCGTTCAAATGTTGACATATATATGTTGCGGCCAATACCCGGAGCCTGGCCAATTCTAGAACTGGCCGGCCAATACCCGAACTGGCCAAGCTTCCCAGCCAAAACCCGAAATACATGAAATGAATAGCGTATTTCGGGTTTTGGCCGGCCAATTCGCGAACTGGCCGGGAAGCCTTGGCCAACATCTGAACTATGATGCATAGGTACCAATTTTTTTGTAACTAAGATAATGTAACATTAAAATGTACAGTAAAAAAGATTCCCATTGATTATATTGAACCGAAATATTTTTGTGTACTTAACTAAATTTACCAAAAATAGTACACAATCCCCTTTCAATATCGAAATTAATTGATAAACCAAACACGATGACAATTACAAGTTAACCGGAAACTTTACTCGAGTTAGATCACGGACAGGCTGACGGCTAGACTATTGAATTCATAGACACTTTCAACTATGTTAGAAAGGATTAAGCCGAGTGCTTATATCTATTTCGCAAATTGGCCAATCGCATCTGGCCAGTTCGCGAATTAGCCAAATGCATCTGGCCAGTTCGCGAATTGGCTGGCCAATTCCAGAATTGGCCAGTCATTTTTTAAAGTTGCTGGCCAATTCGGGAATTGGCCGGCCAGTTCTAGAATTGGCCAATTTCAGGTATTGGCTGCAACATATATATATATCTGATTTTTGTCATGCGATAACTAACGTATTTATGAACCGATTTGAATGAAACTTGGTATTTACATAGTACATACAAATGTCTCGACCGAGTTCGTTGGTCAGCATCATCCGCCATTTTGTTTCAAAATGGCGGCCATTTTAATTTTTTTAAAAAATTTAAAATTTAAAATTAAATGCGAAAAAATTAAAAATTGAAAAATATTTTTCTTTTACGTGTTAGAACATAAAACAAAGATTCCAGAACACTTTTTATTTTGTCTATATCTTAAAAAATGATTGAGTTATAGCACTTTGAATTTTTCTTATATCTGACATTTTGAAACGATCTGATTTTTGTCATGCTATAACTAACGTATTTATGAACCAATTTCAATGAAACTTGGTACATACATAGTACATACAAATGTCTCAACCGAGTTCGTTGGCCAGCGACATCCGCCATTTTGTTTCAAATTGATGGCCATTTTAAAATTTTTAAAAAAATTAAATGCGAAAAAATCAAAATTTGAAAAATATTTTTCTTTTACGTGTTAGAACTTAAAACAAGGATTCCAGAACACTTTTTATTTTGTCTATATCTTACAAAATCATTGAGTTATAGCACTTTGAATTTTTCTTATGGCTGACATTTGAAACGATCTGATTTTTGTCACTTGATAACACGCGTATTTATGAACCGATTTCAATGAAACTTGGTATGTACATAGTACATACAAATATGTCGACCGAGTTTGTTGGCCACTATCATCCACCATTTTGTTTCAAAATGGTGGCCATTTTAAATTTTTTAAAAAAATTAAAATTTAAAATTAAATGCGAAAAAATTAAAAGTTGAAAAATATTTTTCTTTTACGTGTTAGAACTTAAAATAACGATTCCAGAACACTTTTTATTTTGTCTATATCTTAAAAAATGATTGAGTTATAGCACTTTGAATTTTGCTTATGGCTGACATTTAGGTAGCTTTCATTACAAAATGTAAAAAGCTACCTATTGCAGCCGTCCGGAGGAAAGCACTTCCGGAAAATATTGGTATATTTTCACCGATCATGACCCCCAGACCCCAAAACCACCCTCCGATCAAATGTTAACATATATATATATATATATATATATATATATATATATATATATATATATATATATATATATATATATATATATATATATATATCTGATTTTTGTCATGCGATAACTAACGTATTTATGAACCGATTTGAATGAAACTTGGTATGTACATAGTACATACAAATGTCTCGACCGAGTTCGTTGGTCAGCATCATCCGCCATTTTGTTTCAAAATGGCGGCCATTTTAATTTTTTTAAAAATATTAAATTTTAAAATTTAATGCGAAAAAATTAAAAGTTGAAAAATATTTTTCTTTTACGTGTTAGAACTTAAAACAAAGATTCCAGAACATTTTTTATTTTGTCTATATCTTAAAAAATGATTGAGTTATAGCACTTTGAATTTTTCTTATGGCTGACATTTTGAAACGATCTGATTTTTGTCACGTAATAACACGCGTATTTATGAACCGATATCAATGAAACTTGGTATGTACATAGTACATACAAATGTCTCGACCGAGTTCGTTGGCCAGCATCATCTGCCATTTTGTTTCAAAATGGTGGCCATTTTAAATTTTTTCAAAAATTTAAAATTTAATGCGAAAAAATTAAAAGTTGAAAAATATTTTTCTTTTACGTGTTAGAACTTAAAACAAAGATTCCAGAACACTTTTTATTTTGTCTATATCTTAAAAAATGATTGAGTTATAGCACTTTGAATTTTTCTTGTTGCTGACATTTTGAAACGATTTGATTTTTGTCACGTGATAACACGCGTATTTATGAACCGATTTCAATGAAACTTGGTATGTACATAGTACATACAAATGTCTCAACCGAGTTCTTTGGCCAGCATCATCCACCATTTTGTTTCAAAATGCTGGCCATTTTAATTTTTTAAAAAAATTTAAAATTTGAAATTAAATGGGAAAATATTAAAAGTTGATTTTTTCTATTTTTTTTTTTTTACGTATTAAAACTTAAAACAACGATTCCAGAACTCTTTTATTTTTGTCTATATCTTAAAAAATGGTTGAGTTATAGCAATTTAAATTTTGCTTATGGCTGACATTTTTAAATTTTTCTGATCTGAACGATCCATCATGTTGCTTTAAAATGGCATACAAATTATGATATTGTAGAATTCGGTGACTCTCTAAATCGCTTAAAATAAAACCAGGTTGAATAAAAGATGACTAATTTCTAAAAATTCCTATTAATATTCAGTCTTGACCAAAACTAGTATTCAATCTTATAAAATCACTAATTTTATAAGATTATTTCCACTAATTTGATCTTAGTATTTTGAACAATGTAACTTACTTTAAAATAAATAAATAAATATATAAGTATATGAAAGCTACCTCTTCCTCCCGGCATTGTCGGAAGGACTTTTTTTTTTGGGGGGGGGGCGTAAACCATTTTTAATTAATTTTAGTTTTCTTGAAATTCTTTACTTTTTAATTCTTTATTAAAAATTTAATATATTTTGCCTAAAAGTATTGTTTAAGAGAGAGAACACATTTTCACCAGATGAAATAATCAATAAAGCCCCCAATTATAATATTTTTTAACACAGACATGAAAAATTACCGTAGCATCATTTTGACACCACCAAATAAATTTTTCTCTTTACATGTGTCAAGGTAAAATTACATTTTATATTAAACATGTGGCGTGGCATTTTCACTGGAAAAAAGCTTTTTACATGTACCTTACATGCGTATTTTTATGCTTAACGAAAAAAAAGTTCACCAACAAATAAAATAAGCCCAAATCAGCAATATTCTCGTGACGTCAGAGTAAATATGAATTTTTATTTGCTTATGAAAATAAAGTACACTTGCATAAATATTTTTTTACCGAAATTTAACTCGCAAATTAAAAAATATGTTCAAACAACCTCGTGTATGATCATTTAATTGTGATTTGTAAGGTTTTTTTATTGTTTATAAGGTCACGTGTAAATAATTTTTTTATTGAAAGAAACATTTTTAACGCTGTTTTTACAAATTGGCAACAACTTAAAATAATAACATTTTATAAAATGTGTAAAAAATGTCGCTTAAAATGCTGAAAATTTAAATTTAAAATGGAAATAGACCGATCAACAATTAATGAAATTAAAACAATAATTGCAGGCTGCACACTGTGAGGTTACAATGTATAAAATGACCTAAGGTTGATTAATTTCCTATATATAGTTTTTGCTCCAAAAAAAACCTTTTTAATGAAACGATTTTGACCAACTTTAACATTAAATATCTCTTAAAATAATTATTCGATTTAAAAAATGTCTACATCGGCGTATTTCTTAAACATTCCTCTGTAATACAACCCATTTTCTTATTTTAGAATGCAGTAGCTTTCTTAATATTAACGAAGAAAGATTCCCTGTCACAAAAAATCTATGTTCACGGCGGCGGTGACAGCAAGAGATTTTTTTTAAGAGTTAGATTTTTTTAGGATAGAGAGATAAGGAAAAAAGCTATATGTACTCTATAAGACCAGTGGTGACCGGCCACTTGCGATTTGAGACATTTTATAAAATATCTAGAAAAATACAGGAGGAATTATCCTGAAACATTATGTGTCTAAAACAATAATACGGGTACATTTCCGTGAAGAATATTTCCCGAAACTCAATAGGGGACCGTCGAAAAATTGAAAAAGAACGAATATCTTTTGGATAACCTCTTTCAAATCTAATGTAGCAAAAGCGTTCAAATGATTAAGATTAAGTGGCTTATTGTAATAAATAGTGTTCATTTTTTATGCAGGCAGCATATGTACTCGTAGAAAAATTAAAGATTTTATAAAAACAGTCCCAAAATTCTCCAAGTTTTTGCTTATAATTTGAAGAGTTGTTAATATAAAATAATGTGCTTCCTTGAAAATGTGACAAATATCATTGTACAGAATACCCTGCAATCAAAATTATAAAATAATAAAAAAAATATGCAAAACGAGCAGGTATAGTTAATAATTTTTCATTGCGCATGTGTAAATGCTATAAAAATCTCATTTGCATATTGTGTTAGCTAAATGTACAGTGCAACGTTTGTGAAAGTCTCCAACACATAGTTTGAAAATTCTGAAAGTGTTCGTATATAAAATAAGATCAAAATCCGTTATACCGAAAATGAAGCAGAAAGATCATGGACTGTTTCCATTTATCCATTAATTAATGTCAAAATAGGACATACAATATAGCACGTATTGCTATATTTGAATACAGCCCCTCATTTTTTTGCTTGATTTTGGGAATATCAGATTTTGAGCTTATCTTACAGACGAACAGTTTGATTTTTCAATCTATGCTTTTAAAACTTTTGCAAATTTAGGACCGTTTTTATAAAAGCATTAATTTCTCTACGAGAATGCATGCTATCAACAAAATAATGAACAATGTTATTACAATAAGCCACTTAAATATAATCTAAAATTTGAATGCTTTTGCTACTTTAGTTTTGAAAGAGTTATCCAAAAGATATTCTTTTTTTTTTCAATTTGCTGACTGTCCCCCATGCAGTTTCGGGAAATTTTCCACGGAAATGTATCACCTATACTATTATGTTTGCACTTAGAGTTTCAGGATTATTCCTCATGTATTTTTCTAGATATTTAACAAAATGTCTAAAACCGCAAGTAGCCGGTCATCTTTGGCCATATAGAGTATGCTGTGATTTCTTTTAAATAATAACTCCTGAAAATACGGCATAAATAATGTATAAGTGATATACGGGTGTTAATAAAAATTAGGCAGTTATTTTGTCAAATAAAATTTATCTAATAATGCCATTTGTAAAATTTGCAGAATTTACTATCGAAAATAGTGGGAAAATTTTCTATTTTTATTTGTCATAAAATCATTTTCTACATTATTTCGTATTTAAAATATTGGATCAACTATTGGAACTATGCTTCAACTGGAGCTCCAAATATTGGTTCAAGATTTCACCATCTGACAGTGGCAGCATCTGGGCACTAAAATTTGGTTCAAACTACGACAAGATTTTTAACAGTGTAAAATGGAGTTCAGGACATCGTATCATGTTATTTAACCCTTCCGGGTCTTGTGTACTATTAGTAGTACATGTATTTTAATGGAGTAACATTTTGTTTTTGCAACTCTTTACAGATTGTAATGTTAATATAAGTCTATGCGTTTAGTATATCACTTCATTTATGTTTAGACATTTAGTAATAACAATAATAATAAATGTTTACTTAATTCTCTTTGCGCCATTCACGATTCCTTTATTTTAAACACATATTTCTCTCTGTAAATTTAAAATGAAAGTTACTTTCCTGAAAGAATCCTGTGTAATAAAGTGAAAAAAGTATTAAAAAAATTAATTATTACTTAAATCTTGTTGTAATATAATATTCTCAAAACATCTCCAGAAACGCTTCCTTAGCCTCTTTTCATATGAATATGAATTGAATACTATGCAAAACAACGACATTCATTATCTTTCAGACAATGAAATGTTCATTAAGTACTCATTAATGTATTTGGATAGTTACCGTTGATGTTATTAACATAAAAGTAATATTTTCTAAAAAGTGAAAAAAAATCGGATCCGACAGGCTTAAAGCCGATCCAATCGAAAGAGACAACTCTTGTCTGTAAGGCCCCTTGTTAAGACGACTTTCTCGCAGAAGTGCGTAGACAGAGATCGAAATGACCGATCATGATCTGAAGTCATGAACTCCGTACTTAACAATCAACAGGTTTTGTGGCCGCTAATGAAGTCAGTCATGGCATGCTTTGGATCACATTTGAAATCTAGTCAGCATGTGGTTCTCAGGATATATATATTTTATATAATTGCGCTGTTTGATGCGTTTTCAATTAATATTCCAGCTAATTATTGAAAATTAACAATCGCCTTCGCATTAGCCTTGTACGGGCCTCAGATTTCACTAGCCATCGTAGACATGCACAGTGGAACTTTCTTTTTATTTGTATATATATATATATATATATATGTATATATATATACATATATATATATATATATATATATATATATATATATATATATATATATATATATATATACAAGGTGATTCTAAATAGTTTTGATAATAAAAGAGGGTTGATAGAACACATCAAGACAAACAATATTAAATAGGATACCAAGGGTCTCAAGCGTTTTCCAAAGAACGTAGCCGCCATTAAAGTTTAGGGTCCAAAATTTCAAATAAGCATAAAAAACAGAAACATTGGTCGATTGATTTGCGGTTTTCACTAAAGCTATTCTCTATGTCGGTATTGTCTTGAAAATAAATTATAAAGATAATTTCCGAAAAATGCCGATAGAAGGCTATTTAGACTTTGGAATAACTAACAGCTATTTTATGCCGTTATTTTTTGCATCTGATTAAATGTTTTCGTAAGCTTAGACATAAACTTAAATTTTGAGCTCAAAATCTGAATATTTGGGATTGATTAAGTAGCACAAACTGAACTGTGTTCAGAGAGTTCAAATTTTAAATGATTATAAAAAAGAAAAAACATGATCGAAACGTTTGCGGTTTAAAATGAAACTATTCTTTAAGTTAGAATCTTCTTAAAAAAATAAATTAAAAAAAATCCGTTAAAGGGCGCCTTAAACTTCAAAGTAAACAATAACTACTTTTAACAGTTATTTTTTGCATCTAATTAAGTGCTCGCAAAAGGTTATTAAATATTATCGAAATCTTAGATTAAAATTTAAATTTTGAACTCAAATTCTTAATCGTTGGTAGGGGTTTAGAAGCGCAAACTGAAGTGTGTTCAGGAGTTGAAATTTAATCCCCCCCCCCTTCGAATGCAGTTCAGTTTTGCACTGCTTAAACTCTCCCGACGATTCAGAATTTGATATAGAAATTTAAGTCTAAACATTTGTAAGCATTTAATGACATTTAAATATAAGCGTAAAAAATAGTTCTACGCGACACCAAAGTCTAAGGGCCCTCTACCGGGATTTTGTGAAATTTATCTCTAAAATTTATCTTTAGGAAAACACTGATTTGAGGAGTAGTTTTAGCAAAAACCGCAAACGAATCCACAAAATTTTCCGTTTTTTATAATTATTTGAAATTTGATTCCTCTGAACACAATTGAGTTTGTGCTTCTTAACCACTCCTAACTATTCAGATTTTAAGTTCAAAATTTAAGTTTAAGTCTAAGCTCAGATGAAAAAAAAAAAAAAAAAAAAAAAAAAAAGGCAAAAAATAATTGTTTGTTACTCTAAAGTCTAAAGTGCCCTATATCGGCATTTTTTGAAATTTATCTTTATAATTTATTTTTAATAAAGTACCGACATAAAAAATAGTTTTAGTGAAAACCGAAAATCAATCAACCAATTTTTCCGTTTCTTTATAATCATTTGAAATCTAAACCCTCTGAACGCAGTTCAATTTGTGCTACTTAACCACTCCCAACTATTCCGTTTTTGAGCTCAAAATTTAAGTTTAAGTCTAAGCTTACGAAAATCATTTAACGATATGCAAAAAATAACGGCAAATACAGTTGTCCGTTATTCCAAAGTCTAAAGCACCCTCTATCGGAATTTTTCGAAATTTATCTTTATAATTTATTTCAAGAAAATACCGACATAAAAAATAGTTTTTGTGAAAACCGCAAGTCAATTGACCGATTTATATATATATATATCTATATATATAATTTATAATGTATAATAATTTAAAAATACACAGATGTTGGGATTTTCTGTATAAAATTTTATATTATTAGCTTTTTAATAATTTTCTAAACCAAAAAATCATAGTTAATGTATTAATATGAATATAAATACGTTATATATAACCGTTAATACGTTATACGTTATTAATACGCAATAATATACGTTATATATTATATACAATAACATTTTTTAATTCGTTAGCATATTTCGTCATTTATATAAAAAATATATTTACATGTTAAAACTTTGCTAATTTGTGGATAATTATGTTTAACACAGAAAGATAAGACACACAAAGCATGCAGATGCAGTCAGTAAATTCTTTTAATATAAAATGTTAATGTACGAAAATAAAAATATACAAATTTAAAATAGCGGTTTCCTCGTATTTCATGCCTGTTCCATATTTAAATTTCCATTCTTATTATTTAGCAGGTAGAAAAAGCAACTCCAGACTTTTGCATAATTTTGCTGAAAGATACATTTTTTTTTTTTTTTTTTTACTTGTAACAGTTTTACTAATCATCCCTGTCAGACGGAAAGATACGTTGCTACAACATTGTCATTATGCAAAATATAGTGCTTAGGAAAATGAACATGTTAAAAGTAACGCAAATAAAAGTGTTGCAGAGAATATGTATGGAAATTATTTTATTATTCTGAGATGGAAAATATTTAACTTACAAAAAATGTTACATGCACAAAATGTAAGAAACTACTTTATTATTCTGGGAAGGAATATCTTTAATGTACAAAAAATGCTAAATGCACAAACTGCAAATATTAAATGTATAGTAAGTTTGCTTCGTGAAAAAATTTTAGAGTCTAATTTTGCATATGTATTGTTCCAGTTCCACAACAGTTATTAAGCAAGTGAACATTTAAAAAATATATTTATAGTTATATTATTCACAGTTTAGTTAGTTAATATAGCATTATGTTTTGCCATAAACTTTAGCATAGTAATGTAATTATTCCATATTTTTGTAAATCGAGTATTAAGCTACATAAAGTATTTTAAACCAAGTTTTGTCTGGGTATTATCTTAAAATTTCATTAAGATGAAATTTAAATACATTAGGAAAGAATGTTAAAATGAGGAACAGTTCTAAATGACGGTTTCAATATGTTCGGTACTAAAATTCAACACGGACCCTCTCTGCCTTCGGCACTTATATCAGGCACATGCGCATGCTTTCTTTAGTTCCTTTTCCACAGCTAATGGGTTCATGTTCTTTAAAAAAAAAAAAAAAAAAAAAACTTTTTTCGACATTATTTTTTTATTCAACATATCTTATTACATGGTGTATTAGTAAAAAAATGGTGTACTGATTTTTTTTCTTTTTTCCAGAAATTACGATTAAAAAATAGTGGTATGTTCTACTCACAAATTTACTTAAATGTTGTTGACTAAGATTATTAATTTAATTAGAATTTTTGAAAACAATTTCGTTGAAATACAAAAGGTTGTTTCTGAGTTATGGAAACCGGGCACAGCTTGATAAGGGTCAAAGGCTTCCACTTATACTGGATCAAACCGGAAATTCAACTCCCCCTTGAAAATATATTTCATAAAAAGTTGGAATTAAATAATTTTAAATATTGAAAAAAGGCTGAGATTTAAGTAAATTTCCATAAAAAATATTTATTTTTCTTTTTAAAAAATCCCTTTTTGATAAAATAAAATCATAGTTATCGATTTTCTCTTTTTAAGAAAGATATGAAGCAGAATTGTGTTTTATATATGTATCTTAAATTTGATATTACAACTTCAAATAAATTAGGAAATTTGAACTACATTAAAATTTTACGCTGTGGTTTTTATCACTCACCAAAATAAAAATTGGGCTTTTTAAAAAAAAGATAATAGGGTGCGTTCTTTTCTTCTAAAAGACGCTACCCTCCTCCTACAGCTAATGAAATTTCAAGGAGAGTTTTGATTGAACAGTCGTAACAAAGAAGCTCTTTTTTGTTGGGACTAAGTTCATGATGTTATTTCACGTGATTTAACAGTGAACTATCCGTCACGTACAGATCTTGTTTGCAAGGCCCCTTCCTAGGACGACCTTCTTGCAGGATTTCATTGGTAGAATTAACATGATCTGATGTCATGCATTCCTTCTTAACCATGTGAAATCTTTTGTGACCGCTAATGAAGTTAGCGATGGACAGCCTAGCAACAGGGTTGATATCTAATCAGCATGTGATTTTGATAAAATATATGCTGTATTTAGTGCTGTTTAATGAATTTTAATTAATATTCCATCATTATTAAAAAGTAAAAATCCTCGTCCCTTTAGCCTCGTACGTGCCGCAGATTTCACTAGCCATTGCAAGCACACAGAGCAAAACTTTATTTTATTTATATAGGTAAATATTATTTATAATGTATAATACTTATAAAAAATTCTCAGTTGTAGGGATTTTCTATCTACTATTTTACAAGATTACTTTTTAATGATTTTCGAAAACCGAAATTCCAATGAAATGTATTGGTTTGAATATTGTTTGGTAATTTCCTCATTTATTATGGGATCGTGCGTCACTCATAAATATAAAAAATTAGTCAATTGTTAAAATTTTCTGTTTCACCATTATTTGTCTTTAATTATATTTAATGCAGCTAGCAAATATATCCAAAGAATGCTGATGCAATCAAGGAATTCCTTTGATATAAAATGTTAATGAAAGAATATAAAAGTTTACATTTTTTTAAAATAGCGGTTTCCTCGTATCTCATACTTGTTCCATATTTAGATTTCCATTCTTATTATTTAGCAAATAGAAAAAGCAACTTCAGTATTTTGCATAATTTTGCGGGAAAAGACATTTTTTTTACCTGTAACCGCTTTCTTAATCATCTCTGTCGGCCAGAAAATGCTGTTGTTGCAGCATAGCCATTATGCAAAATCTGGTACTTAGGAAAATGGACATGTTAAAAACAACACAAATAAAGTGGTACAGAAAATATATGTGAAATAAATTTTATTATTCTGAGATAAAAAGTATTTAACTTACAAAAAATTTTACATGCACAAAATACAAGAGAAGTGTTTTATTATTCCGGAAGGTATATATTTAACTTAGGAAAAATGCTACATGCACAAATTACAAATATTAAATATATAATAAGCTTGCTTCGTGAATAAAGTTTAGTATATTATTTTGTATATGTATTGTTGCCGTTCCATAGCAGTTATTTTGCAAGTGAACATACTTAAAAAAAATTGATATATTATGCACATGCACATTTAATTTAGTTAACATAGCATTCGGTTTTCTCATAAACTTAAGCATAGTATGTGTAAATCCATTTTTAAGCAACATAAAATATTTCAAACCATTTGTTGTCTGGGTATTATCTTAAAATTTCATATTAAGATAATACTGAAATAGAAATTTAAAAGTAGTAAGTAATGTTAAAATGAGGAAAACTCATAAATAAAGTTCTCAATATTTTCAGTACTTATTCCGACACGGACTTCAGCTGCCATCTACACCTATGGAAATTACACTGCGCAAGCTTCGAAAAATCTTTTAGTTCCATTTCCACCCCTAGTGGGCGCATGTGATAAAAAATATCCGGAGACGGAAAATACACAGAAATTAGATGAAAGACCTATTAAAAACTGAAATATTGATGAAATACGTGATAATAATAAAAAAAAACTGCTATTAAAAAATCATTCATATCAACACTATTCTGAAGACACAGAAAGTTATAAGTGTCATTTATATTTTAAATACATTTTTATAACCTTGACAAGAATAAAGAGTATACCATTTCCAAATTCACTTTCTCACTATTAAACTTCAATATGTGTGTGAAAAATTCTGTGTGCGGCATTTACTTTTATCAGTTACTAGCAGCCTTCGCCCGCTACGCTGGTCGGTTATTTTAAAGTAATCTTGTATCAAACAAAATGCATTTAGTAACGGCTAAAAACGTAATATCTAATCAAATAGCCCAAATAGTTGTCTTAATCGTATAATCTCACATTACCTGTTTCAAAATATATATTGACGACACAATATACAAATGTTTAACTATTTTTAGCAGATTGAAGCGCGAACTTGAATTTCGCACTTCTACATATAATTATAGGCCTAGCCAAAAAAAATATTTTTGTCAGTTTCCTGGTTCTAGATAGTCATTTCCTACCAATTTTGGGTTGAAAAAAAACGAATATGTGAATGAAATGTTTTTATTAGCTCTTGTTTTCAAGATACAATACAGCCCACTTGAGAAAGACACACAACATCCCACACATTGATTTAAAAGCAAATTGAAGAAGAAAAAAAATTCCTATGTAATAAATGCAATATAATAGGTATGTTTCCCTAAACAATGTTCATTTTTCAGAAAGCAGTGGTTGTTTTTAGCCTATTCTTGCAAATGTTTCCTTTTGAATTGCCTCTTGTATGTCAACGCCGGAGCATCTATCGTAACAGTCCAGCAGTAGTCGGCCAGCATTCACTCATCCCAACGACCCTGCTATCTGCGTTCCATTACACAGATATCTTTGTGAAACCTTTCACCGTGCTCATCACTTACAGCTCCACACTTTTTAAGGAAAAAATTAAGTTGGAAATGGAGGGAATGAAGTTTCAGAGACATGTTGCATCCAAAATCATGGTACTTTGTAGGAGTTCTTTCATCAACTGTTGGTAGTTTTCGGCTTTTTTGTTGCCTATAAATCCTCCTACCACACTTTTGAAGGCTTCCTTCTCTTTCCCTTCCAAAACTTTATCAAAAGCAATGTCCTTCATTATTATGCGTATTTGAGGGCCCACAGAGATTCTTTCTTAAACCTTTGATTCACTCAGTCTTGGAAATTTCGCTGTAAGGTACTGGAAAGTCTCTCCATCCTTGTTCACGATTTTCACGATGTTCATAAATCGCAGCTTAATGTGCAGGGGTTAAGCAAAATGTTTTTTGGATTAACTAGAGGCTCATTTTGGACATTTCTATCTCCGGGATTTAGATTTCTTGAAGGCCATTTGTCTTTTATGTAGTGAGAGTTTTTATCTCGATTGTCTCACAAACACAGAAAACAGCAGTTCTTAGTATAGCCTAATTGCATTCCCAGGAGTAAAGCACTTACTTTCAAGTCACCACAAACCTGCCATTATGATCGTATTTGATTTTGATTGACTCGAGAAGTAATTTCACATTCCCGCCACATTTTAGTTTCCTGCATGTGAACGGAATATCCAATGGGAATGGAAAGAATAATGTTGCCGTTGTGTAGTAAGACTGCTTTCTAACTAAGTTTGAAAGAGTCTATAAATAACCTCCACTCTCGTGGATCATGAATTCGGTTCATTGAATTCATCAAACCATTAATATCAGTACAAGCAACAACATGTTCTTTCTTCCAAAAAAAATAAAGAAGATTCTTATGATGAGCCCTGTATTCTGTGATTTTGACTTCTAGTTGAATTCTGTACAGAGAATGCAGTTGAGAGAAATTACAGCTATTAGGAGTACCAACTTTCGAACATTCGATTTCCCATAAAACAGCCATAGTGAGATTTCTCAGTTTGGTTCTTATCTTGAAAACAAGAGCCAATCTCAACTTTTTATGTTGATTTTCGTGTTTAGCGAGACAAACTACTTCGGAAATAACTATTTTTGAGCTCGAAACATTTTTTATGTTGGGTAGTACCGCTGCAAAGATGTATCGAAATGTCCTAAAATTACGACCATCCATTATACCCTCTTAGGGGAATTTCTAATATAGATAAAATACTTGATGATTTCAGTAAGTACATGGAAACTAAAAACAGAAGGAATTAAAAAATAACAAACCAAAGGGAGGCTATAAGGAAGCCATATTTGTTGAAAAGTCATGAGACGGTATTGCCTCGTTGTAGAAAGTAGAAAAGGCGCAAGAAAGTGTAAAAAGATAAAGGAGTTTAAGTAAGTAAAATTAAATTTTTTTGGCAATTGGTACCAAAACAGCCAAAGAAATAAAAATGAAAAGCTCTCCTTGTGGAAAACTAAAAGAATGATGAATGGGATCAATATTTTGTATTGATTTTTTCTCCGTTATTTAAGTTCAGGTGCATAGTTAAACTGTTATTAGAAGACATTTTGCTTAAGTACGTTAAACGTACTCCCAGGAGCGGCAATGGAAGTGCATAATATGAATAAGTTGTAATAGGGCTAAACAACGATATGTAACATGAAGGGTGTCGGCCAAATTTAGAAAAATGCTCCCCGTGGGGGCAAAGTGGTAGAAGGGGCTTGGGAGGAGTATAACATAAAATATTAGTCACAGAATTTACAGTAATATGAACTTTACAATCACATGATTAGTGTCGACAAAAGTTGAAAAAAAACATCCCAAGGTTCCAACTATCGTGTCCCTCCCCCCGAAAACCAAAAAAAAAAACAGATTTAAAATGATAAAAACAATGCAAAATTCAAAAAAGTTCGAAAATTTCGAATTCGGCTAAATTTGGGGTTCGAAATGGGGAGGGGGAATGAATGGTACATTATTTGAAAGAGAGGTCCGAGTGACGATATATCACATGACGTTTCCAAAAAAATCTTCAGAATTTTCGACCCCCACTTTAGCTTCCCCTCAGGGGTGGAAACTTTAAAATCGCCGAAACACATGTTTAATTATATTTATAATAGATTTGTTTTCTGAAATTTCACGTTCCTATTTAAAACGGCCGCTGAGATGTGCCAAATGATCTAAACTTTTCGACCCCTTTACGGGGGTAATTTGTAAAATTTCTGAAATATGTGTTTAATTTTTTTAGTACATTTATAATTTCGAATTTTACATTCGTACCTATAACGACTGCTGAGATATAGCTAGATGTTCAAAAATTTTCAAAATCCCGTCTTAGTGCACGCTTGCATTATAAGAAGTATATTTTCACCAGTTTTGATACTTCTAGATTCAGTAGTTTGGGCTGTGCCTTCATTATCAGTCAGTCAGAACAAACTATTTTATATAAATATAGACTACTATTGGCATTTTAGCAAGGATCGCAAATTTTTAAAAATATATTATAGTCTATGTTCACTGGAAATAATGTAGCTTTCCAACGGTGAAAGAATTTTTCAAATCCATCAAGTAGTTTTGGAGCCTACTCAATTCAAACAAACGATCAAACCTCTTTATAATATTTGTATAGATGGTCAATAACATAAAAATGACATTTTTTTCACACAGCATGCTGCCTTTTTTTTTTATCTTTAAAAATGTTATGCTAAAAGGAAGTACCTTTCCTTGTAATCTATGTATGCGGGAACATTTAAATTTTATTTTATTTTATTTTTTTAATTATTTGATATTTTAAAGCTTCTAATGACTATTAATCCTTTCAAAAATTTATGATAGCCACTTTTTTCAACGGTATCTTGACAGCCTTTTTATGCAAGACAATAAGAACAACATAAATTTTGCTTAAAGGAGGTAAATATCGTGACGCGTATTAGATTTTGTTTGGAATTTGCAGCTAATTTCATTTATATATTTGTCGCCTGAATAAAATTAGAAGTAACAAAAGAGCTTCAATGTATGAATAGTGGCTTGAAATGATGCAAAAAATATTAATAAATATTTTCTTTCATAATTAATAAGGTTAATATTTCAAAAATATGCAACAATTATAGATAATCAGTAATAGTAATATTTTAAAACAAGAAGTGCTATCTTCTCATCAGTTATTTTCTTGTAATACCTTATGTACTATAATGTTTGGTTTGTTTTAATATGTTATAAGTAGCTAAAATTTGTCATTTTAGGCCTAATGCTGACAAATTGGATGAAATAACATATCTCCACTATGAATTAACCTGCAAGCGCCTCTGATGATTCTGTAGGTTATTCATAGTTTTTTTCTTTCATCTTTAGATTTTTACCAATTTGTTCATACATTTCTGATTTCATTTTAATTATACAAACATATATATATATATATATATATATTATGGACACATTAACTTGCATATTTCAGCACAAATTACTTCCAAAATGATAGATAAAATCAAAAGGCAGCCTATATCGGACAACTTCGTTAATGGGCACAATCCGACCAAAGAGGTGGAACCAGGGAGGGTTTTGTGAAAATCAAAAATCACCCTGCTTCTTAACTATAATAGATATCAAATCAGCTTAAAGTTACTATTACTTCTATTAAAAGGACCTAAAATTTACATATGACTGATTTATATTAAATTTAATAGTGGATATAAAGAGCAGGAAAAATCGGATTTAAAGGAGAAAAAAAAATCATGATTTCGTCAATTCTGAAATTATCAAATGTAATTAAATTTATCATAAGTCTTTTTAAGATTAATTAGAATATTTATGTAAACAAGTTTTTTAATAGGACCAGCTCTAACTTAAAAAATCATAATGAAAATAAAAATAGAAACAAGAAGGAGGAGAGAAAGGGGTTAACAAAAAAATCCATAAATTGGTCAGTCCACAAGATATCAAATCCACATAAATTTATTATGTATCTTCTTGCTATTATCTACAACTTTTATACTGACAAGTTTTAGATAAGACAAACTCTTAAAGCAGAAACAAATTAAAAATATATAGCGGTTAAAGAAAAAAATATATATATGCCTTAAATCTAATCATGTGTACTCAAACTGTTTATTGTCTGACATATTTTAAATTTTTTTTTGCCTTCATCCGCATCCAATCGGCAAGATCTCTTATTCAAAAACTATATACTGTGTCGTTTGAGTCGATTTTTTTAATAAAGGTAAAATATGTCTACAAAATTGCTGTCAAAGAGGACATTTTAATCCAATTTTCCGAAGCGATAGTGGTAGAAATGGAAAATAATTGTTTATAAACCAAGTTCTCATTAATTGAACGAAAAAAACGAGCCAATTATATATTCATTAAAAAAACTGCGTTAGCAGGTTTTAGGTTGGAAAATGCGTGGAAGTTTACAAAATGTTGGATGTGGTAAAGTTATTTTATTTATTTTTTAATTTTTTTAATAGCGCCTTAATATGATTCTGTTAAAATCAACGCTTTCAAGAAAATGAAATTAAAAATTCGTCAAGTGTCAAAAAGAGACTTTTCAAAAAGAAATTTGTCAGAAATCTTAACGAAATCGTAAAGAAATCGTAAAGAAATTTGTCAAAAGCAGTTTATATCAAAACTTAACTTAGTTTCTGTTACTGAAATCAACTTCTGAAAATACCTGTAACTGTATGCCGTACCTGCAGGAATTTTTATTAGTTGTAGACTCCTACTCAGAAACTGTTAATGAGCCACTGCGAACATTGCAAGAAAGACCAGTGATATAAATATTTGAAAGTATAATAAAAAAAGCCAGACCCGTGATCTGAAAATGTTTGATTATACGTTACTTTGTCCAATAAATGTTACCGATAGCAAATTGTCAGTACGTGATTTTAAGAAAGGGGGGGCGGTATAAGAAACTAATTACACAATATAATTTTTTATGAAAATTTGAGGCAAAATCATGCGAATATTTAGAAAATTTATTTTGAGTAGAAAAAATATAAAATGCAAATCCTGTGATTCAATAAATAACAAGTAATTAATATTTAAAAGGAATTTTATTTTAAATCATACTATTATGTCTAATTGTAAAATTTTATGTTTGAAATTTCTATTTTAATGAGAAGTACTTTTACATAAATTATACCCTCACGTTATTAATGAAACTTCGATTAGGGTTAAATATTTTCATAAGAAATGCTTCTAAACAAATTGAGCTTCTGTTTAATTACTTTGAATTCTCTTGCACATACTTTATATTAAATGATCAAAATGACCCACTTCCATGAAGATAACGCATACTTAATTCTAATAATGTAGCAGGCTTTCTAATATTGCATGTATAGTTGATTCTAAATAGACATCGTACATCTTCACAATATTGGTTACTACCGATAGGTATTAGACTCTTAATCTTTGTAAGAAAACATATATTCTAGTTTAACAATTCATAATATATATTTTGTGAAATTCTTTGATTTCGTCGTGTTTTCAAAATAAAACTGTTATTTCTAATCTTACACTTTAATGTGAACTAAAACTAGAAATAAAAGTCCCTTGTATAGTAAATTCGAGAATAAATATGTAAACTATTTAATTACAATTATCCTTCTATTTATCATGAAGCACTGTAAAATGTTATGGTATGTTTCTGAACGACGTACTCATTGAAGAGTTTTAGTTCGATTTACGTTTAATAGATTCTCATGGTATGAAACATTTAGTGCCCTTTTATGGGGATCAATAAAAATGGAAGTATGTTATATATTCCTGCTTAAGACGCTACATTTGGGCTTCGAAATAGCATGCTATATAATTGAAAGTGTTATTTGTGTAACCTATTATTTGTGAAATGCTCGCTTGCGTTTAATGAATGTGACACTGAAGATATATATCTCTAAATGTTTAAACAAATACAATAAAATTACATTTCTTCGTATTGGCTGCAAGTAAAATTAAATGTAATGCATGAATATTAAAAAAATATTATTTACGAAATATATTTAAGATATTTTTAAAACACGAAAAAACGCAGTATTTATATACAAGATATGTAAACACTTACATTTTTAAAAATCACAACCCAGTTTAAAAATGCGACATCTTTGTTTCTAAATCTAATTATATAGGGAAAAAGTAATGATATTTTCATTTTAAAATTATTATAAGCTATTAAAAATAAATTTATGAAGAATCAAAAATGTAGTCAACTTCCTTTTACCTGCTAATGTCTTTGTAAAATGTCTAAATTGAAATTATTTTTCCCGACTAGTTTGAAAAATAAATCCACCCAGTTAAAACTAATAAAATGCATGTTATGACTTATATGACTCACTTTTAAACAAATAAAATTTAAAGAAAAATAATTCACATAAATCAAGTATTTTCTAGATCATGCAAACACACGACAAATATGTCACATATTTTAAATAGACGATATAAAGACCTTGGTAAACTGATACACATATTTAGAACAGTGCACTGGATATTTGTGTTTCAATGGTTAAAAAAGTGTTTCACTTGCACTAGTAATAAAATTAGGTACTTCTACGTTATCCCGTCGACCAATTTCGCCAAGTTATACAAATCGCCAAACTAATAACCAAATTATACATGTTGACATATATTTTATTTTAAATAACGAATAAACAAATAATTAGTAGAATATTAATAAAAATATTAATAAAAAGTCGAAATAAAAATGACTTAATGACATTTTAAACACGTGAATCTCGTTTAATGTCATTGAATGTGACATTCACGATCATCCATTATTGGCATTTAATCTTATAGTTTGGCGATAATTTTTTGGTCGACGGGATAACCTAGAAGTACCTAAAATTGTGACCTACTATTTATGAAATAAGCTTGTAGCAATGCATCATGCTAAGTAATATTCTGATAAAATGCACAAAGTGTAATTAAGAGCATTTATTGCATTATTGCAAAGCACAAACCATGAAAAGAGCTGCTAAATAATAGAATGTTTGGCATCTCCAGAGAATTTTTGGAGCACTAAGGAAATGCATGGCTAAAGATCATTAAAGAAAAAAACCCATTCTTCCTTTCCAAACTGTTACTCAAACTATTCCAAAACAAATGTGTTATATGAAGGGATAATAATTTTGTTCTATGTTGTCATTTCATAGAAAACATTGGACATTAAGGATAAAACTGACTGAAACTGTTTAAATACGTGGAATGCTTTTAAATTTGAGCACTGATCGAAGCTCGTTCTATAAAAAATTTATCTCAAACCACACCATTGGCGGTCGAGATTGCTTTCTTCCAAAAGTACGCCCATGTAGAATGATTCCTGCAGTATACGTTGCTCATTAAACCGTTTATGATATGATTTGAACGAAAAGTAGATATGTCTGTTCATGGGATGAGCTTCTGTTCTTCATTTACCTATTGCAATGACATTAATTTCCTATGACTGCTATGACTGCTATGCTTTCCCCTGACTGTGAATGCTATTCATTTACCTGTGACTAAAATATTCAAATTTATTCGCATTTATTCCGTTAAACTGTAGAAAATATGTGCTAAAATAGCGAGAAAATGCAGCGTAAATCCACAGACAAAAATTTTGGTGAAACTGGTAATTGGTTTCTAATTCCTTGGTAATTTTATCCTAGACATCATGTTTATAAGGTAAATTATCCTTATAAATAGCCTACATCACACTTCGATGACTATTGTTTATTTTGGGGCAATATTGTTTTCCGCTACAATTGTCACATGATGACAACAATCTAGATTTATATCATGAAAATCTCTCAAGAGAATCTGTGAAGATTCGAAATGATTTATTAGCCATCTTAAAATCAAAATATCTTCTTTTATCAACATCCCATAAAACCAAGAAGCATTATAAATTTGTAAAAATGTACATTTGAATGTTACGCCCTAAGGTCACATTAGATCCAATATATAAAACAACATATCTCGAATTCTTAGAAAAACGAAAAATTAATTATTCCTACCGAGAGAAATAACAATATTTAAAAAAAGTTCTAATTTTAAAATTTTCTCAAAGAGATTTTTCTTCACAATACAAAACTTGAATGCAATAAGAGAATAAAAGCGGTCTTCACATATTGACCTAAGGTGGCACGTTTACAGGATGTTTTGTGACGCATTATGTTTTACATTGTAATAAATTTATGCACCAATCTTAAATCACTACTTTGATCAATATAAACTGTTAATAACTAACAAAAATAGATCGAAATAGGCAAAAGATATAATACAGTTTTTTGTTCTAGCTCATTAAATTTTTGACTGTGGTGTTTATCATTGATACATCTTTTTGAATAAAATTGTCCATCATACACTTATACTAGGGTATATTTAACAGGAAACTACCACAAAAATGTACATTTGTAAATGATTGGATATAAAAATGATACGCCAGTCTTCGGACGTAATCAATGTTATGTGTTTATGATTATCTTTTCCCAAGCATTATTGATTTCTTAATCGTTTACTGGATTCCCAATTCTCTTAAATACTCAGCCACAAAATAACTGAAGTTGAACCAAAATCCACTCATCTCACGATTTGAAAGTAAGCTTCTCGTAAAGAGTTGAAATAATTCATTGAAGGAGTTGTTTTTAAGCATTTTAAATCAAGATGAGTAATTTAAATAAGAAATTTAAATCAAAATGAGTAAAACATTTTAAAAACATTTCATTCACGATCTAATAAATTACAGCACTTTCCTGAGAAGCTAAACATACTCTTTCGTTTTAAGAGCGTGCATGATATGAATTTTAGGGTACATTCGGAGCTTCTGTTCTCTTTTTATTATTAATTCTAGTAGAAGAAAATAGTTTATAATATTGAATTTATTTTCGTTATTTAGTATGTAAAAATTCACGCATAAAAATGTTGCTATTTTAAAAGCTGTGAAGTCCTACAAAATTTATCACGCATGGAACAGTAGTATAAGACGTTGAAACAGACAGAGCTCTTAAAAATCATTAACAAAAGAGGATTATTAATATATATTAACATTTTTTAATGTCAAACCTCAAATTAATGGTAAATTAAAATTTCATAAATCAGTAACTGCATTATGCCTGAATTAAGTTTTTAACACAAATATTTTATTGACGAAATAAAATAGTTATAAATAACAAAGTATTATAAAGCAAAATTTAATATCATTAAAAAAAATTAAGTATAATAATTTTAAATTGGACAACTATACCATAAGTTATAATAACGTTTTTAATAGAGGTTGTGAAAATTTTATTAAAAGAAAATGGAACGTTTTATCTGTTTTTTTATTGCAAACTTGTATAATAACTGTAGGATTTATTATCAAATTGTTTTATGAAAATATATGATTCATGAAAGAAACAATGCCATACTTATAAAAGCGGTATTTTTTAAGGAATGTTAAAACTACACTTTTCCTGATATTTGAACGTTTTGCACCTGCAGATAAGTTACACTGATAATTCGTGAACTTTAATACACCATGTGAAAGAAAAAAGATTTGATGTTAGTTCTCAAATCAGGAAAGTACCTTGCAGGCCCGTTGTATTACGAATATTTTAAATTTGTTTTGCATTTACTACTTTCTATTTTACACAATATACGATTTCATGTTACATTAATGTTCTGTGTTATTGGACAAGGTAGGAGTTTTCCGATTTCTAGTAAATAAAACTTAATTAATAAGGAATGACGATTTCAATATAACTTTACAATTAGTTACAAGTATACAATTTTCCAATACCGTCAGCTCCGATTACCATGCTATTATATCATTTTAAGCACAAATAGTTGTAATGATTTTTAATAGTTTTTTGCTGAAAACATTTCTTAAATACTAGAAGATAGCCCGTCAAAATGATGTGTTTCCATTTTTAAAAGGATGATAAAACATTACAACAACTTTGGTCAATCGTGCCCACTTTAGGCTTAAACAATTTTGTAAAATACAAAGATTGAACATGAGGGAAAAATCTAAAAAAAAATCAATAGAAATCTGCATTTTAAACTATAACAAAATTATCTGGTGGATGGGGAGGGATTGTAATGAACAAATGGTTAATGCATAAATTTTAAAAGAATAAAGTAAGGTAAAATATCAATTATAAAAGAATGCATTGTGAAACTACAGCCAAAAAATATTTTAAAATACTGAGAAAAAATAACAAAAATATCCGAAATGTATAAAAATTTTCTCATTTTGGCCATTTCAAGATGAATATGAGAGGGTAGCCAAATTATTAATGGAATGGATTAAAAAATGGCATAGAATATGCTGCTAATGAATTTCACTCACAAAATTACAGTAATTATTTCACAAAAAAATGTAAATTAACATACATAAATATTGCAAAACATGTACTAATAATGATATTTTAAAACATTTGTGAATTAACTATTTTATACCATTAGCTAATACTTAAAAGAAAATAATTTATAATATCGAAAGTAAATGTCAACAATAAAGAGTAAACAATTGTGATTCGTTATATGACAATGAAGTCATTCACGGCTGTAAAAAAATCAATCAATCAAAATAAATTAATAAATAAATAAAGCAACACGAATATAAAAATTTTAACAATATTGTATTTAAAACGCACCTTCGCTTTTCTTAAATAAAAAGTTTTAATTAAACACTATTAAAAATTTGACTGTTTTGCTGCCTCTTCATTACACAGCTTTTATAGAAAATGATTACTTTACCGTATTACACTGTTAAAAATTTGAACCATTTGTTGCAGCGTCACTCCACAGCTTTTATAGAATATCTCTTTTATGACCAATGAGAATGCTCCATATCACACTAAAGTAACCGCTTTACATAAAAGCAGTGGAGTGATGCTACAGCAAATGGGTCAAATTTTTAACAGTTGTTGCAGCATCACTCCAACGCTTTTATAGAAAACGGTTACTTTGTGTGTGTTACTTACAGTGTATTCAATAAAAGCTGGGGATTGATGATGCAGCAAAAGGGTCAAATTTTTAACAGTGTACTGCTAAAAATTTCACCCATTTACTCCAGCGTCACTTCACAGCTTTATAGAATGCCTCTTTTAAGACCAATGAGAATGCTCCATAACACAGCAAAGTAATCGTTTTCTATAAAAGCGGTGGAGTGATGCTGCAGCAAATGAGTCAAATTTTTAATAGTGTGAATATTGTGTTTGAAATAGGGAAAAGATTTCAAAGCACAGTAAAATGTAGTGACGTCATTTACAGCTCAAACTGTAAATCTGACAAATGAGAACGCTCCATTACGACTCTGGAACGCTTGCATTCGACAAAAAATTGATAGCCTTTAAAATCGGAGATAACTTTTCGCAATGCAATTTGTCATTGGTCACAATAAGTGTTCTTTCTCGTGGATGGGTTGACCCTCGGAATCGTTATACACGGAGGGATTTTATATACATAATATAAATCAATAACTAAAACATTCTGACATACGTAAAAACAGAAAAAAATCGTTTTTAATGAATAAAATACCTTACATTATTATAGAGTTTGCAGTAAATTTTATAAAAGCACTATAAGAATTCTACATAAATATCGAATCAATTCAAAATAATATGCTAAATATTTATCATTTTTTTCACAGTGAAAATAAAGAATAGCTGACCTAAATATTTAGCATTATGAGGCTACCGGTATAGTAAATAAATAAATAAAAAACATGAACTGAGAAAAATAAATGTAAGGGTTGTAATTCTGAAATCTTCATGAGAAAACGAATACATCAAAATGAAAAATCTTTTTGATACACCCATAAAATACTTTACAGCTATCTGAATTTATTTTAGCAGAATATTGGAAAACTGATATTTTCTCATTTTTCTGTCCCCTTAAAATAAATGTTATATTTAAAAATTTCAGAGATTTACATTACAACACATGAGACTATTGCATGACATTTTCAAACTCAATTTAATCATTTTAGTAAGAAAAAAAGGGAAAAAGAAAGAAAATAAAGGAAAATAAGAGAATAACGTTTTAATAATACCTCGTGTAAATGTCATTATACGTATTTTTATGCATTTGTAAGAGAGATATTTTTTTAATATCTCGTGTTCAATAATCCAATTACAGATATCCCATACATCATTAAACAATCCGTACACTACGTACATGCTTCATTCAATAAATTATTTGAATGATCCAGCTGGGATTAACTTTGTCTTCGTCAGCTCGTTAGAGGTGATATTGCTTAGTGGCAAGAAAATCTTTCTTACAATTATTCCCGCTCCATTAATCGTATTAAAGATGATGAAATTACAGAATCTAAATATTAAATAACTTCGCAGAATACTGATTGATCTTGGAATCAGAATTCTGACTTTAACCACGGGATTTTCTTTATACATTTAATGTGTTTAAAGCAATACGATGAATAATATTAATAAAAATATATTTTATTTCTTTAAAAAAAAGAGAAAAAAAATCATCTTTATTTGTTAGGATAGAACTGATAATATACATATATAAATAAATAAATAAATAAATAAATAAATAAATAAATAAATATATATATATATATATATATATATATAATATGTGTGTGTGTGCAAATATATAAATACATTTAAATAACAAACTTGTTTATATTTAACAACAAAGCTTGGAATATTTTCTTTTTTCTATTTTTCTTTAAATCCGTAAAAATACAAACTTTTGTGTACAAGTAAATGGTTTAAAAATGTTTTTTAAATATATTCAGCACTAAAGGAAAAGAAAAAAATCACGACTGAGTGAGTTAAATTCATTACATGTCAATGAAAATTATTATTGTGTTTTCTGATAATATTGATTTTTTTTAGCTGAAATACGTTTTTTCTGTCATACATTTTTGTTTTTATCGTTGGTACATAAATATAATTTTTGTTTGTAGTTTCTGTTTCTGAATAAACTCCCGTTTTTATAAAACTCAGTCCGGAAAAAAAGATGTTTTTCTTAGTCACAGTTTTAATCCCAATTATAACTACTACGCTAAGGCATAGAAGCATGACATTTTTCATGAATTTAAACTCAATATTAAATTATACACTATCAAACTTTTTTTACCATATACAGATATGAGAAACTACCTCAGACTAATCTTATGAAAAGTCTTTTTAATGTAACATAGTACATATAAGGTGCAACAGGAAGTCCAGAAAAATTAAAACTTAAAAACAGATAAAAATGAATAGAGGAATTAATTTTCGTACGTCAATTATGTGCTTAATTCGAGAGTGAGTGCATGTCTTTAATTGCAAAATTTTCGATTTCGTCGCAGAAAATATCCGAAATTTCAAAAATAGACAATTGTAAAATTATCAAAGGCATTCGGTTTGAAATAAATAGTTTTACTTTACAATAATATAAATATATTATATTATTGTAAGAATATTATTATGTATAATTTTTTTAGCTGTTCATCTGTTTTTAAGCTGTTAAATTATGTTTTTCTTTTCAAAAATGTGCAATTTTCGATACATATCACTATTTGCATTCAAAATTGTTTCATTATTATGCAGATGGGCATATATATATTTTAATGAACAGTAAAATTATTGACAACTGTAAGCAAGCTTCGTTTTTATTTTTGTGTATGTATTGGAATTCATGTGTATTTATTAGGTTGAGCAATTACGTTGAGTATAACAATAGAAGTTTAGGAATTTCAGTCCAAACGTGGCTTCATTTTATTATAGCCTATTTTGATCAAGGGAAGACAAGAGATGACGACCCAGGGAACTCAGGTTTCGCTTTGGAGTATAAGTGAAATTCCGGGGGGAGGGAGAGGGAAGCCTCTTTCGATCAATGCAGTACTTCTACAAAGGCAGTCGATTTGAATCCTTTAATGACTTTGAAAAATCATGACAAGAGTTTTTCGATTCCAAGGAGCCACATTGGTTTTTCCAGCAATTCCTGAATATGAAAGACTGATGGCAGAAAGTCGTAAACTGTAAGTGCCTCTAATTTGAAGAATAGTGTTTGTTGCCTTTGTTATAATTTTACTCTTAACAACGCAATTTTCACAAATTTCCCAGAACGTTTTGCTCAACGTAGTAGATGTTATTCAAATTCATTAAAACTTTGTATTGCAAACTGGAAACTTAAAATCCTTCTATCACAATCCGGAATACTGCGATATCAATAGTAATGTATTGGGTAGCGGCGCATATTGATAATCATGTCATAGAGTTCACAAATGGATTTTCAGGATTAGCAAAAATTCGATTGTTATACTAAAACGCAAGGTATCGGACAAGTCATATCTTGGTAAGAAACTCATTAAAAACCGTTTTTTGCGACTTATTTGTATGTTCATCATTGTGTTCTGCTCAATAATTAATGATATATTAATTGTATAATTTTTTCTTAAGATTAGTCATAACTATAATTCCAACTATTTAACCGAACATCACATAAAATGTCCATATTCATAAAATTATTTTCAAAAGGATCAAGTAATTAACAGGACATCTCTTTTTAACCAGTTAACTGATCAACGTTTTTGAAAAGAAAATTTTAAATAATGAGAAGTATTTTCATGATTATTACGGAGATTCTAATGTATTATCACGGGTTTTTTTCCCAATTCAATCAGAAGAATGCTCTAATTAAATTAATTTAAAATTTACAACAAAACAATTACTGATTAAAATAATAAGTCATCATTTGATGCCAGTACGAGGAACGAGCAAATCCTGATTGGTTAAAAATCGTTTCCCGTACGATGTACAGGAAAATCAGAAAAACGGTTAAGGGGTCAGATACCCTTTCAAGAATCCAAAAATCGATTTTTTTTAAAAAAATAGCTTATAATTAAATATGATTCTTTGGGAACATTGGAAAACAAACCGCATTCAAAAATTCGCATTAGAAGAAGAGTTATGTTTAAAAAACTTTGCGCTTTTCCTATACGATCAATTGGTGATTTAAACTTTAGCGTCAGTTTCCTCAAAACAGCGATTTTGATTATTGAGCGCACGATTTCTGGAAAATGGCAGCGTAGAATTTCACAAAATTTTCGCTGAATGTATTAAGCGTATACAGGCACAAAATGATCTATTATTGTGTTCCTCAAATTAGAAGTTTAGAATTCACGACTACTTTTGTGTAAAAAATATCTCGATATTTCAATTTCTTTTTAAATAATTTTTTTCTCTCTATCTATAAATTTTATTTTTTTTTCATTGTATTTCATTTTGAAAACACATTATATCTCTACTCATAAAAAAAAATCTCAGTTTGTTTTAGCCATTCAAATTTGAAAAATCGTGTGCGCAAGCCATGCAAGAATTATTCTTTCGTAAAAACTGTATTATTTTAAAAAATAATTTAAAAATCATTACATATGTGTATACTTTTTATGACAACTTTAACTAATAAAATAAATCCTTCTTAATATGTATTTTCAATTTTATAGTTAAAAGTCAATTAGATACAGAGTGACTGCAATGGTTACAGAGGTAATTTTTTCACGTATTTTTTTGGTTCAAAGGGTACCTGACCCCTTAAATATGTTGTGTGAAATAAATGTTCTTCTTCTAGGATGTGACAAAAGACATGAAATGCGTGCTCAAATTCTGTTTCTTTAATAAATTGAAGCAAAGAGTGTTGATGAGAAATTTTTTATAATAGAAATTCACAACAGACGAAATACTACGAAAAACATTGGCTTTCGTGATCGGGTTGCATTGCATTAAAAACACGTTTCCGGGTTTTCAAAGCAATAAAAGTCTTCTGATTAATAATCATAGATATTAAGCATGCAATTATATTTTAATTTGTACCGAATGCGAGCTTCAAAAACACTTAGATAAAAAATACGTTTTTCATGCATATGTTTGTTGTGAAAATATAAAAGAAATAATACTTGATTATAAATGTAAGAATGAACATCTGTCTTATATGCATTTATTTATTTATTTTATTATTATTTAACTAAGGGAAGCCGATACCCTTTTATATATATATTTTTTATTTAAGCAATTTAAGATACATTTATGGTATAATCATAAACGACTCAATGAAAGAAAATGATACCACCAAGAAATTGTTCAATTTTTCTGGTTAAATATATATATATATTTATATATATATTATTAGCATTTTTTTTGGAAAATTTAAATAAGTGTTAAATTGTTATTTCCAATAAATGTTATTTCTCATACAATTTTGAACTATTCTTTTTAATCTATTTGTAGAAGAGTGTTGTATATTTTAACTATCAGATATATTAGTTTGGAAGAAAAACATAAAATGCGCAAATACACATAAAATAACAAGTGAAAACGGATTTTTTTGCATTTTTATGTGTAAGGAAAAACTTTTTACTTTACTCTAAATACGATATTTAATTTTATCAAATAGAGAATAAGAAAAAACACAAACAATTTTCGAGTCAATTGAAAAATACACATAGTTTTTTTTATCATTTTGAACATAGCTATTCCTCGATTAAAAAAATAGAGAATAATAATTTTTAAGTGAAGTGGATTGTGGTATTTAAAGGGATAGCGATGCAATAAAATCACTTTAAACTGCATTTATAATACCCAGTTCTTTATGAAACATCATCAGAATGTACTCGGGATTATAATATGAAATTTGAGAAAAAAATTAGAAAATCGATATTTTCGTTACTTTTCGCCGAATGAAGGATTCCCAGTTCCCTCAAGTCCATAAATTTTAGAGTTTTAAACAGAACAGATTATTTGTATTTGTAATGTATTTCAAATAATTTTAATAAATTAGAACTTACGCCAAACGTTTCAAGATCGTTAAAATGCTATCAGGAATCTTTCGCTTAAAATTCAGGTATTTTCCAGTTTCAAACTATGACAGATTATGTAGTCAAAATTTTAATTAATGTGTAATTGGCAAAATTAAGAATAGTTAAACAATTACGAAAAATAAATAATATTTTAGTGATGATTGTCACTAAAATGATGATTGTCATTCACAATGCACTCCAAAATTTTGCATTATTTTTAACAGTATAATTTAAAAATATATGAAGTTTAAATTTTTTATTTTTTTTTCTAAAAACCTCTAAAAAATAAGCTCAAATTGCGACCACATACGGTTAGAATGATTTATTCTCGTGAAATATTATTTTCATTCTTTGTTACGGAATTTTAAGAGAATAACATACACATGATTTTTTAAACACATACATTAAACATGATTAAAATACTTTAATTAAAGCTATTATTTTCATGTTCTAACTGCTAAATAAATGAAAATTATATTAATCTCACTGTGTAAGGACATAATGTAAAGCAACTAAATATTAAACTCTATTTAATTCGTTTTCAAAAATCCAAATATATAATTTAAGAAAGTTTAGAGCTTATCTATGTACTGAAATCTACAAAACCATGATACACAATCCTTACTAATACTAAATTCGAAATTAATTCCGAAATTTCAGATATAATTATTACTCAATAATTTCGATAAATTGTCTTGTCTCGCTTATGAAACAGTTAGCGGATGATCATGTATCTCTAAAAATGCTTTCTTATGATAAAATCAGAAAATCGAGTCAATGTGGACAGGTATATCTCACCTCTTATTAATTTAATTATTATTATTTTTTTATATAAAAAATCAAAATATGTATTTGAAAATAAGAGTACCATAACAAAAAAACAGTAGAGTTAGTTTTCAACAGCGTAACTGAATCTTTCAACAGTATAGATTTTCAATATCTGCAGGCGAATATGCCAGAAATACATGACGAAGTTTTCCATAGCTGCTGTAAATTCGGAAGGCATGTTCTTGGAAAAGTATTGCTTCGACAATCTTCATTATATTCTATATTACGTGGCTAGAATTAGGCCAGATAAGACAGAGATTCTGAAAACAGATCTAGATTTTATAGACGCATTTTACAAGCACTGTCCTCTGAAAATTTCATCTCTGATATATTTAACGTATTACATCTTAAAAAGTAAAATTTATTGCACTTGATATGCAACATTTTGAAAAGACCACATAGTAATTTTTTGTTAGCAAACGGGATACGATCAGACAAACAGGAATGTTTCTCTATATAACTCCTTCAGTAATGATTGGATTTAGTATTCATTTGCTTTTAGGAAAAACATTTATCTGTTAGTCTTTGTTTTTTCATTTTAACAGCGGTCATAGCACGAATCAAATAGAAATATATCTGCTGTGGTGATAGACATTAATTATTTAATACAAGAAATATTCTTTGCTTGAATTTTTAATTTTAGATCTTTAAACATATCACATCAACATATTTTCTACTTTTTTAGAATAACTAAGTGAGTAATATCTTCTTATTTTCGAATTGCTTTATTTTATATTAGTTTAGGTAATTTATATGGAAGTATTTTAAATTAATTTGTTTTTTGAACATTTCTTATATGCAATTCTTTTAATCATTCGATATATATTTCTTGATTAGAAGAAAAGTTTATGTGATTTTATTGTAACATTCTAGCTACTTTTCATTTTGTAAATTTTATTCTCAACTGCAGAAACCTCTAGTTAACAAATAAACTTTTCTAAAATAGCATCAACAAATGATTCTATTTTTTTTTTCTAGAAAGTTAAAAAATATCTCAAGAACCTATTCCTTTTTTTGAATTTTTCTCTGAAATTTATCTAAGGATTTTTTTTTTAAGGAATGGAAAATGTGCCCAAAAAGATGACGTTCGAATTCTTGCGTTTTGCTGAATATTCTAAACCGATATTCCGAGAGCTGCAAATCGGTTTGCGAAAACTGATTAAAATATTTGTGTTAAAATTTGTTATAAAATGGCAAGTATATTTACACATCTAATTTAGAGGTTATCTGAATTGGATTATGATGAAATTTGGGCTTTTGTTGGCAAATAGTAATTTTGACAATTGTAAATCAAGGTAGACATTTTTACAGTGACTAATGTGACACACATGTTAAACAAATTTACAAGGTTTATGAAAATATTTTGTGCTAATTTAGATATTAGATATACATTCTAAAATACTTTGCAGATTTTAATTGTTTGTTAGCCTAATTTTAAACGTGTAATATAGAAAAGAATGAATGCGATCGAAAAAAATCTTTTCCAAGAAAAAGTGTTCCGAGTCTCCTGCAGCTTAGGAAAACTCCATCATGTATATCTGGTATATACCTCGGCAGTAGGGTGGAGCGAAAAAAAATTTTTTTTGAAAATCAAAAACGGGTAGGTGCCAAAAGTTGCCTTTATACTAGTACATCAACTGCGTGAAATTTTACCGCTGAAAAAAAATGGCTTGAGTCTGCGCTTTTGCTCCAAAAATCGAAATTTTGGGTAAAATTTGTCATTTTTTGACATTTTTTCAAAAAAATTAAAAAATTTCTACAGAGCTGGTTAGTATTTAAAAGTGTTGCTTAGACCTTTATATTTATCTGTTTAACATATTTAAACTATAAAACAATATGTTTATTCCCTATAGCTGGAGCAAAACAGACAACTTTTAGGAAGAAAACAGCATTACCACTCTATTGGGTCATATAACGAATTGTTTTTTTTAATACAGCTCTTGTTTTCAAAACTACCTTGGGCATGCGTAGTGGAGGTGGCTATATTTCCTATACCATCCGGCCCAACTATTCGATCATCTTAGTACAGTGTTTTATTTATACATTGATTTGTGATTTTCTTTATAAAAATTTGGCATGTTTTCGATGCTTCCACCTTGTTCATCAGTTCTTTGCATCCACATGCTGTTGTAACTATCTTCATGTATATTTTTACAGTTTATAAAAAAAAATGACAAGCAGAGTAATGCACGGGAATATTATCAAAGGGATCTATTCGGCCATCTATTATATTTATCAAACTTACATTCAGTTGGTGAATAATGATTGGAAGTTCTGTTACCACAACATTTTTTCAATCAATTGTATTTTTTCTACGCAATGATTTGTTTCAAAGATGATTTCAGATATTTCAACTATACGTATGCCATCATTTATTCTACTTTTGCACTTTTTATATGTTGAGAAGCGAGCTGTTTAATGTGATGGTGATCGTCAGCGAGAATTGCAATGAAAATTTTTTCTCCATGTGTAAAGCAACCGCTGTTGTAAATAACTTTTTTTTTGCATTAGTTTTATGCCGTTTTCTAAGTGTTTTCGTATCCAGTTAATTTCCTATTAACTTTTAAATCCCTTTTTTATGAGTGGACAACATTTGATGGTGAAATGTCCTGGGCATAAACTTATAATGCATTGTGCTTTATGAGGGAATGGACGGATATCGACTATAAGTGCTCATTTAAAATTAGGAGAATTTTATTTGTCACTGTGACCATTTTGCATGGGGTAAGCTTAGAATTGTCTATATGACATTGAATCATTCGCTACTTCAACTCCAGTGAATTTCCTCTGCGTCAATTATTAGAGAAGTCGATATAAAACGTTCTAAGCTACATGGATTCACTCGATCAATAAGAAAAATCTTTGTCTACGTAATATTCACTTCCTATTGCAATTTTTTTTTTATAAAATAGAGAAATTATTTTCTAAAATTGAGAAAAAGATACTCAGAACAGACTAGAAATTTCTGTCGGAGATTGCAAAGCTAATTCACAAGGAAAGCTGTTTCTCAAAGAATGGGGAATAGAAATTTAGAAAACATCTCACAGAAAAGACAGCTCATTAAGTTAATAAAGTTTTCCGCTTTATATAAGCACAGATTGGCAATCAGCGTCTATATGTTCACTCCCCAAATCTATAATCCAAGTTTATACCGCGGGATGTTTTATACCAAATGTACTACACACCTAAATAATAGATCTAAAATCTTATTAGAAATTACTAGACTACGAAACAACACAGGAAACGACATAAAGCATACTAAAACTTCTTTAGAAATATTGTTGTTTTACACGCAATTTTTGTTTGCAATCCTCTGTGACGATCGTCATAATATTAAACAGCTAACTTCTCAGCATATATTCAATATAATAGGTTCAATAAATGATGGCATACTAGAAACTGAATTCATACAATCAATTTTTAGGCAAATCATTGCATATAAAATGTAATTGATTGAAAGAATGCTGTGATAACAGAACTTCCAATCATAATGTACTAATTGCATGAAATTTTAATGAAGACAATAGACTGCTGACTAGGTTCAATTAAGAACATACGCAATACATTACTCAGCTTCTCTTCTGTTATACATGGTATAAAAATATACGTGCAGCAGGTCACACCAGCTTGATTCAAATCATCCAAATTCTATGAATACAAAGAAGAGATAAATTACTTTGATATATAGGAAACTTATACTCGTCTTCGGGAAAAAAATAACAATTCAATACATAAATAAAACCCTGGGCCTAGATGATTGGGTGGTTGAGACGGGTGGGATAATGCAACCACCTCTATGAGTTATATACACAGTAGTTTTGAAAGCAGCTAGGTAAGAAATGCAGTCAAAACAACATTTCGTTGTATGCTCCAATAGAGAGGTTAACGCTGATTTTTCACAAAAAGTTGTCAGAATTGCTCCAATTATACAGACTACAGATATTGTTTTATAGTTTAAATATGTTAAGCAGATAAATATAAAGGTCTAAGCAACACTTTTAAATACTAACCAGCTCTGTAGGAATTTTTTAATTTTTTTGAAAACATGTCAAAAAATGACAAATTTTACCCAAAATTTCGACTTTTGGAGCAAAAGCGCAGACTCAAGCCATTTTTTTTCAGCGGTAAAATTTCACGCAGTTGATGTACTAGTATAAAGGCAACTTTTGGCACCTACCCGTTTTTGATTTTCAAAAAAAAATTTTTTTTCGCTCCACCCTACTCGGCAGCTATTGAAAATGTATACTGTTCGTTGACTCTATTACGCCGTATAATTATAATTCTACTATTCTCCCGAGAACTTTTCAATCATTAAATTTGAAGTTATGAATGCATCTGCATGTATTTCGAATTTTGTTTTGTGATTACGCGTAACTGTAACAGGATGTTTCTGGATATGTATGTATCATTTCAATTATTAACTTGTTGATTTATATTTGATTTGAATTTCCTCAACTTCTTTCCATTTTTAATGCTGCATGCATTTTTGCCATAAGTAACATGAAGCAAACGATTTTTTTTTAAATTTTCTCACATTTTATTTGTTTCAGCATGTATGACATACAATAAATTTAGATCGTTACATTTAATTTAAACCGTTTGTAACTCAACAAGCCCGATTTGGAATATTCTTATATGTGTATTAAAATACATATTTTTATGCATGGAAAATATAATAATAAAATCTAGAATATAAAAAGAAATTTTTATTTTGAAAATGAGTTGGTTGCATATCTAGAGTACTGAAAATATTTAAAATATTAATTTACGTATTAATTTTTGAAACAATCGTTAGTTTTGTTATAGCAAAGTCCCACACTATATTTCTCATAAACAGTTTCAATAAAGCCTTTACAACTAGATCATTTAAAAAAGAGCTCTTTTATCTGCCCAATTTGGTCAGTGCCTAACTTCATCTAGGTGTACCTATTTTGGTGAAGTATGTGGAGTAGGACCTCTGTGCTGTTTCTGATATATTTTTTTTTCTATGCGATCTTTCTTATTCTTCTAGGTTTGGACTTGCTATTATTTTCACATAGAGAGAGAGGGGAAGGGAGTAATTTCGCTTATAGCAACGACATATAGAAATAATACTATCACCATAAAAAAATACTTTTTACAATAATTTTGCTCTTAAGAGAGAAATGCAACATAAATTAACACCAGAAAAAAAAAATTATGCCTTTCTCTTTCAATATTTTAAAAATATCCAATACATTTTTTTTTTGAGAAATGCCACTTTGTTGCAAACTTACAACAAACAATAGATTAAGTTCTTCTTGTACATATGAAAAGTTCCTAGCTTGTAAACGGCTTTTATATGGATAATTTAGTGTACTTTTGTGAACAATTTACTAACAGACATCTGCAGAATTTTCAATTTTACAATTTCAAAGCTGAATTCAGCAAAAGACATATGCAGCAGATCGAGTGATAAATCAAACTTCGGTGCGAAAAAAAAAAAAAATATTAGTATCACTATCTGTTGCGGATTTAATGAAATACGTATGTTCAAAGCAGTGTAATAAAATATCAACAATCAACAAAATTGTCTTTTGAAGTTTAATTTCGAAGTCACATTGACTTTTTGGGTTTATTGGCGATCTGCAACACGGTTTACAAAGGGCTAATATACATAGTATTAAAGATAACATTTTACGTACTTTAATAAGTTTAGATTCATACATAATATTCTTCAATAAAACCACGCACACGGAGTTGATCTTTGTAATAAGTAAATAAATTTCAGTAAGGAAAAGTACATTTTATGTAAGGCTCTTTTATAATTTTTTTGAGTATTTGTTTTTTCATTAAAGGAGGATCTTTCTGTATATCTCACTTCTATATTGCCCAATTTCTTTTTTCTTTAGTATAACATCTCGTTTTTTTGTTCAGATTTATATTTAATGTATTAAATGTGTAAAGAAGATCAACGTATGTGTCACCTAGATTAGACGAATTTATTTGAGGATTACGGTAAAAACACAGTAAAATGCCTTAAGATAATACAATGGCTTTATCGTAAGCTGTCTTTAAAGATTAGTGACATTGTTCAGGCTTCAGAAAATAGTTTCTTTTAGATTTAAGATAAAACTTTATTTTATTGAGAGATTGTGATACGTACCTTAACGATAGATTACATGATTGTTTAATATTCGCATGTGTATTATATGTCTTACGAAGTTATAACATATTTAATCAAAGTTAAAACAAGTTTTCTATACATTTATGGCGTTTTACATATGATAAGGCACAACCCTCCAATCTGGGCGGTTTTTTAAAATAAAGAATTTTTTCTCAAATAGGCTGTAGAGACCTCAATAAATAAATAACTTTCGTATTTTTAGGTGCATTCGTAATTACATAAATATGTAGCACCTAATGTCGTCGTTCTGTCCGTCTGTCTGCCTTTCAGTCCGCATACAAACATGCAAAAATTGCCAAATCCAATATGTAAAATTTAAAAAATATAATTTTTGCATGAATTTTCTGAAACATTTCAAATTTTGTGCATATAGGATGCATAGTTGCATAGTTCAATTACAGGGATAATCAATAGATTTACGTTATATTACGACCAATGGAAAAAAATAGCGTCAAGCGCATTTTAATGATGCTACACACTTTCGAAAATAATAAAATTAACATGCATCTATATCGTATATACTAAAATTTGCGTTTTGTACAATCTGTAGTGCAAAGATTATTTTTTATTAATTTACAGGGCCAGAAAACAATATTCGATTCTACATGGTATACCAAGAAACATTGTTTGGGGCGCGTATTAATTATATTAAACTATTTAATATTGTATAAAATTGATATACGTTGCAGAGCTTTACTTAACCGTTTAGACGCCGAATTATGATGCAGATCGAGCTGGTACTCAAGTTTGCTTAATTAAGTATACTTATAGACCCATTATAAATAATCAACAAAAAAATTTAAAGAAAATTTTTTTTATATAGATTTTTTAGATGTTCCCAAATGGGAACATTGGCGTTTAATGAGTACTTTTCTTATAGATTTTAAAGATTTTTATTTTTACGAAAATCAAATGAAAAAAAGACATAGAAGTTAAAGATTATGAAAATATTTGACAATTTAAATGTAATTTACATTAAATTTGTTTACCTTTTTTTTGTTTACAGCTTTTTATCCAATTTATTTGCCATGATATAAGGGAAAACAACCTTTATGCAACTTCTTGTTACATTCAACACACATATTGCGGCAGTTTTTTTGACAAACAGCACTGCGTCCTTGTGACGCAGAAATCAGATAATGGTTATCAGTTTTCCTCAGTTCTTTTTGAACATGTATTTTTGGTCCAGGTTGAGATATAAGTTTTGGTTTGGAAAGCAGTAAGTTCATCGTAATATCTCGGCGAAATTCTAAATGTGGCATTGAATTCTTTCCATGAATGTCTCTATAAAGTATCCAAGATGCAGTTGCAGCAATATTCAGAGCGTTTGCAAACAAGTTCCAGTACCATTTCTTATTTCGTAGCTGCGGTCTGTACGATGAAAGAAGTTTATCAAGGACATCAACTCCACCCATACCTTCATTGTAATATTTTATAAGAGCAGGTTGTGGAACGTCAATTTTCTTTTTTGCCGATTTGGAATATCGCTTTGTGTTTGAAATAGGTTCATGCGTTTGATGATTAGACGCAACTGTTACAACTGCATTGTCATTCCATCTGCAAATGAATACAGTTCCATCATTACGGTAATCCATCGCTCCTCTGGTCTTTTTAGCCAAATTTTTATTGTCTAGCAAAGGACATTGCCTGATGCGATTACTTCGGATTGTACCTGTAGCTCTAATTCCAGAATCTGCCAATTTTCTTAATAACTCATATGATGTAAAAAAGTTATCAAAATAGATTTCGTGCTTTCCGGGATCTGTAATGGTGGTGATTAGCTGCGTCACAACATCCTCACCCAGAGGGATTCCTGATGATTCACTCTTCCTTCCAGAATAAATTTCCATCGCATATGGATATCCAGACGAGGAAAATAACATCCAAATTTTAAAACCGAACCTTATGGGTTTACCTTTTATAAACATTTTACAAGTGTGGTGTCCATAATAATGCACCATAGACTCGTCAATGCTCAATTTTTTGCGGAAAGTTCCAAATTGACGCAAATTTTTCCCCAATTCTTCATAAATTGGAGCTATTTTCCCAAGTTTATCAATTATTTCAAGTTTACACGTGTCGGAAGTGTTTTCAATTATTTCAATTTCCCAAGTATTTCAATTTAGAGTTATCATTTAATTGAAAAAACTTTTTGATTGTACGGAAATGGCTTCTAGACATGACTATTGGAACAATATCAACTTTCAAATCTTCAGCAGTGCTCCAATAATAATCTTCTTTTGGCACCCAGTGGTAACCACTCAAGAGGAGCAACCCTAGAAACTGGGTAATATCTGTATCGGGTAATTCTTCATAAATTGGAGCTATTTTCCCAAGTTTATCAATTATTTCAAGTTTACACGTGTCGGAAGTGTTTTCAATTATTTCAATTTCCCAAGTATTTCAATTTAGAGTTATCATTTAATTGAAAAAACTTTTTGATTGTACGGAAATGGCTTCTAGACATGACTATTGGAACAATATCAACTTTCAAATCTTCAGCAGTGCTCCAATAATAATCTTCTTTTGGCACCCAGTGGTAACCACTCAAGAGGAGCAACCCTAGAAACTGGGTAATATCTGTATCGTCAATGGCAATTCTCTCTCCTTTTTGACAAGCGTATAACATTGTCATGTTTGCTAATGTTCCAATATACTCCTTAGGCAAAATTTTATAAAAAATTTGAATAGGATTCAAATCTTCTAACTCTGGAAAATCAATTTTTAAATCATTTGGTTCCTCATCAAGAAATGCGTGATTAAATTCTTTTCTCTTACTCCATCTTGTTTCATACAGTTTAATTTTTTTCGTGTTAGACAAATCATCATCACCTTTACCCATGCTCTCTGTTTCTGCTCTTATGTGTGATGTTGATGGCGCATCACAAACCTCATCTTTGCGCAAAATATCCAATTCTCCAGTTACATCCGTCGGAATTATTTCACCTAAATCTTCATCATTGATGTCCTAATTTATGTTATATCACCACTTTCATTTGGCCGAAGAATGCATATATCAACTTCCGAATTATCAGAGTCATCTGAATTTAGCGTTTCAAAATAATCGAGAGCTTCTTCCACAGTTTTAAAACGTTTAGCGTTATCCATTATGAACAAAATAAACGCACAACAGAAGCACAGAACAACTTATTCCTTTCTGAGAGAGAGATTATCTCCCTTCCTATCGAAACACTTGGGGAAAGGATATTGACCTTCCGACACGTGTAAACAAAATTCTCCTCCCACTCTAGGTCCTGAAAATCTACAGCTGTGATTCACTTGTTTATATTTTTCGGTTGTACTCGGCAGAAATAGATATCATTAGCAAGAACTGTCATCAGTGCAGGCAGAAAGAAACAGAGAAAATGAAATAACGAGACATGAAATTTGTATTTTTTGCCGGGGGGGGGGGAGCGGTTTTGGATAAACTTGAATCTTATATTAAATAAAATATCTTTGCACTCAATTATACCTTGCTTTAATGTAGAAAATACCTTAAAATATCATTTCAAATTAGTTAATTACATTGTGTTCAAACATATAAAAAAAGTTCATGTCAAACGCCAATGTTCCCAAATGGGAACATCGAAATATCTTTCTTCATATTTACTCAATTATATCTTTTTTCATGATTTAATTGTATTCTACATATTGTTTTAAGCTTATTATTTCATAACTCATATGAATTTAAAATTATTTTACATTTTTATATTTTTTATTAACGTTGCAATTTCCCAATATGGAATATGTCAAAATTTGAATATTTTATAAATTTTTTTCGATATTAAAAAATTAAATTGTCCAATATAAACGGATTTCAAAAAATCAATCACACTTCTAAGCTTATGAAATAAAAATCTCATAAAGATATCTTTAAAATTAAATTTTTTGAGATTTTTCTAAATTGATGTTCCCAAATGGGAACATTGGCGTCTAAACGGTTAAAGTTCCTTCCTCTATAATGGAAAGCAGATGGCATTTACAGGGGTACGCAAAAGATTTTGGATGCTTATACAGTATCCAAAGTGCTGTTAACTATCACACCAAGTTCTGAATATTTTTAAAAAATTGTTGTTCGACGAACGCGCTTCATTTTCTACGTTTGACATTCATTTTCCGACTTGTTTATTCATTTATAGGCTGACGGTGCGTATATATGACAAACACATGAAATTTAGCCGTCTAGTGACATTATATTTTATATAATAAAAAAGCAAAATTAAAATAGTGGAGGATTTCGTGATTTACCGGTTACTAAGAATTTATTAGAGTTGTTTGCATTTCCTCCGATAAGTACTCATTCAGTATTGACCTTCCTTCTAGTGTCTTTGTTCCAATCCCCAAAAAGTAGTTTATCAGATGTTAATTCATAATAATGTATAACAATCCAAAATTTATAATATTAAAGATAACATAAGCGATATTAATGTTACAGATATGCAGAACACGCTACATCTTCCATTTTCCTTGCTGACATTTCCACACTTAAAATATCCTAAAAGATTCCACATCACTCGAGCATTGATTAAAAGCTCGAACTCGAGTATAAGCGTCTAAAAATATCTTTTATACGCCATTCAATTAATTATTTTTTAGATTTATTCTCTTGAACAAATAAGCAACTGCAGTTTCGAATAGTCTGTATTTTTTTTTAATTCGCATAACTGATTTGGTAACTTTTATTTATTTTGCAATTATTTTATTTTCCTCATGACATTCAACGAAATTCTTGTATAATGCCCTATTTATCTGACACTGACAATATATATATATATATATATTGATTTTATACCAATTATTAATATTCAGAAAAAATCCTAGAATTCGACAGCACAGTCAAATATGACTTGACTCCACGAATGTTATTGGAAATTTCTATTCACTTGCGGCAACAGGAAGGCAACAGGAACAGCAACAGGAACAGGTTGCCATTAGAACAGAATAACGAAGAAAAAGATGAAAGATCGTTTTTCTTCATCTTCGTGTTTAAAAGTGTAGGGTACTAAATAGAATTTATTTCTTTCGATGTATCAGACGAAGAAGCACAATCGACAGTCTATACTGCGCAAAATTGTAACAAAAAGAGCAAATATTCGTCTGCATCACTCTAATCTTTCTATATATATAAATATATAAAATTAACTATTTGAAACTAGGTTAAAGAATTTCAAAATGCATTAATGAAAATTTGCGTATGTACCGGAAACTGCATCGAAAAAGTAAACAGGGCCTTTTTAAATAGATTCGTATCTGAAAAACTACAAGATCGAAAATCGCACAGATGAATGCAGAAAGCTGTTTCATCAATTGCATCAGTAATTTTCCCCAAAAATATGATTTACACTTTTGAGTGTAATGTTTTATGCACAAAATGTTCTTCATTAGACTCTTAAAAAATTTCATTATACTTTTTTTAGACAATAGAATGTATGCATATAATCATTCAAATCAATAATCTTCATGTATAAGATAAAAACTTCAAGAGAAATACTTATTTATTTATTTATTTATCTGGAAAATGTACTATATATATTCAATAAAATGCATGCAATCATCAATATCTTTAACCGACAACTTGAGTTCTTGATCAGTTAACCGAGTTCTTGATCATTTAAATATTTTACCAAACTCAGCAAACTGCACTGAATTTGATCAACTGAAATCTAATGCTTCTCGCTACTGTAATTTAGTTACAGATTAAAACGAAAGGTTTTTGAATAGCAGAATGTAAAATACAATTTTTTAATCGTGTTCTAGTAAAACGAATTATTTATCCTCTTATATTAAAAAAATGCTTATAAAAACCTTTGCCAATGGAAAAGGACATAATCTATGTTTGCATTTTGAAACGAATTCAATCTTTAAATAAAAAATAATCATTTTTATTTTTATCTCCATTTGGATTAAATCTCATTCAATTGGTCGATTCAGTAAAGAATTATTTAAACTTTTACTATGATATCTTTCTTCGAAAGTTTACACAAACATGTTTTAAAGCATTTAAACGATTATTAACTTATATTTGAAAAGTTTTGTACCGATGTATTATTCTCTTTCATGATATTTTAATCTAAGCGTTATTTCTTGTAATGAAATTCCCTTGAAAAAAAAATAATTTGTTCTTTCAGCCCTTTAAACTGTCAGTATTAATTTATTCTTTGCAGAATAGGGACAGTATGAGTGATCTGTTATAAACTGCGAACAACAACAACAACAAAAAAAAAAACACATTATAAAATGATAATAATAAATTACCTATCAAAGCTTTCTTTATTTTTTAAAAGTTAGTTTTAACAGATATTTTAGTTTTCACAATACTATTTAGTTGGTAAAAACTTCTATTTTCTGTGGGCCGTTTAAATTTCATTATCGTTTACAAATTGACTGACTAATAATGCAGTTTTTCAAATTTTCAGGCTCAAAGTTTGCGAACATTTTATCTCGAAATTTAAATAAATTCTAATATAGGTTGTCATATTTTATTTCAAATATATTTGTTAAAGCCTATGCAGTTTCATTTTTTTCCATTGAGTTGACAAATGATTTCGACGTTCAGTTGCTCATAATTCTTTGAGTTGCACCGTTGTTCGCGGTAAAAGGAATACAGACCATTAACAAACGTGGATAGACACTACCCTGATGAAGCCTTTTTTTTTTTGGAAAGTTTGGTTGAATTTTAGTCGCTCTGTTGGCAAGCATAACTGTGTTTGAAGTTCCACAGCATTGCCTGCTCCGTCTCGATGAATTTTTCACAGCATATATCGGTTATCCGTTTCTGTAAGAGTGCATGACCTACCTTAGCCTTTTCGACGTCTAACATTTAATATGCCTTAGAATAGGTTCGACAGTTTATCATTGACGCTTCTTGCAACTTCCACAGTTTCCATTGCACTTCGTTGTATGTGCACGTGTTTAATTGTCCTGGTAATACGCCAAATCTTGAGTTTTAGTAAATCACGTTTTTGTGACATTTTCCAGCACCTTTTTTTGAAACCACAAACTTCTCAATCGAATTTCACAACTAAGACAGTGAGATGGACGTCTCTGTCAAAAATTGATTTTTGCACTTATCTCCTTGTTTGAAGCTTTTTGACTTTAAAATCTTTGATTTGAATGTGAAGTTCCTTGCTCTATTCTTCATTACGTTTTACTTTATGGATGTTTTATTTTATGCTACTTATCGGTGCAAATTCTTGCGTAGTTTTCTTAGAAATAATGTGCTTTCGCCAATTGTTTTGAACAATGTATGAAAGTGATGTGTACTGATAAGAAAAAAAATCTTGAACAAAAAATTTATTAACCTTTTAGAAATTTTATTTATCTTCAATAAATTAAATAAATAATCATGTTATTATTGATTTTAAACATGTGACAAATTCAAAACAGAATTATATATATTTTTATATATCGGCTACATGTAGTGATTAATGATTTTCAATATCTTGTCTTCAAAATTTTTCTAATAAACTACGAATTCATTCATTTCAATTATGAATGTCAATTAGAAAGAATGATGTCTCCGCATAAATTTGATTTTATTGTCTGCTAAATGTATATGAATGGAATGTAAATCTAAACATAAGTTACTGTCTAACACTTATCCAAAAAAATGTAGCATGTATTGAAATATATTCAGTATTTGCCTCTGTAAACCCTGGTGATATTATAATGTAATTAATAAATTATGTTAATCAATCTGACGTAGTTTTCGACACTGTTTAATAAATAATTTTGAAATATATAAAAATGAATTTAAAACAAAATATTTAGAAAAATAAAGTTCCGAATTCTCATAAACAAACTGAGCTTGTTCAGTGTTACCAAGGCCATTGTCCTTAATGAACCTTAAATATGAATGATTTTACACTAGTGTCCAAAATTTAAGCATAATTGGTAATTAAGTAATTATTTTTAAGTAATGAAAGAAATATGAATTGGAATGTGCTGAAACTCCAGGTGTGTAAACAAAATAGTACGCGTCACAAATTTTCGCGAAGAGTTTTCCCCGAAATCGAACAGGGGACCGTCAACAAATTGAAAAAGAACGAAGATCTTTTGGATAACCCTGTCAAAACTAATGTAGCAAAAGCGTTCAAACTGCACATTATGATTAATTGGCTTATTGTAATGTACTGTGTTAATTTTTACATAGATAGCATGTATACTCGTAGACAAATTAAGGTTTTTATAAAAACAGTCCTAAATTTTTCCAAGTTTTTAGCTCACAGGCTATCGTAGCCTGAGAGCTTATGTGCCCGTCCGTTCTGTATGTACGTTCGTATGTTCGTTCTTGCGTAACGCAAAAACTCATGATAAAAATATCGGATCCACTTGAAATTTTGTATATAGGTATATCCTGATAAGGCGCTTCCCTGATTAGTTTTTGGAGTTCATTCGATATGTATAAGAGGGGGAACGGGGGACTCATGCCCCTCCCCTTAATTGATATAAACGAGATTTTCATGCAGAATTAACAGTTTTCGTTCAAAATTTACATATAGGATCATTCTGATGAGGCGATTCCGTGGCTGTCATTAGATGTTCATTGAATAAGTATAAACAGGGGGAACGGGGGTTCTAATGCCCCTCCTCTTAACTTGTATAAATGGATTTTTCAATCAGAATTGTCAGATTTCGTTTAAATCTCTGCATAGTTTTGGAAGTTTAATGGTTAAGTATAAAAGTGGAGAATAACTCCTCTTAAATTATATAAATGCTAAATGAGTTTTTATTAAGAATTATCCGATTTGCTCTGAATTTTGGATATAGGATCATTCTGATGAGGCGATTCCGTGACTGTCATTAGGTGTTCATTGAATAAGTATAAACAGGGGGAAGGGGGGGCTCATGCCCCCCTGACTGTTATTAGGCGTTCATTGAATAAGTATAAACAGGGGGAATGGGGGGCTCATGCCCCCCCCCCCCCCCCTTAAACGATATAAACGGGATTTTCATGCAGAATTAACAGTTTTCGTTCAAAATTTAGATATATGATCATTCTGATGAGGCGATACCGTGGCTGTTATTAGGTGTTCATAGAATAAGTATAAACAGGGGGAACGGGGGGCTCATGCCCCTCTACTTAATTGATATAAACGGGATTTTCATGCAGAATTAACAGTTTTCGTTCAAAATTTAGATATAGGACCATTCTGATGAGGCAAGTCCGTGGCTGTTATTAGCGGTTCATTGAATAAGTATAAACAGGGGGAACGGGGGTTCTAATGCCCCTCCCCTTAACTTGTATAAATGGATTTTTCAATCAGAATTGTCAGATTTCGTTTAAATCTCTGAATAGTTTTGGAAGTTTAATGGTTAAGTATAAAAGTGGAGAATAACTCCTCTTAAATTATATAAATGCTAAATGAGTTTTTATTAAGAATTATCCGATTTGCTCTGAATTTTGGATATAGGATCATTCTGATGAGGCGATTCCGTGACTGTCATTAGGTGTTCATTGAATAAGTATAAACAGGGGGAACGGGGGGCTCATGCCCTCTGACTGTTATTAGGCGTTCATTGAATAAGTATAAACAGGGGGAATGGGGGGCTCATGCCTCCCCCTTAAACGATATAAACGGGATTTTCATGCAGAATTAACAGTTTTCGTTCAAAATTTAGATATATGATCATTCTGATGAAGCGATACCGTGGCTGTTATTAGGTGTTCATAGAATAAGTATAAACAGGGGGAACGGGAGGCTCATGCCCCTCCCCTTAATTGATATAAACGGGATTTTCATGCAGAATTAACAGTTTTCGTTCAAAATTTAGATATAGGATCATTCTGATAAGGCAAGTCCGTGGCTGTTATTAGGTGTTCATTGAATAAGTATAAACAGGGGGAACGGGGGTTCGAATACCCCTCCCCTTAACTTGTATAAATGGATTTTTCAATCAGAATTGTCAGATTTCGTTTAAATCTCTGAATAGTTTTGGAAGTTTAATAGTTAAGTATAAAAGAGGAGAATATATCCTCTTTAATTATATAAATGCTAAATGAGTTTTATTAAGAACTAGCTGACCCGCCCGGCGTTGCCCGGGTCCGTATTAGCAATATTAAACGAACTTGAAATTTGTATGATTTTATCAATAACTGGAAGCATGCAGAAATGCATTGTCTGAAATACGTCATTTTCATCGTTATAAAGTATTAAAAGGTTCTGAAAAAAAAAGAAAACTTTTAGTAATACAATTTTTAGTTTAAATCAAATGTTTTCAATATTTTATTTAATTTTATTCAAAATGAAAAAAGATTTTCTTAGCAGACGATTTTTTGTGATAAATACATTATCTGTTTTATATTTCTTCTGCTTTATTCCTTTTATTTATAGAGTTCAAAATGAAAAAAGATTTTCTTAGCAGACGATTTTCCTGTGCCTCAATTAATTATCCTCGGAATTCCTTTTATTTATAGAGATTATCCGATTTGCTCTGAAGTTTGGATATAGGTTTTTTAATATGATAAAGCATGTACTTGATAGTTTAGGAGGTTCAATGAATAAGTATAAAAAAGGAGAAAGGGGAGAGCTGCTTCCCATTCATATTTTTTTTTCGAACGGAATTAACGAAAATACAAGGTTGTAATGTACAATTAGTATGCGTATCCTGTGAGCTCAATGCCATAAGTTTAACTGGGCAATATTCTTTTTTATTTGCTTATAATTTGCAGAGTTCTTATTATAAAATAATGTTCTTTTCTGAAAATATGACAAACATTATTGTACACAATACCCTGTCATCAGAATTTAACAATAATAAAAATTGTATGAAAAATGAGTACGTTTAGTAAATAATTTTTCATTGCGCATGCGTCAACGATATCAAAATGTCATTTGTATATTGTGTTAGGTAAATGTATAGAGCAACATCTGTAAAAGTTTCAAAAACATAGCTTGAAAATTCTGAAAATGGGAGCCTTCAGAATCAACTCAAAGTCCGTTATTCCTAAAGGAAGCAAAAAAATCAGGGGTTTTACCTAAATATAGTTGTACGTGCACTATTGTGCAGGCACTAAACAATGGAATATGGATACAGCCCCTCATCTTTTTGCTTCATTTAGGGAATGAAGGATTTTGATCTCATTCTATGAACGATAATTTTCAGAATTTTTAAGCTATGTTTTTGAGACTTTCACAAAAGTTGCTCTATACATTTAACTAACATAATATGAAATGAAATTTTAATAGCGTTCACGCATGCGCAGTAAAAAATTATTTAGTAAACCTGCTCATTTGTCATACAATTTTTATTATTTTTTAATTCTGATGACAGGGTATTGTGTGCAATGATGTTTGTCATTTTTTCAAAAAACAACACTATTTTATATTAAGAACTCTGCAAATTATAAGCAAAAAACTTAGGACTGTTTTTATAAAAACCTTAATTTCTCTACGAGTACACATGCTATCCTTGTAAAAATTAACACAGTACATTAGAATAAGCGAAATAATCATAATGTGCAGTTTGAACGCTTTTGCTACATTAGTTTTGACAGGGTTATCCAAAAGGTCTTCGTTCTTTTTCAATTTGTTGACGGTCCCCTGTTCAATTTCGGGGAAAACTCTTCGCGAAAATATGTGACGCGTACTATTTTGTTTATACACCTGGAGTTTCAGCACATTCCGATTCATATTTCTTTCATTACTTAAAAATAATTACTTAATTACCAATTATGCTTAAATTTTGGACACCAGTGTACAACTTCATATCGATTTTGTTTGAAATATGTGTCCGCTAACTACGTAAAAAAAGTGTTACAATTATTAGACTGCAAAAAAGTGTTGGAAACAACTGCACCCGAAACAGTGGAGAAATAGTGTATGTTTCATTTTTGAACTGAAAAATTGATATTTATCAGTAAAAATAATTGTTTTAATCTATTTAATTATTTATTTATTTTCATTTTCTTGTATCAAACTAGAAGATTTTTTTAAAACGACTTTTTTTCCTCTTAATCTCTTAATACCTGAATCAAATCAGCTCAACTCAAAGTCCAGATCATTAGATAACATACAGGGTATTTCGCTACCAGACCGACAAACTTTGAGGGGTGATAGTAGACATAAAGACAAACATTATTAAATAGAAAACCATGGGGCGCAAATGTCTCCTGTAGGAGCTAAGGGCCATTAAAGTTTAAGGCCCAAAAATTCAAACGCTGATAATAATTAGAAAAAAAAGGTCGATTTGTTTGCGGTTTTCTCAAAAATTATTCTTTATATCACAAATTTTTATTCTTGTAATTTTAAAGGTTACGTTCAAAAATTGTCGATAGAGGGCGTTTTAGACTTCACAGTAACGAACAGATATTTTTTGCCGTTTTTTGTGCATGGGGTTGAAATTATTCTAAAGTTTAGACTTTAATTTAAATTTTAAGCCCAAAATCGGAAACATGGAGATCGGTTAACTAGCGAAAATTTAACTGTGAACCGAGGGAGAGACTTTAAACGCTCATAAACATTTAGTCCGTTTTCTAATTACATCCCGTGTGCAATTTTATGATTAAGTATCGTGAGTGGTCTCAATTTGTTCCTTATGTCTTGTAGACTAAGAAAAGCGATGGTTGACATCCGGGACCCGCGACTGGGGAAAGGGAGGGAGAGGGGAAGGGTTGAAAAGTGCAAGGGAAAAAAATTCCATTTCATAAAAAATAAAGAAAATTATGTATAAATATTAATGGTTTAAACATTTTTAGATTAGGAAAAACATTTGTGGTCATCCGGGACCCGTGAGGGGGAGGGGGAGGAGAAGGGTTGAATTGTGCAAAGGAAAAAAATTCCATTTCATAAAAAATAAAGAAAATTATGTATAAATATTAATATTTAAAACATTTATAGATTAGGAAAAGCATTTGTGGACACCCAGGACCTGCGACTGGGCAGGGGGAGAGGAGGGGGAGGGGGAGGGTTGAAAAGCGCAAGGGTAAAAAATTTCATTTCATAAAAATAACGAAAATTATGCATAAATTTTAATATTTAAAACATTTATAGATTAGGGAAAGCATATGTGGACATCCGAGACCCACGACTGGGTAGGGGGAGGGGAAGGAGGAGAGTTGGAGCGTGCAAGGGAAAAAATTCCATTTCATAAAAAATAAAGAAAATTATGTATAAATATTAATGTTTAAAACATTTATAGATTAGGATAAACATTTGTGGACATCCGGGACCCGCGACATGGGAGGGGGAGGGAGAGGGTTGAAAAGTGTAAGAGAAAAATATGTAATAAGGGTAATTTAAAAGGAACTAAGTGATGCTAAATACTAAATGATACAAATTTTTTAACGCTGACTATTATTTATTATCTTTGTATTGTTATTCTACATTATACATCATATACTTAAATGGTAAAAACTTTCAAATTTTAAACTGCAAATAAAAGTTTAACTTCAAAAGAAAGTAGGATCATTGGTATTACTGTCATCATAATTTACATCATCAAGGCTTCCAACATTATCACATTTATCAGTCTCACCCGAGCATGAACACATTTCAGTACAAGGTACTCCATTTTGTGAACATTTACAGGATGCTACACATCTTGACTTGACACACGAACAACGCACCGATGAAACCAGTTCTTGAGGAGCACATGGCATGTCACACCTGACAGGTAGGTATTCTTTTTCCTTTATCATCCAATCAAAATCAGTTGGGGGTGGAATATTAGGTTTTAAAATGTGTGCTTTTTGCCATATTATTGATTGGTAATGAGCTCTTTTTATAGCTGGGTAAATGGCGGCTTGAGTATGAAGCATATTTGCTCCCTCAGCTTGCTTTTTTGTAAATAATCACCATCTTAGCTCACTCAATGTTTTAATGTTTAATTTTGGCGTGTACACTGAACATATGCATTCTTCAAGTTCAATATATGTTTCATTCTCAAGGATATCGGTTTGACCTAATGCTGCAAGTGCTTTAAGAATTCTGTCGTTAGCATTTATGAAGCTCTTCCAGAAATTGGTTTTTGATTTACCACTAAAGGAAACAGTGGTGTCAGATACAGAAAGAGAATGCAATCCCAATAAAGCCCAGCAGATCTTTTCTGACCTAAAGATTTATATATTAAGCCAACAGAAATGTTGCGTTTCTGAGGACCAATTAAAACTAATGCTGTATCACTTGGTAACTCTGGATATTTATTGATCGCCAGTATAAGAACGTCAGTATCTGGTGAAAAAATTGTTAATTTTTGAGCTTCTCTTTGAGTTGAAAGTACTGCGTGTAGGATTAACTTTGTATCAGTTTCTTCTTGTGAAATGTTGATATCTTCTACCACTGTTTTATATCATTTGACTTCGCCACGATATGAAACAATAACAGTTTTTTCTAAATTAGTAAATTTTTTGAGAAAATTTTGATATAATATTACATTAAGCAAATCTTTATCTGTATAATGGGACAAAAGTTTTTTCATGGTGACAGTTCTCATACTCATCTTTTCTTCTACTTTGTATATATTAGGTATTACCATGCTGCCGTCTTTCTCTGGAGGTATTTTTTAGAGAATTTTCAAAATAAGTATCGAATATGATATGTATTTCTGAATATTCATTGTACTGGATTAAATTTTTTTTCGCTGAACTGATCTGTCAAATCAGCAACAGTTTTAGTGCCTTTTGAAGGTATCAATGCATGTAATTCTGGCATACCATCTATGATTGCAACATCAGAGTCAAAGGATTTTAGTTGGACTGCACCTCTGCTAGCCACTAAAGAAGTATTGAGAATGAATTGAGTTGTTTGTTCTTTTGTGCAAAGTTCTTCTAATGATGGATTAGCTTACTTTTGGCCTGGGTTTTATGCATCGTTCCAACGTTTGCGAATAAGGATCGTGGAACTGCAGCTAACTCGTATTTCCCGATACATTCTTTCAAATTTATATCATGACGCGAGCGGCATAGAATGAAAAGACGATTAAAAAACTTTTCGTTATCCTTTATTTCTATAATGCTTTCTGTAGTTGATACTTTCACTTTTTTATCACTCTTTTACACAATTTTAAGTTTTTGTCGTGAAAAATGATCCCAGAAATTTTTTGTTCCATTGATAATGCACTCCTGAACAAACTTTTGGTATTCTTCTAAACCAATGTCTGGCATTCTAGTTACATCATGTTTCACATCAGGTGGTGCAACAGCCATTGTAACGATATTGAGAAGTTTGTCCCCATCATAGGCAAAAGTATTGACATGGTTTTAGAGACATTCCACCAAATCACTAAAACTTTTTTTATAGCGAACTGAAGCAGCACAGTTTGCTTCGTAGTGGTCTTCAGCTTTTCTCAATTCTTTTGCCTCAACTCCTAGTGAACATAATTTTCTCATTCTGTAAATGTTTTGAACATTAATATATATATATATATATATATATATATATTAAAAGGATTTTTTTCTTGCCCTTTTCAACCATTTCCCCTCTCCTCCCCCTCCCCCTGCCTAGCTGCTGGTCCCGGATGCCCACTATTGCTTTTCTTATTCTATAAAAGCTTTAAATACTAATATATATATATATGTCTATATATTAAATGGAATTTTTTTCTCTTGCATCTTCTATCACTTTCCTCTCCCCTCCCTTCCCCTCCCCTCCTCTTCCCTTACCCCCGTCTCCTTAATCACAAGCTGGGAATATCCACCAATGCCATTCTCATTCTATAAACGTTTTAAACTTTGATATTTATGCATAATTTTTTCGAAACAGAGTTTTTTTATTGCCCCTTTCAAATTCTTCCCCCCTCCCTGCCCCTCCCCAGTTACGAGTCCCGGATGTCCACACATTTTTTTCCTAATTTATAAATGTTTTAAACATTAATATTTATACATAATTTTCTTTATTTTTTATGAAATGGAATATTTTCTCAAGCACTTTTCAACCCTTCCCCTCCCCATCCCCCTCCCCATTCGCGGATCCCTGATGTCCACAAATGTTTTTCGCAGTCTATAAATGTTTTAAACATTAATATTTATACATAATGATCTTTATTTTTTATAAAATGGAATTTTTTCCCTTACAATTTTCAACCCTTCCCCTTCCCCTCCCCCTCTCCCTCCCCAGTCGCGGGTTCTGGATGTCCACACATGTTTTTCCTAATCTATAAATGTTTTAAACATTAATATTTATACATAATTTTCTTTATTTTTTATGAAATGGAATTTTTTTTCTTTTCCAAAATTCAACCCCTCCCCTCCCCCTCCCCCTCCCTAGTTGCAGTTCCCGGAGGTCCACAAATGCTTTTCCTAATCTATAACTGTTTAAAACATTAATATTTATACATAATTTTATTTATTTTTTATGAAATGGAATTTTTTTCCTACACTTTTCAACCCTTCCCTTCCCCCTCCCCCTCCCCAGTCGCGGGTCCCGGATGTCCACCATCGCTTTTCTTAGTCTACAAGACATAAGGAACAAAATGAGACCACTCACGATACTTAATCATAAAATTGCACACGGACCTATGAAAAGCTGTAATTAGGAAACGGACTGATTGGACAAACTAATCGATTTTGTTGCGGTTTGTGTGTAGGTCATTCGCTTGGTAATTATTTTATTCAAAATGATGTACAGCTTTCATGTCCTCATTTTTGATAGAGGGCGCTTCCGACACATGTCCGACATTTCAATGATATTTCTCCTGGGTGTTTTACAACCAGACCACCATACTTCCAGAAAGTGTAAGGGATGTAAAGACGACTCGTAATCACACAGGAATGTGACGTTAAAAATTGTTTTTTTTTTTTTTTTTTTTGCATATTACGTTTAAAAAAGCAGAGAAAAAAGCAACAGAAAGAAACAGTGAAAGAGCAACATGTTAAAGTGACAGAACAAAGTTTATTTAAAGGTTTTACTGCAAAAAGTGTTCGAAATTACGACCAGAAAATGTCCGACAAACTACATGACAGCGATAGTAGATGGTGCTGCGATTGTCTTGCGATAAATGGCGCTGAACAGTAATGTGCGTGAAAGTATCTCTCTCGTTGCGCAGCTCTATGTGGTTCCAGGCACGATCGGGCTCTTCCACATTTTACCAATGATGTTCACCGGTACCTCAACGTAACATATGAACAGCGGTTGATAGGTCGTGGTGTCCTGGTTTATAGGCCTGCCAGATCAACGGACCTATCAAGTATGAGCTTCTTCTGCTGGGGTCACATGAAAAGTTGGGTGTATGAGAATCCCGTACCATCAATTAAAGACTTAGCAGCTCGTATTTCTGTAACTTCCGGAAATCTATCAAAGATTCCAGGAATCTTTCAAAGCGTGAGGGATTACATGCGACGCCACTGTTAAGCATGTCGAATTTCTTCTGGTCGTAATTTTGAACATATTTTCTAGTAAAACCTTTAAATAAACTGTTTTATGTCATATTAACGTGTTGCTCTTTTTCTGTCTGTTTCTGTTGTTTTTTTCTCTGCTTCCTTTAACCATAACTCGCAAAAATACATTTCAACGTTACATTCCTATGTGATTCCGTGTCGCTTTCGCATCCCCAACACTTCCTGGAAGTATGGTAGTCTGTTAGTAAAACGCCAGGAGTAATGCCATTGAAATGTCGGAGATGTGTCGGAAGCGCCCTCTGTGAAAAAATAAGGACATCACAGCTACACGTCATTTTGAATAAAATAATCACCAAGGGAATGACCAACACGCAAAACGCAACAAAATCGATTAGTTTGTCCAATGTTTAAGAGCGTTTAAAATTTCCCCTTCGGTTCACAGTTAAATTTTCGCTAGTTAACCGATTCCCATGTTTCCGATTTTGAGCTTAAAATTTAAGTTAAAGTCTAAACTTTAGAATAATTTCAACCCCATGCACAAAAGAACGGCAAAAAGTATTTGTTCGTTACTCTAAAATCTAAAGCGCCCTCTGTCGGCAATTTTCGAACTCAACCTTTAAAATAAAAAAAAAATTAAAAATCGTGATATAAAGAATGATTTTAGAGAAAACCGCCGACAAATCGACCCTTTTTTCTAACTTTTATCAGCGTTTGAATTTTTGGACCTTAAACTTTAATGGCCCCTAGCTCGTACAGAAGACGTTCGCGCCCCATGGTTTCCTATTTAATAATGTTTGTCTTTATGTCTACTATCATCCCTCAAACTTTGTCGGTCTGGTAGCGAAACACCATGTATAGTGTATCAATAATGTAAAAAATAGGTTGGATGGTTGTGTTTATGACAGCAATTTATTTATAAGCTCTAAGGGGAGGTATGTTCTCGTGTTGTCTTTCTAAAGAAATCTCGCCCGTATTTACACAGGGAAATCCAAAGAAAAACCACGGGAAATTCGAAACGAATAGACCGATGGGCGTGAAATGACCCTCTTATCTATGAGTCTCGAGAGCAGAACCTCTCGGCTACTGGTGGGTTGTAATAAGTAGTCTATCATTAGGTAATAAGTAGTTGGTGTACGATACTGAATTAAAAAAAAAAAAAAACGAAAAGTGAGTTTGGTGAACGATTTTTTCACGGGTCAATTTTCCCATTTGTACATTGATTTTGTATAAACACTACTATCCTGATTTCCTGAATTTGTTAGCCTCCGAGGCTATTTCTTTCAGACAAGCTAAAAATGTCGTGTCATCAGCCCTGAATTTTCTAGTCAACCGATTTTGATAATTATTTTTTTAAATGAAAGCTATTTATTTGTACTTGTGCCCATTTTAATTACATTTTATTTTATTTCCATTTTTATATTTTATTTTTAATTTTAAAAGCTTTTTCATGACATTTCTTCAAAATTGTGGCAACACAGTTTAGCTTTTCTCTCGATAATAAAAATTTATTTTCTAAAATGATTGCGTATAATTATGCACTAATTGAGTTTAAAAAATATATTTACTGAGAAGTAATATTAATAATGTAAATAAAATGACAGAAAATAATATATGATAAAAATTAATGTCTAAATCAAAATAAGAGAAATTTCAAATGAGGAAAATTATGTCATTCAGCAACCAGATAAATGGGAATTACAATATTATTATGGATGCCTTTTTCATAAACAGTAACTTTTAAAGAACATTTGAAGAGAAAATGACGTCACTATTTAAAACATCGTATTTTTACTCATAACGATATTAGGTACTACTCTGTTATCCCGTCGACCAATTTCGCCAGATTATAGCCAAATTATACATATTGACATAATTTTTATTTTAAATAACGAAAAAATAAATAATCAGTAGAATATTAATAAAAATATGAATAAAAAGTCGAAATAAAAATCACTTAATGACATTTTAAACACATGAATTGTATTTAATGTCATTGAATGTGACATTCACAATCATCCATTATTGGCATTTAATCTTATAGTTTGGCGATAATTTTTTGGTCGATGGGATAACTTAGTAGTACCCGATATTACTTATTATTATTATTATTTTTTTTTTTTTTTTTTTTTTTTTTAATAAAGTTATTTTTTTGTGAGTGCATATAAAATAAAATTTCTGGATTTCGCCGGACTCGTATTACAATTTTAACTGTACTTGTGCGAATATTTGCATGCAAAATTGTAACTGGCAAATTTGACATTTACTTTGTAAATATATTTATTATATATTGATTCAATAATGTAATTACTTTTGCTTTTTTTTAAAAACCAAATCGATCGGGTCTTTTAAACATTTCATTCGTCAAATTCGATGGGATTCCATTCCTTTTATTGTTAAATTGCATTTTCTTTTACTCAGAGTCTATAAAAAAGCGTTTAAACTAAAGAAAAAATCCGTTTTTGATTAATCTATTCAATGAAGCACGTCAAATTGTATATCTTTATTATTTCGAAATTCCAATGTCTCAGAGAGAAATTGCTATTCATTTGGGTATTTCACGCCGTTCTGTTTGCTATTATATTGATAAACACAAGAAAAATGAAGTTAGTTCATTGCAATCTAAACGGGGTCGCCCTTCTAAAAAACTTCTATCGATTTTTTTTTCTAATCGGAGGCGAAACTGAATTCTGCAATGGTAAAATCTACATTCATCTTGTTTTTTTTTTTTTTTTTTTTTTTTTTTTTTTTTTTTTTTTTTTTTTTTTTTTTTACTGACATTGATTAAGGCCCAGAACCACCTCCCCAGTTCAAAACTTTATCTATCTTTCTATCTATCTATCTGTCTACTTATCTACCTATTTATTTGTATATTTCCCTACCTATTTATCTGTGTAGATCACGTTTTTATCGACATGATAATTTCCATAATTCTGTTTAAATCTTTTATAAACTGATACATGAAATCAAGGAGCGGGGGATAGCTGTTAAGCTTATTAATGTGGCAAATCAGGAGGAAGTCGATTGAAATAAAAAGAGGTTTTGTAAACATAACAAAAAACGACTTATAATGTGTAAATAATAGTATATTTTGAATGAGTTAAAGTTATTATTATTTTAAGAGAAAAAAAGTCAAAAATTTATCCATGGCAGATTTTTGATGTCATTCAAAATTATGCCAAAGAGTGAAAAAATAGGGTTTTAAGAGGAAAAAGTCACAAATTTTTGCCAATTCCAAAAATATCAAACCCGTTTATATTTATTAAGGTATTTTTCAATATTATCTACAAATTTTATGCTGATATTTGTTTTATAGGAACAACTCTTATAGGGAAAGAAAAAGTAAAAAGCATGGGTGTAGTTAAAACAATCACATACTCATTAGTCCATCACTAAGGCGATTTTTGTCATGAAAATAAAAAAAACACAAGATGAATGTAGATTCTACCATTGCAGAATTCAGTTTCGCCTCCGATTAAAAAAAAAAAAAAAAAAAAAAATCGATAGAAGTTTTTTAGAAGGGCGACCCCGTTTGGATTGTAATGAACTAACTTCATTTTTCTTGTGTTTATCAATATAATAGCAAACAGAACGGCGTGAAATACCCAATTGAATAGCAATTTCTCTCTGAGACATTGGAATTGCGGAATAATAAAGAGATACAATTTGAAGTGCTACTTCTTCATTGACTAGATTCATCAAAAACGGATTTTTTCTTTAGTTTAAACGCTTTTTTATAGACTCTGAGTAAAAGGAAATGCAATTTAACAATAAAACGAATGGAATCCCGTCGAATTCGACGAATGAAATGTTTAAAAGACCCGATCGATTTGGTTTAAAAAAAAAGCAAAAGTAATTACATTATTGAATCAATACATAATAAATATATTTACAAAGTAAATGTCAAATTTGCCAGTTACAATTTTGCATTCATATATTCGCACATCTACAGTTAAAATTGTAATATGAGTGCTGGCGAAATTCAGAAATTTTATTTTATATGCACTCACAGAAAAATAGCTTTATTAAAAAAAAAAAAAAAAAAAAAAAAAAAAAAAAAAAAAAAAAAAAAAAAAAATATCGGGTACTACTAGGTTATCCCATCGACCAAAAAATTATCGCCAAACTATAAGATTAAATGCCAATAATGGATGATCGTGAATGTTACATTCAATGACATTAAATACGATTCATGTGTTTAAAATGTCATTAAGTGATTTTTATTAATATTTTTATTAATATTCTACTAAATATTTATTTTTTCGTTATTTAAAATAAAAATTATGTCAATATGTATAGTTTGGCTATTAATGTGGCAATTTGTATAATTTGGCGAAATTGGTCGACGGGATAACAGAGTAGTACCTAATATCGTTATGAGTAAAAATGCAATGTTTTAAATAGTGACGTCATTTTCTCTTCAAATGTTCTTTAAAAGTTACTGTTTATGAAAAAGGCCTCCATAATAATATTGTAATTCCCTTTTATCTGGTTGCTGAATGACATAATTTTCCTCATTTGAAATTTCTCTTATTTTGATTTAGACATTAATTTTTATCATAAATTATTTTCTGTCATTTTATTTACATTATTAAAATTATTTCTCAATCATTTTAGAAAATAAATTTTTATTATCGAGAGAAAAGCTAAACTGTGTTGCGACCATTTTGAAGAAATGTCATGAAAAAGCTTTTAAAATTAAAAATAAAATATAAAAATGGAAATAAATTAAAAAATAATTAAAATGGGCACAACTACAAATAAATAGTTTTCATTTAAAAAAATAATTATCAAAATCGGTTGACTAGAAAATTCAGGGCTGATGACACGACATTTTTAGCTTGTCTGAAAGAAATAGCATCGGATGCTAAAAACCCAGAATGCTGTTTTGTAGGCATTATTAAACTAGTAATCAGTGTCTTAATAAAAGAAAAAAGAATTAAAATGTAGTATATGGTTTATTTAATATGTATTATTATTATTCTTATTATATATATATGTTACAGGCCAAACCCGATTTTAGGCCAAACTAGTCTATCCTAACGCCCATCGGATAAACTAGTTTTTCCTAGGCCAAACCGGTCTATCCTAACGCCCATCGGATAAACTAGTTTTCCCTAGGCCAAACTAGTCTATCCTAAGGCTCATAGGACAAACTAGTTCTTCCTAGGCCAAACTAGTTTGGCCTAACACTTATAGGATAAACTAGTTTAGCCTGCTGTTTATTGGTCTGAACTAGTTTATCCTAGGCCGATCTAATTTATCCTAGGCCAATTCAATTTGGCGTGATTTTATTTGATTCAATGACCGCCTCAGCGCCAAAATTCTACTTTGTCCTAGGCTGATCTAGTTTATCCTAGGCCAATGTAGTTTTACGTGTTTTTAGCTCATGGGCGTCAAAGCCAAAGAAAAAATGGGCTCACAGGTTCTGTATGCATGTATGTATGTACGCATGTATGTATGTATGTACATGCATGTACGTATGTACATGCATGTGCATACGCATGTATGTACGTATGTATGTACGCATGTATGTACGTAACGCGATAACTCTTGATAGAAATATTATAATTTGACATGTTTTTATCTCATCACCTACCAAAGACTGAGAACTAATGTGCCCGTGGGTTCTGTATCCATGTATGTACGTAAGTACGTAACGCAATAATTTTTGTTAGAAATACTCGATTTGCATCAAAATTTCAATATAGGCTTATTCTTATGAGGAGCTTTTCTGATTAATTTTGGGAGGTCATTGGAGAGGAATAAGGGGAAGGGGACGAGAGGCTGATTCGCCCCTTCCCTTAATTCAAATGAATGGATTTCTATAGATTATTAGCATATTTTATTCAAATTTTTGATATACGAGTATTCTGTTGAGGCGTCTTCATTAGTTGTGGGTGTCAATTGTTTAAGTATAAAGGGAGGGGAGAATAGGGGTAACGCCCCATAATTTATGTAAATGCTTTTTTCATGTAGAATTTACCGATTTACTTCATATTTAAAAATAGATTCATTCTGGTAAGGCGTTTCCCTAATTGGTTTTGGGGATTAATTGAATAAGAACAAAGGGAAGAACGGGGGAATCCCGCCTAATTTTGTTAAATGGGTTTTTCATGCAGAATTAACCGATTTCCTGCAAATCTTAGATTTGTTCATTCTGATAAAGCGTTTCACTGATTAATTTTGGTGGTTCTTTGGTTTTTGGTCTGAACCAGCAATTTATTTCCTTCCTTAAAATATATAAATTTGTTATAATACAGAATTATCCAATTTGCTTAAAATTTTGGACATGAATTCATTTGATCAGGTGCTTCTTTAATTAATTTGGGTCTTTTCTTATGGTTATGTATAATGGATTAATGGACGATTTATCGCCTTCCCTAAATTAGATAAATGGGTTTTTATGCAGTTTTATTCGATTTGCCGTAAAATTTGAATATAGCTTATAGTTTTTTCTTTAAAAGGCGAATCCCTAAACTGTTTGTTGGTTTAATGATTGAGTATAAAGGGAGGAATGTGGGATTACCCTCTCTAAATGAGATGAATGGTTTTTTGAGCAGAATTTTCTGATTTGGTTCAAATTTTGGATAATTGTTTAATTATAATAAAGCGTATCTGTGATTAGTTTTGAGGGTTCAATGGTTACATATAAGTGGGGGAAATGGGAAAAGGTAATCCAACTTACTTTATTTTTTGAGGGTGTTATTCTATAAAAAAATAAGGCTGAAATACACAATGACTGTAAACAGCCTGTGAATGCAAAGCCATTAGTTTAATTGGGCAATATTCTTTTTAATATTGATACCGACTACTGCTCCATTGCTAAACTTGTGCAAAGTGGTTTTGTCATAATGTATTTTATTCGATGCGTTGTAGAATACTGTTAGAGGTTTACACGGGCCAGGATTTCGAGTTTCGGGCCCCGCCTTTCCCGAAGGAAAGTTATTTTGCCGTGACTCTGTGTAAAAATTAAAAGTTTGGCCCGAGCCCCTCCTCTACAAAAATATGTGAAAAAAGACTCAGTCCCGCTCAATCTGGCCCTACTCAATTTCTGCAAAAAATTCAGATTTTACTTAACATACAATTAGGTTTCTTTTAAAAAATACTGCATACATACATATTGGATAAATTTACAATGTATTTTCAAATTACGAGGTGTTCACAGAATGAAAAATACACAATTTATTATTGATTATTTAGTATCTTAGACCTTTCAGTATTGAAATGGGGATTCATTAAATAATTAATGTAGTTTAGAACAAAAGAAAAAAAAGTAGAGCTATAAACATTATAACTAAATTGTTCAGTAAAAAGTAAATTTGTGAATATGTTTCACTGTCATTCCTTAAGACTTTTTTCAAATCCAAAAGAGCTACATCCTAACACATTTAAGAATTAATTCATTTTCGGAAAGGCATAAGATTAACAGGCATTCTCACTCAGAAAATATACAATCGAATGGCGTTAACAATTTTTCCAAAAAACCGATGTACCTTTGAGAAAATATTATTAAAGCTACGTTTTGAATAGAATTTTTGGTTAAGACTTCACAGAAAACAAAAACTTGACGCCGTGACTTATAGAATAGCTTATATGTCGACAAGAAATTAATTTCTAAAACATGGAAAACGCTGTTCGATTCCAAATTATGTTCACCTCCAATCTGGCTCGAATATGCAATAATAATAATAATAATAATAATAAATGCAAGCCTGATCTCAGTTGGCACGAGTCTGCAGGAAAAAAAATCACCATGTAAAATGCATTATGTCTTTAGGGTGGACATGTGAAATTCCTGTATTGATGTTATAAGTAATTACTCTTGACACACATTTATACTTATTCTAGTGAAATACATGTTTTTTACCGGCCAAACCCGATTTCGAGCCAAATTAGATTAGCCTAAGCCAAAATATTTTATCCTATCGCCAATTATATAAACTAGATTTCCTACGCCAAACTTGTTTATCTATATGCCCGTAGGAAAAACTAGTTTTTACTAGGTAAGAGGGAAATCCGTCATTTTCCCTTCATACTTTAGCATTAAACCCTCAAAACTATTCAGGGAATTGCCTTATCAGAAAGAACCTATAAACAAAATTTGAAGCAAATCCGTAATTTCTGCGTTAAAAACCATTTATCTAAATTATGGGGGGGGGGGTACCTACATTGCCCTTACACTTAAACAATAAACATCCTCAACTAATCCCGGAGGCGGCTTGTCAGAATAATCCTATATCTAACATTTTAATTGAAAACTGATAATTCTGCATGATAAATGCATTTCTCTAAATTAACGGTGGGGGATTAGACTCCCGTTCGCCCCCTTTATTCTTATTCAGTGAATTTCCAAAACTAATCAGAAATGTATCTTATCAGAAGGCACCTACATCCAAAATTTGAAGCTAATCGGATATTTATATCAAGGGTTATAGCGTTACGTACATTCGTACGTACATACATGCGTACGTGCATACATAAAGAACCTGTGAGCCCTTCATTTCGCTGGCTTTGACGCCCGTGAGCTAAAACACGGATAATTACATTGGCCTAGGACAAACTAGATCAGCCTAGGAGAAACTAGAATGTTGGCGCTGAAGCAGTCATTGAATTCAATAAAATAACGCCAAATTGAATTGGCCTAGGATAAACTAGATCGGCCTAGGATAAACTAGTTCAGACCAATAAACAGCAGGCTGAACTAGTTTATCCTATTAGAGTTAGGCCAAACTAGTTTGGCCTAGGAAACACTAGTTTGTCCTATGGGCCTTAGGATAGACTATTTTGGCCTAGGAAAAACTAGTCTATCCGATGGGCGTTAGGATAAACCGGTTCGGCCTAGGAAGAACTAGTTTATCCGATGGGCGTTAGGATAGACCGGTTTGGCCTAGGAAAAACTAGTTCATCCGATGGGCGTTAGGATAGACTAGTTTGGCCTAAAATCGGGTTTTGGCCTGTAACATATATATATATATATATATATATATTTCTTAATTTTACCTATAACTTTTCTACTAACAAGTTTCTGATAAGATGAACTAGTTGTCAACGAAATCTATAATAACATGTAAGGACTATTTCTGTTGCAAAGATGACAAAAAAAAAAAAGACTGCAAAGAAAATAATAATAATAATAATAATGTAAAAAAATATTTAGATACAGCTTTCAAACAAATTATATTTACAAATATTTTTTTCGCTATTGAATAGTGTAAAAATTGAAATGTGCGATGCTTAGAAGCTTAAAACTTCGTAGTACTGAGAATTCAAAAACTGAAATTTCATTTAAAATTTCTTTAAACTTGGTCCAGGAATATTAATGTTTAATCCATTGCGTACGTAATATATGACTATGTTATTACGTAAGTCATGTTTTCATTATCATAAAAAATGATGTTTATTATTATTATTATTTTTAAATACAGAATTTATTTATAAGTCTAAAATTTTAGTCTTTGAAAGCACCAGTTTCCAAATAGTCGTTGTAATTTGCTAAATTAAACTTTTTTTTAATCATTTGGAAAGTTGTTTTTTCTGTCAGACGATAATACAGATATCTGATACATATCTGAAACAATGTGAGCTCCAGATTTTATTCATTTTCTGAATAATCAATGTATAATGTCCAGAAATGGAATACTTTTGACCCCACGTAGACAAAAAAAAGTATTAAAAACTACAAAAAAATAATAACTCAAAAACAAATTGAGATATAGCATTAAAGTAAATTGTTTTCCTTGTATGACGGAGTAAAAATTTAAAATGTGTTCAGAAGTTAAAAATTTACAGTACCGAAATTTGTAAAACTCATATTTCATTTAAAATTTATTTGTGATTGGTCGAGGAATATTAATGTTTAAACCATGGCGTTTGTAATATATGACTCTGTTATTACGCAAGTAGCATTTTAGTCATCCACATCATTTTACATTTTGGTTTTATTTGATTATAGGTGGGGGGATGTCCTTGTTAATAAACAAGAAATTAAAAAAGTTACAAAATGCGCAGACGCAAATTTTCAGGTATGGGAAATAACGAATCCGAAAAAAGACGCCGTATGAAAAATTGTCTCGTAAAGAAAAAAAAAGATTATCGATTTCACCAATTATGAAATGTGCAACCATCTCGAAAAAAGAAATAATGTAATGTTGCATTGATTAATTGTAAAAAAAATCACGCGTTTTTCAATATAAATATAATTATATACATACATAGAATTTATTTATAACGCTTAAGTTTTAATCTTTGAAAAAATAATTTTACAAGTGGTTATTGTAATTTGTTAAACTACTTACTTTTTAAATGTATTTATTTAAATATTTAGTAGCATTTTATTTTTGTTTTTAATATTAGGAAAAAATGCGTTTGAAACATTATATGTGGTTATAGAATAAAAGAACAGAAATCCGTTCTGATTTCAGGCTACTTTTAAAACGTCATAAATCATCTTCTAAAATTTAATACATAATTTTCGGACATGTAAATGCTTTTAAGAAAATACATAATAATACACCTTTTTTGCAGACATTCTTGTAATAGAACGCTGTTATTTAATAATTTGTTCGAGGTGCAAATAAACTGCATAATTTTCATAATTTTTCTTATCACATCCCCTGTTATACCACTCGGGAATGAAAAAAAACTAGTTTCCCAATGCTCTATCTGCATTTTAAAATTAGTATTTTTTGTTTTAAACTTGCATTGATATTTAATCGTAATTTCATGTTTTATTACTTTCGATGGATGTTTAACTGGGATTCGTCTGTCTGTAAGTACTCTTTAATCGTTTGAACGCCAATGTTCCCAAATGGGAACATTGCATTATTTGTAATACAAAACATATATTTTCCAACATAATGACGCTGTCCTTATAATTCCTATAAGGTTGATTTGAACTTTTGAAAAAAAAAAAATATGTGTACCATATATCGCAGGTATAAGGAAAATGTAAATTCACTAATTTGAATGAAAAATGTATTATTTGCTTTTTTGTTTTTTCTCTATTACTTACATTTCACCGCTAAAAATCTAAATGTTTTTTTTGGAATTCTAGAAAATATTCAAGAACAATATACAATGGCATATAGCGGAAAATGATTTGGTCATATTTTCATAGGTTGTCAATTAATAATCGTGTTACAAATTGCAAACACTAATATGAAAACAGCTGAGAAAACTGCAGAAATATTTGTTTTCTTATTTTTTAAATTTGTATGCATAAAATAAAACATTTGAAGCTGTAATATAGTAAAAAGAAAATTATAATTACATTTCGATATTAATTCGGTGTGTAAACAGTTAAGTACCAGCGTTGATTTGACTTGATGATTTTTCTTTATCGTAGAAGAATTATCAGGGTTGCTGTACTGGAAGTGTATTAGAGATACTAGTCTAAACATCAGACTGCGATTCAATATATTAATATAAAATATTATTCATGCATGGCAAATTCAGTTTTATTCAAGCATGCACAATACTTAAATTTGTCATACACAGTAACGAAAACAAAAGATGATTTTACGAAAATCGAAATTGTATTGGAATTAGGGACGTTAGTACAATTTACTGTTGTTTAATGGAAAAATTACCGTAAATTCCAGAAAGTTTTCCGTTTTTCCCTAAAAATTTCTCAAATTTACGTAAGTATTTCCTTTGAAAAACAGTGAATTGTAGTGGCATCCCGAATGCTAATACAATCTCCGTAAAATCATCCGGTTTTTTTTTTCTTGACATTGTATTTACATATGACAGGGTAGTGACGGTCAGAGAAAAACACTGTCAAAAGAAGAGGGACTTTTCTTATAGATAATGCTTAGTATAATATAAAACTAATAAAGAATGCGAATTTTTCTTTAAAAAAATACAGCGCAACCCCGATTATCAGAGATTACTAGGACAGATAGCACCTCGTATATCGGAAATCTCGGTTAATAGAACTAGTATATAAAAACTCGCGAATATGTCAACTGTTAAAATAAGAAAATATTAGAAAATTTTTTAAACGATAAAATAAATATATAAAGTTATGTTTTACAGATCAAAAAAAAAAAAAAAAAAAAAAAAAAAAAAAAAAAAAAAAAAAAAAAAGAAAAAGAAAACTCTCCACACTGTCGCCAATCAAATGGTTTGAGGATGTAGTAGTCCAAACATGTATTGCACCTGGTGGTCAATATGGCCATATAACTATCGGAAACAGAATCAAGCTTCGATATTGGCTCGGTTAACAGAAACCTCGATAAATCGAAACTCGGTTAATGGAGGCTCTACTGAATTGGTAATTAAATGCTTATGTGACTGTGTTAGTCCCTTACTATTCGTTAATCTCTATGATTACTCTTAAATCTCTTATAAATATATTGATTAAATGTATAGTAAGCAGTATGCCCCTATTCTAACAGGCAAAAAATAATTTTATTAATCTGTTCTTTTTTTAGGGAATTTTCATTTTCATTTTCAGAGTTATAAATCAAAAAGTATACACATCATCATGTAAAATATGCTTCTTCTGCTATCTATAGCTTTCATATCTAGAGAATAAATCTTTATCAGATAACTAAAAGCAGTCAAACCCAGACTCGAGGGACTCAATAAGCATTAATTTTTGTACAAGAGGATCGTGTCTCCGGGGCACAAATGGCAAATGAAATATATTTTCTGCGAAACAGATATCTAATTAGAAGTTATCTGCAACACCTGTGCATCCAGAAAATGCAGAGGATAATTTATTATCGGTCTCCGTTGAAAATAACATAGGATCATTGATATAATTGTATGTCGCATATCAGACGTTAATTATTTTCAGGAGTAAATGAACCGTAATTGATTTTAAATTAGCTATAACATTGGAAAACTTTAGATGTCGCTGTGTTTAGTAGAATGATTAAAATTTAATATGAAGTAGCATTATGTTGTCTAATTGCTTAATTAAGTTTTTTAATAAATGGAAGTTAATTTCCATGAATGCGATAATAATATAAAAATATCCATCATAAAATGCAACATGATAAACAAATTTTTTTATCTTTTTTGAATTTTATGTTTTTTTTCCCTTTTATTAATTTTTTTTAAATGTATAACTCCTTTATTTTGCTTATAACAAATTTTGACATACTTAGTATAACTTGACAAACTTTCATTCAATATAATTTTAAAAATAATTGCGAAAACGACTTTTAATTGCTATGAATTGCAGAGACTATTAAATTCTTAACAATATGAACCTAGATTTTTGAATGTTAACGTGTTTTATATATTAACTTGTGAGTGTAAAAGCGACATATATAATTCGATTTACTTTCCTTTTCTGAAGTTTATTGATATTTTACTTTCCGCTCTCGGAATGTGCACAGTAAAAAAAAAAATGTAAAGTTACTATACTTTTTTTAGTAAATTGGTATTCCTATAAATTTTTATGTAAGTATAACAGAAAACGTTAATCTAGCAGTATTGGTTACATGGAATTCTTCTGTAACCGTTATATGAAAATTTTTAGTTTCCTAGAAAAAGTTTAGTAACTTTACATATTTTTAATAGCATGTTATTAGGGATTTTTTCTGTAGATGTATGCAAATTAGGTTATGCCGATATGCAGAATATAAAAATGGGATTTTAAGTTTTTTTTTGAGCTGATCTTCAGATTATTTCTGAATTATTGTAAGACCAGCGAACAGTTATGGAGAAAATGTGGAATGTGCCCGGCACCGAAAAAATTTTTTAAGTTATTAAACTTTTTCCTAGGTTGATTTTTGTCGTCCGATTATCTACGCTAATGGGATATAGGACCAGGGGGAGTGCCCTCCGTGGGGGTCTTTCTAAGGGAACCTAACCCGTATTTACGAAAGGTTCGAAGAAAACCACGGAAAACTCCGAACGGTTAGGCCGACAGCCGCGATTGGGTTCGAACCCAGCACCTGCCGTCTACGAGTTGAGAGGTCTGAACCTCTCGGCCACAACTTTTTCCTAGGAAACTGGGATTCCGAGATCTTTTTATGTGAGGGTAACAGTAAAAATTAAGCAACTGAATTGGTTACACGAATTTTTTGCTATTATCGTTGCATGAAATTTCTAGGAATCCCAGTTCCAGAGAAAACGTTTTGTCATTTATTTTAGATTAGCTTTTCAAGATACTAACAACAACAACAACAAAAACGTTTTTGAAGCATATTAGTGAATCTTTAATGATATTTGGATTTCATTATTTTCATAATAGAAAACATTTGCTCACAAACACATGTTGCCGAAACCTACAATAATATTTGACAGCCAAATCACCAAAATTTGAAAATTGCTTCCTGACACAATTTTCATTATTTAATATAATGTGGATCACTTATAGTTCAAATAATTTGGTTATAAGTGTTTCTCAAGATAGTAATGTGCTGTCGATCAATAATTTCAATTTTGACTTCAGGTGGTTAACAATTAATTTCTTGCAGAGAAATTGAAAAAAGATTTGAGAAAAGATCTACATAACCTTCAGATCAAAGTTAAATATGAAAATTGACTTTGGACAGTTAACAAGGAACATTTATATCTGGATATCTGTCTATTATTTCTTCTATTTTTTTAAAGTTTTTTCATAAGTCTTCGCGTGTCACCCATAAAATTCCACTCTGCCGCTCTGTGTTATGCGTGCCGTAGATTGACCATCCATGCTTTACATGATAAAAGTATTTTAATTCCCAAATTAACCTAAGCAATATTTATATTTTGTAAATTCTCTTATTTAAGGAGAATGTACTTAAATATTTAGATGAATGGACTTAAGAGAAACGATTTTCTTTAATAACGTTTATTGTTGTAATGTGCATACTAAAATAATTTAGAATAAGTTTTGGAAAACACTGCTATATTACTTCGGTAACACAAATGAAAAGTTTTATGAATTTCTTAATAGGCTAGGCTATTCGCAATTTAACTACGTACCTTTTCAAAATTAGCTGCATCTAATAATTAAGTTCATTTTCTAAAACTTTTCAAAATTTCTATTTCGTCCTATTTTACTACGTAACAAAATGTTTAATTCAGCTTAGATTTTAATATTTTAACTGCAGTTTACAAATCTACATAAATAAATTACGGTATGTGCCTACCCTCAAATAATCGCTGTTTTTTGAAAAGATTTTCTTTTTTTCTTTTTTTATTATTATTTTAAATAAAAGTTCAAAAACTCAGGATTCAAAAAATTCAGGAACTCAGGATTCAAAATTTTTTTTTTCAGGTTCACAGATAATAAGAAGCAAGATTACAGCCCAAAAAATGAATTGAAAATGAAATTTCTCAAACCAGAAGTGGCTGTTTAAAGAGCTAAAAATCAAAGAATTCATTTTAGCATGTAGACGTACACACTCTAAAAAGTTTGGAAAATTACAAAAAAAATTCTTACTGAATTATATTTCAAAAACTCTTTATGCAATGGCAACAATAAAACTTCATATAACAAATACAGATTTGCACTTTGAATGGGAAAAAAAATTAAGGTTACAAAGAAAGTTTTGGAAAATTGGAATCCCAGAGCTTTTTAAGTAAAGGTAACGATGATTACAGATAAAATTTTAGTAAAACTACCAAAATTTTAATAGATTCTTTTGTAAAGTTTCGCATGTCTCTAGTTTTGCTTACAAGTTTTGTAGATTGACATCATTTTCTTGTACAAAATACACATAAAATTTTTGTAAGCATAACAAATTTCGGCAAATTTAGATTATTAAGGTTACACCTTTTTTACAGTGTAATACACTATATTGCCATTGATTATGGGACACTTGCGATTTTAGACAGTTTACTAAATATCTAGAAAAATACATGAGGAATCATCTCGAAACTCTTAGTGTATAAATATAATAGTATAAGTCATACATCTCCGTGAAGATTTTTTCCCGAAACTCCAAAGGGGACCGTCAACAAATTAAAAAAGAATGAATATCTTTTGAATAACCCTGTCAAAACTAACGTAGCAAAAGCGCTCAAACTCTAGATTGTGATTGAATGCCTTATTGTAATAAGCCTTGTTCATTTTTATGCAAATAGAATGCATACTCGCAGAGTAATTAAGGTTTTTATAAAAATGGTCCCAAATTTGTCCAAGTTTTTCCATTATAATTTTCAGAGTTCTTAATATAAAATATTATTTTTTTCAGAAACTATGACAAACAACATTGCACACAGTACCCTGTAATGAGAATTAAAAAATAATGAAAATTGTATAAAAAATGAGTTGGTTTACTAAATAATTTTTTACTGCGCATGCGTCAACGATATCAAAATTTCATTTGCATATTATGTTAGCTAAATGTATAGAGCAACTTTTGTGAAAGTCACAAAATCATAACTTGAAAATTCTGACAATAATCGTCAATTGAATAAGTCGAAAATCCGTTATTCTCAAAATGAAGCAAAAACAAGAGGGGTTGTATCCATATGTTCATTGATTAGTGTCAATATAGAAAACACAATATGGGATGTACTACTGCATTTGGATAAAATCCCTCATTTTTTTGCTTCATTTTGGAAACAACGGATTTTGTCCTTTTTCTATAGACGATTACTTTCAGAATTTTCAAGCTATGATTTTGAGACTTTTACAAAAGTTGCTCTATACATTTAGCTAACATAATATGCAAATGAAATTTTGATATCTTTGACGCATGCGCAGTAAAAAATTATATTGTAAACCTACTCATTTTTCATACAATTTTTATTATTTTTTAATTCTGATTACAGGGTACTGTGTGCAATGTTGTTTGTCATATTTTCTGAAAAAAATATTATTTTATATTAAGAACTCTGAAAATTATAATGGAAAAACTTGGACAAATTTGGGACCATTTTTATAAAAACCTTAATTACTCTGCGAGTGTCCATGCTATTTGCATAAAAATGAACACAATATATTACAATAACGCATTCAATCACAATCTAGAGTTTGAGCGATTTTGCTACATTAGTTTTGACAGGGTTATTCAAAAGATATTCATTCTTTTTTAATTTGTTGACGGTCCCCTATGGCGTTTAGGTAAAAAATCTTCACGGAGATGTATGACGTATACTATTATATTTATACACTAAGAGTTTCGAGATGATTCCTCGTGTATTTTTCTAGATATTTAGTAAAATGTCTAAAATCGCAAGTGTCCCATAATCAATGGCAATATAGTGTATATGATCTGTACACGAATACATAAATACCTCCTATATGATTGATTTTAGAATTGCAAATTTTATACGTAATTTCTTCCATGCTCTCAAAATTTTAATTTGTGTTTTCTGGAAAACTGCGTTTTTCATTGTGTACGTTTACGGAAAAAAATTATTTCTTAAAAAGCTTTACGATGCTGAAATAAAAATTTGGGTTATTTTTGTTATTCTAGGTATGTTATGAAGCAAAATAACACTTGTAAGTTTATGTATACTGTTAATTTTACTGTTATGTTTATTGAAAAATACGCTTTTTTTAGAAAAAAATCCTGTTTTGTGAACAAAATTTGGTATATTTTGGTAAACTTACGAGGTATTACATATCTTTTGAGTCATAACACAGGTAAATGAATTACTAATATATTTATTGATATAATTTTTTGATTGGATATTTATTGCTGAATAGGTTTCGGAATATATAATGTTTGGCATAAACGCCAGTTTTGAATAAAATTTTAATAAATATTGCCTAAATTTGAAAAGTAAAAAAAAGAAAGAAATATATAACAAATTAACACCAATAATAATTTTATTTGCTAAAAAAAATAATAATAACTTATGCTTAGCAATTAAAATTGTTTCTTTTTTAACAATACTAGTAAATTGATTTAAAAATAGCACCATATTTCTTTTCGCAAACATAACTTACTTACGGAATTAGAATTTGATATAGTAAAATATTTGTATTTTTCCACCTGATTGCGATGAATTATTTTAACCTCATAATTTATAAATATTCTGAAATATTGACTGGCTTTCATTTTATAAGACATAAGGTCCAAAGAAAACCACGAAATGTATAACACATTTCAATTGTAGAAAAATATGTAATTTTTAAAGAAAAATATACTATTTAAAGTATCTCTTTCTAAGTATAATAAATGCTCGGTTAGAAAAAAAAATATTGCAACTGTTGTTTATTTTAATATGCTAATAATTTTTACTATATATAGTTTTTTTTTCAAAAGAAAAAAAATCGTGTACAAATTAGAAATATCTCTCTTTAAAAATAAAAGTTTTATATTTTAAAGTTCACTATTTCCATTTATGATAGACCTTTTCTAATCCAAGGTGGAAAATGTGTCACATTTTATTCACTGTTTTTGTAAGCTATTTTTTGTGTACTCAATCACAAATGCAATGTTACGTAAAAGCTCAATTTCAAAAAGTGGGGTTTATACTAAACATAAATACACTTTTAGGATGCGTTTTTATTATATTCTTAAACTTATTTCAAACTGAAAAAATACTACAAATTTGTGTTTTATGTTTGTTTTTAAAAGTGTGTATTTTTTCTGCAAATAAACATTAGCTCTAATGAAAGTTTATCATTCGAAAAAATTTATAAAACTTAAATTTGAGCATGTATTTTATATTATTTCTATGAAAGGTTCAAGAAGCTCAGTGGCTTATGGTCAGAAAACCTGACTGATACGCTGCAGGTTAGGAGTTCGACTCCCGGATATGGAAAGTCTACATAGCTTTTCTTCCCTTCCGGGTCTATAAAATGAGTTATTAACTTACTTAAGAAACCGGTGTTAGGATAATAGTCTAAGAGCCGTCATCACAAAAATTTACGGTATCGAGCACAAGAGGAAAAAACCCTCTATTTTATAGAAGTGTGGAAATGGGGGAATCTAATAATCCATGTGTGCCGGATTTGAAATGTTGCATAAACGAAAAATTAATACCACTAGTGATAACCTTGTAGGCTTATCATTATGTTTTCCCAACAATCAAACGAATGAAAATATGGAAAACTGGGAGCAGAAAAACACAATGATAAACCTACAAGACAACGACTAGTATTGTTTTTTTGCTTATACACCATTTCACTTCCGGCAGACATCTAACATTAGATTTCCCTATTTCTAGTATTTCATAAAATAGAGGATATTTTTATTGTTCTTGATACCTTAGGTTTTTGTGCTTTCGGCTCTTGAAACTATGACAACCTTGCCGGAAAACTTCATCCCACTTTAGGGGGGGGGGGATGAGTACTGTCGGTTCAGGTTTTTCATAGAATGTTTAGTTTTTCTGTTAAAGATGCGAAAAAAAGTTTTTTTTTTTCCGTAAATGAAGAACGAATTGTAAAAAACAAATATATGTATATATAAATACGTTGACTGCAAACATTTGCTTTCATATTTTTGAAAAAAAAAAATGTATTCTGTTTTGTTAACGATCTGATTAAAAAAAAACTATCTATTCATCTCTTAAATGAATGAATATTCCAACTATAATAATCAATTATGCTTAATAATGTATGAAATAATTTTATTATAAAATACCTTTTAAAAGCTTAAAGAAAAAAAAATGGGTGTTTGCAAAAAATTTCGTTCATAAATTACAATTATTAAATTAGAAACCTTTATGCTTTTTTATTTTCATATTTTATGATTTATATAATGATCTTATGAATAATTAATTATCTGTGTTAGCTGCATCTTTATCAATGATGTGAAATATTTTATTATTGTTGCTTGTTAATACTGTAGAAAATAGAAAAGCCAATATTTAAGCGACGAATCCAATTACTGAAATTACCAAATTCTTTCTCAATTAATTGCACTTAATTAAATGTAAAATAGTTTTGTCATATTAGTACACTTGGAAAGCAAAAATTGATAATTCGATGTAATTTATAATAATTAATGAGATGATAGAAATATTATTTTTAATTTTAATCCTTTATTCCTTTACATGCAAGATTAATTGTCTTCGCTCAAATCTAGAGAAAAATTATTTTTCATATTTATCAACTGAATCATGCAGCACATATTTAGAACGCTTTAAATAAATTAATTAATCAATAAAATTTAAATGAAAATTGATTATTGGAAGCAAGTGTTTAAAAGACGAAAAAAAATCAGAACATTTTTCATTTAAGTTAATATTTTTTTACAATAATTGTATGTGTTTTCCAGTTTAATTATCCTATTAGTTAAATTGAAATTAAAACAACTAACTTGTGAATGACTCAAATATTCAAAATATTCATACCTTTCGGGGATGGAATAACAGATTCAAAAATATTTCTAACAATCCAATATATACATACATAATGTTTTGGCAACAGGTGAGTGTAATCATGACAGAATATTTTTGGTACATTATTTGAAAGATATGTTTTGTGCCTGGTATGTTTTTCCCTTTTTATTCGTTTTAACCTTGTTATTATGGTTCGATTTTAACGTTTTCTCCACTGTATTATGTCCAGGGAATATAGAATTTTATCTGGAAAAATTAATGGTAGTTCTGGAAATGGCTTACGCAATTCAAACGATTTATGTTGTTAAACGGAATTGAATGAATGGTGCGCGTGTCGCACGTTAGAATGTAACCCCCTTCTCCCCCTTCCTCTCATGCCATAATAGCATATATGTCTATGGCTTAATTTTTAGATGCTTTTACCCTAAAACCACTTTTAAAAATTTATTTTGTAGATGATTTTCCCAATATTTGGGTGGGAGGAGATTTTGGTGGGAAGTTAAAATTCCGATTCAGTGGTCCAAAAAACATTAAGCAAACCTCATAGGGAAAGTTTGGAGGGAAACATGAGAGCTAATGCAAAAGATGAGAGCGGTTAAGCGGAATTGCATCCTCTCATTAAGCGCAGCACCGCAGCGCTTAATGAGAGACTACCTTCCCCTCTTCATTCAATCTTACGTCTTAATGTCATATATCTGATTTATTGCAAATTTTGTGTACTTTCTAAATATTTAGATATTTTTCCACTAAAATAATTTAAAAAGTTGAATTTTTTAAACTGATTTCGAGGAGCATTTTACCAAAATTTGGATTGTTGAGGGAAATTTTGGTGGGAAGTTGAAAATTCGGATTCAGCAACCCAAAAAACAGAATGTAAGCTTTATAGATAAAGGTCAGAGGAAAACAGGAGAGCAAATGCAAATGATGCAAGCGGTTAAACGAGGTTGCATAACTTCATGCCGCGCATGTTGAGAGGCAAGCTCTAAACTCTCCGTTCACCGAACGTCATAGTGTCATATATCTTATTTGTTGCATATTTTATATACTTTCTGAATTTCTATCTGAAATACATTTTCACTTAAACAATACCAAAAATATTAATTTAAAAAAAAGACATTCGGGGCATTTTACCAATATTTAAGAGATTGCGAGAAGAAATTTTGGAGGAAAGTTGAAAAATCGATTCAGCGACCGCATAAAACGTAAAGCAATCTTTTTCGAGAACTAACATGTATTTTTGAAAGAAGGCCGAATATATGGTCTCTATTGTCTTGACTATAAGTTTCTATGTGTGTTGTTAATTCCAAATTCGTATTAGTTTGTTTTTTTATGGCTGAAACGAAGATGAAACTGTATGAAACCACACACTTTTGTTATTTCAAAGTTTTTGAGGTCTGATGATTCTACTTTGATCCTACAAAGTTTAATAATATTCATTTTAGTTATTTTTTGCATGTTTAAGTGATGTATATTGCATTATTTATACACTGCATATAGATATTGATTTTACATAATCTACAGCTGAAACATTTTTATTAACAATACGATGTAAATCTTTATTACTCTAGCCTTCAAGATAGGAATTCTGAGGTCATTAATGATAAAATTATACCGATTATACGTGATTATTTTTTGCAAAAAATGTTGTTTAATGAATAATGATTTTGAAAAATTCATCTCTATATCGTGATGTATTTCTTTTTCTGCTACGAAAAGTGTTTTTGTTTGTATAATATGTTTTGTAGTTTGGTTATGCAAATAAATATTAGACGTATAAGGTATTTATACGAAGGTATATAAGATACTTATATAAAAATAAATTTACATCAACTACGACTAAACGAATGTTATAGGTAATATCTGTGTTAAATAATTCATTTCACAAGAAAGGGTTTAGTACTTTTGGGTTTGTTACAGGTTTGATTCGTATTTCAAGTGTTTTTCACTTCTTATCAAGCCATTTATAGATTTTTCTAAAAAACAGACTGTTTAAAGAAAAATATCTGTTTATCGAAGCTAAAATAATATCACAATTATTTAATTTAACTGATTAATTTTGTTCTATTTAATTTAAAATTGTTTTCATTTAATTTCAATAATTTCCGTTATTATTACTATTATTATTATTGTTGTTGTTGTTGTTGTTGTCGTTGTTGTTGTTGTTGTTGTTGTTGTTGTTGTTGCTGTTTTTGTTGTTGTTACAGAAGATTTCTAAAAAAATACATATTAAGCGAGAAAATAGTCAGTATCATTCATCGGTATGATTAAAAGTACCACGTGCTCTAAAAATGCTTTCTGTATGAAGATGTATGTTATAAATATCTTCTGAGGGGAACTGATTGTAAAGAATTTACAATCGAAAGCAGCTTTTAGAGTAATTTCTAAATTACGATAAATACAGAAGATTTTTTCTTTTAATAATTGCTGCTTGTTTCTCTGAAGTGACCAGCAGTGTTTACTACAGTGGTATCAAAATTCATTTACTGGGTTTTACCAAATTCCCCAAATTCTCCAATTGATGAAAATATAGCTTTATCCTGAATTATTCTATTCAGGAAAATATACTACAATTTTCAAGCGAAGGAGCACCTTTAAATGTTGAAAAAAAATGGGCTCACAAAATTCAGTAAAAAGTACTCAATTTTAAGTACTTTATGCTAGTATTTATTTCTTGCTCAAAATTAAGAACAACAAACATTTAATTGATTATTTAATAGCAAAATTATAAGTAAAATACCAAAATCGAACATTTTTATGACAGAAGCATTATATGAAATTATACTTTAAACTTATTTTGAAATACTGTGCATAATTTAATATTTACATTAATAAGCATCTTTTATGCTACCATGAATGAAGTAAACCAATGCTGGGTACAAAATTATCTTTTGTTTGGATTTGATAACATATTCTGTTTCAAAATTGAGATCTTTTTTTATCTCAACATACTCAATTCGATATAAGTACATCGACTTACTCATTTTTACGTACTTCTTTTTCTTAATGAACTGTTCTTCATCTCCACAGTTAATTAAAACTGCTATACTTTTTAGATAGTCCAGGCATTTGGTAAAAAATAAATGCAAGTTTTGGTGTAGTTTTGATTTTTGGCTCCTTTTATGGTTTTGGGGTCGCTGAACACGAATCTGGCATTATCCAACAAAATGTCTCCCCGGAAACACGTTTTTTTGGCAAAAAACGTGCAAAAAACGTGACTTTTTTTCGTTTTTTCTAAATAACTTCAAAATTATACATTTTACATTAAAGTCATCAATACATAAATTAAAGAGCACAAAATTTCCTACATTTTATGTATTTAAAGTTTTTTTCTCTGATCAATGGTTTAGCCGCGAGAGAGCCACAAAAATGGGTGTGAAAAGCAAAAAATTCTGAAAAACGTGAATTACAGCACCGTACATCGATGAAACTTGAAAAACAACCATTTTACGCAAATTTTCCCCACTTATAATACTAAATATATTATTATTGACTATATTTTATTAATCTGATGTTCATTGTTTCTTTCATAACTAAAAAATAAATAAAAATGACCATATCTGAGAGCAAAATCCTCATTTGTTATTACAAAATAATAATACTAATAATTTCTTAATTTGACTTTTAAATAATGTAAATAAAATAACTAAAACAGGTTTTAACTGATCCCAGCTGCACTTCCCCCTTTGATTGAAGGGGTGCAAGTATGAAATAACGTTGGTCAAACGCCCACCCCCGCATCCCATGTCCACGTTCAGTGGAATATTACCCCCCCCCCTTTCCACCAGTCTCGCCTCTGTTAGAAATATGCGTCGCACAGATCACTAGCTTATCAGGAGGACACATTCTTCTCAATTTCTATATACAACTGCTTACTTATAATAGAGTAATTCACTGTTTGAGTCTTCGTGAATATAGTGAACATCTAAAATGATTTTGCGCGATATCGATGAGTTTTATTTGTGACTTTTCTTTAGAAGAGGGGTCAGTGAAAGTTAGTCGAGGTATTGCAGCGTTAATCAAGGCAAGTACAGAAAGAAAGGATGGAAAGGCAGTTTTCTTAAAGGAAGAAATCTCAGTAGATGTGCATGTTAATTGTAGAAAAGCATACGTAAATGAACGGATGATTACTGCTTATCTGAAGAAGATTGAAGAACAAAGTGCTAGCACTTCTCAAATTTTAAGATCATCAACTCCTCAGTTTAACTTTCGAACTAATTGTTTTATATGTAGACTGTGCATTTCGGAAGAGTTCATCGCAACACAAGCGAATGCAATATTGTATACAGTGTGCGACACGTGGGATTCAAAAATACAATTCTGAAAGCAGCAAGAGCTCGCAATGATGATTATGGGCAGGCTATAATTCAGCGCATCGAACCAGTGAATGATTTGATCGCAGCAAATGCTCAATACCACATCAAATGTTTTAGATATATTTATGGGAGTTCGAAGGTCCAAGAACAGTAGAAACGTGGTCCATTTGCCGAGGCAATCGATAGAGCAATGCAAAGTATATTACGATTACCTTGAAAATCATGATGACGAGTGTCAATTCTCCATGGAAGAGCTAATGAAACAGGTTACAGGCAGTTATCAACCTGATATGAGAACTTTAATGTTTAACCTCATTGAGATATATGGAGACGACATACTGATCACAAAGAATCAGAAAAAAAGTCCATTGTGTGTTTCAAGAATATAGGAGGGAAGATACTGACAAATGCATGGTATCAGCAAACATGTAAATCTGATCGAGATGAGAGGCTGCGAGTGGTTGAAGCAGCAGCAAAAATTATTTGCGAAGATATCAGATAGAAGATTTGCTTCGGGAAACTGCAAGAACATCGCAGTTGTGTGTCAAGACGAAGAGGATGAGCTAGACTTTGATACCGATCTGGAAATGGAATGCGCACACAATGAATCAGAGGTCCCAGTGGAAGGGAACATAGTTATGCCGCAAGGTATCAAATATTTACTATTAAAAAAACTTTTATTTATAATATTAATAGTTATAAAAACACCCACTAATTTCATTCGTCTATTTTCTATTTTGTAAATGTCGGTGAAAAGCAGGGACCCTCAAATAAAAGAAAGCGGAAATAGTACTTTGTTTTTTTTAAGTAAATGTACTTACTAATGTACATAATTATTTATAATTAAGTAATAATTCATAAAAAGTCGTCGTTTTTATTGTTAGTAACTTCATTGTAAAATATAGTCGATAATAATATCTTCACATAGCTGCCAACTCTTCTAATTTTTTAGCCCGGAAAAATGTAATGGAATTTTTTGATTTATTTAATCAGCTGATTATGGCGATTTGAAATGGTAAAATTTTCTGTAAATTTTTTCCGAGCCTAAAAAGCGGAAGATATTGGCAGCTATGTCTTCAGTTTCATTTAAAGTCAATCTTTGCGAAAAATGATCAGTTTTCATGTTAAATCTAATGTACAGTGCCATATAATTCCTATTTTCCGGATATTTTTTATTGTCACACCACATTTTGAATTTCGAGAACTTTAAGAAGTGGAATCCGTGTCAGCTTTTATATGTGAAAGCCTATGTTAGTTATTTCATTTACATTATTTAAAAGTCAAATTAAGAAATTATTACTATTATAATTTTATAATAGCAAATGAAGATTTTGATCACAAAAATGCTCATTTTTATTTATTTTTTTGTTATGAAAGAAACAATGACCATCAGATTAATAAAATATAGTGAATAATAATATATTTAGTATTATTAAGTGGGGAAAATTTAAGTAAAATGGTTGTTTTTCATGTTTCATCAACGTACGGTGCTGTAATTCACGTTTTTCAGAATTTTTTCCTTTTCACACCCATTTTTGCGGCTCTTTCGCGGCTAAACCATTGATCAGAGAAAAAAACTTTAAATACATAAAATGTAGGAAATTTTGTGCTCTTTAATTTATGTACTGATGACTTTTACGTAAAATGTATAATTTTGAAGTTATTTAGAAAAAACGAAAAAAAGCCACTTTTCTGCCAAAAAAACGTATTTCCGGGGAGAAATTTTGTTGGATAATGCCAGATTCGTGTTCAGCGACCCAAAAAACATAAAGGGAGCCAAAAATTAAAACTACACCAAAACTTGCATTTATTTGTCCTTTTTGAGCACTTAATGCCTGGACAACTGGTTGATGCACTGTAGTCTGATGACTGTAAGCCTAGTCACTTATTTGGTGTTCAATTTCATTTAATGAATATTATGTAATAAAATTTGTAAAAGTTGGTAAATTATTTGGTTACTTACTGTCAATGATTTGACGAGATTTGAGGCTAATTAAAAAAAAAAAAAACTTTCATTTCGGCCTTTATACCGAAAGAGCGATGAGGCGTTCTGAAAATTGTTTCGTCGATTCTAAAAATAGACAAAGATAGCAAGTAACAACAACAGTCTTGTAATAAAATGAGAAATTTAAAAGTTCTTTTTAAATACACTTCGATTGCAACTTCGACCGGAGCTCTTTTGTTTCAGGCATAGAAATATATAACTAGTAATTAATAGTTAGAAATAATAATGAATGAAACATTAATAAAAATAGTTAATCATAGTAAAGTAGAAATAGTAGTTAGTGAAATATTTTTAAAGTTTGAAAAAATATATTTATTTTATATTTTAAGGAAAATAATACAAAAAACATATCCAAAGTCATAAAAAATTTTCATTTCACATTTTGTATTTAATTTTTTACAAATGCAGGATTTAAAGGTTACGGTTCACGGGATCACCTGAAAAAATACTAAATATCATAGAATAGTTTGATGTCAAAAGTTTTGCTGAGAGTAAAAGTTCAGGGTAAGAACAGTTTTGTGAAAACGAACAAGAATCAATTTTCAAAGGCAAATAATGTTCACTTAACGAAAGAAAAACTACATTTTTTTTTGTCAAAAATCGCAAATTTTCAAACAAATCAACTTTGATGGCGCATGGGTTAATGCTAATTAATTTAGCTGAAACCTTTTGTCAATGTCATTTTTGAACTAATAAGCAGCTTCTAGGTGTGTTTGTGTGAGAAGGGGGGGGGGGGGTTGTCAAAATATAATATTAATTTTACTTCCGTATATAACTAGTGTCCATTCTTAGATTCATATTTACAACTCCATTAGCGTTTCACATATTGTTCTTCAAAGCAACAAAATTTAATTACGTTAAAATATTTTTTATTCCCATTCACTAGCAATTAAACATTAATCTACCATTTTTCTAAGACCGAAATTTATCGACTTATGATGCTTTGAATAGTTTGAATTTTGACATTTCTTGGCACTAAAAATGTATAAAGGTGTTTACTGCAACAGCAAACTCTAAAGATTTACAAAACTAAAAAATCTTAACTCAATACGTTCCGATCGTTAGAAAAGTATTTTTTTTTTGTTTTTTTTTCTTTGAAACAGGAAGATTGATTTTTATATAAATGTATAGATGGATTTACAACATGTGTTATCTACTGATAATACAAAATGTTAGCTACTCTAATCGAATAATCACTATTTTGATGAAAATAGGTACTCGGTCGATGAAGAAGAACATTTGAAACATTTTTGTTACATGGACTATGCCTTTAAATTAACTAGAAATTATTTATTGATCAATGAATACAATACAGAATATGTATAGAAGGCCCCGAGTCTCCGTTTATATCAGGAAGAAATTTTTGTATGATGAGAAAAACTGTTAGTATAAATAAATTTAATATCAAAGATATATATATATATATAGACTTTTAAAGGACTTAGAAAGGATATAATTTCAATTTTGGAAAACTAACACTTTTACTTTTTTGTTCTGATATTGATAATTTAATTTTAACATAAATTTGAATGATATTCAGCCTATTGACGATCAGACATTATTTCAACTTATTCTATCCACTAAATCTAACCGCTTGGTCTAACTTTAAAAGTCTAACTTAACTTTAGTACAATCCTAAGTTTGACAATTAACTAACTCACTAACTTCACTTGACTAAACTCAAATTCTTTATTACAATGCCTTGTTTTCGTGGAAAATTGAAGTTCCCATAGTCGATACTAAAATGATTAATAAAATTTCAAGCTTTTATCTACGAACAGACCTAACATTTTCATTTAAAATAGTATGCACTGATTTGAAAAAGTCAAAATTTCAGATAGTAGAAAAAATAAAATTTTCGAAATTTTCAAATGACTTATCGTATCGTTTTTAATGTTTCATTTCTTTTTCTAGACATTAACCAATTTCAAACGAAAACGAAACGCAGTTCTAATTAGAAAGGAATTCAAAACCAATAAAAGTAAATAGAAAGGAAATGTACTGTTATGGTTTGCCCATCTTTGCATCAATCTATCTTGCTACATGTCTTTTTCTATTATTTAAAATCTAACAGAAAAAAGAAAGAAAAAAATGCCAAGAAAAGGAGTGATACGTGGGGTTGCCGAATTAAAATAAAATTCAGTCAAATTTACCTACTGAATTTTTATTGCATTGCTGATTTAAAAGATGGAATAAAAAATAAAATAAGACAAAGCTTAATGCATTTTAAAAGTTAAAATTTATATACAAAAAATAAAATTACTAATAAACATTCCAAAATACAAAAAGTAAGTAAATATTACATATTTCTAAACTAGCTGTTACCCGTGACGTCGTTCACGTAGCATTAAAAAACGATAAACGCTTTAATTAAACAAAACATTTCATTAACACTAATTTAAAAAATATAACACATCTTATACCAGGCTATGCAGTAATTTTTTTAATAGGGGACTTAAAGAACTCAGTCAAATAAATGGAAAATGTGTTAGATAATACGAACAATCGCGAAAATGAAATTGCAACATTTATACTGTAGAACAACTGTAAAGCACCCCAATTGTGCAGAAATCATGTTGTAGTGCATTTCAGAATTCCATATCAAAGAAAGAAAAATCATGTGTTAAGCCTAGGTAATAAAAAAAAAATATCCAACATTTCCATAATACATAATTTCGCCGGCCCTTTCTTTTCTGCAGCTGTGTATATGATCTATGTGTTTGTAAATATTCTAAATAAAATGTTAAAATTTTGCTTAGTTAGAAAAAGTATAACGAAGATTAAAATTCACCTTTAGCAATTTCTAATAATAGACAGAAACGTACTTGAATTCTTTTGTACAGTCCTGTATATTATGTGCAAATATTCATACGACCGCATATTTAGCTTAAATTATTCAAGCAAAAAACCCAATTCAAATTATTGAATTCATATTTCCGGGAATCGCTATTGCACAGGTGACCATATATCCAGTTTATTGTATAGTCCGATACATGATTTATTTAAATTCTACAAACATGTGTTATTATACCAAATGTAGCTGAACTTCAGGATGCATTAGTTTTCCTTAAAATACATACGATAATTGAAAAAGCTCTTCAGCAATCTTTTCTAATAGACCATACTTTGGATAGAATATCTGAGATCTGGACACAGGTCCAAAATCTTTTAGGCGTCTCTGTAAATGAACAACAAATGTGATGCAAATCATACTTAACTGCAAGCATATTGTAGTAAATTTCAGTATTTATCATTGTATTGATTATCTCAGTATATTAATTTCATCATGTTTGAAATAGTGCAACGCAATTAAAATACGCTGGGAATATTTTTCCCCGTAGACTATTATATTACCGAAAATTTTTCTGTATCTTGTAAATGAATGTTAAACCTTTTCACCCCATTTTCTACAGAAATCCTGTTTTAGTGCTCTTCACAAACTGATATCAATTTCAATATTATTAAAATAAACCTTAATAAAATAACATTATTAAAATAAGCTGCAAATTATTTTTCTTCACAGACCATGATATATTGAAATACTTTTGAGCTCCCTGTACGCACACTATAAGAATTATACTTAACATATTCGACAGTAACCATGTTCTTGTGAACCTTAAAAATGCATGTAAATTTCATTACATTTAAAATTATGTAACATTATCAAAATACACCACAAATGATTTTTAAGCCGTAGACCATAATGTAAAATCTCCTTTTGAGTGCCCCTGTGATTCAGCTATAATTGCAACCTGGTTCATTTTCAATGCCGCTAATGCTATGGCAAATCTCAATAACGTATGTTATTTTCGTATGAATCCCACTATATTTACTTAAGTTGAAACACGGACAAACAGACGGCAGACACCAGGCACTCGGCACACGGTATACAGACAGGTTGAAGTCGTAAAAACTTTTAGACCATATTAAAAAGTGTCAAAAAGGGGGTAGTTTCCGTAAAACGAAAAAAAAAGAATTTTTGAAAATTTGAAAACTTATACTTTGTTTCAGATATGACATTACATTGATATTTTTAAAATTCTTAATGAAAAGTATTCCTGTAACGTCACAGTTGGTAAAAAGTTGAATTTTATACCTCGAACCGAAAGAAAGAAAAACGTTCATTTTTATTACGGATTAATATCTGGAAAAACTACTAAAATATTTATATTCTCGTAAAGTGTGAAGTTATATTCTTGTGAAGTCTTCTAAGTGTAAAAGAAATTTTATATAACGTCTGCGTGATATAAGAAGAAAAACAGTATTCCTCTGACGTCACAATTAGTAAAATCGCGGTTTTTAACCTCGAACCGAAAAACAGAATAGGGTACATTTATTTATTTCATTTAATTTTATCACGTGAAAATATTTCAGTTGAAAATTAATTACAGAAGAAAAATAATTATTCCGGTTTTTTATTTTTTGGCAACGAAAAAAAAGAAAAATGATTAAATATTATGGAAATTTTTTCAATTTATTCTGTATGAAAAATAGTGAAATGTTGAATTATTAAGAAAAATATTTGAATAAAATAAATTAAAATTAGCCTATGTTCATTTTAGACCAATAATCTATCTATATACAAAAATTTAAAGGCATTAATCCATCCGTTTTGAAGCCAAGTTCATTCCAATTTTTCGGACACACTTTCACATTTATAATATATATAAGGAAAATAACTAACTGCAAATTTTCTTGATTTGTTCCATAGTTTGTTATGCAATGGATAATTCTACTGATGATGCCTTGCGAGTAGCTTCGTGAAACATTTACTTTTGTATTTTTAAATGTTTATTAGTATTTTTATGTTTTGTGTGTAAATTTAATTTTTTAAAATATATTCATGTCTGCCTTAGTTTATTTCATTCAATCTTTCAATAGCTTTTTAAATTCAGACGTTAAATATACATGTATAGCAAACATAGCTAATTTGTTTAAAAATTAAAACTATTTATAGCATGTTAATAATCAATCTGGAACTTGGCCAGTTTTTACCTATGAGTCATTTATTTTAATTAAAAATATTATTATGCTAAAACTTGTTATTTCATGTTTGAAAGCCTTAATTTGTCTATACAGAAGCTCTATAAAGTACATTTAAACTCAGCAACAATCATTATAGTATCTTTATATTAAGTTGCAATCGATAGATTATCCGCATACTCATCTGCAGTCGATAAAGTACAGTTGCACGACTTAGAATTTGAGAATCTGCTCGGTTTACCATAGATGGACTGCTTCTACCCATGGTAGGCTCACATCCATGATCAGTATATATTCGAATCGTAGGAATGAGATTCTTTTGTGTACATTTTTAGTTTTGGGATTAGACGAATTTCAATTGTAAATGTCTAAAAAATATATACGTTTTACGATATATGTATTCGCTCAAGAATTTTTCATTTATCATGTTGTGTCTAAAAAAATCTTATGCACCATTATTAAAAAATATAATTCTATAAAATTAAAAAACATGACTATTATTCAGGAGATTTTGCTGTATGGTCAGCTGGATTTAACATTTGGAGGTTTCATTTTGGGCAAATTATAATTTCGCCTAATACCCATAATGTTAAAATGAATATAGACAGCAACAAATGGGCAATTAATCAAATTAAACATGTAAATTCATTCCTAGTTTTATAGCGTAAATGAACTTCATACCAAGTCTGTTGGTGCAGTAGATGTACGAAATATTTTTTATGAGTAATCAATCAGATATAAAATTATTGATTTGCAGATATTTCTAAACACTATTACCTCGGAAATTAATAATGTGCTATATAAAGAATTTTAAATGACATGTAATTAATATGAATGTAAAATTCAAAGTTCTCAATCAAATTTGATTTTCAGTAACAGAGTGTTGAAATTTAAAATATATAGATCAAAATGGTTCGTGTATTGTAACACAATAAACTGTCAGACAAACTTGCCTGCCAGATTACTGTGTGTCTATATACTAAATTTATTTTCAATCAAAATTAAAAATATATCAATGTTTTTTTTAATAGTATATTTAAAAAAAGAATAATAAGATTTTACATCAAGTAACTTTAACAAAATTAAGGCTTTTGTAAACACAGCCAACGTTATAAATGTAATAAAATTGATAATAATAATAATAAATTTATCTCAATATTCAGGCGCTTTTCAGGCGTATTTTACATTCCTGCTGCTTTTATTCCTACAATGGAAAAAAAATCTCAAACTTTTAGTTAAGGGGAAAAAAGTTTGAACAGACATTTTTGGGGAAAAAGTTCTTTCACTTCATGATATTATATTCCCTTATTTCTAGATAGTTAATTTAATATTAATGCCAATGCAGACTACTTCATTATGCAAGAAATATATATAATTTATTCTGAAAGGAATACATACAACTCATGAAACATTATTATTCTTTTAATAAATTTCTATTTTTTTCTCTGAATTTCGTCATACTATCGGTTTTTTCCTATTAAAATAGATTTCATTTTATTTTCATCATACTTTTTTTTATTTTTATTTTCAAAGATTTTTTACATGATTCAAAGCATCCGTCAAACATTTTTTTAAGAGCCATTATTTTGATATTCAGAGAAAGAAATGATGTTTTGATAGTTGTATATTTGATTTGCTTGATTTTTTTATATGTTGAAGTAGATCATATTTGATGAATAATCTGTAATTTTGAAGCCCTGAAAATTTCCCTCTTTTCTATAGAAAGTGTCAAAGTTGAAGGTTGTGAATGCCATTTTCCTGAAAAGCGAAATGCTGGTATATTTAGAGCACTATATTTCTCGCAAGCAACAATATCCCAAATTTCTTTCGGCATAAATTGTTAGTATAATCATACTTACTTATTAAAATTTATTTGTTTCCATGGGGCATCGTTAATTTACATTGTTATGTTGCCACAAAGTACAGTCAAAATGACGTTTTTGTCCATTTACCACACTTAATATCTTATTTAAGCAATAGTACCTCAAACTTTTTCTTATAGAATATGAAAGTGTACTACTAGGAGAAGCAAAATAATGTAGTACTGTACCGAGATATAGTTGCTGTTAGCAGACTGTTAAGTACTCGACATTTTCAAAATCTGCAACCTTTAAAGCAATGTTATTTCAAATAAGCGCAACAGTAAAATAAAGCAAAATATGTCACGCAGTAGGTGAATATTTGTACAAAAACATGGAAAAGAAAAAAAGTGGGGCCTCGTGATATTTTTATTTTAAAAAAAGGCAAAATTGTCAAATAAACAGTGTCGATAATAATATTTCTTCCCTATCAAAAAATTAAAAATTCCTTTTCTCGTTCCTCTTGCAGTGTTATTTCCCTATGAGAAAATGAAATATACTTTTTTTTGTTGTCCCTTCCGAAAGAGAATGAGGATGTTTCATTTTCTCTTAGGGTAAAATATGATAATAGACATGGCTTTTCTTCCAATTTTTTTCATTTTTCCTGGCCTGAACTTTTATTCACCTACTTGGAAAATTTACAGGGCTTATAAATTACCAATCTTTTATATATTACCGATTGAATATTCGTGTTTTAAATTAATGCAATACTAGTTGTACCCGCGAAATTCGATGGAAGAGAATAGATTAGATAGATATGTAACACTTGAAACTTATGAGGAAAAGAAAACTGTACTTGAAAATATAAAATATTTCCAGTTTTATCATTTTTAAGTATCAAATCAGTTTTCATATTTTTTCAACAATATATATATATATATATTTTCTTTTTTAAATTTTTAAAAGTATTTTTTTATGTACCACATTAGTTGTCGCGCTACTTTTTGGAACTGTTTGCACTTAAACTTTCAATGGAATGTTCTTGAGACATATAATTGGCAGTGGCTAAATACTCTGGCTCGAGTAAATAAGTTTCAACACAGTCTAATGTTTTACCTTGTGTTTTATTAATAATTGTGCTTTGTTAATCATACAATGGAATCATACAAAAGGAGAGATTGGAAGAAGTCGGAGAAAATCGAATAAGCACGCAGGAAAAAGATTATGTCGAAGGATTAACGTCCATGAAATAAAAGCAATAAATAAAGTTGAAAAGGTTTGGCAAACAGATAGAAAAGCTATTGGTACTGTAAAAAAGGAGGCAGAAACAAGAATATCTTATTTCGTTAGTGTAAAACAACAAAGCCTAGGGAGAAATAGGAAGCATTTAAACAGTTCCTAAACTACAATCAAATCCAGTGGAACATAACATGGTAGAAGTTCTTTCAGAAGAGACTGCCAAACAGGAAATTTCCGAAACAGTAACATCGGATCATGCTGTCTTAACCATAAGGGATAAAAACGGCCTTACACCACAATTTAATCAACCTATAGTCACTGGAAGTGGGAGGATTGTGAAGGCTTCCAAATAGTTAAAAATATTGGTAATTTTTTTAAATATTTTCAAAATCTTTTCAAAAACTACTTGTCAGAAATAACCATACTTTTACTGTCACAAGCACTAATTTCACTGTTTTAAATGTACGAAAGTGGAGTAAACTTCGTTATATAGAATATATTTTTCGTAATATGAAAATTAATTTGAATGGTGTCCAAATTTAAAATTCAGCACAAAATTTCGTTAAGTAAAAAAAAGTCGCTAAATAGAAATTTTGTTAAAGAGAAGTTTCACTGTATTGCTTATTCCAAACTTCTTTATGCAAATCAATTATACGATGCTTTGTAAATTCGTTGTAATGAAGAGTTCGTGTTTCGCACAAAATGAAAACAATAATGATGCAAACCGTTTTCATAACTTGAGAAAAAGCCCCACATAAGCTATTTTTATCCTTAATCTATGCAACCTTCTGAAAAAATCAGAAAAATCCATAAGTATTCTAATTTTTTTAATCATATTTTTTAGTAATCTAATATTTAGATATTGTAAATAATTTTACAAAAATACTATATTCACTCAAGCTTTAATATTTTACAATTTTATTTTCTTATAATAACATGCAAATTTATTAAAATATTAACCATTCTTCTTTTTCGATTGCACTATATTAAAATAAAGCCAAATGCAATATTAAATCTAGATAAAAAAATTGTTTTTATTTCTTTTTACTTGGAAGTATACATACTAGTAAAAAATATGCTAAATGCAGTGACAGATGTTTCTAAAAATCCAGTAATACCTCTGATGTCACTGCGAGTTCGCTATCATTATAGAACTTGGTCTCCACATTTATAACCACAGAACATAAACTTCTATTGATGCTATTAAAGAAATATTTATAAATATAATCGAAAATATTTTCATCCAAAAAATATAGCAAAGTATTTTTCTACATTTGGCTTTGAATTCTGCGATTTCTGATTTTTCGCCGATTGTACAAAAGCAAAAAATATGCCAAAATGTTAGAAAAAGTGACTAGAAGTTAACGAAAGCTATTTAAAACATGAGTATTGCATATAATAAATATTATCCTTTATATTTAATCTAAGCTCTTTTAAGGGAATTCAAATAACAAAGTATTTAATTAATGAGGCAAATCAAGCAAATTTTTCCCCATGGTAAAGTTAAATTACACTTCGAATGTGTTCGCTTAAAATTTAAATCTATTCTATGATAACGAATTTAGTTGTTTTGGAATAGTTTATTTAATTTTAAATCGTAATAAATTGCATATTAAAAAAATACCGTGCTTAAGGTACGCATTCATTACAAATGTTAAGCAATCAATTTAATTCGCTATAGGCTAATTCCATGGGTTCTGTAGTGTAAGTCACATAACTTATTAATTGCTATGCTTGTTAGCCACCGTTATTTTCAAAAAGTCTGCTTGGCCTTATTCAATTAATGAGAATGTGCCAATAAAATTAATCACATTTTTTTTGTTCTATAATACTGGTAGACAAAAATCGTAGCATGTGACTTACACTACAAATACTCATGGAAATAGCCTATAATTAAAAAATAACTGGAACTTAATATTATAATATGATATTCTTACACCATTCGTAATGTTTTTTTTTTTTTTTTTTACATGCATTTATTCATGTTTCTGTTTTATTTTATAATTAAATATTACAATATACTGCTAATGATTATTTTAAACATCGAGATATTGAGTATTTTAAATAATATTTAAGCTCTCTAATTTAAAACTTAGATTAAATATACTAAACAAATGAAATTTTTGTGATTAAACTTGCAATCAATAAATATTCAATTACATGAGTATAATTTTATCCTCTGTGATTTCGAAATAATTCGCCATGCAAAAGTAAATGCAGTTACTGATCTTACGTTTAATGATATTATTTCTGTGAAATTAATTTTACATTATTCGTTACGGAAATGTAAGATTATCTATAAGCTTTAATTTAAACTTTAAATATTTTCTGGTAAATTTATGAGAGCTTAATATGTAAAATAAAGAGTATTGGGGGAAATCTTGGAATTTGGAACATCACAATTATTTCTATTTTATTGTCAACAAATTAAAAATTCTTCCTTAGTCTATTTTAGAAATATTTTGTTTTTTGTGTAATTTATGTATATGCATGAAATAAATTATTTTTAAACGCTATAGCCGGATAAATAAGCATAGCTAAATGCCCCACCGCCAATGTTTGAAATAACATGTGTTGTATAAAGTAATGGTAATACAATATAAGTGTGTCTTTATCCCTGGACATTAAACTGTTCTTGAGGTAATATGGGAAGTATGAGTCGACAGATTTTTTTTATTATGTATTTATTTGCTTAATTTTCGATTGTCGTTTCCATTAAAATGTAAAAAAGTAAAAAAAATGATATTAACACCAATTTTTGAAGAATATATTTGTTCATATTTTTATTATTTTAATATTTTTTTGCAATTTACAACGTAGAAAAACAAATAAAAATATATTTAAAATTTTTAATATAATAATATTATATTTATACCACAGAAATATAACGCAATAACGCTCCAAATGTGTGTTTAAACCAAAAGAAATCTCATTACGTCTAAAATGCTCTTTTTCTGATATAGAAAAAAAACAACTTTGAGAAGGTTGTTATTGTTTCCTTTACTATTTCACACCTATTTCTTCTAAAACTTAACAAATAAAATAAGTTTGTTGAAAGTAAGTAAGTAATAGCACTGCCAAACTCGATTTTCCCCCTTCCTTATAAAGGGAATCGAGTTTGGCCTTGGTAATAATCAGTAGTTAGTCTAAGGTATTCGAAGTTTAAACTGAGAAATAACAGTTTCGTGTTGTAAATGTGGGGGTGAATAGACCCTTCTTAAATTTATTACACCAAAATCTTGTCAAAAGATTAATAATATATGAATCAGGGATTTTGATAAATGCGAAATCAATCTGTAATATTCGTAGTTTGAGTGTCTGTTTAATACAAAATATTTTTTAAACGAAAAAAAATGCTTGCTTTTGAAAATTTGTAATAGTAAGAATAGCATGCTTAAGGATCGAAGATAGATTTGCCAATAATGGTGAACTTTTGATCTAATACTTAACAAATATATAAATAAATAATATAATTCATTGTGCCAGATGAAGTATGTTCTTTGTGGCGATCATATAATCTAAGCATAGTAGGAAAATCTTAGAATTTCATTTGTAAATTCTTGATGTTACTACGCGGGTAGGATGCGCAGTCAGCCAAAATAAAAGACTGTTTAGAATCAAGAAAAAAAAACTTATTGTGTTGTGATATTCAAACTAAAATTCTTTTATTAAGACGTTTTGCGCGTCCTACTCGCGTAATAATATCAAGAACTGATGCAGCATACTTCTGCAAATACAAATAGGAAAATTTAAGAATTTTTTAACAGCTGTAAGCAATATTTCTCTTATATCTGAAAAAGTGAATTTTCGATTATAAATAATTTTTATGTGTTTAAAGTACATACTTGGAGTTTTATTGTGTAATTTTTTGGTTGGTATAAATATAATGTTACTATATCAATAATTAATTAATAAAAAAATTTATATAAAATGTTAAGTAAGAATATTAAAAAAAGCATGTACAGCATTATCTCTATCTGAATATTAATGTGTATTAATTCAATTCTTCAATAACTGGAGTTTGATTCCTTTTTTTTTTATAAATTTTATATCTTTTGAGAAACTTATTTGAACAACAGTGGTGACACGGCATATATTTTCCCGATTATATGGAAAAGTTCAAAATAAAGGTCTAGCATCACAATGCTTTGCCATTTCATTGTAATTCTTATTCCCATGTATGTTATTTTAAACTTCGGACACCTGAAACATTCTTTTCTGCTTATTCATACAACATCAAAATTTTCTTTCGTTGATTTTTTGTTACGTTCTTCTATCTTCAATAGAAGAAAGTATTGTAATCGAAATTTTTTCTAACATTCAGTTTTTGACGTATTTACACGTTTTAGGGGTCAGAGATTCCAAAAACATGTTTCTACAAAATGTCTGTCCGTGTGTGTCCGTATGTCGCCAGTCACCATCAAAAAGTGTATGAAGATATGCATAGAATTAAGCCAAATTTATTGTGAATGTTTTTGGCTGTCGCAGGCATGTCTTCCTTCATATTTGAAATATTCCGCCGGAAGGGGACGCTGCAAAAGCGATTTTTCTGCCATTTTCAAAGGTGTACCGACTAAAAGTGCATGAAGTTATTCATCGAATTGAACTAAATTTTTTGTGTAAGTGTATGGCCATGGCTAGTGGATCTTCCCTGAAATTAAAAAAAATCCGCTGAAAGGGGGCGCTGTAATAGCGATGTTTGTGCCATTTTTAATACTCCACGACCTATAAGTGTATTAAGTTATGGACAAAATTAAACCAAATTTTTTCTGTAAGTGTATGACTATGGCTAGTTGGTCCGCCCAGAATTTGAAAAAAATCCGCTGGAAGTGACGCTATAATCACGATGTCTGTACCAGATTCATTATTTTACTATAAAAAATTTTGTTTAAAGTTATGCATAGAACTGAACAAAATTTTTGTATGATTTTTTTGGGCATGGCAAGTAGGACCTCCGTGAATTTGAAAAAAAAATCTACCTATCATTCTATTGGTCATCGGCTCGTGCAGAGACGGAAACTCGCTTTTAGTTCGATTAATTGACTGAAGCAGAAATTTAAGAGGAAATGCAAAGTTGGTATAATAATGATTTAAAATTATTAAAGCCTTAACATGTGTAACATTTTTTTAAATACTAAAATGTACGTATGAGATAGAAAAGAAAGTTTTGGGATTGGCACATCCAACTAGTTTTTTTTTTTTTTTTTTTTTTTTTTTTTTTTTTTTTTTGTGAAAAATGGTATCTGCCTTACATTATACAATATTCGTTGAACATATTTAGTAACTTTAAAGAATGTTAAAGATGGTTTATGTGATACGAACTAATATTTTTAAATTAAATAAAAAAGGGCTAAGGACTGAGGGCGTTTCAATGCTGCACCTATTAAGTCACTTAGACCGACAAACTTCAATCATACGACAAAGCCATTTGAAGCTAATACCGCAATTGAGACTGCGTTTTGTGAGTTTTATGTTTCGTAAAATATGTCATACATTGAGGAAAATTCAATAACTGCTATAAAACTGGGTTTTTTTAATGCATAAAATAACCCCACAGACTGTCGGGAAAAACAAATTAAAACCAAAAAAAAAATCTCAAGACATTAAAATATATTTTGTATGGTAAAGATTTTTTTGAAGAGATTCGAATATAAACTTCTCACAAATTACACATGGAGAAATTTTTGATCTGTGAACTTGATTAGTATGACCAGATGCTCTGTTGACAGTAACTTGTCATAATCTGATTCTTTTGCGGGGAATTTTTCAGGCTTTATTTGTGTTTCGAAAACATTTATATATATCTTTTTCATTTTATTAAGTAGAGTGAGTAAAATGTAAAAAACTATTGTAAAAAGTAATATTTCTATTGTAAAAATATGTCTATATTTGTTCCTTTCGCTCTCTCTAACTGTGTATATCCCTCTAAGTGTTTGGAACGTGATATTCCGTTCACTAACCTACAGGTTTCACTGCAATGTAAGCAATATTTAAAATAATATATTTCTATAGATTTAATGAATTTTTAATACATTTTAAAATGATCAATACTTTCAAGCGTTACATTCATTTTGTAATTATTTTTTGTATATAATGTTGAAAGAATCATATTTTCTGAGCATTTGATATGAAATGCAGAGAAAACAACTTTACATATTTTCATGACGTTTCGATAGATTTATATGTACACACACACATACATATATATACATACATATAGATAGATAGATAGATAGATAGATAGATAGATAGATAGGGAGATAGTTTTTTTTTAAATACAGTCAGATTTATACAGTCTTTTTTCATTTTAATTACTAAAAACCTTAAAATAAACACGCGTAAATGTTTGCCAAACACAATACATATCATCATATAAATAAATAAAAAATATGTATATAGGTAATGCCAGATAAACGCTGAGTTATCAGTTTCTTCTTTCTAGATCCGTTATAAATTATTCCATGCAAGACGATCAAATCATTTCGTTAACTGTTGTTCTCATTGGTGCAGATTTTAATAAATTACTAAACACCCTTCAAGTCATTATTAACAAATTTTGCAGAGAATATCAGCTTGTCTTATATATCCATGCATTGACTGGAATAATTTTGTCTATCATTAAAACATGATTATTAGATCATAAATAAATCGTACATAATTCAAGCATCTGCCACAACCACGAATTCATATAAGGCCAAAATCTCATCGCCTCATTTTTAAGTAATTCATACTATATACATCACTATTTAATGATGGTAATTAAACTCTTACTGATTCTTATATTCATCTCATTTGGTACAGTATTAAAAAAAAAGAAAAAAACTCAAAATTGTAGTTTCAGAACTCATGTCTGTGAATAAATACTGCACAACAAAGGGATTGTTATTTCAATGCCATAAACAAATAAAATCACATTAAAACGATATATTTCACTATGTTTAACTATGTTTACTATTTGACTATATTTATTAAGAGTTAACAAAAATCGTCTTTTTCTAAAAAGAAAAAAAAAAAAAAATCAACGTGACAAGATATTTTAGACTTTTTTAAAGAAATATAAAATAATAGGAATTGCTTAGCAAATATTTCTAAAAAGTTTTTTGTCATTTGTTTTGGTAATAATAATGTAAAGATGTAGAAGTAAGCCAGGAAATTAACCCCTTCTGAACGAGCGTCTTTTACGAAATTGGTAATTCTTTATCACTGATATTTTAAAGGATTTTTTAGCATAATTGAAGCGCAAAAATTTATAATGAAATTTTACTGGTGAGAACAATGAAGGCTTCTGAGCAGATCGTGCGGCAACTATAACGGTCTCTCATCCCCAAGGGATTTGATATCGGCTCTAAACTTATGTCGCCTTGATAAAATAAAGGGGGGGGGGGGTGATATTTCTATTTATAAATCAGTTTAATCAAAGAAAAGTCCGATTTCCGAAAACTTTTTTATTTGCAAAAGTGCATGATTTAGCGATATGAATTATAATTATCATAAATAATATATTAATCTTTAATAAAAAACAATTAAAAAATAAAAAAATATATATTTTTAATGCCTTATGTTAAGCTAAGAAAGTTTAACATAATGAAACAATAAGCATCTAAATAAAACTTTGTTAGTTTAAAATATGTCAAACAGAATAAATATGTTAAAAAATTGATTTCATATAAAGCATTTAATCTGTATCTTTAATCTGTTTTTCAATGAATTGAAAAGATTTATTCATTGAATATTTTCCTTTCGATATAGTTTCTTTAGACATCTCTTTATATCTATCTTGTAACTTCTTAATTTTATTTCCATGAACAGATTTGTATTTAATGCACCGACGTGTAAAGAAAATCTACATCAGCTCAACTGGATTAGTTGGATTTATTTCAGAAAAAAAGGGAAATAAAATGCCTAAGGATAAGGAGAGTTTTGTTCGTAAACACTTTTTTTAAATTGGTAGTGTTATTAAGGTTTCATAATAGATAATATTTTTAAATATTTGAATTAAAATAGTTTTAATGAAAAAAAATACGTGTGGCACTCGGGAACTGCCGCGGTAAAGCTATTGCATAGCATTTTCTATCAACTTATGCAATTATAATTACCTATTTATTTTTTATTTATGCAGTTTTTTTTTTTTTTTTTTTTTTTTTTTTGTCTTTGATATTAATTTAAGTTAAACATTTTGAGCGTGATGACCGATAACAATTTTTTTTCTTGTATTGAACAAATGTGAAGTTAATATCGTTTAAAATATTTTTATTATCTTACAATACATGTAGGTTAATCAGGAATTTTTATCATTGAAACTATCCGTTTATGGTTGCTGAAATAAAAAAAACATAAGTTTAAGACTTGATATTCTCAAAATATCTGAAAACTACCGCGTCAATGTCTGCCGAAGTCTACGGATCGATACCGTGCTGAAGTCTGCCAAACTGAAGCGACGTTAGCCGGAGTGTTTGGTTCTTTTTCTTGTTACAGAATTTCTAGATTCTTTCGCCGCGCTCAAAGCCCGCGATAAAAGCTATGCAATACCTTAATAAATTACAAACAAAATTTGGCCGCGCTACGAAAATTAGATCGCGAGTTATAAGCATTTTAAATTTTCCGAACCTCACCGTGGGGGTCTCCTGTCACTAAATATTAACACAGTCTCATAATAAATTACCAAACAAAATTTGGCCGCGCTACGAAAATTAGATCGCGAGTTATAAACACTTTAAATTTTCCGACCCTAACCATGAGGGATCTCCTGTCACCAAAAGTAACACTGTCTCATAATAAATTACCAAACAAAATTTGGCCGCACTACGAAAATTACATCGCGAGTTATAAGCATTTTAAATTTTTCGACCCTCACCATAGGGAATCGCCTGTTACCAAAAGTAACACTGTCTCATAATAAATTACCAAACAAAATATGGCCGCGCTACGAAAATTAGATCGCGAGTTATAAGCACTTTAAATTTTTCGACCCTCACCATGGGGGATCTCCTGTCACCAAAAGTAACACTGTCTGATAATAAATTACCAAACAAAATTTGCCCGCGCTACGAAAATTAGATCGCGAGTTATAAGCATTTTAAATTTTTGACCCTCACCGTGGGGGTCTCCTGTCACCAAAAGTAACACTGTCTCATAGTAAATTACCAAACAAAATTTGGCCGCGCTATGAAAATTAGATCGCGATTTATAAGCATTTTAAAATTTTCGACCCTCAGCATGGGGGGGGGGGTCTCCTTTCACCAAAAATTAACACTGTCTCATAATAAATTACCAAACAAATTTTGGCCGCGATACAAAAATTAGACCGCGAGTTATAAGCATTTTAACTTTTTCGACCCTCACCGTGGGGTCTCTTGTCACCAAAAGTAACACTGTCTCATAATAAATTACCAAACGAAATTTGGCCGCGCTACGAAAATTGATCGCGAGTTATAAACATTTTAAATTTTTCGACCCTCACTGTGGGGGGGGGGGTCTCCTGTCACCAAAAATCAACTCTGTCTCATAATAAATTACCAAACAAAATTTGGCCGCGCTACGAAAATTAGATCGCGAGTTATAAGCATTTAAGTTTTTCGATCCTCACCATTGGGCGGGTCTCCACTCACCAAAAGCTACATCATCCTACCTTGTTTTATCTTAAGACGATTCTTTTCTATACACATTCTATCAGGAATTTTTATTATTGAAACTATAGATTTATAGTAACTGAAATAAGATACATAAGTTTGAGACTTGATATCCTTTAAATATCTGAAAAATACCGCGTCAGTGTCTGCCGAAGTCTACCGAAGGATACCATGCCGAAGTCTGCCGAAGGGAAACGACGGAGCCGAGTGTTAGGTTTTTTTCGTTACGGATGTGTTAGGATATTTCTCGTTACGGAATTTTTGGATTCGGTCGCCGCGCTCAAAGCCCGCGATAAAAGCTATGCAATAGCTTAAAATTACGCTGTATGATAACAGGATAATTTAAAAAGATATTTTTTCCGCATTCAAATAAAACGATAATTCATTTATAGAGTTTGTATATTTATTATAAATTTCATATATAGTATTCATATGTAAATTTCATATATAAATTTCATAATTTTTATATTTACGGTACAATTTAATATTTAAGAAAAAGTTTCAGCTTCTAAAATTTCATTATATTAATATTTATAAAGCACTCATATGCTCATTGTATTTTACATATTAACATGTACATATATAAATATTTAGAAAGGAAAATACATACATAAAAAATCAAATGTTGTTATTCTTCTACTGTAAAACAATGTTAAAAAACATTTAAAGTTTATGTTACCAAAATTATTAAATTTTTAGTGTGGAATGATAAAAAAAAGCTCCCAAGATCTATTATTTAAATCTTTTTTACATACTGATTCATTTTATAACTAAGTCTTTAAAAAAGAAAAAAAATCTAAAGATTTTATGTATTATTTTTTATAAAATAGCAAATTCATGAAACAGTTACTTTTACTATTTTATTTAAAATTCATATTAAGGACAATTTATGAGATGGTACAGGGCTACGAAGAAAAAGTTAAAGGTAGACTGAGGCTTAGACTCAGGTGAGTATAACAGCCAATTCATAAGTTTTACATGTTCTCTGCTCTACTATAATTACTTAAAAATAAAAGGGAAAGTACAACATTCAAACATTATACACTATATGGCCAAAGTGACCGTCCACTTGCAATTTTAGACATTTTGTTGAAAATTTAAAGAAATACATGAGATAATTTCCTGAAACTCCAGGTGTGTAAGAAAAATAGTACAGGTTATATATTAACGTGACGATTTTTTGCCGAAACTCCAACGTTGATCGTCGAATTGAAAAGAAAACGAATATCTTTTGAATAACCCTGTCAAAACTAATGCACCAAAAGTTTTTAAACTGTATTTTATGATTAAGCGGCTTACTGCAATTAACTGTGTTGTGTGGACAGCAAGTCATTTTTTTGTGGACAGCATGTATACTCATAACGAAAATCAGAATTTTAGAAAAAAGAAATGCAAATTATCAGCAAAAAAGTTTTTTGCTTATAATTTGCAGACCTCTTATTATAAAATAATGCTATTTTCCGAAAATATAAAAAACAACATTGTACACAATATCCTGTAATCAGAATTGAAAAATAGTAAAAATTGTGTGAAAAAAGCAGGTTTACTAAATAATTTTTTAATGCGCATACGTCAACGCCATCACAATTTCGTTTACATATTGTGTTAGTTAAATGTATGGAGCAACTTTTGTAAATATCTCAAAAACATAGCGGGCAAAGAGATGACGGGATGTATCTTTATATCCACTAATTAGAGTCAATATAAAATAGACAACATGGCACGTTCTACTATATTTGGATACAACACCTCATTTTTTTTATTTCATTTTCGGATTAGCGGATTTTGAGCTTATTCTATCGACGATCACTTTGAGAATTTTCAAGCTATGCTTCTGAGACTTTTACAAAAGTTGCTTTATACATTTTGATAACACAATATGCAAAAAAAATTTTGATAGCGTTGACGCATATACAAAAAAAAAAAAAAAAAAAAAAAAAATCGTAAACCTGCTCATTTTTCTTACATTTTTTATGATTTTTTAAATTCTGATTACAAGGTACATTATGGTTATATGTACAATATTGTTTGTCAAATTTTCAAAAAAGAATATTGTTTTATAATAAGAACTCATCAAATTATAAAGAAAAAACTTGGAAATATTTGGGACTATTTTTTTAAAAAATCTTAATTTCTCTGCAAGTGTACATACTATCTGCATAAAAATTAACACATTTAATTAAAACAAGCCACTTAATCACAATCTACAAATTGGACGTTTTGCTACATTAGATTTGACATGGTTAATTAAAAGATATTCTTTGTTTTTTCAATTTGTTAATGGTCCCATATGGAATTTCGGGAAAAATATCTTCAGGGAAATGTGTGACCTGTACTATTCTTTTTACACACTTAGATTTAATGAATATTTGCACATGTGTTTTTCTAGATTTTTTACAAAATGTCAAAAATCACAAGTGGCCGGTCACCTTTGGCCATGTAGTGCATATGATGTAAAATGTACTATAATATGCATGCATTAGGATCATTAAACATTTACAGAATGTACTAGCAAAGCACATATTCTGATAGCCCAATAAGGTTAACATTTTCTCTTTGGAAGGATTGTCACATCTTTTACATGTTTAATTGGAAATAAAAACACTTTGATTACCTGCTTTAAAAAATGGCGCAATTGCCTTAATTGGACCAAATTAACATTCTGAAATTCGACTAGATATCTTATTTTTAAACAATATTTAATATAATATGAAAATGGTAAAAACGGCACAGATAAACAATCAGGAAGAAAAATGTCCGTGAGAGCAAAATTTGTCAAAAATATAGGAAACGAAAAGGATAGAATAAGGTGTGAATATGTTGACTTCAATCTAGGTCTGTAGCTACAAAACCTCCACAAAAACCATAGAATCGTTATAAATGTTATCTCCCTTGCTAAAGGAATAAAAAAAAACTTCAGAGGGAGCAAAAAAAGTAGAATTAAAATCTTTTCTATAAAAATTAAAAACAGGGTCTCACTCCCCTTTCCTGAAACATCTAGGAGCCATTTTCCTCCGACTCCGACGAAACTTTCATGGAACTCATCTAGGCAAATCCTTTAAGACTATTTATTCGCACTCACGCGTCTATATGAGCTTTCACAGACAGTTCTTGTTTCAAGCCATGCACTGCCCAGCGCACGTAACATGGCTCAAACAGACGGCTAACCGATTACGGCAGTCCTCGTCACCCAGCACTCGAAGTTCACGAATCTCACCAAGCACTTATTTTTTCTTGATGCCCTCCCCGAGTCACCCCGACAACATGCAGGAACTTGACATCTATTGAAATTCCGGGCCCGAGAGCCAATGCTGATGATCCCCGAAAAGGAGTTGCTTTTCTCTGACCCTCAATATGAACTTCTATGATGAGGAAAGACATTTATGAGGACCAAACGGAAAAAAAGGGTATCTGCGGATCCCTTGTAAAAACGGAAAAGTCATCCCTGACCGTCTCTCTCAAGGATTTTTCTCCCAGATTTCGCATCGAAGGAAGCAAAACCTGAACTAGAAGTCGGTAATTAAAGATGGAAGGAACAGAAAAACTCTCCTGATGGAACAGACACCAACTAGCCTTATTTGTTTTCGCCTGATCATCATTTTTCACCCACGGAACTCCTCTCGACTCAACGCAGGATGTCCGGAGACCAGATTAGATGCCGTTAGTAATCTAAGGACGGACATGAAAACCGGGGGATCTCGCGAGTTCATACAAGACTCCGCCACACTCTATACCTAGGAGCCCACATGGTTCCGTTCGAAAGTATCATTTCTCCGTCCAGTGAAATATTCGGAGGCACAAGTTACCTCTTTCTAACCCTGGAGGACGAGAAAATTTCCTCCACAAGAGTCGAAAGCGATTTTCGTCTCGGGGATTAGTGTTGTGAAACTTAGTTTGAAACACTGCTAGCTCTTTATCACTGAGAACAGGAAACTCCAGTAGAGCTGAAATATGCAAGACCCGGAACGGATCAAGAGATCTTCGAGATTAAATGCACCACCACATTACGTCCCCTGAGAATAATATATTTCTATCTGTGTTTAAAAAAAAATCACTTATCGATATAGATAGGTACTGTTTGTATCTATGAAGGCGCCTCAATGGGATAAAAGTGGTGGAAGGAGAGAATTACAAACATAAGGTAAAGAAAGTAAATGCTGTAAAAAAGTCTTACTACTCAGATTCAAAAAAGGATAATCAAGACGGTTATGATTTGTTTTATGTAGCAGAAAGGATTCAGATTTCAGATTGTCGAATTCGGCGCCCTGTTGTGTGAGATGGAATAAAGAATGAATGAACGAAATTCCTGTGTAAGTCTTTCATCACTTCTTACATGATATTGAAGTAACTCGCAATCTGGCTCATAATTTTTATTCTTATTTACGGATAACATTGATATAGTATATGATGAAAAAAATTGATTTTTAAAACAATAAATCTTGCTTTCAGATATTTGATTTCATTGTATTTCATTTTTGTTATTTTGTCTAATTATTTCATTAATCGCAAACTGTGCTTTAAATAAAATTAGTTTTATTCCCTATTTATTGAAACAATTTGATACTGTGTGGACCAATTTATGAGAGTGGGGGTCCAGCATAGGCGACCAGTATTAAATGTAGACCTTTTTTACATTTTTTTTTTCAAATTAAAATAAAACTTAAGATTTTCAAATAGAAATTGATTTAAAGATTTTTTTTTATTTAGTAGATGAATAAATTGACAATGTCTAGTCATATTTTGCAGATATTCTTAAAACTGTGTTACACCTGAAAATAATTGGAGTGGTCAAAATTCGACTACTCTTCATTTATATACAGGGTGAGTCTAAATTTTTTTCACAGTAAAAGAGGAGTGATAGTACACATCAAAACAAACAGTATTAAATAGGAGACCAGGGGTCCCAAACGTTTTCCAGAGGAGATAGCACCCATTAATGTTTAGGGTCCAATATTTCAAATAAAGATAAAAAACGGAAAAATCGGTCGATTGATTTGCGGTTTTCACTAAAATTATTCTTTATGTCGGCATTTTCTTGAAATTAAAATATAAAGATAAATTTAAAAAAATGCCGATAGAGAGCGCTTTAGACTTTGGAGCAACGAACAACTATTTTTTGCCGGTATTTTTTACATTTCATTAAATGTTTTCGTAAGCTTAGATTCAAACTTAAATTTTGAGCTCAAAATCTGAATAGTGGAGAATGCTTAAGTAGCACAAACTGAGCTGTGTTCATAGGGCTCAAATTTCAAGTGATTATGAAAAACGGAAAAATTGATCCAGTGATTTGCGGATTTCACTTAAACTATTCTTTATGTAAGCATTTTCGTGAAAATAAATTATAAAAATAAATTTCAAAAAATGCCGATAGAGGGCGCTTTAGACTTTGGAGTAACGAACAATTTTTTTGGCGTTATTTTTTGCATCTTATTAAATGCTTTCGTAAGCTTACACTTAAATTTAAATTTTGAGCTCAAAATCTGAATAGTTGGGAGTGGTTAAGTAGACAAACTGAACTGTGTTTGGAGAGTCCAAATATCAAATGATTACAAAAAACGGAAAAATTGGGTGATTCGTTTTCGGTTTTCGCTAAAAATTATTTTTAAATCAGCATTTTCTTGAAAATAAATTTTTAAGATAAATTTCACAAAATGCCGATAGAGGACGCCTTAGGCTTTAGAGTAGCGTACAACTATTTTTAACCGTTATTTTTTAAATCTCATTAAATGCTTTCTACTGCATGGATTTAAATTTTGGCTCAAATTCTGAATCGTTGGGATTGTTTAAGTGGCAAAGAATTGAATTGTGTTCGAGGAGGGGGCGGGTTAAATTTAAACTCTTAATAACACTTCAGTTTGCGCTTCTTAACCCCTGCCAACGGTTCGGAATTTGAGCCCAAAATTGAAGTCTATGCATTTGATAGCATTTAATGAGATTAAAAAAATAACGGTTAAAAATAGTTGTACGCTACTCCGAAGCCTAAGACGCCCTCTATCGGCATTTTGTGAAATTTATCTTTAAAATTTATTTCCTAGAAAATGCTGATTTAAAAATTAGTTTTAGCGAAAACCGCAAACGAATCGACCAATTTTTGTGTTTTTTATAATCATTTGAAATTTGAACCCTCTGAACACAGTTCAGTTTGTCTACTTAACCACTCCCAGCTATTCAGATTTTGAGCTTAAAATTTAAGTTTAAGTCTAAGGTAACGAAAGCATTTAATAAGATGCAAAAAATAACGCCAAAAAAAGAGTTGTTCGTTACTCCAAAGTCTAAAGCGCCCTCTACCGGCATTTTTTGAAATTTATCTTTATAATTTATTTTCACGAAAATACCTACATAAAGAATAGTTTTAGTGAAAACCGCAAATTAATCGACCAATTTTTCCGTTTTTTATAATCATTTGAAATTTGAACCCTCTGAACACAGCTCAGTTGGTGCTACTTAACCACTCCCAACTATTCAAATTTTGAGCTCAAAATATAAGTTTGAGTCTAAGCTTACGAAAACATTTAATGAAATGTAAAAAATACCGGCAAAAAGTAGTGTTTCGTTGCTCCAAAGTCTAAAGCGCCCTCTATCGGCATTTTTTTAAAAAAATTATCTTTATAATTTAATTTGAAGAAAATGCTGACATAAAGAATAATTTTAGTGAAAACCGCAAATCAATTGACCGATTTTTCCGTTTTTTATATTTATTTGAAATTTTGGTCCCTAAAGTTTAATGGCGGCTATCTCCTTTGGAAAAAATTTGGGACCCCTGGTCTCCTATTTAATATTGTTTGTCTTGATGTGTACTATCACCCCTCTTTTATTGTAAAAAAATTTGGAATCACCCTGTATATATATATATATATATATATACTCTTTTATGAAAAAAATATGAAAAATGATGAAAAGATGAAAAAAATGTAAAAATGGGTGAAACAACAATGAACCACAAAAGAGCAACACCAAAAAAAATTTTTTTTTTTTTTTTTTCACTTTGTCAAGATATATTTTTTTCACTTTGTCAAGATATATATATATATATATATATATATATATATATATATATATATATATATATATATATATATATATATATATATATAAATTCATTTCGTGGTATCCCTTTAAATTATTATATTTTCCTGCATACTCATTTTTTCCCAATTTCTTAATAATATCTGTTATTTATTTCTTATCTATTACTTGATTCCCTTTTAATTATAAAACACGTACAGTAAAAAATATCATATGAAAATCTTAAATTAAAGATTTTGTACCTTTTATAAATTTTTACCGGCTATCCAATCTGTAAAATAGTTTGTATTGTCGAATGTTTTGAAGAGTCATTTTATTATTTTCATTTCCTATCTTAATTCCATGAATCTAGCTTACTTCACAAGGGAACTTACTTTGAAAATTTACTTTTACTTCAAAAATACTACTCTAATAGATAAAGGGTTGTCTTAGCTGCCAATCTCCAGAATTTTGCTTTACCCTGATTGGTTCGTTTCCGTGCCACATGTCTCTGTCCGTGCCATGTCTTCCTCAACGAGTCTAGCAAACAAGCCGATGTGATGAATATGGAGCACAGATTGCTGTCTCGTTGCAAGTGCTTTAGATTTTTTTAGTAGCTCTTTTTTTAATAAAATTTAAAAACTGCAATTTATAATATTCGGAAAACGTACTTGAAATAGTTATTATTTAGATACAGTGCTGTAACCAAATTCTTATCTCTATTCTTGTAAATGAATAGTGAACGAGAACGACAACATATACTACAATAAGCATTCATTAGTTCACATTGATGATGTGCATGAGTTTCAATATGTTTAATATAATGTTACATCGATGAAACACGTTGCAAACCATTTTTCCCTATAGTCCGTAATGTAATAAAAGTATGTAAAGTTATGTAAAGAAACAATGCACTCTTCACACTTCAATTTAAAACAAAACGTGCCATAATGCCTATTAAAATTCCATTTTAATAGATTTACCTGAGTTAAAGCACGGAGAAAGGGACAGATAAACCGATATCAGAAACACTTTTGAACTTCCAAATCTTATTTCTCAACATTTTTTTTTCTTTTATTTTACAACGAACGCATTTCTTATTTTTTTAGAAGCATTTCGTTGCGAATGAGAATAATTTATCTTCGAAAGAGAAATACGCGAAGTTTATTAAAATAATAATAATAATATATTAGGATTTAAAAGAACTTGGATCTGAACTTTTTTCACTTAAAAATACTTTGGAAAAAAACCTAGATTAAAATAAGAAACATGAATCAGAAATCGAAAAATATTTATTTTTTTTATAAAACGTTTATACAGGATTAACTTTTTTTTGATAGTTCTAAATCTGATTCTTCATGATACTCTAATTTGCTTTCGGATTAAAATGAATAAAAATTTCAACAGCCAGAAACTGAACAAAAAATGCCGAATCTTTTTCATGGCACCGCATTTAAACAGAAGATATGTTTTCACCTTGAAAAGTCACGTAAGGTTTCCTATTAAAACCTTTGGAAATGAAAAATTCCACAAATGACACGCTCTTATGAATACTTGTTTTCAAATAGAAAAAGAATATTGATATTAAGCAGATTAAAAATATATTTTTCTTTCGTTTTATTTGAATATTAGTTAATCTTTACTTTATTGGAAGATTCATTTATGGAACTAGTGTATTTTTTATCTTCAAAAATTTACAAGTGATATAACATACATACATATATATATATATATATATATTTATATATGTACAATTATAGCTAAACAATGTAAAATGCTCGTATTTACACATTAGCATTTTATAAATAAACTGAATTCTCTTGTTACTATTGCGATTTTTTAAAATTATTGAGATTTAGTGCAAATGTTTTATCTGTTAATATTTATTTATAAACCCATAAACAAAACAAAACAAAATAAAAATTATAAGTGAACGCATATAAAAAGTTCAAAATATGTTAAGCACATGCATGCCATTTGAAAAGTAAAAAGTTAGAGTTGAGAAATATATATTTACTTTAATAAAGCGACTATGAGCTACAACTGTAATATTATCTGAAGAGTACCCAAGTGCTGAAATCAAGAGAATTACTCACAAATATATGTAATCAGAAAAATATATTTTGTCACTAAAAGAATTAATCGCGTCGATAATTTAGAACGTCTCCTTGTAGAAATATATTTTTTTATTATTATTTATAGGAATCATAGATTAAATTCCGATCATAACGATAACATTTTAACTACTCATTAGTTTATAAGTCATCAATTATATGATGTTAAATAATGTTATTTTATTTTTATGTTAAGTGGTCTGGAAGGCGTTGCACAGGTTCTTTAGAATAAGCTTAAACAAATCTCAAATGTGTATGATTTTATATCTTCAGAAAATCTTTCAAATGAACATACTTGCCGTCCCCCCAATGCCTTATGTATTCGCAACAAAAATCTTTCCTGAACGCGTGCCTTGCGTTCACGCTGCCTAAGGCTGATTATATACTCCTACTTTTAGATAATAGAAAAACAAGTTGAATCAAACAAATCCCATAGTAATTGGACTCACAGAACCCGAAGAAAGAATGCACTTTCAAGCAGTGGAAGGTGCCCTCCCTTGTAGATTTAACGAAATTACCTTTAGCATTATCATAATATTTAATTTACTCCTGAAATCCCCAACCTTGATTACTTTACCTTTAAAAGAAACGCTATTTTTAATGTAAGGTGCTACTGTAATGAGTAAACATACGTTGATATTGAAAAAAAAGTTTAATATTCGAAAAAGATGGTAGCTGTAGAAAAAAATAATTGTCTATAAAGCAATCAAAGGACCATTAAACTAACTTAATGGAACTACAATGGTGCTTTCACTGATTTTTTATTAAATCAATAAGAAATATTCAAATATTCCTTGGGCAATTAATATCCGCATTTTATTTAGTTTTTTTTTCAAAATTTTTAATCTTTAACTTCTGTTTTGTCATTTGTGCAGTAACTTAAGAGACTGTTAGATGAGAAAGCTGGTCAATCAGACTATTTTGGGGGTCCAAATTGGGCCAAGTGATATCTCAGAGCAGGTCCACAAGAGAAAAACATGTGAAAATATCCTACTATTTGGCACTTTAGATCTGCAGTTAATCAAGATTATGCATCATAAGAATAAAATTTTAAAGAAAATAAAAAAACAAATGGAAGGAAATACTTAAAAATGTCACAGCTCCCGAATAAAAATATGTCGGTACCGGACAAGGAAGAGGAGTCCAAAATATAATTTTAAATGTATACATTGGGAGAATGACACAAATAAGGGAGTGCAAAAATTCACGCCTCTATGAAAGTTCAAGAAGTGGTGGACCGTGTCCAACGCAGACAATGTTTTAACTGATATTTATCAATAAGGAAATAAGTGAATGGAAAAAAAAGGCTTCAAAACTAAGATCGGATTAAAATATGGAAAAATAATTACGATTTAATCGCACAAAAACTTTAAGGGCCCCTGTATCAGGCGCGAAGAGAACAGAATCTTACCTGATAAGTAGAAATGTGAGAATAAATAAATGTAAAAATGTACACAAATACGTGTAAAATTTATAAAAAAAAGGCAAGTTATTTATAATTGAAGGCATTTAAAATTAAAGAAGCCTAGAGTGAACGGGTCTTAAAAATTATGAAATTCTGAGTTGCATTTGCACCAGGAGAGACCTGAAACTCACAAATATTTTGTCCCATACGTGTCGTAGATTTTGCTAGCCATCGCACAAAGACAGGAAAACACATTGAATATTTTTTTTTAGCTCAAAGGCTATCAAAGCCTGAGAGCTATTGTGCCCTCCGATTCTGTATGAAAATACGTACATATGTACGCAAAGCGATAACATTCGTCAAAAATATCCGGTTTGCTTCAGAATTTTTATAGGTTCATTCTTGTAAGGCGTTCTCCTAATTAGTTTTGGGAGTCCATGTGTTAAGTATAAGAAGGGATAATGTAGGTACTCTTTAAATTTGAATCCAATTGTTTTTCTCATGAATAATTATTCGAGTTGATTTATATCTTACTTATTGTTTATTCTGATATGGAACTACTCTTATTACATTTAGAGATTCATTTGTTAAATTTAAAGGTAGGAGGGGGCTAGTCCGCCCCACCTTAATTCAGATAAATGGATCCTAGCACAATGATTCAAGCACAATAAGGAGCACAATTATTCGATTTGCTTCAAAATTGGTAAATCCGGTTTATTGCTCTGAGGAACTTGTTTGATTAGATTAGGAAGTCCATTTGTTTAGTATAAAGCAGATGCGGTCACTTGTCCTCTGAGTTTCATTCAGATAAATGGGTTTTTATGCAGAATTAATTAATTTGCTTCATTTTTTTCAAATGTTTATTCTGATAAGGAGCTTCCCTGATTAGAATCGGTGGTTCATTGGTTAAGCATAAAGGAAGAATGGGGGAGGTTACACCCCCTTAATTTATCAAAATGGACTTTTTATGCAGAATTATCTGATTTTTTTTATTTAGTATGCTATTTTTGTTTGATAAGGCGCTTTCCTGGTTAGATTTGGAGGATTATTGATTACCTATGAAAGGGGAAAACGGGGGCTAATAATCCTTAATTTTTTTTTTTAACGGCATTATTTTTTGCAATAAGAGTATAACGTACAATTAGTGCTATCAGTTTAATTGGGCACTTTTTTTTATTTAGTAAAGAAAGTGCATTAGTATATATTAAGATTAAAATTTTACAATTTTTTTAAAAAATGAACTATTAGTTAAAAGGAAAATAAGCATTTAACAGGCACGAATAATTTGTACTGGGACCAGCTTCTTTTTAATGTAAATGGTTTTATATATTAAACTATTATAAATTCCATATTTTTAATTAAAGATCTCAAAGTAAAAAGGAATTATTCATTTCCATACAAAAAAATAATCAATAAAATGTTATCTTTGTTTCATAGATAAGTTTAAATGCTTCTCTGTCGTATCTACAAATTGATTTGAAATGCTAATCAAGTTCTGAAATTTTCAGTCGAGTTGTGCAAGCACTGCAGTTTCTGCTATTCATTGATTATAATGTGAACAACAGGAAAGCTCTTTGTTTAAATCAATCGTTTTCCGTATCAGATACAGTTTTTTATAGTACTGATGATGATAACTAATTTGCATTTTGATAACAGATGCCACTAATGGACTGTATTTGCCATTTCTGTATTCATATTCTTGATAGAAATCATTATTTGTGAAATTATTTCTTAGTCAGTCTATGAATAATGTACTTCAAAAACGTTTCTCTTGAAAAAAAGGCATATTGCAGAAAAGGATTTTATGAAAAATATTTATATTAATCCCCCCCCCCAATATGTATATATGTAATAAATAAAATAGAAAATTCGGCATTTTGCCCGCCCTGAGTTTTATTCTAACGTTTAATGGAACATACTTTTATTCTTAGTTTCCGTAATGTATTAATATCTTTAACGGCTAAAGTTCTTTTACTTTATTTTATTTAACTTAGCATAATCTATTGATTATTTTCTTAAAAAGTGCTAGAATGTTTCTTGAATGCCAATCTTATTGCGAATTCTTAAATTCAGTACACAAATCCATTTTCCTTTTTAGAATTAAAAAACATTTATCGAAACTTTAATTTTGATTTATTATTTAATTAATCGTCTGATAAGTATTCATACGCTTTTCCGCGTGGACAAATTACGCTATTACGCGATTAGGTAAAGAATTCGTACCTCTAGTCACGCCCAGCGTCCAATCGGAGAGAGTGGATTATCTTTGAGTTGAAAACGGTCCTAATGGATCTTTAAAATCCTTACGTAAAAAAGGGAGGGGCTAGTTTGGCTTGAAATTTTGAGAGAGCCATTTTGCTTTGGTAAATTGTGGAGAATGCTTCTAACCTTGTAAATGCCAGGATGCCCGTCTCATCTTCGGAATAATTTTCAACGTTTGAGATGATGCAGTCTTAGAGAGTGGGTTGGATTATCGTTGCGTTGAAAATTGTCCTAATGGATCTTTAAAAGCCTTACGTAAAGAAGGGAGGGGTTAGTTTGGCTTGGAATTTTGAGAGAGCCATTTTGCTTTGGTAGAGCGTAGATAATGCTTCTAACCTTTCAAATGCCAGGATGCCCATCTCATCTTTGGAATAATTTCGAAAGTTTGAGATGATGCAGTCTTAGAGAAAGTTGTCTATTGTGAATTTGTGCAGACTGGTAAGATGTGGAATACCTGATGTTTGTGCTCAAAAATAATAAAGGAGTAAAAAGTGATTTCTAAAAAGTGATTTTCTTGCATTTTTATTGGAGAAACTCACATGGAGCCTAACTCCCTTGCTTATCACTACGCTTGCTAAACCTGTTTATTATTTCAAGTGAGTCGACTTATTATTGCAGCAAAGATGTTGTTCCACGAGAATCGATATATTATTACAGCAAATTGCATATTATTACATATATATATATATACTATAAGAGTAGGAAGGGTGCATAAAATGACGATGATGTAACAAAATAAAAATGATGGTACACATGCTGTCCATCATTAATCTGTAAACTTATACCACAGCTGAAAAAGTGAAATTCAATATACGTCGTGACCGATGACATCTGTCAGAATGGAGTTTTAATGTTAAGTGATTTATTCCGAAGAATCAAGAAATAAGTGCCATAAGTCACTCCACACGATAGTCTAAACTCTAGCAATACACCACTCACGAAATGAGAATCTATCAAATCACTTCCTCAGTGTAAATTACGAAAATGTTCTTTCTCCTACTATTTCCATCATTAATCCATTATCACAGTTAGAATTCTTGATTCTAAATCCGTGTCATAATAATTTAAAGGGAAAACAAGGACTTCGAAACTCTGCAGCTTGAAGCAACATAACGACAAAAAGAAACCATTTGAAATCAAGCTTGCACTTGGCGGGGTTAATTTTGACAACTGAAAAGACAGTTAAGTTCTTATTTCCAGTCTCATGTACGTGAGTTTTAATCGAGGTATAACAGAATATTGCCCGGGCTAAGGCTGAACGTAAACATAAACTACCCAATGAACGGATTCAGAGGACAGAGGGAGATCGTTTCGAACCTTGTCATTGGCTAGTAGGAAGAGCGTCACGTCAGATTTCTTTCTAACATGGCGGAAGCATGTAAACTAAAAAGAAGTGCATTGCCTGTAAGATCCAAGAGCATTATGAGTTATGCAAACGATAGTTTAATAAAATATTAAAAATAAAGCTTCCAAATTTTTTTTTTTCTAAAAAGAAGAAATTAAGTAATAGAATAGGTTTAATATTTCGAAATAAGAGATTGACATTTAAATAATACAACTGAATAATAATACATTACGCCGAATTAAGAAAAGGGGAATTTAGCTGATAATTATATGTTAGCATATTACTGAAATATAAATAAAAGTATATTTTATCAGAATTTACAGCAAAATCAAAACGGAAAAAGAGCGAATTTTTTCCCCTACGACATATATAGGGGGAACTGGGGTACATTGATACATGGGGCACATTGATACACCCCCTCTACCGCTCACAGGGTCATTACAGGAAGTTTCACAACAGCTCCAAAAGGTGATGCTAGTGTATTCAACTACATACAGAAAATCTTGGAATGATTCAGCAGTTTGATGAAATGGGACGGGTGATTTATTGTTTTTGTTGTTCAAAAGTAAATTTGAGTTGTACAATTGAAATGCTATTATACAACTGTTCCAGTATTTTCAACCAAAATGAATACTTTCCCTGGTAAGTACTGCTACTCTTTATCAGTTCCTCATTATTTATTGTTAGATATATTGTGAAGTGTTGGATTTGAGACTCATTTTATTCAAAATCGCTGTATGGGGCACATTGATACAGTTTATGACGGGGCACATTGATACAGCCTAAATCCTTTAATAGTTCATATTTTCATTAACTTTTATTATTTTTTTTACCATACACTCCTTAATCCAACCTTTTTTTCACGAAAAATTTCTAATATTAGTTTTTATTGAAGTGAAATAGCTCTAATTTCTTTATATTAGAGCATTTTATAGTATTTTTGAAAACAGAAGACGTAGGAACTTACCCAGCATCTAGTGCTAGTAGAACTAATAAAAGAAAAGGACGGCATTCTGGCAAATCTCGAATTTATATCGATTCTCCAGAGAAAAAAGTATTTTCGACATGAGAAATGTTAAGTAAGAGAAACAAACTGCAGAACAGAAAATGATACTTATATTATAAACAGAATTTTTAATATAATTATCCTTTATTTTCTGTTTATGAACCTATTTATAAACAGAAAAACTGGTAATTTTTTCATCTTTCATAAGAAAGAAGATAATGCTGGGGTTGAAGTGCTAGATATGACAAAGTTACCACAGCCAACAATCAGACAAGAAACAGACAGAACATCAAGTCATAATATATTTAATTTTGATTGCTTTAATATTGCTTAAAAATAAATTGTGGGTGATTTGAATTTTTATAAATAAATATAAAATGGTTTTCTAACTCATTTTTTATGAAAAATATGCATTGGTATTATTTTGTCGTCATTTTTCTTAAACGTATCAATGTGCCCCGGGGATGGGGCACATTGATACAAATGACTTTTTTTGATTTTTTTAAAATTACATGCAAAAATACTACATAAAACAATGATTGTACATTTTTATAACATACTACACAAGTTTTGCTGTCACCTCATGGAAAAAAAACTTGAATTTTCTACTTTCTTGACACCAAAAAAAATCTTAGAAAAAAACTGTATCAATGTACCCCAGTTCCCCCTATATATATATATATATATATATATATATATATATATAAACGTTTTTTTCTTGAGGGGAAAGGGCAGAAATGCCATGTAAAACAGTAAAAACTGTATTCTACTGGAAACTACTGCTATATTGTATTTGATAGATTACGATTTATCATTTTCATAAAATATTTTTTCGGAATTAAAATAATTTGTTTATTTTACGTATATTTCTTTTTAAACTAAGCGTTAATCTTTTGGGACAATCATGAGCAGAGGGAAGAAAACTACATTTTGATTATTTTCGGATCAATTAAGAAAAGAGTGTGCAAAAAAGTCAAAGTTTCGAGTAAAATAAATTTAAAATCATCATATTTAAATTATTCTTATAAAAAAACATTACGACGAGCAAAATGTACATAAGATTTTAATTCATTTCAAATAATTATAACAATCGAAGATAATTTTACACATAGATGGAATTTCTTGATGAGCTTAATTTAACACCTAAAGTTTGTACGTAATTTCTCACAACAAATCAATCTGTGCACTTATCGTTAACCCCAGTCTCTCAAATGCATACGTTATCTTCTATGAAACGTGGATTGACAGATTCAGCACACACAAAAGCTCTCGTGATCATTGTCTTTATATCCTAACGTAGGTTTTTCAACACGTAAGCTTACTTGTAAACATGAGTATTATATAACAGGGGAAAAAATCCCAGGATTTGATATGAAATGAACTGGCATGGAAAAGACACCCGTGCAATCACTTTTTAAAAATTATTCAACTCCAAAAGACTCAAAGACCAATTAGATAGCTGAAACGGTTATAAAAAGAGGGCGGCAATTTTTAAAATCATCAATCATTATACCCTCTTTATAAATAATACCAGGACGTTAGGGAAGCAGTTAATTTAAGGCTGTCTGCGATGCGATTTACCTACTTTTACTTGATTGGAGATCACAGAGATGCTTCCAGCCTCCCGATTGGTAAGTTTCTTTTTCGTCTTTTCTGCTGTTTAAATGTCTTTGAAGTCCATTTCCTCTTATTCAGATCTCTAAATTCTTTAAGCCATTTATTGCATTCTTCTAAATTTTCAGAAAATTTAAACATCTAATTTTTTCAGAAATTGGTTCAATTTCATTAAAATATGAAGTCGGAACTTTAACTTCCGCAAAACTAGTCATTTCAGTAAAAGGACAAAAACCTGTTAATGAGCAAATGCTATAAGTCAGTGCTGTTTAGCGTTTTGATAATGGCACTAAAGAAAATCAGTAAAAGAAACCAACCAATCAGGAGGCTGGAAACATCTCTGTGGTTAAATTTTAATTTTGTTTCAACACTTTTTAAAATATAATAAAAAAACTAAAATATTTACAGAAAAAATTAAAAAATGCGTAATAAAAAAGGTCATACTTCTAAAAGTAAATATATTTTTCAAATTTTCTGAATAAAAATTAAAGTAAAACAATTGAAAAAGAAATGTTGCAAGAAAAATCATTTAACTGTGTAGGCTCTACGATAAACTGTAAAAACAAAAAACTCATCAGGAAGAATAACGCGTTCGTACAAGAAGCCGTCTCCTCGAAAACCATTGCTTAGAAGCTATATTTAAATACCAAACCAAACAAAAAAAAATTAATGTTTCCTTTTCTATTTCTAATGTTAACGAAACAAAAATTTTACTATTTAGTATGTCTTTTTTTTTTTCATTAGCACAACAACAAAAACGTTGCGTGCTGTTCGAGAAATACTACAAAAATTTAAAACAAAAGAATATTTTAATCGCATTATAAAAGAATAATATTATTTATTTTCATGTAAATTTAAAAAAATGTAAAACAAATATATTATTAAGCGCGAATCAAATTTGAGATGAAAATTAACTCATATAATAGAACTATACATATAAAAAAATTATAAATAATATATTTATGGAACATGACATTGGGTATCACATGGTACAAATGTATCCGGCTAATATTTTTTTAAAAATAAATCAATCCCTCATGTAGCATAAATTCAGGTAAATGCCTGAGCAAAATATTTTCATTTTGATTCATTTTTTACGAATTACTACTAAAATATACTTATTAGAAAATATGCATTATGGCATTAAAGCATATTAAAGAAACAGAAAAGGTTAGTACCTAAAAGTCGATCAAAACATAAAGTATAAGCGAAAATTTTCAAATCACAATAGAATGTTAATACCAGTGAAAAAGAGTTTTAATATATTATTATTATTACTATTATTATTATTATTATTATTATTATTATTATTATTATTATTTTGAAATCTTCGAATCCAAATGAAGAATGTTCGCCATAGAATCGTTATAAAGGTGTAGAAGAGGCAGCATTTTAAACTTAATTATTTTATAGAAGCGGATTTACAAAGCTGTAACTGATTTTATGTATCAGATAGAAAAGCAGCCGTCAGCTGTCGGGATAGCAAAGGATGGGGGAATGGAAATTGAAAAATCCCCAAATAAAACGGGAAAGTATGGTAATCCGATTTCAGAAAATTGCCACTGTTCATTTTACTATCATTCAAGAATCCGTAAGCTGGTAATATTTTTAAAATTTCGTACATTACCATATTTTTAAGCCTAAACGGGAGTTTGCGGATGTAGTCACAGATGATGGAGCCTCCTTGTATGTTTATATACAGGGTGTCCGAAAAGTCTGGAAATGGCCGAATAACTCGAGAAATACATATGAGATTGAAAAACGTAAATATACGTGTTAAATATTTTTAAATAAGCTACTCTGTGATACCAAATTTGACCTTCGAAACCGACCCCCTAGGGGTCAGAGGGGGCCCAACTTTGAAATCTTAAATAATAACCCCCATTTTTTATTGCAGATTCGGATTCTACGGACAAAAATACGTAACTTTTGTATTTGATGTTTATTTCAAATCTTCGTTTATCACGGTTTAATCCAGCATATTATATCGATACATATTCCCGCTTTTCCAACGGGATTTTCCCTAATCGAAACTGATTGGTCAGAACTTTTGACGTCAAATTCCTCATCTTTTGTAGGAAAAGCGTTTCCTGAAAATCACCCGTGGCGATTATTTCAATAGTGCTACACTGTTAAAAATTTGACCCATTTGCTGCAGCGTCACTCCACAGCTATTATAGAATATCTCTTTTGTGACCAACGAGAATGCTCCATAACACAGTAAAGTAATCGTTTTCTATAAAAGCGGTGGAGTGACGATGCAGCAAAAGGGTAAATTTTTTTACAGTGTACTTTACTGTGTTATGGAACATTCTAATTGGTCATGAAAGAGATATTCTATAAAAGCTGTGGAGTGACGCTACAGCAAATGGATGAAATTTTTAACTGTGTAGCACTATCGAAATAATCGGCACGGGTGATTTTTAGGAAACGCTATTATTGCAAAAGACGAGGAATTTGATGTTATAAATTCTCCTCAATTAGTTTCGATTAGGGAAAATCCCGTTGGAAAAGCCGAAATATGTATCGATATAATATGCTCAATTACACCGTGATGAACGAGAATTCAAAATAAACATCAAATACAAAAGTTACGTATTTTTGTCCGTAGAATCCGAATCTGCAATAAAAAATGTGGGTTATAATTTAAGATTTCAAAGTTGGAACCCCTCTGACCCCCAGGGGGTGTGTTACGAAGGTCAAATTTGGTATCACTGAGTAGCTTATTTAAAAATATTTAACACGTATATTTACGTTTTTCAATCTCATATGTATTTTTCTAGTTATTCGACCGTTTCCAGACTTTTCGGACACCCTGTATATATATATATATATATATATATATATATATATATATATATATATATATATATATAATAAAATATAAAAAAAATTTCGCCATTTTTTTTTGTTCTCTCTTAGCTTCAATTCTAAATTTGTGGAACATATTTCAATCTTAGTTTCGTAACTTGTAACAGCTAAAATTCTTTTTCTTACTTTAGTTATTAATAAATTATTTTTTGCTTCTCAAAAAGGCGGGAGGTATTTCGTAAGTTTTTACTTTCTGGAATGTTCCTGGGATTTTAATTTTATTTTTTATTTTTAACATCGCGTGACAGGTGTTACTACGCGTAGCTAAAGGGTTTGTTCTTCCGAGGAAAAAATATAGTTCTTGCCCAGGACCGCCTGCTACGACCAATTAGAATTGATCATTTTTGTCCGTGTGAGGCTCGAGTTCATCCTAATTGTTTTTTTTAAATGATTGACGCGGAGTAGGATGGCGCTAGTTTTGTCGTGAAAATAATTTTTTCATTTGGTCTTTTAGGAGGTTAGAATGATCTCTCCTTTAAACTACTCGGAAGCCATGTCATTTTTTCCGAGAATGCGATTGACTTTTAAAATATTAGGATGCTGTTTCTTTTTCCCCGAAAAATTCTAATATCTTGGAATGCAGCTTAATCACGAAGTTTTGGAATATTTGATGATCAGGCTAAGGTGAATGTGGGGAAGAACTTACGTAGTTTATGAGTTAATAAATAAAGGAATTGAAAGACTCATGGATTTTGTTTTTATAATGGGGGAAATTTCCCAATGCAACTTTTCCACTGCTTGCCAACTGCCGGAGCGACTACTCTGCTCGTGCTGCTGCTGATTCTTAGAAGTAACATTCTTGGAAGTTTACAGAACATAGCCTTCGTCGAATTATTATTACACTGAAAGCCGGCAGGATTTATGAGCCGGCGTGCATCTCTGGGAAAATATTAAACTAGTATGGTTTGCCAACTGCAGACTGTTCCTGTCAGAGAAACCTACAGCGATGAGTGTGTACTCGCCATGTTCTAGGAAGAAATGTGTTTGTCTTACACTTCCCGTTCCAACTACATCAAGAGAACTGCACGCGCCATTTTCGCCGAATACGCCGATTCTTCATGTGCATAAATGATAAACCCTTCAGCTGGGAAACGGATCGTCTTATGATGTTTTATGTGACTATGTCTAGCATCTGCAAATTTTTAAGTGTGAGATATGCCTGCAGTATTGTTTTTTCTTGACAGCGATGAAAAATGTGTGCTGATTATTTAATCTAAAGAACACCTGCACGACAAATTTCAACATCATTTACATTTATTTATTTATTACTGTATTTTCTAGGTAAAAGTGCAGAAATATTATGATAAATTTTCATTTCATAATAAATGAACACTTCATCACGATTGCGAAACCACGGTTGATATCATCGGTAATATAAGCTAATTGAAATTTGCACCTGTGAGTCGTATCTACGAATTGCTTTATTTTTGTTTATTTTAATAGATTTTAGGTATTTGAACAAGGCCATAATTAATTACAAGGCCTTAAATTATAATTAATTGAAATTAACTGCTCATAGAAATTTTATTTAGTTTTAAAGGTGTTTTTTTTAATACGAAAGATGGATTATTTTGTTCTTAAAAAATACTCTGTTGCTAAATTTATTTTCAATACGTAAAGAAAAGTATTTTTGTTCTTAAAATTATTTGTTATTTCCCATGTATGGAAAACCGATATTTATTATTTTATTATTTTATTACTTATTTATTTATTATTTATTTATTTCACATGAATTCAAACAGAATTGATTTATTTATTCTTTATTATTGTTATTGTTATTTATTGAAGTATTTGAAGTATAGCAATTGAATTTTAGTAATTGAAGTATAGCATTAAATATTTTCCATATGAATTATCCTTCTTTCATGTAATAAGATCCGGATTAGTAAAGGAAAAAAAAATGTCAGAAAATAAACTTGATATTGTCCCTTTTGACTTTGAGTCAGGCATGGATATTTTTAAATGGTTTAAACATTTTGATCGAGAATGTTCTGTAGAAAAAAAAGATAATGAGTGGAAACACCAAAATATTTCAAAATATTTAAAGGGGAAAGCGCTGAAAACTTATATAAATGATTGTTTGGATTGTGCCACTTATGAGGAAATTGTCGAGATTTTAACTGAAAAATACACTCAGGTTAGAGTTCCAAAATTTTCTGAGTTTACTTCCTTAAAGTTGAATGATCTAAGTGATTTGGATTCTTATTTTAGAAAGAAAGTTGAGATTGGAAGGCAACTTCAGCTTGGGGAAAATTTAATTATTCAGGGATCTACAAATGTCGAAGCCGACATGTTGTCCCGAAACCCTATTTCTCATTTTTGTAAACCCCTTACTTTTCTTCTTGACGTTAAAGAGATTATTGAGATGCAAGAAAAAGAAAATGTGTGTGGATCAAATTATATTAATGACAATGGACTGATTATAGTTAAAAGAAAAGGTTTTCGTAAAGTGGTAGTTCCCATGTCCCTAAGAAAAAAATTGCTTAGTGTTGCTCATGAACAGTTTGGTCACCCTGGTGTTCAAAAAATGCAAAATTTAATTTCTCCTAACTATTATTGGCCAGATATGACCCAAGACATTACTAACTTTGTTAAATACTGTGATATTTGCCAGAAAAATAAAAAACCTAGACAGAAAAAATTTGGCTTATTACAAGCTATGCCAACAACAGATCAACCTTTTGACTGTCTATCTGTTGATACTGTAGGAGGGTTCAATTATTATAATTCTACAAAAAAATATCTCCTTATTATAATAGACCATGCCACAAAATATGTTTCGGCATTCCCTTCCAAAAGTGTCACTACAGAAACTTATACAAATTGTCTGAAACAAATCTTCAATATCAAAATCCCTCAAAAATTATTCTGTTTTAGTAAGATTTCAAGTGTACAGTCCCCTCAAAAAATACTTAGTGACAGGAATGCTGCTTTTACTTCTTCAAGATTCAAAAAATTCCTGCGAAATCATAATATTAAACAACGTTTGACCACTGCCCATCATCCACAAACGAATGGGAAATGTGAAAGAGTAAATCAGACAATAGTAACTAGATTAAAATGTAAAGTAAACTCCACTACCTCTAAAATTCCCTGGACTAAGCTTTTAACTGAGGTAATTAATGAATATAATAATACACCCCATTCTATTACTAAATTTCCACCTGCTTACTTGCTTTTTGGCCAATTACCCTATGACTCCCCCTTACAACAAAATTACTATCCCCCTGTTCATGAAGCACTTAAAATTGCTAAAGCAAGAACTAATGAATTTCATTTAAAAAATAAAAAATATTATGATAAAGATTATATCGAACCAAAATTTAAAATAGGAGATCTAATTATCTATGAAGAATTTCAGTACCCTAATACTAGAAAGTTATCACAAGTATTTAGTGGCCCTTATAAAATTCTTAACAAATTATCCGAAGTAAATTTTGAAACTGATAGGCAAAACCAGTTCAAAAGTTCAGAAATGGTACATGTATCTAAATTAAGGCCTTATTATTCCCCTGATAAATTTAAATTAAGTCATGAGCAACAACCCCCTAATCAACAACAACAAACTCAAGTAAAAACTGTACTAGTTTATCATTTTATATTTTTTTTTCTCTTAAACAGTAAATTTCTTTCCATATTTTAATTCAGATAATATCTTGTAATTCTTACAGAATGGCAATGATATCTCTTGACTGCAGCGAGAGTGTCACTTGTCTGGAGATTTTTATATTTGTTTGTTTATGCCGGCGTAGACGGCGTAGTGGAAATTTCTTATTCTGTACTGAATTACCCTACTTAGATTAATATAATAACAAATAAATATTTAAAAATATATATTTTTCAACTGAACCTATTTGTAATATTAAATTTAATCTATCAATTAATAAATTAATTATTTGCCAAGTAACAAAATTTTTATCACTTTATTTTAATTTTTTTTTCTTTCTGTCTTTCTTTGCTTCTGCATTCCAGTCCAAGTACATGTCAATTATAATATAATTTTGTTTCTTTTTCTCTTTCCTACTTGCATCTTGCAATGTTTTATCACACCGAGAGAATATTTATTGCGTAATTATTTGACATGAATTGACATTAATAATCTTGTCTTTTATCTTTATTGTTTATTAATATTTCTTTTAAAGAGTCTTAGTAGTTTGAAGGTCACGTGCATTCTCAAACATGAACAAAATTTTTATTTATCTTTATTTTATTTTAATTTATCATATTATATTTTAATTTTTTTTGTACATTTTCCTACTTAATCCTGTACTCGAATAACCAGATTAAGTAAATGATTAAATAATTGCTTATATTCTTTATTCTATTCCACTTCTCTCTATATTTCATCCCAAATGCCTGAGATGAGATAAACGAGATTAAGTATTTAAAGAATGTCTTTTGTGATATTTATTATTACTTATTAAGAAATTTACTTATACCCATTATGAGATTTATTTATACTTATGATATTTATTATTATTGATATTTTTCCTTATTATGTTTCTTACTTATATTGTTTATTATTTACATTGTTAAAGTTTATTATTACTATATTATAAAATGTCTTACTATATTGAATTTGGACAATTAATAACGATATAATTAGACCTCCTTGAAAAGAGGCAATGGACGATACCACTCCAAATATGACTCTTGGACAATTAATAAGATATAATTAGACTTCCTTGAAAAGAGATCATGAATACTAAGTTCTATTAAATTCCTCCATTTCTAGATTTGACATTGTTAAAAAAGAATTCAACTTTATTGTTTTTCATTTTTATGTTTCATTTTTATGTTATTATTATGGATAATTGCTTAATGATGTGTACTTTAAACAAGATTATATCTTGTATTTGTACTGATGCCTATTTTATTGTATTTAAATTTAAAGTTATTCCACGCATCACCTTGGTGTTCTTAAATTTGAATTCTATATTTATATAAAAAAGAGAAAATAATTTAAATTTTTTTATTTAGTATCTAATTATTATTACTTATATCAACAACTTCGTGAGCTAAGTCTGCATCATCTCCCTTTCTGTGAAACTGCAGGTCTCAGACCTACTTTTTCACCTGTCTTTCTGGGAGGGGGGATTTGTAATAAAAAAAAAATCGCCATTTTTTTTGTTCTCTCTCAGCTTCAATTCTAAATTTGTGGAACATATTTCAATCTTAGTTTCGTAACTTGTAACAGCTAAAATTCTTTTTCTTACTTTAGTTATTAATAAATTATTTCTTGCTTCTCAAAAAGGCGGGAGGTATTTCGTAAGTTTTTACTTTCTGGAATATTCCTGGGATTTTAAATTTATTTTTTATTTTTAACATCGCGTGACAGGTGTTACTACGCGTAGCTAAAGGGTTTGTTCTTCCGAGGAAAAAATATAGTTCTTGCCAAGGACCGCCTGCTACGACCAATTAGAATTGATCATTTTTGTCCGTTTGAGGCTCGAGTTCATCCTAATTGGTTTTTTAAAATGATTGACGCGGAGTAGGAGGGCGCTAGTTTTGTCGTGAAAATGATTTTTTCATTTGGTCTTTTAGGAGGTTAGAATGCATCTCTCCTTTAAACTACTCGGAAGCCATGCCATTTTTTCCGAGAATGCGATTGACTTTTAAAATATTAGGATGCTGTTTCTTTTTCCCCGAAAAATTCTAATATCTTGGAATGCAGCTTAATCATGAAGTTTTGGAATATTTGATGATCAGGCCAAGGTGAATGTGGGTAAGAACTTACGTAGTTTATGAGTTAATAAATAAAGGAATTGAAAGACTCATGGATTTTGTTTTTATAATGGGGGAAATTTCCCAATGCAACTCTTCCACTGCTTGCCAACTGCCGGAGCGACTACTCTGCTCGTGCTGCTGCTGATTCTTAGAAGTAACATTCTTGGAAGTTTACGGAACATAGACTTCGTCGAATTATTATTACACACATATATATATATATATATATATTAGTGTGAGTTTTCTAGCAATTGTTTTACATATATTCTTAGAGAAAATGATTATTGTGTAAAAAATAAATTTTTAAATTAAATTTTGAAAAAAAAAACCCATTTTGACGAAACAGAAAATAATCATTTTACATAGTACGAGCAACAAATAAAACATTGCTGCTGAAGAACTGTGGCGGTCTCATTTTCGATAACTGTTTTTCTCTACGTTGATTTATGTGGACAAAACTGGATTTTTCCTTTTTACATTTTAAATATTTTTCTAAAATAGTAGGATTTGTTATAATATTCTATATGAACTTTCTGTTTTTATTTTACTCGTAAATAATAATAATAATAATAATAATATCAATGTATCGTAAGAAGATTATATTACGATATTTCAAAGTATACATATTTTTTCTTATAAGCATACAAAATATATTTATCAATTAAAATGGTGTGTTTACTTTTTTCAAATTTAGCGAACCATTTTCTTCCAAAATAATTGCTTTAAACAGAAACTGGAGTGCTATTACAAATTGCAACATTGTGATGAGTTTGAAAAATAAAAATTGTAATAAAAGGCGGAGCAAATCCGTTTAAAGTTAACGAAGGATATTACAGTTAAATGAAGACGAGAAAACTTATTGAAAAATAATGAAAAAAAAATCTAATTTAATATTTGGTTTATTATTCTGTTATAAAATTTCATTCTTTGTCGAATCCGGAAAAGCATAAAACGTTTCGTATAATTAATTAATAAATGCACACATTATGTGTTATTTATTTTTATTCTTTTGTATCTTTTAATAAAATACGAATCAAAGTAATTAAAATCTAGGCCTTTTTTACTTTTTTAATGTAATAATTTAATATCTATATAAATAATTGGATCGTTTTATTTTAAAAGAGAATTTAGTACGTGTTCTAATTACTTCAATTAAGACTGAAAAAATGTCAAAGAAAAACAAATAAATTTAATATTTAAGAGAATTTATACTTTGTTCAACTTGAATATGCTACTAATATGAAGTATAGTATGAAGTATAAAAATGTATATTTTAATTTACTCTATGAAGACTAAATATGTGTTTTATTTTACATATTTTAATAGCCGTACTCTTATATAAATTATTTTTAAATTCAATCATGTTTTATATCTTATTGCTAGTGTCTAAAAGAATCAATAATGAATTTGTAGCAAGAATAAAATGGACATGATTATTTTTATATTAATTATTATTTAGCACTTAATATTAACATTAATATAGAATCGTTAATTGTGAATGTAAAATAGAATTTTGCAATTTTGTTCCAATTCATTTACATAAACATATAACTGTTTAAAATCTAATGGAGTAAAATTGTGCTATAATTTTTTTGATGACCTTATTTAATTTTTCAAGTTTATTTTATTGTTTTCGTAAGACAATGGTGATGACAATTTTTTTATCAAAATGCATAAGACCGTATGAAAGTTTTCCAATCTATATACGTCATTTGTGCTACATATAATAGAAGATATTTTTAGATTTTTTTTTTGTATAAACAATTGTATGGAAAAGACATCGTTGTTATTATACACTGGGTTTCAAAATGATATGTGCGCCCAGTTTTTGAAGCATAAAAAAGGGAAAATTTTTACAAAAGAAACTAAAGTTTAATCAAAATTGGAAAAAGGACAAATTGATTTCTTTTATAACATAATATAATTAAAAATGCGATTAATGCATAAAATAAACTGCATTTTACCATTTTGAAGTGTTTCATAATGATATGATCATTGGACAAAAATATAGATTAAAAGCCAGCGTATACACCAGATTTTCTATTTTAATGTAAAAAAGTGATCAATCATGGAGTAAACTAATTTTTAATATATTTTAGTCGATTTCATTTCAATGAAAGACGATAGCAGCTTTTAATTCTGATATTGGGAACTATTGTTTTCCATTTGCGATAACAGCTCTAACCAGTAGGCCCATTACATTTTCCATTGGATTTAAATCAGAAGAAATACATGTCCGTAAAATTACGTACACAGCATTATTAAGAAAACATTTCCAATTGCTGTATTCCGTGTGGTGGGATGTATTGTCTTAGTAGAACATCCAGCAAGGTCCGCCAATTTCCTTAGGAAATGACAGTAAGTTTTCTTCAGGTAGACCTTGGAAGATCAATGCATTCATTCTGCGAGAGAGAAACCCAACGTTGATTTTAATATGAAATCTAACCTGTGCCGGGCAAACAATGAGTGAACCGCCACTTTGCTACAGTTTTAAAACTTTTTTTTTTTGAGATTTTGAAAATAATAAGAAAAACCGCCCGGATTATCTTAATTGGATTTTTTTTTTATTCGAAAATGTTACTCATCTTTTAGGACATGTGATCTTTTGCTCAATCCACACGATTTTGCTGATGCATTTTAACCATACATGGTTGAGGGTTTTCTGTTCTTGCACTTTATCATTTTCGTGCTCTTGACTAATCTGGACAAGGTACTTTTTGACGTTCCTGTCTGTGGATTTGGTAATAATTCGCCTAAAGATGTTTTCCCATTGCTCATTACTTTTATAATGACTCTTTTTTCCCTTTTCGACGGTTTTGCGGACGTCTCGGTGATTTCTTTTCTCCAAAATCCTCTTTTAATCGAAAATAATTAAATATTATACAAGAAAATCTTTTCAGTTATTTTCCGATAGCTCTGGCCAAAATTCCTTGATCCCTAAAAGACAGTGACCCTTTCTCAAAAAAAGCTCTTTTGTGACCCATACTTGAAGAAAACAATTTGCTATAAAATTTGGAAATTTCGTTGACTGTGAAGTATTTTTATGTGCTAAAATAATTCGCATATTTCGATTTCTTCTTCTCAGAGTAGCATTCAGCATTCCTTTACAGATTATGTGCTCGTTTAATGATAGTTTCCATCAGTTTTCATATAATTTTTCAACACCATTTTTAAAATAATTTATACTTTCAACGAATTCAAGGTTTGGTATTACTTTTACAATTATGTATAAGTAAACTTATTGTATTTGTCTCGAAAATGAAGTTTAGTGATAATTATTTATCATCTTTTGCCAGGATATTGCAAAATTACTAGGTATTCCTATCATTATGAAACCCAGTGTATTACAAAATACATATGCATATACATATGCAGGGTGTCCAATCTCAACGGTGGCTAATTTCTAAAACGTTATTCATAGACAAATAGTTACAGTTGCAAAAATGCTTTAAAGAAGATAAAGAATTGTTTTTCAAGCGATTTAGGTAAAAAAAAAAATTACGAAATTTAAATTTTTATACGGCCCCCGGTTCTATAAGTGATATTTAGTTAATTTTACCACTACTCTAACAAGTTAGACCAAGTCCCATTCCTCTGCGATTAAAACTGACCGAGTAATAACTGCTTAAAGTTAAAGTATATTTTTTGCTTCAAAATAGGGGTCAGTCGCAAATTTACAGGAAAAAAAAATAATTGTCAAATGTAAAATTTAACAACATTGAGAATAAAATAATTTTTACAATATTATTTTTAAATTTATTTTGATTCTTACATATTAAAGCAAAATATACAACTTGTACTACAAATGTATTTTTTAAAAATAACAGAAATTTTGTTAAATTACATTATGAAAAGCACAATTTGTTACAAAATGATACATATTTAAAACTCTATTAGCTTACTTAACCTAAGAGAATTTTGTGTACTCCTATAAAATAAATAAATGGTACCCACATAAATCGCATTAATATTACATTGTCATTGAATATAAACAAGTTTGCGAATTGGACCTCGATAGGATATTCGAAATTGAGTTGAAATTTGAATACAAATTTTGAAATAGGAAACATACATAAGAAAGTCATAAGTAAAACAAAATCTTGTAAAAATAAAACACCTTTTAAAATAAAATTATGAAAAGAAACAGCTTCATTTCCTTGCAAAATAAAACATATGTAAAAATACAATTGTCGTTGTTAATTTCAAAACTCATCTTATTGCTTTTATTTTCTCTGTCAGTTCATATCAATCTGCTCTAAGTAAGACTATAATCTCCAAATTTATAATGTAAACCAATGGACGCATTTAAAGGTTTTTCGCGTTTTTAAGCTATTGCATAGCTTTTATGGCGGGCTTTGACAGCGGCGGCCGAATCTAGAAATGCCGTAAAGAGAAAAAACACTCCGGCTAACATCGTTTCAATTCCGCAGACTTCTCATTTATTCAATAAAAGAAAAAAAATCTTATCGCTCATCACGCTCAAAAAGTGTAATTTGAATTAATATCAAAGACAAAAAAAACTGCATAAATAAAAAATAAATAAATAATTATAATTGCATAAGTTGATAAAAAATGCTATGCAATAGCTTTACCGCGGCAGTCCCTGAGTGCCACACGTGTTTTTTTTTTTTATTTGATTTTCTCAATAAAGAGAATTTTGAAATTTTTAACCGATCTAGAAATTAATTAATTTAAATTAACGCTACCGTGAAACTTATATAGTGGCTGCAACTTCAGTTAAATCGCATTAAAAATACTTCTTTACCTCATTTAAAATATTTTTGTAACTGAAACTATTAGCCTCTGACATACGGTTTAAGAATAAGCCATCAGACAGCGTTGGAAATGGACGATCTTTATAAAACTTTAAGCACTTAGCGTACGTTCCCTTAAAGCTTAGCGCAACTCATCAGTTTTCAGTTACAGAAAAGTGGTTTAATTCGTGAAATTCAAAATTTCATAACTGGGTCAATTTTAGTGTTAGGTAAATGGGACGTTTTTTGTGTTGCTTGTTAAAAGGATGGAAAATTTTTAGTAAATATCACTTATAGAACCGGGGGACCGTATAAAAATTTAATTTTCGTAATTTTTTAATAAAAATATTTTTTGACCCAAACAACAATTCTTTACCTTTTTTAAAGCATTTTTGCAATTTGAGCTATATGTCTATGACTAATGGTTTAGAAATTAGCCATTGGCCCCGTTGAGAGTGGACACCCTGTATATGTATATACATACATAAATAAAAACTTTTGTTGCTGAAATACATATGATCATTAAAATCATTTTAAATATATTAGTAATTCATTCAAATGTTATAAAAGTACAGAACATAACAGTACGTATATCGCATATACATTGCACATTACATCTTTTATTTTAGCTGGGAGGGAAAATCTATAATAGGATTAAACACATAAAAAATAAGATTACGGTCACAATGATAGTATTAATATATTAACAATAATGGATCATAAAAGTTCTTTGGGTTTGGTCGACATTTGAGATAATGTTTAAATTAAAATGGAACAATCTCATGCAAACGAAAATTTTGTAATCTTTTTCCTTACACAGTGGAAGCTTTAAGATTTTTCATATTTTCTCTATATGAAGAAAACTTGTAACTGTACTCTTACATATTGATGGGGTGAAGGTTTAAATATCAATCAAAGCAACTTTTTAAATTATTGTTTTTCCAGAAAATAACTCTATTGATTAAATATCGATTTTTCTAAACGGTAAAAATATTAAAAAAATTAATATATATATATAGTTAGTGAACCATTATAATATACTACTCCAGGTTTATTATGTGTTTCATTTTGTTTCTAATTGTTTATAATATTAAAATGCTATATTTAGGATATCAAACAATTGCAAGTCTACTGTAATAAATATGTATTCCTCTAAATAACTATAAACATTACAAGAAAATTCATTTCCCCGTAAGCAATATTTACAGTTTATTTTACTCATATTACAGTATATACGCAAGCCCGTATCAAAATTTATTCCATTCTAAAATTTCATTCTTATGCTCTAAGCCTGGTTTTTATGCTCTGAGCCTGAACAGAATCATTCTAGGTCTTTCGCGCCCATTCTTTGCCATATGTTTCTAATTTTATTTCTAATACACTAATGAATTATTGCAGCAACCAAATAAATTTTTAAAAAGATCCTGTCCTAATTAAACATTTCAATGTTCAGTGTTCAGTGTTCCCTACGCTGTGATTGCTGAAAGCTAATGCATCTGCTCAGACAGATGATTTCATTTTATATTTTATCTTGTGGACATGTACATATATATCATCATAAATGAATATCAATGTAAAAAGATATAAATATAGAACACTTATATGTTTTAGACAGAATATTCAAAATGGTTGTGAGTTTTTTCACAAAGCATTTTATTTTGAAATTTATAATAAAAGTTATTTTCGATGAGAACTGCTGATATTTTCTATTTTATTCATTCTAATGAAGAAAGCAATATAATCGAGATTTTTACAACCTTCAGTTTTCAAAGCATTTATATGTTTTAGGATGAAGAGATCATAAAAAACATGTTAATCAAAATATATGTCCCTCCATCTGTGTGTTTATGTGTCCGTGCAACTTATGTCAGTACGTCCACATTGTATCAAGCAAATGTATTTGGTGTTACGCATGGATATGAACCAAATTCTTGTGCATATTTTTCGAAATTGAGCAGGTTTCCAGCAAATCGTTTTTCAGTTTGCAAATCTTTCACTTAGAGGTAGTGGTGTAATAGCAATTTTCGCTCCATATTTATTACTATACTATCGAAAAAAAATTGAAGTTATGCACAGAGTTGAACATATTTTTGTGTACGACTTCAGTTAAGAGACAACAATTCTCAAATTAATTTTAGAACAATACGGCAAAAAAAGCGCTGTCATAGCGATTTTTTCTCAATTTTCTATACTTCTGTTGTGCATCAAAAATGCATGCAGCAACAGTTAATCCACATTTAACTAAACTGCCGAGTTTCAAGCAGTTTATGTACAACAGAATAACATAAGCTTTTTATTATTTAAATTTTAGGATTTGCAATTTTTTCCGATTATTAAAATAAATTAGAAAACGGAGACAAAAAAAAATGAAAGTTGACGTAGTATTTAAAAAACTATACTGAAAGACTAAGATGTATGAAAAAGGATAAAATTTTGGATTCGCACATCCGACTAATTTACTTAATATATATATTATATGTACATATATGTATATATACATATATTGTAGCGCCTTACTACTATGAAAATCAATCTTGGTGTCTATAAAAACGACATAACTAGATTATATATATTTTTTATAATGCTTTTTTTATAAGTGTGGTTAGAGAAAATGTTAATCTGTACGAAATAGAGTTGCTAATTTGTACATTTTTGCAGGATTTATTTTATTTTTTAAAAGTGTTTAAATACTTTCGCTTATGACATTGTTTTCACTTTGTTAACTTTTTTTTTTTTTTTTTTTTTTTTTTTTTTTTTTTTTTTAATGCGAAGAAATATTTGCAGCATTTGTTTTTATTATTATTTCGTTCGTGTAAATTTAAATACATGTGATATACAGGATACTCATTTATGAGTTTCATTTCTATGATCCGTTAACAGAAAAATAATTTAGTAGTTTAAATGATAAAAAATAATTATAGAATTCCCATTCCTTTTTCGTTTTTGCCCTTCTCATATCATGCAAAATTTAGCCAATTAAGGTATAAGTACACCTTTTTTAAGCTTTTATTAAAGTGTTGCATTACGATTTTCGCATGTCATTTCACGTACTAAATTTGTATTTTTATATTTAACTGTTTTATTCCAAACGAGTCAATACTGGAAATAGTTTGGAAATTAAGACCTAAATAATCTGGTTTTCTTTATTTTTACTTTGAACTTTACTGTTTTCTAACATTTATTTTGAATTAATTTATTGGAGAATAGAAGTACTATTATAAGTTACTAGAAGTACTATTAGTATTTCCAATGTTTGTAATATTTTAATTAAATATTAAATATTTGAATATATAAATTGTTAAATATTTTACGAATGGAGTCTTGTATCTTATATTACGTTTAAAAGGGCATTTATTTGAGAAATCAAATGTAAATTGAAAATCGAAGCAATATGATATAGCAGTTAAAAGTAAAAAACAAATAATCTAAGTACAATTTCTGTACATTATTTTACAGCTCGTTAAAAATAATTATAAAAACACAGCACAAATATACGTTGCCATACTTGGGGCGTGTTTTAAATTCTAGAATTTTTAAAATTTAGAACACATAAAGACGATGTAAATTTCTTGTTTATTACTTGAACATTATTTATTTATATTGTAATTTCGGATCATTTTATATATTTATTTGTAAATTCTATAATTATGGTGAAATTCATGATTATCACGCTGCGTTGTACAACTATCTGCTCACTTATCAGGGAAACGCAGTTTTTGTTTTGCAGATGTTAACCGACATTCAATATTTTGAGTAAAATTGTCATATATCTGTCATTTATTTTACTTCCACGATCTGTGATAGTTTGTTGTTGTTGTTTTTATGACAATCACTTATGAATGCGAGGTATATAGGCATAGATGCCAACATCTCTTTATCATTCAGGAGTCATATACAAGGGAATCAATTTTAAAATCGATTATAAGAAAATACACACTCTTTCAACATGATACCTACTAGATTCTATTTAAAAACCGTTTATTAAATAAAATTTCCAGTTGGAAACAGGTTTGTAGCCTATAGACTCCGGAATATTTAAGAAATGTTGCCATCTATGTATAGGCCTAGGGGGGGATTTTATTGAGGGATCTTTCAAAGAGAACTTGACCCGAATTATCTCAGGAATGTGCAAGGTTCAAAGAAAGCCACTGGAAACTACGGACGATTAGGCAGACGGTTGCGAAATGTATCGAGCCCATCACCTCTCGTTTATAACCTTTGAGGGTAGAACTCTTCAAAGTGTGATTGAATGTCACTTGATCTGCCCATTTTCGTTATTTTGTGCGTGTAGATGGTAGAAGGATCAATGAGATTGATTAGCATAGATAAATGGAAGTTTTGTTATGCGATGGCTTATCTTTATCTTGTCTCTTGTCTAGTTCTAATGTGATATATGGAAATTGTCATGTGAACTCTCAGATTAGTCATTTTTACGCAGGTATTATTTGAATGTTAGTGGTTTTATTTTAATTGAGAGGCTCATTTTATCAGAATGAATTTTTCCCAGCTCTATCATACCAGACTTTTCTTATTTATAATGGATCAACTCCTGTTAACTCTGCTTCTAAGACAACTCGTTTAAGAAATGTGTTCTTAATGTACGCCACAACACGTACAATGTAACACATAAATTTCTCATATTATAATTAAAAAAAAAAAAAATCAGCCAATTAATAATCCTAAGAATAATCAATTTGTAAAATTTCCTAAGGAACATGTAAATTTAAATCCATTTCGGTTGTTTTTCTCTTTATTATGTTTATTTTTTTAAAATGTCAACAGAAATGCTTTCGTTTCAAAATGAAACAGATTCGACAGATATCTCGGAAATTATTGGCTGACATGTATTTAAATAATTTTAAAATATTAAAAATATATTTTTTTACCTTATGTATACTCTACTTATTATCTACCTTAAAAATGTATACAATTAAAGAATTATTCATCTTTAACCCTCTCATGCATACGGGCCTCATATGAGGAGAGATAATTATTGCATTATTAAGTTTAGAAAAATTAAGCATTTATTTTTGGAGATCTGATTTGTGGACAGATAATAGGTTTTATGCAGCACAATAAAAACTTATTCTATAATGGGTTTTCATTTATATGAAAAAAAGATTATTTGTTAATAATGAAAAATAATAAAAAATAATTTATGCATGAGAGGGTTAAATATCACACATGCATTTGGAGCACACTATAATTTTTAAACTGAATTTAGCTTTTTGAGTTTCAAATATGATGCAATATCTTTATGTGATAAACATCAAAATTAAGTGATTGGTAATAACTCACGGTGTGTTTATAATATTTTGTCCATACTCTTTACCGGGACTACTTTAGTCTCGGGGGGCACAATACACGGTCCAGTTAGCAGGAGTTACTTTGGTCCACCCTATTAAAACAGATTTTATTCTTTGGATTGAACAAACAAGAGAAGTAAATTCGGAATTTTAGCCCTAGAAAAATATTCATACCCTACAATAGGAAATTTTAATAGTATGGGATAATTTAATTTTTTTTCTAGTGGCAACATTAGATTTCATAGAAAAAAACTGTTTTCGTGTGTAGACTTTAACTCACCAAACTTTTAAAAGTGAAACAGTCAGGATAATAACTACAAATATGGTAAGTGACAAAATATCACCTTTTGTACACTGTAAAAAACAAATCTGTAAAGGTACTACACTTTATCTAGGAAACTGGGATTCCAAGAACTTTTCCTGTAACGGTAACAACAAAAACTCAAATTTTAGAATCGGTTACATGGATTTTTCCTGTTATCATTACATGAAAAGTCCTTGGAATCCCAGTTTCCTACAAAATGCTTAGTACCTTTACAGATTTCTTTTTACAGTGTAACTCATGTGTGATCATAGGTTTTCCTTTAACTTTTATTATTATCTGATTATTTCGAAAGGAAATGTTTACGTTTTCAGAAAGCTAACATGAAAACTAGTTTTTCAGAGCTTCTTTGTGCCAGATCATTTTTCGTCTGAAAGTAGTCCCAGTTGCTCAGAAAGGCAGTTTTATACAACTAAATATCTTTTAAAAATTTGTAAGTAACATTACTTTCAAATGTTACTGTAGCAAAACGTTACATTAATTGTTTTCGTATACTAGTTTTAATGGATAGCATGACGAAAGCTGTTTCTCACGATTTTAATACTAACAATTGGTTTATTGTGTTTAAATAAACAACAACAACAACAACAACAACAAAAACATTTGTTTATTGAGTTTACAGTATTAATTGTTAGAATTTTCATACCTAAAGAATTCAATCGCAAACAAAGTGTACAGTAATAAATTATATTCTTTTATTATAATTCTACAAATATATATGACTTGAAGGATGTTTTTTCTTTTTGGGAAATAATACCCATTTTATTGTATCTCTCGTAAAATATTTTCCCTTAGAAAAGCTTCATGCAAACATATATATATATATATATATATATATATATATATATATATATATATATATATATATATATATATATATATATATATATATATATATATATATTTAAATTTAAATCAATAAGTAATTATCTTAATATTTGACGAAAACAGAACCAGACAAAAAATCCTACTGAACTAACTTACTCAGAAGTCAAAATCAAATTCATAGTTTTCAAAAATATTTCAACACAAATTGTTAAATTAGAACATTCTATATAAAGAAATATATTTCAATTTTTAAAATTATTTTGGAATAACCTATTCAGACCTATAGATCCTATAGAATACTCATTTTTACATTTTTTCCACTCGTATATAAGGTACCCTGGGGTAATAATGCCAGGCGGGGTAATAACGCGAAGTGCTTATATTTTGCATAATTATGAAATAATCAGGAAAATGACACCCATGTGCTCTGCGCAGAAGGGTTTTGAGTCATTAAATCGCAAAAAAAAAAAAAAAAAAAAAAAAACTTCAAGTTAATTTGTTTCATTTTTAGGTCTTATTGTTTTTACAAGCAACTAAAATTAACGCTTGATCTAGAATTTGCGAGATAAGGTTGTTGATCTGAAGACTATATTTTTTATCCAGAAATACTTTGTTTATTACATAAATTTGTAGTGTTTTTCACGTACTTTCAAATTGTTGTAGAAGATTTTGAATATCTTCTCGAGATAATTTGTAGTTAAAGATTTACTGCGCAATAAGTATCCCGGGATAATAACGCCAGGGATTGGCGTTATTACCCCGGTTGATTCCCAACAGTGGCGAACTATATCCGGAGGGGGTTTACATATTAATATGGGACAGCATTATCATCATTCTTGAAATGGTAAGATTAAGGGGGGGGGTGCCCAATACTTAAAAATAATCTCTCTATTTTATTTTTTATTATATTATTATTTATTTTTTTTTTTTTACTAATGTAAAAAAAAATTAACCCTTGTAAATAAAACTATATCAAAATGTTTTCGAGATTCAAATTCGAACATCTTCAAAATCAGGTTTCTATTAAATTTCCACTGGATTGTTCAATTGAGTTCGAAATTTCAACTGTCCGCTTTCTCAGCGCTCAGTTTTTCAAAACTTTATAAATTTAACTTTTAACTGATGTGACAGAAATTGTAACGTATGAATGTGATGCGGTTTGTGAGACCACAAAATTGAAAGATGAATAAAAGGCGATAATAACTCATAGGATTGTGTCTTTGTACTAAACTTTTTATACAAGAGTATTATACTTAATATTCACCTATTTAGTCTCTGGTGATAGTACTAAAATTCCAAATGAAACTAAATTTCGGTAGTGTTTGTAGTTAAACTGAAAATTGCAAGTTAAACTAAAAAAATTAAAAGAAAAATAGTGGTCTACGACACCGGTAACATTAGTTAACCCTTTCCGGCACACTGTGCCCGGTCTGGGATACCTAATTTTAATTCCAAACTTGCAAACGGCACCAATAATATTTTAGCAAAATTTTGCTTCTACAGTAAAAGCTTAAATTAGGGGTTTCAAAATATCTAAAAAATTCGTTTGTGAAGACCGTTGTCAGTCTATAATTGTTCATTTTACTAATAGATTTTGCCCGTGCCGGAAAGGGTTAAAAATTAAAATGCGATCCATGATTAAAAACCATAGAATACTGTTCCTGCGCTAAACTTTTTGTACAGAATTAACTCTAATTAAATTTAATCTATTCAAATATTTCTAATAATATTACGAGAACTCCAAACGAAAGAGAATTTCAGTTGTAACTATAGTTAAACTGGAAAATACAAGTTAAACGCTATTTTTTTTGGGGGGGGGGGAATGGTACAGTATTCAGTCAGATTGCTAAGAGCAGTTCAAGGTTAATTTTGTTGCTAATATAGAGATGATATATAACCATATGTATTATGTATAAAATTGAATTAGAGATCTCTTTGGGATAATATTTTTTAATCAAAAATTTTATTAAATTTATTAAAAATTTATTAAACCGTGCTCTTTAAAACGTCGACAATTTAACTGTAGATTTGGAGAATCCGCTATAGTGTGGAGTTATAGGTTAAAAACTATTTACTAGATTACTATAATAGTATTAACTCTTAATTGCTGTGACAAAAATTGTCGCATAACTTACTGTGAGCGGCCTGTCAGACCGCTTAATCTAACGATGAATAAAATGTTAAATTAACTTTTAGAACATATTTTTTTTGTACTGAACCTTAGATACAGGACTATTATAAATAAAATTCAGCTATTCAAAAGTTTCTGGAGATAGTAATAGGACTCCAAATGAAACAAAATTTTCCCGGTATCTATAGTTAAACTAAAAATTGCAAGTTAAACTCTGAAACTTGAAAAACTCAGCGGTATGTGAGACGCTAACAGCAGTTAAGGTTTAACAAAAATATTTATTACATATAACTCTAGTTAGTATAAAACTTCACAAGATTAAAATATTACATTATGAATGGTTAAAACCATGAAATGTTTCTTATAATCATATTTCAGCGGGAATTTTTAAGCAAAGAGAGACACAGGGTATTATACTCTGTTGAAGCTCCCCCTCACTCTTTTTTCTTTCACTTTCACAAAAAAATCAATATTTTCTATCGCATAGAATGCATACATGGGAATATAAATATTGATTCAAATAATCCGTGCAATGATTCTAATAATTATATTTAAATCGTCATTTTTAAGCAAAACGTAGCTTAGAATCTGATATTCTTTTGCCTCCTCCCCCCGCCACCACCACAGCTTTCTTTTTCTTTCAGAGTCACAAAAAATTTTACATTTTTATTAGCTTAGAATGCAATTTGTCAATTTCTAGAGCTGTAGAGTTTGTATTTTTAGAATTGGGCAATCAACATGCCATTATTCCATCTTATTTTATAGTTTTGTTTGCATGGCGTTATTTCCCATATAATTGGATATTAACGCCAAATAGCATTGGTCAAGAAAAAACGCCATTGCATTTTATGAATACATATCTGTTAAATTATTTTATTTTATATCGATAGTCAATGAATTGCTGTATCAGATTTTATATTTGTTTGAAAAATACAATCTAAAACTAAGCCGTGAAAATTTGTAGAAACTTAACGTGGCGTTATTACCCCAGGGTACCTTACATAATGTTAAAAAGAAAGAAAAATTGGTACGGATAAACCGCAATTTGTTTCTTATAGGGCTTTTTTAGTGAGCTACACTGTAAAAAAAAATCTGTAAAGATATTAAGCATTTTCTAGGAAACTGGGATTCCAAGAACTTTTCATGTAACGGTAACAAGAAAAACCCATGTAACCGCTTCTAAAACTTGAATTTTTGCTGTTACCGTTACAGGAAAAGTTTTAGGAATCCCAGTTTCCAAGAAAAAATTTAGTACCTTTACAGATTTTTTTTACAGTGTAGGGGGAACTGGGGTACATTGATACTTGGGGCACATTGATACACCCCCTGTACAGTACACAGGGTTATTACAGGAAGTTTCACAACAGCTCCAAAAGCTGATACTAGTGAAATTAACAACAACCAGAAAGTTTTGGAATGATTCAATAGTTTGATGAAATGGGATGGTTGATTAATTGTTTTTGTAGGTCAAAAGTAAATTTGAGTTGTACAATTGAAATGGTATTATACAACTGTTCCAGTATTTTCAACCGAAAAGAATACCCTCCCTGGCAAGTAACGCTAATCTTTATCAATTCCTCATTCTTTATTGTTAGATAAATTATGATGTGTTGTATTTGCAACTCTTTTTATTTAAAACGGCTGCATGGGGCACAATGATACAGTCTTTGTCGGGGCACATTGATACAACCTAAATCCTTTTCTAGTTCATTTATTCATTACCTTTTATTTTTATTTTTACCATACGCTCCTTAACGCAACCATTTTTTCGTCAAAAATTTCTACTATTAGTTTTTATTGAAGTGAAATAGCTCTAATTTCTTTATATTAGAACATTTTATAGTATTTTTGCAAACAGAAGAAGTACAAACTTACACAATATCTAGTGCTAGTAGAATTAACAAAAGGAATGAATGGCAGCCTGGCAAATGTTAAACTTATATCGATTCTCCAGAGAAAAAAGTATTATCGACATGAGAAATGCTAAGTAAGAGATACAAGCTGCGGAACAGTACATGATAATTATATTATAAACATAATTTTTAATTTAATTACCCTTTATCTTCTGTTTGTAAACCAATTTATAAACAGAAAAGCTGGTAATTGTTTCACCTTTCCTAAGAAAGAAGGGAATTCTGGGGTTAAAGTGCCAGATATGACAAAGTTACCACAGCCAACAAACAGACAAGGAACAGCCAGAACATCAAGTCATTATACATTTCATTTTGATTGCTTTAATATCGCTTACAAATAAATTGTGTGCGATTTTAATGTCTATAAATATATATAAAATGGTTTTCTAAGTATTTTTCTGTGAAAAATATGCATTGGTGTTATTTTGTCTCCATTTTTCCCAGACGTTTCAAGGTGTATCAATCTACCCCGGGGATGGGGCACTTTGATACAAATTACTTTTTTTGATTTTTTTAAAAATTACATGGAAAAATAATATATAAAACAACGATTGTACATTTTTGTAACACACTACACAGGTTTTGCTGACATCACATAGAAAAATAACTTGAAATTTCTGCTTTCTAGACACCAAAATAAATTTTTGAAAAAAGCTGTATCAATGTCCCCCAGTTCCCCCTACGTGTTACAAAAAAAAATGACTTGCATCAGAAATGCCCGAAATATGCAAAACTGAAAACGCAAATGTGCGTTTTACTGTGCGTTAAGATTCCATTTATACAGTAAATTAGTAATAAAAAATATTGAATATACATATATTCTACTTTTTTCAATAGTTTTCCGATGCAAAAAAAGGGAAAATTAAATATAATAATACTAAAAAATGTAAAAATAATGCACTCCCAATGCATCATCAAATTAATGAACAAAAAGTAAAATTTAATTTTTTTCGCTGTTTAATATTACTTAGGTATCAGTTTATTAATACAAATAAGTAACTTAATTTTTTTTAATCCCATACATAATAAATCTCGGCAAATGAATTAAATAAAAATATATATATTTTTTTTAATATCGCAAAAGAAAAGAAAAATATTTTTTTCTTATTTAGATATATGGAAATGCAAAAAATTAAAAACGTGAGTGTATTACGTCACTACTTGTTCCCTCCCTTTCATTCCTTATTCATTCCAAAAATAATAATAAATACAAATAATAATTTTCAACTTAATTACTTTACCGATGCTTTTAACCGATAAATATGTTTTTTTCCTTTAATTTCCATACCATTCTGACCCTCAACAGCTCTAATAATTATACGTCATTCAAAACTAGCAATTCATCATTATAATCCATTGTTCAAAACAAGCAAAAACTAATTAGAATATTTAGAACATAAAACTGAAAAATAATAGATTCATAAAAAAATGGCTAAAATGTATATTTTTCACATTTACAAAAAAAAAAAATATATATATATATATATATTTATATTATTTTTTATACAAAATGTAAAAGTATACAAAAATAACTTTAAAAATCTTCTCTCTGAAGTCTATAGCTTTAATAATTTTAGAAAATTAACGTAATTAATTTTTTGCAATAAGGTAGTGAAGCTGCTCAGATGATTTAAATAAAAAGAATATTTCCCAGTTAAACTGATGCGATTGAGCTCACAGGATAAGCATACTAATTGCACATGTCAACCTTATATTTTCAAGAGTTAATGCCGTTTGAAAAACAAATTAAGGCAGGAAATAGTTCTCCTCCATTTCCAATATTTATACTTAATCATTAAATACCCTAAACTAATCAAAAATATGCTTTTTCATATCAAAAATCTATATCTGGGCAAATCGGAAAATTCTTAATACAAGCCCATTTATTTAATTTAAGAAATTTAATTCTCCCCATCCTTTATACTAAACCATTAAACTTCCAAAACTATTAAGAGATTCGCCCTTATCAGAAAGAACCTACATCCATAATTGAAAGCTAATCGGATAATTCTGCCTAAAATCCCTTTTATCAAATTTAAGGGGGAGGTAATCGCACGTACTCGCTTTATACATAAAAAGACCCCCCCCCCGAATAATAAGGAAAGCATCTTATCACTATGAACCTGCATCCAAAAATTAAAGCAAATCGGTCAATTCTGCAAGAAAAAACATTTATCTTAATTAAGAGGGGTAGTGCCTTAGTTACCCCATTACCTCCCCACAAGTCAGGGAGGAGTCTTATTAGATTGAACCTATATCCAAAATTTGAAGCAAATTGATAAATTATTCGTGAAAAATCCAGTAACCTAAATTAAGGGGAAGGGTTACCTCCCATTTTCCCCATTTTAGACTTACCCAATAACCTTGCGAAAATAATCATGGCGTTCGTTCCCTTCATCAAAATGATCTTATGTCAAAAATTTGAATGAAATCTAATAAATCTGCATGAAAAACCTATTTATTAAAATTAAGGATGGGAGATTAGCCCCCTCCCCCTCTTTATATTTGTCCAATGAACTCCCAAAACTAATCATGGCGGTACCCTTATCAGAATGATATTATGTCTAGAATTTGAATACAATCGAATAAATTCTGCATGAAAAACTTATTTATATAAATTAAGGGGAGGGGCACTGTCCCCCGTTCCCTCTCTTTATACTCATCCAATTAACACATACTACTAATCACGAAGGCGGCTCATCAAAATGATCCTATATCTAAATTTTGAACGAAAACAGATAATTCTGCATGAAAACCCATTTATATAAATTAAGGGAAGGGTCACCTGTTGGCCCGTATTAGCCCCCGTTACCCCTCTTATATTTATTGAATGAACTCTAAAAAATTATCAGGGAAATTATCATAGTATACCTATATCCAAAATTCAAGTGAGTCCGGTATTTTTTTCCATGAGTTATCACGTTACGTCACGGCACATACATACAGAACGGGTGGGCATATAAGTTCTTACGCTTCGATTGCCTCTGAGCTAAAAATGCGCAGATAAAAAATTATCAGAGAATACCCTTCTGTTGATAATTCATTTTGTAAAATAATTCATATTAATTGTAATTATTGATGAACAGTTATTTTCTTTTATGTTGAAATATGGGGTCAATAATATGTCGCATCTTAAAGTTTACTGTGTAAGTAATTTTGAGCATGTTGAAGATCTTCAACACCGTGATACAAAATATTGACGAAATATATTTTTTTCATTCATTGCCAAGCCTTAAAAAATCGATTATGTTAGAATGTATGAGCCTTAACACATTTTCTCCGAAGTATTAATTTCGTCATACTTAGAAATATCTTTCAAAAATCTTTTGTTAATTAGTGACGAAAAGATGTTAAAATATAGGCGCTTTCCTTTTATTTTTTATAATAAATGATAATGCATAAATATATGTATGTTTTAAAAAATATAATTCCCATTTAATATTTTTTGTGATAATCAAAGTATTAAATCAAGAAGTTTCGGATTTGCTACCTCTAAATAAGATTTTTATTGCATATTCGTTCATCATACGTTCTAAGATAAATGGAAAATATGAAGTATATTTCAACGTTATTTCTCTAACTAAACTACGCTGCTCACTGAAAAGTAGAAACTTAACTTTCTTAGGCGGAGTAATTCATTTAATAAACCGAGCAAAGATAATTTAATCAACTAAGTTAGTTTACCTTTCGGTATATTTACTCTTCTAAACCAGCTGTTGTGAGTTTATACTATTCAGTATAACATTTAAATGTTATTGTCACTAAAATTCCCAATGATGACAGTAAAAACGTATTAGTAAATGTTTTTAAATATGTATATTTAAATAAAAATAAATTATTTTGAAATAATTTCAAATAATTTTGTCTCTTATTTAAATGTGTAGTATTTTGTACGCAAAATGGCAGATTTGTGAATATCTAAGATATTTATATTTTTATACAATTGCAGACTTTAATACCGAATTTACTGCTGCTTCATCGACCTAATTAAATGTATTTTAGCCTTCCGAAAGATGTCCTGAATAATGCGTCATAAATATTGCTTTCCATTTACTTTCCACGAAAGTATTTCTTTTGAGTTATTAAACAATACGTAAAGGAAAAACAATCACTAAAAATAAAGTTCACACTCCCTCAAAATTCGTAAACGATTTGTTTTAATTTATATTCGAGGAATACATAAAACCTATTTTTTAAACAAATTTAAATTTTTTAACTAGTTTAGTAATAAATAAAAAAATCAGTTGCCCTTTTTTAATGCAAAAAATTCAATCTAATTCGTTTATTACACCAATAATATTTTAGAGAATTTTTACAAATTGTTGCCCGCTATTTATTTTTTATGCGTTAAAATATATATGATTTTAGTAAGAAATAAGCGAAAAATAAACAGAAAAAATTTAATGTATTAAGTAAAAGTGATTTTTTACATTTTCAATATTTTATTTATTTTGCATAATATGTTTTTAGATTAATATATTTTTATAGGTCATTTATCAATGAAATCATAATAATAACAATAGTATTGTAATAATAGTAGCAGTTTCTAAATAATACGGCACAATTTACTTTCAATACTATCAAGCTTCTAGCATCTGAAGGAAGCAACTGCAAAGTGATTGAAGATGAAAATCCTCACTAACTAAGAGGAAGTGATTTGCCCTTTCTAAATTATTCTAAATTTTACGAAAAAAGAAAAAAAGAAAAAGAAAGAAAGAAAGAATAGAAAAGAAAAAGAAAAAGAAAAAAAGAAAGAAAAGAAAAATAAATTAATTTTCTTCTTTAATATTTAAAAAAAACTAAAAGCTTCATTTTCAAATTTAGCTTCATCTTCAAATTAAAAAAAAAAAATCTCACAAGAACAATATGACACAGATTCGTAGATATGATATATTTTAAAAAGGTATTTTTATATGAAATCTTGTTCAAATATAAATCATGCTATAATATACTACAACAATGTAATCAGCACACACTGAAAAAAATACGTAGGGGGAACTGGGGTACATTGATACAGCTTTTTTCCAAGAATTTGTTTCTAAGAGTTTCTAAGAACAATATTAAAGCAATCAAAATGAAATTTATATAATGACCTGATGTTCTTGCTGTTCCATGTCTGATTGTTGGCTGTGGTAACTTTGTCATATCTGGTACTTGAACCCAAGCATTATCTTCTTTCTTAGGAAATATGAAAATTTACCGAGTTTTCTGTTTATAAATCGGTTTATAAACAGAAAATAAAGGAAAATTATATTAAAAATTCTGTTTTTAATATAAATATACTGTGCTGTCCTGCAGCTTGTTTCTCTTACGTAATATTTTTCATGTAGAAAATACTTTTTCTCTGGAGAATCGATATAAATTTGATATTTTCCAGGCTGCCGTCCTTTTCTTTAATTAGTTCTACTAGCACTATATGTTGGATAAGTTCGAACGTCTTCTCTTTGCAAAAATACTATAAAATGTTCTAATATAAAGAAATTAGAGCTATTTCACTTCAATAAAAACTAATATTTGAAATTTTAAACAAAAAATGGTTGGATTAAGGAGTGCATTGAAAAAAAAATAATAAAAGGTAATGAAAAAATGAACTAGAAAAGAAATTAGTTTGTATCAATGTGCCCCGACGAAGACTGTATCAATGTGCCCCATACAGCCATTTTGAATAAAATGAGTCTCAAATCCAACACTTCATAATTTATCTAACAATAAATAATGAGGAACTGATAAAGAGTAGCTTTATTTGCCAGGGAGAGTATTCTTTTCGGTTGAAAACACTAGAAATTTACTTTTGATCTGCAATAACAATAAATCACACATGCCGTTTCATCAAACAACTGAATCATCCCAAGACTTTCTGTATGTAGTTGAGTGCACTAGCATCATCTTTTGGAGCTGTTGTGAAACTTCCTGTGATGACCCTGTGAGCAGTAGACGGGGTGTATCAATGTGCCACAGTTCCCCCTACTCAAAATACAATAAATTGTATGCGATTTTAAATACGTCACATATTCAAAATAGCTCCGATCAAAATAACTCAAAACTGAGAAACACGTGTACTCATTTTTGATTCCAAGGAAACCATTATGTACTGCCCATTTGTGCCTACAAATAAATTAACAATGTACAAATATCTATTTTTCACTCAAAAATATTAACAAGAAAAGTTTAATTGATTATTTATTAAGAAAAATAACGAAATTATTAGGAAGGTACCCAAATAGAATGTTTTAATGACAACACCATTAACTACAAATGCCTCTAAGCTATTATAAAATACGCGCATAATTTAATATTTATATTTAAAAACACAGTTTATGCCACAATAAGTAATATAAACCATACAGAGTACAAAGTTATTGTTTTCTTTGGATTGGATCATGTATCAAAATTGAGAAAGCTTATCTTCATTTATGATTCAGATATATTCAATTCGATGTCAAGTACATCGATTTATTTCTTTTTTGAGTACTTCATTTTTTCAGCGTAATAAACCGAAGAACCATTTGCTGTGATCTTGACCAGAAACGGCCAAAGCTTGTTTCCAAATATTCCAGAACTATCTATGTCACGATTAGTAATAAGTTACTTTGAAAATGTTTTCATAACTAATAGTTCTCGAACACCCGCGTTCTAAAAAATTAAAATATTTTTACCCACATTTCCACATAATTTTTTTTATCTTTTGGATCATCTGAAAACAGAATATTTTAGAAATTTAAGAAGAACTAGTCATCATGAATATGCATGAAGGACAATCATCATTCTCAATAAATAAATACCTCTATAAATCATATCAATCTCCAATCATAACCAATAAATATCTTAATTTATTCGGTAGATAAAATGTTTAAAATTGTGCCTAGATGACACCTTAAACTATAAATGCTCTACCACTGAACTTCGTCAAAGTAACAATCTTATAATTCCAAAAATTACAACGTCGAATTAAGTGCTTCGGTTACAGTAAAATATATATCTATGAATTGAAATTTGAATAAAATGAAAAATCAAAGGCATGAAAAATTGAAGAGCGTGAAAAATATGACTAGAAATAAAAAGGCAACTTTCCGATAAACTTTCTTTTTTATACAAAATTTCTGATTCTTTATAGTCTTTTTTATTCACTTAATAATAATAAAATTAAAAAATATTCAAAAAATCAATTATATACATTTTATAAGAAGCAATATTTGAAAAGTCCTACAGAATGTTCCTAATAATCGAGTTTGTTGAAATTCAATACGCTTTTTTTCATTATTACATACTTAGTACATACCAAATTTTATGTTTCTATCTTAGTTTGCTTTGGAGATACAGTGTTTACAGACACATGGACACACACAAACAGACGAACAGATATTTTTTTCTAAAAATAATGTTTACAGAATCTCCAACGTTTCAAATGGATAAATTCGTCAAAATAAATAAATAAATAAGTAAAAAAAAAAATAACAATATTACAAGATTTACCCTATACTACGTTTGATGGGTAAGTAATAAAGTTAATTTTTCATTCGCTTATTTTTGAAAACGTTTCTGAGTTGATTTTACTGTGCGTGTGCATATATTAGTATTCTAAAGTCTGAATATAAGTTTTTGCATTTTGTCATTTCTTCATAAAATATTTTCAACTGCGTAACTGAATTTAAACAATTAATAATAACAAAAGAAGAATAATTTTATTGTTTATTTTCATTCAAATAATTTATATTTTTCTGGAAACATATTTGCAGAGCATTAAAATGTTAAAAATTTTATAATTTAAAAATAATTGCCTCTTAAATGACTATATTTCCAGTTCAGAAAACGGATTAATGAACACGAAAATTTTCATAGAACCGATTTAGAAAATGAATGATACTCGAATAAATTTTGTAAATATAAATATTTACTTAAATATTAGAAATATATTACTTCCTGATGTTTTTAAAAATATACAACTTCTATTGGAATAGACAAGAACTCAGAATACGTTATCGTTTAACTATTTTGGGGCTGTTATTACATTTTTCTTGCTTCAAGCATATTTTTTTCTTTACAATATATTGTAAATGAGCTTATTTAGTATTACAGTATTCAAGAAACAATTTTTCACACTAAATGAAACCTTTTATTTCATATAATCCTGAGCAAGTCGTTTAAGTAATGTATTACATTAATCCCGAACAACTAAATTTGTCCCACGGAAATTCCATTACAGGAATAAAATTTGCAAGTACAATACTTTCCTCAAGTGGATGTTCTTTTTTTGTTTATAAAATATTTAGAAATATTTCTTATGATAATATTACTCTTTAAATTATCCACTTTATGATAACTACAATCCTAAAGAGCTGTCTGAATAATTAGATGCATCCATTCTCCATTTAAATGTTCACAACATATTGACAACTTGATGCAGTATTACTGTTTAATGTTTGGAGAAAGCTTTATAATTGGTCAAATGCAATTGCGCTATTAACATTGTATTACACTGCGAAATCTATTCTGACTTCCATTAACCTTCATATGGCGCGAATGGATCTCCGTAATAGTTTTGCCCCTGTTATTTTAAACATACATGTTGGATAAATAACTTTAAATATGTTTTCGATTTATTCGTAGCTAGTAGTTAATCAAGAAACATCGGATCTTTAGCGAATGTTGAACCGAGAGGTACGCTAGATCAGTTTTAACGCATGTATCTCCTGAATTTTCAGCATTTAGTTCAAGAGCCGACCGCACAAAACCCTAAGTCATCGAGCACAGGAAAAAGTCCTTTATTTTATGGAAGAGTAGTAATGAAGAAATCTAATGATCCATGTCTGCCGGAAGCGAAGTGGTGCATACGCCAAAAATGAATATCACTAATTGTTGATTCGTAGGCGTAGCGTTACATTTTTCTGTATCAAATTTTCCATATTTTTATAATTTTGATTGTACAACAAACATAATGTTTAAAGATAGAAAACCAACGATTATAAATGCACAAATAAAGTATGAGAAGGTAGCAGCAAATAGCTATTTCAAATCTACTATCGAGATTCTTCATCAGTGCAAAACTCAGCGAGCTAAAAAATAGCAAAACTGAGCAAAGAGACAGAGAGACGCAGGCTTATATACCCACTATAGGAAAAATCCCGCCAAAAGAAAAGCAGCTAAAACAACTGGGAGGACAAGTAGCGACATCTATCGGAGAACAAGGAAAACAAAAACTAAAAAGCAAGTGGAAAAAAAATAAATTACAGATTTCCAAATACTTGGAAAATAAGGAGTACTAGATAAGTCATTGAATAAGGAGTGAGAATTTTTTATGATGTGATAAGCTTCCCAAAAATCAATAATGCTAAGTCTACGAGTCAACCACTAATGGTATTAATTTTTGTCTTATACACCACTTCGCTTCCGGTAAACATGGATCATTATATTCCTCTATTACTACTCTTCCATAAAATAAAGGATTTTTTCCTGTGCTCGAATACTTAGGGTTTTGTGTGGTCGGCTCTAGGACTAGTTTAAGATGCTGTTTGAACGTGAAAAGTGAAATCACTGCACAGCTGCAATTGTTGGCATGACGTTGGATTTTATCCACCTAGAATAAAGTTTCATTCTGTGGGTTTTACTAAGTTACACCAACAAAAAATTATATTTAAAAACTTTACATTGAAAAAAAATTGAAAAAGCAATTTCAAAATATTTGAAAAAAACCATTTTGAATTTAGTGAAATAATTGAAAGTTAACAAATTGGGAAGAAATTATTTCCCTTTTTTTTCATTTAACATACTTGCAGCTTTCTAATTTTCATTTGTTTACACCATTTACATCCTTATCCTAAACTGAAATAATAAATTATGCATTTTTGTTTTGAAGTTTATAACCTTGAAAGTGATTTTAAAGTTTTTCACCTTTCTCAAAACGTCCAAACATAATCATATGCAAACCGTTTTAGACCGGGAGGCAGCAGCACAGGCATTCACTTTATCGAATTATCTAATTCTAGAAATAGTAACGGCTCAATTAGCATAATGAAATGCAGTCGGTCATATCTTAGTGGAAAACAAATGAAAACCGATTTTAGCAGTTGACACCAGTTTACCATTGTGTTTCTCTGCTCCCAGTCCGCCATGTTTTCATACATTTGGGGCAGGAAAAAACAATGATACATTTATCACTCATAATATGTGAACGCAAAGATAATATGTGACAGACCAATTACGTTTTAATATGCTAATCGAATATGTAATTCTAGAATTTCGGCCGTGAACGCGATGAGGTAACTTCGCTGATACCCCCCGGTCTATTTCTTTTGATAGAATGGATACAAAATAATTTTACATAATACAATTGTGACGGATTTTCAATATATATAAATGAACGATCTCTTATTATATCTATTAAGCTCAGAGAATCTTTCTAACATTTATTTATAATTCTAGGCAAGTTGCTTACAAAATTTAATTAATAATCGATTTCTCCAGATAATACGATAATTTTAAATTTATCAAATTTGAGTTCAAATTCTGAAAATTTAAGAAACAAGAATTCATTTAAATCTTTCATTATCATCATAAAAAATCCTGCGCAGAAGCCATTAATTGCTGAAGGGCTTAGCTTCTTTGCTTTTGAGAAAAAAGCCGTTTCTCTTTGATTTATTGTGGTAGAAAGTATTTAAATAGAGATATAGAATAGAAGTCAGTATAGAAGAGAAAATCAAACTGTGCTTTTTATTTCAGTAAATAAAAGTGTATTTGCTTTGTATACATTTAATGTTAAAACTTTTTTATTCCTTGTGCAAATGATAGAGTTAATTTTGAATGAAAATGCTCACCATTTAAAACGAGGGATTCATTAAAAACAAATTTAATTTTAACCTTTTGTGTTTGAGTTATTTTTTGAATATTCTTTGTGTCAAAAACTTTTTTAAATCGTTACATTAAAAATGTGTTTGATTCAATTCAAATTATATCTTTAATAAAAAGAAATGGATGATTGAGATATTTTTTTTTTTTTTTTGGTAATGAAAATTTGAAATTTAAAAGTAATGTACAGGAAGAAGCATTTTGCTAAAAGCTGAATTAAAAGAAAACATTTTTATCTTATATCATTTTAAATTTCTCTTTTAGAAATTGCCTTTGCTTTTTTCATATTTTTTTACTTAGTACTTTACTTTTACTTTACTTCTGTTGGTGAGAATAATTTAAATAAACAAAATCGCAACTTCGGGATTTAATCATGACTATCGTATCTTTACTTTTGAAAATTTATTTAAATTTTATTTTAAGGAAAATTTGTTTTAATAAAAAATGTATGCTTACCTAATGTATATCTAATATATACAGGGTGTATCTAAACTACTGGGCAAAACTTTAAGGGATGATAGAACACACGAAGACAAATAATATTAAATGGGAAAATGGGGGTCCCAAACGTCTTCCGAAGGAGATAGGGGCCATCAAAGTTTAGGGTCCAAAATTTGAAATCGTTATAAAAAACGGAAAAATTGGTCGATTCGTTTGCAGTTTTCACGAAAATTTTTCTTTATGTCAGTATTGTCTTGAAAATAAATTATAAAGACAAATTTCAAAAATTGCCGATAGAGGGCGCTTTAGACTTTGGAGTAACGAACAACTATTTTTTACCGTTATTTTTTGCATCTCATTGATTTTTTTTAGAAGTTTAGACATAAACTTAAATTTTGAGCTCAAAATTTGTGGTTAAGTAGCGGAAACTGAACTGTGTTCAATTGGAGTGGGTAGATTCAAATTTCAAATGATTATAAAAAACAGAAAAGTTGGTCAATTGATTTGCGTTTTTCACTAAAATTATTCTTTATGTCAGTATTGTCTTGAAAATAAATTGTACAGCTAATTTTCTAAAAATGTCGATAGAGGGCGCTTTAGACTTTGGAGTAACGTACAACTATTTTTTACCGTTATTTTTTGCATCTCATTAAATTTTTTCAGAAGCTTAGACATAAACTTAAATTTTGAGATGAATATCTGAATCGTTGAGAGTGGTTAAGTAGCGCAAACTGAACAGTGTTCAATGGGGGTGGGGAGGTTCAATTTTCAAATGATTATAAAAAACGGAATGATTGGTCGATTCGTTTGCGGTTTTCTCTAAAACCATTTTTTATGTCAGTACATCCTTGAAAATAAATTTTAAAGATAAATTTCAAAAAATTCCGTTAGAGGGCGTCTTAAACTTTAGACTAACCAACAATTACTTTTAACCGTTATTTTTTTTAAATCAAAGTAAATGTTTTAAAAGCTTAGACTTAAATTTTGAGCTCAAAATCTGAATCGTTGTGAGTAATTAAGTAGCGAAAAATTGAAATGTGTTCGTAGGGTGGGCAGGGTAACATTTCAACTCCTGAACACAGTTTAGTTTGCGCTTCTTAACCCCTCCCAACGATTCAGAATTTGAGCTCAAAATTTAAGTCTAAGCTTTTGCAAGCATTTAATTAGATACAAATATAACAGTTAAGAATTGCTGTTGGATACTCTAAAGTTTAAGGCGCCCTCTACCGGAATTTTTTGAAATTTATTTTAAAAATTTATTTTCAAGGAAATACTGACATAAAGAATGGTTTTAGAGAAAACTGCAAACGAATCGGCCAATTTTTACGTTTTTTATAGTCATTTGAAATTTGAACCTCCCCACTCCCATTGAACACAGTTCAGTTTGCGCTACTGAACCACTCTCAACGATTCAGATATTCAGTTCAAAAATTATGTTTATGTCTAAGCTTCTAAAAAAATTTAATGAGATGAAAAAAATAGCAGTAAAAAATTGTTGTACGTTACTCCAAAGTCTAAAGCGCCCTCTATCGACATTGTTTGAAATTCAGCTGTATAATTTATTTTCAAGACAATACTGACATACAGAATAATTTTAGTTAAAACCGCAAATCAATTGACCAATTATTATGTTTTTTATAATCATTTGAAATTTGAACCTACCCACTTCCATTTAACACAGTTCAGTTTGCGCCACTTAACCACAGATTTCGAGCTGAAAATTTAAGTTTATGTCTAAACTTCTAAAAAATTTCAAAGAGATGCAAAAAATAACGCTAAAAAGTAGTTGTTCATTACTCCAAAGTCTAAATCGCCATCGATCGGCAATTTTTGAAATTTGTCTTTATTATTTATTTTCAAGACAATACTGACATAAAGAATAATTTTAGTGAAAACTGCAAACGAATCGACCAATTTTTCCGTTTTTTATAACGATTTCAAATTTTGGACCCTAAGTTTTGATGGCCCCTATCTCCTTCGGAAGACGTTTGGGACCCCCATTTTCCCATTTAATATTATTTGTCTTGATGTGTAATATCACCCCTTAAAGTTTTGCCCAGTAGTTTAGATACGCCCTGTATATATCGGTTAGATGTGCCAGTAATGGTCAAATTCGCAGTAACAGACTTCCGTCAATTTTGTTGGTCCATAATAAAAAATTAAAAAAGAAAATAGATTTAATATCTTTTTCGTACCTTTTGTTTGTACATTTATAATCTTGTATTATATAGATACTTATAATCAAATCAATCATGAGCCAGAAAATAAGGTTTTGATGATCCACTGTTTTATTGTAAAAATGTTAACGAACGTGTTTAAGAGTTGGCTTCATTTAATAAATATATATATATTATTTTTTATTTTCTTGAAAAACTTGCAGATTTACTATTATTATATTTGCGATATATTCTTATGTATTCTGTACCACTGAATGCGAAATTGACCTTCATCGTTTTACCATCACATAAAGGTTTTTTTTTGCATAATTTTTGATAAAAGTAATCATGAAAAGCAATAGTCCCAATTCCTTACAAAATAAAACATAGGGCAAACTACAATTATTTTAGACGATATAAAACTTAATAAAAGTTAATTAAATTGTAAAACTTATGTTCTTTTTTTTCAAAGCCTAAATACACATGAAATACGTTCTGTGATTGATACTTTAGGTACCTATCATAAGACCAATCAGAGCAAGCCAAATTCGTTTGTGTTCACATGCACAAAAGTGGTACCAATCACGTATATTTAAAGCTTCATAACTCAGGGAATTTCAATGTTATATAAATGGGATTTCCCTTGTCTTAATTGTTAGTGCAATGGGAAAATTGCACTAATTATAACATATAGGACCAAGATACCGTATAAAAATTTAAATTTCGTAATTTTTTTTTAAAGAAATGTTTTTATTTCGCTTACAAAATATATCTTTACCTCATTTAAAACAATTTTGTAATTGAAACGGTACGTCTTTGACTAACTGTAAAGGAATTAGCCATTGTAGGCACATTCTGCATATACTATATGGCCAAAGGCGACAGGCCACTTGCGATTTTAGACAAATTGTTATATATCTAGAACAATACATGAGGTATTATTCTGAAACTCTAACAATGTAAACACAATAGTACAGGTCGTGTAGTTTTTTCCGTGTAGTTTTATTCCCGAAACTCCATAGGGGGCCGTCAACAAATTGAAAACAACGAATATATGTTTGATAACGCTGTCAAAATTAAAGTAGGAAAAGCATTCAAACTGTAGATTATGATTAAGTGGCTTATTGTTATAAACTGTGATAATTTTTATGCGGAAACCATGTTTACTCGAAGAAAAATTAAGGTTTTTATAAAAACAGTATCAAACTTTTTCAAGTTTTTTCCATATAATTTGCAGTTTTAATATCAAATAAGTTTTTATACAATATTCTTTTCGAAAAATATGATAAATAACATTGTATATAATACCCTGTAATCTGACATGAATAAAAAAAAAATTATAAAAAATAAGCAGGTTTACTAAATAATTTTTCACTGCGCATGCTTAACGCTTTCAAAACTTTATTTGCATATTGTGCTAGCTAAATATATAAATCATTTTTTTGTGAAAGTCACAAAAGCATAGCTTAAAAATTCTGAAAGTGATAATCGATAGAATAAGTTCAATATCGTTGTTCTCAGAATGAAGCAAAAAATGAGGGTTTGTACCCAAATTTTGTAGTGCGTGCAAAATTGTGTATTCTTTATTGACACTAATCAATAGAAAAATAAATACAGCCTCTCATCTTTTTTCTTCATTTTGGGAATAACGGATTTTGAGCTTATTTCTGACGATGAATACTTTCAGAATTTTCAAGCTATGTGTTGAAAACTTTCTCAAAAGTTGCTGTATACCTTTAGGTAACACAATATGCGTTCGATAGCGTTCACACATGCGCTATGAAAAATTATTTAGTAAAACTCATTTTTCATACATATTTTTTATATATTGTAAGTCTGGTTACAGGGTATTGTGTACAATGTTGTTTGTCACATTTTTTGAAATGAATTTTTTTATATTAAGAATTAAAGTAGATATCGTAAAATAATTAAACTTTTTTATGAAAAAAAGCTTATATTTTAATTCCGCCAACTTGTAAATTCCGGTTTCATTTTTAAATTATTGAAGATGTTTTTTCGTTTTTATTTTAAACTAAAAATGGAATGATACGGAAGAACATAATTGAAATTCGTAAAATGTAATGCTTGAAATGTTTAAATGTGCCCACTAAATTTTTATCTTAAAATAATAATTTCTTTATTCTACATACTATATGTTTTATTTTTCTAGACAAAATTTATCAGATTAATTATCCATATCAAAGTTTTAATATACTAACATTTTCAAAAAATCAGTTTTATATCTATATTAATAAAATAACAAATCGCTCTGTGTGTGTGTGTGTGTGTGTCTGCGATAGTTAGCGAAAACTACGGCACGTACGAAGCTCAAAATTTTTCTGAAAGTAGCCCAATATCTCTCCTGATGCACCTGACGCTCAGAATTTCAAAATTCTATTTATTAACTCAGTAATTAATTAAAATCGTGAGGTCACTTTCATAAAAAATCATCTTTTCCCAATTTCATTCTCTTTCGTTTTTTTTACGGTTGGTTGGTTGTGTAAAATTGTTCGCAGAAGTCATAAGAAAGCTGAGACAGAATTAAAGAAACCCATGGAGGAATGAGATAAGTGGAGATGAAGTAAGCCTCAAAAAAGGTTTGCAATATGAAACCATTTATCGCTCAAATTTTATTGTGCCAAACAAAAGGACTAGGAAGGGATTTTGTAATATAAGAAGAATTGAAAGAAATGAATTACAACTGAAGCATATTTTAAGAGGAAATAGTAAATTTTTAAAATGATCTTTGTTCTATTATTATTTGTTAAAATAAATGTTCGCTTTTAAAATAAAGGGAATTGGAAAATTAGCAATAATTAAATACCAAATTAAAATTAAATAAGATATTGAAAACATTTGATACGAACTAAAAAATGTATAACTAAAAGTTTTCTTCATTAATGTAATTTTAAATACTTTATAACGTAGATGAAAAATGTTTATGACTTAATAATTGCGTGTACATAAATGATTAAAATATAATGATGAAAATATTCTTTTAAAATCATGTATGAAAACTTAAGTAATAAATATTAATCTAAAATATAGATTTCTGACTGCAGACGATTTTAATGTATTAACAAAAGAATGTTATATTTTCAAGCAAAACGTTAAAATAATTTTCTATATTGATATTTAAAACACGTATGATAAAATAATTAAAATTTTTTTACCGGTGAAGCGATATATTAGTTCTTTTTAAGAAACAAGAGCAAAAAAATACGGGTTTATACCTGTTTCAATTGATAGGCGTGTCAAAGCACGTGCTTTTGTTGGTACTTAATTGGACTTAATGTTGGGTTACATTTTTTGCATCACCTCCAGAGATAATACTTCCACTCTATTAATTTCTTTTTACTCTATGAAAGAAACCAATTTGAGATTTTGACATTTCAAAAGTGACTGTTTTTCCCCCCAAAGATCTTTAAAATTCATAGACAGGCAAAATGTCAGTTTAATTTAGGATTTTTGAACACAGCTGTTATGTCGGATCGTTGGTACTTCGTACATTATAATGTATGTGTGGTTAGCTATGTAGCAGTAAATATATGTATATGTATATATGAAGCTTTTTTAGCAGTTTTTTTTTAAATTATTGATTAAATTTAAATGCATTTTAATTAAGTTAAAATTTTACTAAGATTTTAATTTGTTTTTAAAACAAAAATGAAACGGCTGTTTGACGTACAATTGTTCGAATCGGCAGACGATTCATGCACAGTAATAAATTATCAAATAGCAAAATAAATTATCTATCAAAAATAGTCACTAAAAGAATAGTAGCAAAACATAATGTTTAACATTAACACATAACCCGATCCCAACCAGAAAAAAACAGACCATACTCCGATCCAAGCAAGACAAAAATTCCACGAGCATAAACCCTACTCGAACCTAAAAATTCCATTTGAAAAAAAAAAACTATGGATTTGATATCTGACCCGAATCAAATCTGAATCCCACAAAAATATTCAAATGAAGCATACCCCAATCCGATCAAGGAAAAATAATGTTCATGTACATGCAACCCGACCCGAACCTAAAAGGTTTTTTTTGAAAAACCCCGAAAAATGACCAGAATGAAACCTGAAATCGATAAAAATATTCCAAAGAACTATAACCCGATAAGAGCAAGACAAAATAATTTCCGTGAACATAAACCTGACTTGAACCTAAAAAATTCCATTTGAAAAAAAAAAAAAAAAAAAAAAAAAAAAAAAAAAACCTGAATTTTATGCAAACTCCATCTGAATCCGATCAAAATATTCGAAACAACCATAACCGGATTCGAATAAGAGAAGATAATTTCCGTGGGCATGAACCTGAAATTCCATTTGAAAAAAAATACCTGAAATTTGAATCGAACCAAATATGAACCTGACAAAAATATTCCACAAAACCATACCCGGATCCGAACAAGTCAAAAAATTTCATTAAAAAATGAACATTAACCCAATCCGAACCTAAAAAACAGAATTAAATCTGAATCGGACAAAAATATTCCAGAGAAGCATATCCTTATTGGAACAATGCAGAATATTTTCCGTGGATGCGCAACCCAACCTGAACTTAAAAATTCCATTAAAAAAACCGAAATCTGAATTGAACGATATCTGAACCCGAAAAAAATATTCCAAAGACCCAAAACCGGATCCGAGCAAGACAAAATAATTTTCCTGGACATGAATCCGACCAGAACCTTAAACATCAATTTGAAAAAATACCTGAAATCTGAATCGAACCAAATCTGAATCCGACGAAAATATTCCAAATAACTATAAACAGATACGAACAAGAAAATATAATTTCCATGAACATAAACCCAATCCGAACCAAAAAATTTGTAAAAAAAATTCCCGAAATTCGAAACAAACCTAACAAAAATATTTCAGTGATGTATAACCTCATTGGAACTAGGTAAAATAATTTCTATGGAAGTACAACCCAACCTGAATCTAAAAATCCCATTTGAAGGAAAAAAATCTGAATTGAACCAAATCTGAACTGAATAAAAATATTCCAAACAACCATAACCGTATCCGAAGAAGACAAAATAATTTCCATGGACATGAATCCAATCCGAACCTAAAATTTGGATGTTCTACAAAACATAATGCGCTCCGTAGAGGTGGAAAGTGAAACTAAGTACTTAGCGCGAGATGGTTAAGATATTTCGTTTATAGTTAGTGTTAAATTGGAACTTGGTTACGGTTAGGTAACAGTTAGGTTGCAATTAAGTTCCGGTAAGCCTTATGTTATATTTAATTTCCGGTTAGGTTACAGTTAGGTAATGGTTAAGTTGCAGTTAGGATAAGGTTAAGTTGCAGTTAGATTGTGGTTAGATTATGGGTAGGTTATGATAAGGTGACGGCCAGGTTACATTTATGATATATTTAAGTTACAGTTAGGTTACTTTTAAGATACAGCTAGGTTACAGACAAGTTAAGATTACAATACAATTAGGTTACGGTTAGGACTTTGTTCACAGAATGAACATTACGCATGTTTGATAAAAAATATACACCTATTTTTGTAAAATGGCTCTGAAATTATAATACTATATACTAATCTTTTAGCGAATCATCGAGAATCGATTTCATTCACGGTATAGTTGGATTAATTTAAGAGAGATATAATTAGTTTGAAATTCAAAATATTTCACTTGGGATATCTATCTGAAAAAAGTATTTAATTAAGTCACTTAACAGTAATTTTAAGGATAAATATCAGCACTTTAACAAGAAAATCACGCAATCTATGGGCACATATTCCCTCCTGCGTTTCCCGTTGCAGTCATTTTGAGTATTTTTGCAAGTTTTTGTAAACTGATTTTTGACACAGTCAGGAAGCACGTATTTAATAGAATAGACACTGTAAAAAATTTGACCCTTTGCTGCATCATCACTCCCCCGCTTTTATAGAATATCTCTCTTTTGACCTATAAGAATGCTCCATAATAGGCTGAAGTAATCATTTTCTATAAAAGCGGTGGAGTGACGATGCAGCATAAGGGTCAAATTTTTAACAGTATATTTACACATATTTCGAGTTAAAGATAAAATCATAAAAATTTCAAGTTCATTTAACATTATTATTACGGACCGGGCAACGCCAGGCGGGTCAGCTAGTATATATATATATATTTAAATATGACTGTTTCGCTTATTCTATACAATAAATTTAATACTGAAGTCTTCTTTATCAGAAATACATAGATCATGATTTAAACATTATTTTACAAACCACAATCGACTTTTATTTTATGATATTTTGTCAAGAGACGATTAGATTAAGTTTAAAATAAAACAATGAGGAATTCTACAAGTTATTTAATATGAGAAAAATGAAGCGAAATTATTATAAAGATTTTAGAAATGAAGAGTTTTATGTTATTATAAGTGTGCATTGTTGAAAATGAAATGATATATAACAGATAAAAAGATGCGGCATTCTTAAATTGAATTAATATTCATTTCATCAGAAGATTAAGAACAAGGAGAAAAAATTATTTTTCCCTGTAAGAGTCATTATTAATTTTATCTCAATTTAAAAGGTTTTTATATAAAATAAACTTCCAATTGAAATTCTAAATGAAAAAGGATTTAATAGTGTAATTTCTGTAGTAAATGTTCGGTAAATTTTAAGTTATTGCATTATTACTATATTAATATCATAATTTAAGCTGGCATATGTTTTTGAAATAAGGATTATCTTCTTATTCAACATGTAAATAACAATTATTTTCAAACAGTAATATATTTTTTTTATTTATGGGTGTGTTTCTTGCACAATATTAGCCAGTAAAAATTGTAACTTTTTTAAAAATTATTTAAAAATATATGTTATAGGTTTAACTAAAATTTCGAAAAATAAAATGCATATCTTCTGAAGATAGGTAAAAATATTATTTAATTAGTCGAAAAAAATATATGTATATACAGTGGCGGTCATATGTTTCCAGCCAGCAAAAATTTTTCAGTTAATTTGTAAATATACCCATATGAAGAGGAATCTCAAAGCGATACATATACATTTTATTGACATATTAGTTAGGAGCTTACTTATAGAAAAACGTGTAAATATCACTAAATTTAATTGGCAAAATTAAGTATTAAAGAAAACGCATGTTCTCAAAAGTTTCCGGCCACTTATCATTCTTTAGATTTTTACTATCCATAAAGTGTTTTTTGGTTGTGTTTATGAATGAATCAACGTGTATAGCATAGTTTTAAATCAAATTCGAAAAGTTCAACAATTATTATTCATAAATGAGCGATTAGTTTGTCGTTAAAAGGCCAATCTTAAGATATTGCGGCTAAGTTATCGGAAAAATCGATTGTAAACGATATTTAAAAACTATATAAAGATGGCCATTGCTTTCAGGACTTTCGGAGATCGGGGAGACCCCGGAAAATTACTATTCCTGTGGACAAAATTACCAGGAGAAAAACCATTGATAATCCGCATGAAAATTCCGTTGCAATATACTGCGATTTACGGAATGAAAATATTGCTGAAATAAGTTGGTCTACCGTGTTAGGATGCTGACGTGATATAGAACTTTATGGAAAAGTCGGTGTTAAAAATTTTTCAGAGGTAAAAAAAAAAAATACCGACTTACCCTACTTTCATTTTCCTAGGAACACAAAGTCTGGTCAAGTGAAAACTGGACAAAATTCTATTTTTTCATTAATCGAATTTGAATTTTTTTGGTAGTAATGGCAGACACTTCATACGATGACCTAACAAGAAAAGGTTATGATTCGACCTATGTTATTCCTACAATGAAGCATGGCGGTGGAGACGTTATGCCGTGGGGAGTACTTTCTTTAAAAAAGTGTCGGTCCGTTATTTGGAATCCACAGCCAGATGAATGATACAATGTATAAGGATATCTTGCAAGACCATTTTTTGCCTTATTAGAGAAAAAAATTTGGTCGCAACTATTTTTCGTAACATGATAACGACGTAAATAATGTATGCAAGCCTCGATAAACAATAGCTTTCGCACAAAAAATTTCGTTTTTGAAATGGTCAGCACAAATGCCCAACATGAATCCAATAGAAAATCTTTGGAAAGAAGTTGACAAAAGTCTTCGGAACTATACATATTCCAACTCAGTCGAAATTTTGCCAAAATTGCAAGAAATGTGGAAAAAAATTTACCATAGACGATCTTTAGCCGTTTATTGTATGAATCTCACGTTGCTGCGCCGCAGTACTTATTACTAAAGCTAATAAAATAGTAATACGATAAAATACTACTTGTAAATGTTGTTGATCACTGTAATTTTCTATTACAATACCACTTTTTTACGAACTTGTGAAAGTGGCCGGGAGCTTTTGAGAACATGCGTTTTCTTTTATACTTAATTTTGTCAATAAAATTTACTGATATTTACACGTTCTTCTATAAGTAAGTTCTTAATTAATATGTGAATAAAATGTATAAGTATCGCTTTGAAATTCCTTTTCATATAAGTATATTTACAAATAACCTGAAAAATTTTTGCTGGCCGGAAACATATAACCGCCACTGTATACACTATATTGCCATTGATTATGGGACACTTGCGATTTTAGACCTTTTACTAAATATCTAGAAAAATACATGAGGAATCATCTCGAAACTCTTAGTGTATAAATATAATAGTATACGTCATACATCTCCGTGAAGATTTTTTACCGAAACGCCATAGGGGGCCGTCAACAAATTGAAAAAGAATGAATATCTTTTGAATAACCCTGTCAAAACTAATGTAGCAAAAGCGCTCAAATTCTAGATTATGATTAAATGCCTTATTGTAATACACTGTGTTCATTTTTATGCAAGTAGCATGCACACTCGCAGAGTAATTAAGGTTTTTATAAAAATGGTCCCAAATTTTTCCAAGTTTTTCCATTATAATTTTCAGAGTTCTTAATATAAAATAATATTTTTTTCAGAAAAATGACAAACAACATTGCACACAGTACTCTGTAATCAGAATTAAAAAATAATAAAAACTGTATGAAAAATGAATAGGTTTACTATATAATTTTTTACTGCGCATGCTTCAAAGATATCAAAATTTCATTTGCATATTATGTTAGCTAAATGTATAGAGCAACTTTTATAAAAGTCTCAAAATCATAGCTTGAAAATTCTGAAAGTAATCGTCTATAGAAAAAGGACAAAATCCGTTGTTTCCAAAATGAAGCAAAAAAAAATGAGGGATTTTATCCAAATGCAGTAGTACATCCCATATTGTGTATTCTATATTGACACTAATCAATGAATATATGGATACAACCCCTCTTGTTTTTGCTTCATTTTGAGAATAACGGACTTTCGACTTGTTCAATTGACGATTATTGTCAGAATTTTCAAGTTATGATTTTGTGACTTTCACAAAAGTTGCTCTATACATTTAGCTAACATAATATGCAAATGAATGTTTGATATCGTTGACGCATGCGCAGTAAAAAATTATTTAGTAAACCAACTCATTTTTTATACAATTTTCATTATTTTTTAATTCTGATCACAGGGTACTGTGTGCAATGTTGTTTCTCATATTTTCTGAAAAAAATAATATTTTATATTAAGAACTCTGAAAATTATAAGGAAAAAACTTGGAAAAATTTGGGATCATTTTTATAAAAACCTTAATTACTCTGCGAGTATGCATGCTATTTGCATAAAAATGAACAAGGCTTATTACAATAAGACATTCAATCACAATCTAGAGAGTTTCGGGAAAAAATCTTCACGGAGATGTATGACTTATACTATTATATTTATACACTAAGAGTTTCGAGATGATTCCTCATGTATTTTTCTAGATATTTAGTAAAATGTCTAAAATCGCAAGTGTCCCATAATCAATGGCAATATAGTGTATATATAGATTTATATATATATTACTCTAAAATAAACTGAATGATTATGAAAACAAAATATTGGATATTACACGCAATTCACAATTTTTAAACTGGTTATTAAACCTTTAGCTTGAATTTCCCATTTTTCCTTATAAATGTGAGCACTTTTCGGACTTTGTTACTACAGAGTGCGGTAAGCTACATGCTACCGAAACAGCTATGTAAATATATATCCATAGAACATATTGTCCCGAATATATATGAAACCGCGGTGAGCGGCCCATCTTCGTCGGCAAACTCTACATACGTCCAGAACAGTCCCACTGTCTCGCGCGACAGCACTGTCGCCGACAGGCGACCACGCGTTGTGTCAAAATCATTCACTTACGACCCGAATACTTTGAACTCTAAATAGAAGATAAAAAAGAGAAATTAAAATCGGACAAATTTAAAAGAAAAAGTAGACAAAATAAAGATACTGAAAAACGGATAGTGGGTCGCTGGGGCTCTGAAACTAGCAATTTCCTCTACCTATTTCCCGAATATATTTGTCCCGATTATAATATAATTTATTTTGTACTTTAAACGTTGCTAATTTTATTTCTCTACTAAAATCTTTATTTTGAATTTATTTGAATTATATATGTTTCCAAAATCTTAATGTATGTTTATTCAAAACTTGTTCTACAAAAATATATTCTATATTATCTTTCAAGACGAGATTATATTAATAATTTTGCTAGTTGTTTAAAAAACCAGTGGATGTTTAGATTTCAAAATATTTTTAAAAAAAACACGTTTTAATAAAAACTATAAAAAGATAGAAGTATTCCCTGAACCTCGTTTCTAGTATTTATTTTTATTTATTTAAAGGAAAGAACTTCACATATATTTTAAATATTTTTTGGTACGAAAATGAATACTTTTTATTTAAAGGCAAAATTGATACATAAGCTTCATAAAAAAGCACTACTAATCAGATATTAAGAAGTTAGAAAAAAATCATAAGATTGTTTTCTAATAAAAAATAATAAATAAATAAATTCGAAAAGAGGCTTTTGCTTAAGAAAACAAAAATATTTATTAAATAATTTATAAAATGCAACAATTTTTTTTCATCCATTTAAATGTAACGTTTCATGAGACTCCAATTTATTTTCCGTTGAAAATTAAAGAGAATTTCAAAAGCCGGAACTTTAAATAAATCATTGAATATTTTAATGATACCGTGTTTCAGCAAAAGATATTTTTTAACTTCAAAACGTCAAGTAATAATAGTAAAGTCTTTAGAAAGTTCTTTGAAATGAAAAATGTCAAGCTTTTATGATTATGTTTTTCGAAAATAAAGAGATTTATAATAAAAAATGAAAAAAAAAATATTTCTTTCGAATCTAAATATTGAATTAATTCTAAAATTTATTTCGGAAAAAAATGGTCGTTTGATTTATTAATTTACACGACATATATATAATATGCATGTATATGTATATATACAAATATATATATATATATATACAGTCGAACCTCTATATAACGAAACGCCATACATCGAATTTCTCCATATAACGAATTTTTAGTAAGAACGGTCCCCTTTTTGCATGATTACATTAAAAACAGACTCTATATAGCGAAATATCTATCTCCATATAACGAATTTTTTCATAAATTGATCTTAATTTATTCAGTTTTAAAAAAGCTTCGAAATCATATGGAATCAATTTTCCATCACTTATTTTTGATTTATCGTTCAGTGGAGAGGATTTTTTTTTATAGATATTACTTCTCTCCTTATTCTTCAAATCTAACAAGTTCATCCCACCTCCAACACACTTTTCAACATCCTTCTCAAAACACAGTCAATTGAATTGTTACACATATAAGAGAGGAATCAATGAGAGCACATAAGAGAGACCTTCAAATGGAGGAAAATATCAACTACAATTTTTCATTCCTTGCTAAAATTTGAGAATTTTTTTTGAGAGCGTAACAATTGTAATTTTAAAATCAAAACAACAAAAAATCACAGATTTCTTCCTCTGAAATTTATGTAAGTCTTTCTTATTTGATTTTCATTAAGCTTTCAAATAAATGTCTTTTCTCTTTTTTGAAACTGCTTAAATAAGTAAGAAATAAAATGTTAGGTTAATATATACTTTTAAACATTTCAAATTCTTAATTAAAAAGATCAAAAATAATATTTGTTCAAAATTTACACATTAAATACTATTTTTAACATCATACTCTATTCATCGAATTTCTCTATATAACGAATTTTTTTTATTGGAACAATGGATTTCGTTATATAGAGGCTCGACTGTATATGTGTGCGTTTGAGTGTATATAATAAAGAAAAAAGAAAGTTGTTCTTTATTTTCATCAAACGCTATCTTCCAGGTCTCATACAAATATATTACTTAAGGTGATACTGCGTTATTTGTCTTCGATTCATTTTCTTTTTTCTGTTTTTATTTATATTTATATATATAGCAAATGGCTACCTTTTGATTTTTGAAATAAATTCAAGATGAGTGATATGCGAATATTAAAAGATCTATTCTTAAAGCTATATCATAAGTAAATGCATAAACATAGTGAAAAATAAGAAAAAAGTGAAAAAAGTACTTTTAAACGACTACGTTTGTAAAAATACGTTTACCTATACTAAAATGAACATGCACTCTTTTATAATATATATATTTTTTACCATACCCTAACTCTTGAATATTGAAGTGATTAAATCTAGAGAACTATAAGTAATATCTAAAAAACCTCAAATAGGAGTTCCGGAACTAGGAATTCCAATCCGGAATTTATTATTAATATCAATAATAAAAGTCATAAAAAAAAAACTAAATTGTTTATATTTTTTTTTTTATCAAATACATTGTTTAAAGACGTTCTTAATCGTTTGTAGAAGTCTTTGACTTCAGGAAAATGCATGTTTATTAATTAAATTAAGCTGGGTAATTTATTTGTTAAGAAAATCCCCATAAGTATTTTAGTGCATTTATCATTTGCAGATTGCGTCTGTATGCGTAGTGTTGCCGATGATTGAAACGTTTCGTATACTTAGATTTTCTTACGAAAATAAGTTGTACTATGATTACATATTCTTCTTTTACTATTTAAAAAATTGAAATATCCGATGTTTCCAGGAATTTTAAGAAGGTTTATTTAGAAAAATCAAATTTCAAAACTAAAATCTCTAAATACAAATATTTTTCAATACACTCGTTCTCCCCTGTGTGCATGAGTCTGTGGCAAATACAAAAGAAAAAGAAAGGTGGAAAAAATTATAAAGTAAAAATATGTGTTGATATAATTAAATATGACATAATTAAAAAACAAAAGATGGAATATTTATGAAGTTTCTTACTTATATATTTTGTGCTACAATAAAGTAAAGAAAAAAAACTTCAGTAATAACTGCATTAATAAAAGTTTAATAGATTTAAGAAAATTTCCTGTGCAAAAAAGTTGGAAAAAATTATAAGGTTTATTTTAAAATTCGAGAGACACAAACAATTGTACTAATTTAACAATATATTAATTTAACAATTGTGAGACACTTTTTTTTTCATTGACTCTGACTAGTCTTTTGTTCATCGAATCTATAAGACCACACAAAGTACTTGCATCAGTATTTTTTCAGCAGTTTTTAACAGCATTCATCAAATCTAGCTTTGAAATGAATTGTCGTACATTTTCTAAACATTTCGGGATAAAATTTCCAAAATATTTTTTCTTAGATTCAGATTGGGACCACGAGATAGCCATTAAAGGCATTTCACCTGATTAGTTTCCAGCTAAGATTTACACTCATGTCCATAAATTAAGGATAATGCCAGTTTTAGCAAATAAAGGCTCGGAAACAAAACAAATGTGACTTCTTCGTCAAGTCCATAAATAAATCAAAAGAAAAAGAAAAAGAACAAAAACGATGCTATATGTATAATAGCATTCATAAAATCTACAATTGTTGCTCCCTAGATCAACTACAAAAATTACCCCCTTAAAAAAAACTTAACATTATATAGTTGGTATAATGGTTAATAAATTGTATGCCTCCCAGAGAATGAAATGCAGTCCTAGCAATGCCTAGACATGCTGAGTATCAAATTATCAAGCTAATTTTGGGGAAGGTTACTCCAATCAGCAAAGAATGCTCTCCGATGTTCCGGCACACATGTAGGAGGTGAAGGTCTGCGAGCATATAGACCAATACTTCCCAAACATCTGTACACGGTATGCCTTGAAACAGTCGTACCCGTGGCAAAAGATAGCTGTCAAAACACGTCTGATGCTGTGTTCCGTCTTTTTGTTTTGGCCGTTACTGCGAAATAACGGTCTTCATTCGTAGTTGTAACTCGGGGACGACCTATATAGTAACATCTACTGACATTTCCATCATCATAGAATCGTTGCCAAAGTCTAAATATTACGCTTTAGACAATTCCAAGTTCGTCGGATACTTCCATCTGAGTACGTCTGCATTCCAGACGGCCGATAATTCTACCGCATAAAATATTATCCACGTGTGTCCACTGTGTCATAACTGTTCGGTTTTGTCTTTGAGAGGCTTAGAAAATGAGTGTTAACTGCTTTACGTCTTTGCCACCGTTCTTTATATACGACTCTCTCACACTTTCGTCATTGTGACGTTATATTGGCGCCATCTGGTGGCTTTCTGAAATTTGCATATTAGTCTTGAAGACATGTGTGATAATTCTGCAAGTAAAATTTTTACTTTAAAAGTTTGATTTCTATATGATTCTTAATTATCCTTAATTTATGGACATGAGTGTAGTTCACTTCGAAACATGAACAAAAACGTTGTCATACTGAAGTGTCCAGTTACCTGAAATTATGAGATAAACAATGAGTAATAAATTATTTCCTAACATATCTTGATCTGTAACTAAATTAAATAATTTTGCTATGGTTAAAACAATTCGAGTGGTTCCATAGCCAGTAAATGCAGCTGAAACCATTACCGAGCCACTTCCAAATTGACGCTTTGAAAAAAAAAAGAGTTTCCTGCCGTAGATCATGCCAAAAGAATTTACAGCAGTGGGTTCCATCTAAATTAATTTTCCTTTCATCGGAAAAAATAGCAGCTTTCCAATTTGTGCCGTCGGTTAAATGTTTTCGTGCAAAGTCTAAACTAGTATTTTTGTGACGCTTAAAAAGAATGGGTTTACTTTAATGTTTTTGTTTTAATATTGAACAATGGAATTGTTACTTAAAATATCTCTTACCTTTCGGTTTGTACGCAATAATTGTAACTGTTCTTGATCTTAGGCTAGCTTCAGGATTTGTCTTCTGTATGTTTCTGAATTTCTGAGAAAATTGTTTACTTCAGAATTGATCTTCTTTTTTTTTTTCTTTCAATATTAGAACCAGAGAATCCAGCTACATTTAAAATTAATGTTCTAATTTAATCAGCATCAAATAATTTTTTTCCTTTTGGAATTTTATTAAACATACCAAATGCAGATTGAATGCACGTATCACGTTTACGTTAATCTTAACGTTCATGGAAGCTGCTTTTCTGAAGTGCTAAAGAGTTGAACCATCTGCTTTATAATTTTTTCCAAGTTGTTTCCCACTAGTTGTAAGAAATTAGCATAATTTATTTTCTCTCTTCCATTTTTCTAAACAACGTTTATGTGCAGTATTGCGACATTGATCATGTTAATGAAAACAGAATTCGTGTTATCAACAATTCAATACTTTTCGTTTTTTGTAATTTTTTCTATTGTTTTTATAATATTTTCCAACACAGTATGATTTTTTTAATTTACTGTTTATGTATCAGTATACATATATTTTTTATGCCTAACTTAAAATACCTTTGATTTTTTTTTAAAAACGTAAAAGAATATCGATGTTTTACAAATGAAAATCCATTATTGACATAATATTTTCTTATTAAATTCGTACATTAATCATATGTTTTAAATTTAACGCCATATTTTCTTTCTGTACATATATTGAGGCTCATTATATTAAGTTATAAATAATTGAAAAGTAGTATATTAGTTGAAATTAATTGTTAATTAGTTAATTAATTAAATTAACGTTAATTAATTAAATTAAAGTTAATTAATTAAATTGTTAATTAGTTAAATTAATGATTAGAATATTAGTTGAAAATAATAATTTTATTTTAAATATGATGCCACAGTCATTTGCTTTTTCTACGTACTCATAATTGAACACCAAGTATTATTATGAAATAGTCAGATGTGTCAGTTATTCCTGTGAAATCCACATGACATATATGCATGTTCTTTATCATTTTAATTCTTATTATGATGTAGTTTTATTTGCTTTTTGTACGCATTCATTTTCACAAGCCTATTATCATTGCGAAATATTTGAAAATGGATGCTTTTCCATGTTTGTTTCTCTTCCTCTTCCCGAATTTGTCTATTCTATCCATTTTCAGTTTTCTTGCAAAAATTAAGAACAAAATAGCGACTTATTTAAAAACAATTAGATACTCAGATGTAGAAAGAAAACCTGTATTTGCTTTTAGATTTTCAAATTAATACATAGAATATTTTTTTTTACTGTAATTAAGTTTTGGGTTAAAATGTGATAATTTTTATTGCTACAAACTGCTCTTTGCGACCGGCATCAGCGGAATAATCGTTTTACATCCGACACGCACCTTAGCGTTTAGTATATTTTATCTATCTTATAAACTGATACTTTAAAATGTGATTACTTTCGTATTTAAGCAGGTGAATGGTCAACGATTCGATGTTAACCAATAAAGTTGCATAAACGTGAAGTTACTTGCACATTTAAATTAATTTTTAAATGAGTTATTAAGTGCTAAATACAATAGCGTTAATTGTAAACACATTTCTCGGACAAATAACCTAATTTTTACACTTGTTATTGCATGCAAAATCGTTTTTATATCACTATATAATAGCGCATAGTCATTTGCGCTAAACGTAAACACTCTTACAGAATTCCTTCTTAATCTTTTAATTTATTATTTCAGGATAATATTACTTTTATATATTAATATTATATAAAGAATGCAATAAAAATAGTCGATTTAAACTGCATTTTTCCATGCCTATATTTAGAAATATTATTTATCATTTTATCTGTAGGGGCCATAAATTATGGGTTGATTACAATGAAATTTTTTTAAGTATTTTTATTTTATTTTATTTTATTTATTTACTTTTATTTTTTTGGTGTTGTGGTGGGGAGGGGGTAGTCATAAACAGTAACATGAAAAAAATATATCAACTAAACATAACATCTTACAAAATATTGTCGAAATCTTTATATATATATATATATATATATATATATATATACATGTATCAGTGCTTGATACACGGTAGAACAAAAAAAACAGAAAGAAAAGATTTCGTAAAATAGTAAGCAGTTCTTTTGCAAAGAAATAAATCATTCAAAAAACCTGTAATTTTATTAAAAATCCCCAAAAATACTAATTATTCATTTCTCAAATAAAACACGATAAAACATTATCTTGGTTTCAGACACAATTTTAAATGGTATTTTTTCCCTGCAGTATTTAAAAATTTTCCTGAAATTATAATCAAATGCTGATATTTCAATTCTATTCAGCAAAAACTACATTTTCTGTTATCGATAAAGTGGAAACATGAAAGCTCTTTACTTACATAGATCAATTTTTTAATGAATATTCCGTTTTAAAAGATATAATGCTCATAATGATAACTAATGCGTGCCCCGATATAAGAAACTTCTAATAAAGTGCATTCGTCACTTTTGTGTTTTCTAGGAGTTTGAAAATTTTCGTAATCAAGCAATCTTTTACGCAATAAATGAAAATTTATTATTGAAAAATATTTATTTTATCAATCAAAATTTCATCTAGATTTTCTTTTTCTGTTTGATAGACATGAATGACTATTATATTACTTGGTAGTTACGAAAGATTTTTTGAAAACTCTTTAACAAAAACTAAAATAATCAATCGATTATTTTAGTTTTTTGACGAATATTCCGTTTCATAATACTCATGACGATAACAAGTGCGTATTTTGATATGAGAAACTACTAATAAAGTGCGTTCTTCGTTTTTGTATTTATCTAGTACTTTGAAATTTTTCGCAATCAAAAAACTTTTTAACAATGTACGAAAAATATTTTTTTTTAATAGTTCATTCGAAATATCAATCCAATCGAGGATATTGTTGAGAATTATTTATTTCGCCAATCCAAATTTCATCCAAAATTGATTTTGCATATTTTACAGTCATGAATAGGAGTTATATTACTTGATATTTTCGGAAACTCGTTATTTAAATCAATTGATTTTTTAAATCTTTCGATATAGAGATTGCATATTCTTCAAATCAAAATGTATAATGACAATGTGTGTTTTGAAATCAGTAAAAAACTAATAAAGTGCAATCTTCATATCTGTATTTATCTAGTAATTTGAAAATCTTTCATACTTAAATATATTTTTACATTATGAATAAAAACAGTCTTCTAAAATGTTTAATTGGAAGTAAAACACCAATCCGAAAGAAGAGGATATTCTAAAAAATACTTATTTTACAAATCCAAATTTAATCTAAAGGATTATTTTCCATTTTCGAAAGTAATGAAAGAGTGTTATATTGCTTAATATTTCTAAAAACTATTCATGAAAGCTCGTTATTTAAATCGATCGATTACTTTAATATTTCGATAAAGATCTCCTTTTTTAAAGATAATACGTTGATAACTAATGCGCGTTCTGATATGAAAACTGCTAATAAAGTGCGATTTTCTTATTTATATTTATGTAATAGTTTGAAATTATTCGTAGTCAAACTTTTATAGAACTTAAAATGACAGAATTGAGATTTATATTAATAAGACGAACTAAAACGAATTCCAAATAAATGATAGTTTTGTATCTTTTATACGAATAAAAATATTATTTTGAATTTTTTAGAAAACGTTCTTAGTACGCATTTGAATCTTAGAATTAATCATCATGTAAATTCCAAATTTCCTATTTTGCAGTCAAACACATCTCTAGTGGTAGCAGCACTAACATAAATTGCTTATGTTGAAACATACCCTATCACCGTGAAATTAAAAATTTTAATTTTTAAATCTGTTTGGTATTTCCTAATATATTTCATAGAAAATAAAATTTTTAGTTTTTGAAGCCTTTTGAAAAAAATTTATGTAACGATGAGCCCCAGATGGTAGTGGCAGTGGTATGAAATACCATCTGTGTGGGATTAGAGAAAGCTATCATTAATTCTAAGCTTCTTTTTTTAATCAATTTTATTATTACCATAGATTGCAAAGACATTGAAATTTAGGACATTTTAAAACGCTTTCTGTACCTTCTCTTCAACCATTTTTAAATTTTGAACTAATTTTTGACAGTTCTTATTGAGTGTTTCATATTTTACAAGTTGCTACGCTGCCATATTTAAAGTTTCTAGTCTTTTCAGTAACACAGAAATCACAATTTAGATCATTTTTGGCTTCTGCAATCCTCTAATGATTGTAGAAAATACAGATTATTATACTTAAAATATAGATTGTGTTTTAGCATGTTCTATAATCGTTAATTTGCAGCTACTTTTTGAGATTGGTTTAATATTTTATAAATAAGCATTTTAATATAATATAGCATATAGTAATTTAAAGAGAACGCTTTTTGCATACTCAATTTTCTAAATTTGAAATTCTCTTTCGACAGTTTTTAGAAAGCATTTGCATTTTTTAAATCTTACTATGCGAAACTTTAAAAAAAGCTTGGTACCTTTAGTATCTCAAAAAAGGCAATTCAGAAAACTTTTGCTCCTGAACCACCCGTTAATTGCGAAAGAACATACAATTCAGACTACGTTAGAGCAGGGATTGTCACCAACAATTTGCAACCCTTCGACTTACAGTCTGTCTGATATTTTTTGAGACTCTGTAGAAATCGCAATTTAGAAAGTTTTTATAACACTTTTCGCTTATTTTCATCTATTTATATTTTGAATGTCTTTGGGTTTTTTCTTAAAAGTATTTGCACTTAAAAGTAATTACCATGCCAAATTTCAAGTCCATGCATCTGAAGTATAATGAAAACTGCATTTTAGAACATTTTGCACTTCTGCACCCACTTTGGAGTACTGGCACTGACTTAAACTATAGCCTGTTTTACAGTACGTGATATCACCATAATTTCCACACCACTTTTATTTAAATAGACTTGATACTTGTTGAGGTTGCGTGAAAATCTCAATTAAGATCAATTCCTTTAGAATGCTTTTTGAGCATTTTCACCTCTTTAAATTTTCGATTTTCTTAAGAAATATTTTTTTTAATGATATCTTATTGGTAACTACTATGCTAAATTTAATTTTTCTACGCCCATCTGTAACATTAAAATAGCTATTTAGAACATTTCTTACTCCTACAACCCCTACACTGTAAAAAAGATATTGTACATTTATTAAACTTTTTTGAAGCTAACTGGAATTCCTAGAACTTTTTTATGTGACGGCAACAACAGAAATGCCCTTTACAGATATACATTTGCTCTGTAAATAAATAAATAAAAAACTGTAAGGTTACCATGAGTATTTTAGGAAATGAAGATGCATAAAACTTTTTATGTAACTGCAACCCGGGATGCAAATAGAATTTTAGTAAGATAGCTATAATTTTAGTAGATTTTTTATAAAGCTGCATATTTCTGTAATTTTACAAAAAATAGATTTGTAGATTTACATCTTCTTTTCTATAGTTTACAGATAAAATTTAAGCAAGCATACAGATTTTTGTAATTTTACATTTGGGAATTACAGATCTTTTTACATTTAAAGTGAAAGTGTCACAATCATAAAATAGAGCCTATATTTGAGCAAGGGCTGTCATAATGGATTTATAAACTTTCCCTTTGAAATCGATTTCATTATTTCTGATATTGAGCGGAAATCGTCATTTAGTTTTATTAGATACTTTTTTTTTAGATATAAGTAACAATGTCGTTCTTAAATATTTATTTTTTAAGAGATGATCTTATATCGAAGTACTTCGTCGAAAATGACAACACATGTTTTTGAAATTTCACTGGGAAACTTTATGGTGAGAATTTATTACACTTTACCTCTCTTTAAGAATTAAAAAATTATTATCAAAATTTTAATACCATTTTATCGCCATTTACTACTCCCAAAAATAAAATTTATGACTAAATTGATACACTGTTAAGAACAAAAACTGTCATCCTACACATGTATAATTGCCGAAATCAATATGGTTCCTGAAATTTTATCTGTTCATTGTATAGGAAAAAATGTAAATCTACAAAATTAATTTTTGTAAAGTTACAGAAATCTGTAACTTTACAAATGAGTCTACTAAAATTACAGCTATCGTTCTAAAATTTTATCTGTAACCTGGGTTCCAGTTACATGAAAAATTCTAGGAATCTCAGTCTCCTAAAAAAAAATTTTGCAACCTTTAGATTTTTTTTAAGTTTCTGTGAAAATCTGTATTTGTTACAGGAATTTTAGCTGTTGCCGTAACATTTGGAATACAAATCTACTAGAAATATCTTAGTAACTGTTCACTTTTTTTACAGTGTGTATATGGATCTCCAACAGCTTTTTAATCAAAATAATCTAATAACTTATTCGAGGATGCCATGCTTGGACTCTCAGTATAATGTTAAACGATAAAATCTTTCATTTCCGATAAATAAGAATTTCTAAATACATTTAAATATATATAAAACATAGATATATTTATGTTTTTTTTTTTTTTTTTTTTTTTTTTTTTTTTTTTTTTTTTTTTTTTTTTTTGTACATTTATGTAAAGTCACTTCAGATTTTCAGTAAGCACAATGTCGATTGCAAAATAACTATCATTTTTATCTCTCCCAATTACTATTTTAATCTTCTTAAAGTACAACTTCTTTAATTTGTATCTTCTTTAGATATTCTGATTTAGTAATTTATGCTTAAGATTGGTTCACATTTAATTACAAACTCCTAGGTAAATTTTATTTGAAAACTGTTCGATAAATTCCTAACAGAAAACAGCTGCTTTAAAAGCCTGAATTAACACTTTGTAACACTTTTAAATTCCAAAACTTTATAATTAACACCGGAGGTATATGGTGACAGTAAAAATAACAAAGAATAAGTACTGAGTTTTAATTAAATGCAAATTTGTTTTGTCATTATTTTAGAACTGTCACATATTTCTTATGTACTCATTAAATGCGTTTTGTTTTGTAATGCTTGTTCTCAAAATGTATTAAGTTTGGTATTTTAAGAAATAAAAATTTTATTTCTTTTTTATTAATATACAAAAGATTATTAATATAGATGCATATAAATAAATATAAGTGAGCGTATGCAAATTTATTCATTTATTTATTTTTATTAATTTTAAATAAATATTTAATGTTTATCTAAAAAGGCTCAACAGAAATTACAAACTTGTTTTATTTTCAAACTATCAAACTTCATCATTGTTCAGTATAATGACTTTTTAATGAAGTCGATAGCAACATTTGTCAGAGTGTATCACGATTTTTTTTTTTTTAATTCAAAATTTCAAGTTAAAAAAAAAGTTGTTACTATGAACACATATTTACCCCAAAAAATATTTTTGAAATTAAAAAGTATTTAGGTCTCCCGGAATGAGGAAGAATTTTAAACTTTTTGGCATAAAATGTACTTTTTTCATATTTTTTAAATATATGAATATAAAGTAATTGCTTTTTGAAAAGTAAAAAAACATAAAATTTAGATAGGCATTTGACATTAGAAAAAATTTCGTGTCTGTCATTAATTTTATAACTCTCTCAGAATCGAATTAAAAATCTCATAATTTTACCAAATATCCAAGATTTTCAATTTATTTTGTTAATGGTTTTAAATTTGTTACAGCTAATTTTTTACATGTGCAATCATCTAGATATCATGCAAATAAAATGTATATTAATTTTTAAGTAGTTTATTAGTCTAATTTCTTTTGACTCATGACATTAGAAACAAGTTTTAAAATATCACACATAAATAAAAGTAAAACTTAAAAAGTTTAATGTTTAAATCAAAAAGGTTATAAATACAATAGTTCAACATTGAATTAGAAAACTATTATTCAAAGAAAATCTAGATTTCATTTTCGGTTTATCTTGATGGATGTAGAAGAACCATGTTCAACATATTTTGGTTATGTAACTCCATACAGTGGTTCTGGGAAAGACATAGTATCATCAATACTAAAATACATGAAATGTTACTGCATTCATGTGACAACTATAAAAACTCTTGGTGTAGTATAGGTAACAGGTTCAGGTGTCTCTAATGGATAAATTGCATTGAATTAGTGAGCTTTAAAGCACATAGTGCAAGTAGTGATTTGTTAACTTCATTTAAATGAATTACATCTTAGTAATTTTTTTTCCTCATAGATGGTCCAATGTATTTGAGTGGTTTTATAAGTAAAAGTTTAATAAACTTTCAAAAATTACCTATCGTTGAATATATCAAAATAGATAGTATTTTTCCAGAGGTTAATAAGAAAGATTTGAATACGGATCACAAATATGTAATCAAACTGTACTGACAGCAGAATCACCTAAATTGACAAGCATAAAACCTGGAAATCTTTCCTTTGCAAGGTGCCTAACAATGACAAACAGAAGCTTGCGTTTATTGATTGCATCAATTATGCAAGCTGCACAATTGAAAAAGCCAGTTAAACATGTCATGAATATTTATACCTCTCGGTTTAACATAAAAAAGTCAGCTTTTTTATTTATCACAATACTTTTTAAAATCGTACAGTATATCAAGTACATAGACGATGAATCTAAGATTGTTGTTCAATCAACTCTACAGAGAAAGTTTTAACGATGAATCCAGAATATTTCCATCTGTGACTGTTGTTTGATTCTTGAAAGCATATGAGATCTCTGGCAAGCAAAATTATAGAAAAAGCTTGACAAACCGAATTCAATAGAAAGAGAGCTTTAAAACCGCCACAAGTTAATTTTGAGGCAGAAGACTACATCAATCTTATTCATTGGCAGTCTACCATAGTAACGGAACCATCTCTTATAACTAACTTGAACAAACAATATATTGAGTGGATTGTTGATTCTGGAACTAGTGATAGAAATGAATTAAAAAAAATTTCATACACACAGGCAATTAAAAAAATTCTAAATAAGTTACATCAGTGTCTAAACACGTTTGTCAAAACACACAAAGGTCGAGATGGGTTCATTAGTAAAGATTGTTGGACGGAAAATAAATTCCCAAGTTTGAAATGAAGCGTCATTTCATATATGCAACTACAGCAGTTCAAAGATAAAGAACAAGTAAAACTTTTCTCCATAGCATTAATTCAATATTTTTTTTTATTATAATAGTAATAAATTTAATTTAATATTCTTTTTTCATAAGCATTTTTGCAATTCACTGCAATATAAGTTATATATTTCAACCGGCCTAAACAAACACTTTGGTTGCAAGTTGAAAAAGCTGCTTATACTTTTGTGGCACTGCCTAAAACCATTAAGATAACTTATCAAGATAATCGGACAGTGAAATCGAGCATTATTTTGAATAATGCTTTTCAAGTTCAATGCTTAACTACTGTATTTGTAACCTATTTCATTTAAATATTAATTTTTGAAAATTTTACTTTCATTTTTGCGTGTGTATGTTATATTTAAAAAATTGTTTATAATGTCATGAGCCAAAACAAATTAGACTAATAAGCAAATTAAAAATTCATATGCGTTTTATTTGTATAATATCAGGATGTTTGGAGAGAGAAAAAATTACCTGTAACAAATTTAAAGCCATCAACAAAATAAATTGAAAATCTTGGATATCTGGTAAAATAATGAGATTTTTAATTAGATTCTGGGAGACTTATAAAATTAATGGCAGAAACGAAAATTTTTTTAATGTCAAATTTCTACCTAAACTTTATATTTTTATACTTTTTAAAAAACAATTGCTTTATATTCATGTATTTAAAAATATGAAAATAACTACATTTTAGGCCAAAAAGTTTAAACTTCATCCTCATTTGGAAGACTTAATTGTTTTTCAATTTCAAAAATATTTTTGGGGGTAAATATGTGATCATAGTAACAACTTTTTAACAACTTGAAATTTTGAATTTCAAAAAAAAGTTTTCGTGATACACCCTAGTCTACAATATAGGATTTGTGTATACTTATTATGAGATTATGTGCATATACAAGCAAATTTATGCATATACAAGCATCTGTGCATGTGGTTAAATATATAATTTAATGAATACTTAATACTCTCAAAATATTTTTATTTAATAAAATATTTGCAAATAAATAACACGATGGTAAAAAATTTACATAACTAACATTTTTTTTTCTCAAAATTCGATTTTGTTGTCTATATAATCTCCTGGATGAGCGATGCATTCATTTCCACGCTTTTCTAACAATTCGGTGCCATTTCTATAAAATTATTTTCATTTGCCTTCAAAATAGATGTTAGTTTCTGTTATGACTACACTTTTGATGTAATCTTTTTCCCAGAAGCATGACTTGGGTGGGGGGATAGATTTAGAGGATAAGGAGGATAAAGAAAATTGATAAAATTGTGCCATCGTAATCATCTAGTTTCGACATTGTGCATTGTTTTTGACGAAGCGCAAATTCTTCTTCTGAATGTAGGATAATTTTTAGATGCTTTCGTAATAATATAAAAAAGTACCGCCTGTGACCGTCATTGAGTCAGTTTTTCCATCTATTCATCTGTCTGTCTGTTCGTCTTTCCGCCCGCATATAACAACACAATAACTCCCAACCGAATCGTTTGAAATTTCAAATAATCATTGTTGCAGATTTGCTTACTTTAATAATCGAGAAATTTCAATTTTTATGTAAATTGGATACAGAGTTCAACTACAGCGACAGTCAAAAGTATTTCGTTACATTATGGCCAATGAGAAAAATAGTTTTAAGTGCAGTTTAATAATGTTACACTCTTTCAAACATAATACAATTTATATGCATCTATATAGCATATACTAAAATATAAATTCTGTACAATCTCTAGTGCAAAGAATATTTTTTATTAATTTACAGTGCCAGACAAATGTATTCCAATACTCTACAATATATGAGAAAACATTGTCTCTAGCGGCTTTTAACTGTATTAAACGATTTCACATTTTTTAAACTAATATACGTTGCCGATAATAACCAAAGTCCATTTCCTGGATAAAAGAAAATATATAATATTTACAGGTATACACAAAATATTTCGTATACTTATACAGTATCCGAAGTACTGTATAATTTTACACCAATATGTGAATATTTTTAAAACAGAAGCTAATCAGCACATTAATTTTTAATCTAGGTTACTGGACATAAATCCAACAGATTCTGTGAGGGACACTATCAGGAAACGCTTGACAATTTCTCACTCGCCATCAAGAATGTTCCGAAACAGCGATTGGCACTAGACTACTGGGTTGCGACTCCACAACATCTCATTGATGAGTTCGTACTCGGCATGGGTAATAGATGAGAGCCCATGCAGCGCATTTTTTCTTAACCGCAACCTACTTGAACACTAGAACTGCGGGACATTTTACTCAAGTTTTATAAAAATAATTCACATCAGAATTTTAATTTAGGTCTATTTAACTTATTTATTTTAAATAATTTTTGTGCAGCTTACATGTAAATTCGAATCGATATATTTTCAATGCGTATGGATCAAAATGACCCGTCTCCGTAGTTCTAGTGTTAATACGTACCAACCTACTTATCCTACTCAACTTCATACCATATCATGATCCACTCTGCTCGTCTGCCCCATGTCGCCCATGAGCTTGTTTTGTTCATAAATTGTTACTATTATAATTATTATTATTATTATTATTATTATTATTTATATTATCATTATTATCATCATCATCACCATCATCATTTTATTATTACTATTATTATTATTTGCTAATTGTTAACGAATCCCGAGTGGCGGGGAGCACTCCGGGTGGTGTAAATATAGTCTACATCGGACTTTTGAGATGTTGGTATTCTGCCTCCCGCCCTCTAGGCAATAATTTAATAAATATTCTCTAAAACAGATTGGTCTCCCAAGCAAACTATCACACATACGTTTGTGCATTCTGTCCAGCTGTGCATGAAGCTATCTTTTAACTAAATTTACTTTTATGCCGTTGGATATCCATCTTCTGGAATTTATTCTCACTTTTCCCATATTGTACGAACCTAATGACCTTAATGCATGATTAGTATCCATTTGGAGCACTTTTTCACAATATTACATTAAAAACAAAAAATATCGTCCTTTATTTTTGACAACAGTGTAAAATTAAGATTTTACGTGTAAAAATTTAACATCCCATGATGAGCTTGATACATACGTAATGTATATAATGCCACTAATGCTTGATTATTTATAACTGTAATTTTTAAATGAAGTTTTTGCCTTATTTCATCAAAATATTACTGTGATTAAATTAGGACAAACTTTTACATTTAAAAACCTGTTATAAATGATCAAAACTCTTTAGAATACTTTTCCCAAAAGAGTTTTGGTTAAATTTAATGCATGGAATATTTTCTTTCATATTTAGCAGTAAATAATTATGCACATCGCTTTATGAAATAAAAAAATGCTATTCTTTACTTTTTAATTTATAATCACAATTATAGTTATAGCATTCGTAATTCTTTGCGCAATATAGTTTATTGTTTGATTTTAAATTTAAAAAACTTTAAAAATAAACTAGTATTTACAATGTCACTTATCATAAATGATTTAAAAATCACAATCATTAGTATCCAGATGCACTTTTATTTAAATTTTTAACAAAATAACTCGTGACCAAAATTTTAATAAGATGATATTCAAAATTTTATTTCTTTAGTTTTTTTTTTATCGTATTTCTTTTTTTAAATATTCAAATAAACTGAAATAAGTGCAAGGAAGATAAATAATAGCAAATGGTTTCAAGATCATCAAATTAAGAAGTTTTTTAAATTTGCATAAATATCTTGCTTTTAAAAGATATTTTTTATGTGATAGCTTTAGGAAAACGTAACTGGAATTTGAAAAATAAATAAATAAAAATAGATGAATAAATAAATAAAAATTCAAGTCATTCTAAACAGATGACAAAATTGTATAAAATTTATTATTATTTTTATCGGGAAATTTGCATTATTATCGTATTTTTTAAAGATATTAATTTTATTTTATAACTTTAGGAGAACGTGACTGGAGTTTGAAAAAAGTAAAGGAAAAGAAAAAGAAAAATCTTGAATTTTCTTAAACTGACACGAAAATTGTATAAATGTTATGATTACTTTTAATATCCATTTTAGAAATTAAATATATATATGTATATATATATTTTTTTATATTTTAAAATTATTATTTTTTTGACGTTCTTCACAATTCTAATAAAATATCATGTCACTGAGTATTTTGTTAGATTTTTGAACTAAAATAAAAATTTGAAAGTATGTTTAACTTAAATTGTATCTTTACATTTATCATTCTTATATCTGGAATCAATTTTACATTTCTACATGTAGTGTGTATGTATTTTTATGATATATTTCTGTGTATCGTTCATAAAAGTACTATTGCAGGAAATATAAAGAATCAGGTAAATATTTTTATTTATTTCCATTCAATTATCAAGGTGAATAAAAACTTCTTTCCATTCTTATAAAACTGTTACAGTCCCGTTAATGAGCTAAACTTTCAGGACAATTCGCAGATAACAGGTCTTAAATAATTGGTTTTCGGTATACACCGTCAGCCTAGACTTTCATTTGTGTTTTTCTTTAGATTGATTTTCGTGGAGAAAATTGGTCTTCTTCATGTAACGTTTATACCAGAAATATTACTGCTAGACTTCCTTTAACGGCTAAAAAATAAAATTGAATAAAAAAGTAAATAAATAAATAAATACCTTTTTCAAATAATCAAAAGAAAATACCTTATACACAAGTTTCGTTATGATTTCTGAGTAATTGGTTTATTTTTCAATTATCACACAAAATTATTTATCAAATTAAAAAGAAATAATGTTTATATTCTTTTAAAATTACATAGTACTATATTAGAAAATACACATTTTTGAAAAAAATAATTAAGTAAAACCCAAATAAATCTATCATTAAAAATTGTAACATAATGCAATTGAAGTAATTAAATATTTTTTTTTAATAAAATATGAAGCAAATCGCTTAAACTTCATTATCGCGCTTCGAATTAAATGAAGGCAGGGAAAAAACTTTTTGATAAAATAAAGCAAAAAAATCCTTAATAAAATAATTATAGTTATTTTAATGTGTTCTTTTAAAATATCCTTTATGGTTAAATTGAAAAGGAGTAAACATAAAATTCGTCTTAAAATTAATTAACGTTTATTCAGAATATTCAGAATCATTAATTTTTTTTTGCTTAAGGTAACTGCTAAAATGAGGGTATGGAAATTAATTCAAATATTATATTCACTCGATAATGTTTCATGTGCTTCTTACTTTTTTTCGTTTATCTTTGCAACTATATAGAGTGTTTTATTTGAAAAGCAAATTTTGTATGAATTCTAATTATTTCCGTAAAGATATCAAAATCTGTAACAAAAATGCTTATAAATTTTTATACTGAAAAAAAATATATATCGTTTTTTAGTACACTTTTCTTTTAACTATACTTTGTTTATCAGTATTCAATGTTCACGTTGAAAATCACCCCCAATTTGTTGAATGCATTTCAAATTTGTGAAACACTCTTTAGAACACTAACTGGACATAATAAATAACACATTTATCTAAAATCTTTTTTTTTTATTGCCTTGCGAAAGTGTTGTGCTAGGTTCCAAGAAAGATGAAAATGTGTTGCTAAACATTTTATAATTTTTCCAGAAATGCAGCTATTGATATTTATTGAGTACCATAATTAATCAATGAACTCAGTAATCTTCTGCATTTTTTCTATAAAACAAACTGTATGCTATTTCCTTTTTTAAATTGTGTAATTTTAAAGATAGCATGCAAAAGGTGTATTGAAAGAATTTTACATGCATTGCTTTATAGTGTAACAAATTGTGTGGTGCTTACAATGTGTTGTTAACTTGGTGAAAAAAATGATGTGCAGCACAGAAATCTCGTAAAAAATATTTTTCTGAAAACTATTTACAAAACTATTTCAACAAAGCTAACAACACTAATTTTAGAACACATTTCCAGATAGAAATGCATTTTCAACATATTAAAACCATATTTCTAGATAGCATCAGTTTTACAACATATTAACAACACAATCACAGCATAAAAAATGTTTTGTATATGAAGTTTTCTAATTCACAACACATTAATGTGTTGTAAATTTCGTGACAAAACGTGCTTTAATAAAATTTCGGTGTCGCTATCAAATGTTTTACTATTATTAGGGTGAAATTTCATTTTTATGTACTTTTTAAAGAAGCGATTTGTTTGTAAAGATATAATATGTTTCGATTATTACGAGTATTCGATTCGTTATTATCAGACCGTATACGAGATTTCCTTTTACGCCGAACCCTATGTGACATTTTCCATGCTTACACTTTTGGATGAGATCTTGCAGCTTTAGGTATAGTGATGAGTGGCGATAGATTTGAAATGCTACATCCCCACTAAAAATAATTTTAAGATTATCTGAAGAAATTGCCACTTTCTTCAGAAATTCCACAAAAATTTGAATATTTAAATTTATCTTAAAATATCTGCAGAAATTTTAAAAATATTCTTAAAAATATCTGTATAATGGGCCAAATACCGTTAGATTTCCCACAGATTTTTGGGCCAAATAACTATAGATTTTCTACAGATATTTTTAGTGGAGATTTAAGAGTAATAATGTCCGAACAACTTAATAATGATGTCTCATCAAAATTTGTTTTTGCAGCATAGGTCTGTATGTTACAGTAGCTGCAATAATTCCCCGTTAGAGAAAACGTTCTGATTGGAAGGCACAAATACTGTGACCTTAAATCGTTTCACAATATTTTTTAGAACTACAATTATAATATATACTATGACCGCAAGATCAGAAATGTTGTAGCTTGTAAAAGGCTTCTGAATATTGTAAGAATATACCTTCGACATAGTCAAAGAAACAAAAACTAATCATGGTCAGATGTAAAAGAACATGCTAGTGTAAGTTACAAAGCTCGCAACAATTTTAGGGTTAGGATAATAACTTTTCCTAGCCCATACTTATAAAAGTCTACAGATATAACGTCAATATTTTTTAAATCAACAAAGATATGGCACAATAAATATTATTAGGAAAAACACTGAGAAATAAATACTTACATATTTATATTAAAAATAAATAAGTATTATTCACAGGAAAAATCTTTGGCTTTACTAATCCACAGTCGATTGCACAAACCCTCTACTGAAAGATCTTTGTACTAATTGCACCAAAATTAACAAAATACTGTTAGATGGTGCAGGTGGTCAAAGGAACAACATGGCCAGAGTTTCATTCCCCAACTTCTCAGTGTCTTAATTCAAAGATTTGCCAGATGATGAAAAAACAAAAAAAAGTGCAGGACATACAAAAAAATTTCAAAGAACAACATTGCTTAACTTGAGGTTATATCTATATGTTATGGATTATCTTTAAGGATGGTAAATATTAGAAGATTATGCACAAGGAATATGAAAGATATTTTTTTATAGATTCGATTTTCCCCATAATGATCACTAAGAAATATTCGATAGAAAAACATTTGAAGAGTAACGCATGCGGAATTTCTAAAATCAATACCTGATTAATCTAAATAACGAAAATATTTGGTATTCGCAGTGTGCAAGACTCGATTCAAAAGTAGTACATATATTTTTTGAAAAATGTCCATTTACTCTTAAAACTAAAATTTCAGTACGTGTTATCCTTTTATAGATTACCAAATATATAAACAAATGGAGAATACATTATGTCATAACAGATGAAGGAAGGGGCTATTCGAGGACGCTAGATGAAATATTACAGAAGCATACGTTTAAATTTTGAAGATACGTTTAAAATACAGACTGGATAAAAAAAATGGTTCTTTAAATTCTGACTACGTTATCTATGAAACGCTATGCATGTCAGGAAATTATATGGCAAATTTGGTCTGTCAGGTAAAAGCATTTTATGTTAATTAAGTCAAATGTTCTTTTGTTTTAGACATTAGTAATCAATTTTTAAGTTAAATAGAAGTACCTTAGATAATACATATGCATTCCAACTAGTTAATTAATTAGTATATTTATATACATTATTCTATGTACTCATTATTCTATGTAGCCAGTAATTTTAAGTATTGCAACTTCATTTGCAAGTGAAATGAGGATGTTGAATGCATATTTTATATAATATTTTTAATATTTTTGTAAAATCTGTGAAAGTATCTCGTAAATGTTCTTGCGAAGTCATAAATCATAACCTGGAAATAATATTTATAAATATCTAAAAATAAAATTTATAACTTTAAGATAAATTTTCTTAATGTTCTGATTAAAATTCATTACTTTTTTTGCTATTCATTACCTTTTGATAAATACTACATAATATATCGTTTCTACTCTTAATTTAATATCTGTAAGTTCCCACCCTGATTTAACGTACTATGACTTCCCTCTGTTGTGTGTAATTGTGTTATCCATTGCCAAATTAGCTCCATTGTATTATTGTATTTTCTCTATTCATTGGTATTCAGGTTTGGTCTTTAGATAAATGCTTTGTGTTTCTGTAACTGGGTAACAGTTTATTATGTTAGAACCTTTCTGCCAAAATAAAATATAGAATGTTGGGAATAAAAAAAACTGTTACATTTTTTATTATTCTTACATCATATAAAATGCTTTTCGTTATTATTTTATTATTAACGAAACGTTTTTAATGAAGTTAATGTTAAATGAGGAATTATTTCACTATCCTTGGTAACAGTAGAATTGGCAAAGTATAATTAAAGAAATACACTGAAAATAACTTTTTAAAAATAATCTTTATAAACAAAATATTTTTTTTAATTTCTAAATAGTTTTGTTTATATAGGGATTTAAATAGATTTTTTATTAATTCCTTTTCTTTTTATAGCTTTCTTTTAACTATCATGACGTATGATTCTTTTTTGTACTATTTTATAAATCTGTAACCTCATTTACTCACCCAGCTGTTTATGATGTTGTTGTTTACAGGTGTTTTTATAGACGACCAGCCTTTTCCATTATCCAATTACCATTCCCGCATTCATTGGTATTTTAGACAATTTTCAAAAAAATTGCATACTGCGTTATTTATTGGGTCATAGATTTATGAGTTGCAAACAACTGTGACTAGAAAAAAAATAGTAAATAAAATGCTTTTTCCCTAATGTAATCTTTTTATTTGAAATTTAAACCGTCATAATTTTATCATTTACAAAATCTAAATAGCCTGAAACAATATTTTTTACTTCATTTGAGGATAGATTATAGAATATTTTAAAATGAGTACACGGTGTTGTTTTTAAGTCTTGAAAGCAAAACTATATAATAACAAAAGGTCACTGATCCAAGTGTCATGAAATTTCACAAGTATGTTAAAAAAGCAAAGGAAATATGTTACGCGTATAGTTAAAAAAATCCGCTTTAAACAGATTTTAGTTATTGCAGTTTTTTAAAAATGAGGGGGAGAGGGGAGGTACTTTGAGAAAAAGAAAACTTTGTTAAGCATATCACAGACATACCGAATGCAATAATTGAGAGAAAATTATGAATATCTTCGCAGAAACAGAAATAAAAATGTGAAATAAAACATTCGTACTGAACAGCGAGAATAACACAAGGGATTTCCAATGTGTTGTCCACCGTTTTGAGCATCAATGGCATAATTATTGTGAGGATACCTGTAGAATAATGAACTCAAGTTATGCGTGATTCTTTTCTTACCTCTAATGCACGTGTGTCGTATGCAAGCTAATCTCCTGACTTTACTGCATATCCAACACCATCTGTCAGTCGGTCTAATTTTAAGGGTTTATTATTATCATTTAATCTTGCGTAAAATGTTACCATTGCCGTGGCTGCATTTTTAGTCTGACATTTACGTGTTTTAGTTTTTTTTTTAACGACCTAAACTTAAAAATTTAGCTAGGAAACTCTACGTATTTGTCCTTCAATCTTTCTCATTCTCCATGTTACACTTATATGACAATACCGTTTTTAGGCTTTGTTTTAACAAGCAAAGCAAAATGTATGAAAAATACCGTTCTAAAAAAAGAAGCATGACCAGTTGCTGGGTAACTCTTATAATTACCTAGAATTTAAAAATGGAATGTAATGATGAGCATATTTATTATAAGCAAAATAATATGATACTCTCATCTCCAAATATTAAGGAACAGAAATCGGATGCTTTCAACCGCTCGTGGGTTTTCGGTTATCTAAGAAAATTCTTGAAGAATTATACTTTAACTTTTAGGATATAAAGAACAACAAAGAAGTATGAGTTCAGGATTTTAACGAAAATTTAGTTGTGGGGGCAGTAAGGGATTCAATAATAATAAATAATTCAAAAATATAATTTTCTCTCTCATATGTGTAACAGAAAGTATTGGAATTGGACTCTCACAATTAAAAATGACTATTTGTGTTCTGGTTAACGGTCGCGTGTATTTCTGTAAGCATAGTATGCATTCTCATAAAGTTGATATTTTTTTTCGAAAAAAAAAATTAATAGACTACACGGTATACAACCAAATATATTGTCTATTGTAAAATTGGCCTTCTCAAAAATATAAAAGTTTTGGTGAAAGCAGAAATTTTGCCACACTTAGCCAAAATTATATATGAACCAAAACTGCTTGATTTTATAGTCATTCGGTCAGTATATTTGAAAACACGAAAGGTAGAATCCATGAAGATTGGTGGTTACTTACTTTTTTATTTTGGATTTGGTCGCCTTTGCTTTTTACTTTGGAGTTGGCAGGTTTTGCAACAAACCACAAAAAAATTTCAGCAAACTTCAATGTGTCATTGGATTTTCAGCGACAGCAAATACAGTTTCAGCTAGGTGGGGAGGCCTACCAAATGGCTTAAGCTCAACAAGCCCCAACAAGTGTTTTGTTCAGCTAAATTTCTTTTCACAAACAGAAACATTGAGGAGAAATCTGGAATTGTAAGCTTTTGAATGGTGCCCACAGCTTGGATTTGCTTCATTACTACTAAGGCAGTAACTTCAAAAAATAACTAGAATAGAAATTGTGAAAATGTATCATAAATTTTCCCAAATTCATGAATCACAATCTTCAAAATCCGGGAAAATCACTGGACTTGTAAACATACGTATATAAACACGTCGCTGTCATGTCCTAAATCATCATAGGCGTGTTATCATGTTATTACATTAGTAACATATTATGATGGACGTAATGATGGCGTTTCAAAATAGTCAAAATCGAAATATCTTAACTATGATTCTACTATGTTATCAATCAATTATATATTAAGTTATCATTAAGGGAGGAATACTCACAAGGTCAACTTAGGCTATAGTAAATCAGCAAAATTAAAACTTTAATACATTGGAAGAATAAGGGCAAATTAAAATTTTAGCGAAAAGTATTAAATAAAAATGAATTTGTAGCATTTACATTTAAAACATTTTTCTACTTTTTAATACATTTACATAAAATTCTCTCATATTTTAAATGTAACAAAGGCTCGTTTATTCCCTATTTATAATCCTTAAAATACTTAATAAAAATAATAAATACTTAATGATTTCAAATACGTAAATTACTTAATAATTTTAATTAAAAAATTAATGGAAGAATGCTTTATAAATTAAATAAATATATTTAAAAATTCTTAAATTTATCAGAAAAAAGAAATCCTGAATAGTTTTATGAAAGGGGGGGGGGGAAGGACGCAGAAAAGTATTTTGACTTACTGCGTCATAATGTGTTAATTCATCCCGTGGTTGTGACAAGGTGTAGGATGGCTTTGAACTTTGGCTTTGTTCCATTTCCACATGAGTCATTTTATCTCATTAATGATTGATCAGGTGACACTTTTCCTTTTCCATAGTTGTAAAAAGCACAAATTTAAATTAACAGAAACTTTGTAGGGTCTAATTGAAAGGAGTCACAGGAGAGAAAAAAAACTATAACGTTACTTACTCTAATAAACAAGCGGGAGGTTATTGTGGGGGGGGGGTAGAAGTGCCATATCAGGGTCGTTCTCAGATAACGGAAAATTTTACTTCATTGATAAAAAAAAAGTAGATTTAATGAATGTTTTAATTTTATTTTGAAAAATAGATAAAGAACTACGTTATGCAACAGTTTAAACATGGGAAAAATAATAATTTAAATAAAAATAATAAAAATTTACAATTGTCATTACCATGGCATGTCTCTAACTTGAAATTTAAGAATTCAAAATTGTATTTTTAAGTGTTGGAAAGCCTTTGAGCAAAACCAACAACAGTATAATAAATTTTGATCTCTCTACATATGATATAATTTATATTTTAGCTTCCAAACGTTTTCTTCTCTGAATTTTATTTAATTAAACTTTGTCCCTGCAGTTAACGGTCATTACCATGATGCAATGTGTTTTTTTTTTCATAGCTCATAGCTAGAAAGCGCTAGAATATACTTTAGGCACTGCAGTGTAGGGTAGCTCATGTTTTTACAAGCACTGGTGTCTAACTTTTTTTAAATAGATATGTACTGTTTCATTTTGATGCTTTTATTCAAAAACTGACAACAAAATGTTTTTTATGTGTCATTACCATGTTTCATTTTACTAAAATAGAATAATTCAAATTATTAACTGTATTAATTGAATTGTAAAGATCTCTAGAACTATTTTGAAAGTAAATGTACTGTAATCCTTTAATTACTATAATTTTGTCTAAAATGAGGCTAAACTTTAAAAATGTCATTACCATGTTTTTTCTCAAACATCTTAATGGGCAACAGGCCATAAAAATGACAATTTTCCAGATTCTTTGTATATTTTAATATTATTTCACAAAAATTATCATCCATAACATAAATTTAAGTTAATATAAAGATTTAAACTTACTGGTTTATTCTTTAAAAATTAATTATATCCGATTTTACAAAACAATCAATTTCATTTATCTTTGTGAACCAAAAATATTTTTCTTTTATATTATTTATGTTTATATTTATTTCATGAATGATAATAACAAGTGGGTCAATGATTGAATATAAATATCTTAATTTTTAATGTAATGTTAATTTTGAATTTTCCACCTAATTTTTCTTGCGTTCCATCATAATTGTAATTAACAGGAACACCAGCATATTAGCCAACTCCGAGTCGGAGTCGACCATTTTTTTTACCGACTCCACAGCCGTGATTTCACATGTTTTGTTATGGTTAATAGATTCCAGATGATAGTTGTTTCCATATTGTTTCCAGATGTAAACGTTTACTTAAAACTTATAAAACAGAAAAAAATCCACATTTTTCAATTTTGAGGAACTTGCCAGTTTTGCAATTAGGCAACACAAATGCGGCACAACTTTTCAAAATCTTGACAAAAAACAGTAGAAATGAAATACTGAAATTAAAGTATGAATGTATTGAAGATTTGACGATACGTGACGATCTGTATGAAATGATTTTTAACTTTGCATAGGTGAAATATTCAAAAAAATTAATTTCGTGGGTAAGTATTCAGCTAATTAGAACATCTCATATAAATAATTCAGTGGAATATCACGAAAATTGAAAAAAAGGCTATATAATCAGTAGATTTCTAAAAGCAGCTTTATTATAACGGATTTTCCACAAATTAACAAACAGATCATTGTACCTTTTTTGAGTTTTTACAATATATGTTAGAACTTTTTATAAGCGTTACATTAAATAGCTGATTACAAAATTATGAAATAAAATTTTATCTTTCACGCTTGAGTAGTTAAAAATACTTTATAAAAATGATCATGTTTATGATGAAGTATTTTCATTTATTTATCTATCTTTCTATCAATATACATTTCTTTTTAACATTTTCTAACGTAGTCAAAAAAATTTTATATTTTCTTTTTTTATTCTTTTTTTTTAACTTGAAATATAAACAGTTACGGAATGACAAATACTTATTATATGTTAAGAGGAATGTTCACTATACAATGTCCGCAGTAATAAATGAAGCATGTAGCATTTATAAATTGTTTATTGAAAACATATTATTAATATTAGAAAAAAACGAAGAATTTCGTTACACTACATCCTATTTCGAAATATCTTTTGCGGTACATTTTATGTAAGTTGCATATATAGATATCGTAATGCAATGCATGAAAATTAAAATTTCACAATAGAATTTTCTTAATGTAGGAAAACTTTAGATAATCTACAGTTAATATTTTCGCTTTTTTAAAGTGTTATTTATGTTTTATTTTTAAAAAGTATATTTCATTCGTTTTCGTTTACACCAACAGCTAAAACTTACGAAAAATATTTATAACTGTTGTTAATTGTACAATATTTTATTGAAAAATGTATCAATATTATGCAATATTTTAAGTACGACTTTATAGTCATTTTAAAAAGAAATTAAATTAAATGTTTCCTGAGACGTATATAATATTTGTAGATACATTACAAACTATGTATTTAATACTTTTAATTAACGTCTAGCCACTCATGTATAATTAAAAGAAAAATAATAATGATGTTAAAAAAAATGTCAATCACAATTTAAAATAAGAAATTAGCATTTGTTTCAAAAAAATTTGTTTTAAAGCGATAATTACCTTGTAGTCAAATGGTATTTTCTGCATAATTTTTAAATTAACAATAATTGTCCATATACTAATGACACGTCTGAGAGTCAATTTTTTATATTCACAATAATAATAATAATTAAATTTTTTATTTAACATATTTATGATATTTTTGTTGATCGCTTCTTAATCAATATAATTTTAAATGTCTACAAGAGGGAATACACAATGTTTTAGACTATAATGGTTTCAAACTTCCCTTCAATGCTTTCGTAAAGAAGAAACTTTTAAAATGTGTAAAATTTACTCCCCGTTAATGAGGATACACTCCAACTAACTTTTGCCAAACTATTCGTAAAGTAGTTTCACTGGAGAATAATAATATTGCACGTGAATGTACTGTTTCTTGAAGGCGCATGAGTAAATATCCCTTTAAAATAGAAATAAAAAACTATATCAACGATAGCTACAAAGAGACGAATTGATTTAAAACACAAAATGTGTTATAAAATGCCATAAAATACCAAGCATGTTGTAATTTCATTGATGTTTTTCTATTAAAATTGATAGGATATATTAATCGAAATTTTACTCCTTGAGATTTTAAGTGTGGATTTGAAACATGTCCAACATAAGTAAAATAAGATAATTAAGTTATGTATCACGCCGTGCAATGTAAGCAGGCAAAAACAACGTTTTCTGTATCAGTACATTTCGTTCTATTGCAAATTAGTTTTGGTGACATAATTAAATCGAAATCAGCTTAAATACGTGATCTTTTAAAACCATGTAGTTCCAATAATAAAATTCCATGTTCCAAATAATTGCATGGAAAAATACTGTTACTAATATCATTTCTAGATCATAACTGACAAAACAAATGCCCAAAAGGCTGTTTCCTCCAGCCAAACGCAATTTGATTTGTCCATTGCAAGGAACATTTTTTATTAAAAATGGAAATTTTAAATCTCAGAGAGTCATAAGAACTATGTTTAAGTTATATAATCTCTTCAAAAAAATTTAAACATGGTACACGAAAATTTCAATAAAGGAATAAAATTTGCAATCGTGTCACTTTTGCCAGTATAACTATAGTAATTAGTAACACTAATAATTAGAATTTTTTTAAGAGTAATGTTTATTTTTTAATTAACCGTCTTGTTACAAACTTCCCACGTAATGCATTATATCAATCATATACATCCATTATTTAGTTACATATTTACATACATGTATGCATCATATATAAGTATACCTTTGTATACATTAATAATATTACAATAAATTACTGAATTAGTTTTGCATAATTTGTAGTTCCTAATTACGCTTACTTGTCCACTTCTAAACAATTAGGGAAACTAGAAGAAAATGAAGTGAAAAGTGCGAGACAGCCATTAATGAGCGTAAATTTGAAAGTGACATATGTATTAATGCGTAATTCAGAAAATAGACAAAAAACGTTACAGGATAATTTTAATTCTATAAACGATCGATAGAACGTTAAAAAAAGTTTAGGGCAATAATTTTGTTACATGTAAATGACAAAAATAAGTACTGTTTCGGGGTGATTGCGAGAGTGTCCCGAACATTCTCGGTCGGAGTCCGTTTAACAGAGCATGCTGCAAGTTACATATGCCATATTATTTCAAATTTAAGAATGTTCTCCACAAGATCAACAGTATGTGCGGTCTGATATTATATTATGCACTGAAAAAAAACGTCAGTTGCTGTAACGGAAAATACGGCATAAAATCTCAGTATTTCATTTGTAAAAATTCTGGTTGTAAAAGTACCATTCCGAATAATATGCAGACCCGTACTCTATCTATGCTGATTCCACCCCATTGTATCAAATTATCTCGACTGTAATGAGATATTTCACGGGCGAATGTGAGATTATTTATGTTCTCACTCTATCCAAGCCAAAACACATCGGTTTTTGCACCTTAAATGAATCGGACTCATCTGTAAACAACACTCCACACTGAACATGCTGCCATTATCTTGATGTTCAATTGCCCACGATCTTTGGGCGGCATAGTTGCTTGAGTTTAACTTTACTTTTTTTTTAAATATTGGTCTCTACTTTTTTAAAGACTAGAATAAACTTTTTATGTTGGAATCTTATTAAACTCGTATTGAAAGCAGATCAGCAAACGACTGTCTTCTTAATGGCAAAAGAAATGGGGAAACGTTTTTCTACGAAAAAATACTTCAATAAGCATAGCAATCATATCGTGATTATGAACAATGTCAATGTTGTTAATTGAAAAGAAATAGATAAAGCCATTCGAAAAAGGTGTACAGAATATTTTTATTAATTATGTAGTAAACATTTGAAAGAAGTGTTAAAAAATTGGTGTGATGCATATTTTCATAATTTTTTATAATTGACGTTATCTTAGACAATTGTAACTTAAAAAAAAATTGTATGTGTATTTTGTTGTTTTAGAATGTTTTTAACGTATAAATATATTATATTAAAAATGGTTGACATAATATGTCCACCGCGCGATTAAATTTCTAAAAAATATCCGCGAGCCTAGCTCAGAATTAAGTAATAGTAACAAAAAAAAAAGCAATTGCTAAAAGTATACTAATTCAGTAGTTTTATACTGTTTGAGAAATTTTGTTTTTAGTTTCTGTAAAAATAAAATTGTTTCTGGATTAATTAAATCTGAAAATACTGAAGTGGAGGTACATTTGAAGATTGTTTAATCCACTTTTAAAATTATACAAGAAAAAAGTTGTCGAAAGATTTTATGCTTGAAATCATTAAACTAGAACAAAGAAATGCTAGTTCATTCATATACGGTTCTAGACAGTTCACATTCAAATAAGTCAATAAATAAATGCATGATATCTGTAAGACTAGAAAACAAACAATTATTATTACTTCTTTTAGTACAATGGAAACTCGAAAAATTCCAATCTTGGATTCGAATTATTTGATAGATTTTTGCTTAAAAAACCTCATGATTTCAGATTATTTTTATTATTTAATGTTACCTTATACTTTAAAAACTTTTTTTCACTTTTATATATTAACGCAAGCAAATTTTAATGTATACTTCGTAAAATGCAATATATTTTCTTTTTTTCTTATTTAAACAGCTTCACATAAATGTGCTTCCTAAAATATTCATTTTAACATTTATTATGGGTATTTAGACCGATATTCAACTAAACTTTTAAAAGTGCCAATTTCAAATTGAAATTCTACATTTTGAAATTAAAGCCACATATATGTATTAAAAATTAAATTTTTTTTCGCCAAAATTAACCTCCGAATATATTAATTTCTTTTGAACATTCCGTATTTATTCCGGCTTGTTAAATTAAAATCTTATTATTATATCTAATCTATTCATCTTTACAGAAAAGATATAAATTTTTAATTCGCCTTAAAGTTATTTATTCCGATACTAATAAATTTAAAAAGTGGCTCTGAATTAAAAATATTCTTAAATAAACTTTGTTTCTTAAAATTCCTAATAAAACTCACTTTCTCCCTGTTTTTATCAATCCTTTTTAAAAGTCTTATTAAATTTATTCCAAAAAAGCATACTTATTTAAAACATCTTTCTGACTATTTTTTTCTTCGCGTTTTATATTTATTATGCATCAAAAAATTCATTTATTTTCCTTTATTAATGAAATTATCGTCTGTGGAATGTATTCGAATTTTTACTACTTTCGATTATTAAGTAAGTTAAAAAATAATCTTTTTTAAAAAATTATCATTTGGGGAAACATTCGATTCGTCCCTTTTAATCTCGGCGCCAGTGGATGGTTTCTGCTTACATGAAGGAATCCTGACCTGACATTATCGAATATTTTAGATTTTTTTTTTACTTAATCTAGGAGGTCCGGGGATGAAAGTGGTATTCGGTTTTGAGCAACTCATCAGGAAGCCATGATGGATGGTAGCCTTTTAGAATGAAACGTTCGTTCGAGAAAAGGAAATCATTTCTTTGAGGATATAACTGCAGAAATAAATAATGATTTAAAGTTATGAAGGTGTTTTTTTTTCTTCAATTGCGCCACGACTCCAGTGCAATAGAACGGGGAGACCATAATCTTTTGACAAAACAAAATTATGCTGAGACAAATCCACTAGCTCCCTACCTCAATATGTCACATTTATATACTTTCCAAGACTACTACTCAATATATAATAATGTATTATAACTAATAATACGTCTAAAATAAAAAGATAATTATTATGTTGGAAAAAACCCCAAAATAAATTTTATTAATTGAAAATACTTAAAAAATTTTAAAAGATTGTAACAAAGATAAATTAATACTTATATAAGGGTACTTTAGTAAATGAGTTTTTTTATTTTTAGTGTGACTTCCTGATTTTATGCAATCGTGCAAGAATGTGACTTTTTCTATCTCGTTTTAAAGTTTATCAAAGTTATGTATGTTTTTCTAGTAATCTGCATATAAGATTATTTTTGTAGTTATATATTAATTAGGAAATTGTGATATTGAAGTAGTTAAATGTAGGGCGAGAGTTCATTCGAAATTGAGATTTGTGATTGAATTTAGCCTTCTTGCTGCCTTTTTATGTTTATTTTTTTATTTACTTATTTATTTTTTAGTTAAAATTGTTTAAAATATTTCGATTTATTTAGTTACATATTTCAAATGCACATATATTTTAGAATTAAAAAATATTCGCGCGCCTAACGCAGAGTTAAGTAATAGTAAAAAAGAAAAAAAAAGCAATTGCTAAAAATACAATGCTTCAGTAGATTTATACTGCTTCAAAAAAAACTTTTTTTATGATGTCTGTAAAAAGAAACTTTTTTCTGGATTAATTAAATCTGAAAATAATGAAGTGAATATTCATTTGAAGATTGTGTAATTCACTTTTAAAATTATCGAAAAAAAAGTTGTCGATAGATTTTATGCTAGAAATCATTAAACATATATTTTAGAATTAAAAAATATAAAAAACATATAAAAGAGTTTTTCTTCATATGAGAATTAGATCATAAAGAAAGTCTGTCACAAAACCGAATTTGAAAAATAATCATTTAAGAGCGAAATATCATCTTCTACCATTGTCTTTTGCATAAGTCTCATTTCGAAACCTCTGGGTGCAGTCTAAATAGAAGTGGCAAAAATATTTCTTGCGTTTCGGGCATACGTCAACAGCGACAGCAAAATTCTGAAAATTTTGTAAAAAGTATGATTTATTTTATGAGATACAAAAGTGAGACATATTATAATAGTAAAAAATATTCCATATGCCTAACAAAACGTCTTCTTTAAATTCTTCTATAAAATTTGGGAAAAAAGTGTTTTTCTCAGGTTCAAAAAGATAAAAGAACGCTTTTCGAAATATTCGGTGACTTAAAAGAGGTTATCGTACATTCACGTTCGTGACAGTAGAAAAGTTTCGTATTTTAAGAAACACCTGTCAATAAGTTACACCTGTGCAACAGATTATTTTCCAACTGCTTAAGTGCCAGCCGCTGTGACAAAAGAGTTAAAATACATTATCTTTCTAATAACGGTATTAACTATCCTACTTTAAAGAAAGTGTCAAATACCTTTAATTCAAATATTTAATATCTAAAGACAGTGAATTAAGCAGACCATTCATATTTTTAATTTCATATAGGCTTTCTTTGTATATTTTTTCATTACAGGTTCTCCCAATAATTAGAAACATGAAATAACCCTTTTCTTTTCTTTCCTCTAACTAAAGTACTGTGAACATCGAATACGTGAAACTTAACTTTCTTTGGGGGAATAATTCACTTAATAAATGGAACAAAGGAAATTAAGTTAGTTGTCTTTCGCTCAGGTTAGTTCCTTCAAAAGCAGCTGTTACGAGTTTTTAATATTGAACAATACGCAGCAATTTGCGTGTTTCAAACTTTCTGTTTCGACAATTAATAAGTTATTATTATTAATAATTCTTATAGTTTTATTCATAATAATAAAAAAATAATAAAATAGTTATTTTAGTAATATTATTAATTGTAAATAAAATACATTAATTTTTTTTAAAACATTACTTTTTCATATAATAGTCTGTTGTTTCCTGTTTAAATTATAAAGTTTTTGACGAATTACATACATATTTATTCTTTTTAGCTGCGTTCGTAATTATATAATTACCTCGCACCCATAAGAGTCGTCTGTTCCAAAAGTCTGTTTTTCCGCATATAACATTGAAAGAACTACTCAATCGAATTGATTGAAATTTAATATTTATAATCATAGCGAAATTTTTGTCGAATCTCTTTAAATTTTATAAGAATAAAATTAAATCGTAAGAAACATATTAATTAAACTTTTCATCAATTTTTTAAATCCTACCATACGTAGTTAATTCAATAACATCACATGATATTTAATGATTCTAAGATCCTGTGGTGATTATGTTCAGTTTGTAATGGTTTCATAATATTCCCTATTAACGAATTTACAATCTTAAAATAGTCTCTTTTCAAGCATTTTTTCATGGAAAACAGCAGTTATTGCACAAAGAATTGAATATTTGTAAAACTAGTCATAGTATGAATGCACATCATGTGCCATGTTTAATGTATAATTTTCTTTTTGTTCATTTTCACATAAGTTAAAAGTATATTTATATATTCATATTTATATATGCATTGTTTACATAGGATTAATCAGTATGAGATCTCTCGAAGACGGATCAGTAGTATATTTTATTATAGTTATTTATTTAAACATTCTTCTTCACAAAGTATTTCTGTTGTCATATCATATGCAACACTGAATTTCTCTGTTGAAAATTCTTTTAAGCAAAATTTTTATTTATATCAATGTATAATAAATCATCCAAAACTGTAAAATGTGAAACAATTTCTTTTTGATACCATTGATTTCCATTGATTATTTACAACATTGTTTTCTTTTTAAAACGAACTTCTGTCTCATTGTATGTACAATAATGAAAATGCCCAGCTTGTACCCACGGTAAATTGTAAGAAAAGAAAAACGTCCCTTCATTTATGAAAATGAACTCACAGTATTAATAATTACGAATACAAATAACCGCTTCCAAGACACAAACAAGATTCCTAAAAGAGTTCCTTTATCTTTAGAAATATGAAAAAGGAATTTGCCCTTGAAATTTAAAAACGAATTTGTAAATATAATTTTTTATGTGCTGTCTGAAATTTCCTAAAACATTTCCGAGTAGCTTTTACAGTGCATTAATCATATTCAGTGCTCTGTATCTTGAAAACTAATATTCGAATGCTATGAAGTCTCAAGTAAATACTTTCATGTTTAGAGAACATGTTTAACTGATAAATATAATGAATTAACAGCACTAACATTAACATTAAGATTATTTTTTTAAAATTATTATTATTATTGCATGCTCTTCACTTATGCAGCTAAAAAGGATTAGTTGAGGTTTGATAGCATCTGAAGCACAAATTTCCGTGAAAGAGAAAATTGATTAATGCACTGCAAAAACTATTCGGAAAAAAGTTAAAAAAAAAATAGGGGCAGGTAGTAAAAAAAAATATTTTTATAATCTCTTCTATAATTTATGGATATAAATTGTTTCGGATTTAGCTTTGGTTATATTCTGTTTTTAAGATCTTATTAAAAGTGACAGGAAGGGACTTTATGCTCTACAGACTAGGATTTATTGTCTGAGAGGTCCCTCTTAGGCAAACAAAGCGATTGTTTTCTGAGGATCCTAAAGCCAAGGAAGGGCTTTCCGGAATATTGGGTGACTTGAGAGTGGTTAGTTTAAGAAACACGTGTTTTTTTACAGTGTAGTACATACACTGTAAAAAATACAGATGATTCTCAATGTTTAAAGATGCACGATAATCAAATACGAAAATATACAATAACTTCGTCGAAGTCACGAAATATTCTGACAAGTATAAATTTCTTTTAAGAACGTCGTAACTTTTTTTTTCAAAAATTTATTGATTAATTTATAGAAATTTTTAATTTTTTAGCTGCCCATCAGATCTGTAGGTACTACTGAGCAGCTTTTACAGTTTAATAATCAGTTTTCTGAAATCGGAATATCACTTTTCAAACGTTATAAATTGTTGTATATATATATGTTGTATATGTTGTACATATATATAATTGTTGTATTATAATTGTAAATATATTTATATTCAAAAAACATGTTTAACAGGTAAACATACAATATTAACAGCTTTAAAATTAATTGGAAATTTGAAATTGTTTTGCTATAGTTGCATGTATAAATTCAGTTAAACAGCTAAAAATGTTTACTTCAGAACGGATAGAATCCTAAAAACTGATTTTTAGAGAACATAGAACTCATTAATATATTATAAAAGTCTCTAGGTAACATTTCGGAAAATTTTTCGCAGCTATTAAAAATTTATTTTTGAAAATGCTTCAAGGAATTTCGATAAAAATGTTTTTTTTTCTTTTTACATTTATAAAGATAAAGAAGATTTTTCGGCATCTTGTGTTATTCGGAACACGTAACTGTATACTTGTTTTCGTGATTATTTTACATTTTCGCAGATTAAGAAATACCTGTTATTTTTTTTTACTGTGTAGACACAATTATCTAACATCTTACTGGTTAGCCTATGTAGCAAATGTGTTAAAATACATTTTTATCGCTTTAATAACAGTATTAAATATCCTGTTTAAAGGAAAATGTAAATTAATTTAATTTTTATTTTTAATGTGATACTTAAAGATGCTAAATTAAGCAGGGCATTCATATTTTCATATTTTTGTAAGGTTCTCTTGCATATGTTCCCATTATAGGTTTTCTTTTAAATTAGAAATGTGAATTAACCCTTTTCTTTTCTTTCCTCCAATTAAACTACTGCGCACAACGAAGACACGAAACTTTCTTAGAGGCAATAATTCACTTAATAAATGGAGCAAAGAAAATTGAGTTAGTTTGTCTTTCGTTTTATTTACTTTCTTCAAAAGCAGCTGTTACGAGGTTATTACATAGAACAATACGCTGAAATGTGCGTAGTTGAAATTCTCTGTTTCGACAATCAATAAGTTATCACTAATAATTGTAAATGAAATACATTTAAAAATCTATTCACATTTTTTAATCAATTCAAGTAGTTCATATGTTTTTTCTCATATGATACTCTGTAGTTTTATGTATTTAAAATTTTCAATATTTGAAGATTTATGTATATTTTTTATTTATTATATGTGTTCGTAATTATATAAACACGTAGCACCTATTGTCGACGTCTGGCACATCCATCTTTCCGCTTATAACAACTGAAAAACTACCCTAACGAACTGATTGAAATTGAATATCAAAAATTAAAGCAAAAGTTTGTCGAATCATTTCAAATTTTATAAGAATCAGCTAAAAATTTGAAAAAAAAGACGCATTAACTATATGCTTGTTCAGTGTGTTGGTCCTTAACTGAGAACAGGAAAATTAACGAACAAAAGATCAGTTTAAAGTTTCGTTTTATGCTTTGCAAGGCACTGAAAGAAATTCATGAGGGGTTGTGTAAACTGAACATCCACCATACTCACCAGATCTCAATCATCCGGACTTCTTCCTATTTTCACGACTCAAATTCTCTTTGAAAGAGATTTGACCATTTTGCCGACATCGAACGAAACATGACGAAGTTTTTGAACTCCATCCCAAAAGAAGACTTCTTGTGAATTTCACAGGTCATGTGTAGCAGATCTCAGCGGTGCATAGTTATGGGAGGTGGCTATTTTGGTGGATGGTACGGTAACTTCCGTTAATATTTCATCGATATTAATGTTAAAAGACTATTCACCGAACTTTATTGTCAGAGGTAGTACGTAATTAATTCAATGATATTGCATGATATTTAATGTTTCTAGGATGCTGTGTTGATTATGTCGTACTTAAGATGGAATTATAATACTTCCAATTACTGGATTTAGTACATAAAATCTGAATATTTTCCCCATGCTTTTTAACGTAATAATGCAATAGTTGTGGCATGAAGATTAAAAAAAAATGCTTGTAAAACTTGTTATAATATGAATGTACATCATTTACCACGGTTGAAGCATATAGTAAAACCCCGATAATTCGGATTAATTGGGACCAGACCCAATCCGGATTATCGAAAATCCGGATTATCCGGAGACTTAGAAAAAAAATGAAATAAAATTAAACATACTTACAGAAAATCACTTTTATCTTAAACTTAGTGAAAATTTACAGACAGAAAAATGTTTACTTTATAATAAAAAAGTCGAAAAGATTTCAGAAAAACTTTTTTTTAATTCAAAATATGACGATGAAACAAGTTAGTGTTATAGAAATCAGCCACAATGTTTCTCGAACTTGGAAAAAAAATGACCAAATCGATCCAGATTATCGGGGTCCGAATTTGCGGGGTTCTACTGCAATTTTGACTTGTTAAATTTTGCATAGGATTAAATAAAAAATACATTTGTACATTTAAATTTATAACCTCATTTTTTAACAACATTACTCATTATTTTTGCATAATGTAAGATGGATATTTTATAACGCAGATACACTATATTGATAAAAAGAAGACATATATATATATATATATATATATATATATTAAAACAATAAACTCAGATTTTAAGTACAACCCTTAAAAAAGCAGCATCTACGCATGCGTCAAGCCCTCTTCCGGGCTGTCCAGCTCATTCATTGAAGTGAACGATTCACCATAGAGAGAGAGAAACATGATCACATCATCGCACGGATGTATTATTTTGGCAATTAATTAAGATTATAATTATATGATATAAAATGAGGAAAATGTGCAAATGTTTGTAAAACTGAATATTATTGTTTTTGTATTATTGCTGTGTATATCTATGTAATAAAATGGCTAAAATATTATGTCTTTGAAACTTATTTACTGTTATAGTATCTGTACATAGATTTGTTACGTAAAAAAAAATGATATTTATAAGAAAAATCACAAGAGATGTTAAAGCGCTAAATGTTTGACTTTTGCAACCACATAGACCTATTGTTCATTCCAGTGGACATTTTCCTATTTTTTAAATAATTTCATTTCCCTTAATGTTTTTCTTTAACATGCTCATTACAGTCTTAGTATGTTAGTTTATAACAATATTTATTTTTTTTTACTCACAGCATTAAATGCGGGTCTGAGAGGTTAAAAAATGGTAAATCTAATGCACTTATTAACTACAAATATTTTTTCAGTACTAGCTGGCTTCGTCCGCTATCGGGTCCCTCCTTTTTTATAAAATCTCGAAACGGACGAATACCGAAGCATACTAACTTCGAACCGTATCCCTGCTGCCCTCGACAGCTTATAGCAGGCGTGATACGCACACACTGCCAGATGTATATTTCCTTTTCGAACAAAGGCTGAAACGTGTCTCCGCTGCCAAAGGCAGCGTATAGCATCCACACTGCGCACGCGCCGTCGGATGCGCATTTCGTTTTCTAACGAAACTCTAACCGTGCTGTCGCTTCCTACGGCAAGTTGCGCGTTCGTGGCTTTTTTTAGAACAAGAGATATCGCATTTTATATATCTGCCTAATACATAATTTCAGTTAAATTTACACCTGCTTTTGATCCAGGTAAAAAAATTAGAAAAAGGAGGTTTAATTAATTTCGTCGCTAATTACTGCCGGATTTTTTCGAGACATCCATTTTGGGGGCTTTTTTTCATATATTTGTGTGTTTCTGCGACAAATAGGAAAAAAGTTTTTGATTGGTCAAGTGGGTTTTGAGCCATTTACCACTATTAACAGAAGTGATTTACATGTTTATATACATATATGAAACTTATAAAACATGTTCAAGTTCTAGTTGTTATTGCACAAACTGACACCATTTTCATTGTATGGGAGTGATAAACTTTTTTTTTCTTTTTAGTCTTCCTTAACATTCATATGGTGCAAATGGAGCTTCAAAATTATTTGACACGGCTAACTGAAAATAATAATTAAGATAATACATAGGCATACATAGTGAGAGGCCTGCTTATGAAACATAAGATATCCAGCAAATCCTTTTATGTTACTATATGTAGTCAAACACGTGGCGATTTACCTTTTGTCCTGAGCTTGATGAAATAGAGATTTTCTATGCATATGGAAAGTTGCGATCATTCGTAAGAGGTTGTATTTTATTTTCCGGAAATAAATTATTATTTCCTCTAAGTATCAGTTAAAAAGTACTGTGCACAGTAATTTAGAAAATAAAACATTATAAAAATATTGTGAATTAAGAGAAACATTTGAAATTTTTAGAACTTGGATATGGTTTCTTTCTCACTTCACTTTTTTTTAAAGTTTCATTTACAGTGGACTCTCTCTATCTGAACACTCTCTAATCTGAACACCCCGGTAATATGAACGCATTTTGATGGTCCCGGCGAAACTCCATAGAATTAACATAAGGTAATCTCTCTGTATTCTGAACACCCCACTATTATGAACGCTACTTTCGGTCCCCATTTTTACCTCACCTCTCTGTAAACTGAACATGCATTTGGAATCGGAATTCAGGAAATTCCCGCATCATGAAAATTCAGTGAAACTTGTTGCAAAAGAATAAAAAGGCTTATCGAACTCAAATAACTATAGAATTTTCAATAGAAAACCAGAAACAAGAACATAAACATTAATGTTTGGAAGATTTTTTGTCAAATGAGAAAAAAGAATCATCCTGTCACTGGATTCCTGCTTCGGATTTTTCAGAAAAACAGAAAATTGCAGAATTAAAGGCATTGGAAGGATTGTTGACTCATTCCAAAATTTAACATAACATCGAATTCAAAATAATCAATGGCGAAGCTGCAGATTTAAATATCGACACTGTAGAAGAACAGGAAAAAAACTTCTAAACTTAACTAAGGATGTCTAGTCGAAACGACAAATATTTTGAATGTTGACGAAACCGACATGTTTTTCACAACTCTTCCAAACAAAACTTAAGCATAAAGAAGCGAAAATTGCATAGTTGGGAAAATGTCAAAAGAAAGATTTGCCATTATGCTCTGTACCAGTTTCATGGATGAGAAGCTCACATCACTTGTGATCGGAAAACATTTTATAAATGTGAAGATCGCATTATTGCCTACACACTGTAAACCAAATCGGAAAGTGTAGATGATATTCACAATTTTCTCATAGTGGTTCAAGAGAATTATGAGATAATAAAGACAGAAAAGAAGAAAAAAAAGGTTTTTTTTGTTACTACCAGATCATTTACAAACACGCAGCTGAGCAACATAACCTTGAAGTTCCTGTTACCAAACTGTACTTTTATAATCCAATCACTGGATCAAAGAGTAATCAAGACCATTAAAATTTACTATCAAATCCATTTTCTGAAGAAATTGTCCCTGGTGATGGAGGCGGCAAATTAACCAGAAGAAGATTAACGCCATGGATGCTGTCTATTGGATATCAACGGTATATGAAACAATTTCCTACACTATCCACAGATTCTTCTATAAAGTTGGATTTCTTTGTGAGATTGGGCAAATAAAAATAGAGGACTAAAAAGCAACAGTTGTGAGTGACTTGGCATCCATTCTTCAGAATCTTCATACTGAAATAGATTTTGGAGGTTATCTCAAAACCAATGAAATCCTCATGGTTTGCAGGAACAACATTGTTGAAGAGGAAGAAGAAACTGAAAGAGAACAAGAACCAGAAGAGACTGACGAAATAAGACAAAAGATGATAACATTCAAGCAATATGACTAAGAGACTCATTCAAGACCTGTTGAACTATGTGTCTGAGCATCACCTCAAAGCTTTTCCACTTCTTAAACAGCCAGATAACATGTAAATTGCATGAGCACATACAATGTAAAACCAGACTAAAATTATTCGTTTAAGTAATATACTGATTATGTTTTCAAGGGGTGTATTGTAATGTAAATGTATGTTTTGTAAAAAAAAAAATTAATAAAAAAAAATAAGATGGTAGAGTACAAAACTGACTAAATTTAGTTTGGCATTGCACAATGGTAGGACTAACCATACTATTTTATACCGACTGTAAATTCAGTACATAGTAGTATTAGTAATGCAATTTCCAATTCTCCCTCTATACTGAACACCCCCATAATCTGAACATTTTTGGTCGGTCTCATGAGTGTTCGGAACATAAAGAGTCCACTGTATTTAAAATTATCTAAATTTTAATAATTCCCTCCAAAGCTCTGGTTTTAAATTAGTAAATGTCCAAAATCATTAAAGAAAGTGCAAACTTCTTTTTTTTTTTATTATTTTACATTAATTTTGTTTTGGCAAATTTGAAAAAAAACCATTTTGAAAATATGATTTTTTTTTTTACATGAGTTACGTTATTTTAAAAAAATATTAAATATTTTAAAATTAATAACGAAAAATTTAAAACCTAAAACAAAATTAAAGTTATACTTTCCTTCTTAATTAAATGAAAAAAATTGAAATCCAATTGATAATTGTTCGAGTTATAACGATTTTATAACGCCTTTCCAGAAATTAAAGTAATTTTTCTTTGACTACCTTAAATAGAAAATATTTAAATAAAAGAGTACAGAGAAAAAAATAACTTTTTTCTCAATTTAAGTAAATATGTTTATTTTGCATGGAATATTAATGCTGAATCTTTTGTACCTCTTCAGTAAATGATCAAAATATTTTTTAAAGAAAAAAATGTTTCCATTTAAAAAGATTTGAAATATTTTTAAATATACATTTTACTTTTACCTTTTTTTGTGCGTGAAATATTTATTGAATATCTTTTGTATTCAAAATCTTTTTAATCGGTTATTAGAAAAGTAATAAGCTTTAATTCAAATTTCAGTTTTATTTATAAACAAATAAATGATACGTTTAAACTTGTTTATTCGGGAAGGTATGATTCTTAATTAAAGCATTAAAATGAAAATAATAAAAGTTTATAAAAAGTTCTTTGAAAAGATTTTTTTTTCTATTCTGAAAAAGCTAAAGTCTCTTTTACTATTGATTTCATATTGTAAATAATTTGGATAATCAAAATTTTAAGTTTAATAATTAAAGAGGGAAATTCGCCCTTTTTTCTGTTGTTGAAAAGTTCGAAATTTTATATCATATTTTTCTTTCTCTATAGCCCGTAGATTAACCCTCTTAAACATTTTGACTGAATTCGAAGACTTTTCAAAGTTATTGAATGGTAAAATTTTTATACTGAGCGGCATCAGAAATCAGAAGCTATTAAACAGATTTTTCCATTAATTTTTATTTTCAATTGAATATAACATAATTTGTTGGAACTTTGCAAAGGTTCATCTATTTTTATAAAAAAGTAAATATTTTTTTAGAAGTACGCCAAAGTGCAAATAATTGGTCTTAAAGTAGACTTATTTTTTCAAATAATAGCAACATAATTGATTTTTAACTTTTTGATCTCAAAGTGCTAGAAACTGAAGAAAATATTTCCAATTCTCATAATTATTAACGAAAATTGAAAGCAAATGAATCAGGTGTATTTACTAGATCCCACCTGATTGGAGGTGAATGGTGTGCTCTCTAAGAAATCCATAAACCAGTAAAAGAGGTTTTAAAATGTTTTTAAAAATAATAATAAATACTATGCAAAAAGCCCGGAGCTAAAAACATTTCAAGATTTTTGAAGATTAAACATTTCATCCTTTTCAAGAAAAAAAAATGCCAAAAAACACCCAATTTTCGGCCTTGTACACACAAATTTTAATCATTTATAAATATTTTCTGACTGAATTAATGTAAAAAATTCTTAATTTAAACGTATATAAAATGTTAAAATTTTAGATGAATGTTTGTATTAGTGATGTGCGGCTTTCTAAAATTACCAATCGATAAAAGTCGCAATCGTATAAAAACACAATCGATAAAATAATAGATTAATTTCGAGGATAATCAATCGAGATGTTTTGCAAACGATTATTAAAATCATTATTTTTACATGTTTATAAAGCACATTTTAGCAAATATTTCGTAACTGAAAACAAATAGAGTAAAAAGGGAGGCTATAAGGAGTGACAATAGTGGAAATGTCATGTGGCGGCTTTCGTTTGGTTGCCAAAAGTTGAAAAGTCAAGATTAGGTATGAAAAGGTAAAGGGAGTTTAAGTATCAATAATTCGAATTTATTGTCAATTAGTAGCAAAATGGCCGAAGAAAAAATAATCAAGAGCATCTATAGGGACATGAACGTGAAATAGAAGGATAATAAATGAGGTGAAAATCTTTTATTGACTTAATACGTCATTTGAAAAAAAATCTATAAGTTCCCCGTCATTAGAAGACTACTAGAATAACACACGGAGGGCAAAGTGGTGCCGAAGCAATTAAAGTGCATCATATGAATAAATGGTCATAGGGCGCTCCAACAATATATCACATGGCGGGTATTGGTGCAATTTAGGAAAGAGCCCCTCACTGGAGGAAAGAAGGGAGATGAGTACACCAAGTATATAAAATAAAATAATAGTCAGAGACCTTTCCAATTATGTATCACAAGACTGGTATCAGAAAAAAATAGAAAAGTGCCCCTCTTAGAATTCCAACTATTATGCCTCCCGCAATACATATACCATCTCTCTGAAATTTTCATATATTTTAAATTACATCGAAGGTCTCCGTAAAAATTCAAGATGAAATTACATGAAAGGTCCAAAAAATAGAAATTTACTCCTCACGTTGCCTCTTTCTTCAAAAAATACACTCGGAAATCACGCAGCCCGCACTATACAATATTTATATTTAGTAAATAAAATTTACCGAAGAACTCTATCAAAAAAAAGGTCTACAAATATATTTACGTTCGAAATAGTGATGATTACAAAAATTACCCTGCTCATCTTTTTCTCTACTCCCCTCCTGATATTTAACTCGAGGAAGACAAAGGTTCATAATATGGAAGATTAGTCCGAAATCTATCCGATAATATATCATATGACGACTCCGAAGAAAGTTTGAAATACAAACTTTAACCGTGGGTTTACTTAATTTTCCACAGAAATGACGCAGCACCTAGTTGAAAAATGTTATATTTATTAAATAAAATTTACCAGATGGCTCCATCAAAAAACCATATCTGAAACGATATTCATTGTCAAAATAACTACGATTTCAAAAATTCACCCCCCCCACACTAACCCCCCCTCTTAAAATTAAATTCCAAGAGGAGAAAGATTCATAATATGAAAGAGTGGTTCGAAATCTTTTCGATAATACATCGGATGACGGGTTCAAAAACTGCTTGAAATTTACATCTCACCCGTGCATTTATTTTGTCTTCTCAGAATATACACAGAAATCAAACAGATCCCACCTTTAAAAATTTTCTATTTAATAAATAATATTTACCGGATGACTCCATAAAAAATAAAACACATCAAAAGTGACATTCATTGTCAAAATAACTACGGTTTAAAATATTCATTTCTTCGTCGCTCCCCCCCTCACCCCCTCCTAAAACTGAACTCCGTTAAGGGAAAGTATCATAATGTGAAACACAAGTCCTAAAACTTTCCGATGATATGGAGAAAGGAAATGTACACATTAATTAGAATTGTTTTGTTTTATTCAAATTGATATTGCCTCAAGTATTTGTAATCAAAATACTTTTTATTTCAATTTATGTCAAGGTAATAAAACCTTTTATTTTGAATTTAATCAATCTATCATTATTTCTATTAAATGTGACTATATTTGAAATTATACATTTTTAATACAATGTTAAAATGAAACAATAAAATACACGCTGTTGCTGATCACAGGTGTATCATACAGTAGACTCACTTAAGGCAATTTTCAAATTAATTAATTATGACTCAATTGATTATTGTTTCATGAGTTCCTCTCTTAATGGATCCTTCTTTAATGTCTTAATTATATTAATAGCTAAATAATTAAAATAATTGAAATTCTTAATAGTAAATTCTAGAATGTAATATGTTTGCCAATTTATGTAATGACAGAGTCTTTTATTATGTTTCATTTTAATTTATAATATATAAGTGATACAAAAGATTATTATTCTCTTATACCGTATTTTAGCTAATTTACTTTAATTAATTTATTTTAATAGCAACAATTACACTTTAAAAATTGAACTATAATTGATTGAAAACTTATATTTCTCATAAAAAAGTAGGATTTTTTCTAAAAAATGAAAGAAATTATACTTTGAAAATATTAAATTAGAAGCGATTTGAATATACTGGGAGTGTCATAAAAGATGGATAATATTGTAAGGGGGCAAGGTATCTTTCAAACCGTTACTTAAATTTTGAATAAAACTGTAATGTATGCAGTGGTACGGTATTTAATAAGGGACCCTGGGGTAATAACGCCACGTTAAGGTTCTACTAATTTTCACGGCTCAGTTTTAGTTGATATTTTTCAAACAAATATATGATTTGATACAGCAACTCATTGACTATCTATATAAAAAATAATTTAACAGATATGTATTCATAAAATGCTATGGCGTGATTTCTTGACCAATACTATTTGGCCCCCTGTCAATACTCACCTATATGGGTAATAACGCCATGAAAACAAAACTATGAAATAAAATGGAATAATTCCATGTAGATTGCCTAATTCTAAAAATACAAACCCAACAAACTTAGAAATTGACAAATTTCAATCTAAGCTATTGAAAATGTTCATTTTCATGAAAGTGTAAGAAAAATAAAGGTGCGGTGTGTGGGGGGAGGAGGGGGGATGAGGCAAAAGAATATCAGACCGTGAGCTTCTTTTTTCTTAAAAAGGACCGCTTAAATAGAATTATTAGAAACATTGCACAATTTTAACTGTGTTTATTTGAATCAGTATTTAGGATGTAGTTCGGCCACTGTAGGGAATCAACCGGGGTATTAATGCCAAGGATTGGCGTTATTACCCCATTATAGTTATTGCGCTGTACATTTTAAATTACAAATTATCTCGAGAAGATATCCAAAATCTTCAACAACATTTTAATAGTACATGAAATGTTCTACAAATTTATGTAATTAACAAAGTATTTCCGGATAAAAATAAATAGTCTTCACATCACAAAACGTATCTCGCAAATTTTAGATCAAGCGTTAATTTTAGTTGCTTGTAAAAACAATAAGACCTAAAAACGAAACAAATTAACTTGAAGCTGTTTCTTGCAATTTACATGACTCAAAATCATTCTGCGCAGAGCACATGGGTGTCATTTACCAGAGTATTTCATAATTATGCAAAATATTAGCACTTGGCGTTATTACCCCGCCTGGCGATATTACACCAGACCACCTTACTAAAAATTAAATTTAAAAATTCTTATAGAACACTTTATTTTACTTAAGTTTAAATAAGAAAATTAGCAATACTTTTTTAAATATGAATATTTTTGCTTGGATTTTTTTTTCAAAATTCAATAGAATATACTATATAAAAATATGCAAGAATTTTTAGGTGTATGGGATTTTGAATTTAATAAGATTTTTTTCTCTCATGTATATTAAAAAATAAAGAAAATTCAGTAAATTCTCAGCTTAAATATATTTTTTAAAATAACTGTAAATATGAATGTTAAATTCATGCACAAAAATATTAAATATACCATGGAAAAAGAGTAGAACAAACTTCAAAATTCTATCTAAATTAGCAAAAATGCATTAGTATTTTTCAAACGAGCAAGCTATAAAAATATGAACAGGGAGAAAAAACGGTTTAAAGTTTTCATTTGTATTGGTAATTGCGAAGAATCTATTAACATAATTTACAATATTTGACGATACAATAGTCGTATAGGTAAAAGTGAATTGTCAAAATATTCATAATTAAAGAATATTTCATCTAATATAAAAAAAGAAAATTGATACTTTGATCAATTATACCTTGTCTCCTTAAGCGATGATAACACACATCCAAACTATTTTCATCAGAGAATGTATAGTCGGAAATAAAACGAATATGTGTTGATATATTTGAAATCTTTCAAACGTTAAAACCCCATTTCTTTTAACCGTTTCCTGTCCTGAGATACCTAATTTTAATTCCCAACTTGCAAATAGCACCAATAATATTTAAGTAAAATTTTGTTTTTACAATAAAAGCTTAAATTAAGGATTTCAAAATATCTAAAAAATTCGTTTCTGAATTCTGATGTCAGTCGATAAGTTCTCATTTCACTAACAGATTTTGCCCGTGCCGGAAATGTTTACGAGTTTCTGGGAGAAGTACGACATTAATAGCATAAAAATTTGAGATAAAAAAATAAGAAAATGCATGCAAAATTTCACCGCAATTAATACATAAATGTCACTTATCCTAATTTGTAACTGTCACTCCTAAGAAACATTTTGGAAGACATCTACCTTCACTATTAGATAAAAGGCTGTATACACTTCATCTACGGAAATTCAAATGAAAATGTCTCTGAGGCTCAATGATAGCACGGAATATTGTTTAAAATCTTGTTTTTGTAATTTAATCTTTCCTTGTGTACTTTTGTCTCATGTAGCACCACCACCTTCGACGCCCTCTAGCAAGTTTTCGATTATATACCAGTGCATCATCTGATGTAAGTAGTTTGTCTGGATGTGTATTATCAATTCTTAAAGTTACTCCTTTATAAAACACCCTGTATATATGGTATTTAGAGTGATTATATTTCCCGTTGCAAAATGTAATGTCTGATTTTATTCGTGAAGTGATAAGTACCATTTTAACTTTAACGAGGATAGGTGCTAAGGAAAAAATAATAGACATTAAAATTCTGTGCTTGGTTAACAATAAATAATGAAAAAAAATGACATACATATATCCTTTTTATTATGTATGCTACCTACACAATTCTGTTTACAATTATCCTAGAAAAGTAATGCAATACTACAAACATTATACAAATGAATTTTTCATAAATGCTGTGAAATTTTGTTCACGAAGATTTATATTCAGATGAACCAAACCAAACATTTTGAAAACACATATCAATCCCATTTAACAAAAACAATAAAAATAATTTTAATGATGAAAGAAATATCTAAAAGTTCTTGTTTTGACAAAATTATAAAATGATTTTAGATTATGTGAAAGTTACTGCTCTTATACTATAATTAGCCAAGAGTAATAAAGTTGTGTCTGTAGCAATTTACGCACAACTCAATTTTCTCAGCTATTTTTTATGTCATATTCTAACTCACTGTAGCAGACCATAAATTGCTTTTTGTGGCTTGCGCACTTTAATTTCTTCATTTGGCAGATTATACTTTTCTGGTTGTTTTATTTTACTTTTTTTCAACTCAAAGTGCAGGAATACGGTGTTTATGCCAATATGATTCATGTATTATAAGTCGGGATGAACCGATAAGGCGAGGAATGTTCTGATGGTAGTTCGAGCGGTGACTTGTGACTGGTCATAATATATTCATCACATTTCTGTGGCTTCAAATCTTTGCGCCTATCCTCCATAGTCAAAAGCTTTAAAAGTCCATTTGGACATATAATTTTAATACCACATAAAATATATAATAACTAAATTTCGTTGTTTTTTTAATGCATTTTTAAAACAGTTTTTTCTTTATTACTTACCCATCATACGTTGTACAGGTTAAGTCGTGCAATCGTTTTGAAAATCGAAAAAAAAATTTTGACTGATTTACACGTTTTCGACACTGGAGATTTCGAAAAACATATTTTAGAAAAAAATTGCCGTCCTTCTGTCTATCTGTCTGTCTGTCTGTCAGTCTGTCTGTCTGTAAACGCTCAATCTTATGAACGAATTGAGATAGAGATTTGAAATTTTGTATGTACTTAGTATGTAAGAATGGAACAAAGCCTATTTAATATCAGTAACCTCGATTATCCGGAACTATTTTTTTCGGACTCTCGAAAAATTCGTTCTGATGAAAGGTATATGGGTGATTCTCAAAATAGGGGACAATTTCAAAAGTGAAATCTTAAAAAAATTACTGTTGGAAAAATTTCTGAAAAAAATAGGTGTTGTTAATATAGTATTAAGTATTCTTTACATGTAGTCAGCAGAGCTAAATATTTAAAATTTAACTTTAAAAAATAATTAGTATTTTTTGAGCCAGGCTAATGATAAAACAAATTGCATGGAATAAATATATTAAGAAATTTAAATTTTCTTCTTGTTTAAATATTTTTTTCTATATATATTAGCCTTCCTTTTCAGCAAATGGTTTCCATTTTTACATACATACATATAAGGAGAATAAAAACATTACCAAAGAGCAAACTTTGTTTACATGAGCAACATTCTGACACTAACAATGTAAGAAGCTGTCTTAGTGATTTTCTGGCAGATTTAATCCATATTTTCAGAGATAATAAATGTAACACTTATATTTAAATGTAAAATTAAACTTTATAAAAGATACAATATAAGCGATGGTTACATTTATGCACATAGGAGTCTTTAACATGGACAGAAAAACCATGCTAATGACACTGATACTTGTCCAGCTAATGACAAATTTTAATTTAAATAAGATTATGAGCCATAATATAATCACAATGCAATAGACCTTTCTGGGGCTTTTTAAAACACAAAAGTCCTATGCAAATAAGTAAAATAAAAATTTTAATTATAAAATAAACATGAAAATTATTATCCATTCTAATGACATAAAATTGATGTACGCCCCTAATATTCAACTTCTATTTTTAAAATACAATGCATGCTTCTATTTTCAGGCTGGGATAAAATGGCTACTTGTTGCCATGGAGAAACTTTATATTTTCAAACTATTGTCATATGTGAAATTGAAATTTTGATTAATAACCAGCTGTTATAGTATGACCTTGTTTTGAAAATAGAATATGGAGGACAAACTTCAATTCTTTTTTTATATACTATAATTTTATTTTTAAAAAGAAATTTATTGGATAAATCATCTCCTTGATTAATTTAAAGAAAGAATAACATTTGTTTTATTTTATAAACATGATATTAACTCTTGAAAAACCTAGTATATATACAAGGCACAGCTGCTGTGGACATCCAGGCTAATGACATTTTGAACATTTATTCTGTCATTTTAAGGTGTTTTTAACTAAAAAGTGAGTCATTCTTGAGTGCAAATAATAAAAAATATTAAGACAAACATACCTAAATATAAAAACATGACAGAAAACCTCTCAATTTTTTTTGTATGCCGAAAGACATAAATTGTCCCCTATTTTGAGAATCACCCATATAAAAATTTTCGAATTTTTTATTTTAAGGAGTGATCGTGAAAGGCAATAAAATAACACAAATTTTGCATAAACAACGAAGTTAATCGAATTATTAGTTGCCGAGATATCTGTAATCCTGTTTTCCACATTCTTTGATTTTTCATGACCCTGTATTTCATTCAAATTTCAATTCAAAGATATATTTTAATTGGTAATGAGACGCTTAATCCGACGCAGTAAATTGTTAGTTAATAAGATTATTATTTTGGAGTTATGAGGATGTTTCTTTTTCGCAATTCAGTACTAGAGTAGTTAGGCGTTTTGTATAATTTATCGAAAGAGATTTATCAGCAACTCATTAATACAGCATTACTATGAACAATAAAAATATAAATACACGTTTAAATTATGTTTTGGAATTGCAATTCATTTTATAAATAGTTTTTAAATGTATTACTTTCATGTATTATATATGCATATATGTGATGGGCAAGTATTACGGTGGCCCCCAAAGACTATTTTTTTTTAATCTGAGGATTATTCATATCAATTATTTCCTTTCAATTTAAATGTTCTCAACTTGTGTTATTATTTACTATACAGCAGAACCCCGCTAATCCGAACTAATTGTTACCGGTGTACGTTCGTATTAAAAAAATATTGGATTCCCTGAAAGTCCAATCAAAATAAAAAATAAAAATCACGTGCTAAAAATCGTAAGTTTTAAGTGCACAATAGTGCAGTAAACATCCTTTAATCCGGCAATCTTCGGTCCGGTGAACTGGGTAATCTGTACGACTTTCATTAAAAAATAGCTTTCATTTATTTTCGCTGTTGAAGTTTATAATATTCGAATGGAGCTTCAGAATGTGAAATTTCTTAATAATCTATGACAAACGATTCAGAATCACGAATGCATAAATAGATCGTTCGCCACTACAACGAGGAAGAGAGAACAAAACTTTTCTGTAGGTAGTTTGCAAAATTAAACTGTTGAGAGGAAAAATTCATTTCTATCAGCTGATTTAAATGCTTTTTGCATATAGAAAAGAATTTTATAGTGACTGAAAAATAAACTGATATTCGAGGGTTTTTTTTGTTGTTGTTGTTGTTTTTGTTTTGTAAAGATGACATGTACTGATAAATCACCATTTTATGCTTTCATTTTACATAGATCGTATTTTAACATTATTAAGAATTTTTTCTTTCTATTCAAGTGATTTTAAGAGAACGGTTTATCAGGCATAAGAAAAGTTTCTTAGAATGTCTGTAAAATGTTAAATTTTGAATGATAAGCTAGATAATTAAAAAAATTAATTTTATGACATATTTTAACAGAAAATAGATTTTTTTTTATAATTTGCTGTAAAGAGCAATATCTAAAGTAGTCTGATCTTCTTAAACAACAAAAAACCTGATTTATTGCCATTTTTTTAATACGACGTTCTGTATTATTTTACGCGACATTCATCCTGTAATTCGGAAAATTTTGTAACATAATAATCATTTCATTTAATCTATTCAAGTGTATATTTTGAAAATGAAATCGGTTTCGATTAACTGGAATTTCAGACGAGAAGAGTTCTACTTTAAAAACATCTGTCTTGAGGTATGCGTTTATTTGATCTGTTGAGTCTTCTTAATTCACATATTGCTTCTTTGGATTCGCTTGGTTTATTTTGTGTTAGCCAACTTCTGTTAAGAAGTAATTTTTTTTATTTGTACGAGTGTTTGGGTTTATTAATAGAACTTTCTTTGATTTTTCTGGCCATGGAAGACATGTTATTTAAGTTTTTGTGTCTGTTTTCAAGAGTTTTTGTTATCCTCGTGTTTATAATGTGTTGTTCATTTCTGTATATGTGATATCGGTGTATGTGAAAATGTAATAAAAGACAAAGGTACTAGCTGTAATTTGTTTTTTTTATAACGCGACAATTTATGTTTCCGTATGCAATAAGCCTTGCATTGAAAGACTCCTAAATTATATACAGTTTGCATACACTTTTTTTCACAGTTCCTAAGGTGGTTATCTTTTTATATGTTGAGTAGACTATTTTGATGATATGAGCTGTATATATTGTGTCAGCCAAGAACATTTGATGTAAACTGACTTCTGTAAGCATACTTCTTGTCATTTTAGGTGATGTTCCATATTTTTTCTTTTACCAATACCGTTTAGACATATAGATGTTATATATTTGTACGCTGATATCAATTATGTTTAAAATATTAAGTTTGCTTAAGTTAAATATTAAGGCTGCATAAATTCAAGTTTTTGTTGCGTAACTCATTACTTATACACTCTCATTTTGTGAATGTATGCAGTGTCCTACTTCTTGTGTACATTTTCTGTACTGAACTACAGCTTAGAAATACGCTCCAAATGATCTAAATTTAAAAATGATATAGAAGGATTAATGTACAGTGTACCTGACATATGTACTTACATAACAAGGAAAATTGTAGTTATAGAATGTAAGTGTTTTGAAAATTCCTGTCAAGTTCGTTGGATCTGATCTACAATAAGATTGTCGTATTTCATTTTCAACTGAATAAGATTCATTCTCTGCATTTGATTCATCATGATATTTCTTTATCCTTTTAAAAGTGATGAAAGACATTAGTTCAGTCCTAATAAATTAAATAAGTAGAATTTATGAAATGAATTATTTTGAAAGTTAAGATGGTGAGTATTTACTTGTCAGTTCAGAAAAATAATTTTGTTTTTATAAAACCAGAATCTTAACCTCAATGAAAGTAAATAAATTATGAGAAATCTCTTATTGGAGATCTAAACTAATGTTATTCCAAAAGGAAATAGGAACATTTTCTATTTAGCGCTTTAGAAGTAATAATTATTAAGCTTCTCGTAAAATAATTAAATATATAGACCTGATTCAAATATGAAACGTTCGAATCTTGCATTACATTCGTTTTCTGAAAACAATAGAACAAAATGAAATTTTAGTTAATAAAAACTTCGTATATACAAAACATCTTTGAAAATATTAAAACAATGCAATGAGTTTTTCAAACAAAATTAAAGTAATGGTAATAATGACAATAAAACAAATTAATGATTTGCCTAAATTATAAATTTATTAGAAAAATTTCAAAGTTGGTGGCATCAAATATTTAATTTGAAAACTTTTACAATAATGAAAATTCTTTATATATATATATATATACTGTATATATACATATACACGGTGATTCAAAAAATGTGAAAATTTTTAAGAGGTGATAGTACATACCCAAACAAACATTTTGTATCCAAGAATGCATGGTCGAAAACTAAACGTAAAAAAGTTAGAGGGTACCACACGTTACGTTCTTATACGACGCAAAAACACACAATGAACGATTAAGTTAAGTTACGAAAACAAATTTAATGGCGTTTGATTACAATAAATGCTCAAAACAATAAAAAGAATATTGCCCAGTTAAACTGATGGCATTGAGCTCACAGGCTACGCATACTAATTGTACATTACAGCCTTGTATTTTCGTTAATTCCGTTCGAAAAAAAATTAAGAAGGGGTAACAGCTCTCCCCTTTCTCCTTTTTCATACTTAATCATTGAACCTCCTAAACTATCAAGTACATGCTTTATCATATTAAAAAATCTATATCTAAAATTTAGAGCAAATCGGATAATTCTTAATAAAAACCCATTTAGCATTTATATAATTTAAGAGAAGTTATTTCCCTCTTTTATACTTAACCATTAAACTTCCAAAACTATTCAGTGATTTGAACGAAATCTGACAATTCTGATTAAAAAATCCATTTATACAAGTTAAGGGGAGGGGCATTAGAACCCCCATTCCCCCTGTTTATACTTATTCAATGAACACCGAATAACAGCCACGGACTCGCCTCATCAGAATGATCCTATATCTAAATGTTGAACGAAAACTGTTAATTCTGCATGAAAATCCCGTTTATATCAATTAAGGGAAGGGGCATGAGCCCTCCGTTCCCCCCGTTTATACGTATTCAATGAACACCTAATAATAGCCACGGTATCGCCTCATCAGAATGATCCTATACCTAAATTTTGAACGAAAACTGTTAATTCTGCATGAAAATCCCGTTTGTATCAATTAAGGAGAAGGGCATGAGCCCCCGTCCCCCCTGTTTATACTTATTCAATGAACACCTAATAACAGTTACGGAATCGCCTCATCAGAATGATCCTATATCTAAATTTTGAACGAAAACTGTTAATTCTGCATGAAAATCTCGTTTATATCAACTAAGGGGTGGGGCATGAGCCCCCCGTTCCCTCTCTTATACTTATCGAATGAACTCCAAAAACTAATCAGGGAAGCGCCTTATCAGGATATACCTATATACAAAATTTCAAGTGGATCCGATATTTTTATCATGAGTTATCGCGTTACGCACGAACGCACGTACGAACGTACATACAGAACGGACGGGCACATAAGCTCTCAGGCTATGATAGCCTGTGAGCTAAAAAGTGGCATTCCTGTTGCGAATTACCGCGCTGTGAGTAATAATTACATGTTATGGGAAGAAGAAGAGCTGGTATTCAAATTTTCGTTACATTTCATAGATAAAAGCCCCTAATACGAGAGTGCAATTGTCAATCTCTGTAGTAACGCATCTGAAGATGTTACCCTTCTCTAACAAGGAAAAAGCCGATATGCATTTTGTTTACAGAGCTTCAAATGGAAGTAGCGTAGAAGTTCAACGGTTGTACGGAGAGCGATTTCCCAACAAGCGGTTGCCCAATCCGAAAACATTTGAACGACAGTTGCATCGACAGTTGTGCAAGACGGGTTCCTTTCTTGCATCCCGATTGGATGTTATGGTGGAAGAAGCCATTTTAGATATGGCGGCTGAATAGCCAAGTACAAGTACACGAGCAGTGAGTAGAGGATTACAGATATCGCAATCCAGAACATGGCGAGTACTCCATGATGAACGTTTGCACCCTTATCATGTTCAAAGAGTCCAGGCACTGAGGCAAAGCGATTATCCTCGTCGTTTGGAGTTTTCCCGCTGGTTTCTGCAGCAGAATGCTGTAAATTTAAATTTAATATCAACAGTTCTTTTCACGGATGAATGTACCTTAACGCCTGATGGTGCATTTAACACCCACAATCAGCATGTATGGGCAGAAGTAAATCTGCATGCCACTTATCCACATTCGCATCATCAACGTTTTTCTATCAATGTTTGGGCAGGAATAATCGGCGACCACTTACTCTGCTCTTATCTTCTGCCAAAACACCTTGATGGGAATGACTACCTCGTGTTTCTGCAACAGGTGCTACCAGACATGTTGAACGAAGTTCGTCCACACATCCGGCAGGTAATGTTATTTCAAAAAGATGGAGCACCAGCTCATAACGCACGAGCAATGCGAAACTATCTGGACGTAACCTTTCAAACAAATGGATTGGGCGAGGTAGTCCTGTAGCTTGTCTACCGCGCTCGCCAGATTTTTCATGTCTCGATTTTTTTTTGTGGGGACAGCTTAAGGCTCTTGTGTATGTGACTCCCATTGAATCCGCAGAAGTACTTGTCGCCAAGCTTTCGGTTGCTGTAGGTGAAATTCGCGATATGCCTGGTGTGTTTCAGAAAATTCGCCAATCTGTTCTTCGCCGTTGTACTGCGTGCATAACAGCTGCCGGTCAATGTTTTGAGCACTTATTGCAATCAAATGCCTTTAAATTTGTTTTCATAACTTAACTTTAATCGTTCGTTGTGTGTTTTTGCTTCGTATAAGAACATTACTTTTGGCGCCCTCTAACTTTTTTAAGTTTAGTTTTCGACCATGCATTCTCTGATGCAAAATCTTTGTTTGGGTGTGTACTATCACCTCTTAAAAATTTTCCCATCTTTTTTGAATCACCCTGTATATATGTGTGTATGTGTGTGTGTGTGTGTGTGTGTGTGTGTGTGTGTGTATAATGTATTTCTATGGTTATATCGAAAATACCAGTCTGTTGTGTTTTATATTCTTCTTTTTTTGTGCAGATTTTCTCATTCGTTGTTTGCAATATAAATGATTAAATAAAATTAATTAAGATTCCATTAATGAAGATTTTAATTACAAAATGACTATTATTTTATTTTTCCTCTCTTGCTTATAATTAATTCATGGTGTGCTTATAAACATTGTTTCTAGCTTTAAAAATAATTTAATAATCTGTTTTTTCAACATTTTACATTATCTTTCTACGAAAAATAAAAGTTAAAAAGGTTTTTTCTATGTAAACGTTAATTTGAGTTTTAATTAATTTATTTAAATTTTCATATTAAGACTGGTTGAATTTAAAGAAACTTCGAATTTTATTTGCCAATTTAAGGATTTATATTATTTAAATAAATTCTTTTATAAGAAATTTATTTTATTTTGTTTTTAAAAATATTTTGCCCTTTATGCTTTTTTTAATGTGTTTCTGAAATAGCTCTAATAATTGAAAGAAGAATTCAAAATATTTGTAATTACAAACAACAAAAAAAAGTTTAAAATATGATTTTGAAGTATAATTAAGTATTATTATACAAAAAAATACTTTTGATTTTCTTCAGTGCTGCTATCCATTGGAAAATTTTATAAGGTATAGAAACGTTTTATATAAAGAGAGGTTGTCTAATTAAATACCACTATAAAGGTACTGCAATTTCTGTAAGATTTTAATAGTTATAAATTAGCAATATATTTTTTTTATTAATATAAGAATAAAGTGTTTTAAATACATAAATCAAAAACAAATATTATGAAAATTATCAAATCAGGAATAAAATCAAAATCATCTGATCAAAGAATCGTATAAAAATAAACTGATCGTATGAAATAATTCAGACTTTCACATACAAGAGTAAATGAACTAACGATGATTCCGAGATTCAGAAAGCGATTTATAAACCCAAAACACCCTTATGTTGAAAACTGTCTGTTGTAGCTCAAATAACTGCGCTGTCGAAAAAAATTCAGTTAGAAAGTATTTTTTTAAGCAGCGATTTTGTTAAAAAATGAAAGTCGAGAATTTTCCTTTATGAATGCATGTTCTGTCGTTTTAGAAAATGGCAAGCTATTTTTTTCTTGCATTATCAACGATTCTGCTTCAAATGCTAATATCGTGTAATGGAAAAAAATGGTCCGCTGTTCGTTCTAATTAAAGATTACGAAGAAAAAAATATTTTTGTTATTTATGGAAATGGAATTTTTTAGATTCGTTCAAAATTGTATACATACTTAGAACCTATATTCCCCGATTAGTTAGACGATTGTCTGCCCGTCTGGTTCGCATATAAAAGCGAAACAAACTACCCAACCGAATGATTTGAAATTTAATAATTTTAATCATTGTAATATTTTAGCGAGTATTTTGATTTTTTTTTCTTTTTTTTTTTTTTTTGAAAATCAAATCAAAACTTTAAAATATATTAATACCTATTTTCTTCATTCTAATAAAACTTTGAACTTTCTATTAAAACTTATTATTTGAAATTAATTCAATGATATCTCGTGATAGGTAAGAATTCTAAAGTGTCATAATGATTATTCTATTAAATGTTATCAAACGTACTTAATTCAATATTTCATTATCGGTAATGATTGTAGCTTACCATGATGATAACGTCATATTAGAGAAGGATTCGTGTTATTTCCGTATTACTGAATTTAATATATATAAGCATTATAAATTTTTATTTCTAGCTCCTTAGCATAAGAGTGCAACAACTGTTGTAGCAGTATATGAATATTTATAAAACTAGTTATAGTATGAAAGCACCTCATTTGCCACGTTTGATCTACTATTTGCGACATGATGCTATCTTCAAATAGTCTACAATTTATTGGTGAAATATGCACTGGTGGAAAGTATTTTAAGGAGAAAATTCTGTTTTGGTTGATATTATTGTGGTGGTAATAAAAAATGCCATGTTATTGTAAAATCGAAAAAAAATCAAGCTACTTTGAAGACGTTAAAAGCTGCCTTATGATATAAAAAGCAAAGACCGAGATATGGATGACGAAAATCATCTTGGAAAAATATGTCGCGTACTATACGAACGATTATTATTATTATTATTATTTGACAATTGTGCAGCAATTTTGTAAAAATTTCTGATTTGAAAGCTGTAAAATTTATTTTTTTGCTTCCAACTGCACATATAGACCAGAAAATATCAGTTGACACAATCACTTTTTCGAGTTTAATGCTGAAATTTTAACTTTTTTTTGAAATTTTAACCTAGTTAAAGATTGATATGCAAATGTTCCGTCAAACCGATCAGGTCGGAAACACCTAAAAATCCGATTTTTGTAGTTGCCATATTAGTTTACTATTTGTTACTTTTGTGTTTTCCTGTACACAAAAGTGTGAAAACATGGAGGACTGCGAGCAGAAAAACACAATGGTAGAACTACTAGTCAACTCCTACATCCGAATTTTCAGCTGCTCTCCACCAAGATATGACTTGGCAGATCAATTGCGTTTTAATACGCAAATAGAGTTTAAGCTAATTCTACAATTTCAGCATGAAAACTCAATGTGGTGATTATCTGTGCTGCCGAATCCAGATTTATTTATTTCTGCAAACTATGGAGCAGATAATTTTCTTTGAAAGCGAACGGCAGAAGGCTGTAGTATTTTGTTCATACGATCAAAGAATTTAGCATATCTCAACAGATAAGCGAGCAATAGAATATATTTATCAATCGTAGTCGGAAGCGTCTCTTAAGCAATATATGGTGTTTTCGCCATTCTGCTTTAAATAAAAACAACAACGATAAAACAGTTTTAAATCACGGAAATAACGGTTAATAAAAAGTAACACATCTTTCACTACACTGTTAAAAATCTTGTTCTAGTTTGAACCAAAAAAGTTTGTTTTTTTGTGCTCAATATCTGCCACCATAAGATGGTGAAATATCGTACCAACATTTGGAGCTTCCTAGTTCAAACTCGTTCCAAGTATTGGAACTATGCTTCAATGGGAGCTCCAAATTTTGGTTCAAGATTTCACCATCTTACGGTGGCAGATATTGAGCACCAAAATACAAATTTTTTTGGTTCAAACTAGAACAAGATTTTTAACAGTGTAGAAGTAGCGCCATGTTTGATAATATTTTTATTGCTCGATTTTTGACAAATTTTTCCCGTATTAGTCTTTGTTCTGATATTTTTATAGTATAGGAAAAAAGAGCAACACAATCTTGGAGCTATTTCATCGGCAAATGCATGTATTTGAAATCGCTCGACTGCTTCAAGCGTCTCATCCAGCCGTTTACAAAGACCAATAAAATATTTAACTTTCAAATAAATAAGAACAATAAATAAGATAGTTAGTTATTTTAAAAAAACTGAATAAATTTGGAAGAAATAAAGATAAAGTTAGTTTGAAAGTCAGAAAAATATTTTAAATTCGTGATAATTGCGTTATCTATATCTAGTTTATTTTTTAAAGAAACAACTACTTAATTCAGTTCAAAAAAATCATTAAAGAAAAATTGCTATTATTAAGAGACAAATCGCTGTTGCAATACTTATAACATTTTTTTAAGTGGAAACTAAATATAATTAGGAAAAAATGTTTTTTGAAGCTTTTTTATTTTTTACAGTAAGTAAAATAAAATTATTTTTCCAAATTTGAAAATGATGATCGATGAACAATTTTAAAATAAAAGAATATTTTTAATCGACAAACAACTTTTATTTAGTTTAGAACATCTTATTTTTCATGTAGAAAGTTATTATTAGAGATTTTAAAAGTTTTTTTTGTTTAACAAATTTTTAAATTAAGTGTAACTTGTTTTTTAAAAAATCTATGCAATGTTGGTTTTGATGCAAAAACATTTCTCACTGAATTTTGCAGTCAATTTTTAAAGAAAAATGTAAGTGAAATTTATGTTTAATTAAAAAATGAGTCTCCAGTTACAAAACATACATGTTTATCTATTTTAAAATTCATTGCATGATTTTTTTAATAATATTTTCACGAAATTTCTTTTGATTTTATCGCGTATTTTCTATCACTTTTTAAATATTTTATTTACAATAGAACTATGTGTAAATAAAATTTTTAAGCACTTATAATGCCATTTATGTTTTATCTTGTAAGGGTATTTCATAAAAAATGGGCAAATGCTTAATAGGTGATAATGCACTTACAAACAAACAACTCTCTTCAGATAAAGCATGGTCGGAATTATCATGCAATGACGCTAAAGGGTGCCGGAAGTTATGTTATTATACCAGGCAAACACACACAAAGAACGATTAATTGACAAAAGTAATGCGGAAAATTGTACTCCGTGCAATCGTTGATCCTCTGAGCTATTTCTATTTGCAAGTTCGGTAGATAATATTCAAATAATGCCCGGGCAATAGAAACCATATAGAGGTTCTACTTAGAAAAATTCATAGTAGTTCTTGACAAAGCATTACTTTATGTATTTTAAGTGACTGATTCCGAATTTTCAACATGCCAGCAAAATTTTCCTCGGCAAGCCTCCCAAATTTTAATAAAATGTGCCGCAAAATAAGATTTTAAAATAATTTTTTTTTTGTTTTAGTGAAAAAGTATCTCGAGATTTAGAAAGTAGACAAAATTTGCAACAAAGAGGAAACGTGACATTTTGACGTAGGATAATCGAGGAGGGGCGAGCCAACCTCTCAACATGCGCCGCGGCGCTGCGTGTACTAAGTTATAGAATTCCGTTTAACCCCTTGCATCGTTTGCGTTCGCACTCCCAATTCCCCTTTCAAACGTTCTATAAAGCTTACATTACACATTTTTTTTCCGCGAGAAGTTAAAAGTTCAGATTTAGTTATCCAAAACTTGAAAATTCGGAAGGGAAAAGGGAAACCGAACGAAAACGATGCGAGCTGTTAAGTGGAATCACAAAACTTAGGGCACGCAACACCACCGCGCGCGCATGTTGAGAGACAGGCTCTCCCCCCCCCCCTACCCAATTTTAATAAATTTTGAATTCTAACTTTTTAGCATAAAGTGCTATAGCTATTGTGCAACAGTTATCAATATATCAACATTTATAAAACTAATTAAAATACGAACGTACCTCATTCGCCCCGTTTGATCTAACATTTACGACTTATTATTTCATGGTACTCTCAAAAAGTCTCAATTTTTAGGAGAAATATGCAATGGTGGAAAGCATTCAAAAGATAAAATTCTGTTTCGCTTGATCTAAATGTGATGATTCTGAAAAACGCCATGTTATTGTCAAATCGAAAAATGGTCAAGATGCTTTGAAGGAATAGAAAACTTTGAATATGTGTGGCGTTCAGGGGTCATTCCGATTAAATAAATCAAATAAAAATATTCCTTTTAAACATTTAATGTTATTTATCTATAAAATAAGCTATTACTTTTTTCACCATATTTTAATTATAGTCATTAATTGACTTACAATCAAGAGTAATTCAAATGCTCTGTATAGATATATAGAAAATTTTCAACCAAATCGTATCATTACCTGAATGTTATATAAAATAGAGTTAGTCGGATTGATTTCTGAGCGTCTGATATGAAGTAAAGACTAAACCATGGATGACAAAAAATATCTATTAAAAATATATTCATGTACTGACGAACGATTTATTCATGATAAACGCCAAGTTTTTATTATTATTATTATTATTATTTCTTGAAAATTTTGGTACGCACGAACGAAATATTTTAGATTTGAAATCAGTAACATTTATGTTTTTTCCCCTCAAATGATCGGAGGCAGCAACAAAGACAAACAACTCATTGGGGTCATGGCTGCAATTATAGAATTATTTATACTTCGATTTACAAAATAACATGCAAATGGTCTGCCAAATTGTATCTTGATGGAAACACTTAAAACCCTATTTTAGCTGTTAACTTATTGATTTACCTTGGTATTTTAATAGTTTGGCCAAAAAAAAAGAAAAAAAAAGAAATCTTGGAGCTGCAACATTAACAATAGTTTATTTCAAATTGCTCGACTGCTTCAAGAATTTCATCCAACCGTTTATAAAAATCAACAAAATATTTAAGCTCTCAAAAAATTAATTACAATAAATAATAAATATAGTTAGTTAATTAAAAAAACTGACTAAATATAGAAGAAGTAAAGAAAAAACAGTTGAAAATTTAAAGGATTATTTAAAACTTGTGTTTATTGCGTTCTACATCAAGTTTCGTTTTTAGAGACACAAATACTTGTTTCAGTTCGAAAAAAAATCCCTTTAGAAAAATAACTATTATTAAGAAACAAATTGCTGCTGCAATACATATAAATTTTTTTAAGTTGAAAGTAAATCTAATAACTTAGGAAAACTTTTTTTAAGTGTTTCTATAGTTTTTTACTATAAATAAAATAAAAATATATTTCCAAATTTAGAAATAATCTCGACGAACAATTTTAAAAGAGAAGATTTTTTTTTTGAGAAACAACTTTTATTTAATTTATAACTGCATTATTTTTTGATATAGAAAGTTATTATAAGATATTTTAAGAGTTTATTTCTTTATTTAATTCGGTGTAAATTGTTTTTTTATTTAATGTATGGAATGAAAATGTTTATTGTAAAAGGAAAACAAAAACATTTTTCACAAAATTATGTTTCATTATTTAAAGAAAAATTTAAGTTAAATTTAAGTTTCATTAAAAAAAATGTCTCTTGTTGCCAAAAAAAATTTTAATTTATTGCAAAATTCATTACATAAAACATTCATAATTCTTTTACAAAATTTCTGTTGACTTTATCGCGCACTTTCTTTTACTTTTTAAATATTTTACTTGCAATACAACTATGTAGAAATGTGATTTTGGTGCCATTTACGTTTTATAAAATTCAGGGTATTTCATAAAACATGAACAAAACCTTACTAGGTGACAGTGTACTTCCACACAAAAAAAAATTAATAAAAGAATGAATGGTGAGAATTATCATACAATAGTGCTAAAGAGTTCCAGAAGTGATGTTATTGTGCCAGACAAACACACATAAATAACGTTTAAATGACAAAATCAAACGTAGAAAATCGCTGTGAGTGCAATCGCTGATCCTCTAAGCCAATTTCATTTGCAGTTTAGTAGATAAAATTCACATAAATCTTCTAAATATTAATAAAATACAACGTTTTCCAATACATTCCTGCCAGGATTGACAGTCAAACACTGAGATCAAGAGCTTTAATGCATTAATCATGGAGAATTTTTCTTCTTCTCTAAAGCATTCATATGTTTTTCTTCTCCTGATAGTTCGCAACAGGAATAAAGCTTAAAAGTTTGCAAGGAAAAAGCTTCTAAATACGCCAGCAAGTTTGTGTTTTATTTTCGACTTTGCATTCTTTGATGAAAGTTATTTTATTGGATGTGCGCTGTACCTTCTTAATACTATGTAAATAAAAAAATCGCTATTTTTTAGTTTTAATTTATTAATATTTATGAAATGTTAAATATTTATATTTTATATTCATTGATATTTACATAGTTAGATTAACTTATTTTATTTTAAAATACCTCACTTTATTACAGTCCAGCAGCGGAAACATGATTGTCCAGCAGAATCATTCGTGTAGGAAAAGTCAAATGAGATCACCAGAAATAGTACACATACACTCAATATATGTAAAATTGTAACGAAAATATTTTTACAGTTCCCAAATGTTCTTGCAAAACAAATCACCTAAATATTGGATGTTAAGCTGCCATGCAATTAGGTTGCAATAAGATCACATTGTTTCACTAGATTTAGGAAACTATATAAAGACTGATTGTGTTTCACAATTTTTTGTCCTAAAATATGAGAGTTCTTGGCTGTGAAATTAACACCAATTGTCCGTATTCATCCACAGATGTCAAAAATGGTATTAGAATTTTAAAATCAAAATTTGTTTTTGAGATATTAATCTTTTTTTATTATCATTGCAATTTCTATAATGATTGATTGCAATTAAATTATTGCATTTTTGTCAAAAAAGGAAAAGGTTGATAGCCATAAGGATTATTAGATTTCTCTTTTTCATCCTTATTTAAATTGAAATTAAATTTATAATTAACGCATAAAATATTGTGAACAAATTATGTTTTTCACGAAAAAAAAAAGAAAAGAAAAAATCAAAACTTCTTTTCACATTTCGATCGTCAGGAATCAGTTTATTTTATAAAATAAATTTACATGTCATCTTCTACATTAATATAAAATCCGTACATGTAATAAAAAAAATGTGTGTGGGAAAAATGTGAAAAAAGGGAAACAAAACTTTTGTCAATTTTCTTTTTCATCGCCATTTTCAATAAATGAATTGAAATTAATAAATGAAACTATTAAAAAAATGAAGACAAATTTTAAGTAAGAATTAAATGATCACATTTTAAAAGCAGAAAATTGGGAAAATAAAGTCAAAATAATTACAAATACATATTAAACACGTACGAATAATTTCAAATAATAAAATTATTGAATGCAAAATGCATTTACGGATGATACTTGCAACATATTTAAAATGTCGAAGCTAACGGAAAAGACATGCTACTTAGGCTTATTCCTCTTATCGTTTTTTTCATACAGACCTCTGGAGTTTCGTGATGTTTGAATACACCAATATAGGTGTACAAAAAGAGCTTTTTGTCATTCTAGCAGTATACTGCTTGGGGATGGTATATAAACTGTCGTTTTCAAGAAATTGTGCATGGTATAAACAGGGTTCTCACAGTTCTACCACTAAATTTTAAGACCGTTTTCGAAGTGTTTCACAGCAGAAAAATATCGTAAAATCTGTGAATGAAGGTGGGGATTATGAATGTTGTAGTTTAAAAATTAAATGTAAATTTTCTTATTTTTAATAGTGGTACCAGATTCCTTGGAAATTCCAAGGAGTGTGCGAACCTTGGGTGTAAAATCTGAATTACTGAATTCACTAATAACAATGTGTTCCGCTGAATTTGAAGTAAAATGTGCCAGTTCATATTTTAACGTTTTTATTGGATGACGGCACAAGACAAACTGAAAACATAGATCGAAGAAAAAAAGGAAACAAAAAGCATGCGTCTGGGTAAATTGGATTGGCGCCCTCTGTTTAAAACATTCTGGAGCCCGATGGCTTTTAAGACCATCAATTACATAATATGATTTTTTTTTCAGAATACAGCAGAAATGATTTACTCAGAATATCTCTTAAATAGAACATAACTCATAACTTACAGTTATACAGAAGTTATTACCAATAATACTTACACATAAAAAAAAACTTCGTTCAATGTTTAACTTTAACTTTTACACAATAACAGATAATAATGGAATAAACAAATTACTCTTTTGAATTTTAACTCCTTAATAGAACCAGTTCATGATCAGTTCTGCTTATTTCACCATGAACAGTCCTTAGTTGTACAAAATGGTCTCTTTCACGACTGCCCTTGTAAACTTGCAGAACTCAATCCATTTTCCATTTTAATGGAAGTAAATTTTCTACTTTTATAATAACCAAATCATTAATTTGCACATTTTGACAATCTTTTCTTCATTTGTTTCGTAGTTTCAATTGAGTTAGGTTGTCCTTTTGCCACCTTTTCCAAAAGAATTGTGATAATTGTGTAATCAATTTGTAACGGTCTCTAAGGATAATCTTTTCAGACTGTATGCCAGGTCCTGGTAATTTTTTTTAGTTCAGTTAGTTTAGGAAATGTCCTGGCGTACGGGCTGACAAATCTGAGGGATCCTCCGTGAATGGTATTAATGGATGCGAATTCATTGCCACCTCAATTTCGGTTAAATATGTATTGAATTCTTCAGATATCCGAATTTGTTGACCGATCACCCTTCTCATATGATATGTCATAGTTTTTACGGCGGCTTCCCGAAGTCCACCGAAATGACGTGCGGAAGGAGCGTTTGTTCTCGAACGGATACTTTCATCAACAAGATATTGTCCAACGTTTTCAGATACCCATGCTTTCAAAATGTGTCGCGCTTCAATATAGTTTTTTCCACAATCACAGTATAACTCTTCGGGTTTTTCTCTGGTGCAATAAATCGTTTTAACGTAAAAATAAAAGAGTTCGCAATTAAATCATTAACGGATTCCAGGTGCACAGCATTGGTAAAAAGCAAACAAAGACGCACACATAAAATTTTGTTGAACATATACCTCTGCCACGTCTAGCACTAACATGAAAAGGACCGGTTTATTCAGTTCCGGTATTCGAAAACATTTTGCCCGGATTTACTCTTGAATGAGGTAAATCTGCCATCATTTGCTTTTAAATTTCTGCGCGATAGCATATACATATAACACAACTTCGGATTATTCGACGAATAGTGATACGGGCTCTAAAAATCCAGTATTTTTGTCGCAAGAATGCATGGGTCAATTGCAGTTCGCAATGAAGGTATTTTAAATGGAAATATGTGATTAAAACTTAGTAATAAGGTGGTCCTTTGGTAGAAGAAACAGATGTTTGACAGTATCGCTCGAATTCGAATGTTTATTCGGTCATCGATTCTGATCAGTCCTTCACTGTTCAAAAATAAGCTCAACTGTTTTAACTTAATCGATGGTTGATGACATTTCTGAAATTTTTATTGTTTTATCTCATTACAGAACTCGCTACTTTGAACTCATCGTATAATTGCGATATGTGTTTTAATTAATTATTTCAATTCCAGATATGGTGTCAAAACCTGCGTTTTTCTACAGTTGCCAAAAAACATTAATCACCAAGGAACCACTCTGAGCAATTTATTCCAACTATAAAAACTACTCCGAAATTCCTCAACAACATTAGATTTGACAACCATGCTTGTGATCAAAATTGCCTTTACCTCATTTTCTACAGCATTCTCATCCACCTGTTTCCCTTTTAACTGTTTAGATTAATTTTCCTCACTTTCCGTAACCGATGAGGTCACTAAAACCACATTTCGTTGCCAATTAAACTAACGTCAAATATCCCTCTAGTTATTAAATCCGTGGGGTTATCTCAGAACTGCAGTGAAACCAACATTTCGAGTCCGTTTTCTCTTGTACTTCCATAACTCTATGGGACACAAATTATTTCACTCGTTTCGCAAAATCCCTGAATTAATACAATCCTATTTCCGAATCCGTTCAATATACCATTTTAGTTATCAGATCGTCAAAAAGGTTACATATATACTTTTCAGTTCGAGCAGCAATCAAAACCGTCATTAACTCCAATCAGGGAAACGTCAGATTCTTTAGAGGAGCAACTCTATGACACATTTATTCTATCAAATTCATCCTGATAACGAAAATATGCAAAAGCTCCATAAGCAATTGGTGAGGCATCACAAAACACGTGCAATTCAATACCCGTAACCTTATCATTAATATGACCTAACAAACAATTTCTACCAATTTATTATTTCCTCTTTCCCCTTAATTTCCGAAAACCACGCTAACCACTTCTTCTTCAGATCTTCAGGCAACTCTTGATCCCAATTAATACATCTTTCAGAAATTTCCTGCAACAAACACTTTATTATCACGATAAAGGTAGCGGCAACACCTAACGGATCAAAAATCATTTCAGCTGCTCTTAACACAACTTGTTTTGTATTTTTTATTGATCCCAAGCTATCTGTTAATAATCTAAGCTCTTACGATAAAACATCATTCTAGGGATTCCAGTTCAACCCTAATACATCCAACTGAACCTTTTTACCAATGTTTAATCCATTTTGTTCCCATAACATTTTCATTTCAAAAGAGTTTAAACTTAATTTTCGCAAGTTGAATCCACCTTCCCTCAAAATTGAAATATCATCATGAGATAAATTATATGACTCATTTATACTTTGAGCACTGGACATAGGTTTATTCATTTGATACTTTCGAATACGATTCTTACTAATTCCACTCAGAATAAAATATGAAATTTAACACATGATTGGCAATCTATTCATATGCCAAATTTTATAATTTATTTCATTATTGTCAGCAAACCAAAGAAATTTTAAGAATTTGCAATCTTCTTCTGCTATCATTAAAAATTGCATTTTCAATATCACCGCTAAATGCGATTTTCTAAAATTCAATATACTATCTAGTACATTTGGATTTAAATTTGTTTAAGTTTTCAAACATCATTTACTGACAGTTTTGCTTTCGATTTATACCTGCAATTATACACAACGCGGACTTTAGTCGTCTCTTTGTTTGTATTTCAACTGCTTTGTGTAACATGAAATACTTCTTATTATCCCTTCCACCTTCTTCAATTACTACCTTATTCATCTGGTCATCAGCTTTTTGTTTATACTCATTTGCAATCCCCTCACTCTTGTAAAAACACTTCGTTAAATCATCAAATCTCTTTTAGCTAACGTGAAATTACTGTGCAACGCAATAGGCTAGTTTTTCTATAATAATCGCGTCTCATAACGACTGTCATTAAACTTTAAATTATTTTCAAACTGTTCAATAAGACATTTCTCGAAAATAGATAATTCATCCTTATCTTTTTTACCTAAATTCTCTAAATCCCATAGTGCCTGAATATCTGTTCCCAAACTTAAGTTAACAGTTACTATTTAAGCAACTAGGCAACTATTAGCAGTTAGCTTACTAGGTTACTATTAGCAGTTACATATTTAAGCAACTAGATTTATTATCCGTCTGCTGACTGCCTTGGAGACTATCTCCAAATATCGTCGGTACAGAAGTGCGCACTTTATTTATTTTTTGAAAGCCACAGTTCTTAATAATGTTCCAAAACATATTCCCTCAAATTAGAATGTTTATTGACTGATCAATATGTTTACATTGATCGGCTAAAACTATCCCATTGCATTTTAAAACATCATGAATTTCTAAGTCTCAAATTGCTGACTGTCAGCTCTGCTCATTAATTTCAATTTAACAACGTCATATTTTTTTTTACGTCCTTTCAGAACCAAAGTAATGATCTGATTATCTTTCTTTTCTAATTGGTTTTAATTTTAAAAATTTCACTTGGGACATCGTGCACCACGAACTCTCCGAACCATTATACATTAAAAGGCGGCGATTTTAATGTTTTTTGTTTCATTAATGGGACTAACAATAACGAATCATGTTAATAACAAAATATTTGACTTTGAAAAAGAAGAATTACATTGCATTATAGCGCAGCTATCCAATTCAGTGTTACTATTATCTACATCTGGCGTTTCATTTTTATCATCATTCTTACTACACAAAATATAATTGTAAAATTTTGCTTTCGTATTATATTCAATGAAATTTTAATCTACACGAGCGACTACAATGAACTTTAAAAACATTTAAAGGATCTTTTTTTTCTGATCTTAATTTAATTTTCATATCTTCTACTGTTTTAAACTCACAAAATTCATGCTCGGTGCTGCCACAAAACACATAGCACTTTCTTACGTTTGATATAGAATTGATACCAATTGCGGGTGGTCGTGTCTGATCGAATCTTCAATTATAACTTTCTAAAACTGCCTTTGTATTCATTGTTACTACTCTCATATTTGATTTAAAAATAATTCCATAATTTATAGTTAATCGAATATTTCCGATTAAACTCAAGAACAAGGTCTTATGGAAACCTATCCAAAATTATAGGCACTAACAAACTGCTTCGAACACCCAAGGCCTCCAAATTTTTAATTTGATTCTCAATTCCATCAAATAGTTTTCTTTAGCCAATCGTATCTTGCGAATTATGAACAGTACGAATTCTCAGTAACTCGTTCATTTGTGCAAGTATTAATGCATTTGTATTGCAAAACCTACTATTAAAAATGTAGAGTGCTGCGTCATAATTTTGTTTGTTATTGCTATCCCATCAATCGAACTCGCAGCCTAACAATTTAAATAAGATTTCAGATAATTCAATTTATTTATTTTCGTAAGATTTAGATTTTTATCAGTAGCGGATTTAAATTGACCATAAAATTCCAATCAGTGAGCAGAATCACTATAAAATAATTTTATATTCAATTTAGCAATTTAACAGATATTTCATTTATTGAACATTTCAAGTCAATTACTTCGGGACCTTTCAACTTTCCAATTTGAATTTTTAGTCTCTTTTCTTACAAACAAATACCTTCAGCGTACTCAATCGAAATTCTTATATCAAAGGTCTTCACAGTTGGTTTTACCAAGGGGTAACTCATGAAAATATGGAACATTATATCTTTTTTTCTCCCGCTCACTCTCGCGAGGAGGCAATAGCTCCAGCGGACATTGTAAAAGAAATGTACATTGAAAAAGATTAAATGTACCAAAATATTGAACATTTAATCTTTTTCACTGCCACTCTCAGTGGCGAAGGGCCAGTCTGTGCCTCAGTGGCTGAGTTTAGACTGTATTTTTCTCTATTTTCTTATAACTAAAAAATGTATTATTTTTTTAGACCATAATAAAGGTGACCGGGAGGGACACTATGCTCTACCGACAAGGCTTTCTTGTCTGAGCTGCCCCCCTTAGGCATTCGAGCAACAAATTTTTTCTCTATGTTATTAATAGACAAATCTCATTTTTTAATACGGAATATACAACGGTTTCCTGTAAAATGTGATTATTTTTCTTGTTCCCAAAATACCACTTTATACGCCTACAAAAATCGTTCAGGTAAAACAATATTATAAATATATTATAAATTATCCAACCATTTTAATTGCATTTTCTTACAATAAATTCATTAATAAACATAATTTAATTTACCTTAAAACAAAAGGGTTTTGTTATAGGGTTATTATTTCATTTTCACACTATAAAAAATTATTAGTATGATTACTTTAAACTTTAATTGAATAAATCCTATAATGAAGATGATGTAAAACTCTCTGTATTTTTAACTGATAGGTCCGTTGCAAAAGCTATTAAACTTAAAATTTGTTTCAAAATAGAAAAGCTCTGGTATTTCTGCAGATGGAGAAGTTTAAGTGTCATACTTCTTCTTTGTTTAAAACAATCCATAGAATTTGCACATGCAATATTGTTTCAGGATTGTTTCAGGAGTTGTGAGATTGGTGTGTGAATATCGGCTATCCTTTTTTTAAATTTCTTGTCATAAGAATTTTATTTTTCTGTTTAGACTATCAAAATAACTTAGTGAAACTACATAAATGACCTCAAAAAATTTGCATATTAAATAGAAAAAAATTCGGAAAAAATAATGCCTAATGTGAATACGTCCATTTAAAATATTTTTTATAATATAATGAAAAAGTAATATATATATTTATTTATTTACTGGCTTTAAAGTAAGATTTAAAAATTTAAAAATTATTATTCATTTCACATTTCAAATGTTATTTTCAAAACGCAATGAAGTGTTATGCTGATCTTTCAGAAAAAAACCTGAATGTTACAATATTGCCATCTGAGTGTATAATTTGTGGATTAATATTGTTCATAACATGCGCGGCTCTAATTTATTCAGTATTAAATTCAGGGGGTGGCCGGAGAGTGTTATTTCCCCTTGAGCTCTCAGATTTCCTTCACTGAAAGTCTTCAGATTTTTTGTTAAAGTGAATTTCCTGCCCTGAATTAAATTGTTCCTCCCCTCAGGTGCCGCAGAAAAGTGACCATTCCCAAGAAAATATCTGAATTCATCACTAAATTTTTTTAAAACAGTTGCTCAATATATATGTAACAAAAAATATTTTAATTTATGAATAATTCCGATTAAGGTTTAGAATTTTCCTGATCTAAAAAAAAATAATATTAAGAATTTTTTTTCATCATTTTCATCTAGAATTTAATGATTAAACGTAACAAATACGACTGTACAGTTCAGTTTTTAATTGCTCTCTGGCTGTCATATTTGCAATATACAAAAAGAAGTGCAATTATAAATGTTGTAGAGTAATAAAGACAAGCTTCATGTATTCGTACAATAACTGGAGAGTTTAGAATAAAACCACTCCTAATGAAGCAATCCTACATTGATCCAAAATTATATTATTTGTCATGAAATACTGCATTATTTTTTATCTCCTGCATTATATTCATTGACAGAAATATTTTAGCGATACTATAAATTGCATTAATTTGAAAATATTAGACAGAAATATTTGTTCCTTAAATCCAATATTAGTGTCTTATTGGTAATATTTTTTTACCATTATTTTTCAAAATTTTTCACAAATAAAGTCTTAACATGAAATTAATTACAAATTAAACGGCAATATTCTATAATTAAGGGCTTTATCTTAATAAATTGTCATTTGTGGGGTATTTATATAAATTATATTTAGTCAAATACATTATTTAAGAAATATTTCATTTTTTATTGTTATAACATAAATGACATACCAAAATTCCCATTTTTCAACTAGAATGGGCTGTGATTCTATAAACTGCATTATTGCGCCAATATTAGCAAGAAATATTTTTTTTAATCAATATTAGGATCCCATTAGTATTTCTTTCTTTGAAGACTAATATTTTTGAAAAATTTTCAAAAATTTTGTCTTAATATAGGATTTATTGCAAATTAAATGCCCATATTCTATAATTATTGTCTTCTTATCGAAAATATTTCAGTAAGAACTTTTAAATTAAGTAATTAGATAAACTAGGTACTTAGATAAATTATATTGAGTCAAACTTAAATATTTAACAAATATTTGATTTGTATTGCTACAATAGAAAGTATACCCAAAAACTCCAATTTTTCAGCAAGAACGGAAGAAGGTCTCAACAAAACTTATTCCATGAGAAATTTAAGACTTTTTCTGCAAAAAATACAAAAAATGTATTTAGGTGTAGGTTACAACTTAATATTTTATTCGGTGAGTGATTAAAACTGAGTAATTCATCAGGCTGAATAATCAGCTAGAGCAATTAGAATAATGGTGTGAAGAAATCTATATAATCGATTATCTTCACAACAGTGTAGTTAAAATAATTATTTAATATTCTGAGTAAATTAATAGAACCGAAATTCCTTCTATAAATCTTCTTTGTCCTTTTTTGGAAAAATTCTGGTTTTCCTGAGAATGCTTAATTTTAATACTAACATTAAAAGATTGAATAATACAAACTAAGAAAAACATATAATAATTGAATACATTATTGTATATAAATTTTAATGATTTTTTTAAAAATGTATTCAAGTCTGTTAAGTTTGCATCATTCAATCGTTTAATAGTTTTTACTTTAAATTCACTTCTTCAGACGTATGTGTATTGCAAATTTAATAAGAATAATTCATTATACCAAATTATTTATTTTTTTATTTACAGATTATGCTAGAAAAGTATGTTATTTTTCTACATATTATTCATTATGCAATTTTCGGTACATGTATCTAATAATTATAATTTGTCATAAACTACTCAGCTAATCCATCAGACCCATTGTTTTCACAGATTAGCTGAATTTAGGGACGGTTGTTTACAGAAATAAATTCAGAAAATGCATTTATAAATTTTATGATCTATAAACATCCAGATTTTAAATCACACTTATTATTATTTTGAAAATGCTCTGTTTTTGTTGCTGTTAATATTGATAGCCCGCTACCAAGGCTCGACTTTTTTATACTTACAAATTAGAATCATATACTTATAGGTAACAAAATATTAATTATTTTTTACGCTATGTATCTCTAACAATATAAATAAAAGAAAATGTAAAAAAAAATATATCGCAATTTATTCTACCCATATTGGACACCTTTAAGAAAAATCCGCATTACTTTTTAAAACATTTATTTTTTATATTTGTATTAGATAAAGTCCTCGCTTCAATTTTGCACTAATTTTACCAATGTCAGTTGCATGTCGGGGTATTTTTTAGAAACCAAATGAATTATTAAGAATTAAAAAAGAATCAACGTTGGTTTCACGGAATAATTTTTCTATTTAGATAATATTTTATAAATTTCATTGTCTACACAAACAAAATAATTATATCTGGTTAAGACACAGAATTTGGCATACATTTTAGACCAAAGAAAATGTTTGTAATTGAAAAAAATATTTACTAATATTTGTTTATATTTTATCTATACAGTTTCATAGACACACAATGGCTACAGGAGTCAAAATTTGATAAAAAATTTAAAATTGATTTAAAATTTTAGAATTTTTAACATATAGAATCATATGAATACCGTTATGTAATAAAATGTTGGAAAGGTATTTGCCAAATAGAATCCCATATTATGTTTACACATACATTTTGTAATGTTTTTACATATGCATTTATGTTTACATATATTATTTTCAGAATCAAAAATAAATTTACATATTGTTTTATTAACTTCGTTATATCTGAAACAAATTATAATGCAGAGGAATAAAAAAAAGGAATTAATTATACATTTCATATTATTAATTCAGGAAAATATAGAAAACATAAAGTTATTTTAAAAAAATATATATATATAGTTAAAAATAAAAACAAAAATTTTAATAAATATCTTTAAAATTTAAATATTTAAATTTTATCTTTATATACATTAAAATAGAGTTTAGCAAAGCTTTGAAATACACGTAAAATGCAAATTTAAATTTGTAACTTAAATTCTAAACAAAGCACTTTGGGAAATAGTTCCCGAAATTTATACTTGGCTTCATCTTTTTAGGAAATCTTTGAACATTTAAATGCATTCGCTAAACATTTCGAATTTTGGCTTTTCCTGAAATTTCATATTTAACTGAGAAAAGTATTGGAGTGGAATTTCGCGTTTGTTTTGGAATGATAATATAGAACTACACGGAATATTTTAAATCAAGGATACTTTGTTGTTCGGTGAAGAGCTTCCAGTGTATATTTTTAAAGTTATTCCTTCCTTCTTTGGAATGTACTAGTGCAAATTTAAAAGTTCAGAAAAGTTTGATTTTGTAAATTGTGTTGGAATAATTTGTAATATATTTTACAGAAACTTTTACACAACATCATCATCTTAATTCTGCTTCTTAAGTATTTTGACATTATTATTATTAAATACACTATATTTGGTGCATTGGGTGCTCGATAGCACTCACATATCTAAAACGAATATGATTGGATCGCAAATATGTGAGTATAGCTGCATCTTCAGATGTCAAGTGGTTTTTTTTTTTCAAGTGATCTAATTAATAATGTTGAAGGTTGTTTCAAAGAGAGCTGACATAAAATGTGCACTTGGTATACGCAAAATACTTTTAGTATAGACTTCGTAATCTTTTAAATAAAATTCATTTTTATGATTCTTTTATATATAAACCTTACACATCAATACACTTTACTTAACTTTCTGGTAAATAAAAAAAAAGTCATGATCGTTAACTACTTAATTGGATGGGGAGGGGAGGGGCAAGGATGTGTGTTTACAAGAAAACGGTGTATTCATAAATGGAATTATAGAGAAAAAGGGTACACTAAAGAAAAATGGTTGAGAAGTGCCAAGACTAATTAACTGTTAGCACGCCAACTAATAAATCGTTAAATATTCTCATAAGCGCATTTAATTCTACGGCAATTGTAAAATAATGTTTTTTTACTGTTCTTCAGTAAAAAAAAAAAAAAAAAAAAAAAAAAAAAGAAGAAGAAGAAGAAGAAGAAGAAAAAGCTAAATTATGCAAAATGATTATCAGAAAATGTTGAAGGAAACATTTCAACGCTGAAACTTAGAAAATAAATTATAGAAAAATAATGAAGACTGTAACATATATATTTTAAATCAATTAATTATTTTTTCATTTATCAATTAACAGTTGTAATAATTATTCCTTTACAATTAAATGCAGATAATTCAATTTAGAATGGCTGAAAATGCCACTGGGATAATGTTTTTAAAATTTCAACCCGTTTCACTAAGATATTAGTATTCTCCCTAAGATGTATAACATTAACATATGTGCGAGAGCAAAAAAAATTTTTGAGAAGATTCAAATTAAAAAAAGTACACATATGTAAATTTAGACAATGATTAAAATACATTCTTCTGAAAGTAATATCCGATTAAACTATATTTCTATTTATTTGTGTATTCATTTATTTATATTCTTTACTGAGTGGCATCAAGATACATAGTTTAAAGATAAACCGAGCATTTAAAATGATTATTGTAACTTAATAATTCAATCCATCAAATCCGAAATATTTTAATAACAACTACTTGAACGTCACAGTACAGAGATTAGACGACGGCAATTTCAAAATGAGTTGCATTATAATATAATCTGAATAACATATTCTTCTTAAGAACAATTTATACAGCAGGAGCCTAAGTTAATTATCTCATTTTCGTGTGTTAAGAGAATTAATTTTTGAAAGAAAGTTTGGTTTCTCCTCTTCACAGCGCATTATAATTTAATTACATAAGAATTGGATAAGTGTAATTCAAATTTTCAAAATACATGCGAACTTTTCATGGTAAGCACTTGAAATTAACGGAAATTTCACAAATATGAAATTTTCGCTTTAATTATCATCGCCAAATTCTACTAATATAATGTTTCAAAAGTTTTCTAAAAACTTGTAAATTTAAAAATGCATTTAAATAAAGGATTGTTTTATATCTAAAGGAATAATATCTGCGTTGGAACCCGATATGTTATTCTTAAATTACGCCAAATATTCGATTCAACTGATGAAAGAAATCTAAATTTAACGTTAATTTTGAAAATAAATACAATATTACTTTTTAATATGTATCACGTATAAAAACATGCTAACATTGCAGGTAAAAATTTCCTATAATAAAAGGGAAATTTTTCAATTACTTTATTAGATAATAAAAAAATACTTTCAATATTTTCATTTTAAATATGAAAGGAAGAAAGTTAGATTTATATAAAAATAGTTAAATACTTAAAAAGATTTTTTTTTTTTTTTTTTTACTCTTCATCATTTCAATTTAAATGCTTTTTACATAAATTTTATTTGTTATATTTAAGAAATGAACAATTGTAAATTTATGTTTCTTCCTTAATTTTTTTATAAATACGGGGTAAATAATTAGCAAATGAATGTAAGGTTTTAATAGCTTTTAAAGCTATTAAATATATATCCATAGTCAAATATAAAAGTAAAAAAAATATAATAACAAAGATGCAAAGTTATAAATATAATGTCTGCTTGTTAAAATTTAATCTGTATGCAGCAAAAGAAAAGAAAAAAAGGTAAATCTATAAATCTATTTTTTGTAAGGCTATAAAAATCATTGGCTTTACAAAAAAAATCTACTAAAATTATATTTTAAATTCCAAAACATTACTTATAACCCTGGGCTTATCTACTTATGGCCGTGAATTCTTTCGACACTCATACCTAAATATTATATTTAATAATACAAACTTCACTACCACTGCATTCGAAGAAGAGTAAATATTCTGAAAGATAAACTAACATACTTGACTTAATTACATCTGCTTCGCATATTAAGTGAATTATTTCATCTGAGAAAGTTATATCACTACTGGTCAATGCGCAGCGTAGTTTTATTAGAGACGAATCCGAAAAGTACAATGCACATTTTCCATTTAAGTAAAACTGTTTATTATGAAATAGTATGCAATTCAAAGGGTACAGAAAAATATTCATTATGAAACAACTTTTTGATTTACGTTCGCTAAATAACAGATAAAATACTTATTAAAAGAAATAATACTTCACAAACATGTGTCCATTTATAAACTCATATAATAATATCAGAAAATCATCTAGATTTTATTAAAAACACAGAAGAAAGAAACAAAGAAATAATTTTGAAAAAATATTGGTAATGAACAAAATAGAATATTCTGAAAAAAGTTAAGAATTAAAAAGCAAACAAAAGTAAATTACGAAAATTGTTTGTTGGGATTTCTTTCTAAGGAGGAAGTGGGGGTTGGGTGGCTTCTTATAAATATGTTTCAGAATTTAATATTTTTGTTTTACACAATTTAGTGGAAGTGATTTTTTAGTTTTTCAGTATATAAAGATACAACTTATATTTTCTTGATAATTAAATGCCGTATGTCAACATTCGATGTTATGTTATAATCACAGTTTGTATGATATTTTCAAATACTATTTGACTTAGTAAGTTATTTCAGTATCATGCATTTATTTCCATTAACTTTAATGACTATATAAAAGCATACATTTTAATAAAATAAGTTTTAGCTTGTGTTAATCAACGAACTGTTATAAAAACTTTTTAAAACCCCCATAAAATATACTAAAATGCGTGACCCCTTTCTAAAGAACTGAGTCTTTTTTCTTCAGGCACAAAGAAGACATCCGTCTATTATGAAAGCATACACTTTTAGTAATATGAAAAAAAAATCGATTTTATATATGATTAATTAAAAAAAGTAAAGGATTGTACCGGGTGTTTTAGAGGTTCAGTTCAAATACAAACTGCGATTCAAATATATATATATTGATTTGAGACACATGCCGTTCAAAGAAACATTCAGAAGTGTACGGCATTTTGTGAGACACCAACAAAAATCTGTTCAAAAGCTCAACATAGGTATTACTGCGTAAAATTTCATAGAATTAATCAATATTTCTCACACAACACAAGATTTGGATACAACAACGTTAGAGAAAACAGCACGTTATTTTTTATTTATTTACTTATTTATCTTTGTATCCAAATCTTGCGTTTCTCGAGCAATATGAAATTATATGGAACAATACGGGGTTATAGCAATAATTCTTCTTTAGATTAATAAGACATGTCAAGCGAGAAGTTTTGCTTATAAAAAAACAAGAATAAAGAAAAGTTCTTGCATTAATCTTATTTTGGTATTAAAAAAAGTGCATTACATCCATATGCACACATTTTATTTCGTTGCAGAATTGCTAAATCTGGTATTCTGGATAACTTTTTAGTTAGACGTTTTTTCAAAATTGGATTTGTATTTTTTTTTTTTTTTTTTTTTTTACAATATTTAATGTTTGAGATGTTGCCAGGAACTTTATTTCTGCTACACCTAAGACTATAAGGAATTACACGCTATAAAATTAACATACACGATTGCAATTTCTCAAACCTTTTTATACTTGGAAATCTTAAATTAATTTTTATTATATTGAATTAAATTCACATTTATTCATTATCAACTGATAACTAAGACATAAATAAATTACAATAAAATGTGCGACAATTATTTCCTTTAGCACCATTATGTCACAAAGAACTGATAATCTGATAAACTGCAACATTCATTGTATGCGATGTCCAAATATAGAAATCCAGCATTAAGAGCCCACAATAGTCACAGGAAAAGTACACAAAAAGACCCGGATGACCATGTAAAGTCTATGGGAGCGTTCTTTTCTAATATCTCGATCAAATTTTAATATTTTTGCATGATTTTTTTTGCATAAAATAGTTCAGGACGATCCACAACCGGGCTAGTTTTTACTTTTTCGATTTTGGTTATATATTTTTTATATTATGATAGTTTCAGTTTCAGAACCGGTTTAAACCGGTTTTGAAAATTAAAGTAATTTTTAAAAAAAAATCTAAAACCAAAATCGAAAAAGTAAAAACTAGCCCGGTTGTAGATCGTCCTGAACTATTTTATGCAAAAAAATCATGTCAAAATATTAAAATTTGAACGAGATATTAGAAAAGAACGCTCCCATAGACTTTACATGGTCATCCGGGTCTTTTTGCGTACTTTTCCTGTGACTATTGTGGGCTCTTAAGTTGCAGTACTTGCTAAATTCAAGTAATACTTTAAAAGCAGGAAAATCTTGAAGTCTCGGAAAACCTATTAAATTCTGAAAATATACAGGGTTTCAGATGAGCTTCTTAAACTGAAAGTATTTACGAACAGACAAAGGTACAGCTACTCAAGTGAGATAACAGCACAGCAAAGGCCGACCTAATGCAAACGACATAAGTGCCCCTAGTGGCGAACTTAGAAGACAGCCATTGCAAATTGAAAGCGAAAAAAATAGAGCAAAATTTTCTGATATAAAGTTTTCTAACACCGATTATTTAGTGTGATAAGACATTTGGTTCACTCGTATAAGATAAGTCGTGCAAAGCCAAAAATGTCCGAAATTGATGCGTTACGATTCTAGCCTGCATATTAACATCTCTGAAATTTAACAGTGAGCAATATCAAATTGTCATATTGTACTGAAGTAAAACCCCTTCAAAACTTTAGTTTCCAGTGCATTTAAAATATTTATTTAAAAGGTGTTGGCGCTCACTTGATGCAAACAGCACCTCAGACACTTTTCGATGGTAGAGTATAATTTCACACCGAATCTTTTTATTTTTAATTTTTGTGTGTGTGTGTGTGCGTGCGATATACTGAAAATTACTGATGTAAGTATGTATTTATGCGATAATTTATGCGCATTTTTTATACTTCAGTCTAGTCCTTTCAAACATTTGCACAAAATAGATAGCATCGATTTCAGACATTTTTGGGTAAACTGGCAATGAATTATATTATCCGTACGAAACAAATGTCGATTCTTACTTAATAAGTGATGTTCTAAATCTTTCTAACTGGAAATTTTTATTTACCTGTTTTCTTTTTCAATGTGCAATGGCTATCTTCCAAATTTCGCCACAGAGAAGCGCTGATGTCGTTTGCATTAAGTCGGTCGTAGTCACATCACTGCACCTCTACTTCATTTGCATAGCTGTAGATCTCTCCATTTGGAAGTAATTTCAGGTTAAAGGGACTTTCGTATGCACCCTGTATACTTTACACCAAAAACTGTAGGAGTTATGACTAAATATTTAACCAGAAACTTTTGATATATAATCGATCAGTTAAATTAGAAGAAGATGAAGTCTTTTCCTAAATCCAAACATTTGGCATCCAACCGAAAATTTGACTGAAACTTGTGGTTCTTTGTAACTGTTTAAAATGCCTTTCTTTTTTAGATACATTTTGAAACTGATATGCGATATTGTTTTAGACATTCGAATTGTGTGAAATGCAGTAATATTTTACCACTCATTTTTGCAGATTGGCAACCATTTTCAACAAACATTAGTATAATAAGAAAATTATATTTTGTGATTTCCAACTATAAATAGTCACCTGTGAATACTAAAATAGGAAAGCATTTCATTTTTTTTCTCAAATTAGTGATTATATCGGACATTTTAATTTTGCACACTTGCTTTTCTTATAATAAAATCATTTATTTAAGCACCTTTTATTTATAAAACAAAATTAACAGATATACCCATTTTTTTTTACTTTACTTGTAACATGTCACAGATTCGTGTGCTTCCCATTCAATGAAATTGAATTTGAATCTATTAAAAAAAATTTCACATGGCATGAGCAGAAAATTTCATTTCTCTATCCTTAAATATCTCGCATCTGTCTTATTTTCGCCAGTAAAAGAGATCAATAACCGTAACTTTCAATAACCGTATTCGCATTTTATTTTTCTTACAAAATCAATGATGATCGAAAACTTTGTCTGTGATGGTTTTGTTGTTACACTTAAGATTTGTGAAATAATCTCATACCATTGAAGATATCAACAGGTGTATTTTCATGTAGCACATGACCATCGCAAAATGATTTTGTGCATGGAAATGTTCATTTATGTGTATAAATTGAAATTTACATCCATATATCTTTAATATTGGACTGAAAAATAATAATGTCTATGTCAATTATTCCAAACATTTGAATAAACAATTTTATTTAACTGAGAGAGGTGTAACGAAAAATTAAAAGCAAATAATATTCACATGCTTCGACACAATCTAATAAGAATAATAATCATAATTAAACAAAAATACAAATCGTTTCAAGGTCAATACAAACAGCATTGCTGTTTCCATAAAAGGTGAATTTCTTAAAATCTCGTGATTTAAAAATCTAAACTATTTAAAAATTTTCTTATGTCAATTATTTTGTAATATGATTCAAGGTTTTAATTCAGTCGCTCTTCTTTGTTTTCACTTTCTATTTCCAACTAAAAGTAAAAATTATTTGAACAGTTTGTTTGAAGAAGCACCTTATTAACATATACTTTTGACGTTCTTCCTAGAAGATGTTTTAGCAATAGTTTTGCAGAAGTTTGAAGAAGCAAATTATTATTCATGGAAAGAGACTCTAAAATATTTTAGGAATTTTAAATTAAATAAAACTTATGTAGTGTAAAAGGATTCTTTGTATTAACGAAATAAACTTACATATTTATAAATAACCCATTTTAACCTAATGGAAGGTTTATTGCTAAACTTAATTTTAATGTCTTTACATAAGGATGTTTCATGCTATTTTCAAAGTATATTACTTCTCTCATTTAATGCTAGAAATGTGCCATTGAGTATTGTTGTATTTGGAAAACAATGTACATACTTTTTTTGCTGTTAAAATAACGAGGTAGAACCCGTCAAATTTTGACGAAAGAAAAAGCATAAGAAGAAACTGTTTCATTGATTTATAATAAACTTACAAAATTAGTACCCGTAAGGCATGGTGACGTCACTGCGACGTCGTTGTGAAGTCACATTGCGACTTTGTGACGATCGATTGTTGATGTGACGTCACGTGACGTCAATGTGAAGTCACAGTGACTAAATTGTGAAGTCTTTATGGCCGTTTTAGAGCTCGTTTGTGACCACTTCACAAAGTGGTCACAATGTGACAAATTTGTGAAAAATGTGCCATTTGTGACTACGTTGACATTAACATTGTGACGGAACTGTGACAAAAGCGATGATATTTAAATTGCCAGAAACATGTTTTTTTTAAAATAAATGACATGTTTTGAAGAATTTTAGTAAATTTTCTAAAGATTTTTAAAAAAGTCACATTTTAGTCACAATGTGACGTCACTGAGTGGTGGCATTTTGGTCACAGATGTGATGTGACGAAAGTGACTCACATAGTCACTGTGACTATGCATGCTATGAGGATTAGAATAAAAAATGCGCTTTATATTGGTAACTTTAACTCTTAAACAAATAATATTTAACCTAAAGATAACAAAATACTATTTCTTAACTCATTTGAAAAAATAGTTAAAAATAAACTTTAATTATACATGTAAGCAAAAATGTAAGTAAAAAATAATAATGATTTGTTATAATCAGTTATCAATTAAAGCTCTTATGCTAGAATTCTAAAATGAAATAAAGCAAAATTTATTCCACTTTGACTCAATTATAGAATTTATCTCTCTTCAAATCTAAACCGGACATCATTTTCCGCCTATTTAAATTATATATGCACCTTTCACATCTGTATTCCCTTTTTCTATTCTCTTCTTCTTCTCCGATATGGCTAGAAATAGGATATGACATCAGAAATAGAAAGTTTTAAAAGATTGTGGAACATTCCAGATGATTATTTTCCCGGAAGTATAGATATTAAAGTCACCTTTATCATTTTAAAATAAACGAAATGTTACTTAAGAAAGTAAAGCTTACACAGGGAAACTTTAAAAAGTAAGGGAAATAAAATAATTTTGGAATGCGAATTTTAATATCAAATCAATAAATATTAATAATATACTTTCTTCAATTAAATTAAATAAAAATATGGCAGTGTTTGTAACGGCAACAAGTATAACCAACTTTATTTTAAAGTAGCGGTTCCCAAAAATTAAAAAAAATAAAGCTTGTTTTTTTCTCACTTACGTCATATTTTCTGTATGTAAAAGCTAAAGAAATATTAATTTTATAACTTCAAAAATTGCACCAGTTTTAATTTTTTTGCATAAGACAGGGTCACGTTTTTTGATTGTGCTGATTCTACTGGTAAAGTTTCCTGCTAAGTTTCCTGCTTTTATATCAACAAACGTGCAAACAGTGGAACTTCTCTTTAATGAAGTCCCTATTTAACGAAAATTTCTACTTAGCGAAACTTTCTACTTAATATTGCAAATTGTTTTGTATATTGGGAAAATATTTTCTATATAAAGATCTTTATTCTACTTTCCTACATTTGTAGCATTAAAATGTAAAAGTTGTTGCTGCGATGGACAGGAATTAGAAAATACAGCATATTACTCACCAGTGGCGACTGACTTCTTTTGACAAGGGAAGCGAATTTTCAGGTAGTGTTAAAAACCAAATGTACAATTCATTTTGCTGTCTAGTAAAATAAATCCTTGACTGGCATGTTTTTTTAGAGATTACCCGCCACAGATAGATGGAAGACATTACATTAGCAGATTATTTTAAAATGATTTTATGATTATTATTATTTAATCATTTTCATTCTTATTTGTGTTAATCATTTTTTTTCTTTCACAAGGAAAATACCTTCATTATCGCTATTCTATCGCAGAGTTAATCTGGCACTGACAGTGTGTGGATTGGGGGAGTTGGGGAGTCAAAATCTCCCTTTTTTACATTTAATGCTCAAAAAGATGCACTGAAACAGTGACATCAAAAAGGACTTGAAAAAGGGGCAAAACTATATTTTCTGATCATTTATGAAGATATTTTAGCAACTGAATATCCAAACGATAATAATAAATTGCTAAGCGTAATCAAACGTAAGAAGAAATTACATAAATCTATAAATATCATAAAAAGGAGAAATTAAAACAATTTCAAAAGAGAAATGCTAAAAACATTCGTAGTAACAATCCATTTTTTTACGAAATTGGTTGCAAATATATCATTTTGATGCTTATAAATGCCGGATTTTTTTATGAACAATTATGAATTTTTATAAGAAATCTGCGCAAATTTACATAATTTTTGGCTACTTTGACATTTTTAGATCCTGAGAAGGAAGCCGAAAGATACACACTGATTATTCTAGAGTTCTTTACTTATGTTTCTTGTTTATTCTTCGTATATTTCCGTGCCAGCGGGAATAGAAAATCAAAAATTAAAAAAGTGACTAAAATGTGAAAGTTTGTTTTATTTTTGACAAATTTCCCATATGTAGAACCCAAATTGGAACTGGAAAATATTTTATAATTACTCTAATATTTTGGTCTTATGTAACTTATGTACTCTTTCAGTTTTTCTGTGCTAGAGCGAAAAAAAAAAACTGAAAATTAAAAATATTACTGAAATGTGAAAATTTACTACATTTTTGGCTAAAATTGCATATTTCGACACACAAGTGGAACCGGAAAATATTTATTGATTGTTTTGAAATTTTTTGTATATATTACTGATACCACTTCACAACTTTTCTGCGCTAGGGAGAAAATAATTTAAAAAAAACCTTTTTTATACTCCGCCCTACTCAGCAACGTATATAAATCTCATAGAATGTTAAATAGTTAATTACAATTAAATAGCGCACCAAACAATATTCTCCCTCTTTCATTATGTAATGGAATACTTTTGTGTGGCCTGGTAAATATTTAAAATGTTCTTTGCACCACAAATTGTGCAGGATATACATTATAATGTATACTTCTTAGATGCATATCAATTTTATTATGTTCGAGTCAGTTTAACACCATTAAAATACATTTGAAACATTTCCCCATTGATCGTAATGTAACTGAATACTTTTGATTGTCCCTGTAATTGATCTATGCATTCAATTTTCATAAAATTTAAAATAACTCGACAAAATTATGCAATATTTTTATATTTTTTAAATTTCAAACGATTCGGTTGGGAAGTTTTAGTTTTGTTATATGCGGACAGACGGACAGACGGACCGACAACTATGGGTGCTATGTATTTACATAATTACGAACACACCTACAAACAGATAGCATCCCAATAACGAATATTTAGTGTTCAGGCAATTCAGTAATTAAAAATTTAGTAATTATTTAGTCTATACAAAGAACTCAGAAACGTTTCCAAAACTTTCGAATAGCAACAAAAATGACAACAACAACGAAAATCCGTTTCAAAGATGTTTAATCTAATCTCTCAAATTTATTCATTTGTGAACTTTTGAAAACTAAATTATCGCTTTTCGAACTGCGGGGTGAAAAGGAAGAGGTTATATTTCATTTCTTTATATTGTACTTATTATATTAATATTTTTAGAAACACTATTTTTATTTTGAACCTGTACAGTTATAGTAATTTAAATCTTCCGTTAATAATCAAGTTGGAAATTGCAATGAAGCGTAGCAAATGAGGTGCGTTCGTACGATAACGAAGTTTTAAAAATATCAGTCTCATATATCAATCTCATAAAATTGTAAAAAATTAATTACAATTAATGTGCGTACCAAATGATGTTCTTCCTATACCATTATGCAATGGAATACTCTTGTGTGACCTTGTAAATCAATAATAAATGCTCTTTGCACTACAGATTATGCAAAACGTATATTATAATATGTACTTTGTAGATGCATATCAATTTTATTATGTTCCAATCAGTGTAGCACCATTAAAATTCATTTGAAAAAAAATTCCTCTTTGACCGCAATGTAACGTATTACTTTTGTTTGTCCCTGTAATTGAACTATGCATCCGATTTTGAATAAATTTGAAATGACACGACACACTTATGTAACAATTATGTATTTTAAATTTCAAACGATTCGGTTGTGTAGTTTTTGAGTCGTTATAAGCGGACAGATAGATGGACAGACAGACGGACGGAAGGACTGAAGACAACTACAGGTGCTACGCATTTACATAATTACGAACGCATCTAAAGAGACCTGTAACTTTTATGTAAAACCTTATTTTATTCATGAGAAGTATAAAATATTATTTACTTCGCACAAAAAAACATAGATTTTACAATACTAATCATGTCTAAAATTTAAAAAGAAGTTTTTGTCATAATTTTTCTTATTCCTAGCCAAATGCCTCTCTATTAATTTAGTTTCACTAATTTTGTATTTCTTGGAAATTGCTAATAGCTTGCCCGGATGCTTTGAAACAGAAGCATATTCGCGTGCAATATTCTTACTCTTCCGTGAAATTGTTTTACGAATAGTTTGGCAAAAGTTTGCTTTAGAGCATAATTATTCACTGTGAGTAATATCTATACTTCTTTAAGAACTTTTAAATAAAGTTTCAATAAAAAACTCCTACAGCACAATATCAACTCATAGAAGATTTAATCGATGAGACACTAAAATATTTATAAGAATATAACTTGAGTTTTAAAAACTAACAAAAACTGACACTTCTGGTTATGAAATAACTAGGAAAATTAAATAAATTTAATGTGCTATTTATAACCTTTAAAGTATTTTAAAATAAATTTATTGTAAATGAAATAATCTTTTCAAATAAAATTCTATATATTCCTGCAAACTAATTTGTGTTATATTTATAAAAATATTAACCCCCTTTAATGTTATTTTTGCTTTCGTTGTTTCAAATAATGATTTTAGAGATTAAATTTTGTAACGCAAATGTAAACGTATAGCTATTTTTAATAATATCTAATCATATATATTTTTAATTGCTAAAAAGAGTAAAATAAAAAATTTTAAATCAATAAAAATAATTTCTTATACTTTTATAATTGTTTCATAGTTGTTTATACGTTTCGACGCTATTATTGATATTAAGAAAAAAATAAGAATGTTCTATATTTAATCGATCTCTTAATATGAAATTCAATGATGTTTCAAATTATTGAATTTCAGATGATACAACTTAGAGTATTCTCATTCATTTGGACAATGGGTTCCATATTGTTGAAACATATATAAAGTTTAATAAAAGTTTCTAGTATCCAGAGAAAAAAAATAGTTCTTAAATCTGTATGTTATATATTTTTTATTTTTATTTATTTATTTATTTGAAAAGTTTCTTTTAAATTATTTTAAATTATTGCATATTCTTTACTGTCTTAATTTTAAAATATGTATATTGATCAATATTATGTTAGAATTCTTAATCTAATAGTTTAATCATTGCATACATTTTTATCAGTGCATAATTTCTTTTTCTAAAAATTTTAATCTGTTAAAAACATCATTTTTCTTAAAAGAAAAAAATATATTTATTTTACGTTTTCTGAAATTTGATACTTGTTTTTCAATGTAATTTTTTTTTTATTAAATGTTTTATTCGATAATTCAGCATGCATATAGCGAGTCCGAGCACGTGTCTTGTCCCACTGTAATATTATATAAAATTTCTGCAGTCAATCTATAATGAACTTCTTACTTTTACGCCCCACCCCCTTCTCTCTCTAATTTCCCATTGGTTGAGAAATGAATCACTTTCCTAGATGAGAGTCATTTCTAAAATTTATTTGGTCGTAGTGTACCTCACACTAGAAATTCTGCGTTTATAAGCTTTTTAGACAAGACTAACTTAATTTCTGATTTGTTTTCGAGTGTTTCAAAATCTGCTAATAGGTGTGTGAAAGTTCTGAAGGGTATTGAATTATTTAAAAATATGATCACACTGTTTAACTATTTTATTCTGAAAAGTAAACAGTTCCATTATGATTACTTTTTCTGAATTTCTCAGCAAGTGTGAATTCTTTTCTATTGCCATAGTTGGAGAATAAAAATACTTTAAACGCCGATTGGGTATATTTTCACTGGAAAAGGTACATGAACGCTCACTCGTTGCCTTAATATATTTATTTTCTAAATCATGGGAATAATGAAGCGACTGCCAAGGAATACTTGTGTGATTTATTACAGTTGGCCATTTTCTGTTATGTTAATCCTAAAATACGTATTAGTTTTGTTAACTTCCAAAAATAGTACAACAATTCATTAGTTGCCAGTGTTCTGTAAGGTTAATGCATCTGGTTACAGCTTCCACTATTTTGAAGGAAATTTTATGTATATAAATTAATTAAATAATTAAATAATTTTGTGTATATAAAAATGTAGTTTCATTGCTTTAATATGCTATAAAAAACAAATAATAAATGAAAGAATATATTCAATTTCAATAAATTCATTTCAATCAAAATGGTACACTGCTAACACCTTCGGGACGAGCGACCGATATACGTGCCATTTAAGGTGTTTAGCAACCTCCATTATCTTCTCTAGATTTTTTTAAATGTAAAGTTTACCATTGTACCCATTTACTATATTGTAAAGTTACCGCAACATTTTCAAGATTAAAGTAAAAAACATTTTCTGTTTAAAAAAACCGGTAGTAAAAAATTGAAAACTACGCAAAAGGCCCCTCTTCGAGAAGGAGTTTAAAATATCGTGAAAAATTATCCCTGTTTTTAAAAGCTATCCTTTTCTGACTAATGATAGAGATCTAAAAATTCCTATAGACCTTTCTCATTGGTCAGAAAATAGATAACCTTTGAAACAGATGTAATTTTTCACGTTATTATTAACAATGTTGGATATTACATGTGCACAATTTTACAACTGTAATACATCCATAATTATGGTGTCTCACGCTAATTATAAAATTATAAATATTTTCTTTAAATTTAGTTCTTCATACAGAAAAGTGCGAACGACAATAATTGAAAAAGGTTCGTTGAAATGTGCTCAAATAACTATTTCGTACCGTTAAAAGTTTCGTACCTTTAGAAATTAAAACATTCATATGCTTAATTTGCAAAACAAATTGAAAAATAGCAAAGAGTGGAGAAAAAGTCTCTGTTTCTAGCAACCAAAAATATTATAAATTTAAATATAGTTTTTTAAATTTTGATTTTTTTTTGTAATAACATTTAGATTATTTAAACTTGATATATATACAATACGGGCTTATTAAATAGATGCTTTCTTTATTAAATTTGAGATGCTTCATTTATTAAAACTATAAATATTTTCCTTAAATTTAGTTCTTGATATAGAAAAGTGAGAATGGCAACAGACAGAAAAGCTTCGTTGAAAAGTCTTGAAATAACTATTTCGTATCTTTAAAATAAATGTCCCTTAGAAATTAAAACATTCATATGCTTACATTGTAAAACAAATTGAAAAGTAACAAGCAGAGGAAAAAAATCTTTATTTCTAGCAAACAACGATATAATAAGTTTAAATATAGTTTTTCAAATTTCAATTTTGTTTGTAATAACACTTAGTTTATTTAAACTTGATATATAATGAATAGGAATTTATAAAATATATGCTTCTTTTATTCAATTTTAGTTTTCTGAGCATACATAGAAGGAACATAGAATGTAACAATCCCAATTTTTTTCCTACATCATACATGTTAACTCTTCCTTTAAAATGCAGCATATCAGCGCCAGTGGTTATGTACTTTACAACAAAATTTAATCAGCAAAAACAAATGTGAATTTCTAACTGAATCTGAAATATTATGAAAATCCATGCATTAGTTATTGAAATAGAACACTTGCGGAAATCGTAAAACATTCTCCATAGCAATATCATCTATAAAACTAATTACTCAGAAATAATTGAATACATTCTCTGAAAATTTATGTATCAGTTCTTCAGATAGACCTATTGCAATGATTATGAATAAAGCAGTATAACACAATCCCCTGCTCTATGATATACGCCAAAAAATAATCTGCACCAAAATCAATGAAGGATTAACTGAATCTGAAGTTTTATAAAAATACATGTATTAATTCTATTATGGAAATTTTGAAAAGACTGAATAGTAACTACACTTGTTGAGTGATTTTCTCCAAAAAATAACCAGCACCAATTTATATCAGGTACTTACTGAAAGAAAAGTTTTATTAAATTACGTTCAATAGTTCTTCAGATAGAGATACCACAAAATTTGAGTCACATTATACATACAGACAGACACAGAATGACAGGTACAAAATGCCACTGATGGATAATTTGTTTTGCGGGATTTCTGACCTCTAAAACGTGTCAACTCCACGAAAACTGGAATTTTAAAATTTTATTGAATCCAATGCTTTTTTCGTATAAAGATAGAAGAAAGTTAAAAAAAGTCTTAAATAAACCTGTGTTGAAATATATGTTTATTAATATAAAAGAGATATTTTTATTTTCAAGCTAAAAAATAATTAATATGACGAAAGGAAAGAATATACGTATACAGTAAAAAAAAATCTTTAAAAAAGGGAATTTGATAAATTATTCTACAGATATTAAAATAAACATACTGAGATTACCTTAATGCAATGTCAAGGGATTAAAATATATTTTTATTTTAAATATGCGTTCTGAATTAATAAAAACGCTTTAATCTTACAAAAAAAACTCATAAATAAAACAAATAAATATAATGTATTTCAAGTATTTTTCCACGATGATTAAAACTTTCATTGTATTCTCGAGAGTTTAGTAATTTGCTTTTAACACCTTTTTTTGCAAGATTCTTTGTATTTTTTTTATTCTTTTTTATGAATAAAAGAAGTTTTTTAGCTCATTTATTTTTATTTAATGCCAATGTAATAATTTATGTGCTGAATTAATTTATTTCGGTTTATAATTTATTCTAAGCATTTCATCGAAAATATTTTGTACAAAACTGGATGTAACAATTATGCAATTTAATGTTAATGTTTAAGAAAAGACAAGCTGAATGCAAACCTATGGAACATATAGCAACTTTAATACAAGTTTCCTCAGAAACTATTCCATCGATTTTTATGAAATTAAAGATTTATATTCACTGGACTATGCCTAAGTTGTAAGGACACTTCTTTTCTATGATTAATATATATATTTTTTTGTATTAAACATACGGTAATTTTTCATAAAACTATCATATTTTAGATTTTTTTAAAGTATTGTTTTTTAACTATCTTATATTTATGTTCCAACAAGATATATGTATTTCCACCATATTATATTCATCCACAAAAAAAAAAAAAAAAAAAAAAAAAAAAAAAAAAAAAAAAAAATGAAATATTAATTTTTGATAAAATAAGTGCATGTTCTATCTTTCTGTTCTTATGCACAAAATAAAACTTCTTCTTCCAATAATGATAATAATAAAATATCGCAATTTAATTAGATGAAATTTGTATTATTTCGATAGTCTGTCTCAAAAGTTTAAGCCCTCTACAAATCTGATATTAAATAATTGAAGGAGAAAATGCTGTGGACTATTTTACTTATTTTTTCCTTATTCTTGAAGAAACGCTTTTTCAAAAGCTTACTTGCAATTTTTTTTAGAAACGCGGGATTGGCCATGTGTAATTACGTTGTATAACAGCATATTGTACTTTTAAAAAAGTAGAAAGGTGGACAAAAATTATTTCTTCCCGTTTTAAAAATGTTAGAATTTGAAAGTTTTTAAATTTAAATTGCAAAATAAAACTGTTTCTGAAATCGCAAAAGTTTTAAATCTATCAAAGCGCGGTATAAACTTTTCATACATTTAAAAAACGGACTTTTTTTAGAAAAACAAAACAATGCAAGTACTCTCTAGAAATTACAATTTTAAGCAAAAACCAAAATGTGGATGACCACGTATGGCATCTTTTCAGCCTGATCGGAGAATGCGGAGGTTGGTATCTAAATAAAATACGGTAAATTAAAAATAATCTCAGTGTACAAGGTGTCCAATGACACTATACATAGACATATTAAAGAGTGTGATTACATCATACTAAAGAAAATGGCTCGCCAACTGTCTCTCTAATTAAGGTACCCTGGGGTAATAACGCCAAGTGCTTATATTTTGCATAATTCTGAAATAATCAGGTAAATGACTCCCATGTGCTCTACGCAGAAGGGTTTTGAGTCATATAAATCGCAAAAAACAGCTTCAAGTTAATTTGTTTCATTTTTAGGTCTTATTGTTTTTACAAGCAACTAAAATTAACGCTTGATCTAAAATTTGCGAGATAAGGTTTTTGATCTGAAGACTATATTTTTTATCCGGAAATACTTTGTTTATTACATAAATTTGTAGTGTATTTCATGTTATTTCAAATCGTTCTAGAAGATTTTGGATATCTTCTCGAGATAATTTGTAGTTTAGGATTTACTGCGCAATAAGTATCCTGGGGTAATAATGCCAGGGATTGGCGTTATTACCCCGGTTGATTCCCAACAGTGGACAAACTATATCCGAAAGGGGTTTATATATTAATATGGGACAGCATTATCATCATTTTTGAAATGGTAAGATTAAGGAGGGGGGGTGCCCAGTACTTAAAAATAATCTCTCTATTTTATTTTTTATTATATTATTACTATTTTTTTGTTTTACTAATGTAAAAAATAATTTTTAACTCTTGTAAATAAAACTATATCAAAATGTTTTCGAGATTCAAATTCGAACATCTTCAAAATCAGGTTTCTATTAAATTTCCACTGGATTGTTCAACTGAGTTCGAAATTTTAACTGTCCGCTTTCTCAGCGTTCGTTTTTCAAAACTTTATAAATTTAACCTTTAACTGATGTGACAGAAATTGTAACGTATGGATGTGATGCGGTTTGTGAGACCACAAAATTGAAAGATGAATAAAAGGCGGGAATAACTAATAGGATTGTGTTTTTGTACTAAACTTTTTATACAAGAGTATTATACTTAATATTCACCTATTTAGTCTCTGGTGATAGTACTAAAATTCCAAATGAAACAAAATTTCGGTAGTGTTTGCAGTTAAACTGAAAATTACAAGTTAAACTAAAAAAATAAAAGAAAAATAGTGGTCTAGGAGACTGGTAACATTAGTTAAAGGTTAAAATGCGATCCATAATTAAAAATCATAGAATACTGTTCCTGCGCTAAACTTTTTGTACAGAATTAATTCTAATTAAATTTAATCTATTCAGATATTTTTATCAATATTACGAGAACTCGAAACGAAAGAGAATTTCAGTTGTAACTATAGTTAAACTGGAAAATACAAATTAAACGCTATTTTTTGGGGGGGGGAGGGGGTACAGTGTTCAGTCAGATTGCTAACAGCAGTTCAAGGTTAATTTTGTTGCTAATATAGAGATGATATATAACCATATGAATTATGTATAAAATTGAATAAGAGATCTCTTTGGGATAATATTTTTTAATCAAAAATTTTATTCAATTTATTAAAAATTTATTAAAGCATGCTCTTTAAAATGTTGACAATTTAACTGTAGGTTTGGAGAATCCGCATTAGTGTGGAGTTATGGGTTAAAAACTATTTACTAGATTACTATAATAATATTAACCCTTAAGTGCTGTGACAAAAATTGTCGTATAACTTATTGTGAGCAGCCTGTCAGACCGCTTAACACTAGAATTACCGCATTTCGTGTATACCTAGAAATACCGGAGTGGGTCACATCTGACCCATGGCTTTTAAAGACACAATTCTTGTTTTATATGGAAGATAAAAAGACACAATAATTATTGACGGTGAATACAATGATTTTTTTATTAATATTTAATACAATATAATATTTAGAATATCACATAATATGAAATTTTGAGAATAAATACCACAAAGAAATTCTTTTATTTCTAATTTTTTAAAAACGCTTTGAGATTTTCATACATTTTTAGTAATATGTATACATATGATTTATCGATTTAAATTGTGTAATAATGTTCCTACAGAAAAATTTGATATTCAAATACAATAAATTTAAATATATATACACATTCGTGATTTTTTTTACGTATATTTTTACATTTTGTGCAGTTTACTGTCTAATCAGTTCATATAAAATGGCATGCTCTTTTTTCTTTTTTTCTGTGCATAATGCACACACAAGTTAGCAGTTTCCGCAAACAGTGCTCGTTTCTTTGCCTTACCATTGCTTTATATGGCAACATTTTTCATTTGTTTGAAATTTCAGTTCTGGTGCGTGGACGGATATCTTCACGTTTTTTTGCAATGCTTTGATCAATAATTATAGCAAGAAGACTTTTCTACTGATATTAGAATCTGTTGTATCTTTAAAAACTATCGAGACATTTATGACCACTGGATCTTGAATCAGATTTTGCATAAGGCAGAAGATATTGAACACCTGCCGTTCTATCGTCCATATAGTTTGATGTTCCAAATCACTTCAGAAAGTGATTTATTTTGTATTTTTCTCACTTTTTAGAATTATTTCGAAAAAGCCAATGCTTTTATTTTTAATTTTCTGCAAGATACTTACAATTTATTTGTGTCTCTTAATATTTCTCACCGCATTTGTTTGGCTACTTTCATTCAGCTTGCTACTACATGTATTGGATTCGAACAATGAAGTTTTGCTGTTATTTTTAAGAAAAATTGTTTCGTCATTTATGTCACGATTGTCATCAGATGATAACAATATTAACTTAGTCACTAAATTTCTTCTTTAAAGTCATTTAAAGACAATTCACGTAACAATTTTAAAAAAAATTCGTTCAAGAAACCTCCGTAGTGATGCCTTTACTATAAATGTGCTAAGGTCAAATGCCACAAACATTTTTTTTTTTTTTTGTCCGTGTAGTTATTGAGAGTCAAAATATTTTTTTAAGTTACTTTTTATGGTATAAGATAAAAAACAACTATTTACATCATTCTTACAGTAGTTTAAAATACCATAAAAACTCACATTTACCTTTCAAATGCATAACAGATATGTGATCATGCCCCTCCCCCCGCGCCTGTACATACGCACATTCCTTTCCCTCTTTTGTAAAAAGTAAGTGTGGAATATATCTTTACACTATTTTTATCTTATTGAAAAATATAGAGTTGAAATCCTTGTTGAAATTAAAGTAAAATGCAATTATTTTGTTTGGGTCAGCGATGACCCAGCATGGTAATTCTAGGTATAAAGATTTATTTATAAAAAAGTTTTCATCCAATTTCAACGAAATTCGTGCTAAAGTATTATACTAAGTATTTATGAAAAGTCAATTAGTTTTAAAATTTTAATTTGAAAAGCAACAGTGATACGAGCGAAAGACTACGTCTTGGGTCACGGATGACCCGCCTCGGTAATTCTAGTGTTAATCTAACGATGAATAAAATGTTAAATTAACTTTTAGAATATTGTCTTTGTATTGAATCTTATATACAGGACTATTATAAATAAAATTCAGCTATTCAAAAGTTTCTAGAGATAGTAATAGGACTCCAAATGAAACAAAAATTTCCCAGTATCTATAGTTAAACTAAAAATTGCAAAATAAACTCTGAAACTTGAAAAACTCAGCGGTATGTGAGACGCTAACAGCAGTTAAGGTTTAACAAAAATATTTATTACATATAACTCTAGTTAGTATAAAACTTCACATGGTTAAAATATTACATTATGAATGATTAAAACCACGCAATGTTTCTTATAATCATATTTAAGCGGGTCTTTTTAAGCAAAGAAAGACACAGGGTGTTATATTCTGTTGAAGCTCCCCCTCACTTCTTTTTCTTTCACTTTCACAAAAAATCAATATTTTCTATCGCATAGAATGCATACATGGGAATGTAAATATTGATTCAAATAATCCGTGCAATGTTTCTAATAATTCTATTTAAATGGACATTTTTAAGCAAAACGTAACTTAGAATCTGTTCTTATTTTGCCTCCTCCCCCCGCCACCACCACAGCTTTCTTTTTCTTTCAGAATCACAAAAAAATTGTACATTTTCAATAGCTTAGATTGCAGTTTGTCGATTTCTAGAGCTGTAAAGTTTGTATTTTTAGAATTGGGTAATCTACATGCCATTATTCCATCTTATTTTATAGTTTTGTTTGCATGGCGTTATTACCCATATAGGTGGGTATTAACGCCAAATAGCATTGGTCAAGAAAAAACGCCATTACATTTTATGAATACATATCTGTTAAATTATTTTATTTTAAGGTGGTGTGGGGTAATAACGCCAGGCGGGGTAATAACGCCAAGTGCTAATATTTTGCATAATTATGAAATAATCTGGTAAATGACACAAATGTGCTCTGCGCAGAAGGGTTTTGAGTCATATAAATCGCAAAAAACAGCTTCAAGTTAATTTGTTTCCTTTTGAGGTCTTATTGTTTTTACAAGCAACTAAAATTAACGCTTGATCTAAAATTTGCGAGATACGTTTTGTGATGTGAATACTATTTTTTTATCCGGAAATACTTTGTTAATTGCATAAATTTGTAGTACATTTCATGGACTTCCAAAATATTGTTGAAGATTTCGGATATCTTCTCGAGATAATTTGCAATTTAAAATGTACAGCGCAATAAATATAACGGGGTAATAACGCCAATCCTTGGCATTAATATCCCGGTTGATTCCCTACAGTGGCCGAGCTACATCCTGAATACTAATTCAAATAAACGCAGTTAAAACTGTGCAATGTTTCTAATAATTCTATTTAAGCGGTCCTTTTTAAGCAAAAAGAAGCTGACAGTCTGATATTCTTTTGCCTCATCCTCCCCCCCCCCCCACACCACACCTTTATTTTTCTTACACTTTCACAAAAAATTGAACATTTTCAATAGCTTAGAATGTAATTTGTCAATTTCTAAGTTTGTAGAGTTTGTATTTTTAGAATTGGGCAATCTACATGCAATTATTCCATCTTATTTCATAGTATTGTTTGCATGGCGTTATTACCCATATAGGTGGGTATTAACGCCAAATAGCATTGGTCAAGAAATCACGCCATTACGTTTTATGAATACATATCTGTTAAATTATTTTTTTTTATATAGATAGTCAATGAGTTGCTGTATCAGATCCTATATTTGTTTGAAAAATACAATCTAAAACTAAGCCGTGAAAATTGGTAGAACCTTAACGTGGCGTTATTACCCCAGGGTACCTTACATCACAAACAGGCAAGAATGAACTGGGCTAAAAAAACACATGTCCTACGGGGACAAATGGCTTATTGTTTTTATCAGCGATGAGATAAAATGGAACTTAGATGGCCCTCATGATAATAACGCGCATTGGTTTGATTTGCGAAAGGAAACAATGGCATTTTTCAGCAGGCAGCAAGGCAAAAAATCCGATATGGTTCGGGGGGCATTTGGATTTAATGGCTAGACATCGCTAAGATTTCTGAAAGGAAGACAAGATTCAAAAGTGCATCGACATACTCAGTAGCGGCTCATCAAGAGGTGCTGCATAAATTTATTCACACCACTAAAATTGTATGGCAGTTTCAGTTTTATTTAATCAACAAAATTTGTCTAATAAATAATATTAAAGATTCAATGAAATTTTAGTGGCGTGAAAAATCTGATGCAGCACTCCCTGACAAGCCGCTACTGGAGATACTGAAAATCAACATTTGCTTCTATTTGTTGACATTTTGGGGGATCCTCAATGGATTATGTATAAGTCAATGCCTCAATCCATGAATCATTTTCCATAAAACTTTGGCTTTCTCAGAAAAATGTTAAAGTTCTTGACTGGGTAGCTTTAAGTCCAGATTTAAACCCGACTGACAAAGTCTTGGGTATTTTAACCCGCCAGGTTTACGGCAATGAACAGCAATATGATTCTATTCAAGCATTCCAAGAACCCATTGTGAAAACATAGTACTCTCTGCCACCAGAAACCTTACAAAAACTAATAATTTTGATGGATGCGTGTTTATTAGAACTAATCCGAAATCACGGAAAAATAATTTTTAAGTAAAAGTTTTGTAACAATTATAAATCTGGTTGTTTTTGACACTGTGCATAAACTTTTGAGACAGTTTTATTTTAATATTTTTTATTATATATTTTTTCCATTATGTAATTAATTTTTTTCTACTTTTGATATCAATTATTTAAATAATGTTGCGTAAATAAAAATGTGTTATTCAGTCTAACATCTTATAATTCTTTGAAAATCGACATTGTATTCTTGTGATTAAACTTTTGAGACAGACCTTTTGCACGGCACTTAGGAAATGACGATCGTTTGTGATAACGTTTAAACATATAAACATAAAAAGAAAAATATATCTTAAAGTTAATTTCTATGAGAGATTAGTATGGGATATTTATAAAACAAAGTCTTTAATGTAATCTCTCTGTCTCACACATACACACACACACACACACACACACACAAAAAGAAATTAAATAACTCACGCTCGTAAATCGATGACCAAAGTCAATGATTTTTTTTTCATAATCAATATAAAATTCTCATTTTTGAGAAAAACTCTAGTATCATACACATGAAGTAACTGATGCTAATAAAAGATCCCTGACTTCTCGGCCTACAGAAAAAAGTATATTTCAAAGTTAAATGCTTATTTCAATAACAAAATCTGAATCAAAATTAATGATAAATTCAATTTAACAATTTTATCTAGCATTTTTGGTGATTTTTTGCTTTCAATTTCTTGTAAGAATTATTTGAATCAGAATCACGTTAATACAATAGTTTTTTTTTCGAGCCCTATTTCCCAGTCTTCTCACTGTACCACACTTTGATCGGACACCTCGGTGCTACTCAGCCGTCAAATTTTGAAATGAAAACAACTTAATGTCCTCACACGTCTTCATATCGACGGAAGATGTAACTAGCAGCTTCATTCCTTCTTCAAGCCTGGGTGTACGAGCATGAACACAACCACGCGGAATACCCCTAATTGCATGCCTCAATGTTCCAATTATCCCAAAAAAGCATCTTCCAATTTTAACCGGTTTGGTTGTTATGACGTTATGTAACTTTTAAGTTGTGTAAGAACTCTTCTTATACGTTATTACAACAATATTTATGTCTAAAATTTTAGGAAATTTTTTGACATAAATTTTGTTTTTTTCTGCTCAATTGGCTCTTCCTTAATTTAGTTTCGTAATTTTGTATTTCGATGAAATTGCTAATAAGTTGCCTAGGTGCTGTGAAGCAGCAGCATATTCGAGTGCAATATTCTTACTCTCCCGTGAAATTGTTTTAAGAATACCTTGACAAGAGTTTGCTTCAGTGTATCATTATTCACGGTGAGCAATATTTGCACTTCTTAAAAGAGCTTTTGAATATACAGCGTACCTAATATACAAAATGAACACATAATAGATTTTAAACAATGCAATACTAAAGTATCAATAAAAACCTTGAAGAGTTTAAAAAAATAATGAAATTCAGTTTAAAAGACAAATATCAAAGATTAAAAAAAAAAAGTAATAGATTTAATATGAAATTTAAATACTTTTCAAATAAACTGACCGCAAATGAAATTATTTCTGATAAAAATTTATTTATTCAGATAAAAAAAAAATAAACCTACATTAAGATTTATACAAATACTTCTTGACTGTAATGAGATTATTATTATTTTTTTTGGTTGTTGTTATTTGAAATGAATATTCACTTTAGAGTTTAAATTTTCTTTTTTGAAAATAGAAATATATAACAAATTATAGCATTCTGTAATAATGTAAATCTTTTAATTGTTAAAATAGATAATATAAAATTTTAAAAAAAGTAAAAAGTGTTTTACAGAACTTTCTGCATCTTTCGACACTATCGAACCCAGGATCAAAATAAATAATTCCTGTAGTACCTTTTTTTAATTGGTAAAAGCAGCTTTAACATAAAAACTTTAATAACAATAAAGAAAGTACTAAAAGTAATAAAATTTAAAAAAAATTATAAATAGTAAAAAAAAATCAATACTGTTTACACATTTAGATTCTGTTGAAGTCCACAAATAAGGATATTATAAAATTGCAAAATCTAAGAGAAAGAAATTGAATATTTACGTTTCAAATAATTATTTTATAGAAAATTCTTATTTATTTTGATAATTGTTTCGGCGTAGCTGAAACAAGTAAACACAACAATAAAACCCTTTTTACTGTTTCTAAAGTTTTATTTCATACTTTTTAACAATTAAAAGAAGCGTAAAAGTACATGTCAAAATAAATTATATTTGTTATAGTAACATCGTGAAAAAAATAAAGCGGTTATTGAACATATATCTGAATAATACTTATATTTTACGTGGTGGTGTAAAGAACAAATCATTCTCAAACCATTCTCAAATTCATGGAGCAGTACATGTGCACTATTTTGCAACTGTAATACATGCATGACGTGGCTGCGTCAACAATTCTTGTCCCTAGTGTATATAAAACACATTTACTGCGATGGTTCATGTAGAATATCTAAGACTAATGTCTTAGATTCATATATTCTGAATTTCAGAACTGTAGCTGCTATATTAACATATGTTTGGAAGACGAAATGAAAAAGGAGGCGGGAGGGTTTGGAGCTCACAGAGATAGGTATCAGATAGTGGATGAGATGTTGCTATTGTAGTTTGGACACGGGATCATAGTGATTGAGCCATGTCTAGTCTGCGGTCACAAATCTAACACCTTAAGCCCCAAACCTTTCATTCAACCAATCATTCACTGATTATTTGTTATAAAAAGTAAATCGGCTTCTGGAGAAAAACCCACTTCTACAGTGCGCCATTAACTATCATCACATCTTCATGAAAGCGGCAGCGAACGTGTTAAAACTTTACTCTTCCGTCCAAAAATATGTTAATATAGCAGCTATGATTCTGAAATTGAGCATATAGGCATCTAAAAACTGTGCTTCGATATTCCAAATCAACCATCGCAGTACAAGTATTTTATGTAAGCTGTTGACGATAATTGTAAAACATCCGCCTATAACGGTGCACATAACTTTCAACGATAAATGTTTTATTACAAAATGCGTATAAGTGCGAACTATGATTGACAAAATATGCATTTGTATTCAGAAATATTCTAATAGCTCGTTTTTAACGTAAAAATTGTCTTACAAAGCAGGAAAATATAGACAGTGTCAAAAATAATGAAAAAGTCCAAATTAAAATATCTTTTTTTCTAACAACTAATCATACAGTTATTTTTAACGTAATGCTTTAAATTCAGATTTTTCATTGTAATATAATTTAGGTACTTTAAATACGAAATACTACAAAACTAAAATGTTAAGTTGGTAATTTGATTCTCAACATTTCAGATTTCGGCGCAATTACAAAACAATATTTAGGAATAAAATCCAAAACGAGTCGGTATTCAAGTATATGTTCGTTATTGAAAAATTTTTTCTTTTGTAGAAAATAGTAATAAGAATAATGGATAATGAATATTAGCAAGAATGTCGTATAAGAAAAAACACTATTTAAAAAAAGGTATGTAAAATTGAATTCAACAGATATTATAGCACTCATATTCTGATTATCTTAATTAAATGATACACAAAAAACTATATTTCTACTTTGGATATATATATATATATACTGGTGTCCAAAAGTTAAGAATAATTGGTAATTAAGTAAGTAATGAAAGAAATATAAATCGAAATGTGGTGAAACTCCAGGTGTGCAAACAAAATATTACGCGTCATATGTTTTCGCGAAGAGTTTTCCCCGAAATCGAACAGGAGACCGTCAACAAATTGAAAAAGGACGAAGATCTTTTGGATAACCTTGTCAAAACTAATGTAGCAAAAGCGTTCAAACTGCACATTATGATTAAGTGGCTTATTGTAATGTACTGCGTTTATTTTTATAAGGATAGCATTCATACTCGTAGAGAAATTAAGGTTTTTATAAAAACAGTCGTAAGTTTTTTGATAATAATTTGCAGAGTTCTTAATATAAAATAATGTTCTTTTCTGAAAATATGACAAACATCATTGTACACAATACCCTGCCATCAGAATTTAAAAATAATAAAAATTGTATGAAAAATGAGTAGGTTTAGTAAATAATTTTTCATTGCACATGCGTCAACGATATAAAAATTTTATTTGCATATTGTGTTAGCTAAATGTAAAGAGCAACTTCTGTAAAAGTTTCAAAAAATAGCTTGAAAATTCTGAAAATTATCGCCTATAGAATCAACTCAAAATCCGTTATTCCTAAAAGGAAGAAAAATATCAGGGGTGTTATCCAAATACAGTTGTACGTGCAATATTGTCTCGGCACGGAACAATGGAATATGGATATAGCCCCTCATCTTTTTGCTTCATTAGGGAATAAAATATTTTGATCTCATTCTATCAACGATAATTTTCAGAATTTTTAATCTATGTTTTTGAGACTTTTACAAAAGTTACTCTACACATTTCACTAACGTAATATGCAAATGAAATTTTAATAGAATTCACGCATGCGCAGTAAAAAATTATTTAGTAAACCTGCTTATTTGTCCTACAATTTTTATTATTTTTTAATTCTGATGACAGGGTATTGTGTATCATGATGTTTGTCATATTTTCGGAAAAGAACATTATTTTATATTAAGAACTCTGCAAATTATAAGCAATCAACTTAGGACTGTTTTTATAAAAACCTTAATTTCTCTACGAGTATACATGCTATCCTTATAAAAATAAACACAGTACATTACAATAAAACACTTAATCAGAATGTGCTGTTTGAACGCTTTTGCTACATTAGTTTTGACAGGGTTATCCAAAAGATCTTCGGTCTTTTTCAATTTGTTGACGGTCCCCTGTTCGATTTCGGGGAAAACTCTTCGCGAAAATATATGACGCGTACTATTTTGTTTACACACCTGGAGTTTCACCACATTTCAATTTATATTTCTTTCATTACTTACTTAATTACCAATTATGCTTAGCTTTTGGACACCGGTATATATATATATATATATATTTGTATATATATATAAATATATATACATATATATATATATATATATATATTATATAAATGTATATATATATATATATATATACAGGGTGTTTCGCTACCAGACCGACAAACTTTGAGGGGTGATAGTAGAAATGAAGACAAACATTATTAAATAGGAAACCATGGGGCCAAACGTCTTCCATAGGAGCTTGGGCCATAAAAGTTTAAGGTCCAAAACTTCAAACGATTGTAAAAAATGGAAAAAAGGGTGGATTCGTTCGCCGTTTTCGCTAAAAACATTCTTTATATCACGTTTTGTTTGTAAAAAATTTTTAAAGGTTACATTCAAAAATTGTCGATAGAGGGCGCTTTAGTCTTTAGTGTAACAAACAACTTCTTTTTACCCTTATTTTGTTCTCGGGGTTGAAATTATTCTAAAGTTTAGACTTTAACTTAAATTTTAAGCCCAAAATCGGAATCATTGTTATCGGGTAACTAGCGAAAATTGAACTGTAAACAGATGAGGGGATTTTGAACTCTCATAAACATTTGACAAATAATCGATTTTATTGCGGTTTGCTTGTAGGTTATTCCCATGGTAATTATTTTGCTCAAAATGACACACAGCATTGGTGTCCCCATTTTTTGTTAGAGGGCGCTTCCGAAACATTTCCAAAATTTCAATGGCATTACTCCTGGATGTTTTACTACCAGACTAAGATACTTCCAGCAAGTGTTAGGGACGCATAGACGACTCGGAATTACAATATAATGTAATGTCAAAAATATGGTTTTTTTTACGAGTTAGGGTTAAAAGAAGCAGAGAAAAAAGCCACTTGATATTTCTACAACACGTTCTGTTGGAACTTCTGGTAAAAGCACATGTTCCTCTTTCGCTGCGCCACTCTATAGCACGATGAGGCTCCTCCACATTTAACCAATGATGTCGAAAGTACCTCAACGTAACATGTTGATAGCGGTGAGTAGGTAGTGGTGGCCCGGTTCGTTGGCCTGCCAGATCGTCGCACTTACTTCATTATATCAATTACTTTTTGTTACCTACCTTTATTATATTATTGTATAATTGTTGTGTATTTTTTTAAATAAACATTGCTATCAGGGGCTAGTTGAGCTCAAACCAATTGGTAGCACCAACACCTGGCTCAATCTGAATCTGAATCTGTATGGACTTCTTCTGCTGGGATCAAATGAAAAGTTGAATGTATGAGACTCATGTACCGTCAGTGGAACCTGTCTTCTCGAATTTCTCTAGCTGCCAGAAAGCTATCCGAGATGTCAGGAACCTTTCAAAGCGAAAGGAATTGCATGCGACGCTGGTGTCAAACACATCCGTCTACTTCTGGTCGTAATTTCGGATACCTTTTGTATACTTCGTTTCACCTTTACTTAGCAGCTCTGAATATGCTACAAGAGCCGAATTGCAGCCGTTGCTATAGAAACCAGGATTTGCTTGAACAGCACAGGATTACTAACAAACAAGGGAAATCGCCATTTTGGCGGAAAAATATAATAATGAATCTGAAAAAATCGGCACCTTTCGAAGTTCTTATGAAATTAATTTTATTGCACAATCATTTACTAAAATAACGAATATTATTAAGTTTTTCTTAGTTTTACCATTTTTAAAATTTATTTCGACATTATTTTCTATTATATTGTTGATCTGTCTAACATTGCCCGGCCCACAAAATGTGAAAAATATTTAAAAATCTCGAAAAGTTAAAAAACATTACAGAAATTCCGGAAAAAACTTTATTGAAAAGCTAAATTTTTCTGAAATAAGCTAAAAAATTGAAACTGAATTCCATGCATTGTCATACTTCTGTAAAGAATTTTATGCAGTGTTGAATTCAGATATTTTTTCTCTGGGAGGTAACTCCGGGGGGATGTCCCCCGCGGGCCAACTCCTGAATTCAGACACTTTTCTCCGGGAGGGATTTCAGTGACTCCGGGGGGACATTATAGAGTCCCGGGGGAGTTGTACTTTTTGGCCATTGAAAACGCAAAATTTCAATTTTTCCGGGAGGGGAGACGTTTCATTGCTCCGGGGGAAAATGTCCCTCCCGGGCCACTTCTTGAATTCAATACTGATTTTCTGTGCGAATTTTGGCGTTTCGGTGTGATTTTTTTTAATTCGTAGAAGAGAGAGGGTACATTTTACGTATTTAAGCTCAAAATTTAAAACCTAAAACCGCTTACAAATGTTAAAAAGTGCCTCAAAATCAAAAAAAATTCTATAAATCGCACTAAAAAATCAAGTAAGATATATGTATAAACAGAATTTTAAGCGAATTTTATTTAAAAGAGGAAAGCATTAATTTTATTGAGTTAAAAGATTAAAGCCAAATTCTCCGAAAATCTATTTAAAACAGAAAATTTATTATTTATACCCAACCACTGGCAGATATCTGGAAAAAGCCAGGTTCCACGCCATCAGACAGTACCTCTCAACTTTAACGTATCTAAAATTATAGATATTTGGGTATAAAAATGTCATGATTTTTAAAAATTTAAATTATTTTATAAATTTTTTATCTTCGTCCTCGCCCCTGCTTTAAAATACACAATTTCTCAAAAATAGATTGTTTCCAAAACAATTAAATCTCTAATAATAATATAAAATGTTTTTATGCTTTAATCTTTAATCCTAAAATTATTATTATTATTTAGAAATTTCAAAAATTATGTAAACTCAAAATTAGTAATTTCATTAGTTATTAATATTCACTAACATTATGTAAATGAAAGTTTTACAATAATTATCGAAAACTATATTAAACACAACAAATATTTACGCCTATTAAAATATTTAAAAATTGCATTTAATTGCTAACACTGCTTAAAATTAAAGGGCTACTTCACTCATGCAAAAACACTTTAGTTTAATCTAATGGAAGGTTTTTTTTTAAATATCTCGTTTACATTTCAATATTTTATTTTTTAGGTACATTCGTAATTATGCAAATATATAGCACCTATAGTTGCCATTCAGTCCATCCGTCTGTCCGTCCGCATATAATAACTCAAAAACTACCCAACCGAATCGTTTGAAATTTAAAATATATAACTATTAGATAACTTTTCGAGTCATTTCAAATTTTATGAAAATCGGATGAATAGTTCATATACAGGGAAAATCAAAAGGATTACGATACATTACGGTCGATGGGGAAAAAAGTTTCAAGTGCATTTTAATGGTCTTACACTCTTTCGAACATAATAAAAGTGATATACATCTATGAAGTACATACTATTATATACATTCCATACAATCTGTGGTCCGAAGAATATTTGTTACTGATTTAAAGGGCCACAAAAAAGTATCCCATTACATAATTATATATCGAGACATTATTTCATGCGCGTTTTAATTATATTAAACTATTTAACATTTATGAAATTTATGTACATTGCTGAGGACTCCTACAAGTTATTTCCTTTATAATAAAAATCAGATAGTTTTTACACAGGGACACACTAAAGATTTCGGCTACTATACTGTATCTGAAATATTGTATACTATTACACCAAGATCTGATTTTTTAGGTATTTCGTAATTATATAAATACGTAGCACGTATAGTCATCGTTCAGTTTGTCCGTCCATCTGTCTGTCCGCATATAACAGATTAAAAACACCCAACCAAATCGTTTGAAATTTAAAATATATAATTGTTGCATAGTTTTCTAAAGTCATTTCAACTTTTATGAAACTCTGATATATAATTTAGGTAAAGACACATTCAAAATTATTCCATTACATTATGGTCAAAGGGGAAAAAAGTTTCAAATGAATTTTAATGATGTTACACTCATTCAAATATAATAGAACTGATATGCACTTATGAAGCATGAACTAAAATAAACATTATGTACAATCTGTGAAGCAAAATATATATTTTTTCAATTTACAAAAGTATTTCATTACATAATGGTATACAGAGAAACATTGTTTGAGGCTTGTTTTAATTGTATTAAACTATATCAAATTTTATGAAATTGATTAACGTTGCTGAGGTTTAATACTAGTTACTTCCTCTATATTTACAGGAGCACACAAAGAATTTTGACCGCTATACTGTATCCGAAGTTCTGTATACTATAACAGCAAGATCTGAATATTTTAAAAACTTTATTATAGTATACCGTATTTGATAGGCTTCACTTGCAATTTCCAACTTGTTTTTCTTACATTGGATAGCTGAGCTCGATCTTTACAAAGAACTTTTTTTTTTTACTTTTTAGATTTTGTCAGTAGGAATTTTTTTTCGAGGGGTGGGGGAGGAATTTTTCAATTTTCAGACTTTGAAAGTGTTTCGAAAGTAAAATCATCCAAGAAAAAAAAAACAATCCTAAAACAAATTTGAAAAGATAATAAGGGTCTTTGTGAAACTTGACCTCCAGTGTAGAATTCATGAGATGGCCTGGGGGGCATTCCTCCCCGGAACAATGGGACCCTGACCCCTTCCCCCGAAGTCGGAGAAATTCTCTCCGGAGAAAAGTATCTGAATTCAACAATGTCGATCTCAGCTATGAAATGCGAAGCTAATGATTTATAAATACTGAAATGCAAATTAAATAGTTTTTAAATTTTCTTCCATAAAAGTAATATTAGCGAGCGGGATTTTTTATGAATGAAGTAGTATCTTAATAATTATTAAACAATTGATTCGCCAAGTAGGAATATAATATTATTTGCTACAGTTTTATGCTTTAGAACTTATCATAAAAGCAGATGACTCGAGCGCTTAAAAAGCGCGCTTGTAATTTAACGTTGAAGATTGGTTCCTCGCCAAAGGAGAGTTTTTTTTACGCCAAGCTTTTTACTTTATACATACGCTTAAAATAGAAATTATTTTTGAAATAAATACTTTTAACAGAAAGATTACTTTAAATATGCGTTACAAAATCTCGAATTTATTAATTTATAAACATAACCATATAAATTTCTGCGAATTTTCACCATAAAATTAAAAAGTATCGGAGAACTATTTTCCACGGCGGAATGTTATTGTTTCTACCTTTCACAGGTGGAATAGAGTATAGTAAAACTTTTAACTAAATTGTTTTCTACCACATTGACGTGTTCCTGTTTCAATACCATTTCAGTTTCTTTTTCGCTGCTTCTTTTAACCACAACTCGTTAATAAGGCATTTTCAATGTTACATTCCTATGTGATTCCGAGTCTCTTTGCATCCCTAACACTTCCTGGAAGTATGTTGGTCTGGTAGTAAAATACACAGGAGTTATGCCCTCCATCAAAAATGGATACGCAAGAGCTGTAAGTCATTTGGAATAAAATAATTACCAAGGGAATGAACTACACTCAAACCGCAACAAAATCGATCAGTTTGTATAATGTTTATGAATGTTTAAAATCCGCCCCTCTGTTCACAGTTAAATTTTTCCCAGTTACCCGATCCCAATTTTTCTGATTTTGGGAATAAAATTTAAGTTAAATTCTAAACTTTAAAATAATTTCAATCCCATGCACAAAATAACGGTAAAAAGTAGTTGTTCGTTACTCTAAAGTCTAAAGCGCCCTCTATCGACAATTTTTGAATGTAACCTTTATAATTTGTTTTTTTAATCGTGTAATAAAGGATGATTTTAGTGAAAATTGCAAACGAATCGACCCTTTTCTCCGTTTTTTATCATCGTTTGAATTTTTGTACCTTAAATATTAATGGCCCCTAGCTCCTACTGAAGACGTTTGCGTCCCATGGTTTCCTATTTAATAATGTTTGTTTTCATGTCTACTATTACCCCTCAAAGTTTGTCGGTCTGGCAGCGAATCACCCTGTATATATACATATATACTGATTTTGTAAGAATGTGTTAATGTAAAAAAAAAAAAAAAAAAAAAAAAAAAAAAAAAAGATTTTTAAGAAAACAAAGCAACACAACAAAACACTGTAATTTAAATATGTTTCCTTGATGATATAAATATTCATTGTTTGTTCAAAAGTTTAATTGCTTGCTTTTAGCACCTTTTATTATAAAGATCACTAAGTGTACGTACTCATTTTATTCATAGTTTGAAACTCTAAAGCATTTATATTGACTATATTTTTAAAAGAGTTAGGGATTTCGAGTTAATGTTAAGGTATTATGAAAGAAAGTATTTTTTACAATAGATCTATGCATATTTCCTAACGCTCATCTAATACGAGGGGAGAAAGTATAGCTATTCTTTCTAGACCTAAACTGAAGTGATTAACACAATTTACCGCTTCCCCCTAATTCAGAATTTATTCCCTCCCCTTCCACTGGGCTATACATCTGTTATTATAAAAAAAAAAAAAAAAAAAAAAAAAAAAAAAAACATGTTTTTTATTAAAGTATAAAATAAATTTAAAAAAATAATGAATAATGAATGAAAAAAAAAAACTCTATTTAAAAAGGGTATGTAACATTGAATTATACATAGATTATAAGACTTCTATTCAGATTATCTTAATTAAATGTTATGCCGAAAAAAACATATTTTTACTTTGAATACATGTACTGATTTTATGAAAATGTGTTAATCTTACAAAAAAGGTTTTAAATAAAATGAAGCAACACAAGAAAACATTCTGCAATTTAAATATGTTTCCGGGATGATTAAAATATTCATTGTTTTCTCAAGAGTATAATTGTTTGCTTTAACACTCTTCATTATACAATTTTTTGTTGTTTTTCGTTTCATGAATACAATGTTACAAAATACGACATAAAACAGTTTGTTTAAAGGTTTTATTAGAAAAGATGTTCGAAATTACGACCAGAAAAAGTCCGGCAAGCTTGACAGCGACAGTAGATGGCGCTGTGATTTTTTGCGATAGATGGAGCTGAACGGTAATGCGCGTGAAAGTTTCTCTCTCGTTGCGCAGCTCTATGTGGTTCCAGCATTATCGGTCTCTTCCTCATTTTACCAATGATGTTCACCGATACCTCAACGTAACATATGGACAGCGGTGGATAGGTCATGGTGGCCCGGTTTATTGGCCTGCCAGATCACCGGACCTATCAAGTATGAGCTTCTTCTGCTGGGGTCACATGAAAAGTAGGGTGTTGAGATTCCCGTACCATCAATTAAAGACTTAGCAGTTCGTATTTCTGTAGCTTCCGAAAATCTATCAAAGATTCCAGGAATCTTTCAAAGGGTGAGGAGTTACATGCGATGCCGCTGTCAAGCGTGTCGAATTACTTCTGGTCGTAATTTCGAACATCTTTTCTAGTAAAACCTTTAAACAAACTGTTTTATGTCATATTAACGTCTTTCTGTTTCTCTGCTTGTTTCTGTTGTTTTTTTCTCTGCTTCCTTAAACCATAACTCGCAAAAAAGACATTTTCTACGTTACAGTCCTATGTGATTCCGAGTCGTTTTTGCATCCCTAACGCTTCCTGGAAGTATGATAGTCTGGTAGTAAAACACCAAGGAGTAATGACATTGAAATATCGGAGATATGTCGGAAGCGCCCTCTATGAAAAAAATGAGGACACCACAGCTGTGCGTCATTTTGAATAAAATAATTACCAAGGGAATGACCTACACGCAAACCGCAGCAAAATCGATTAGTTTGTCCAGTGTTTATGAGCGTTTAAAATCTCCCCCTCGGTTAACAGTTAAATTTTCGCTAGTTAACCGATCCCCATGTTTCCTATTTTGGGCTTAAAATTTAAGTTAAAGTCTAAACTTTAGAATAATTTCAATCCCATGCACAAAAGAATGGCAAAAAGTATTTGTTCGTTACTCTTAAGTCTAAAGCGCCCTCTACCGACAATTTTTGAACTTAACCTTTAAAATTAAAAAAATAAAAAATCGTGATATAAAGAATGATTTTAGAGAAAACTGCAAACAAATCGACCCTTTTTTCTAATTTTTATCAACGTTTGAATTTTTGGACCCTAAACTTTAATGGCCCCTAGCTCCTACAGAAAACGTTTGCGCTCCATGGTTTCCTATTTAATAATGTTTGTCTTTATGTCTACTATCACCCTTAGAAGTTTGTCGGTCTGGTAGCGAAACACCCTGTATATGTACAATATGGTCTCGGTTGCCGGTCTCTTGCGATTTTAGAGGCTTTATTTATATATGTTTATTTCACTTTCCATGAATAAAACAATAGATCAACATTCTAAGTTAGATAAAGTTTTGACAAATTATTGTCTATATTGCTATTTATGTACAGATTGCTAGCTAATATGCTTGAATGATGTTTTATTTGAAAATACCAACACCAGCAAAGATCGTAATGCAAAATGTAGTATAACTACTGAACTTCAATGGCAAATTTTGACATTTAATTTCACCATTCTAGTGTCACTTAGAAAAGTGAAATTATGAATGTTAAGTTTGCTATAAGTTGTTGCTTTTCGGTATCAAAACAAGACTAGTGTGAGACATTTATAAAAATATAATTCTCTGTTAATATATATATATATATATATATATATTATATATAATGAGAGTGGGAAATTCATTTGTTAAATTGAAAAACATATACTAATGGATGTTTAACTGACACTAATATACATATATATATATATATATACATACATATATACACAAATGGAAATTTAATTACATGAATTGAGAATGTTATCGTACCGAAATATAACGCTGTGGCATCGTACATGCAAAGCAATTGCGGAACTAAATGCTAATTTGTTGTTTTTAGATAATTTTGGGGCTTGACAATTCTTGTTTGGTAGTATTTATTCCATTTGCATTCATTTTATTTATTTATATAATTTTTTACCTATGTTCAATGTGGTAATTTTTTAATAAATTCAAATGGTTCATATATTGTAATACAATTAAAGTTTATTTATGTGTATATATATATATACAAATGGAAATTTAATTACATGAATTAAGGATGTTATCGTACCGAAATATAATGCTGTGGCATCGTACATGCAAAGCAATTGCGGAACTAAATGTTAATTTTTTTTTAAATAATTTTTTTTGTTTGTTTTTAATCTTTATCTGTTTATAAGGAACTTAATTTCATACTGACAATAAAAGTAGTTCATTTTAAAACTCTATCTGGCATTTCATAAAACTAAATTTAACAGAGTAACAATAATTTTCTTTTAAAGTATAGCTAAAACAAAATCTTTGTTCAAAGTTTAATCCTGTCATTGCGGTAAATGCGCTTCAAAAAGTAGTAGCGAAACTGCAACGCCGCTTGGACCGCGCCACATTTTTCCTGATAGTATATTAAGTATCTTTTAAAGACGTATTCTTAGATTTAATCAATGCAAATAAGTAGGATATCCCATAGTTATTTTGTGATTAATTCTAATTAAATTAGACTGTTCTTAACAATTTGAAGTTTATTGATTTTATACTACTATTGGGAATTGCATTACATAAATATATCATTAAAAGTTGTGTTTTAGCCTTTAAATGCTAATTATACGGCTAATAACCAAAGATATTTTTTTTTGAAAATCGATATGAACAATACTTTTATACTTTTGCAACGATAGGTAATTTCTGTGCTCCTCAATACCTTTCCTGAATGCTCGCAAATCGCAAATTATATGTAACAGGAAAATGTGGCTCTTTCTATAATTTAATCTCAAAAACAATAAAGAAAAAAAAAGATTTTGTTCATTTTAATCCCGTAAATCTATTGAATCCAGGTCTTTTAAAAAATCAAAGTATATATATATATATATATATATATATATATGTGTGTGTGTGTTATGGGTAAATGGATGAGGTTGCATTAAATTTTTATTTATCGTATTAAATTCCTTTATATTTTCTAAAATATATAATTTTTTACTTTATTTTATTTTATTTTTTTTTATTTTTTTTTTTTGTACTTTGGAGTCGCACATACTTAAAAATGTAAATCTTCCATTATTACAAAAAAAAAAAAAAAAAAAAAAAAAAAAATTGAACATTACTTATCTATGCCTTTTATTTGTGTTAATATTAAAACACATATGTTAAATAAATGCTCATAAAAAATCTCGTAATACATTATTCTTTTCGAACTAAAAAAAAAATAAAGTTCAATAATATTTACGCCTAAAAGTTTAGAAGAAAATTGTTACCGTAAATTTTGAATTTTCTGCTTACCTGTCTCCCGATTAATTTAGTTTCAGTAATTTTGTATACCAAGAAAATTGTTAATAACTTGCTTAGGTTCTTTGAAGTAGTAACATATTCGCGTGCAATATTTTTACTCTCACGTCAAATTGTTTTACGAATAGTTTGGAAAAAGTTTACTTTCGTATGTAATTATTCACGGAGAGTGATATTTATACTTCTTTAAGAATGTCTGAATAATCAGAGTTTCTATTCCACCAAATCAATATACTTAGATTTTAAACAATGCGACAATAAAGCATTTATGTATAAAAAGAAAAAAACCTTAAACGTATAAAAAAAAGGAAACAATTAAATACCTTAAAAATAAAATAAATTATATTTTATTTAAGATAATACGATTTCTTTTTATACATAAAGAATTCCAGTTATTTTAATAGTTATACAAAAATTAGCAATTGTGTTATGATTGATTCTATAGTTATTTGAAAAAAATATCGAGTCGAGAGTAAACGTATGTAAACATATAACATATTTATCTTTTATAATTTCTAAAAGAGATAAAACCTTAAAAAATGGTAAAAATGTTTTTTATACTGATTACAATTTTCGACTACACCGAAGCCATCATCAAAACATATAACAATGTTCTAAAACTGCATAATATACGGATATGATACTAGTTCTAAAACTGCATGATCTATGAATATGAAACGGAGTAATTACGTTTCAAATCATCACATTATAGATAGTGCATATTTAGAATTTTTTTATTTCTATCCATAATGGTTTCGGTGAAGCCAAAACGCGTAACTAGCTTTTAAAAAAAGAAAAAAAATATTTTCTCTTAACTTTCTATTTAATAAATGTTAGCAAATTAAAAGAAATGCATGTGTCCTAGTGAAAATTTCTTTTACTGTGTATAACAATTTCTTAAAAAGAAATAAAAGATTTCTTCTATTTCTAAAATGTTTTTTCATTTTTATGATAGAAACAACAAATCTTAAAAAGAGTTACTCGAATTGCACAAGATAGGCTAGCATGTGTGCATCGTTTAGCAATTGTAATACTTGTAGAAATTTAATTTATACAATTATTTACAACAATAAATATCCAAACATTCAAATTTCATTTTACTTTATAGATATGAGTGAGCGATAATAGATGTGAAAAGCATTTATAAAGAGAGACATTCTGATATATGAAATGAATAAAAAAAAAAAAAATGAAAAAAAAAATCAGAAATTTAAACATAATTTTAAAAATGTTACACAAGAAAGAAAACATCATGCGCCAAGCATAGATTATACAGCACTTTATAACAAATATAGAAAAATTCCACAAAACTGCACCGTTAAAATAATAATAATAATAATAATAAAATCATATTTTAGCAGATGGAAATTTATAACGCATTTCAAAACCAAAAACCGAATTTCAGCTGTTCTCATCTATAATCGGAAAATTAATCCGAATTTTTTAGCAGACTTGTATATGATTTAATGATTCATATTTATTAACAACATGCATTTCACAGTTTAATTCATTTAAGAAATACATATATTTCAGTTGAAATTTTTCCTTCAGAAATTCCCTCTCATAAGAAGACTAGTATGCGAGTATTTTGTGTAGCTCTCTGTGTGAGATTTAGAAATTATAAATAAAGCAAATTTTAAAAATGAAAAAAAGACCCACAATAAATTAAATTTAAATTTAATGAAATGCAGGTAAAACTCTTCTAATAAAGCTTACACTCCAGCAATTAACCCTCTCACTGACAAGCCATTCTATAGACGTTCCCTAAGCTCCAGGTTTCACTGCAATGCAAGCAATAATTAAAATTATATAACTCAGTTGATTTAATGGATTTTTAATACATTGTGCAATGATTAACACACTCAAGGATAATATTCATATTCGTAAGTAAGACTTTTCTATAATTTTGAAAGAATCATATTTTTTAGCAATTAAAACAAAATTTACGCAAAGACAATACTGAAACGTACTTTTTTTATTGTCCTTCTAAATTAATAAAAAATTACTAGGGATGCTCTTTTTTAACGCGATCCTAGTGAAATTCAATGATTTATATTCGTTTTTATACATTTGAAATACCGTAATATCATTAAAATACAATCGAAGCGATTTTTTTCTCATAGAACACAAAGTAATTGAATTTTTTTGAGTATCCCTGTAAATATTGTGTAAATGAGTAAAATGAGAGTCCCTGTAAATGAGTGTCCCTGTCTTCATTAATCGAACATACTTCATATACAATACCAAACATGCTTTGGTTACCATAAATAAGATTTATCAATTGCATGAAAATCCGAGTATATTTCTGGGAGTTAGGAAGTGGAGAGTCGGAGAGACAAACTGAATGTATAAGCAGTTTTAAACTTTGCTGGAAAATGCTAAGATAGAGAGAGATATGGAAAGAGAGAGAGAGAATTAAGAAAAATATGCATGAATGAAAGATGTAATTGATACAACTAAAGATTTAAATGTATTTAATATAATTCATTAAATTCAGATTTGCCTTTATATTGGTGTTTAAATATTTAAAATATAAAATGCAAGCGAAGCACAAATAACAAAAAATGTTTTATTTTACATTTAAATTTTCGTCGCAATTATAATATAATAAAAAGGAAAAAGTCTAACATAAATATGTCTTGAAAAATATCTGTCCATCAATTTGAAAAAAAAATAATAAAGAAATAAATTTAAAAGGAAGTAATGTAAATTACATTAAAAAACTCTGTCTAAACAAGGGAAGGTGAGAATTAATTTTACAAAGATTTAAAAAACGTATTCTGATTTTCTCAATGCCTTTGGGAGAAAAATGTATTTTTACATTCGATATATATACTGAATTAATGAAAACATTTTAATCTTACAAAAAAATTCATGAGAAAACAAATAAACAGTATGTATTTTAAATATGTTTCTGAAAGATTAAAAGTTTCATTGTACTTTCAGGAGTTTAGAAGTCTGCTTTTAATATCTTTATTTAGCATGATTCTTTGTATTTTTTTCCTTTATACGAATAAAAGAAATTTCATAACTCGTGTATTTCTAATTAATGCAAATGGAGCAATTTATGTGCGGAATTAATATTTTTCTGTTAATGCATTTATTATAAATATTTCATTCAAAGGTTTTTCTAAAAAACTAAAAGTAAAAATTATGCAATTTATTGTCAGTGTTTAAGAGCACCTTTTTAATAGTCCCCAACTTTCTGTTTTCTCAAATATTTTAGTAAAATCATTTTAAAATTATGAAAAATGAACTAGAAAAATACTAAGAAGGTTTTTTAAATAACAGTTTTTGTCTTTATTTCATAAAATGTAAACATACTAAGTATGGTCATATTTGTTATACAGGGTTCGTCTAGGTACCGTTATTTTTCCAGGCTTTCCAGGCAAAATGCCTGTTTTTTTCTTTTTTTTAAATAAATAGTGTTTAAAAGCGCGAAATTTCGACTTATGTAAAGATTTCCATAAGAAAATACGTAATATTTCTATATGGAATGTCTTCGTCTGAGAATTTTAAGACTTTTGTGAACTCTGTGAAATAATGTGCATAATTTTTTCTTTCGTCTAAATTTATATAAAATGAGCTTTGAATTTCATATTATATACTCAAATTATTAATTTTATGAACTATTAAAAATTATATTTATTTATTCACTGGGACTAATAACATTATAAATATTAATGATAATAATCGTAACATAATCGCATTTGAGGCTTAAAAACAATTTGTTTCATAATGAGCTTGATAAGGAATTTAAATAAATCACTGTATCCTAGCTAATAAAAGTAAGTAGTACACTGTAAAAAAAAATTCTGGAAAGTTACTAAATGTTTCCTAGGAAACTGGGATTCCAAGAATTTTTCATGTAACGGCAACAGGAAAAAGTCCTGTAACCTCTTCTTTTACATGCGTTTTTGCTGTTACCTTTACATGAAAAGTTCTTGGAATCCCAGTTTCCAAGAAAAAATTTAGTAACTTTCCAGAATTTTTTTTACAGTGTAGTAGTAAGTAGCTGATAAAATAAGGTAAAGTGCCCATATTTCGTCCCTTTCCTGAATTTCGTCCCCATTCATTTTTCCGCTTCGATGAAAGCGACGCAACTGATCTCGCAAGGCAATACGAACGAAAAATAAAAAGATACCAGAAGTGAAAAGTTCTCTCGCTAAGACGAATCCATGTATTATTAATGTCGGATTTTCTATTTTTTAGAAGATCTGAGTTTCTGTTACGTCATTTGTAGAACGATATTTACTTTACCGTAAGTATTTATTTCCTATTCATTGCATGTATTCTACATAGGTAAGATGTTAACAGTACCGTATAGTGCGTTTTACAATGTTCAGTTTATATTACAAGAACTGAAGCATTGTCTTATTAGGTAGAAGCGTTGTTCAAATTTCGTCCTCCTTTCAATTCTTACACTGTAAAAAAAATCTGTAAAAGTACTAAACATTTTCTAGGAAACTGGGATTCCAAGAACTTTTCATGTAACGATAACAGGAAAAAATCCACGTAACCGATTCTAAAACTTGAGTTTTTGTTGTTACCATTACAGGAAAAGTTCTTGGAATCCCATTTTCCTAGATAAAATGTAGTACCTTTACAGATTTTTTTTTACAGTGTATGTTCGCACCGGGGACGAAATTAGGAACGCTTTTCAATTCCTGTTAAATAATATGCTTGCAATTTTCTATGTAGGTATGTATAGATTTAATCTTGAGGATCTGCTTTAAATTTTGTAAATAAGTTCATTCTAATAAGAGAACAAATGTGCCACTGATCACACCAGCAATTTCTGCCAGAGAAGGTGCAGCAACGTTGATTATTGGATCTCCGAATAAAAACAATGTGAAATATTCCCAGACGAAAAGAAAAACACTTAGCTGAAAAAATAACTTCTGACAGCTACCACTCTCAATGTGAAGGGGAAAAATCCACCGTGTAAGATATCCAAAAATGACTTACCTAACATCATTGATGACGAAACAGGATCTTCTGGTGAAGTTCCTAATGATGATAATATAAGCAATGACGACGACAATGATGCTGAGTGCCGTATTTGCTTTAAGCGTTTTCTCAAGATAAACATGGGGAACAATGGGTTCAGTGCGTTTATTGTATGTACTATTAGCATTAATAGTACATTTCTTTGTACCTTAAGTTAAAGTAAATTATGTTAATTATTTATTTTGAAACAAATTTTGATTTAGTCATAAGTTAATCCTTTGCTTTTTTTTGATTTTTTTTCAAGGGGACGAAACTGGAACATTTTTTTTATTTTTTTCAAATTGTGATACTTTTGAAAAAATTATTTTTCGTAATGTTAATTTTTTGTACAACATTTGCCTATGTGTCCATATGTGTGCATAGTTAGTCTATACTAAATCCAAATTTTGTAGGCTTTTACTGAACATTTAAACTTCCAGGGGCCTAAAAGTAACTGGGAGACGATAATAGAGCACTTTACCATGAGGGCCATTAAGGCCAATCATTCAATATTTTATATGCAACAAAAATTCATAAAAGATAGACTTGAATTAAATATTTAAAAAATTCTACAAGTTAGGAATTTGATGAATTTATTTGGTTCCTTGGTAGAAAGAACACAAATAAACTTGATAGTAATTATATTTTACAATCTTAAAAAATAAAAAAAAAGTCCGAAAGAAAGCTTCTATTTAAGCAAATAAATAGGCATCCTATGCAGCCATCTTTCAGTAATTACAAAGTAAACACATTTATAGATAATTTTTCGTACAATTTTCCTCTTAAAAAGAAGAATAAACTTACACATTTTTTTGAAGCGTCGCAAAAATGAAGCGCTGCACATAAATGAGATCATATTTCTAGCTAATCAAAATTTGGATTATGACTGTCTTCAATGAAATAAAAAGAAAAACACGGTATTTAACCCTTTGACGGTTAAAGCACTTCTATTCATAAAATACTAAAATGATTGAATGACACCGGAATTTAAAAAAAAAATTATTTCATAATATATAAATGTTTTTTTTTTTACGTTCTTTGTAAAATTAAAATTTTCATTCCGGTGTCAATATGGCATTTCGCAATTCAAATTAAGTGGTATTCTGGGCGCATATACGCGCTTATAACCACGAAAGGGTTAAAATGCTTACAAAAAAAGGCAAAATATGAAAAAAAGAGTGAAAAAAAGGTTGCTTAAAACAATTTACTAATCAAATCGGCCCAGAAGTAAACGAAAACAGCTTTTCGGATGTAACATATGAGATCTTTCGAAATCTGTTTTAAAAATAAGCTTGTAGTCATCAGTCTAGCACCAAATTATAAATTTTTGATTACAATGTCAAAATTTTGCAGCCTTTTTATCCAAATATTGGACTGCTTTAACAAAAACCGGTTAAGTAAACGTAATTTAACTCTATTCTGACTATAATGTAGGTAAAAACTTCCTCAAAATACAATTAAAATACTGTTAAGAAACGATTTTCAATAAATAATAAAAATAATAATAAAAGTTGTGTAATTAGACAGTTTGTGCAAAATTTTAACATTATACGAACATACAATTTTCACAAAAATATGTAGCTTAACATCGACCATACGATAACAAGTTCAAATTCAATCGGTCTAATCCTTTAAGAATTGATTCCTTAAACTTTTGAGCTCCTAAGTTAAACCTGCTTTTAATCTCTGCAAAAGAAATTGTAATGAGGGAAGTTTTCAGAGCACAATTTAAAAGCTTACTTGTTAAAATGAGCTGTAGATTTGTTTTTGTGCATTTGAAATTCCTGAAAATCGAATTTCATCAAAAAAATCATAGTATATAATTAATATGTTTTTTTTTAATAAGATACTACATGGTTATCCCATTGACTAATTTCGTCAAATTATATCAAATCTACTCGAAAAATTATTTAAATTGACATATTTTTATTTTAAATCACAATAGAACAAATAAATTGTTAAAACATCAATAAACATACAACTAAAAAGTCGAATGAGAAATCACTTGAAGGCGTAGCAAACACTTGTAACGTGTTCAATGTCAATGAATGTGACATTTATGATCCACCATTGCATTTAATCATATTTTTTGGTGATACATTTTTCGTCGAGGGGATAACCAAGTAGTACAAAAATTAATAATAAAATATTTTATATTTTTCCAAATTACTGTGTAAAACTTATAAATTTGGCTTTTTACATAAATACTTATGTATTTTTGATATATTAACTCTCTAAATTATATTTTCTTCATCCATCTAAATTATATTTTCTTCAAGACATGTTCAAGTTATTAATTTGAAATTAACCGCAATTAAATTTGTTTTCCAACAACAAAAATGAATATTTGGAAATTCAAATTATAAACCTTTATAATTTCTAAACCGTTGTATCCAGTGTATTCGTGTTTGTATTCATAGGTAAATTTACTGAAAAAGTAAAAATGCAGTCAAAATTGTGTGTTTATACTTAAAATTTTCGAGTTGCACAATATCAGTTTTCAGACACCTGACAGTTTTATAAACATGAATTAGAATAACACATTAGTTCCAGTCAATTTACTATTTCTTTTTTTTTTCTCGGGCAATTAAGTTCATAAATTATAAGGGAAGTTTTTTCCCTTTTGATAGATTGTACTTATTTTTCATTCTTTTGATTTTCAGCATAAAACAGGTTTTAGTTTTTAGATTTTAATATTGTATACACAAGTACACATTCATTTTCATACAACAAAAAAGTAAAATATTAAATATGTGTAAATGGGCTATAATGATTTTTTTTATGCGCATCGACAATGGTAGCTTTTACTATGCATGGCGCATGTTCCTGCATTACAGCAAAATATTGAAATGTACACAATTTATGCATAAAAAGTTTTCAACCATATCCACCTTTTGTGAAAATTATTTGTATTTTTCATAATACAGAAAGGAGCATGATTTTATGATTACAAAAATTAAACGCAACAGAAATCAGCATTTAAAACTATAGCAAAACTATCTGGTAGATGGGGGTGGGGATTATAATAAAATTTAAAACGCACCCGCGGTTTGCTTAAATAAAAAGTTTTAATTAAATATTGTTTTTGAAATCGTGAAAAGATTTCAAAGCGAAGTACAATGTAGTGACGTCATTTACAGCTGCGACTGTAAATCTGACCAATGAGAACGCTCCATTACGACTATGGAACGGTTTCATTAGTCAGAAAATAGATTGCCTTTAAACTCGGAGGTAACTTTTCACAATGTTTTTTATAGATTTGAAATTCTCAAGAGTCATTCACGGCTGTAAAGAAAAAAAATTAAAGCAACCCGAATATAAAAATCTTAACAATATTGCATTTAAAACGCACTTTCGCTTTCCTTTAATAAAAAGTTTTAATTAAATATACTTTTTGAAATCGTTGAAAGATTTCAAAGCGAAGTAAAATGTAGTGACGTCATTTACAGCTCCCACTGTAAATCTGACCATTGAGAACGCTCCATTACGACTATGAAACATTTTCATTGGTGAATGAGTTTCTTTTTCTCGTGGATAGGTTGACCCCGGAATTGTTATACACGGAGGAGTTTTGTGTATATAATCTATAATTATTAATTAATTATACCTGTTGCCAAAGCTGGCTGTCTGTACTTCAGATTCAAAACATTTACAATGCTATAATTTATAGTTTATTTTTTTCATAAAGATTGTTCTCTATCAATATTAAAACTCATCTTCTTTCGTAAGGGTTCATTTTGTTTGAGACAGCACCTACAGTACAGTAACTGACAGTAGGAAGGGACAGTAGGACGACAGTTAATATCATCTGTTTGCGTAAATAGCGAGACATTGCTTTTTGCGTCGTGAAAGGGTACCAACTGGGAGAAGAGGTCATCTATAAAAGATTTTTTCATAAAGTTTTGACTCTTATCTTATGCGCAACTTCTCATATTTTTGCAGTAATTTATTAATAAACCATAGATTAATATTAACTTTTTTATGAATTGGGATAAAGTTTTCTCTTAGTGTTTCGCTTATTTTGAAACTGCATGTATGAAATTTATATTCATATATGTAACATGTGTTTTTAATATCAAGGTGGGGGAAGCTCAAGAAGTCAGAAAATATTTGTAAAAATCTGGCTTATATATTTATCCAGCTTACCTATCCGCCACATTATACAGGATAGTTGGGAGTTTACTGCAATTCAATTAATTTTGAACGAATATGGTAGTAATTAGTTTCGATATTTCTATGTATATTTTCACCACAAAGTGCGACGCATTAAGAAGTGAATTTAACAAAAATCTATCATATTATATAGTATAACAGATTATCTTTTGACAATGACGTAAATAACTTGATAAAAGACAATAGAAAAACAAACACCGAATTTAGTATTTAGTGTGAACATACTTGTACGATATTAGTAAAGAAAACTGAAATGTTGAAATATTTTTACAAAAAAAGTCGGAAATTACAAGTCAAGCGTATCAAGTGAGGAACGTTCATACTATGTTCAGTTTTTTTTTAATTTCCAGATCTTACTGTAATAAAATGCTGCAATTCGGATATAGTACAGTGTTCGAAATCTACTGTATCTCTCTGTAAATGCTGTCTGCTTTTTATTATGAAGAAAGCATTTTGTAATAAACCTTAACAACGTATATGAATTATAAGATACTAGCAGGAGAGACCGAGCTTAGCTCGGTCAAAATTAACTTTGTGTTCAACTCGATATAGTATTTTCACTGCATCATTAACTCTGTATTTTTACTGTAAAACATGTTTATAATAGTATTATTTAGAAAAACAATCAATAAGAAAACTGTTTTTATGCGCATGTTTATAAATTTTATTTTATTTTAAATTTTACAACGAAAGGACATCGATCTAAATCACTTTTTTAGCTCGACTCTGGTTGGTTTAACCATGCATCTCGAATCCTCTTAAGAATGTATAAAACAATTCTTTACATTCTGAAAGACAATATTTTTTGCTAGATATAGCCAAATTTGGAGGCATTCTTTCATTTGGCTCCAAATACGTGTTTTGGTTTTCGTAATTTTTATAGTCGTTTTTTGGCCATATGTCGCCAATATTTTGTCAAGCATCACCAAGTTATTGGCTTTTGCCATATTCTCGTGACCCTGACCCGTATTACCCAAAATGAGCCACCAATCAAATTTGATCAAGCATGTGACATAGCTCAATCGTCTTCAGGTAATCAAAAACAGTAGAATATAAAATTGAATCAAAATCGTTTAAGCCATTTTTTAGGTAAAATTAGCTTGGCAGCATTCAGCAATGAAGCGAAATGACCCACTAATATAATTTTGTTTAACATGCGACTCAGCCCAATAGTCTTCTCGTGACAAAAATCGTTTTGTTTCAAAATTTAGGTAAAATTGATTGAGTCGTTGTTATATATAATTAGAATGACCCTAGCTCATTAAGACCCAAAATGACCTACTAATCAAATTTTTGCGAGCATGTGTCCAAGCCAAATGGTTTTCTCTTGCTCAAAAACGATATAATACAAAGTATAGTCAAAATGGTGAGAACCATTTTCTATATAGAATTAGCATGACCCATCATGACCAACAAATGACTCTTATAATCGAAATCTTTCGAACGTGTGGCCTAGCTCATTAGTTATAGCATGCCGAAAAACATTAGATACAAAATTTAGATAAAATCGATTGAGCCGTTTTTTAGATATAGTTAGTTTGACCCTGACCCCTTATGATCCAAAATGACCCATTGATCGAATTTTCTCAAAGATCTGTCATAACCCAATGATTTTCTTGTGCCCGAAAACGATAAAATACAAAATTTATTCAAAATTGCTCGAAACGTTGTCTAGATAAAATTAGAATGAGCCAAAAGTGGCCCACTAATCGAAATTTCTCGAACATGTGACCTACCCCAATGATTTTCTCATGCCAAAAATATGTTGTATACAAAATTTCGTTAAAATCGACCCACCCATTCCTTAGATTTAGCTTGACCTTGACCCATTAAGACCCACAAATGACGTTTATAATCGAAAGCTCTGGAATATGTGACTTAGTCCATTAGTTTTCTCGTTTCTAAAAATTGTTACATACAGAATTCCGTTAAAATTGATCCTGCCGTTCTTTAATTATACATAGCTTGACCCAGACCCTTTATGATCCAAAATGACTCATTAATCGAAATTTTTCGAACATGTAACCTAGTCCAATGATTTTATCGTGCCAAAAAATGTTGCATACAAAATTTCATTAAAATCGATCCACCTGTTCTTTAGATATAGTTTGACTATGACTCATTATTACCCATCATGACCCACAAATGACCCTCATAGTCGAAATCTCTCAAACATGTGATTTATTAGCCCATTAGTTTTCTCATGTCAAAAAACTGTCACATACAAAATTCCGTTATAATCCATCACGCCGTTCTTTAAATATAAATAGCTTGTCCGAGACTCTTAATGACCCAAAATGACCCATTAATCGAAATTTTTCGAACATGTAACCTAGTCCAATGATTTTATTGTGCCCAAAAAATGTTGCATAAAAAATTTCGTTAAAATCGATCCACCTGTTCTTTAGATATAGGTTGACCATGACCCATTATGACCCATCATGACCCACAAATGACCCTCATAGTCGAAATCTCTCAAACATGTGATTTAGCCCATTAGTTTTCTCATGTCAAAAAACTGTTACATACAAAATTTCGTTATAATCCATCACGCCGTTCTTTAAATATAAATAGCTTGACCCAGACTCTTAATGACCCAAAATGACCCATTGAAATTTTTTCTCGAACGTGTAACCTAGCCCAATGTTTTTCTCGTGCTCGAAAACCATAGAATGCAATTTTTAGTCAAAATTGCGTGAGAAAATCGCTAGATAAAAATAGCATGACCCACAATGACCCCAAAAATGACCCACTTACCAAATTTTCTCGAACATGTTACCTAACCCAATGGTCTTCTTATAATCCAAAACGATACAATATAAAATTTGGTCAAAATCGTTAGAGCTGTTTTTTAGATAAAAATGGCTTGACCCATATTGACCTAAAATTGACCCACTAATCGAAATTTTTCGAACATGTGACCCAGCCCAATAGTTTTGTTGTGCCAAAAAACGATAGGATAGAAAATTTCCTTAAAATCGATCCAGCCGTTCTCTAGATATGAAGAGCTTGATCTTGACCCATTATCACCCAAAACGACCCAATAATCGAATTTTCTCGAACATGTGACCTAACCCAATGGTCTTCTTATGCCCGAAAATGGTAAAATCCAAATTTTTGCGAAAATCGTTAGAGCCGTTTTTGAGATAAAATTTACTCACACAGACACACACACACACACACAATTCTTGCTCGCATTATAGTATAAGATGAAATAATTGTTATATAATTAAAACTTGCCCCAAACAAAATTTCCCCTACACCATTATGTAATGGAATACATTTACGTGGCCTGTAAATGTATAAAAAGTATTATTTGATCACAAATTATATAGAATGTACGTTTTATTATATGCTTTATAGATACACGTCAATCTCGTTATGCTTGAAAGTGTGTAACATCATTAAAATGCACTTGAAACTATTTTTTCCTATTGGACATAATGCAACTATAATTTTGATTGTCCCTAAAATCAAACTATACATCCGATTTTTATAATTTTGAAATAACGCGAAAAAATTATACAACAATTATATATTTTAAATTTCAAACGATTCGGTTGGGTTTTTCTTGCTGTGTTATATGCTAATAGATGGACAGACGGATGGACGGACAGAACGATGATTATAGGTGTCACGTATTTATATAGAAAAGAGTTCTAAAACACACACCTAAAAAGAGTCGGAAATTATACGTCAAATATGGTAAATTTCGTGCGTTCGTAGTACAATTAGTTTTATATATTTATATCTTGGTACAGTACCTGTTAATTTATTACGCAAAAATGCATGAATAGAAAATCCAATACGATCATATATATTAAACTCAGATGTACGCTAACAATCTAACTCCATCTAAAATCACATGTAATCACCATGGCAAGCTCGAATCATTATCTATCATTAAATACCATTGAATTAATAACCTATATGGAATTTAATAGGCGGAAAAAAACTTGTATTAAAATATTTTTTTATATTTGTTAATTTTTCATACAGTTTGAAATGACTCGAAATGTCTGTAATACAAACCATTCGGTTAGGTAGTTTTTGTATACCTATATATGGACAGACGGATAGACCAGACGAAAGCTATATGTGTTCCATATTTCTAAAATTATGAACGCCTTTAAAAATGTTAAATAGATAATAATGAGATAGAGATTTATAAAATCCCTCAGTTTTCAAAGAATTTGAAATATAAAATGTAATGAAAATTAAATTGTATAGTCAGATTATTATTTTGTGCTCCCCAACCGGCATTCGGAAAACTTTTTACATCGTTTTCCGCATAAAAATATGAAAGCTATATTTCATAGAACGATTTGAAACATAAAATAAATCTCGAACGAAATTTCCTAAACGATTTCCATTTTTCAAAGAGTAATTCTTTATTTAAACTATCAATACGCAAGTTAGACACTATAGCAGTATCTTAATAAGGTGTCAAGCTGACATTAGAAAGGTGTTATTAAATTTTCGTCTGTACAGCTAGTATACAAAAGATCAGGGTGTGGGCTTTTTTCCGAGACAAAGATGCTACATATAACAAACCACACCCAAATATACAACTGTATTAATGTAAGAAATTCTGATACAATTAACGAATGAAATATATTCCTTATTATGGTTTATAACATTGTATTTAATTGGGAAAAATAATAAAATTCTGTTACAAAATATTTTCAAACACGAATCTTTAATAAATGTTCAAATTAATTTAAATTAAAATTTACGTTAATTAATCATCAAAATTATTATTATTAATTCAAATAATTAATCCTGTTGTTTTCAGTTTAATATTGCACTGAACACTAATAATAAAAAAAACACATTTTTGGATTTTAATATTTATACATTTTCATTTTTTCACTTTTTTTATAAATGTAAAATCACATTTCAAAAAGTACATATATATATATATATATATATATATAATCTACGGAATTTCAAAGCATAAAACATTTAAACTTTCCAAATATATACGTAAATATACATATGCGTGTATATATATTTATGATTAAAAAATTCGTTTTAAAAGCAATTGTGTGAAAGCTTTCTTTAAATTGTTAAATGTTCAAAAATGTATAATTTTAAATGTTTAGAATTTAAGTGCTTATTTTTGTTATACATTTCTGCTTATTTTTTTCAACACATTTTTCTCAAAGTAATATAACATATGTAATACATAATTTTAATAAATGTCTGTATCTAGTGTTGAATTATATTTAATTGGAAAATAGTTAACAGACAATTTCTTACTTTTATTTTAATTGATATATTACGTTTAAAAAATGTCATTATAGCCATATTAAACATTAATCGAAAAATTTATTAAAGCAATCAACGTATCATGGTGATATTAAAAAGTAATAATATTCCTGTTAAAAATAAACATCTAAATAACAAACATAAATAAAGTATTAATTATATATATTATTTTCGATAATATTCGTAATCTCTCCAATAATAATTTCGTAACGGCAAGAGGGTCTAATAGTAAAAGTAGGGTCTCGGTATAGGAAAGTAGTCATGTGCTATTGAATGAAATCACCTACTGTGCCACCTGGCAAAGAACAGCAGAGTTAGCAGTCCTATCTCGAAAACAGATAGGAGTTTACGTAGGATATTTTCGATTTTGTAAGAAAAGACACCGAATGGAGTGTAAAGCAGTGAATACAGCGGTTAAAACGCGTGCTTTTTTAACAAAACGATTTAAAAAAGAAAAAAAAAGAAATAGCTATAACCACATACAATGTTTGAGATATTCAAACTTCTCACTTTCAGCTCACATTTACGTGCACATTTGTTCGAAAAATCATTTCTTCATTTATTAAAGTTTCATGATGTCACAGTTTAGAAAAATTTCGGAAAAAGAAATGCGCGGCTTAATCGTTTTATTCTTCGCATTAGTGTTCACAATGTGTTTTTTCTTACTGAATTGATGATCTTCTAAAATTTTGCAAATTACTTTTTTCCCTATCGTTTCCCATTTGCATGATAGTAATGTGAACTGTATAGTTTCCAAATAGTTAGTACCGTAGGCGGTTCCATTCTGTAGCGCATTTCTACTTTTCTATACCTAGACCCCACTTTTATGGTTATAGCTCTTGCCGTTCGAACATAATGGTCTAACAACAGATTTCAGAGTGTACACTATATCTAACTAATTTAAATCAATACAATTAACATCAACAAATGTGACTAGATAAATTATAAAGTTAAAATTCAAATTAGAACTTATGTATAAACTATTGTAAAATTGTTTAAAATTGTTTTTTATAGTAGCAAGTGAGAAAAGGAATTGAAAGTACGGCAAACACTGTAAAACATTTATGGAACGAAGGCAAATTAACCGGCCTAAATTACACAGATCTCCAGAAATAAGATGTACGTTTTTATCTTTGTATTATTCATAACAATTTAAAAAATTTTCAAAATGAAGGCTACCGTACACAATAAATCAAGAATGAAACGGAATTAACATCGATACAATATTTAAGAGAAAATTTATGAATATATATCATGAAGCTGAAATATATAGTGTAAGAAAGTTGAGATAAAAAATTTACAGAATTTTTACTAATGAACAGAAGTAGTGCTGCTTTATATCATTGAGTATTACATTAACTAGAGTGAAAATCAAAATCAAAAACTTTTTCAGTTAATACCCTGTATAAAACTACACGAAAATATACTATAATAACATAAGAGATTTGCAACTGAAAAAAAAAAAAAAGAAAAGAGAGAATATCATAGAAATAATGAAAAAAAAATTAAATTTATTTTAAAAAATAATGAAAATTTTGAAAAAAAAACCTTGTAATGATAATTTATCCTATAATATATAAATATGGCATAACATCATAAAATCCTAAATTTGTACCTATTTGCAATATTTTTATTTTTCCTCGCACGTTAATGGAAACATATTTAAACTTTTGATTCATTTCGATTTTATTTTATTAGAAATATTATGTCTCGATCAGGAAGCAAACTTTTAGTCATTTCAATATCATATTTTCCTAAAGACGGCCGCAGAAGACGGCTTGAAACGCTGATATTTTCTTATATATGTAAAATACAAACGGAAATTTTCCGCCTATTCCGCCGGTTCCTCTGAAGGGATTTTGATTTAACTTCTACTGTTAGATAGATATAATTTTAGGGAAGGTTTTCGCATATAGTACATCATTCTACGTAGATTAGTTACAAAGCTATGACGGAAACTTCTTTTATTTTGAACAAAAGGGTTACCATTTGGCATTTCTTTTTCATTTGACGCCAGCATATTAAGCTATCTTTGTAAAAGAATTGAAACGTTTGTGTTAATTTAAAATGAAAAAATAAAAACATTTCAAAAAACAAAATTAAAAAACTATTATTGATTTTATTTCAAATACAAATAAGAAAAAAAATCAATTAGAAATAGTATAAGATAAAAACTATTTAATTTAAATGTGGGATCAATCTTTCGGCTTAAAAGAAATATTCGTTGTCAAAGCCGATCCATTGAATGAATGTCTGGCGATTTATTACTTTTTTGCCTATATATTTGGCTACAAAATAACAAAAAAAATTACATGAAATTAAAATTAAATAATATATAAATAACGTCATTTTTGTAACAGAATTTTTTAAGTACGATTTTTTTAAGTCGTATGTCAGAACTAATTACAAAAGCTACCGAATGTATTTTAAAAGATTATTTACAGCATTGTATAGGTTTACAGCGTATTCATAATATAACGATACATCTATTTTGTTTAAATAGAGTTTTTTTTCGTTGTTTTCGTCTGCAAAGATTGCTATTTGTAAATATTTATCAGCTGCGCAATTATATATTATGCTATTGTTGATTAAGTATATGAAACGGCTATATTAAATTAGAAAAAATATGAACAGGGAAAAAAAGTGTTAGTAATTTTATTTACATACAATTAAAAAAACAATTTAAGGGAGCTTAAGAGTATTCTTATGTAGATTTATGGGAACAGATATCATATACATATCGGGATACTTAATTGGCTCCAAAATGGCGTTAATTTACCTGACATGGTTATCTGGATACTATTGTTACTTTATTAATAAACTCCTTATTTACTTTTATTTATTTATTTTTACAGAATACAAATATAACGTTTTGAAATAAAATGTATGTTTATAAAAAATTAAAAATGATGTTATTGTGACAGGTGGAAAAAATTGGAATGATGCTAAAACGGCATTCTGGGCTCATTTCGGATTTGTTCGTCAATCGTGAGAATCAGAGTAGTATACAAAACTCTCCCTGTAAAGGCGTTTTCCTTTACATATTAGTTAATAATTGTTTTCCTCCCTTAGTTAAAATTACAATATTCCCTTAATTTGTAACTTTATTTAATAAGCTAGATTTTTAATATCTTTAATTCTATTCAGTTACTAACGGCCATTTTTTCCTTTAAAATATAATTTCAGTTATCTCTAATTCTTTCTTTAAAACCACAACGTACATCCGTTTGTTCATGTAACTGTAAGTATTTTCCCATAGCAACAACCATTTAAAGAGTTATTTCTAGCCTGTATTTGTTCATAGTTAAACGCTATTCACTTAAGAACCAGATGCGCTAAGTTTGTCTTTTATTTTATTTCATTAGAATTAATTTCCTTTCTGAACCCGTGAGACTTTTGTTAACCTTATGTAAAGAATTCAATCCTTGTGGTTTTCCGGGCCATATGCTATCTTTTATCATTTGGCGTTAATTATTTCAAATCATGCCCTTTGGTTTCTATCATTGAAACTCTATGTAACGGAAACTCTCCACGTGCCTTCTCTCATTGCAATTTGTGCGTATCAGTCGTTTTTGGCTATTTTTATGTACATGTATCGCGCCAACACTTGAAGATGTGAAGAATGTATTTGTGACCACCCCTTCTCTGTAACAGCTAGCGATCGGACCTATCTCTGCGAGGGTCCCTCTCTGGCACGGCAACCATTCTTGGAACTGTGAATTTAATAAAAGACTTGTCTCCAGATAACAGTCTTCCTTTTTGCCCTTCTCAATATTCATGGATTATCTACGAACTTGGGATTGAAACTACATCTTACGATTTAGCAACGCAAACTTCCTATACGATGTTGAAACCGTCCTCATATAAATTAACTGGTGCCACGTCCAGTCCATGAATACTTTAGTGTCAGAGAGGGATCCCAGTATTGTACGATTAAAAAAAAACTACATTATAACAACTTCTAATATTCTTCTGTATTTAAAATATCATCAGTCATCGAGAAATTAGATTTGTTTACATGCTGAATTTCCTGAGAAGTGCGAACTCAATTGTGTATTCCAGTGACCACCAAGCGAATGAAAAGAAAAAAAAATACTCTTCTAGTGTGAACCGCCGTAGAAACCTTTAGTCATCGGAGTCATCTATTTACTTCTTTTTGCCGATAGTGAATCAAAGAAAATGTTCCTTCCCCCCCGCTTTCTGAAACAGCTGTGTTTCATCTGCTAGAATACTATCACAGCAAATCTGACTCATCCAGTTGCGCTTAATACGTCTGCTACGATGAAGAAGTAATTATTCACCGTGCTTCTGTACTTTATAATGTGAAGAAAGAAAGAGAGACAATTTCTGCCGAATAGTCCCGATGATTTTTTTCCGGGAAACAATGTGTTTGTTTTGTTATTCTTCGTACGGGCATCACTGAGATTTATTTGGGTTCCAACCTTCTTAAAAAAAAATAGATAATAAAAAAAAAGTAAACGAATCCAAGATTTTACTTAGAAAAAAAGAAGAAAAGAAAAGAGTAAAAGAAAAAAAAGAGTAAAAGTAAAAGAGTACGTAAAAGAGTACGTTTCCCCCCCCCCCCATAAGTGGGCTATGTAAGTTAATTTTACTTTTCATTATTCTAGCCTATAAAAGGCTAAATTTCTTGCTTACACTCAGTTAAGTTAATATTTTGTTTCAAAAATATACTGGTATAAGATACTTCGATAAAAATTTTTAAGCGTAACTGTATATCTTTTCCTGTGCACATTGTGTAATTTCTCGTGATTTTTTTCTTGAATTAATTCTACTGCATTCATCAAGTTTTGTGCTACTGTGGAAGTTAACAAGGAATGAAGAAATTTTATGATAAATCTGATATAAAAGTTTACCATCTTTTGCTTCTATAACTTTGTGCATATTTGAATACTTGCTGATAAAAAAAGTAATTTTTGTTGTGATGGTAAGTAAGGTTCTTAAGAATTTTATTATGGTGCTTTTGAAAATTTAGCCTGCTTCTATGGTCTACTACAGATATATATATTCAATACATAGAACATGGTTTTATGCTTTCCTTAGATGTTATTTTTAACAGTTTAGTATATTTTAGTTATTTAAAAGTATGTTTACAATCCTCGTGTAACAAGCTAGTAAACATTTAGTAGATATATTTGTAGTAAATTGTTGTTGTGTTAAATGTTTTAATATTTAAGGTAGTATATTTTTATGTATTTTGTCACCACATTTTCATATAAAATATATGTTTTTACATAAATAATTAAGTGTAGGTAAAGATTGTTTTTTTTTAAAGTGCTCAAAATTGTTTTGCATGACTGTTATTAAATTCTTCCTCAGTTATACTCAGCCGCCTATTTCAAGTTGAAATTAATTTTAGTCTGACAACAATGATTGCTTAATTTTATTTTTGAAATGCACAGTGAAATGCATTAGACACTAGTTTATGACATTGTATTTTTTCGTTCTCGAATAATTTCAAATGTGCGTAAAATAAGTTTTGGTGTTGACATATTTTTTTCAAATTAAATTTTCAGATTATGTACAGTTTGACTTTAGTCAGTGTGTTGGATTCAGCGATACCTTACCTTTTTACACACAAGTTTGCACTTTCAAATCATTATTTGTGAAATCTATTTTTTTTATTTTACACGTGTATCGCTGCATCCTCATTGTGCTTAATTTTTACGTGTTTCAGTTACACCCCCCCTCCCCCCCGTAAACGTAAATAATCATTTATTCATTTTAGATCTTTACCATTCATAATATGCAGGTGTATACCAGTAGTCATTTTGGAGGTCCTACATTATTTTTTCTCCCTATTTTGATGTTCCGGTGATGCAGGGATATTCTGCGGTGTGACAAACTCGCAATTCAGAAATGATTACTTAATCTATTTCTGAGCTCTTGAATTGCGTGTCCGTTGCTTGCGGTTATACACTCAGCCATGTGCGCTGGTTCCCATTTTTGTGTATAATCGTTTCAGTGCCTTTATTGTCACATTGCATTCTATTCGTTTTTCGTTTTTCTTCTCTCCAGTAACAATATTTTGCGATGCAGTTTACTTGACTAAAGTCACACTGTTTGTTTTTCTTATGAAATAGTTACACACCTTTAAAAAAAAAGAGAGAGAAGTATTTGTTCACAAAAAAAAATAAATAAATAAATAAAAATAAAATTTCTCTTCTAGCTGAGATTTAAAAAAAAACTTGCTTTGCAATTAATAATTTTGAGACTTGTACACTTAAAATATATAGACACCATCCTTTTCTTGTGGTTTTTCTCTTATACATGTATATGTTTGCTGTGAAATTTTATATACCTACACTTGTTTATGTTTATTGTATATACAGGTAAGAGGTGATAATCTCACTTTTATATTTTAAGTACTATACATTTTATTTGTGTATCATACCTAAACACATAATTTTAAATAGAGAGTCCAGTATTGGGCTTCGAAAGTTTAACTTTTGCATCTGTGACATCGTAAAAAAAAGGAGCAAGTTAAATTTATTTTTCCCTACAGTAGTAAGTTGGCAGTTATTATTATTACGCAGATTTTAATACACTTCTCTAATTCCTGTGTCTTCTAAAAAAAATAATAATACACATATTATTTTTCAGTAATGAGTTTTTCTATTTGATTCGATTTTCTGTCATAACCATTAGATATTTTTGAGTCACTTTCATGAGGTAATATGAAATCTTACACACACAGAGATGATGCTATCTCGTCTTCCCCTCTTATTAAATGAAAGATAGTCACACAATACACATTCTAGTAGAATCATTTAAATTTTTAAATTTTTACACTTTGGTATGTGTGGCATTTGGCATACCCCTACACAGTACATTTTTATGTATTTGTTTTTTTATTTTGGCAGTCATAAAATTTTAAATTTATTTTGTGTTTGGTCATCATTCACGGCGCTGTTTTCCCGGGAGCAGCAATGTGTCTTATGTTTTGATTTCAGGGTTTGATTGAGCAAGTTGGCCGCTTGCTTAGTCAAAGACTGAAATGGATTTATTTACACAATTTTTTTTAATATTTTAATTATTCACACAACACTTAGAGTAATTTATGGTGTTTTTTTTTGTTTACATATAGTGCGTACATAAATTAAATTGTACACAGTGATTGCACATGCATCTAAATTTTTATGCATGAAATAATTTGTAGGTTTGAATTCCTTTTACACAGGTAAACACACAGGTGATAACTTATTAATTGTACAAATAGTGACTCGATAACAATATTGTTTTTTCATTTTTCTTTCAAATATATGACAGCATATCTTTAAAGTTCATGATGGTGTATAAACGATGCTATTTTGCCTGCTTTGATACATAACATCTTTCACGACTGGATCTGGTTAAAAAAAAAGGATTTTTTTTTTTTTAGATTTGATGCCTCTTAATAAAATTTTAAATCATTTGCACTTTAACTTCAATAATATTGTGTATGTAATCTTTTTATTTTATTATTTGTATTCTTTTGCTAATATAGTATTCGACAGTATATTTTCCTCATACATAGTAGTTCATTGATGATTTACACGAAACTCAAGGTAGCTGGTTTAGAGTTTAACCAGATCCTTGTTACACTTTACACGTTGTTCTTTATTTTTTTACACACATACTGGTTGTTTACTATGTTGCTCTATTTATTTTTCATGACTGTATTTTCTTTTTTAGGAAAGAAGGTATATTGTTGTAGCATTTTTACTCCTAAAAAAAAAGCCTCTTTTTTTAAAAAAAAAGTAATGGATTTTTCACATTTTTATGATGTATTGGATAGAATTTACCTTAAAAATTCCACATTTTTTTCACTTCACATGAATTTTTTTTTCGTTGTCTTTTTTCTTCATTCACTGTTTGGACATTGTTGTGCTTTTTATAACAAAATTACAGCAAGATTGTTTTTTTTTCGTAATTTAACCCTTAACTGGCAGTCTAAACAACGGTAAATTTCAAAACGTAACACAATGGGTTTTGTGCTTAGTGTACAGGAGGAACTTTTGTTCATTGAATTTACACATTAGTTCATTGCATTTTTGTTCATAGGATATTACACACGTTGCTCATGGTTTGGGTCTCTCAGTACCCAAAATTTTATTTCACACACATTATACATTAGTTCATCGTTTACAAGAATACTATTTCCTTGTGTTTTCAGTTCTTCGTGTGCACTGGTACTATAGCCTTTTACATTTCGATTTTTTTATGTGAGTTTGCTATGTCAGTTCCTGTTACTTTCACACATGATAATTTCTTTCACATAGTTCATATGATCGTTTACACTTTTGTCAGAAATTTGTTTGATATTTTTTTTTTTTTGCACATTTTGTTATTACATACACCGCTCATGTGTTTTGCCAGCTTTTCTAAAATTAATTTGCAGTTACGGATTTCAATTTTCAGTTTTCTTCCATGCTACACCGTGGTTACGTTCAGCTTTTTGGTAGTGTTGCATAGCGGAAATTAGATTTTACAGGATTTTTTTTTCTCAATTTAACTGATGTACACCATGTCGTTTTTTTCATTAAGCTCTTCTATTGTTCATTAAGACATTACACATAATATACTTGTAAAGTTTTCACGATTTCTGGTCAGTTTGTACACAGGTAAATGTTATTTTATTTTTTCCCTTTTTCTTGCTCACATATGCAGCCGCATGCTGATAGTCTTCAGTTACTACACCGAGTGGTGTTTCGGGTTGCATTCACACACACACACACACACATCTATTCTTTTGACGCCTATGTACGATTCACATTAACCTGCCTTACATTTTTTTCACACGTTGCACATTAAATCTTTTGAAGAAGGCTTGTTTTCTTACATTTTTTTTTTAAAGTTCATTGTACACCACTGTTTTTTTTTTGCCTAAACTAAATACAACCTAGATCAGTAAACAGATTTTTGGCACAGAGAATCATTAATAAAGTCAAGGTAAATCATATAATTCTGCCTATTTGCTCCTCTTTTTATTGTAGTTATAAAATTTATATGTCACAAAATTCTCAAAATGTTTGATTGTGTTCTTACATAGATATTCAATATTTCATGTTTTATTTTACCTTTTTAATATGATTCATGTCTCAAAAATATAATAATAAAGTAGTAGTTGGAATGTAACCAACTCGTTTAAACAAAAAAATTGCTTTGGCTTGAATTGAAATTTCAAGCAATCTGAATTAAAATCTTCTGGAATAATATTGAGTGTGCACACAGAAAAAAAGAAACAAGACAATATACAGCTGTCCAGAAGTTCACTGCAGTTAAAAAAAAAAAAGACTTTTTGCAAGTTTTAAGGTACTTACTTGCTTTATCATGCTTATTAGCATGTTTTTTGTGTTTTAATTGAGACATGATGTATTTCCTTTGCTTATGTACTACTTGAGTATTACATTATTAGACAAGTTATCATTGGTTCCTCTTTAATAATATGTTTTGTTTATATGAGTTGGAGTTCTAGCATTGAGAGGAGGCATGTGTTAGTTTTTTCTTTTATCTCCCGCGTTTCACGCTTTTTCTTTGTCGGTCGTCGGGGAGATATATGTAAAGGCGTTTTCCTTTACATATTAGTTAATAATTGTTTTCCTCCCTTAGTTAAAATTACAATATTCCCTTAATTTGTAACTTTATTTAATAAGCTGGATTTTTAATATCTTTAATTCTATTCAGTTACTAACGGCCATTTTTTCCTTTAAAATATAATTTCAGTTATCTCTAATTCTTTCTTTAAAACCACAACGTACATCCGTTTGTTCATGTAACTGTAATTATTGTCCCATAGCAACAACCATTTAAAGAGTTATTTCTAGCCTGTATTTGTTCATAGTTAAACGCTATTCACTTAAGAACCAGATGCGCTAAGTTTGTCTTTTATTTTATTTCATTAGAATTAATTTCTTTCTGAACCCGTGAGACTTTTGTTAACCCTATGTAAAGAATTCAATCTTTGTGGTTTTCCGGGCCATATGCTATCTTTTATCATTTGGCGTTAATTATTTAAAATCATGCCCTTTGGTTTCTATCATTGAAACTCTATGTAACGGAAACTCTCCACGTGCCTTCTCTCATTGCAATTTGTGCGTATCAGTCGTTTTTGGCTATTTTTATGTACATGTATTGCGCCAACACTTGAAGATGTGAAGAATGTATTTGTGACCACTCCTTCTCTGTAACAGCTAGCGATCGGACCTATCTCTGCGAGGGTCCCTCTCTGGCACGGGAACCATTCTTGGAACTGTGAATTTAATAAAAGACTTGTCTCCAGATAACAGCCTTCCTTTTTGCCCTTCTCAATATTCATGGATTATCTACGAACTTGGGATTGAAACTACATCTTACGATTTAGCAACGCAAACTTCCTATACGATGTTGAAACCGTCCTCATACTCCCCTTATTCTTTTGTATTTCTAATGAAATGCGTGAAATCCGTATGGTACAAATTCTATATACACATCACTTTGACGTGATATTTTTCTGAGACCGATTTGGAAAAACTTCGTTTTCAAATACCAGTTACATACATATTTTTGGCACCGATGTCATAGACGCATCATTTTGGTAAGATATTTTTATGACGCAATTTGGCAGAACATTCGTTTTCAAATACCAGTTATCATACATATGTTAGCTATCAGTTATCAAACATATATTTTTTAATTTTTTTCTGTTATTTTAAAAAGGAAATAATAATATATCTATTTAAAAAGTTAATAATTATAGAACAAAATCATTTATGAATTTATATCATTTATAAATAGAAAATAAAAGTAAATAAACAATTTATTCGTAACTAAACAACAATAGGCGGGTTACCATGTGAGGCATAAAATCGCCATTTTGTAGAAATCGCGCCAATGTGGTGCGCATATCACATCTGTCTCAGGCATGCATTTTAAATGTATGTAATGTGGATATTTTGTATGTTATGTATTCTAAATGAAATGAAGAAAAATTTTATATTTTAAAGGAACTGAATACAATAAGAATGACGAACATGGAACCAATGTTTTTGGCACTTTATCACATACGTTTAGCTAACATAAAAATATAGCTTTTCATTGCAACTTTTGCAGCAACTATATTAAGAATATGAAAAAATATATTGGTAAACAAAAATGACAGCTACGGGGTCTGTTTATAATTTATTCAGCAGAGATAACGAAAAATAACATGCAGTTTTATAAATTTTGATGATCAATATTATTATGACGTTACATTATACATGGACATAAAATGCAAATTCGCATTTTACGTTCCGGCAGTTGATAACCTGAGTCCTGCTGAAAACATTTTCATTGAATTTGCACTATCAGATAAATTTTTGGGGGAAGCATTTAACATGTTTCACGTCGTTTTATGTTACTTATGTACCGAATTATGAGAGAAAGTTTTAAAATCAGGAGAATCTAGTTATGGAATATTATTCATTTTAAAAAGGTCTACTAGCCGCATTTCAATGAAACATTCATTGTAAGTTGTCCTTTTAGTATATTTCTTATTGCTCTACAATACTCAATTATAATGTTAGTCAGTTATGTTGGAGTAAATTTCTATAATCACATGAAAACGACTATGAAAGATTAGTCTTTATAAAAATTACTAATGGACGAATTTTGAAGGGACTTACACTGCTAGTTAGATGGATATTCAGGAATAATTTTTGTAAATTGCATATGGATGTGTTATTTTATAATAAAACTTTCTGTATAAAAATCAAAGGTTCGTCTGGTAGAGAGGACCAGCGTAGCGGGCGACGCCTGCTAGTTATATTATATTTTATTTTAATTGTACAAGTTCTTGTTTTTGTGCACCATTGAGCAATGTTTTGTATTGTTAACAAATACAGTCTTAGTAGGAAAAAAAATGTTTCAGAAGCCAAGGTAAAACCTTCATGTCCAACTTAGATTTAATTCCACAAAAAAACATGTACGATTTCAATCTTTAATCACCCATGACAATCCAAAAAACAGTAAAATATCTGAACTTTTATAACTTTAGCCTTCACAACTTCAGGGTTTTTTATGGAATCGGCGCGGTCGTTAAAAACGTATGCATTGTCGGACCGGGCCGACCGAGGCCTGAGACCGTTCTTTTTCTGAAGATTCGTTTAGGCCTGAGATATTTTTTTATTCCGAACCGGGACTAGCTTCATTCTTCCTACTCATGTCTCGAAACAATCCAGATTAAAATAATTGTATCTAACTGACCTAATCCCTGTGAAAATAAGTCGTGTTTGTTCAGTCCAAAGATTTTCATAAAAATTCCACATATTTTAAATCGACATTTTTTACAATAAATCTTTCAAATACATTTTTCGAAGGATAGCAGATTTAAAGGGAAAAAATAAAGTAAAATCAATGAAAACGAATTTGCCTATGACGCAATGCTGTCTTAAATGTAAAAGATCCATGCAAAGCGAATATAATAATTGCGAAAAAAAGTTAAATTTATGATTCTAAGAAATGAACTTGTATATAACGCATTTTGTTATTTCCCATGAGATTCCATTTTAAAAGATTACTGTAGAGCAAACAATTTTAAAGAAGACGTGCAACAGTTACGTATGAATAGTAGTTATTAGTAAAATAAATATATCGTAGCTTTTTGCGCTTCTTTAAAAGTAAAAATAATATACACCAAAAAGGAAAAATTTATAATTATATTATATAAATTATATATATATAATTTATAATTAAAGTTTTTTAGTCGAAACTACCTCGTACGTAAAATTTGTTAATCATATCGATATAAAAAACTATAAAGAAATTCAGTCAGGCTGAGTCGGACTATAATTTTAACTGTTTTCAAGCCGAACTGACATTTTTCTGGTCCGCAACGTCTGGATCTAGATTTTTCAACGCATGCGGAACTCTAATGCACACTACCAGCATATTTTAAAAGCAAGTTTAGCGTAAACCCTGTACACTGTTTTTTTTTTGTGTCCAAATGAGAGGCACTGTTTTAAATCGACATTAAATAACGGACAATTTGTGGATGGTTCTTTCTTTTTACATGAATCAAAAACTTTCCATTTAGAGGCATGGTTAATTGGTGTAGGTCACGATTTTTGAAGAATTTTGGATGTTAATATCTCTGTGAGATTTTTAGTTATGAAGATGAATTTAAGATTTTTAGATATGGAGATTAGTTCAGTTCAGGAATGGATAAGGAATAATTTTCTAACTGGGAATTTCGCCCTACACGAGAAAAATTAATTTTTGTAATTTTCCAAATAGAATATAACTCCCCCCTCTAAGGATTAGCAATTTATGTTGCCACATTTTGCGCTTTTTATGAAGCTTTGCAATTGCAAGTATGTGCTTAGGGCCACTATTTAAGGAGATAGCCTATTGTTTCGATAATGATGACTCATCCTTGTGCATTACGAAGTACACTAAAATATGCATTCTATAAAAAATGAGGTGATAATAATGGTTATTATTTATTTAGAGGACTTCACAAAAGAAATCCATTACATAATGGTAACATAGGAAATTCTTTGCCACATATTTTATTTATATTAAGTTATTTCACGCATAATAAAATTGATATACGTCGCTGAGGCTTAATATAAACTATTTCACGCAAAATAGGAAGTCTATAGCATTTGCAGAGACACACAAAATATTTCAAATAGTCTATTATTATTGAAGTACAATTTATTATCTATGATGTCTCATGGATGTGTGAAACTAAAGTTTAGTTATGATATGCGAATTTAAGTTTCACTAAATTATTTATATTATATGGAACCTATAAATGACATACTTCATTTACCGGGTACGCAAAAGAACTCCCAAATGTTAGTGAATATGAGCGTAGTTTACTTAAATGTAGTTTTTAAATACGTTAGGCATTTTTACGCTGAACTGCATTCAGTTTACTAAGAAATGATCGTAGACGAAAATTATATACAGTGCCAAGCAAAGAATTAGATACCTGGATGCCTATGAATGAGAATTTTTGGATATGTGATTTCAGTAAATTTAAGAAAATTTAATTTGATCTAAACTTTAGCTGAGTATTGGCATATGATAAAGGTACAAGATAAACTACAGGGCTGAACTAAAGCATTCAAGTATGTTTCCGTCTTTTAGTATAAATTGCTGAAAGATAAATTTGAACCAGTCAGGCGTTTTCTTGCTAAACTGAATTTCTTAATTATACAGTATATTTCAATTGACAGATCAAATACAGGGCTGTTCAAAGTTATCGAAATATGTATTTGGCTAAGGACAGTAACACTTCATTTCCTGAAATAACGAAGTTTTGTTAAATATTTCAGGAAGTGAAGGAAAGTGTTATTAAATCTATGTTTAACGCATCATTTTTCATACTTGTTTAAATTTCATTCAGTTGTTTAAATTGAAAGAAAATAAGAAATAATTAGGTAGAAAATTGTAAAAAATATATATTTAAATTTTTATATGTTGAATATAAAACTTTATCGTTATTAGTATGAAATAGTCTGTCGTTTTATACTTTTGTAAGTGTTTATATTGAATTTTTCCAATTAAGTTTGATGCTATTGATTAATTGCTACAGCAAATTATTTTAATTAAATAGACGACAAACATCCCGTACCACTCCGAAAAAAAATCATGTATTTCGTTCGAAAGCACAAGAAAATGTAAAAGATAAAAACTTTGAAAATCACTTTAATTTACGAAGCATGCAAAATCATTTTTTTAATTATAAAACAAAATGCATAAATTTGAGTTTGAGGAAATCTAATTATACCAGTTATTATTTTTAGATTATAGGACTACTCTCTAAAAATTCCCCTTTAGTCACATATGGCTTTAGTTAATTTCATTTAAGTAATTGCACAGTTTAATAGAATTTCAAAACATCATTACCCTCTCGTTTTACTAAACTACTTGGCTGAATCTAATGGATTTAATTTTATCTCATCTTTCCCATTAGACTTGAAAGTGCATTACAGGAGCATCATAATAGGCTATCAGGGCCACACCAAGTGAGTGTTAGTAATAGCTATTGTTGTGTTTGGTTTGGTGGGTGAGGAGAAGAGATGGGGGAAGAAAACACTTTTTACTTGCTTCTACCCACAATTAGGCCAAATAAATGATCGTGATAGTGACAGCACATCGCGGAGAATGGGGGCCTGCAAACGACCCAAGTGACCATCCTTACTTCACTTAAAATAGTAAAAATATTCTTTTAATCTTGAAAAAAAGATAAATAAAATACAAAATTATAAAATATAAATTTGAAGAAAAGGTAAAGTTACCTGTATAGTCCTTGGCAGATGATGAGTAGTGAATCCAAACATGCACAGGAAATTAATACACATTATTTGGTTGAAAATTAATATTTATTTATTTGTGTAAGACTTGTATTTTTTTTATCATGAAAATCAAAATTCTTCTTTATAGAAACATTTTTTGTTTCTCATAGTAGTTAAACATTTGCATTATAGCAATAACTTTATAAATGAAGACATTTCTCGAAAATTAACATGTTTCAAACAAAACCAACATTCTTCAGTACAACACATTTTTTTTTATATATATATATATCTCTTGAGAGCACGAACTACAAATTTTTTTGTGATTCAAAAGGGAAAATATCATCATTTCCTTCACGACATCATTCAAACATGTATTTTCAAAACATTTATATCAGAAGAAGAATAATATAGAGATATACCTGTATTCTCAATTATGCATAGATGTACACCAATATCTTCTTTGAAGCGCCCCGTGAATTTTTCAAATATATTAGAATAAAGATGGGCCAAATAATGAAATAAAATAAACTTTATGTAAATAAAACATTTTCAGTTCACAAACGAAAATCTTCTCATCTTCACCTCTGCTTGTTTTTTTTCAGAGGACGGCGATTATATGAAAAGATTAATGAAGAAATTTGGGCAGTTGAAGAAAAATTGTTAACGATGAGATGATGAAAACAAAATTAATACTTAGAAGACTTATGACGACATTCCAATTTTAGATATGAAGCCACCACGAGAACAACCAACAGAAGATCCATGGTGTGCCCTTATTTACATTGTAAAATCCGAAAAGCGAAGGCACAGAACACAATAACATTTTGAATGCTTTTGAAGGGGAGATGCTCCTCACCGCACTAAAAAATCAGCCTATTCTTAAACCATGGCGTGATCAAAACAGAATGAGATGTTGACCGTACGTAACGGTCTCGAAGGGAGCACACATGCCCCGGCATTTCCACAAAAAAAAACCTACAATCATCCGACCGCAACCATTACGGCAGGTGTCTAGCAGCGCAACTCTCTCAGGTGGCCGAGAGCCCAGGGGAAAAAGAGAAAAGGTTACTGGAATCCCAAAATACGCCAATTTGGCAGCGAGCGAGAGAGGGGGGTGACAAAATAAGCCAAGTTACGATGCAAAGTATGGAGAAATATGAATTTAATAAAAACAGAATTGATAAACACGTAAAGAGGGGAGGCCAAAGCAGGTGGCCCTGTGCTGAATGACTTAAAATACGTCACCTGTGGAAACGAATTTGATAGGCTAGGGGTGTGTCCGAATAAACGGAAGTTCCACCCAAAGAACAAGCGAGAATGTTCTCGAACGATCTCCAAAACCGGAAGGAATGATTTCGAACAGGATTTTACCGGCTTGGAACATTCGAAAGCTAAGTAAGAAAGAAAACATTACAGGCGACGAAATGAAAATAAACGAAACCGAAATAAAATTTAAATTGAGAACATTAATAAAAAGGAAGGTGATATGAAATAAAATGGCTAATAAAATTGAATTAAACTAAACATATGGGGGGTTATCGAGTAACCACCACATATTACCCAGGGTCCCCCAAAAGAAAATATTGGTGAGATGACAAAAATGACAATTTTTCATCGAGACAATATTTTCTAACACATGTACAAATATACTAAATAATTACACAAAATAAATGTATCAGAAATAGTTATAGGAATATAACTAACTGGTTTACATGATGTTCAAATACTAAAAGAAAAATACTTATTGTTATGATAGTAATCCTTATATGTTAACATGGAAGGTATACAAAATTTCTTCCAGAAGTATCTATCATATATATCAAAAAAAAAAATTTAAAGTCTATGTCTATGTGCAACAGTCCTTAACTTTAACGAGTCTCTTGTTAGGCTGTGCAAACTGCACTATAACAGTAGAATGCTTTAGCATATGTCAAAATATTTGATTATACAATAATATGTATATCTATTTTCTTAGTTGTCAACAAAATGAAACATACTATAACTGTATATGAATCATACTATAACTATATATAAAATATATGGTTTCAAATAACACATGATAACTTGAATGAATTTGTAAGTTGAAAATTGAACAATAAAAAATATATATATAAATGGTGCAGAGAGATTAGTTAGGCTCTCATAAAAAAATATTTACTTATATCACCACATAGCCTTTTAAGCTTTCAATAAATCTTAAATGAATAACCTTAGTATTATTCAATAACACATTTTCGCAGAAAATAAAATAATAAGTTGCAAAAAGAATGGTAACAAAAGCATGATATTATTTTCCAATAAAAATATCTTCAAAGTGAATATAATAATTTTCAAAGAGAGAATTTTTACACTCTCATAAAGGAATATTCTTAAACATTTTCAATATAAATTGACAATAATTGCATAAATACCTTTAATACTATACTTCATTCAAAATAAACATAAAACATAAGATGTTTAATATTCCGAAAAAGGAAGAAATTTATATGAATATGTCAACTTATATATGACTTGATAATGTCAACTTACAAAGAAAAATCAATTGTGTCAAAATTTCTATATAGAAGATATCTAGAACATATTTACTTGTAATTTTCAAACATTTTTAAAAAAAATTAAGTAAGTGATCACTTTTGCATTTGTCATAAATCAAGATTTTGCTTTATATAAATATATATAATGACTCATTAAACATCTTTGGATCCAAAGTATAAACACTCAAAAGTATACAAAAAAAAAATATTATATACTACTTATGGTGAGTCATTCACTTTCTATATTTCACCAAGAAGAGAAGAAATATTAGTATATATAAGTTTATCATGCACTTTCTTTTCTTTTTTTTTTTTAAAAGAGGTTAAATGTTAAAACATGCATGCATTGTAAAGAGCAGACACAATAGAGAAAATAATTTGATGATTTGTTTCATTTTTATGTTTACCTTATATCAATTACAATTTCACCTTTCTTATTAGAATGCACATTTGTCAAAAATAACTTTAAATAATGATATAGTATTATAACAAGAATATAAAAAGACAAATTCTTTCTACATTTTTCGCATCAACTATTGTAATTAAAGACTTTATAAGATTTAACAGTAGTAGAGTATGGCATCCATGAGATTATATGTATATATTGTAATAATTATGACTTATAGATAAATACAGTAAATAATAAAACTATTGAAAATCATACATACATCCTGAGGATGACTGCTGAATTGTATCAGGGAGAAGAAGACTTAAATAATGAAGGAAAAAAAATAACAACAGCTGCCTGCAGCTTGGAGAAAAGAAAAAAAAAATTACATAGTGATTCTTCTTACTGGAGTATCAGTCTGGCTAGCTTAGACTGATTATACTACAAAGCAATAGTCATCCTGAAAAAGGAAAAAGAAAGTTAGTCTATTTCTTATACAGTTTATGATTGCGAGGGCGAAGATCATAATTTTTATATTGAGTGGACTTGTTTTTAACACCAGTATGAGTGCTATCAGGAGGAGCTTGTGACAGTACTGATTTACTTGAACAAGAAGATGTTTGTTGACACTTAGAAGAAGAAAGAATTGTAGGAGATGTGCTACATGCAGCATCATGATTTGAAACTTGAATAGAAGAGTGTTGTCTGACAGGAGTGGAGGATGCATTATCAACAGCTGATTGATCATGTGATGCATTTTCAGAAGAAACTGAAGGATGTTGCAGTGCTTCATTTCTCTTTTGAAGCTTCAAGATTCGATTAGTGTGAATCAACATAGGGGAAGCATGACTATTATTGGAATCTTGAATTTGAATGAGCACAGGAGAAATTATTTTCTTCACCACATATGGGCCTTGTATTTTCTTGTTAAACACATTGGGAAATTTTACGTAAACAATGTCATTAACATTGATGTTGGAAAACTTTAATTTTTCTCTGGATTTTTGGTACACCTTTTGTCTAGATGATTCGTTATTCTTGTAAGCTTGATAGTATATTTTTTCAATAATATCCATCAATTTATGAATTTCATATGCAGTATTGAGAATTTTCCATGAAACTTGAGTTTTATAATTGGAATAAATGTCGTTTATCTCTCTTCCAAAATGAAGAAGATTTGGAGAGAATTTTGTAGCTGGATGAGGTGTAGCATTATATATGGATTGGTGAATTTTTAGAGCAGTCGGTACATCACATCCTTGTGAAGCCATTGTGTTCACAGATGATTTTATTTGAGAATTGACTCGTTCGCTTAAACCGTTAGCTTGGGGATGGGCTACAGAACTATGCTCCAATTTAATGCCAAGCTTTTTGTTAAAATATGAAAACATATCACTCGTAAATTGAGAGCCATGATCAGTGAGAGTTAATTCGGGTTTTCCATGAGTGGAAATATAATGCAATAAGGCTTTTGTAACTGACTCAGCACTGATATTATTCAAGGCATATAATTCTAAATGACGAGAGAAATGGTCTATCATGGTCAACACATATTGACGATTTCTCAATGGGCCGAGTAAATCCATAGAGACCTTTTGATTGGGAGCTGTTGGGAGTGGTGCAGGTAGGTATGGAGCAGTGTTTTTTTTATGATTCTTATTTACTAAACAAATTTCACAAGAGTTGACATAATTAATGGTATCTGAAACAAGGGTTTTCCAGGTAAATCTTTTCTTTAAATTAACAATGGTTTTATGAATTCCAGTATGAGTAATATGAGCAATTCTTAAGGCCTTTGCTCGAAGTGATAGAGGTAAAACAGCTTTGTGTAGCTCGATATCTTCTGAAGAGAAATGACCATTATAGCAAAGTAACTCATTACTTGGATTAATATAGTAGCCATTTAAACTTTTAGATTTTTTGTTATTTTTAAGATCTTCATAAATTTGTTTAATTTTTGGGTCCTTTTGTTGTTCAGAGAAGATGGTGTGATCAAGAATTTCTAATAATGGATCTTGATTATTATCACTATTTGGAGGTGAAGAGTCACTTTGAAGATGACATGTATGGTGGATTTTGTCAACTAAACCACATGGAAAGTGAGGAATGTCATTATGTAAATCGTTTTGATTATCAACAATAGGTAGAGGTTCTTGTGAAGAAATAAGATCTGGATTATTATTGAGATCTTCAGTAGGAATGTGAGGAGTTCTACTTAGAAAATCTGCCAAGACATTTTCTTTGCCTGGAACATGTTGGAATGTGTACGAGCATTCAGACAGTTCTAACATCCAACGAGTAGTGATATCAGCAGGTGATGTAGCTTTTTTATAATTATTGAGAGGTTTTGCATCAGACAATAGAATAAAGGGTCGACCAAAGATATAGTATTTGAAAGCTGTTATGCCTTTGTAAATGGCATAAAGTTCCAATTTGATGGTAGGGTAGTGCCTTTCTGATTGAGATAGAGTTTTGGAATAATAGGAGATAGGTTTTAGTTCACCATCAAATTTCTGCATAAGAACAGCTGATATTGCTGTTTTTGAGGCATCTGTATTAACATAAAACGTTTCATTCCAGTTAGGGAGATTGAGCATAGGTTTTTGAAAAAATATGTTTTGTAATTTTTTAAATGCATTTTCCTGCTCAGTTTTCCAAGAAAATTTATTTTTAGGCTTGGTGACTTCGATGAGAGGAGCAATCAATTTAGAAAAATTAGGTATAATTGATCTATAAAATGAACACAAGCCGATAAAACTCTTTGTTTGCCTCTTGGTTTTAGGCTTTGGAAAGGAGGTAATTTTTAAAATATTACTTGTAATAGGAAGAATTTTATGATCTGTGAGTTGGAAACCCAAAAAGTTAATGCTTGTTTGCATAAATGCACATTTTTCAGGAGACAGAGTAATGTTATTAGCAATGAGAGTGTCTAATAGCTTTGTGAGTTTCATGGACATTTCTTCAAATGAATTAGCACCCACTACAATATCGTCTTGATATGCATAACAGGAATCAATTTGAGATAATTGAATAACAGAGTCGATTAATTGTTGGAAAGTGCTGGCGGCCGTCTTCAGGCCAAATACTAGACGTAAATAGGTAAAAATTCCCCATGGAGTAGTAAAACTAAGTTTATCTTGCATATCTTTAGGTACAGCAATCTGCCAATATGCAGAGGGTAAGTCAAGAGTGGTATAATATTTAAATTTTGACAACTGGACCAATAGATTTTGAATTCTAGGAAGAGGATATGATGATGGGATTATAATCGAATTTAACAATCTTAAATCAAGAGCCAAACGATACTTTTGAGGCTTAGACATATCAGTTCTCTTCTTTTTAACAAGAAGCATGGGACACGCCCAAGATGAATTTGACCTCTCAATAATACCAGCGTTCAACATTTGATTAATTTGGTCAAGAGCTTCTTGCTCGAGTGCTTGTGGTACAGGAAAAGGTAATGTTTTTACTGGATGAGAATTTAACATGGTAAACTGAGGATTGACCAGGTCAGTATGACCTAAAGTGTCAAGAGATTTCGAAAAGGCAAGCGCTTTACTACATAATAATTTTGTTAAAGCTTCCCTTTCATGAGGAGGCAAATGTTTAAGATCAAAGTCATTTGGAGATAATTCTTGAATACGTTTTCTCTTAATCTCTTCAGATGGCAAAATTAAAGTACAATATTCGTTTTCAAATTCTAAATCAAAAGAGTATTCTTCAATATCTTTTTCATCTACATTGATACATTCACCAATAATTGAATTTTTATTTAAATGAATATCGAGCTTTGATATATTCTGACATACAACCAAAAATAAATCATTTTGAATGGAAGATTTTGAGTGCAATGATTCATGTAATATAAGACCTTTATTTTTTAAATTTGGTTTGAAAACAAAATATTCAGATGGAGGATTGAGATACTTAACATGTAAATAAACAAATGAATTAGGAGGAATTACTTCTCTATTGAGTAATTGTACCATGTTGGAATTCACCAAGACTTTATTACCATAATTTAAATGAGTTTGCTTTTCACTAAAATAGTTATCATCATTAGTATTCTCAGATGAGAAATTCTTACTAGGAATATTATTATCATTAGTAGACACATAATTCACCATATTACCATAATCAGTTGGAAAATAATTAGGAAAATAAGTAAAATTATCATCAATATAAGGATTATGAAAATTCATAGCAGAATGAGCCATATTATTTGTAAACAAACCATTATTTTGAACATTATAATTATAAGGATAGGTTGTATAATTGTTGGACAACTGTAAACTTGAATTATCATAATTTGCACAAGTATTATCAATGTAAGTATCACTCGTTAGATTATTTGACATAGATTCTTCATAATAAGACATTTTGTGTGCATCGAGAGAATATGGTACATTTGAATTCACATAATTATATTCAGAATTCATAAAATAGCAAGTAGGAGATTCATTATAACTTTGAAAAGGAATGTGTTTGTCCTTAATTAGGATAGACTTAAAACTTGGAGAAATAGTAATAGAATGCTTGTTAATAAACTCAAAGCCAAGTATGGCTTGAAAGTGAACATTTTGAATTTTTGTAAGGTAAAATACATGATGAAAAAAATATTTATCAATTTTAAATGCTATCTCTATGCATCCTTTGAAGAAAACCTTAGAATTTATGGTTGACACGGATACATTCCTGGATAAAAATTTGTAATGAAGCCTGGATTTAATGCTATTAAAGCATTCTTCATCCAAGAGAGACAAACTTGAGCCAGTATCTATTAATGTGGAGATTTCATTATGTTGAACGTTTATTAGAATGCATGGAAGAACATAAGAGTTGTTAAAAGAACTGCATATGACATGATTTTCTTGTGTATCATCATTAATCTCAAATCTTTGTTTAGATGACAAAGAATTATGTGAACAGGAAGATTTGTTAAATTTAGATGTCATAGGAGAAGTTTGGACAGCTGTAGATGAGACTAAGGTAACTGAAGAGCGTTTGTCAAATTGTTGATGTTTGTTGTTGTTGTCAAAGTGTACTGACCCTGAATGAGAACTACGGGAGAGAAGGCGGTCAGTAGAACCAGTCTCCCTTATTTGTTTAAATGATGAACATTATTTTTGTTTTCAGAAGAAGAGGTGTGGCTTTTCCTTCTGTAAGGGTGAGAGGAGATTTGAGCTGAAGAGTTTTGATTAGAATTACCAATAATGTTTTTGAATTTGTAGCATGAGTCCATACGATGATTAAATTTCCCACAGAACGCACACTGCACAACATCTCGTCTGTGATAAAAGGATGTAGAATTTTTTTTGTGAGAATATTTGTCAAAGGTTGGTTGATAAGGACGTTTCCGGTGAAAGTTTTGATGACGAAAATTATTGTTACGTTTATTTGTAGCCTCTTGTCTCGGTGGAGAAGGCGAAAATGTCCTAGGTCTTCTTTGAAAATTACGAGAAGTATGAGAACTGTCCTTTTGAGTTTGTAAAGGAGAGTAGTTGGTTTGAGAATTGTGATAAATTTTATCCTTCGTATGCTTTATAGGAGTTTTATGAAGAGTATTACTAGAATTATCGTGGACATTTTCAGAATCGATACAATAGGCTTGATTAAAATTTTCATAAGATTTTTTAGGGGGAGAGTCATAAATATTTTGAAGAAAAGTTGCTCGTTCAAGAGCTAATTCGAAGGACGTAATATTTTCTTCTAAGATTTTACGTTTGATTTGTTTAGGTAAAGCCTCAAGAAAATGAGTTAACTTTAATGAATTAAGAGCAGAAAGATCCAACTTTGGGTAAGCAAGTCGAAGTTGTTTATCCAACCGAAAAGCAAAATTTTTAACTGATTCATTTGAATCTAAGGTCAAGTTCTGTAAAGATTTTAGAGAAACAGATTTTTTTGTGGGTAAGAAATAGTCTATAAATGCCTTTCGAATTTCATTAAAATTAGAGTTCTTGAGCTGTGACTGAGTTTCAAGAAAGAAGAGTAAGGCGGTGCCCTCAAGTTTTGATTTAAAGAGAACAAAAAGTTCCTTGTCTGTAAAGTTATTTAGTTCCTGTAAGTCAGATAATTGATCGAAGAAAAATTCTACAGTCTGAGGGTTACCGTCGAAAGGTTGGATTGCAATATTTAGTTTGGCTTTTGGAGGCATGATGAAAAATTTAATATAAGAGCTCAATATATGACATGATAAATTTGGTTATTGACTGGTCTTGTGATGAATAATATATATATAAATTGACTCGTTATTTAAAATATTGATGACTTTCATATACATCATAAACCATTTTTATATATTAAAAAAAGAAGAAAACGTATACTAACATATTAGTATCATATGAAGAATATAAGACCCAAATATTTTATGTAAATATTTATATATAATATGGCTCAAAACATAAATTATTATATGTATGACAAGAAGAATAATTTATCTTAGCATGAACAATAATTTTTACCAGTACCTCCGTTAAATAATGCATATATATATTAGTTGCAAAATATAGCAAGACAAGAAAAAAATATATATGGAAAAATTATGTTATATATATATCATGGACTGCTCCAGAAAAATATTATTTCAGTATAGAATCAATATGTTGCAATTAATTACTGCACCACTCTCAATAAAATATAATTAATAATATTAATGTATGAAGAAAATAACTTGAAAAATAATGAAGAATTAACTGAAGATAATGACGACAATATGTATAAATATAACAAAAATACGATGGTGGCAAAGGAAAAATGGATGGTCATGGAATGTTGGACACGCTTTGGTCATGGCATCAAAAGGAAATAAGGAATGTTGTGTTTGGTTTGGTGGGTGAGGAGAAGAGATGGGGAAGAAACACTTTTTATTTGCCTCTACCCACAATTAGGCCAAAGTGATCGTGAAAGTGTCAGCACATCGCGGAGAATGGGGGCCTGCAAACGACCCAAGTGACCATCCTTACTTCACTTAAAATAGTAAAAATATTCTTTTAATCTTGAAAAAAAGATAAATAAAATACAAAATTATAAAATATAAATTTGAAGAAAAGGTAAAGTTACCTGTATAGTCCTTGGCAGATGATGAGTAGTGAATCCAAACATGCACAGGAAATTAATGCACATTATTTGGTTGAAAATTAATATTTATTTATTTGTGTAAGACTTGTATTTTTTTTATCATGAAAATCAAAATTCTTCTTTATAGAAACATTTTTTGTTTCTCATAGTAGTTAAACATTTGCATTATAGCAATAACTTTATAAATGAAGATATTTCTCGAAAATTAACATGTTTCAAACAAAATCAACATTCTTCAGTACAACACATTTTTTTTTATATATATATATCTCTTGAGAGCACGAACTACAAATTTTTTTGTGATTCAAAAGGGAAAATATCATCATTTCCTTCAAGACATCATTCAAACATGTATTTTCAAAACATTTATATCAGAAGAAGAATAATATAGAGATATACCTGTATTCTCAATTATGCATAGATGTACACCAATATCTTCTTTGAAGCGCCCCGTGAATTTTTCAAATATATTAGAATAAAGATGGGCCAAATAATGAAATAAAATAAACTTTATGTAAATAAAACATTTTCAGTTCACAAACGAAAATCTTCTCATCTTCACCTCTGCTTGTTTTTTTTCAGAGGACGGCGATTATATGAAAAGATTAATGAAGAAATTTGGGCAGTTGAAGAAAAATTGTTAACGATGAGATGATGAAAACAAAATTAATACTTAGAAGACTTATGACGACATTCCAATTTTAGATATGAAGCCACCACGAGAACAACCAACAGAAGATCCATGGTGTGCCCTTATTTACATTGTAAAATCCGAAAAGCGAAGGCACAGAACACAATAACATTTTGAATGCTTTTGAAGGGGAGATGCTCCTCACCGCACTAAAAAATCAGCCTATTCTTAAACCATGGCGTGATCAAAACAGAATGAGATGTTGACCGTACGTAACGGTCTCGAAGGGAGCACACATGCCCCGGCATTTCCACAAAAAAAAACCTACAATCATCCGACCGCAACCATTACGGCAGGTGTCTAGCAGCGCAACTCTCTCAGGTGGCCGAGAGCCCAGGGGAAAAAGAGAAAAGGTTACTGGAATCCCAAAATACGCCAATTTGGCAGCGAGCGAGAGAGGGGGGGTGACAAAATAAGCCAAGTTACGATGCAAAGTATGGAGAAATATGAATTTAATAAAAACAGAATTGATAAACACGTAAAGAGGGGAGGCCAAAGCAGGTGGCCCTGTGCTGAATGACTTAAAATACGTCACCTGTGGAAACGAATTTGATAGGCTAGGGGTGTGTCCGAATAAACGGAAGTTCCACCCAAAGAACAAGCGAGAATGTTCTCGAACGATCTCCAAAACCGGAAGGAATGATTTCGAACAGGATTTTACCGGCTTGGAACATTCGAAAGCTAAGTAAGAAAGAAAACATTACAGGCGACGAAATGAAAATAAACGAAACCGAAATAAAATTTAAATTGAGAACATTAATAAAAAGGAAGGTGATATGAAATAAAATGGCTAATAAAATTGAATTAAACTAAACATATGGGGGGTTATCGAGTAACCACCACAATCGTAATTACTCAAAGCTGGTAGCAAATATATTATTTAAAAATTTTTAAGGAATTAAATTCTCTTTTAAACTTTATTTTTTTAGTTATTTTAAAATCTATGTGGCACATTAGGTAATTGTAGAATTTTTTAAAATTATCTTTTTTTATACTATTATTTTTTAAAATGTGCTTATACATTTATAAGCACATTTTAAAACATAATTTTATTTAACTATATATTTAACTTTTTACTACATATTTAACTAATATACATATTTAACTTTCTATACCTTGTAATTTTGTAAATTTTGTAAATATTTAAAGTTTAAACTGAGCAAGTTATAGAAGTGCCATATATAAATGGAATAAAAACTGCAATGCTTGTTCAGCCAGAGAAGAACAAAATTTATAATTATCGGGGGGATAGTCATGTAATAATGTCAAAGCATTCTTCGACAAGACTCATTTCTGAATTTAGATATTTTGTACTTTTTTCGCGAAAATCTAAAAAATAATCATTACATCCTGTTGATAATAATTTGCGTCATGTTTGGCACGAAATAATACCAATATTACATAATGAAATATTCTTTTCGGCTAAAAAATTATTTTAAAAAATTAAATTTAAAAGTGTTCCGCGATACTTCACTGACCCTAAAACATTATTATTTGTATCTACGCTATTCACAGAAATTTACATATACCTTTGATACATTTATAACTAGATCTAACTAAAGTTTCACTTCAGAGTCTGATGGCAGTTTTGAGAACTTTGATGGAAGAGTTATAAATAATTTTTCTCCAATAGTTTCGAAAAAAACAGGTAGATTGGTCATTTCGTTTGTCATGCCATCAACGCAACCAATCTGGTGGCACTTTTTGGAGAGCGAGTACCTGTTTAATAATGAAATGATCAATCTACTTAGAAACAACGTCAAAACATCGTGCGATGTCCGGGCGATAGCAAACTGCCTGAGGGGGTTTCAATAAGAATGGATGTATCCACTGAAGTGCCCACGTAAATTAAATCCGCGACTAACCCATAACTGGGACGATATTACATATTATAATGACGAATCTAAATAATGTAAATCTTAGAATTCAGACATGTCCAGAGAATAAACGAAAGTTATTCACATTACTATTCTAGATCCAGCTGCATATTATTTCCAGGAAGAAATTACATTGGATTTATATTTCACTAAGATCATAGAAGCTAGACAAATTCTTTGAAGAACAATGTAAAAAAATTCAATACGAAATTATAAAGAACAGGAAAATATCAACAATCATTAGATGCAAAATATTCCTTTTTATTTTTGTATTATTTTCTTTTTTATGCTTGAAATTTATGATGAATTCTAACTTTGGCAAACTAAATGGTCGTGCAAAGTCTTCTTGAGAAGTTTAAAGACAAAATATTCTAAGATAAAATAAAAGGAAATCCCGTGAATATTGTAGAGTATTCCTTGAAGACGAAAGTACAGCTCACGTTCGTTTGACAGCATCTACACTGTTAAAAATAAAGGTGACGAACCGATTACATTTGACGCCCAAGGGTAAAAAGGTTAAATCACTTGGCACCAGCGGGCTTGAAAATGTGTTTGGGGTGCCATTGGGTGTTTCACGCTAATTAGGGTGCCGCGCAATGCATACCGTTGGAAGATTTTCACCCCTTAGTCATTTGCGAATGCTCTGTAACATGTATCTTTGCACTTAAACTCGCTGTCATTAGTGGATCAACACAGCGATTTTTTCCTAGGATAACTATCACCGCTATACGCTATCCCTATTTTGTTTAGAACTTGGGATGGCTAACTTTTGGCGAGCGTTTTTATATAAAGCAACCTTTGAATTTCAGGACATATGAACATTTCAGGGACACTTTGAAGGTGAACTTGATGGCCGAGTTGATAGGGCGCTGACCTTGTAATCAGACGTTCTGCGTTCGAATCCATCGAGGGCCGAATGTCGGTTAGTATGTTTTTTAATTTTTTATCATTGGGCACTCTGGATTAAGGGTGCCATCTTTTCACCCTAATTAAAGATGATATTTTGGCTCCTTTAGGGGTGTCACCAGTGAGACAAGCCTTTCACCCTTAAAAGCTGCAATGTGTCACCATTAGTTTTAACAGTGTACAGCGGCTCAGTTTAAAAAATGCCTATAGTTTATTTAGTTCTTAGTATAAAGACTGTTTTATGCTTTTAGTTAGAGAGCAAAATGTGATTTCTTTTTCATTGATGAAATCAATACGCTTTTTACTTTTAAGAAATGTATATCTATTTTGTGTTTCTAATATTTAAGTCAAATAAGTTATTTTCATCTCCTCAGAACATACATTTATAATTACAAACGTTCTTATACCACACTGAATGTCCGCAATTTTATAGCAATATTCATCTTTTTTGTCGGTACGTTGTGTGACAATCTATCACACATTCCGAAAAATGTTATAAATATCCTTGAATAAGAGGAAACGTTTGCTGTGTAAAATAGAAAACATGCATTTTTTTATAACTTTTGAATAAAAACATACAAAAAATTATAGAAAGTTGCAGACATGATAAACTTGATACCTGTCATAACGAAATGTTTTGCCATTTCCAAGCGCATTTTTTTTGCTCATATACATGCCTTTCAATGTGATAAGTTTGTATACAATTATTGGAAGAAAGTCATATAAAAGTGAATTTACAGACCTTCATATTTATTTTCGGTGATTAATAAAAATATTATTGACACGACACATTAAGACAGTTTGATAATCATTTTCATTTTTGAAGATGAATAAAGCTATATTTTTACGACCTACTGATTTTTACGCAAAGGAAAACAAATGTGAAATGTATCCTTTGGGACCAGCAAAAGATTATTTCTTAAATATTTCTTTCGTATAGCACACTTTACTATTCAAATATTTAATACCAATCTTTAGAATGTCTTATTTTATACTTTAAATTGGTGTAAGAAAATATAACTTAAAAATTACGTAACAAACAGCATAATATATTAAGCAAAACTACATACGTTTTTAAATTAGCTTTAAACTCTGCAATATAACTTTTTAAAATATTCCATCCAGTTTATTTTTATTTATTTATTTAGTAATTTTTATGTGTGCGAGTAGGGGGGTAGGGGATTGAGTGTAGCTGCACTGTTTTCAAATGGAAAAAATAAGGACATGCTGTAAAATATTTTTTAAGTGCAGTCTTCATTATTAATGTCAATTTGATATAGGATGCTTTTCAATGTGCCTGTGGTAGGAGTATTAAAGTAGCGTACGAAAAATAGTTTAAAAATATTTTTTTTAACAAAACCATTAAATGATGAATTATAACAAAACAATGTAACTACTTTTAGTATCTTAACTATGTATGTATCTTAACTATGTAACCTTCCTAGGTTACAAGAAATTTTCCTGTTATCGTTATATGAAAAGTTCTTGGAATTCAAATTAACTAGAAAAATTTTACTAACTTTACAGATTTTTTTACAGTGCACCAGATGATTTCATTTTTTTTGTGACTTGGGAACTCGGCACAAAACAAATATTAAAATAAATTTATATCAGAGTTTCCCAATCACAGTCACACGGGAGACGCACGCTCCCGACATTGTAAAGGCATAGAGAAACAGGCACAAAGAAGCATACTGTAAAAAATAATCAATAAAGTTTTTAAAATTTTTCAACAAAACTTGTATTCAAATAACTTTTCATATAATGATAACAGCAAGATTTCATGTAACTGAAGAAGTTTACAAGAGTTTATGCTGTTATATCGTTAAATGAAAATTTCTTGGAATAATAAGTCTACTGCAAAAAATCTTAGTAACATTACACATTTTTTTTACAGTGTAGGGCGCTTTACTAAGGCTTTCTCACTTAAGTGGGTCGGTCGGCGGAGATCACATGATCTGACGTCACGAACTTCATCCTTAACAGTCAAAACCTTTGTGACCGCTTTTGTAACCGCGTATTTTTTTTTTTTTTTTTTTTTTTTTTTTTTTTTTTACAGTGCAGACATTTTGACTTTTATGTAAAATTGCAGATATCTCATTTCAGATCATTATAATGACTATGGCACTTGGGACAAAAACACTGTACAGTATAAGAAAAAACAATTACTGCAAAAACACTGTAAAAAACAATAAAATTTCTAAGATTTTTCTAGTAGATTTGTATTCCAAGAATTTTTCAGGTAACATTAAGAGTGAAAACTCAGGTGACTTTCCTCGGTTGCATGAAGTTTTGCTGCTATAGTTATATGAAAAGTTCTTGGATTACATATCTACTAGAAAAATCATAACAGCTGTACATTTTTTACAGTGCCGGCAGCAATGTTGCCAGCATTTTTTTGCGTTAAAATTTGCAGAAAAATTACATGTAAATTGTTTTATTACAGCTAATTTTACTGCAATTTTTATGATAAAAACTGCTGGCAACATTGCTGCCAGTAACTTTTTCCGTGAATTTAACGGATTTTTTACAATGCAAAATAAATCTCTAAAGTTCCTAAACTTTTTTAAAGAAACTTGGATTCCTAGAACATTTTGCGTAACGGCAACAACAAACTTCGTACAACAGATGCATATCTGCACTGTAAATCAAAAAATCTGAAGAATTTGTTACAATACCCGAATGGCTAGAGCTTCTTTTATAACTGCAACCTGGATTACAGATAAAATTTTAGTGACATTATTGTAATTTTGTTTTTTTTTTGTAAAATTACATATTTCTGTATTATTGCAAAACCTTGTTTTGTAGATTTACATCTTTATTTGTACATTGTACAGATAATGTTTTACTAGCCATACAAATTTCTGTAACTTTAACTCGGTAGAATTGCAATTATTATTATAGTGAAAGAGACTTTACATCAACTTGGTGGGATGTAGAGTCCTATATGTTTCCTACAAATGATAAGTTTGGTCGCGTTTTTTTAAGGCTCGCACGAGCCTTATAATATTAAATCCAAACACGCCCAGCTCTAAAAGTTTTTTTTTTTTTTTCAGAGTCCGAGTTACCTTATTTCAGTTCATTATAATGATTATGGAAATTGGGTAGGCAATACTGTAAAAGAAATCAGTAAAGTTACAAAACTACTTTAGGAAACTCGGATTTCTATAATGTTTTATGTAATGGCAGCAAGAAAATATTCACATAACAGATAGATAGTTGCATATAAATAAAAAACTCTGTAAGATTACTCAGATTTTTTAGGCAATTGGAACGCCTAAAACTTGCGATATAATTGCAACATAGATAAAATTTTATCGATATTACTACAATTTTATTAGATTCATTTGTAAAGCTAGAGATCTCTGCATCTTTAAAAAATAGTTTTGTAAATTCAAATCTTTATTTGTACAGTATACAGATAAAAATATAGTAACCATACAGGTTTTCTATGCAACATATTCTAGTTAACCATAAAGTAACTTTTTCTCTGTAGAATCACTGAATTTTTTTAACAGTGAAGGAGACTTCACATCGACTGGCTGTGATATTAGGGTTGTACCTCTTTCATACTAGGTATGAGTTCGGTTTTGGCATGAGCCATGGCCCGCCCCAGCCTAACGGTTTTGTATCCGAGCCCGCACAACAAATATTCATGTTTTTGTAAAAAGCGGTTTTACAAAAGACATCTTAATTCGGACCACATTACTGTCCATTTTATAGTCAGAATAGAGATATATTAAGGAAAAATAATGGTTTTCTCGAAATACTGTCGGATGATTAAACAATTCACGAAAAATTTTAACAGTGTGTATTTACATGTTAAAAATTAGCATTTTGTGTTTGTTACAAAAATTTTCACACTATACCTTTAAGAATCTAGAGCTTTAGCTTTACACTGTAATGCAAAATATGTAAAGCTACTAAGCTTCTTCTAAAAAACTAGGATTCCTAAAACAAATTTTGTAATGGTGATGGCAAAAAATTATGTAACAGAATCGGTTGCATTATTTTTTGCTGTTACTGTTACATGAAAGGCAATTTCGCGGCATAAAAAAACATAGTATGAGGTATAGGAAGTGGTTTTACACTGACATCATAGATGTTCATATGTAGGTTATACGCAAATGCTTTATTTGAGAAACAGAGGGTATACGCAGCTTTTAAAAAATTCCAGAAGGTACACAGCGTACACCCTCGTATACCTTCCACTACATCTATGGAAAAGTTATAGGAATGTCAGTTTCCTAGAATAAGTTTAGTAACTTTGCAGATTTCTTTTTCTTTTAGTACACTGTAAAACAAATCTATAAAGGTACTACACTTTATCTAGGAAACTGGGATTCCAAGAAATTTTCCTGTAACGATAACAACAAAAACTCAAGTTTTAGAATGTGTTACAAGGATTTTTCCTGTTATCGTTACATGAAAAGTTCTTGGAATCCCAGTTTCCTAGAAAATGTTTAGTACCTTTACATATTTTTTTTCACAGTGTACTATGTGCAGTCACTTCAAAGTTTTTATAGAATATACGTATTCAGGCTAATGAGAATGTTTCATAATATAGTAAAGTATCTTTTTCTATAAAAGCGTTGGAGCAACTATGCAGCAAAAACTATAGCGTTTCAATAGTGAAGTGTATAATAAAAATCTTTTCTTTTTTCCTTTTATACGAGTAATTTCATGTTTAACATTAACAGATTAAAAAATGCTGACATGCTTAACTTCTTTGCAAGGAGTAAATAGTATTTTTTTAATACTACCTCTTTCTATATTACTCAATTAAAGCAGTTTCTAATAGTAAACTTTCTAAGTCAATTATTGTATAACTGAGCATCCGTCTAAAATCTTTTACTGAATGTCAATGAATGCGAAACAATAATGAGATAATGGAATAAATTTGGTGATCTCTAAAGAGATTGGTAAACAACAGAGAAATGACGAAGCGCAATAAATTAAATTAGTTATTTATATTTGCAAAATTAGAGTAGAAAACAAGATATTTCTTCTTACTGGAGGGAAATAAAAGATAGTAAATTAGAATGACTCTATTTAAAGGGAATATTTTTGTTAATATTATATTTCTGTTAATTTATAATGGTTTGCTTTATATTTAATATTGCATTATGAATTTACATATTGAAATTTATCTAATATCTGTAAATAAGTTTACAATTAATTTATTGATCTTCGCGTAAAAATTTCTCTACCCGCATTTTTGATTGTATTCTTTGAGTTACTTGAAAAAATGAGAATGAAAACATTTTTAATATTAAAAAAAGGATCTTAAAGTACACTGTAAAAAAACCCTGTAAAGTTACTAAGATATTTCTAGCAGATTTTTCATGGAACGTTAGCAGCAAAAATTCATGTAACCGAGGAAGGTTACGTGAATTTTTGCTGCTACCGTTACATGAAATTTCTTGGAATACAAATCTACATATATATCCTACAACATATATTAAAATAATCAAAATCTGTGATTATCAAAGTTGGCTCTCTCCTTGTAAGTATCAATATACTTTTCTGATAGAACAAATAGGAAAATCTGTACTTGTTTTCGCTAGATTTTATAACAATTACACTGGTTTCCAGGCATATTTATTTTAAAGTTCTACAACAAATATTTACAGCAACAACTTTAGAAAAACAAATTGACACCTTAATTGACATCTTAATTGTTTTTGAGCGCGGAAAAATAAATCTGAACGCACTCCGATGGCAGTGCAACGGACACTATCGCACGAATTTATTTTCTCTAATAGGTACAAGCACGCACTGATCCAAAGTAAAATTATAAAAGTTTATATAGAATAGTATTATTGCAAGTCAAAATTTATTTGTTTCAAAAAAGCTCTTCTTAGAAAAAAAATTCAAAGATCAAAAAATGACAAAAATGTAGAAAAAAGCCAAATCACTAATTTAATACCAATATTTAATACCAACCACACTGTAAAAAAAAAAAAAATCAAGAGGTTACTAAAAATTCCTTAGTAAATTTGTATTCCACAGAATTTTTAGTAACCATTACAAGCTTTTTTTTGCAAGTGAAACAAGCATTTCTTTTGTAAACTGAACAAAAGAATTTTTTGTATAACTAACTTAAAAATTTTTAGTATGAGCCACCAAGCAAATTTTAGTAATAGCTCCAAAATTATTTTTAATAACCATCACGTGTGCCTGAAGGGCAAGAGCTTCCTTCGAGCTGCATCCAGACTTCTGAAGCGGAAGATTTTCGGCAAAGCCGCAATAGATGGAAGCACCAAACATTCCTACTTGCTCCGACAGGATTTTCATAATTCCTTTATTAACGAGACGCTACATACATTCGGGGCGTATTTGACGGTGGCAAGTTTCGAACCCGTGACGTTTTAGCCTGGAGTCCGTTACTATAACCACTATGCTAACAAGGCCACACCAACGGAGTTTTAGTAAGAGCTATAAAAAATATAAAACTATTAACTCTATTCGTTGCTAACGTTTTTCTAGTAATTCTTAGAGATTTTTTTGTAACCGACTAAGATTACTAAAAATTTTTTAGTAATTACAAGGATCACTAAAGTTTTTTTAGTAGATCGACCCTTTTTTTACAGTGCAGATAAATAATCATATGTTTCGTTCGGAGAAGAAAAATGAAAATTTAAAAATATATAATAACAAATTACATCAACCATTTTGAAAATGATTTCTTCAAATACTAAATTATTATAGTTATAAATAAATTCTATATTAAAAATATATTTTCCTCACTTTTTTAAAACAATATACGTTTATTTTACAGTTAAAATTAAATAAAGGTGAAATATTTCGAAGAAATTTTCCTCTCAGTCATTTTTTACCTAAAAATTTATTAGTTTTTTAATGCAAAGTAACGAGATGTTAGTTTTTCTTTTTTTCTGAATTTATTCAATTTCTTATATTGTTATGTCTATCCTATCTACATAATAAGAGACAAACATACCTGTGCGTAACGCATACATTCAAATTTTAATTGAAATTTCAGTTTTACAATTTTCGGTATGCAAATTTTTGAACTTCTAAACATTTTACATTTTCTGTTTTTACAACATCGTAGCAGGGAAAAAATGCACTTTTAAATGCAATTTTGAAAGCTGTATCGCAAAGCTGTATAATTTGAGTTATTATTTTTTGTAGTTATTATATTATTATTATTATTATTATTATTATTATTATGGTCATCATGGCAACAGAATTATTCGAAAAATGCGGAAAACACAAGAAGGAAGACATGCCTCAGATTACATCTAATGTCCGAGAACAACATCCCTTTTCCAAATGGTTAATAAAAACATAAAACATTTTAAAAACCAGTTTAATTTGACATTTTTGTTAAAATTACGAAACAAAATGACCAATTCTTATTTTTAGGTTACATGACAGACTATTTTTTTTTTAATTTCTTGTTATTAACACATGCCTCTGATTAATTTCAATTAGGTAATTGCACATTCTAATAGAATTTCAAAATATCATTACATTCTCATTTTACTAAACTATTTTGCTGTTTCTAATGCGATTAATTTTGTCTAGACTCTCTCATTAGAGTTGTTTTTGTTTTGCGCAGCATGTCCTTCAAATGATTTTGCGCCATTAAAACTCATACAACCAATTCATTAGAGTTGAAATTGCATCACAGGAGAAAAATAATAATATTGACATATCTTATTAAAAAATATTTAATAGGTTAAATTCACTTTTAAAGTTTTCTTTTTTAATAAATTTAAAATTGTCTATGGTAATTTTGTTAGTTGTACTGTTATTGTTTTTTATATTATTAATTTTATATTCTGTAAAATTACATTCAACGTAACCTTATAAACTTAATTAACTTTCTAAATTTTGTGACATTGTATATTTTGTAAATATTTAAAGTTTTCGCTGAGCAAGATTTTTAATCGATGTACATACATGGAGTACAAAATGTCATGTATTCTCAGTCTGAAAAGAGCAAAATTTGTAACTAACGGGAGATTACAGCTATTAGAATAACGTCAAAACATTCTTCGAGTGGACAAAATTCCTAAACAAACTAGTAGAAGAATAATTATAGTAAAATAAGTGAAGTAATTTTATTATCTTAACTGTGTATTTAAAACAATAACAATAGCTAGAACATGGATAATCTCCGATATAATCACTAAGCGAAATAAACCACATTGTTGTGCAAAATTAAGCAACAAATAGAAACTAAGAATTTTCATTCACTGAAAAAAAACCGCAGCTGAAATTTACTGCAGCAGAGATTCCAGGTAATGTCCGTAAAAAACGGACTTTACACCTATATCAACGGACTTTGCCATTACATTAACGGTTTTTGCACGTAAAACACAAAAAATTACGGGAGTTGACCATTTATGCAACAAAAGTGACATAGTCAGTAAATTTACTGGATAATTCACTGCAAAATACCGTAAATTTACATTTTTTACAGTGTACCTATGAATACTCAAAAAAAGTTATGTAAACATTACGTAAACAGATATTATTTATGAGCATAGCCTATTGATATTATGAGCGTAGCTTATTTTCTTTACCCCACACATGTTCATAAGTATGACAGTAACTAAGATGGAAAAAAAATCTCGTGAGATCTTTGTTTCGTTACATTATCACACTGAAAAATTAATTATATTATATCCCACTAAAAAGCGCTATATTTATTGCTTTATGATTGGTCCCCAACTGGAATTAAAAAGAAGTCACCGTGTAATTCTCTCAATTCTAATGCATTTCTTTTAATTCTGCTCTTTTCAGTATTGTTTAGTCAAAGCAGTTTCTAATAATAAAATTTCTGACTCAATTACCGTATAAGGAAGCATCCGTCTAAAGTCTTTTCCTGAATGTCAATGAATGCGAAACAATAATGCGATAATGGAACAAATTTGGTGGCCTCTAACAAGATTGGTAAACAGCAGAGAATAGACGAAGCGCAATAAATTAGGTTAGAGATTTATATTTGGGAAATTAGCGTCGAAAACAAGCTATTTCTTTTATTTAAGGGATGCAAAAGAAAGTAAGTTTCCATTTAAGAAAAACTATTTAAGTCTACGTAAAAGATTCTATTTAAAGAAAATATTTATGTACACAATATATTTCTCTTAATTTATAAAGGTTGTTTTACGTATTAGATTCCTTTGTGAATTTACGCAATATAAACTTTGTAATATCTAAAAATAAAAATAAAAATAATTTATTGAGTTTCACGTAAAAATTTCTTTATCCACATTTCGATTTTGCAATTTGAGTTATTATATAAAAAAAAGAATGAAGGGGGTTTTAAATCACAAAAAGAAGTTTTTTAATTAATGTGTGAATTAACATAAGCTTTTAAAAGTATGAGTCAGTAGTATGTATGAATTTCAAGGTTTTGCTTTAATCACATTAATTTACTCTTGAGAGATTTCATTGTTATTTTAAATGTAGCTGGAAAGTACTATAATGAAAAAGTCTAATTTAAGTCAAAATAATGTATATTTGCCCAGAAGTTGCGAAAACTATTCATTAATTTCACTAATTTTTTATATGCATGATATGAATAATTCTTAATAAAGATAAACCAACATTATAAATAAATTTTCCCTAATTATTTTCTTTTAATCTGGAATATAGTTCAATTTTAATGAACAGAATATTTCCATCAATCCAACGAAATTTTATTATTATTATCATTTACAAGCAATTAGAGAAATCAACGTAAAAATATGCCATTGAAGAGTATAATTTACTTTTCAAACGATTTTGTTTACTTTAAAATTACAATTTATATGGTGAACTTCATAAATTTCAATATTTATCTAAAATTATACATTTTTTTAAACTGCCTATTTAATTACAAAGATTAAAAATTTAAAAAAAAAATAATTTTAAAAATCCCTTGATATTTTTTAAATATCGATCCTGTTCAGTATTTTTTAAGATTTTAAAATGCTGTAGCTGCTCAAACTTGAATCCAACGATATGCACGAGGAATCCACAAGTCTAAACAAACAATTCCATTGACTAAAATCAACAAACCTAACATACTGGTTAAAGAAACAACATGAACCTAAAATAGGAAAAAATACAAAGAATTAATATATATATATATATATATATATATATATATATATATATATATATATATATATATATATATATATATATATATATATATATATATATTTCTAATAAATTTTAATTTATTAGAAATATTATCTCTCGATCAAGATGCAAACTTAGTCCTTCCGTTATCGTATTTTCTTGAAGACGCCCGCAGAAGACGGCGCGAAACGTTGATAGTTTTATTTGATTTTAATTGTACAAATGTATATTAAAATTCCTTATTTGTGCACCACTGATCAATGTGTTGTATTTTAATAAATACATTCTTATTAGTTAAATTGTATGGTGCAACTGTCCTGTATATATTTATAGAATAAATGTTTTCTCTAAGTCGAATTATGAAATTATATCGTTTTTATAATATTTAATATATTAGATCTAATAATAAGATTTTTATATAATAAATCGGATAACATACGGAATAAAGTTAAAAGAAAGTTAATATTTTATTTTAACGAAAAAAAAAATTAAATTCTGTAAGATATATATAAATACAACGTACAAATAAAAAAATAGTAATAAACGTCCCTAAAAACTTTCCTAAAAAAACTAATGCAGAACAAATAACAGGCTGTATTTCATTATTTTCTGAAAAGCGCTAAAAAGTGCCGTTTGAAAATAAATTCTTTAGGGCATTAACATAAACAAACAAAATATCTGCTTCATAAAATCACAATATTTTAGGAGGTACAATGGTGGGTCTTTTTATAAACAGCTACCTCAACAGTTTCATTTAAATTCATCAAACCTGGCCACTAAAGGAAGCACTTTGTGAAATAAGGCTCAAGGATTTCTAAATCGTTAAAAGGGTGAGTTTTATTTCTGAGAGTGCTGAAATGAAACATTCTGATGGAACATAATGTCCCAAATTTTTATGAAATTTCACTTTAAAAAATGCTGTTTTTTGTTATTTTAAAATATCTATTTACAAAGTAGACTTCACTTATTAGAAGTTATTCTTTTTATGAACATAAAAATTTTCAAAAAAGATTTTTGGTACTTTCTGAAAGAAGGTGCATTAATTAAACATGTATATATACTGTCTTCCAACTATCACTAAAGTAAGCGATAACGCAATGTTTTAAGAATAAATTCGGGTATTTCTAGAAAAATCTTTTAAATCCTACATTCTAAAACTGAAGTTCCTTTATAAATGTCTTAAAGGATGTTTTTTAACTTTCTGCAGCACGAGTGCCGTGAATCGAAACACCAGAATGAGCATGGGGTGTCTGCATATCACAAACATATTAAATGACATAAACAAGAAAAAAATCTTTAGCATTCTGTATAGTAACGAAATTCACGCTTATTAGTCTTTCTCGTAAAAAATGACAACTATAATGTTAAATCATCGTTGATGTAAAAAAATAATAAGGAATAAATTTAACGCACTCGCTTTTACTTTCCGTATTTTAAAATCGTATTTTTTCCCACGTCGAATTTTTTTTTTTTTTTTTTTTTTTTTTACAATTTTTCAAACAATAAAATTATACCTTATTGTGGAGAAGAATACTGAGATTTCTGAATTTTTATAACAATTATGGTGTACATGGACCAGACCTTTTAGATATTTTGAGTACCTGCCAATTAAAAATCATTCTATAAGAATAATAAAGAACATGGATTCTCTATTTGCAGACGCTACGCACCGATTGTAGCCTTGGAATCAGGTACTGATGGACTTAAGCAGTTCAGGCATGAGATGCCAAAATACTCCGTTCATGTCCTGCTGGGGTAAAGCACAGTTAAAAATCTGTGTTAGTGAAGATGTGCAAAATTACCACTATTTAAAAAAGTAGTAGGGAATTTTAAAAAAAAGTTAACATTTAAAATTTTTTTTTATTAAAGATGCTGTTTATTTTTTTCACCTTGAATTTTTAAATGCAATAAGTTCACCATATGCATAGCATTTTTTTAATAAACACAATTGTCGAAAAGTAAACTATACTCTTAAATGTAATTTTTTGTTAATTTTTTATATTTCCTTTAAAAATTAAGAAATAGCTTGTTTTCATACAATCCTTGTTTTGAAACTCTTAATTACAAAATAAAATTTGGAGAACAAAGAAATTTTGATAAGAAATCAGTAAATTAGTTGTATACTGTTATTATAGATATGGAAACAATGTCTGTTTTATAGAGTTACAAATAAATATGAAGCGCAAAACAAACATTTTTAAATAATAAGCACACATATTATTATTAACTTAAAGCACTCGTGTAAAACGCTGTTATTTTTCAATATATTTTTTATTGAAAACGAGAACATTTATACAATTACGGTAAAATTAAAAATAATATTTACATGTAAATCTACCAGAAAAAAAATGGCACTGCAACCTGTTCAAACATTTTATCCTACGATTTGCGTAGAGGAATACCCAGGTTCTTGTGGTTGACTAAAATCATTAAACCAATTTTTTTAAAATAAACTAAGTCCTTACACAAATCTAAAACTGTATCAAAATAACATATTATTTTACTACATTATTTTACTATATATATTTTACATATTATTTGACGTTTATTACTATTTTTATTTGTATGTTGTATTTCGTTACGATTTAATTCTAAAAGAATAAATTTTCTGCGTTCTACAAATCCGTTCATAAGGTAAATTTGATCAATAAAATTTCAAAATTCCAGGATTCATTTTCCCTTTAAAGAGTATATATATTCTTTTTTCACCAAAATTAAAAATATGCAGAATTGTTCCCTCTCCTCTCTATAAACAGTAAATTGTTAAAAACTTATCCATCTAATTAAAGTATCTTCCGATAGACACTTAATACTTCGTTATGTCTGAGCAACAAATTAACCAGTCCATATTTTAATCATTCTTTGATCAAATAAATTTTCTTTAATTATTATTTAATCAAGCCATATTATAATTATGCATTAACTATAAAAAATCATGATAATGTTTTCGCCTTATTAATGAAAGATTGCAAGATTTATAACAGAATCGTTAAAATTAGAATCATGGTATAAAAATTTAAACACACACTATAATCCACTATATGCCTGTAACGAACTGTCGAATGTTGCGAGTATCTTTAATACTCATTAGGTCACTGGTTCAATTAATACTACTAATTACTTAAAAATTCTTTATATACAAACTATTTACACATTATTTACATTTCGAATAAAGAATATAGATCCAGCAAAACACACGATAGGTCCGCTAAGATCACCGAAAAAACAAAACAATAACAAACGATATTCCAGTGTTGCCAAAACGGCAAAACTAAAGCACAGTAGAATGCGCCAAGGAGACGCACGGCATCCGAGGTTATGGTGAAGCCGTTACAAAAGAATGCGCCATGGAGACGCGATATACAAGACTGTGATAAGCCGTAACATACCGGCCCCCGTTGATATGTGCCAACATTCAACAATAATACTAAATGTAACAACAAACAATTGCAAATAATAGAAATTTCAATTCTACAATCAATAATACAGTATTTTCGATAAAATACAATGTACTTCTTCAATATTATTACTTAATGTATTACTTAATATAAGTTTACCAAATGCAAATAGATAAGTTATAATACAAACAATAATTACACTTGAATAGTATGCAAGATAGTTATCAAATTAACAGTCAATAAATATAACAATCTAATAAATTTAACAAGTTAATAATAGTTAATCAAGAATATATAGAGACGAAGACACGTAAGTTTACACTTATGTTATAAAGTTAAGCTACACAAATTATGAAGCTAAGAATTAAAATATTTTTAAATCTCAAATGAAATTGCTATACATAATAAACAGTTCAAATACAAATACAATAATGGTAACTATAATATAATTATTTAAATCTTTCAAAATAACAGAATTCATCAATTCTCTAAAGGAAGTGGGCAAACTTTAGAGACACACCTCGTAACTATACCTGTTGATGTTTTTATATCTAAAACTCTGACTTTTATGCTTAATCATAAAGGGTCCACAAAAGTCAACAGAATATTTTTGAAATGGCGGGCTAGGATTTACTCGTTCGGCTGGCAAATTTCCCATAATTTGATTTGCCCCTATTGGTTTGTGTTTAAAACACGTTACACATTTGTGAACTATTTTACGAGCCAAAGATCGTCCATTTATTACCCAATATTTTTGCCGGACATGATGTAACAATGATTGTTGCCCTAAATGGAAAAATTTGGAATGAAAATATTCAAAAATCATTTCACTTATTTTATGATCATGTGGTAACACTATAGGGTGTTTCCTCTCATAGGTCAGACTGGAATTGTCTAAACGACCTCCAACTCTAATTAAATTATCGGAATCTATATAAGGATTTAGAAATTTGAGTTTACTGTTACCTGAAAGGCTCCTCTGGTTTTTCATATGCTTAAGCTCTTCAGAGAAGGCTGAATACTGTACCTGTTTAATCAGAAAAATTTCTCCAAATCTCAATTCACTTGCAGATAAGGCACCACTTTTTTTCTCCTTACCCTTTCGACAATTATTTAGAAATCTAAAAATATAACTAGTAATACGAATTAATTTCAAAAAATTATTAGTTAAAGAGAATAAACAATTATGAAAACAGTTTTCAGTTCTAAGTGAAAAGTTACTGTTGATTTCAGTTCTAAATTGGGACTCATAGTCAGTGTTGTTTTCCAGTTTTACTGGATAATCTTCTGCATACTGAATTCTGTCCCGAAGAAAATTTGGTCCACTAAACCAAAATTTGCAGTTAGTCAGTTCTTTAGCATCTAGACCTCGAGATAGGACGTCAGCAGGATTATTTTCCGATGATACGTGTTGCCACTGATAAGAGTCCGTGAGGTCTTGTATAGCAGCCACTCTATTACTCACAAATGTTTTCAATTGGTGGGGAGATTTTCTAATCCATGCAAGTGATATTGTGGAGTCACTCCAGAGAAGAACAATTTCTATTGGAATGTCAAGTGACGGTACAACTTTATGCATTAATTTTGCTAAGAGAAGACATGAGCACAGTTCAAGACGAGGGATTGTCACTGTTTTTATGGGGGATACTCTAGACTTGCTACAGAGTAAATGTGCATCAGGAGAACCTTCAGTTGGTATATACTGGATGTATATGGCGGCTCCATATGCCAAAGAAGAGGCATCTGTGAAGCCATGTACGACTATGCGCTCTTCACGAAAAATAAATCTAGGAATTTTTAAATTTTCTAATTCTGAAAGAGTGGAAACAAATTCACTCCATTCTTTTGCTATGGAATCTGGTAATGGCTCATTCCAATCTATCTTAGCTAGCCACGTTTTCTGCATGAAGGTCTTAGCCCTTGTTACTACAGGGCCAATTAATCCGAGTGGATCGAAGATTTTTGAAATCAAAGAGAGAACATCTCGTTTGCTATACAATTCCTTGTTATGAATCTTTAATTTATACAGAAAACAGTCACTTAAAGGTTCCCAGAGAACACCCAAAGTTTTTACTGAACTACAATCTGTTTGATCATCGAAATTATATTCGGTGGCAGCCATAGTATTAGGTTCAAGTAGTTCTCGGTGGTTTGCACACCATTTGTGCAATTTCATATTTCCACGCTTCAAAAGTTCAATCAATTGGGACTTTAAAATTTTCGCCTTTTCGAGAGTCGATTCCCCCGAAAGAAGGTCGTCTACATAAAAATCTTTTAAAACGACTGACGATGCTAGAGGTAAGTTTGGTTGCTCATCAAGAGCTAATTGTTTAAGAGCACGAGTTGCTAAATAAGGAGCATTAGATGTCCCATAAGTAACTGTATTAAGCTTATAAGTATTCACTGGCGCATTAATACTGTCCTTCCACACGATTCTAAGAAAGTCTCGTTGGGATGAATCAATTAATACCATTCTATACATTTTTTCTACAGCCGTGTGAATGCATATCGATGTTTTCGGAAACGTATCATAATTACGAATAATTCTTGTTGAGGAATTTTTCCTTTTAAAAGAATATCATTCAATGACAAACCAGATGTCGTTGGCGTTGAAGCGTTAAAAACGACTCGCAAGCGTGTTGTACTTTTTTCTGGCCTGTAGACCCCATGATGTGGTATATAATAAAGGTTCTTTACGGGTTTTGATTCTATTACTAATTCCATATGATTTAAGTTTTTGTATTCTTCCATAAATTCCGAATAGAGAGGTTGTAAGTTCGAATCCCTATCTAATCGGTGCCAAACTTGATCGAGCCTTTTTTCGGCTAGTTTTTTGGATTCTCCTAAGAGTGTAGTATCCTCCATAGGCATGCTAACAACATACTGACCATTAGAAGTTCGATAATAAGTCATTTCAAAATGATTTTCGCAAAATTTCTCTTCATTACTAAGTGGAGAACTAGAATCATTAATATTTTCGATTTCCCAAAATTTTCTTAAGGATTCGTCTATTTTTTCATTGGTTAATAAACCGCAATATTAAGAATCATCTGAGGAATTATTCACGACACCGCTAGCAACATATCCGAATACTGTTTCTTGAAATAACAAATTTTGAGATGAGCTGCGAATTTTACCCGATTTTAATAAATCGAAGAAACATTGCGCGCCGACCAACAGGTCTATCTTCCCAGGGATATAAAATTCAGCATCTGCTAACGAGATATTTGTAGGAATATCAGCAATTTCTATACGAATAGGTGTAAGTGGGGTTATTTCTGTAATTTTTGGCACTACAAGAAATTCCAGTTCCCTTGTGAAATCTCTATTTTTATTTGAAATCACAGTTTTAATTTTATAATTTAATGTTGTGGTCGTGTTATTCAAACCCGATATTGGAGCAAAAACCTTTGATTTCTTTATACCCAATTTCTTTGCAAATTCAAGCGACACACAATTTATTTGGCTACAAGAATCTAAGAGAGTTCTTGCCTGGATATAATTTCCTTTATATGTTTTTATGTCAATAACTGCAGTTGACAAGATAACAGTTTTATTTGAAGAGAATAAGCAATTAGAAAGATTTTGTGAGACTCAAGGCGTCAGACTTGATTCTGGGCGACGTACTGTCTGATCAACACCTGGTTTTTGGAAATGAGTTTCATTACTGGAACCGATTTCTTTATCTCTATGTAATAAAGTGTTGTGAGGGGATTTGCAATGTTTACATAAATGTTTCGAAACACAGTTAGATGCTAAATGTGATTTGTTAAAGCATATGAGACAAAGTTTATTTTTTTTAACGATAGCAAATCTTTCACCAAAATTCATATTTAAGAATTTGTTACATTTATATAGGGGATGAAATGAATCACAAATAATACACTGTTTTTCAGAACTTGTATTTACTAAAAGAGATTTTGATTTTATTTCACTAGAAATCTTTGGTCTAGCTAAATTACTTCTATTTATGCTTTCGAGAGATTGGCTTCTTTTTTCTAAAAAGTCCATTAAACTGTCAAAACTAGGAACTTCAGATGTGTTTATTGACAATTCAAATTGTTTTCTTGTTTCCTTATCTAGTTTTTCTAAAATTATAGTTGTAAACAAAATGTCAGAGAGGTTATTTCTCTCAAATCCTAAATTATTTAGAGCCCTGATATTTTTGTTTATGACATCTAACAAACGCCTTAATTCTTTAGATGATTCATGTGTAATTTTTTCAAAATCTAACACAAAATATTTAAACCTGTTCTATTACCTTAATATAACAAAATCTTTATTAATTTATTTCCATATCTATTTCAACATTTCACAATTGCTTAAACTCAATACCAAAAAAAAAAAAAAAAAATATATATATATATATATCCGCAAAAAGATCCCTCAACTCAATCAAAAAATGGATCAGATCTTCAAAGACTCCTTCATCAAAATAGTTGAATTTTTAGCCTTACACGCGATCAACTTTCAACTTCCAATTAACAAAAGTCAACTTTAAAAATTATTTCTCAAATTAGCACTGAGCAGGCATGACACTAAACAACTGCAAAAAATTCTTTAACCAAAACTCCATAGCAAAAATTTCCGAATTCTGATTACACCAAACTTGCTTAAACCATACTCCACTATGACAACTACCTCTCAACCAACAGAAAAACTTCAGCTGATCTTCAAGCTTTCGTGAGGTGGTCATACACTATTCACTTAAGATATCCAATGCAGAAGATTCTACATTTCTGTTCACCAGAGGGGGTAAGTAAACAATTTAAATCTTTAAATATACTCATCCCTAGAATATGCTACTCTTAAAAGACATGACAATTGTACTGCCCACAACGGAAAACCTATAACAACAACAGCAAGCTATCCACAGAGAACTTAATGTATATATTCAATACTTATTCTAATTTAATCTTTCCAATTTGGATATCTGTGTAGCACCAAGTTTCGGGATCATGCCTTTCACATTTCCCAAAATGGAAAGTATCTATTGCTATTTTTGTGATTTATATTCAAAAATATTGCACAATTACAGAAAAACTACATACTAAATCAACTATACTTAAAACAGAAATAAACAAACATTAATTATTCATTTTATCTGTAAAAATAAATCATATTTAATACATATTTCATTGAACATTTGCATAAACATTTAACAGGACAAAAATAAATGTACCAGACCAAACTCGAAAATCCTAACACTTAAAATGGTGGATCTCTTCCATGGCTCTAAAACTCTAAAACTCTAAATCAACTCTAAAACTCTAAATCAACTCTTATATCCAAATCAACTCTAAAACTCTAAATCAACTCTAAAACTCTAAATCAACTCTAAAACTCTAAACCAACTCTAAAATTCTAAATCAACTCTAAAACTCTAAATCAACTCTAAAACTCTAAATCAACTCTAAAACTCTAAATCAACACTGAAACTCTAAATCAACTCTAAAACTCTAAATCAACTCTAAAACTCTAAATCAACACTGAAACTCTATTTTAAACATGTTCCAGTCTTCATATTTCCCACTAAATAGCGGAAGTGGTATGTCAGGTAATTTAATTTTACTGTTACTTATCCTTAATTCCGAATTTTTTGTTTCTTTTTTATTAGAATATAATAATTGATTGAAACTTACCTCTAGATTTTCTACTCGCTCTTCCATTTCGACGAATGAAGCATCAATTTCTGTTAAATCATGATCTTCTGGTGCTGTTATATAATAATCTCGACGAAGTACATCAATGTTTGTTGACAGTTTTTGAAGATTCTTGATTTTCGTTTCAATTTGAATTCTAGACAATTCATCGGTTTCTTCATTTAGAGAATTTTCTAATCTTGTTAACTGGGCTTTTAAAGAGCCTCTAGTCCTATTCAAGCTAATTAACGAAGCCATTTTAATTCAAATAGAACAAGGAGAACAAGTTCGAATTAAAAACGAAAGTCCTCCGGCTCGACGGACCAATAATGTAACGAACTGTCGAATGTTGCGAGTATCTTTAATACTCATTAGGTCGCTGGTTCAATTAATACTACTAATTACTTAAAAATTCTTTATATACAAACTATTTACACATTATTTACATTTCGAATAAAGAATATAGATCCAGCAAAACACACGATAGGTCCGCTAAGATCACCGAAAAAACAAAACAATAACAAACGATATTCCAGTGTTGCCAAAACGGCAAAACTAAAGCACAGTAGAATGCGCCAAGGAGACGCACGGCATCCGAGGTTATGGTGAAGCCGTTACAAAAGAATGCGCCATGGAGACGCGATATACAAGACTGTGATAAGCCGTAACAATGCCTTTATAATCACTTCTTCTCGAGTAACCTGTGGCGTAAAGCTAAAGCGTTGGACTCCCACACTGAATCTCATACTGTTCGAATCATCCCTATGACACGTCTTTTTTTGCCTTTGTCAATGAATACAGCAGCTTCTAAAAGATTCGATAGATGGTAGCACTAGGTCTTTTTTGACGAAACTTTTGATGAAACTGGTATCCTCAAACTAGAGAAGAAAGTAATTTCATCAAATATTTTTCCAATAGACCTTTTTACAGGAAAACCGAACCATTCGAAACCGTTCCCTGGAAACGGTTTCGTCAAAAACTACGAAAATTTCGTGAAATCTGAGTGACCATTTCTGAGTGTGTTATCGAGGATAAATGTGAAACTTTAAGTTAAGATTACAAGCAATAATATGAAGCAGTTTCTGCAAATAGTACTATGAAATTAAAAAAACAATATGTTATGAAAATTAAGTTTAAAATTTATTTATTATTTAAACTAACAATATTTATTATTTAAATTTTATAATTTCTCCGTGTCGTTGAAACAAAATTGATACTATAAACAAAAATAACACTAAAATAACAAAAGTTATATTAAAACTATATCGATTAAAAAGGGAAAAACTCAAAGTTTTAAAATGTGATAATTTTAAAAAAGCGACTTTTTCATGAATTTGCATAATATTACTAAAATACTACAGATTTTTTAGAGAAAAAAAAATATATATATACGCAGCATCTAGGATTTGTTTTGATAAATATTGATAATATTAAAAGTATTAATTTGTACCTTTAGATACTATCAATATACTGAATTATGTCATTAAATTACGATATCTCCTTCTCAATTTACCCAATTTATGCTTATTCAAAGTATACTAAAAGAGGAAAATAGTATATTCTCTACAAGTTTGAATTTTATTTCATTAAGTCTAATTTCACCTGATTTTTATTCCTAAAAGTCAAAATTATGTAAAAAAACCCTCAAAAGTCCTATTTTTAGCTCACAGGCTATCATAGCCTGAGAGATTATGTGCCCGTCCGTTCTGTATGTATGTGCGTTCGTGCGTAACGCGATAACTCATGATAAAAATATCCGATCCACTTGAAATTTTGTATATAGGTATAATTTGACAAGGCGCTTCCCTGATTAGTTTTTGGAGTTCATTCAATATGTATAAGAGGGGGAACGGGGGGCTCATGCCCCTCCCCTTAGTTGATATAAATGGGATTTTCATGCAGAATTAAGTTTTCGTTCAAAATTTAGATTAGGATCATTCTGATGACGCGATTCCGCGACTGTTATTAGGTGTTCATTGAATAAGTATAAATAGGGGGAACAGGGTTCTAATGCCCCCCCCCCTTAATTTATATAAATGGGTTTTTCAAGCAGAATTTTCAGATTTCGTTCAAATCTCTGAATAATTTTGGAAGTTTAATGGTTAAACATAAAAGAGGGGGATAACTCCTTTTAGATTATATAAATGCTAAATGGGTTTTTAATAAGAATTATCTCATTTGCTCTGAATTTTGGATATAGATTTTTTATATGATAAAGCATGTCTTTGATAGTATAGGAGGTTCAATGATTAAGTATAAAAAAAAAGAGGAAAGGGGAGAGCTGTTTCCCTTTCTTAATTTTTTTCGAACGGAATTAACCCTTGAAAATATAAAACTTTAATGTACAATTAGTATTTGTAGCCTGTGAGCTCAATGCCATCAGTTTAACTGGGCAGTATTCTTTATTTTTAATGTAACATTAAACTATAGGAAAGCTGTTCAGTAGACTATCAAATTCGCACAGCTTGGGACCAGAAGTTGTGCTGATTTTAGAATTTCGCGGATTTCTGGTCATTGCTTTGTTTATATTTTCTAAAAAGTAATTTGAATGCAGTAAACAACGCAATCGAAAATACTGTGAATGCTTACAGTGTAATAAAATATTAGAATAAGTAATAAAATAAAATAAAAATTAAGATAATTTTTAAAACGATTAAAATATTAAAAGTTAAACATCAATAATATATGATTAAATTTTTATTATAAAGGTAAAATGTATTTTTCCTAAATTACTCGATGAAACTTGCTTCATATAGGTACATTAATAATTTACATTAAAATCATAAAATAAGGAAGTTTTATTTCAGGTTTAGCTAGACTAAATAACCAAAAAGAGCTTCATTAATACATAAATATATTTGTTGAGAAGATTGTGATTACCAGTGATATCATCAATATCTCAAACATTTTCAGAAATAAATTTATTCTTCCTTCATGAAAAAAAAACATGAATACAGTAATATCAACAAAAATTGCAAATTAAAATATGTATGGAATGGTTATAAAACTAAAAAATTCAAATTTTGTCCCTCTATCTGAACTAAATGTTTCATTGTTTTCATCTGTAAATTATATGCGGATTTTAGAGAGTTGAGGATTTTATGGTTACGGATTTCAGGGTATCATCTGTAATTCTGTTGCTTAGTATGCAACAAATTTTAATTTTCAATCGAAAGTAATTTTATCATTTTCTTTTTAAATTACTTTGCAAAAACATACCTTATATTTAAAAAGTAATATCATTTTGGAAAAACTGTCATGAAAGTTGGAAAACATCTCTTAATTAGTGAAAAAACATATACATATGATATCGTTTATATGAATAAATATAAAAAAGTTTTCTTGAAGAAGAGGGTGGCATAATAATATTTTTAAATTTTATGGACATATTAACAATGCATATCAAATTAAAGACAGAAATAAAAAACAACAGAAGAAAATTATATAAATTTTTAAGTCATACAGTTTTTTAAATTGAGCATCTCAATTATTTGGAGGTGAAAAAAAAAATCTATGTAAGAAAAATCTCTTTCATATCTAATAAATTCAAAATAGAAAGGCAAGATAATATGTAAATTCATATCATTTTATACTCTTGAGAGATACAATTAAAAAGCTCCCCATAATGAAAAACATTAAGACAAAAAAAAAAAACTATTGGTTGATTACCATAAAATGAAACTTTTACTAAACACATACAGCATTTAACAACAAAGAGTACAGTAGAAAATTTAAAAATACGTTCGAACGATACAATCATTCTGATTATAAATTATTTATTACTTTCGTTGAGTATTATTTACTCGCGTGTGAAAACTTCAATGAAATCTAACACAATGTCCTAATTAAAAGTTTTATTGATATTTTTGTATGTAAATAAATTGTAATTTATCATGCAAAGTGAGGTGGGCTTTACTTTCCATTCGAATATGTGTTCTGCTGTTTATACACTTTGAAATTGCTTTGTACTACTCTAGGGAAATTCCTTTTAAAAGAGAATTTATAATTATTTCGACGAAGCACTAGCTTTGCAAATTGCTGTTCCACGCAAATTAAATTTACCGATAACAGTGAGGACGCTAATGACGAATGTTTGCAGTAAAACAGAAAGCCTCGATTGCAGTCATGTCAGGAAGTTTGTTGGGAGGAAATAGCATTATTCATGTAAAATTTGGATTTATTATATGACATACTGAAATAGTATAAATTATATCACTTAATTAAAACTGCGTCATCAAATGACTGTAGTGAAAGTTTTCACGGAAAAAGACTTTTTCTAAAGGGTAGATTTTCTAAATTTTATGTACCGCAATATTTAAAAAAAAATGTAGTAATATAGATTTAGTGGTTAAAATTAATCCTGAGAAAAATATATCTTTGCTGTCTCGGCCTACCTAGATTACGAAGTTAAGAAGATATTTCATCAACAAAAACTAAATCAAAATTATGAAATAAACACAGTCGAACAATTTTTATTCGCTCTTCACAAAATTTAAATTTAATTTTTCTGTAACTATCGTTTTATTAGGATATAATATTTTGTCGTTTCATACGATATTTCTTCTCCAAGACTACTTTTTCTACTTGAAAATATTGTTATTAATATAATCAAATAGAAAAAATCCTCTTATATAGAACTTGTAATTAAAAAATAGATAATATTAAGAAGAATTAGGTAATAAATTTTAATTCGGGTACTGATTCTTTTATTAAATTAACCTCCAAGTATGCGTTAAATTCCGACATTAAAAAACATTATTGAGACAAGTGTGTAACTTTTATTAAAGCTCTACTTAACGTCTCCGAGGATTGTGAAAAATTTTCAGCACGACAATGATACTTTTTCATTATATTTGGTACGGAGACAATAGTCACCCTCCCCCCTCCCCCAAAAGACACACACACACTGTAAAAAGAGTATTGGTTTTACATTATAGTACTGGTAGCTGAGGTCCAGTTTATAACCTAAATTACAATAATAAACAATAAATTTAGCATATAATATACCATTAAACATTCATATACTGTTTATTTTATTTATTTATTTATTTATTTGTATGAGTAGGTCCTGTCGAAAATTGCAAACATAAAATATTTAGATAGCATTCAGGAGATTTTTAATAAATTTAAGAGAATTTCATATTTTGTCATTTGACGAACTAAAAAATTTTTCTTCTTAAAACTTATATTTTTGTCCCTTGAGCCATTGTTAATGATGTCCAAAATCCGCTCAGGAATATGGCTCTTTTATATAATTAATATCAACTCTAAGCTTATTCGTGATGTATCATAACTATGCAGTTGGATTTTTTTTCCAAATGATTCAATCAGACCTTTTTCAATATCAGTTGTTTTGCGAAACGTACACGAAATGGTTTGCTTAACAATAAATCACTCCACAATCATCAACAAACCGTAAAATCTGAACTGGTATCTCACTATTTCGAAATCCACAGTTTGGAAAACTTTACGCTATCAGTTAAATGAACAATTTTACTGCAGAAAAACTGTGTATGAGCTGTAGCTTGGTATGTTATATATTACCTATTGTTAGAAATAGCGCATGAGGATAGCTCAAGGGGGGGGGGGCGAACTTCTCCTATAACTTTTCATACGTTAATCAATACAAGTGAGGTGACGAAATGTGTATATTTTTATTTACGAAAATATTTTATCAGCTACCATGCGGAAATGTTAGATACAGAAACAATTTTCAAAAAACATACTGCAAAAAAATAGATGTTATTCTTATTTATTATTTCATTATACTGATATTGTCTGAAATTTTAAGTTTGCATGTCACTCCATAATATACACTGGTGTCCAAAAGTTAAGCATAATTGGTAATTAAGTAATTATTTTTAAGTAATGAAAGAAATATGAATCGGAATGTGCTGAAACTCCAGGTGTGTAAACAAAATAGTACGCGTCACATATTTTCGTGAAGAGTTTTCCCCGAATTTGATCAGGGGACCGTCAACAAATTGAAAAAGAACGAAGATCTTTTGGCTAACCCTGTCAAAACTAATGTAGCAAAAGCGTTCAAACTGCACATTATGATTAATTGGCTTATTGTAATGTACTGTGTTAATTTTTACAAGGATAGCATGTATACTCGTAGAGAAATTAAGGTTTTTATAAAAACAGTCTTCCTAAGTTTTTTGCTTATAATTTGCAGAGTTCTTAATATAAAAAAATGTTCATTTTTGAAAAAAATTACAAACATCATTGTACACAATACCCTGTCATCAGAATTAAAAAATAATAAAAATTGTATGACAAATGAGCAGGTTTACTAAATAATGTTTTACTGCGCATGCGTGAACGCTATTAAGATTTCATTTACATATTATGTTAGTTAAATGTATAGAGCAACTTTTGTGAAAGTCTTAAAAACATAGCTTAAAAATTCTGAAAATTATCGTTGATAGAATGAGATCAAAATCCTTTATTCCCTGAATGAAGCAAAAAGATGAGGGGCTGTATCCATTTTCCATTGTTTAGTGCCTACACAATATTGTACGTACAACTATATTTATGTAAAACCCCTGATTTTTTTGCTTGTTATAGGAATAACGGATTTTGTGTTGATTCTATAGGCGACCATTTTCAGAATTTTCAAGCTATGTTTTTGAAACTTTGACAGAAGTTGCTCTATACATTTACCTAACACAATATGCAAATGACATTTTGATATCGTTGAAGCATGCTCAATGAAAAGTTATTTACTAAACCTACTCATTTTCCATACAATTTTTATTATTTTTAAATTCTGATGACAGAGTATTGTGTACAATGATGTTTGTCATATTTTCAGAAAAGAACATTATTTTATAATAAGAACTCTGCAAATTATAAGCAAAAAACTTGGAAAAATTTAGGACTGTTTTTATAAAAACCATAATTTCTCTACGAGTGTACATGCTATCCTTATAAAAATAAACACAGTACATTACAATAAGCCAATTAATCATAATGTGCAGTTTGAACACTTTTGCTATATTAGTTTTGACAGGGTTATCCAAAAAATCTTCGTTCTTTTTCAATTTGTTGACGGTCCCCTGTTTGATTTCGGGGAAAACTCTTCGTAAAAATATATGACGCGTACTATTTTGTTTACACACCTTTCATGCCCGTGAGCTTAAAACATGTAAAATTACATTGGCCTAGGATAAACTAGATCAGTCTTGGACAAACTAGGCATTGAGGCGGTCATTGAATTCTATAAAATCACGCCAAATTGAATTGGCCTAGTGTCAATCCATTTCAAGTGGTCCAGAAAATATTTTTTTGGTCGCTCGACCATTTTTAAAAAATCTGAAATTTTTTGTACAACAACCCTAACATGACGGAAGTTCAAAATGACCGTTCTTTTAATTTTACTATTTTTTGTTTGTGCATGGCGGCCATCTTTGTTTCATCGTGTGCAGCGATTTTCTCAGATACTAGGATACACAAAATTGTAAATATCTCTCTTTCTATTTTCCTAATTGAAATGGGGTTTGCAGCATTTTGTTGAGAATAAAATATGCTAAATATACAGTGATAGAAAAAATTTGAAAAATAAATTTTTGCAGATGAAATTTTAGCACAAAATTTACGATTTTTTCCAAAATCTATCCGTTTGCAAGAGGAAAATTTTCATGTAAGAGCAACTGTCAACCTTACACAATTTTTTCTACAAATAGGTCAGAAGTACGTGTACTCATACACAAAGTCCCAGATCTGGGAGTTAATTTCTCTTTGCGAAATAAATTCCGAAATTCGTCAAAAATTTCAAAAATCGCACTTTTTAGGCTTTGATATCTCTGGTGGGGCACGAGATAAAAATCTGAAATTTTGGCCTGCGATAGTATTGTGTAGTAGTGTTATGTACAAAAAATTTCAAGAAGGAGATTTGACTACAAGCTGAGATATGACATGGAAAATATGTGAAAACAATACTGTCAAACTATTGTAAACCTACTATGTAATTGTTCAACAAGACTGTCAACCTTGCACAATTTTTTCTACAAATAGGTCAAAAGTGCGTGTACTCATACACCAAGTCCCAGATCTGGGAAATGATTTCTCTTTGCGAAAAAAATTCCGAAATTCGTCAAAAATTTCAAAAATCGCACTTTTTAGGCTTTGATATCTCTGGTGGAGCACGAGATAAAAATCTGAAATTCTGGCCTTTGATAGTATTATGTAGTAGTGTTATGTACAAAAAATTTCAAGAAAGAGATTTGACTACAAGCTGAGATACGGTGATTAAAAAATGTTAAGAAATGCTATTACGAGTACTCTAGGAGAAATGAGATTAGTCTCTTTTATTACAATATTGACACAGAAAATATCGTTTGTTGAAAACAGTTAAATAATAAGCACTTAATTTACAAAATACTATATATGCTCAACAAAGAGCTTAACAATATTTATGAGAGATGTTATGAGTTCGACCAGTTACTGTTATCAGTCCATCAGGCTGTTCTTTCTAAGAATTTTATTTGAAGCGCCCCAAGTCTTGTCATCCCTTGTTAACTTGAATGAAATTCTCTACGTTTAATAATTGAAGCCATGTCACCTCGCTCAGTTGCAATTCATTGTCTGTAATTTACTTTTCCTGAAATGTGTTCCGAGTAAAATTGTTGCAATAGCATTTCTAGTAGATTTGTTCATCTGGACAAATAGTGTATTGGCTTAGCATACATTCTGAATTGTTTAAATCACACAGACGAAAAAGATTTGAAAAAGATATTTGTAACTAACATTTAACTTTGTACCATAAATAATTAATTTAAAATTTTGGAGGTATGAACAATTACATTGTATGTTACAATAGTTTGGCAGTATTGTTTTCACATATTGTCCGTGTCATATCTCATTTTGTAGTCAAATCTCCTTCTTGAAATTTTTTGTACATAACACTACTACACAATACTATCAAAGGCCAGAATTTCAGATATTTATCTCGTGCTCCACCAGAGATATCAAAGCCTAAAAAGTGCGATTTTTGAAATTTTTGACGAATTTCGGAATTTTTTTCGCAAAGAGAAATCATTTCCCAGATCTGGGACTTGGTGTATGAGTACACACACTTCTGACCTATTTGTAGAAAAAATTGTGCAAGGTTGACAGTCTTGTTGAACAATTACATAGTAGGTTTACAATAATTTGGTACTATTGTTTCACATATTTTCCATGTCATAGCTCAGCTTGTAGTCAAATCTCCTTCTTGAAATTTTTTGTACATAACGCTACTACACGATACTATCATAGGCCAAAATTTCAGATTTTTATCTCGTGCCCCAACAGAGATATCAAAGCCTAAAAAGTGCGATTTTTGAAATTTTTGACGAATTTCGGAATTTTTTTCGCAAAGAGAAATTAACTCCCAGATCTGGGACTTTCTGTATGAGTATACGCACTTTTGACTTATTTGTAGAAAAAATTGTGTAAGGTTGACAGTTTCCCTTGCATGAAAATTTTCCTCTTGCAAACGGATAGATTTTGGAAAAAATCGTAAATTTTGTGCTAAAATTTCACCTGTAAAATTTTTTTTCAAAATTTTTCTTACACTGTATATTTAGCCTATTTTATTCTGAACAAAATGCTTCAAACCCCATTTCAATTGGGTAAATAGAAGACGAGATATTTACAATTTTGTGTATCCTAGTATCTGAGAAAATCGCTGCACACGATGAAACAAAGATGGCCGCCATGCACAAACAAAAAATAGTAAAATTAAAATAACGGTCATTTTGAACTTCCATCTTGTTAAGGTTTTTGTACAAAAAATTTCAGATTTTTTAAAAATAGTCGAGCGACCAGTGCTGGTCCACTTGAAATGGATTGATCCCCTAGGATAAATTAGATCGGCCAAGGATAAACTAGTTCAGAACAATAAACAGCAGTCTAAACTAGTTTATCCTATAAGTGTTAGGCCAAACTAGTTTGGCCTAGGAAAATCTAGTTTGTCCTATGGGCCTTAGGATAGACTAGTTTGGCCTAGGAAAAACTAGTTTATCCGATGGGCGTTAGGATAAACCGGTTTGGCCTAGGAAAATCTAGTTTATCCGATGGGCTTTAGGATAGACTGGTTTCGCCTTGGCCAATCTAGTTTGGACTAAAATTGGGATTGGCCTGTAACATATATATGTATATATATATATATATATAGAGAGAGAGAGAGAGAGAGAGAGAGAGAAAGAGAAAGTGAAAGTTATTCACTGGTGGTTTTGAGTTCTGGGGTTATGACCCGTGTAGATCTGCAAAAACATTTCAGAAATTCCAATATAAGAAATAATGTAATTGATAGTATTTCATACAAAAAATGCCTCAAAACTAATTTTTCGGTATTTGTTCCTTCAGAAACCAAAGAATTTTAAGTTATTGTTATACTTTGTAACTTCTGTGAAACACATATCTCTTTATTTGAGAATATATGTCACTAGTCTTCTGTTTTTTACCTGTTTTTGTAACGTCCTATTTACAGGATCTAGGCAAAAATAATGAAATTTTTGTATTCGCCATTTAACATGTTCCCTGCCGCTTACATGAAGATGTGATGATAGTTAATACCGCACTGTAAAAGTGGGTTTTTCCCAGAAGCGGATTTATTTTTTATAAAAAGAATCAGTGAAAGTTTTTCCCGCGCAAGCGCGTGACTAGCTATTGGACATCCCCCCACATCATGCGCTGGCACGTGAGTGGCCCTTTAACGTTGGTGTCACATCACGCGCTATCACATGAGCCTCAGCGAACGTGTTAAGAGAGAGTTTTGTATGAAAGTTATTTTCGAAATATTATGAAATAAATTGTTTTTAAGCCTCAAATATTATTATTCGTTGTTCATTGTTAACAATAGCTTTAAACTCTGTAAATAAAAAACTATTTATTTTTAGTAGTATATCAAAAGAGTAATTATAGTACATTATGTGACATATAAAACCTTTCTTTATGTAAACATTGACAAAAAATATGATTTGCATGTTATAGTATCCCCATGTTATTCTTATTCCCACACTTCGGACATTCACATTTTATTAATAAAAATACATTTTTCTAGTATATCTGCAGTTTATTTCGAAGCATTTTAAAATGATTTTACTAAAATAGCTGAGTGAATTAAAAATCAGGCTGTTATAATTCTTACTACTACTCTAAATACCATTAATCTTAGTTTGTGAAAAAAAATTGCAATCCTATTAGTGTCTGGAAAGAAATAGATATTCTTAGTGGTATGCCAAAAGAGTAATTCTGTATATAGAATACAATTTAAAATCTTTCTTTATATAAATCTGCAGTGATTTAAGAAATAAAAAGATCGCTAACAAATTGGTGCAATTTTGAGGAATCTGACAGAATATAAAAAATTTTAACGTGTGTATTTAAAATTGATCGTAGAATGTTCTGTGACAGTTGATACATTAAAATGTAAGCTACATTTTATCAAAATCTTCTATTTTTTTTTAAGTAAATAAACTGACTGTTAAGAGGTTATAAGATCATGTAACTAAAATAGCATGTCATACGTTACATCAAAATTATTAAAAAATATACGGGTTTGTATATCGTGATTTAACAGGTTTAGATTGTGTTATTTATCAAATATTACGCCGGGGTGTAAAGTGTTGTTTGTGACCGAAGAAAGACAAATTTGGATTTATAAGGATGCTGGTAAATCTGAACGCGAAATTGCTCAATCTGAAACTGAAATTCACAATCAAATAATTAGAAAAAGTTATTCAAATAAAATTAAACGATCTGTAAGAAAAAGAATTTTGACAGAATGGGATGGTTGACAAATTTTTCGATTACGAACTAAAAAAGATTTTTCCACTTCGGAAATTTTAAGTCGTTTCAGTAAAAGAACAACTTTTGCAACAGCTTTGAAGAGTATGGAATCAAAAAGCAATTCTAAATGCATGAATTTATCGATATATCAATTTTCATTACTCAGAAACAGTAATACTCAAATATAAAGAGACATGCTTTTTAGGACATAAACAGTAATTTTCAGTAAAGAATAACCACATTGTCGTAACAGTACATCAATTATCATAACTACACATAGCGCAGCATGTTTCTAAAGCTAATTTGCGCCATCAAACTCCAATCAACCAATCAATCAAACTTAAGTACTGATAATACCTGTAACTATACTTTTATCTATGAATTAATACTACCATCATCTTTGCAAACGATAATACGGCTTAACATATCGATATTTGTAAAATAATTAAGTACACATGTAAAACATCCCCCACATGTCTGTGGAGAATCCTACATGACCTGGTTGACATGCAATATGTGTTAGGTGTTATTTATGACGACGATTACCTGCAAGAGGGATATAAGTCATTAAATATATGGATACTTTTCCTTTATGTTTATTTTTTATTAATGCTAAAATTTAAATAATTATTTATATTTGCACCCAAATTTATTTTAATTTTACTATGCGGAAATTTTTTGTTTGAACGCAACAGCATCAAAAAGTTGTTGCAGCAAAAGCTCTAAGTTTTTAACCGTTGCTTCCAAACGGAATTCACACTTAAAAGGTAAGGTTAGTTAAATACTTAATATTAATCGAAAAGGGTTTTTTTTTTCTCCAATTCGAGCCGAATAATTACATTGCATGGCTTTCGCAAACTTTTCTAAGGACTATACTTTCTCGATATGCAAAGGAGTTGAAACATTGAGAGTTTTTTTTACCATGAAGTATATTAGCATCCTAACAATATGTCCGATTTACTTTGCATGAGGGAAAAAAATGTAAAAGAAAAAAAAATATTCTTAACATTTGGTGTAAAGCTGGTCCTTTGAAAAACTTCAATTATAAATTAATTCTATGTATAACGAAACTAGAATACATATTTTCTACAGCATATGTAAATACATGCAATGATATAAACAAAAAAATTTTGATTGGATCAAATTTATGTTATTGATAGATTTTAAATTTTCAGTAAAAGTATTTTTGATACTTTTAATATATGGATCTTTAGACAAAGTAATCAAATAAAATATGTAGACAAAGTTTTTTCTTCAGTATATACCCATTTTGCTCAAAACGTAATTTCGCTCTACTGTACTAACTATACAATATGCAATTTAGTCTTAAAAAAGTTGTAAGGAAATGAGTCATTAAAAAATATAACATAAATGAAAAGAGATTATAATTAATATATACTAATATAATCGCCGTTTTAATTATTTTATCAGAAAATTTCAGAAATTAGAGGATGTCTTTTCACAGTATGCTTTATATTGAGATTTTCTATTTTGAAACCATTTATAATTATAAAAGAAATTAGTATTTTAGGATAAATAAATTTCTTTTTGAGTCTTTTCTGTTATAACATCCAAAAAACTTAAGTCATAGTTTTGAACCAATATTTACTCAATTATAGCTTACATACTTCAGATTATATCATATACATGATATGTTTTTCCATTTGTAAGAATACTAGAAGATTCAGCGTGGGGTTTTCATTGCGGGTTTTTTAATAGTAATAGATTGTTATATATAGACTGTGATAGATTTTTAACATTAAATATTTTGCTTACATAGCTCACTTATAATGCCAAAGCAAATTTATTTGAAAATTATCAATAATGTATTCCACCTTTTAAAATTTATTAAGAACGATACATTCGTATGTGACTCATGTCAGGGATTAACAGACAAAGTAATTGCCAAGTATTTCGGTAAGTCTGGCCGATTTAGAAATTTTGAAAACTTTAGATGTTTAAGCGCGTACGTTGATTATATGTCTGTTAACTTTGTTTTTTGTTTATATTTTTATTAATGTATTTCTTTATTGCTGAAATTGTAATTCATATCCGGAATATATTTAATATATATTTTTATATTATTTTAAATGCCCATAGTTTAATTCTTCGTAATCGGATTACACACGACAGAGATTGGTTTAAATAAAATGCCATTATTGAAAATTATTTTAAAAACCATACAAAGTACTAAATTAAGAAACAGTTTTAAAAAAATTCCATTTTACAAACATTTTTGCCTTTCGACAATGTAGAAAGTCTAAATTTAATAGCTATATATAAATTAAAATAATAAAATATAATCAATTTTTATCGACCGTGTTAATTTCAGAAATGTACAGCTATTTATATTTCAATGTGCGATGAATGCGTTTATTAAGTAAATTGCTCCTGGCTTTAAGAGTAAATTTTTTAAAAGTGAGTTACACCTTTTAAAAAGCTTAGTGCAGCATATTTTTCTCGATACCCTTTTCTAACTCAAAAATAAAGCTTAAAAAAATTCTTTTAAACGAAAAAAGAAAAACTTTAATCATTGTTAACAAATCTAAACTCTTTTCGATATTTTAATGGATGAACCCTAGCTTCGGTTGAAGTTAATTGTTTAAACACTTACTTATTAGACACACACGTACTTAGTTTAAACACTTAGAGATAAAAAAAATCTTTCTTCTACCAATTTAAGTAGCAAATATTGGAATAAACCTTCGAAACCGAATAAACTGTTTCTTAAAGAATGCCGTAAAAATGTTTGTTTTGTACAGATTTAATTTTTTTTTCCATCGCAAGAGAAAAAGCTTTTAAAAACAAAACTTTTACTTTTTTAATGCTCATTTTATTCTTTTAGGAACTGAACTATTTGCAAAATTGCTTCTATATTTTTTATCTTTATCCTAAAACATTAGACAATCTTTTTTACAAAACCTCTTTAATTTGATTTTTAAGAACAAAAAGGTTTATTTCCTCCAATATAATCGGATATCAATTATGAATCTAGAAAGGAAAGTCACATGGAAAACATACATTATGAACATTTTCCGATATTTTTAGATTTCTTTTTTCTTTTTGGTAATTTATATGTTGATATTAGTGAAACAAAATACCTCAACGAAATAGATGATTTCATTGCATATTTTACTAATTATTGTTAATAAACCTATAACTTTTCTGAAGCATATTCAGCTATTTCGTTTTATTTAAGCATTTATTTACGTATATAAGAGTTTGTGAATTTGAAAAATGTATAAAGCGTGCTGGAACTTAAATTATGTCCGGAAAAATAACTCATATACCCTTCATTATACCATCAACAACACCCTTCACATCTTGTCAGTAACTGATCATATTAATCATAGAATCTTCATTTTACTCTATATAAGTTGCGGACATTTAATTTAACTGGAATATGAACTTCAGGAAATAAAGGGCCATATATGTTAATGTATTCTAATTATTTGGTCAAAAATTCCATATAATGTACAAGCATTAAACACACAACACAAACAACACATTATAAGGAAACTGTGAGTACCATCAGTAGACAACGATGTATTCGAAATCTTTTGTCTAATCTCGTAAAACAATATTTTTTCTATACATACAACGCAACAAATAAAATTTAGTTTAGCTAAAAATATTTTATTACATTTTAAATACTGCAACAATTATGCATGAAAATGTATCGGAATTTTTTGTGGACCAAAGTAAGTGAACAAAAATGATAAATGATTCCCAAAATTTTTAGGGTGCCGGTGGCACCTAAGCCCAAATGGTCCAGTGGTCACGTTAAGAAAGAAATTCATAAAAACAATTAAGCATTCATATGAGGCGGAAAATTTAGGAACGCGAAGTAAAATATAAGCATGTTAAAAAAATGAATAGTTAAATCAAATGTGTATATTTCTTTTAACCACATAATTCTTTTAATTTTTGACATAATTTGTGTGTGATATAAATGTTAACTATGCATATTCAGAAGATAAACGTCAGCAACATAGTAGTTAAAAAAATCTATAAGAATAAGCTAAGCAGCGAATGTAGAAGGGAATCTTAGGAAGAACAATATTTTAGGTAGCTTTCTTACAAAAAGTAAAAAGCTACCTATTGCAGCCGTCCGGAGGAAAGCACTTCCAGAAATTTTTGGTACACCTTCACCGATCATGACCCCCAGACCCCAAAACCACCCTCCGTTTAAATGTCGATATATATATATATATATATATATATCTGATTTTTGTCATGCGATACCTATCGTATTTATGAACCGATTTCAATGAAAATTGGTATGTACAGTACATAGTACATAAAAATGTCTCAGCGGAGTTTGTTAGACAGCATCATCCGCCATCTTATTTCAAAATGGCGGCCATTTAATTTCTTTTTAAAAATTTTAAATTTAATATTAAATGCGAAGATATTAAAAGTTGAAAAATGTTTTTTTATGTGTTAGAACTTAAAACAAAGATTCAAGAACATTTTTATTTTGCTTATATCTTAAAAAATGATTGAGTTATAGCACTTTGAATTTTTTTTATGTCTGACATTTTGGAACAATCTGATTTTTGTCATTCTGTAACCAACGTATTTATAAACCGACTTAAATGAAACTTTGTACATACATAGTACATACAAATGTCTCGACCGATTTCGTTAGCGAGCATCATCCGCCATCTTGTTTCAAAATGGTAACCATTTAAAAATTTAAAAAATATATATATTTAAATTTAAATGCAAAGAAATTAAAAGTTGAAAAAATTTTCTTTTATGTGTTTGAACTTAAAACAACGATTCCAGAACACTTTTTATTTTGTCTATATCTTAAAAAATGATTGAGTCATAGCACTTTGAATTTTTCTTATGGCTGACATTTTGAAATCATCTGATATTTGTCATTCTGTAACTAACTTATTTATGAACCGATTTGAATGATACTTGGTATGTAGTACATACAAATGTCTCGACCGTGTTTGTTAGCCAGCATCATCTGCCATATTGTTTCAAAATGGCGGCCATTTAAATTTTTTTTAATTAAAATTTAAAATTAGGTACAAAAATGTGAGAAATTGAAAAAGATTTTTCTTTTGTGTATTTGACATTAATACAAAGATTCCAGAGTTTTTTTTGTTTCACCTATGTCTTGAAAAAGGCCTGAGTTATAGCACTTTCAATTTCCAGTCTGGTTGACATTTTGAATATGAATACTGATATGAATACTGATATAAGGTACCAGTACCCAATATGGACACCCTAAGGAAGATGTATTTTTTTCACCCCCATCTACAAGTCATAGGACTCCAAAAATATGTGACCACTATCCTTGGACTATTGACTGTCATTATTAAAATTAATGACCTTGTAGTTATTCTGGTTTAATTAAAATGATAAAAACAAAAGAAATGTTTACAAGTGTCCAAATAACGAACTACCTGTCCCTATTATGGACAGGTGTTTCCTTATTGACTTTCGACACAGTGTGTATGGAAGAGCCACTTTTCCAAGGGATTTTAGAGGAGAGTGAATAAAAAAATATAACTTAAAGTGTTCGGAGGAGCAGAGGGGACAATAAATATCTTCAGAAAATGCATTTTAGAAAGAGTATTCTCGGTTTTTACCCTTCGAAGACCCATGCAAAACCCCTTAGTTACTAGTAAATATTATGAAATAATATTGTTGGTTTTGCTTAGCTTTATTGCATCTGTCTTCGAATTTACATATGTTATTACTCAGTCCTCACAGCATGGACAAATAGAAACATTTTCATCATGGGCGAAAAATCCCACATAATCCTGATGAACATATCTGCCACATGTGATGCATGACCGCATGTTTGAAAAAGCATCAATACTGCAAAAGAAGCAGTACCAGCTCTCCTTTGTTGAGGGAGCCATACCATTGGTACCTACGATTTCGCCAACAGATATCCTACTGGGGGGGGTCTTCTTTTTATTTTTCTGAAAGAGTTTTTTGGAGGAAGGTTTTGGGGTGATTGTTCTAATGGCATCTTGTTGAACAAAAATTTTACCACTTTGATGCCTTTTCAGTTTATTGTTTAGCAACGTTGAATTTTCTTTTTTCTTACAGTTGTAGTCTATGGGGACATAGGCTGTCCATATTGGGAACCTGTCGTAGTTTTACTAAATCTTGTAACAAATTAATAAGGAAAATATTTTTTAGCAAAATATGCAATAACAATCGAAAATATGTTTTATTAGCTTTCTAAAATACTCCACTTTTCAACATTTAAAAGTAATTTAACTCTAATAAGAATTTTAGCTTACGAGTAATTAAGATGAGCACATTTCGAAACAACAAGTTTTCTCCTAAATGGCGAACAGAGCACTTTTTTACACTTTCCAGCCTTATCTTTTCAACTGTTTTTCTTCGCGAAAATTTTGAGCCATCTCTCGATCAAAATTATTACCTTTAAAAATATTAGGGGGGTCCATATTGAGAGCCCTGTCCATATAGGGTACAAATACCTTATGATATCTTTTCGCATCAGTCTGTCAATGTTATAATTTTTTTCTTCAGCAATTTTGGTGCATAATTTTTATGGTTAAGTCTATGAAAGGTTTGTGTTTTATCTCGTACTCTACTGCATTTTTTCATTATTTGATCTGTCGTAAGATTCTATTTTCTTCAAGCGAAATTTAAAAACTGCATCATATTAAATCATAAAAAATCATTATATAACATTTATATAAATTCTAGAGTAAGCATATACTTTATATAAATATTTTTGCAGATTCTTCTATTTTACCACAATTGTCAGATGTGATTATTTGCTTCTTTCATAGATGGATTTTCAAGATGTTCAAATTTAATATTTTGCATGATGTATTTGAGAAGTTTGCTGAGATGATTAAGCTCAAATGGACAGTACATACAATTGGAATTTTTTATATAAATGGCATTTTTGAGATCAGCTGTGTTCATTAATTGGGAATTTACAAATAGAGTTTTAACAATTGCCAGAGGAAAATACAATTTATACGTCTCTTTTCACAACTGGATTTGTAATTAGCCAAACCTTTGAGATGTAGTTTATTTCTGAATTTATTTCTGGTTTATTTGTAGCTCTCCAGCTGTGGGTATGCGGCATTTGTTTGCATATGAACAAATTTTTACCTACGCTTGGAATTTTCACGAATACTCGTAAAATATAGTGCAAGATCTAAAGAACTGATTTCCTATTGAATTATAACCATAGTAACACGGAATTCCTAAAGTCAGTATAGCATGGTTTTGAATAGTTAGTAATTAATATACGAATTATGGTAAGTGATTTAATGATCTCCATCCTACAAAGTCAATAAATAATTGACACATAATAAGATATGACATTTTCAATTGAAAATTAAGCATGCTTAACAAATTGAAACTTTATAATTATTTTTTTTATAATTACAATTATATGTAGTATTTGTAAATAATAAGAAATCATTAAAGAGGGTAAAAGGCACAAAAATATTCAAATTTTATAAAAAAAAGGAAGAAAAACGTTTTTGTTTTCCTTTGTTTTCAAAATCTAGCTCTCGAGAAATGGTTGTAAACGACTTTTTCTAAAAATGCATTTTTCTTCATGATGGATTTTTTCGCCATTTCTCATATTTCAATTTTTATAAATAAGGAACCGTTAAAGATAAATGCCTCAAGCTTAAAACATGCCTTTTTAAATAGTTTTACATTTTTGTGAAAGTTTTTTAGTAAATACGTTTGAAAAAAATATTTACTATTTATAATAAGATTTTTTTAAACTAACACCTTTTTTATTATTATTCTAATTTCAATTTAATTATTTTTATTTTAAATTAACAATAAAAAAATAATGAATCAAAATTAAAGCTTAGATATTTCTGTTTATTTAAATGAAAAAAAAATATTGAATTAATAAAAAAAAATATTTCGAGTTAGAACGATTTTAAATTACTCCTCTTTTTTAATAAATTTTAAATTTTTAAATTTTTAAAAATGAAAAGTTTTGTTATGTTATAAAAATAATTTAATAAAGAAATTAAAAAAAAATATTTTTTTAAGTTTTCCCGGATCCCTTGAAGTAGATAAAACGCATTTCTTACATACATTAATTACTGATATAAATATCACAAACAGCATTATATAAAAAAACATAAGGGGATACCAGTTTTGTTAAGGAGAGCACCATTTAGAACATCGAAATGTAGGACATCATTTCGATATTTTCATTGGTTTCATTTATAAACAAACAACTGGAAATTTTAAATAAATTAATTTTCTTTTGAAAAGTGTAATGCAATATTTTCATACAAAGAATAATATTTTTTTTCTTGAAATCCGTACTGAAAAAAAGCAAGCTGCTCGCTTACACTTAAAACATGAAATAAAATGAAAGTTTATGTAAATATTATTTAGCATATTAGCTAAGATATAGTATAAGGTATCATTAATTTTATATATTTGTTGAAAAGGTGCCATTTTAAAAATAAATAATTAAATTCAATTTCCCTCTCATTTCCTTAAAGTGCCTTAAAAAATCGAAAAATGGACATATTAATAAAAGTCAACGTACTTACAGATAGATAAATATAAAAATAAAATCTTGTTAACTGAAGAAAAGATGGCATATTTATTATAGTAGAACGAAAAAAAAATATAGAGTTAAAATTTTAAAAGGGAAGTTTTTCCCTACCTTTACTGAAAATTCGCAACAATTCATAATGGGTACCATAACAATATTTTTCACACCCATTACCACAGGTTGTCTTCATTAATATCAGGAAATCTGTGCAAATGATTAATATGAAGGGTAATTTTTTCTTTTGTGTAACATATATTTTAACCTCGTGATTTGTAATTTTTCAAATAGGCTGAACATGCAAATGTCAGGATTTGAACCACAGATCTCTTCTTTGAAGCTACCAGTGATCTGCCAGTTGAGCTATCCCATACTAATCAACTCATCAGAATTTTCTGTTGAGTTGATTCATATATTCAGGGCTCCGAAATGTTCCGCCGTTTGAACACAAATGTTTTCTTAGAAAAAATTCATTTTTCAATTTTTCTTGCAAATTGCACAGAAAAATACTTCGGATATTAATTCTAGAGCAAATGTTTTAAAAACTTACCATGAAAATTTATGTTAAAATATATTGGTGTTCAGTTAGCGGACCATTTGGAAATCCTGTATGCCAGACCAGAAGCTATGATCAATAAAATTAGCTGGGAGAATTAAGTCCTTCCGATTCGTCTGAGAAATATCAGTTGACAGTTCATTGACAGATTGAGCCAAAGGACGCCTCTGTCATATACTGGCCTGGACACTTTTTGACAAGTTGGAAAGTTACAATTCATATGATTGGTTTAACAATTAGAATATTGTGTTAAAAAGAATATAATACCATATTTAACCCTCTTGATTAATTTAAATAAAAATTATAATTATAAAATAATATGATCTAACAATAAAAATAAACATTTTCTCATAATGTATGAATCGTAATATTTTTTCTTCAGAAATTAAATAGGGAAATTTAAATGAGTTATTATATAATGAGCAAAACAAAAAAGAAAAGAAAAAAAGATAATCATCTCGGAGACTAATTAAAATCCAAAACGAGTTATGTAATATAATTGCATTTTATATAAGCATAATAATAATTAATTAGAGCATAAATTTGTAATCGCAGACTAAAGCTGTTTGTTGATTACATTTAATTTTTAGAATAAAATCACGCTATACTTTTTTTGTCTGTTAAGGTATTCAGATTATTTTTCAATTTTTTGCTGTTTTGTGAAAAGTTTCTAGGACTTTGAAAAAGGTTTTAATGAAATATTTTGAATAAATATTGCTTAAGTTTTTATCACTCTCTGTTAGTTTGTGATTATTAGACAGAAAGAAATACTATCGTCGCAAAAAAATTAATTATTTACTCGTAGTGTAATAATTTAATCATTAGTTTGTCAACTTCAAACAAATACATAATAAATATTCATATTATTTTATTTATAAGATTCCGGTAAAAATTATGTAAAAAATATAAAAAAGAATCCAATCTAGACCCTTACATATGAAGGACAGGCAAACAAATCTGATAATTTATTAAAAAATCTCTAAAAGACAAAATTAATTTAAAATTAATTTAATAAATTAGAAACAGATATAATTTTTAAGACTTAAAATTTTTCGACTTAGAATATATATGTGTACGTTTATAAATCATATTGCGAAAAGTATAGTAAGAATTTGTCATTCAATATTAACAAATGTCTGTATTGCACGATTTATGGACATATTGCTTGACCATAAGCGATGCGTGTTAGAATTAAATACATAAGTATTATAAATTTTTCACAGCCCTGTAGTTTAAAATACTTAGCTCTATGAAAGAAAAAGAAGAATCTGTTCTAGTATTTTCTTTTTTTATCACCAAAATAAGTTAGAATTACGTTTCTAAATCAGAAAGTAAGATGTTTAAAAATATTTTACTGTTTAATAGAACTACCTTTAGGGAACATTATATAAATATATTGAAGTAATACAAAACGATAAAATATTCAATGTAAAATTCATAAAAATCAAATATCAAAAATGTGTATCAAAGAAATTTAAAATCCTTTTTGAAAATCAAAATCTGCTGCTTGGGTATTTAGAATGTGTTTAAAATGTAATTACATTGCTCAAAACAATTAAAGGATATTTGAAGTTTTATATAAAATAAAGATATAAACGAAATTTTTTTGCCGAAAGTAGAAGAAGAGAATCACAAATGCAAATTTTTCTGGTTTTCAAACTGTGGAGTATGCAAATTTTGAGTTTGACGTCAAAAACGTCGCTTCAGAGGCAGCGAATGAAATTTGACTTTCAACTGGATAAAAGAGAATAAAGACAAGGATGATCGGCATTCAGTGATTGCTTTTTTTCGATGAGTACGATGTCTCAGCGAAGTCATTTGACAGATTCAGAAGCTTGGAGAAATGTTGGTAGATTAGAAGGGGACCAAACTCAAGCCGAAGTAGCGCAAGCCATTACAGTGTCACAAAGTGTCATTTTCAGGATCTAGAACAGTTTTTTGGAGAGTGGATGTGCAGGCCGAACACCAGGACAAGGTCGTAGACGGGCAACAACGCCCAATGAAGTTCGGTATTTAGCGTTAACAGCTCGGAGACACAGAAACATGAACGCTACTCTTCTCCAACAACACTTTCGCTCGGCTACAGGCACCACGATTTCAACTCAGACTGTCCGAAACCGGCTCCATGCTGTAGGTCTGTATGCTCGCCGACCGATGGTATGTGTTAGATTAACATCAAGGCATCGTCGCGACCGCAGGGAGTGGGCAACCGAGCATGTCAACTGGAGGAGAAACGAATGGAGCAATATTCTGTTTTCTGACGAGTCCCGTTTTTCTGTGCATCCTGATAATAGGCGTATTTTCATCTGGAGGGATCGTGGCAGTAGGAATAATCCTGCGTTCGTGCACGAAAGTGTCAGATTTGGCGTTGGAGGAGTGTTGGTGTAGGGTGGCATCTCCATTTACAGGCGCACTGACCTCTACATCATTCGAGATGGAGCTCTGACTGGTCGCCAATATAGGGATGAGATCCTCAGACCTATTGTAGTCCCTTAAGCTGCAGAAATCGGAGATAACTTAATTTTAATGGACGGTAACTGCAGGCCACATCGTGCAAACCTGGTGGAGGATTTCCTTTTCGAGGAAGGAATCGTTCGAATGGAATGGCCAGCCATGAATCCAGACACGAATCCAATCGAGCACGTTTGGGACGCTCTAGGAAAACGAGTTTCTGGCCGCCAACAACCCCCACAAACTCTCCAAGAACTGGAAAGAGCTCTTCTGGAAGAGTGTGGCAGAATACCCCAACTCGTCATTAATAGCCTCATTGAGTCCATGCCTCAAATGTGTTCGACGTTGCTGGCCGCCCATGGAAACCATACCCCTTACTGAAAATGATTTTCTTTGAAGAAAACACCTTTTCATATTCTTTTTTTCTCATATGCACAAATTGTATTTTTTTCCTTTTGTACACAAATGCGCAATAAAATGCATTTTTTTCTGCCAAATATGTTTAATTTATTCTCATATAATCTACTATGTCTGTCGACCATGTATCAATCAGCTAAAAAGTTTCCCAGATACAAAATCCAGCTAAAACTGCAATATCCTTTAATTGTTTTGAGCAGTGTATTTAATGAATGCAAAAAACTGTTGATCAATTTTCGACAAATTATTGACAGACAATGATCGTTTTGTTCAGGTTTATTTTTTGGATGAATGTTTTGTCAAAAACAAAGATGATCAAAGTATAAAATGAATAATATTCTTCATTAGTAGAAAAAAATCTTTTACATATTGTATCTTTCTAATATATTTATTTAAAAGTTTTCTACTTAGTTTAATGTGTAATAATGCTTTTGAAATTGTTCATTGGAATGTAGAGTTATTTATTAGACAATTATTATTATATGCAATTAAAAGTAATAAAGAATGTAAACATTTTGTAGATTTTTTTTCTCGGAGCGTTACATTTTATTCTTAATCCATATATATTTCCCAAACACTTATCCATCCTCCGCACAACAATCTATAAGATATTTTTAAAAAACTTAGATTCTGCAAAAAGAGAAAGCAAAAAATTGTAAGAAATTGAAAATTGTCAATGATACATGCTTTTCACCTGCAAGGGAAATGTTAGATGTGATTTTTTAAATTTCATTAAACGCCCAAGGATAATGTATTATACTACGTGTATTAAATTTTCAAGTACAGATGATATTTCGACTTATGCTTCTTACAGACGTACGTAAGACTCTAATAGAAGACTACGTCTAATAAACCTACAAGTATAAATGTTATATCGAAATCTGGTACTTCTTACGGACGTACTAAAAACTTGAAAAGAAGATATCCAGATGCATCTTATGTAGATCGACAAGGTATCTAAATATAAATCTCTTTCAAATTATAATATTCCATACAGCATGAAAAATACACTTACAAATACAAACGAATTTCAAATGTATTTCTTTGGATAAAAATCCATTTATGGAAAAAATCTCACTTTCCTGAAACTAAAATGTAATAACGAAAGCTGTCCACCGAATGGAAATAAAATTTTTTAATCGGAGGAATTTCGTCATTAAAAATAAGAAATCTACCACATCAGAAAATATAAAAATTTATATTATTATACCTAGATGTTTTATAGATACGTTATTGCAGGAAGTTTTTAAATCGAATAATTATTTCAAGAAGTATTTCGTGTTAAACTTGGTCAAAATCCTTTTTCCAAAAATCTTTATATCAGCAAAACAATGCATATGATTTTTTAGAAAATAAAGTTATACGAATAGTTTTTACTAAGGTTATATATTACAAAATAACTATGTTTAGACAGCTATTATTTATTTATCATTAAATTTTGAGTGTTTCTTTCAATTATTTATTCAATTTTTCAGCATTTCACGAGATTTCTTTTTCATATTGTTTAAAATGTTATTGTTTTAACAACATTTTCAATTGTTGCCGTTTGCAAAAACAGCACAAAAACAATATTACCTTTCAATAACAATAAAAAAATTTATTTACACATGCTTATAAAATCAAATAAGAATTATGTTATATGTGTTTAAAATTAAAATAGTGAATGTTACGTCAAAAAAAATTATTTGCCCGAAAATGTACTATGTCTCCAATAAAAAGGAAAAAAAATATAGTTTTGTAAAAATTCCATCAAATTAAAAAATATATATATCTTTGAAATGTGTTTTTCACGGGTAAAAATGTCAGAAAATAAAACCTTCAAGAAAGCTTAAGACATTTCGGACAATAAATTTAAAGGATACGTAAAAAACCCTGCATTTTCACATACTTTTTTTTTGTTCGAGTTTCATGTAATTTTTCTTTAGGTAAACAAATCTGCACTTTCCTTTCACATGTTGGTCGAAATACCTAAATTTTCCTATGGGTAAAAAATCCGCCTATCCCCCTTACATTTCGTCCGAAATATCTGCAATTATCCTGTAGGCATAAAACTTGCATCTCCTCTTTACATTGAATCGTGTAGTATTATCACTGCGCGAACTGAATTTGTCTCAAATATGAGCGATTTTCTTAAAAGAAAGTCGGCGAAATGATGGGAAGGACATTCATAAGGAGGAATGGAATGAAGGAGATGCATAATTTAAAGAATGTGGTCGGTCACAGGCTTTTCCAAAAATATGTCATTAGGGATGTCAGCAAAATTTAGAAAATTGCCCCTTTAGGGATGTGGAGCAAAGTAGGGGGAGGGTCTTTAACCCTTTCAGGGGCAAGGTATTTCTGCTCCAAAAATGCTCAAATAATTGATTCACACCACAATTTAAGAACAGATTTATTTGAAAATAATCAAGAGCTGTTTTTCGCGCATATTATAAAATCGAAATTTTATTAAAATTTTACTGGTGCCAGTTCGCAATTGGAACAGTAATATTATGTGTTTGCAGATTGCAAACACCGCCTCTGAAAGGGTTAAATGCTCATTACATGAATAAGTGGATATAGTCTTTACACACAATGCGTCACATGACGGTTGGCGATGTCAAAATTTTTACAAGATATTTGTGTTTTAATCTCCTGTTGTTGAAATTTCAGATTCTGTTTAAATCGACTTATAACAGTTACTTATCCACAATTGTACAAACCAAGTCGGATTTAGATATTATTGATAATTGTTTAATAATTTAATTTACTGCGGAACCTTACAAATCAACAAAAGGCACTGTTTTAAAATAAAAATATTAGAATACAAATTAAGTGAATATAAACGGATATTTTAATCAAACAGTTGCATTTCAATGAAGTTCATACCTATACATATATGAAACTTTTGAAATCACATAACACGCATTTTCTATAAGAATTATTTCTATAAGAATTATTCTCGAAATAAGAAACTACATTTTATATATATCTGGAAAGTATGGATGAGGCTTAAATTTATGTCCAAGTATGCGCTCTTGCCTTAACATTAGGGCGGAGCGTAAAAAACTTTTTTTCGAAATTCTTTTCTCCCTAGCGCGGAAACGTTGTCTAGTGGTATCAGTAATATACTCACAAAATTTCAAAACAATCAATAAATATCTTCCGGTTTCACTTTTGGGTCGAAATATGCAATTTTAGTCAAAAATGTTGTAATTTTTCACATTTCAGTAATATTATTAATTTTAAAATTTTTTTAGCTCTAGTGCTGAAAAACTGAAAGAATACATAAGGAACACAAGTCTAAAATATTAGAGTAATTAAACAATATCTTCTGGTTCCATTTTGGGTTCTAAATATGGGAAATTTGTCGAAAATGATACAAATTTTAACATTTCAGTCATTTTTTATTTTTCGATTTTCCAGTCCCGCTGGCATGGAAATGTTCGAAGAATATGGAAGAAACATAAGTAAAAAACTCTAGAATAATTAATAAATTACATCCGTTTTTCCTTTAGGGGTCTAAAAATATCAAAATAGCTAAAATGTATGTAACTTTTCATATTTCAGAGATTTTTTTTCTTATCAATTTTCTCTTCTCGCTGGAGTGGAAAGTATGGAAAATCATATAAGAAACATAGCAGAAGAGATAATTGGTGACACTTGCCCTACATAATCGCAGCCAAGTTCTTCTATAAGTGTCAAGTATTCTTCAAGCACTCTTTGTTGATGGAGCGTTCCGTCAATATTCCTCTGAATTAAATTTTGATCTTTTCGACGGTCAAAATACAATCTTTTCAAGGTATTGGTGGATATGAAACTCTAATCTTGAACTTGGCATTTCATGCGATATTTATTTGTTTCTCTTCTTGTGTTTTGTTTGTCTATAACATTGGACATGGACAGTATCACAACTCGTAAAAGTCTTCAAGAAATGCGCCTGTTACTGAAACTGCAACTCCGCCGAACACTCCCATTGTTTCTCAAGTTCTGGCTAGGGCAGGACGAAGGGTTGTTCGTAATATACTTACAGTATTTATGTTCGATTGCAATGACACTAAAGGTTTATAACTAAGATCGTGACACAGTTGTGCATCAACAAGAAACTTTCTTATTCTTTTCCGAGCCTGCTCGTTCATATACTAAGTTTCCGTGTTGTGAGTCGTGTTTCCGAATGTATGGATTGGGTCTATCGGCAATTTCCTTGAAGCTCTTTGATCCTTAAGAAACTGTCTTCCAATTCTGAAATATTTATATCACGTGGGCATTTACATCCTTCTAGAGATGTACTCTTGTAAGAAAAATTTACAAGAGGACGTTTTACAGACGTTTTTTCCCTACCAATAAGAAATTTTCAATTTTGACTTCGTCTGTTCTTTAGCGTCAAACTTCCTTATACTCTTGTATTTATCATCATATGAACCAATCATTTGGACTATTCATTGCATAGAAATCGTTGGAACTGAGGAGCCTGCAAAATGGCTTCAACCATTTCAGCCCATAAACCGTTATCACCCCAAAGGTGGATCCGATTTTTAATTATATTTCGATTCATTTTTCACCAACAAAAAATATATTATATCTTCATTAGTTGGTAAAACGCCAGTTCTTAATTCTGTAGGATCCCAAAAAATGAGATGAGACAATTCCCGTGTATACTGCGCATTAATTGTGATATTTCTGTGTAATATTTCCCACGCACACTATCAGTTCAACACAATATTAAAAATTAAAATTTTGTACACACTTCTAGATGTATTATTTTCCAATAAAATGTAGAAGCTAGAATTGATTATCCTCATTACGAACCTATGACGAGCAGAGCATTAAACCAACGGCAATACTACAGTAAACGAATAGAAAGCTGAAATTATTAGAGGAAATTCCCTCAGATCGCTTTTAATTCGATTGTTCTGTGTTTTTTGTGTACATTAATGCCGTGAATTTTCCAGTTTAAGTAATAAAACTCAAATCAGAAGATATTTATTAATTATTTTAAATTTTTACACTCATGCTTGTCATATGATTTTCCGAATTTTCCGTGCCAGCGAGAATTGAAAATTCATAAGACAGAAATCCCTGAGAAGAGAAAATTGACATAATTTTTGGCGATTTTGACATTTTTAGATGCCGAAAGGGAAACCGGAAGATATTTATTGATTATTCTAAAGTTTCCCCCCTATGTTTCTACTATACTTTTCCAACTTTTTCGTGCCAGCGGAAATGGAAAATTTAAAACTGAAAAAAATCACTAAAATGTAAAAAATTGCATCATTTTCGATAAATTTCCCTTATTTAAACTTCAAAGTGGAACCCTAAGATATTATTTTTTTAATTTAATATTTTGGACATATGTTCTTTATGTACTTTATCAACTTTTCCGCTCTAGGCCGAAGAAAAAATCGGAAATTAAAAATATTGCTCAAATGTGAAAATTTACCACATTTTCGGCTAAAATTGCATATTTCGACCCAAAAGTAGAACCGGAAGATATTTATTGATTGTTGTGAAATTTTGTGAGTATCTTACTGATACCACTAGACAGCTTTTCCGCGCTAGGGAGAAAAGAATTTCGAAAAAAAGTTTTTTACGCTCCCCCTACTTAATATTATATATAATAAAGAATATTATATTACTATGTAATATACTATTAATATATATATTAAAATATTGTAGCATATAAATATATAAATATTATATATTTTATAATGTTATATAATTATAATATTATAATATAACATATATAATATAACATAGATAATTTGCACAGTTTGTTGTCATTGTAATCTAGATAATTCATTTTTACTCTGCAAACAATAAATTAAAGTTATCAGTTTTACTATAAAACATTTTCTTTCTACACAACATAAGACAAAGTTATTTTAAGACATAATAGAAAAATAATAAAATATGTATAAAATGACTGATATTCGACAATGTTCAAGTTATTCTTCTTTCGATGCATCAACTCATAATAAACAGTATGTGTCTTTTTTTTTTTAATGAAAAGTTATTAAATGTTACTTAATATAAAGCCAAGTATCATTAGAATGTGTTTACACAGAAAAAAATATGCCGAGATTCAAGATAAATTTTATTACACTGCTTCCAGAAATTATAAGAGCTATGAATGCGATGTTAGGATATAAAATTTAATAACAAAACAACGAAGTTTCAACTTTTATTCGAAAAACCGTTATTTCTATAATGATTATATGTCAGTTTAAGAAGTGAGAAATGTTATCTTTATTTTTCATTAATGATCAATTTATTTTTTGTCGTGCGTAAAACATCATTATTTTGCTATTATAAATAAAGTATTCGATGCTTTAAAAATATCGTAAATAATTTAAAATTTATTAATTTTAGATTGAAAATGCACAGAGCAGTTATTACTGTATTAAAATAAATTTATAGTGTTTATTAGTATAGTTTAAAAAAGATTTAAGTTTGCATGGAACAACTGGACCATGATTTTACAATGCCATTAAGGAGAATCTATTAATTCAGATTTCAAAAGCTAATTTTAACTTGAAATAATGTGCGAAATTTTGTAAATGTGTTCCGTTAGGTGCATTTTTGCAGACAAATATTTTCAAATTTACATTTCAATGTCTAAAATAAATAAATATATATATAATATTTCTTTTTTTTCATGGGCCCATTGCCCAATAAAGAAGAGACAACTGAACCAGACAGGTCTACTTTCCACACACTTTTGTATTTTTTAATATGAGATATAAGGTACTATTTTAAAAGGTAGTAAGAGTATTAAAAATATTACACTAGGTAGATCTTATAATTATGTATAAAAAGAGTAGTGTAATTGATACCTTTACTAATTAGGTGTTAGAAAAACCACTAAACGAGGAATTATTAGATTTATGTATGCAAAGATATAAGTATTAAATAAGTACATATGTAGTTTGATGAAGGTAATCCTTATAAAAGTTATAGGGGTATTTTAAGAAAGAAATAAAAAAGATAAATCTATGAACAGACGGGTACTTAAATATCTCAGTCTTCTTTGTATTTACCTCAAAGGAAAAGCGACAAATGCAATAAATCTATGGCGAAGGTAATTATGTTTTTTATCTAGCTGAACAAAACTGTCTATGGGGTTTCACTAGTTTTCCATTAATGCCATTTTGTGTTATGTACCTTTCTTCATCCATGCTGTAAAGTTTCGTGATTTAGACATATCATTTAAAAAATTTGGTTTAATACCTGCTGACTTTTGTTTTTAAAAATTTTTTATGCAATTTTAATAATATACTATGTAATTTCATATATTTAAAAAAAGTGGAGAAATTAATTTTTTGTAATAAGAGAAACTCCAAAAGTGTACTTATAATTGCTGGGGTAACTGGGTATTATATGGTCCAGTTACCTTGAACTATGTCCATGTAGCGCAATTCTTGAAAAATGTATGGGGTAACTGGAACACCGGCCTTACATTTGCAACATGAAATCAATATGAATATATTTTTAATCGCAATAATGTATTTATATGACTAGTCTTTTTTTTTAAGTGAATGTTTAATAAAAGAACTTACCGTATTTTAAAATAAAACCCCCAAAATTAACAAAATTCATTTTTTAGTTTAAATTTTTGTAAATCTATCACAGAAAGAACAGAGCTACGATGGAGTTAATACATGTTGTTTTAAAATGTAGAGTATGTGGATGAAATCTTCAAAATAGCTAAAATTTAAAAGTCAGCTACGGGTTTTTTTTTAAACAAAAATTTCCATGGCCCAAAAACCTTGTTGGTCCAGTTACCCCAGCTTACCTTAAAAAGTGGATAAGTGTGATCGCAGATCGCACAGAGGGTTTCTTTTAATATTTCTTTCAAAACAAGTTATCCTTTGATTAATAAATCCAAATTTTTAATTCTAATTATTAAATTTTACATAGATGGTAAGACCAATAAATTTAATTTTAAAATAAATACAAAAAGAAGTTATTTATTTAAATCAAATTAAAAAAGGAATTTTTCTTAAAATATGAAATAAAATTATTTTTTAAGAAAAATATGAAATTCTATTTTTTGTGAAAATCAGAAATTAAAAAATAGCGCAGATATAAATAAAATTTAAAATATTTAAAAACAAAAGAAAGTGCTTTAACAAAATTTAAAATGCAGAATTGTTGATAAATCGCAGCAGTTTATAGATTAGAAAGAAAATTGTGTTCAAAAAAAATATTGTGAATGTCAGTGATTATTTATCACAGCATTATAACAACAACAAAAATAATAATAATATGCATATGTAATAGTAAAAAAAATTCGCCTTTTTCCCGTTTCCATTTTGTTCTAAATTCTTATAAAAAATTACTTTCACCTATATTTTAGTAATATTCTAAATTTTAATCATCATCTAAATTCCCCCTTTGTCTTAATTCGACGTAATTTACTATTTATTTTCTTAAAAAGAACTCAAATGTATTATTAAAATGTCAATCTTTCATTTAAAACTCTTAATCTATTTTATTATTCTATTTTTCCCTTTTAGACTAAAAAATATTCTTTCAGAGGTTATATTTAAACATTTTATTAAATTTCGTCTGTGATCCCATAAATCCTTTCGATTTTATTTCCGTGCACATCTTATCATTTGCCATGCTCTCGCAGCTTGGATATAGCTCTAGCGGGATGTCATACTTTTTAGTTACTAACGTAATTGGATACCACTGTTCCCGCTTCGGACACACGCTAATTCGTATTCAGCGCTGAGGTTATAGCATTGTGCGCTTTTGACCCCTTGATAACGAGCTGACACAGGCTCAGAGCTCAGAATTCGTCTGACTTTTTAACTGCCAAATAACTCCCGTCGAAAGAAGTAGTAAATTGGAATGTTTTGATTTGCCATTTTATTTTGAAATGCTGAAGTTCGGAGCTAAATTTTATCATTCAACTTTTTACGAATGGCGAATTTAATAATGTCCAGCCTGTAATATGGAATAGTGTGTATATTTATGGAATTAATAAACTATTAAAGGCTCTATCACTTGTATTTTTTGTAGAAACTTCATTTTTCATCTCCATTTTTGCCGTTGCTCTCAGGCCATGGCATCTAATGATAAGGAACTGATTGGGGACCAGTATATTGTATTAAGTGGCTCTCTTACTAGGTCGAATGGTCATTCTACCTGGTGATCTTCTTGCTTGGGCCTTTTTGTGCTACACTGTGGTAAATAAACTGCTCGACATTGAAAATGCATCACCAAGAAGGAGTGGTCAGAAATTTATGTAAATTTCAGAGTAGGCGCATGTCACTCAGTTATGCAAATGATGTGAAATGCGTAGGTCTCCGACGCACGTGATGTAAGATATAAGGGAAGGAACTTGTAAAATGGGCAATATTCGTGTCGCCATTTCTGCCAGACGAATTATCGAAGAAATTTTGTTTTTGTCTCGGAGGATACGTGTATAGAAGAGAATGCCAGGCCGCTGTCAACGAAGGCACTTCCAGCAGATAGACGATTTTACGAGAGGTATGGTGATGGGACTGAGAAGGGGGGGTTGGTCATTACGTCAAATCGCAGCTGATACCCACATGGATGCGAGCACGGTGCATCGGCTATGGCGAACATGGTTGGAACAAGGAAATGTGGCAAGATTGAGGGGTGCAGGTGCAGCCAGAGTGACGTCAGCACGAGTGGATCGAAGCATTCCCCGACAAGCTGTGGCGGGCCCACAAGTCACTTGTACCTCGGTTCTGCAGCATGTACAAGATACCCTGGATGTTTCCGTGTTGACCAGAACAATTTCCCGTCGATTGGCTGAACATGGCCTGCACTCACGGCGTCCGTTAAGATGACTGTCATTGACTCGACAGCATAGGCGCCAACGTTTGGAATGGTGCCGGTCTAGAGCGACTTGGATGACAGAATTTCGAACCGTCGCGTTCTCAGATGAGTCACGCTTCTGTTTATCCAGTGACAGTCGCCGCATACGTGTGTGGCATTACATGGAGACAGATCAAATCCAGCAATAACTGTGGAACGCCCCCACCGCGCGACAACTTGGCATAATGGTTTGGGGCGCTATTGCGTATAATTGCATGTCACATCTAGTTCGTATTTAGGGCACTATGGCGGCCCAACGATTCTTGGATAATGTACTGCGGCCAGTGGCAATCCCCAACATTCAGGGGCAGTCTAATGCAATTTTTCAGCAGGATAATGCCCGACCACACAGTGCTCGCATGTGCCAACATGCTTTGCAAGGTATACAGATACTTCCCTGGCCACCGTACTCTCCTGATCTGTCCCCAATCGAGCATGTGTGGAATGTGATTGGACGCCGTTTTGCGGACTCTGCCCCTACCTCGTTCAGAAGATGAACTGTGGCAAATGGTTGAAAGGGAATGGAAAGCGATCCCTCGGGACACCATCCACGCTCTTATTGACTCTATGCTTAGACGTGTTTCTTCGTTCATCGCAGTTCGCGGTGGTCCTACATCCTACTGAGCCGACGCCGTTCACGTTCTGTATTCTGACTATCATTTTGAAATAAAGATCACTGAATGCTCCTTGCTGTCTCTGTCTTTCCCCCAAATTTCATCACTTTCTGACCACTCCTTCTTGGTGTTGCATTTTCAATGTCGAGCAGTGTATGTCCGTTCATCTGCGATTATCGTTTCATATATATATTCATATTTATGTATATACAGGGTGTTTCTAAATTCATTCTCCAAACTTTAAGGGGTGATAGTACACATCAAGACAAACAATATTTAAATAGGAAACCAAGGGTCCCAAAGTCTTCCGAAGGAGATAGGCGCCATTAAAGTTTAGGGTCCAAAAATTCAAATGATTATGAAAAACAGAAAAATTGGTTGATTCGTTTGCGGTTTTCACTAAAATTATTCTTTATGTCAGTATTGTCTTGAAAATAAATTATAAAGATAAATTTCAAAAAATGACGATTGAGGGCGCTTTAAACTTTAGAGTAACGAACAACTATTTTTTACCGTTGTTTTTTGCATCTCATTAAAGGTTTCGTAAGCTTAGACTTAAACTTAAATTTTGAGCTCAAAATCTGAATAGTTGGAAGCAGTTAAGTAGCACAAACTTAACTGTGTTCAGAGGGTTTTAAATTCAAATGATTATAAAAAACGGAAAAATTGGTCGATTGATTTGCGGTTTTCACTAAAACTATTCTTTATGTCGGTATTTTATTGAAAATGAATTATAAAGATAAATTTCAAAAAATGCCGATAGAGGGCGCTTTAGACTTTGGAGTAACGAACAACTATATTTTACCGTTATTTTTCTAATCTCATAAAATTTTCTTAGAAGCTTAGACATAAACTTAAATTTCGAGATGAAAATCTGAATCGTTGGGAGTGGTTAAGTACTGCAAACTGAACTGTGTTCAATGGGAGTGGGGAGGTTCAAATTTCAAATTATTTTAAAAAACGGAAAAATTGGTCGATTCGTCTGCCGTTTTCGCTAAAACTATTCTTTATGTCAATATTTCCTTGAAAATAAATTTTAAAGATTAATTTCAAAAATTACCGATAGAGGGCGCCTTAAACTTTAGAGTAAACAACAACTATTTTTAAGCGTTATTTTTTGTATCTAATTAAATGCTTGCAAATGCTTAGATTTAAATTTTGAGCTCAAATTCTAAATTGATGGAGGGGTTAAGAAGCGGAAACTGAACAGTGTTCAGGAGTTAAAATGTTACCCTCCCCACCCCTCGAACACATTTCAAATTTCCGTACTTAATTAGTGAAAATGATGCAGATTTTGAGCTCAAAATTTAAGTTTGAACTTTTACAAGCATTTAATTAGATACAAAAAATAACGGTTAAAAATAGTTGTTGGTTACTCCAAAGTTTAAGGCGCCCTCTAACGGTATTTTTTAAAATTAATCTTTAAAATTTATTTTCAAGGAAATATCGACATAAAGAATAGTTTTCTCGAAAACGGCAAACGAATCGAACAAATTTTCCGTTTTTTATAATCATTTGAAATTTGAATCTCCTTACCCCCATTGAACACAGTTCAGTTTGCGCTACTTAACCACTCCCAACGATTCAGATTTTCATCTCGAAATTTAAGTTTATGTTTAAGCCTCTAAAAAAATTTTATGAGATGCGAAAAATAATGGTAATATATAGTTGTACGTTACTCCAAAGTCTAAAGCGCCCTCTATCGGCATTTTTTGAAATTTATATTTATAATTCATTTTCAATAAAATACCGACATAAAGAAAAGTTTTAGTGAAAACCGCAAATCAATCGACCAATTTTTACGTTTTTTATAATCATTTGAATTAAAAACCCTCTGAACACAGTTAAGTTTGTGCTACTTAACTGCTTCCAACTACTCAGACTTTGAGTTCAAAACTTAAGTTTAAGTCTAAGCTTACGAAACCTATAATGAGATGCAAAAAATAACGGTAAAAATAGTTGTTCGTTACTCTAAAGTCTAAAGCGCCCTCTATCGTCATTTTTTGAAATTTATCTTTATAATTTATTTTCAAGACAATACTGACATAAAGAATAATTTTAGTGAAAACCGCAAACGAATCGACCGATTTTTCTGTTTTTCATAATCATTTGAATTTTTGGACCCTAACCTTTAATCGCACCTATCTCCTTCGGAAGACTTTGGGACCCTTGGTTTCCTATTTAAATATTGTTTGTCTTGATGTGTACTATCACCCCTTAAAGTTTGGACCATGAATTTAGAAACACCCTGTATATATATATATTATTTTGTATATAAACCCTTAAATTGACAAAGAATACGGAATTTCTTTAAATTAAATTGATTATAATATAGGTTTGTAATAAGAAGCTTCAGTTTACAAGCGAGATGCTTTACCTTTTATCTATCATGTCCACACGAATAAAGTTGAAATCAAGGTTCTCTTCTACAAATTAATCGGATAAACGAACGGATGTCTTTAAAAAAATAATAATTTAATTATATTAATATACTTTCTGAAAATTTTATGATTTGTTGTGAGACATTAGGTATTAGGCTGTAAGTACAGTACCTTGCTAATGCAATTATTGTGTACGAATCCTGTGAGAGACAGAGAAGTGAGACGAATAGTGTTTCGTTAGATGAACGGAACCGTAAAATAGTTAAATTAGACAACCTTTAAAAATGAAGTCTTCAATTTATTTGAATTAAGTGATTAAATGAAAGATTTGCTTTTTGAAGAAAAACAAATCACTATTGCGGCACATATGTCGCATAATGGATTTGGTGCAATTTTGTTTGCTTCAGTTTTGTGAAAGCCTCGATTATGAATACCAGTTACAATCAGCAGCGCACAATAATAATATGTCATTTTTGGTTCAATATGAAAATAAAAAACGGATAATTAAAAAATTCTCTTTAATATTAAAAGAAAAGAAATATCAATAAATAAACGATAGTTTAATTAATAGCTATAGAAGAAAATTATTTGTATAATTTAAAAAATATTAGTTAATAAACAATTTATTAATGAAAAAGATAAGAGTTGAAACAAAAAGCAAACAATTATCAATATAAATACTGTACAAACTAAGGAAATAATACAAATTACTGAGAAAATAATAAACTACAACAGTGAATAAAATGCCGGAGGCATGATTTGAACTAATTAATGGCCATACAAAGCGTGGTCAAACAAAATTAGCTGAGTCAACATCTCAGCCATATAACGCCATTTTAGTGCTAATTACGTACCGAGGTGCATATATGATATCAGAGTTTTGATTTCTTATCATAATCATACCTAAAAGCTAAATATAAATTGATTTCAGTGCTGCATATTTATGCAATCTTTTAAATACAATTTGTGTCATTTAGTAATGAAAAAATGTATTACTTTTCTACCTATATACATATATTAGCTGTTAATTCAGTCTGTAGAAGAAAATACAAGGTTAGCATAAATAAAAACATTTTTAAACTATTACAAATATCATAATAAACGATTCGTGAAATCAAAGAAACACATTCCATTTTTTTTCAATTAAAAATTTTGATGTATGAACCTCTCAGGACTAACAAGACTCGCATCTAATCTGTAATCAAGTTAATTCAGAATGTTTTACAAATTTACACTGTGGATTTTTCTTGATGTAGAACTGATACATTATTTAATTTCTTTGGGTATTTTGAGTTAAGTTGTTCAAATTTGCATTTTGCCGAAACTTCTCGCACATGTAACCTAGCCCAATAGTTTAACTGAGCCATTTAACGGTTGAGTACAAAATTTTATTAAAATCGATCGAGCATTTTTTTATATGATTAGCTCAATTCTGACCTAAAATGACCCATTAATAAACGATTTTTAGTGAGATAAATAAATGATTAATAATGTGAGATGATAATGATAATAAATGATTTCACGAACGTGTGATCTAGAAATCTTGTTCTCGTGCAGCAAAAAGGGTAACTACAAAATATTATTAAAATCGTTAGAGCCGTTTTAAGATAAAATTTACAAACGCGCTCGCTAAATTTTTGCTAGCATTCTGTTAGTAAAAGATAAAAATAAGAATTTAGAATGACGAAAAGTCAGTATGCCTGATACAAGTAAGAAAGAAATCATATCCAGTGATATCCCAGTCATCGTTGTACGCAACATATGAGTTTAAAAAATAGGGATGTTGAAAACATAAACAATACGTATGGTTAGAATTATAATTATTGAAATGTTGTAAAAAGAAAAAAAATACAGAATTCCTTTATTGTTACTGTTATCGATGCCAAATTTTATATGGCAGCGCTATATGTGCCAATATTTAAATAAACGTTTTTTACTCCTGTTAACACCTAATTTATAGCATGATTTTGTACAGATTCGAAATATCCAGCAATCTTCAAAATCCTTTTTTTCAACAGTTAAACTGTCCTCGAATATAGTTTAGTTGTTTTTTAACATGTTTTAATCCCCATTTCCTGTGCCGCCAAATTTCCTTTGTAAATTGAGAAATATATTTTAGACATCTTTTTATATACCTGTAAAATATGAATTTGTAATCATTTTGTATGTTTTTTTATGAACTACTGCGTTAAATTTTCTATAACCATTCAATGTGTATATTAAAAATCAGGCTAAAATTCCTGACTGTAATTCGAGTTTTTACCCTGTTACCGTGTGCTGATTATTTGTAGGTTTCGATTATACCTTGAAAAATTGTTTTTATTACACATTTAATCAAAAACAGCATAGAAAATTATTCACAATACTTTTTTGATTTCAAAGTAACTAATTTTTGAGTAGCTTAAAATAGGATTATATGGCGCATTGGATTATTTGTTCCATTTCAGATGTTTGACCTTTAACGGCTCTAATGACGTTATTCTATTCCCAATCGTTATAAAAAAAAGCGTAGTAAACGAATCAACAATGATTTATGACTTTAAGAAAATTTTATATTTATCAAAAAAGGTAAGTTAAGATTTTCTTCTGTGCTCCCATAAGATAAAAGTAATAGCAGAGGAAATGTGAATTTCTAGGACATTTCTTATGAAATATTTAGAGCAGTGTAATGAAACAGTTATCGCATAATGTTAATAAATTGCAGCCATGTTTTCTCTTACTTCCAGAACTACTTGCTAGGGCACCCAATTCTATCCAGTGTTCCAATAATGAGGTGCAGGATGGATCGCTAAAATTACTGCTTAGTTTTTTGAAATCAATTCCTTTTTTACCTTTTTTGAAATATTTTACAGTAAAATGTTTTATGGGGTTTCCAATAAAATTTGGATACAGATAGTTTAATCATTCACTACAAAAATCATTTCTATAAAAAAGAATAATAGGAGGAATTAAAGGTGTCAACTATTTCTAAAATTCACTGCAACTTCTATTCAAATGCTTTAAATATTTTATGACGTTACAACACAGTTAAATACGATGCATTAATTTCGTTTGTTTGTCCGCCTGTCTGATAATCATTCATCCGCACTTTAATTCAAATAAATATGGTTGGACTGTCATGAAATTCATATATGTTATTGAGCCGTTTTCAGAATTTTCACTACTGAAATCGAAGTGTGTAGCATTTACATATTTTTTACAGGGGCATTACAAAGAATTTTGTTTCATTATGGCCTATGAAGTAAAAATCATTTGCGGCGGATTTTGCTGATGTTTTACAGTCGAACTTATTGAAATTTATATATATAACTCGGAAGTGAACTGCAAGATGCTTAGTATAGAATATTGTATGATTAGCATTATTTGTTGATTTACAGGGTACTCAAAAATATCATAACATGACGGCAATGTGAAAAAAATCATTTTCGGTGTATTTATTCGTGTTACACTCTTTCAAACATATTCAAATATATAAATATACATCTTTCAGAATGCACTTGCAGATGATTACTATAGGCTAAGCTGTGCATAGAACTTATCGTTCATTTACAGGGACACACAAAAAATCGACTGCAACACTATCCATGCACAATAATTTCAGAAAAAGGTTTTTCAATTGTATATGCATTTTTTAACATGTTTCTTTTGGGCGTTTTATAGTGTGTAAAAATTGTAATCATTATACACAGGGCCACAAAAAATATCTAAAGTTTATTTTTGATTTTAAGTTGGAAAATATTGAAGGGTTATATTGAAATGCTCCATGCGTTTTCTAAGTGAACGGAAAATTAAGAAACTTTGGTTTGTTGAAACTATAGATCATATACAGAATTGCACTTTAAAAATTCGGATATTATTCTGGCTATCTTTTTTGTTGATAAAATTGTGTTTAAAGTGTAATAAATTTTACAAATTAACACAATTTTTACTTTAAAAAACTGTAAGGTTTTATCATAATATTTTTTTTTAAGTGTTTTGTAATTTATGTGTGAGGCAGTAATTTACGTTCATGTTTAATTTAAGAACTTGTTTAAATTCCAATACTAACTGATTTTGTAATTTTTTTCGTACATTGTTCCAAAAATGCAGACTGCCATCTGTACTTTCAATTTAATTTTGTTCGACAGTGAATTTTATTAAAGGTGTATGAAATAATATTTTTTAATCAAGCAATTTTAAATAATGCACAAGTTTTGTGATGTTTCATATTTGTGCATTTCATCTATGTGTGAAAGAAAAAATAAACGCTACATTGCGAATAAATACACATTAAAATTAATTCATAATTACTTCTCCAAATAATATTTCTATTCTCATTTGAAGTACAAAAGAGAATTGTTTATTTAAACGCGTACATGTTTATCTTATATAATAAAATTAATAATCAAAATTTAACTAAATGTTGCAGTAGACAAATATGAAATATTATTACTGAAATGCAAATGTGTTAATAAAATAGTAACAATGATTCAATTCTTTTTTTTATGGAAATAAGTTTTGTTGTTCAGGAAGTGTATTTTATATTTATTGAAACAACATTTTTTGAAGATAATATTTAAAAGGAAACATGCAACACCAGCTATACGAAAATTTAATATAATTCTTTGCCATGCTTACTATTTTTATCAAGTAATGTTAGTAAGAAAGATTGCTTGATGTAATACATATGTTACTGAAACAGAAAATATGAATAATATGAATTTACTTCTTCAAACGAATGCTCATTTATTTATCGTGTTATACTTAAAAGTTATAGAAAATTTTTGGACAGTTCATTTTATTTAGATGGAAAGTTTTTCCTATACCTTAAGATTTTCACAAATTGTAATTTGAATTATTTTTCACATTAGTAAAAACATAATTTCGTATTTTTAATAAAACAATCTCTCCTAATGTAGAAATATTAAAAATAAAATCTAAACATTTATTTAAATGTCCCACACAAATTCTTTTGTTAATGCTCGCCATTCGTTTATGCAATGACGTACTGCGGTATAGGAAATACATTAATTTCATTTTAAGCAGATATATTTAGAGGCATTTACAGGTTGTCCAGCAAATAACACCCTGATTTCAAAATCAAATTTCTCAAAAACAAAGATCAATAGAATTATGCAGTAAACGGTTTGTTTATCAGGTAAACTGTAGAAATATTATACAAAAGTTTCGAACGATAAATATTTTGAAAAGATTGTGTTCTGATTGGAAAGAATGCTTTGATTCGACATTTTTCTTGCTTTAGATTGCTGCCAGAGAATGTTTTTTTCCGCTTAAAGTGCCATACTTCATAGTTTTTTGAAATTACATTTTTGAAATTTCGAAATTCGAAAAATTTACTTCGAAAAATCTTTAAAATATTGCACTGTAAGCTGAAAAAAATATTTCTCTGCAGACAATCTAAAACAAGAAAAATGTCAAATCAAAGCATTCTATGCAATGAGAACGCAATTTTTTCAAAATATTCACTGTTTAAAATTTCTGTATAAGATTTTTACAGCTTACCTGATGAAAAAACCGTTTACCGCATATTACTATCGATCTTTGTTTTTGAGAAATTTAATTTTGTAATCAGGGTGTTATTTGCTGGACACACTGTATCTTTGGAATTATAAATCAGGAACTTTTTTCAATGTACAGGAATATTGTAAGTATTTATATTTAATTATTTTATTTTAAAGTTTCCATTGTTCAACAGAAGTTTTAAAAAATCATGCCTGTTAGGGAGTTCCATTTTCCAAAGAATCTTTATCAGGTTAATTGAAATTTGACATTTTTGCTAAAAATATTTGTAAAATTTTGTTTAGAACAAAATAAAATTGACTGTCTCTTGCAATCTAGGTGAATTTCATCTTCTTTAACTACATTGATTCAATTTTCGAAACCTTTCCAATTCTGCTCGCGGCTCTAGAAATACTTTTTAGAAGTAGCATTCTTTATCATAAAGTTATTTTAGTTCAAGGTAAAACTAAAAACTATTCTTATGAAATAGTGTTGTTCTTTTATAGCTACTTACAGTACGTAATATTATATTCAAAGACAAAAAACATATGCTATCCTTATTTCCATCTTTAGTATTTACATTTTTTATTAATTTAAATTTCTTGATTATAGTGTCTTTTTGCATTTTGTAAAAGCGTTCAAAGCGTTGAGATGCATACTCTTCTTTAGGATAATTCAAAGATCGAACACATACACACACACATATATGTGTGTGTGTGCGTGTGTGTATAGGGTTGGAGGGGGGTTTAGTCTTTAGAATCGTACTCAGTGCATGAATATATTTGTGTAGGAATTTTCATCCAGTTTATATTAAGTTTTTCATATTATGTTTACCTTTTCGTGAATTTGTCCTATTGTGCGTAAGTTATAATGGTGTATTTTTTTAATCAATCGATAAGCAGATACTAATATTACATACATGTGAAATTTTATAAATATTTGCGTGCTTACTGTGAAACATTGAATCGTAAAATAATGGAATGCATGGAGATATATAACTCCTACAGATTTAATGCAGCATATTGTTCATGAATCAAATCATTATAATTTCATAAATAATCGATGCATTGTTGAAACTGTTGCTGATCATGAAGTGAAATTAAACAGGCAGTGGTTGGAAAAATGAGAGTTTCTCTATTACGAAATAATCAGTCAGCTTGGGCATTCAGACCTTTATTAACAATATACCATGGAGACCATTCACACACATCCATTGAAAAATTCAAGTCTTAAGAAGTTAATAAATCATAGTTATCATTAAGAAGTAAATAAGAATAATAAACTACTGTCAAAAGATAGCAGGGATGTTGACAAGATTAGCAGACAGCAGGGAAGTTGGCAGGTGAAAAATTAAACAAAATATGCGGAAACGTTCCATGCGTCCGCTCTTTCCCATGGCTCGCATTAACACAAAAAGTGACGTGGCGCGCATCTTAACATGTTAATAGATTATAGTTAAGATTAACAAAAAAATTAGAATTAAAAACTACTCTCAAAAGAGCTATCAAACAGCAAGGATTTTCGCAGGTGAAAAATCGAACAAAATCTGCAGGAGCGTTCCATGTTTCCATAGCTCGCATTAACACACATAATCACGCCGCACGCGCTCTGGCCAATAAGTGAATTGAAGGCATGCACATCCAATAGTATCGATTTTGTAAAGTGTCTTGTCAATTTGGGAGTGGGTGGAATTCGAAGTGAAAACCATCCCAACCCGCTAAAGTAAGCTTTAATAAAATAGGTAAAAAAATGGCTCTTTTGAAAACATTCGAATTTACACTAGATAGTAGCAATGGTCAGAAATAGTGATGCAGTTTAGGAATGATCTAAAAGCTTCATATTTAAGAAAAATGAGTAAGATAATTATTTATTTAATGAGACGTTAATAGGATATACTATATAATTTTATTTCAAATGCGTTTCATTCATGTGAATTAAACAAATCTTATAGACTCGGAAATATATAAATAAAATATAAAAGATCATTCGAATAAATCAAAATATTGTATGGCAACAATTCAGTGCTCACAAATTAAACTTACCCTTTAAACGCCAGTATTTTCGAACGGAAACATCAAGTTCAAAATTCGTTAAAAAAAAATTCACTTCTATTGACTTACAAATGTTACTATTTATTAATAAAAATAGACTTAATTTTTTAGAAAAAAAAATTGTTATTTAAATATTTTAGCTTATAAATAGTCAGAAAAAATCATTTTTATCAATTTTTACTAGCATTGTTAAAAACATTTTTATAAAGTTTCTAAAAGATAGAAAAGTTATGAAATTTCAGAATTAATATATATAAGGATCACTGTAAAGAATAAAGATGGTAAGTAATACTTTTGATAAAAATTCGGTTACTATAAATATTATTATTCACATAAAATATTATTGTTCCCATTCGAAAGCATTGGTGTGATTCATTATACAAAATTGGGTTATTTACACTGCTGATTTATTTTCCTAATCTGTGATATTAAGAGTCACAGAATTGTACATAATGGTATATAATTGATGTAATTTTGACTTATAAGGGTATTTTTTGCTCAAATTTACTACATCATTTGACTTACCGGGAAAACTTTGGTCTCAAAATATAGCTGTCACCCTAGAGTAAATTTGGCAGCTCATTAGAACACTGGAAATAGTTCGCCAAGATTACACCATGTCAGTATAGACCAAAGTTTCATAAATGTGCTCCAAAGTTAACCCAATTCACTATAGTGAATCTTTGTGCAGTAATTAAAAGTAGGCCAGTTTCTTTTAGATATCTCATTATACCTGCTTTATTCCCCTGCTTCCTTCCTTATCTCGAGTAGGCGAGACTATTTTGTAAAAAACTGTTGTTTTGTATAGAACTGAGTATGCTTATGGTTTTCTCTAAAGGTACGAATGTACCATCATTCTATTATTATCAATTTTAGGCGCCTTTTAGGTAGCAAAATATACTACTATTACATTCTCCACTTTGTTGGAATTTCTATTTTTTCAGATCTACAGCAATTATAAACCCTAGACCCTAAACAACCTATTCAAAAAATTATATCTATATTTTTATCTGTCTATCTATATATTTATATCACTTCTTTATGGACCCGATAACTTCCATAATTCTACATAAATATTTTCCAAACTGATAAAATAAAATTAAAAGATGGAAATTCTCCATCAAGTTCGTTAATGGGCGAAATTGGACGAAGTGGATGGAAATAGGGAAAGGTTTTGTAAATTTCGGAAAATCCCTCGAACTTCTGAATTACTTGTAGACATCAAATCAGTATAAAATATTTAATACTTCTAGAAAAAGGGTTAAAAATTAGGTACGACAGATTTTTGATAAAATAATAAATGGGCGAAAAAAGTAGGGTTTCTTCTTAATATTCTTCTTAGAATCTTCTTAATATTATAACAACTTAATATTAACAGTATATGTAGTGTATGAATTAAGAGTATATGAGTTATATGTTGATATCAAATCAGTTGAAAGTATTTATTACTTCTAAAAAAAGGACAAAAATTTAGATATGACAGATTTTTGATAAAATTAAAAAACGGTAAAAAAGTAGGGTTTCGTCTTAATATTCTTCTTAAAATCTTCTTAATATTTACAACTTACGAAATAATGCACGGAATTTCATATCTTCAGAATCTTCATGATTGGCATAAATTGCCATTTAATTTGTGCACCGTGATAGCAAACTTCGAAATTTTATGATGCATGAGATAAAAGAAAGTTTTGGGATTCCTACGACTAGTTTCAAAACGAACTTGGACTACTTTCGTTGTGAGCACCTCAATCGAAAGTGCATTGTAGATAGAGTCATTTGGTGACTAGTTCACATTTCATCAGTATTGCACTGATACTGTTGAAGTACCGTGTGATCCCAAAGTCAGGACGAACTTTAAAAATGAATAATTCAAAAACGAATCAAGATACAAAGATAAGGTTTGCACCGAATGGATGGGGAATAAACCGGTTTTTGTGTAACACCAAAAAAAAATAGTTTTGTTGGCGACCAAAAAATGGTGCTATATTGTTATATTGTACCAAAAGATGATTTACAAATGAAAAAATATTGACAACTTACAAGTCAGTAAAATTACAGTTAATTAGTTCTTCAAAAAATGTTCAATATGCTGTCGATCATTCATAAGTGCAGCTGTGAGACTAGGCACTACACCATTTACAGGATTTAGTAGCATTTCTTGAGGTTATGACAGACACATTTTGTCGGATGGCATCTTTCAATGCTTCTAGTGATGGCATTGATCACCAACAGAACTATATTTTTTCGTTGCTACACAAAACCTGGTATCTCTTTCCATCCGTTTGATGCAAACCGTATCTTTGTATCTTGATTCGTTTTTGAATTATACATTTTGAAATTCGGATTTAAATTCTCATTTTTTTTTTTAAATTTTTATCACCCGGTACATTTCGTCATTTTACTGTCTGTATTTTTGCATTTTTTTTTTCTAATTATATACCGATAATTTTTTAATTAAACCAAATATTTCTGAAAAAGTTGCATCTCATTGTAATATAAAGAAGGTACTTTACTAATATTGTTAAATCATTAGGTGAATTTACGATCCTTGTGTTGCTCAGAAACATAAACAATTTTAATTGCAAACACAATTAATACCTGCTCCTAGTCTCTAAAAACTAATGACAGCTAAAAAGAAAACTTTTTAAAATAGTTATTTTAAAATACTAGGAAATTCCAGTTTAGATAAAATTTACAGTACTTAAAATATACTTTTATCCCAGCATTTATCAAACTACTTAAGATACACATATATCATAATTCGATGTATAAAATTAAAATTCTTATATACCTTTTCTATAACTATTTAAATATGAAAAGTAAGTATTTAATACTCACTAAACTTTCATCTATACTTCATTTATAAACACAAAATCTCGTATAAATGGTCAAATAAAATAAATTAATTATGACTTCAGTTCATTATCTAGATTGAAATGAACAGCGATGGTTGCGTAACATAAAAAAAAATAAAGATACATAAATAGTACATAATGTTGCGAATCATTAGTGCTGAGAGAATTACTTGAAATTATTTTTATGATAATAAAAACTCTTAAAAATAAAATTAAGCATGTTTGAAAATTAATAATTAGTTGTAAAATGATTTTAAAAAGAAAAGTATAATTAATGGTGCGTAATTAACAAACGTATATTTATATGTATATATTTAATAAATTATTTTCACTATATAAATGGAATATTTTTATTCGTATTTTAATTTAATTCTAAAAATTATTTTATATATGAAAGGGAAGATAATTAATTTCTATAAATTCAATTCATACAGTTTATTTTATTTACTTTTATTTTAGTTCATTTTTTTCTGTTTGCAATGTTTTTAAAAAGAGGCCACAAGGTGTCGAATACAAACAAGGTTTTGAAAAACTAAATGAATTCGTTTTGCATCCGTAGCTATTTAAATAGAAAAAAATTCTATTTCTGTCTAATTATTCCCATCAAATGTTTTATGAAATGTTTAGTTTTCATTTCAATTAAATAGCAGAACTCATTCTGTGGAAAAGTATTAGTCGTATTTGGTTCTATTTAATATGGAGAAAATAACTCTGAACTCTTAGATTATTCTAATGAAGTATTAGGATTAAGAATTATATAATTATTATTCAGATTTTAATTAAATCTGAAGAAATGTTTTCATAAATACTGCATTAATCCATTCTCAATAAATTTGTCTTAAATGGAATCTAAAATTTACATTAAATTATTTCCAGATATGTTATTTAATCTTTTAATTTTAAAATCGTTTGCGTGAAATTATCACCAAAAATGAAATCCTGGTGATTTTAAATAAATTGGAAAAATAACGAAAAAAAATTTATTCGATTTATAGGAAGCTTTTAATATATCATTTCTGTTACAAAACCGTATGTAAGCATTTCCATACAAAAGCCAACTTTGATTTTTAAAAAATGTAAATTTTATAAATTAAGTTCTGGAATGTATGCCAAATTTTCATATTAATGTTTTAGATTCAAAATTTTTATTTTATTTGCACCTGCTAATAGCTAAAATTAAAAAGAAAAAAAATGGCTGATAAGTAAAGTTCTTGCACTTGCGTATACGTGGTATTTTTGAACACTTGGAAAAAAGAGATAATTGTTGCCCATTTTACCTTTTACTAGCAGGGGTGACCGAGCTCAGCTCGGTCAAAAATAACTTTGTGTTCAACTCGATATAGCATTTTCCCTGTATCATTCACTCTGTTTTATTACTGTAAAACATGTTATTAATAATAGTATTATTTACAAAAACAATCAATAAGAAAACTATGTTTGTATGCACATGTTCATAAATTTTACTTTATTTTAAAATTTACAACGAAAGGACATCAATCCAAATCACTTTTTTAGCTCGACTCTGGTTAGTTTAACTATGCATCTCGAAGACTATTAAGAATGTATAAGAAATTTCTTCACATTCTGAAAGACAATGTTTTTTGCCAGATATAACCAAATTTGGACACATTCTTTCATTTGGCGCCAAATATGTGCTTTGGTTTCGTAACCTTAATAGTCGATTTTTCGGCCAAATTTCGCCAGTATTTTGTCAAATATCGCCAACTTATTGGCTTTTGCCATAGTCTCATGATCCTGACCCTTATTACCCAAATGATCCACTAATCACATGTGATGAAACATGTGACTTAGCTCAATGGTCTTCAGGTAATCAAAAACAGTAGAGTATAAAATGAATCAAAATCGTTTAAGCCATTTCTTAAGTAAAATTAGCTTGACAGCATTCAGCAATGAAGCGATATGACCCACTAATATAATTTTGTTTAATATGCAACTCAGCTCAATAGTCTTCTCGTGACAAAGACGTTCCGTTGCAAAATTTAGATAAAATTGACTGAGTCGTTGTTATACATAATTAGAATGACCCGAACCCATTAAGACCTAAAACGACCCACTAATTGAATAGTTACGTGCATGTGTCCTATCTCAATGGGTTTTTTTTTTGCCCGAAAACGATATAATAGAAAATATACTCAAAATGGTGAGAACAATTTTCTAGATAAAATTAGCATGACCCACAAATGACCGTTATATCGAAATCTCTCGAAAATGTGACTTAGTTCATTAATTTTTGCTTGCCGAAAAACGTTAAATACACAATTTAGATAAAATCGATTGAGCCAAGTTTTAGGTATAAATAGTTTGACCTTGACACATTATGACCCAAAATGACTCATTAATCGAGTTTTCTCAAGCATCTGACCTAACCCAATGATTTTCTTGTATCCGAAAACGATAGAATATAAAATTTAGTCAAATTTACGCGAGACATTGTCTAGATAAAATTAGAATAACCCAAAAGTGGCCCACTGATCGAAATTTCTTGAACATGTGACATATCCCAATGATTTTTTCGTGCCAAAAATATGCTGTATACAAAATTTCGTTAAAATCGATTCACCCGTTCTTTAGATATAGCTTGACCATGACCCATCATGACCCACAAATGACGCTTATAATCGAAATTTCTCGAACATGTGACTTAGCCCATTAGTTTTCTCGTGTATAAATATTGTTACACTCAAAATTTCGTTAAACTCGATCCTGCCGTTCTTTAAATATAAATAACTTGACCCAGACCCTTTATGACCCAAAATGACCCATTAATCGAAATTTCTTGATCATGTGACCTAGCCCAATAATTTTTTCGTGCCAAAAAATGTTACATACAAAATTTCGTTAAAATTGATCCACATGTTTTTTAGCTAAAGCTTGACATGACCCGTTATGACCCATCATGACCCATAAATGACTCTTATAATCGAAATCTCTCAAACATGTGAGATAGCCCATTAATTTTCTCGTGTCAAAAAACTTACATACGAAATTTCATTAAATTTGATACTGTTGTACTTTATATATATAAATAGCTTGACCCAGACCTTTTATGACCCAAAATGACCCAGTAATCGAAATTTCTCGAACTGAGACCTAGCCCAATAGTTTTCTCGTGCCAAAGAAATGTTCTATACAAAATTTCGTTAAAATCGATCCATCTGTTCTTTAGCTATAGCTTGACCATGACCCATTATGACCCATCATGACCCACAAATGACTCTTATAATCGGAATCTCTCGATCGTGTGACTTAGCCCATTAGCTTTCTCGTGTCAAAAAACTATTACAGGCAAAATTTCGATGAAATTGATTCTGCGGTTCTTTAAATATAAATAGCTTGACCCAGACACTTAATGACCCAATATGATCCATTAAAATTTTTTTTCGAACATGTAACCTAGCCCAATGTTTTTCTCGTGCCCGAAAACCATAGAATGCAATTTTTAGTCAAAATTGCGTGAGAAAATCTCTAGATAAAAATAGCATGACCCACAATGACCCCAAAAATGACCCACTAACCGAATTTTCTCGAACATGTTACCTAAACCAATGGTCTTCTTGTAATACAAAACGATAAAATATAAAATTTGGTCAAAATCGTTAGAGCCGTTTTTTAGATAAAAATGGCTTGACCCATGATGACCCAAAAATGACCCACTAATCGAAATTTTTCGAACATGTGACCCAGCCCAACAGTTTTCTCGTGCCAAAAAACGGCTGGATACAAAATTGCCTTAAAATCCATCCAGCCGTTCTCTAGATATAAATAGCTTGATCCTGACCCATTGTGACCCAAAATGACCCAGTAATCGAATTTTCTCGAACATGTGACCTAGCCCAATGGTCTTCTAGTGGCCGAAAATGGTAAAATCCAAATTTTTGCAAAAATCGTTAGAGCCGTTTTTGAGATAAAATTTACCCACACACACACACACACACACACACAATTTTTGCTCGTATTATAGTATAAGATATATATATGAATGTATGTAATACTAGCAAAAGCCATGCTTTGTTTGGATTCGCGAAGCATTATTTTATAAAACAGTTATTTAAAAGTAACAATTTTTTTTTTTTTTTTTTTTTTTTTTTTTTTTTTTTTTTTTTGCATCTTTATTAAACAAAAACGTTATTTTATGTTTTGGCGCATTTTAATTTTTTACTTATGATGTAAAACTGGCATAAGATATTTTCGAAGCAAACTTTTACATTTTTTTTTTTTAATTTTCAACTAAAAGCTCTTTTAAAGATGTTTTTACAATTTCAAGTAGCCACTGGTGTTTTTTAATTGTTTGAAATATGCATGCTTCCAATCTTTGTAATCAACATCCGATAATCTTTGATAGCTATTTTAGAATAATATATTTGAAGAAAGCTTGAAGAAAGTTACTTCTTCAAAATCCTATTTTCTGGAAAAAACATTTGAAATCTGCTTTCGTTGATACTATGAATTTTTAACTGTAAAACATTTTATTTTAATTTCTTCGTTTTTATACATGTTAGCGTATGAGAATTGCTGTAATTCTCTCCGCGTGGGAGAACTGTTTACTTTCTGCGAACGGCAACTCAATTAATGGAATTACCTTTTAACGAAGCGCTCTCTCATTCTCGCAGTGACGTTTTCACGAATAATTATTGTTGTGTTTGCGAACTTATTAAAGTCTTATTTTTCTGTAAAATCCTTCTGATTAATGAGTCGATATTATTTAGCCACAATACGACCTTCGCAAAAATATTTATAAAGAGCTTGAACCAACAACTTCACGCAGATCTTTTAATTTTTCATTTATATAACAAATTTAAGAATTAATTTTATTTGTTTACAATTATTTTGTTGCCAGTTTACAAAAAAAAAAAATCCATAATACATTTCTTTTAAAATGTTTAAGTGTCATCTGTGCAAACGATTTTGCGGGATAATGAAAACATGTTTTATTTAATAAATTAATCATGATTCTATCTATAATTATTTATTCCATGATTTAAACTTTTTTTTCTGAAAATATACGCGTTTCATTTTTTTATTTATTTGCTAAAATGCTTCCGTATTGGAAATGCATGTAAAATAAATTAATTAAAATAATAATTTTTTTAACGTTTTACTGTAAAAAAAATTATATTCTGCAAATCTACAGATCATAATTTATTTTTGTGTTTAATTTGAAGTTAAAATATTGAATAGTTTTTTTGTAAAGCGTACGACAAATTGTAATTTGAGTGGACTAGTAGAGGATTCGCTTCGCTCATCCTAATAATATTAAATGTTTTACAATAAGCTTAAAGCTTAAGCTAAAATTTATTTACAGCATTTATTACATTTCACAGAATGCATTTAAATAATCAATCAATGTTACATCAAAATGTAGCAATGTGTACCTTTATTAACATCTAATATTTGGTATAAATTTATTTGACGCATTTATTACTACATGATATAACCTAGTTTATTATTTAAACATAACATTCAAATTGTTTTAATAATAATATATTTATAATATCAAAAACCAGCAGACTTCTTACTGTACTTTGTATTTCTGCAGCAATACTTATGTCAAAATTTATGCCACTCTAAAAATGTCTGCATTTTGTTTTTTCTTACATTTATATATGTAATATTTATAAAGCACATTGCAAAATTTTTAAATATTTTGTACAGCTATATGCTAAGATCATTATGAGTAAAAATTCTTTTTATACATAAATTATTAATCGTACTTATTACATATATTGTCAGATTATAACTACACTAATATATATAATATTATGCATAATGTTTTATATATTTTAACGTTAGTCTGCGTGCGTCTATTTACACAAGGCTATTTACACACATTTTGTCTTTAAATTATACAACTGAATTTTTATGGTTTAATTACTGAAGTTTATGTTATACTGAAGTCTTTAAGTATTTCATAAACATTTCATAGATATTTATAAAATATAAACGATTTATAACATTACTCACTGAGCTTTATTTTTTATAAATAGCTAACTGTATTTATGAGATATTTTGGCATACTACTTAACAAATACAATATAATCCAAATATCATATATTTTATAAATCTTATGACAAACTCCATATACAGGGTGTTTCGCTTACAGACCGACAAACTTTGAGGGGTGATAGTAGACATGAAGACAAACATTATTAAATGGGAAACCATGGGGCATAAACATCTTCTGTAGGAGCTAGGGGCTATTAAAGTTTGAGGTCCAAAATTTCAAATGATGATAGAAAACGGAAAAAAGGGTCGATTCGTTTGTGGTTTTCACTAAAATCATTCTTTATACCACGATTTTTTTGGAAAAAAATTTAAAGGTTACGTTCAAAAATTGTCGATAGGGGGCGTTTTAGACTTTAGAGTATCGAACAACTACTTTTTACCGTTATTTTGCACATGGGGGTGAAATTTTTTTAAAGTTTAGACTTTAACTTAAATTTTAAGCCCAAAGTCGGAAACATTGGGATCGGGTAACTAGCGAAAATTAAACTGTGAACAAAGGGGGAAATTTTAAACGCTCATAAATATTGGACAAACAAATCGATTTTGTTACAGTTTGCGTGTAAGTCATTAACTTGGTAATTATTTTATTTAAAATGGCGTACAGCTTTTGTGCCTTCATTTTTTGATAGAGGGCGCTTCCGACACATCTCTGACATTTCAGTGGCATTACTCCTGGCTGTTTTACTACCAGACCATTATACTTCCTGGAAGTATTAGGCTCTTTCTCTGCTGTTTCTGTTACTTTTTTTCTCTGCTTTCTTTAACCGTAACTTGCAAAAATTGCATTTCCGATGTTACATTCCTATGTGATTCCAAGTCGTCTTTGTATCCCTAACACTTCCTGGAAGTATCATGGACTGGTAGTAAAACAGCCAGGAATAATGCCACTGAAACGTCAGAGATGTGTCGGAAGCGCCCTCTATCAAAAAATGAGGGCACCAAAGCTGTACGTCATTTTGAATAAAATAATTACCAAAGGAACGATTTACACGCAAACTGCAACAAAATCGATGTGTGTGTCCAATATTTATGAGAGTTTAAAATTTCTCCCTCTGTTCACAGTTTAATTTTCGCTAGTAACTCGATCCCAATGTTTCCGATTTTGGGCTTAAAATTTAAGTTAAAATCTAAACTTTAGAATAATTTCAACCCCATGCACAAAATAACGGTAAAAATTAGTTGTTCGTTACTCTAAAGTCTAAAACGCCCTCTATCGACAATTTTTGAACGCAACCTTTAAATTTTTTTTCTAAAAATATCGTGATATAAAGAATGATTTTAGTGAAAACCGCAAACGAATCGACCCTTTTTTCCGTTTTTTACCATCGTTTGAAATTCTGGACCTCAAACATTAATGGCCCCTAGCTCCTACAGAAGACGTTTGCGCCCCATGGTTTCCCATTTAATAATGTTTGTTTTCATGTCTACTATCATCCCTCAAAGTTTGTCGGTCTGGTAGCGAAACACCTGTATATAACCTGTATATAAATATATTACAAATATCATGTGTTTTATAGCTGCCATAAAAATCACACAAGGTTGTTAATGTATACAATAAAATGCAATTTAGAAAAAAATAGATAATGCTATTTTAAATTAAACTACATAACTAGTCATAAGTCGGCAGTTGTAAGATTGCATACATTAACGAATTTTTAAACAAAATAATAGTTATAAGATGCATAAGATGCACTAAAATATATGTATTACAATGAATTGCTAGTTATTCACTGACAGGTTGTTGAATTTACCATTACCATAAATAGAAACAGTATACTTATACTATATCATAAATTATATAATTATATACAATAAATATTAACATAACAGATGAAAATCAAACAACTTCTAAAACAAGTTTTAAAAAAATCAGCAGAACAAAGACATTTTTTATATTTGATCCCTGGCTATTTGAAAACAACACAGATTTATAGCAAAACCTACAAAATAATACAGATCTGGATGAATCGGTACATCAAAAGAAATTATCAGCTCCCTCGGCACAAAAATTTTTAGTTTCAAACTCTCAGATTTACAAAAACACTATGTTTGAAAATAACACATACCCCCGCTCATATATGTGTTACTAAATCAGAATTACAATCTACTAAAAGTTTTGCAAAAATTACATAACATTAATTTAACTGTTTATATATCATACAAATGTCTTCACGATAGCCTTAAAATGTACAAAATCATTGCTAAGTTTGAAGTTAAGATATATCTCGGCTCATATTTAAAATTAAATGGGTTTTTCAGTGCTACGTAAACTATATACAATGATAGGTTGTTGAATTTACCCCAATAAGCACATAACTGTACAATTATACTGTGTGATAAACCAAATATTTGCATACAATAAATACTCAAGGTCTCACGGAATCTGAAGTTTGGTGAAATTCTGTGCTTAGTTCTTGAGATATAGCTATCGTGAAAATCATGAAAAACGTAGCATAGCAGCGCCACCTGTTGTGAGATTTATACCAAAATGTAATCAGCGTCTAATTATGTTAGATATTATAGTGTACCAGAATCTGAAATTTCATGAAGTTCTCTGCATTAGTTCTTGAGATATAGCTATCGCAAAAAACGTGCAAGATGTAGCATAGCAGTGCCACCTATTGGGCAATTCACACAAAACCCTAATCAGCGTCTATGTATCTCAAGGTCTTCCGGAATCTGAAGTTTGGTTAAATTCTGTGAATTAGTTCATGAGATATAGCTATCATGAAAATCATAAAAAACGTAGCATAGCAGCGCCACCTGTTGTGAGGTTTATACAAAAATGTAATCAGCGTCTAATTATGTTATATATTCTAGTGTAACCGAATCTGAAATTTGATGAAGTTCTCTGCATTAGTTCTTGAGATATAGCTATCGCAAAAATCGTGCAAGATGTAGCATAGCAGCGCCACCTATTGGGCAATTCACACAAAACCCTAATCAGCGTCTATGTATCTCAAGGTCTTCCGGAATCTGAAGTTTGGTTAAATTCTGTGAATTAGTTCATGAGATATAGCTATCGTGAAAATCATAAAAAACGTAGCATAGCAGCGCCACCTGTTGTGAGGTTTATACCAAAATGTAATCAGCGTCTAATTATGTTATATATTCTAGTGTAACCGAATCTGAAATTTGATGAAGTTCTCTGCATTAGTTCTTGAGATATAGCTATCGCAAAAATCGTGCAAAATGTAGCATAGCAGCGCCACCTGTTGGACAGTTCACACCAAAACCCCATCAGTGGCAATGTATCTCAAGGTATTGCGGAAACTGAAATTGGGTGAAATTCTGTGCCACCTGCAGCGCCACCTGCAGGCCAATTTACACCAAAAACCAATAGGCACTAATTCATATCAAGGTCTAACTTAATATAAAATTTTATGAAATTTCGAGCATTAGTTCTTGAGATAGAGCGCCCACAAATTTTTTGTCACATACAGACAGACAGACAGACTCACAGACTCACAGACAAACATTTTCTAAAAACAGTCAAAACGTGTTTAGGACCTTCTAAAACGTATAAATCCGTCGAAAACCGGAAGTCGAGAATTTTCATGAATCCAATACTTTCTTCTTGTAAAGATAGAAGAAAGTAATAATCACTTATTTCAGTTCAATTTATTGAAAATTCTTGATATTTTAATGTCGTAATAATTATTTGAAAACAAATGCAGCTGTTTTACACGTTTACAAAAGCAATATTTTTGAAAAAATTACGATTTTGAATTAATATTAAAAGTTGCTATAATTATTCCATAAGTAACAATGCTTCCGACTGATGCAAGAATAAGATTTTTGTCCAGTACCAAACTATCCAAAAATTTAAACTCAACAAAACTTTCATTTATTTTAGTCAAAAGTAAGAAACATTTCCATTTTTCTTGAGTTTGAGAGGCATAACTGTAGATACTTCTTTTCAGTTCGCTTCCCGCTTTTGAAGTAGATGAAGCAAATAAACATATGGCCACAAATCGAGTAAAATGAATCAATGTATTCCAAAAGCGAAATGCTAAACCAATTTCCATCAAAGGCCGGTTAATGAGTACAGTATAGACGTTATTGAAAATATTTAAAAATAACATGATAATTACTACTAACAATATATCATGAAAATATTTGTTAATATGACACGTTAAATTTATAACTTCTTCACAGATTCTATCTATTGTATCAAAGCTTGTATTATTTATTCTTTGAAGTTTATATTTTAAAACATTCAGCGTTTCTTTGAAAATAAAACATATGCAGCAGAAGTAAATTGGGATAAATGGTGCTATAACACCCCAAAAACTCATAAGAAGAGGACAAATTTTTAATAGTGCACTTCGTATAGGCTTGTCGTATATAATGTTGGTTTGATTTCCAAGAAAGGTGACAAACCCAACTGAATTCGGAGACGGGTAAAATGTGTAAAATGCGTAAATTGTATAAACATCATTTATAATAAAAATAAAAATTAGAGTAGCTGTACATCTAGAAATTTTTTGAGGAGTTGTGGCCAAATATATTTTTAGAATCCGATGGGTTATCCGATTTAGTTTATATTTGTTAAAACAAAATAATATTCTCAGTACGTATTCTAGTATAATTATTATCAACATTATGCAGATTGATTTGTCTAGAGTATTATAATCCAAATGTACAAATAAATTGACAGTACCATACAACTTATTCATTTCATTAAGAATAATAAAAAGTGTCGAAAAAACAAACAAAGTTAAATTTTTACATCTCCATTCAAATTTCCCAGCATATGAAAGACCATGCAAACACAAGTACATGTCTAGCAAAGCAGGAGTATTACATAAATATCTTGCGAAAATTCCATTTGAAGAATCAGATGAAAATGTCATTGCTCTCCGATAGTTTCTTTTAAAATTCATTTCTATAAATATGTTATAATTAGGAAAGATATAAGGAGTAAATTAAACTCAAACTTTCAAAACTGTTTTGAATTTTTAGGCTTTTTTAATGTAACAGTAGAAAGAAACAGTTTTGTAAGAAGACTTGATGTTATTGTTTTTTATATTAAATATTTTGATTAAAAAAAGGAAACATATATCAATAATAGTTTAAAGATGTACCTGATACACAATTTAAAACTTCTCTGTAAAAATAGGAACTTATCTGCACTTGGCAGCTTTTATGAGAACATCTCTAAACTATAACCAGTAACATAAGCAAAACAAATGTCTCTGCAGAAGATTAACGGTAACAGCAATTGTAAAGCTTTATGAAAAAAAATTCTACTACACAAATAAATAGCGTAAGAGATTACCAGCGTTCTTAACAGCAAAATATATATTGATCACGCAGAGTAAAATCATCGATAGGCACATTTGACTTTCAAGGCCGTACCCTGTCAATATAAACGAATCAAAATTTCTTTACCAATTTTCTAACATGTTTGAGATTGTCAATTAATATAACTTGTTTATCAAACAATCTTTCTAATTTATTTATAAAAATATTAATCAAGCTAATAAAATGGATGATGGAAAAGTATATTATTGACGAGAAGCTGTTTGTCCTTTTTAATTCCCTAATGTGTTTACATCCCTATTGATTCATAATATGTTGGCGTTATAGTCAATATCAGCGATGCATTGAAATTTTAAAAAAAAAATACTTAGAACTTCATATTTAAAAATAATAATTTCATCAATTGCACTAATTAATCACCCTTCCTAGTTTTATTTTTGAAAAATGAAGATATATTTTTCAAAAATTATGAAAGTACGCAGAATTGACTACTCTTTCTTGGCAACATTGTTACAGTTTAAATTTATATCTCTGTTAAAATATAGGTAGATATATATTAATAATACATTTTTAGTGCATTTTAATAATTTTAATGTATTTGTAATGCACACAATTTTCAGATTAAGAATTGGAAACAGTGGTGAAATGGAATTTGTGCTTTTTATAGCAAAGTAACTATTGGCATATTACTGTCTGTACAGAACGATATCTTGGCTCTGATCCTGACCGTGCATAAGCCAATATTGCACTTTTTTCACATTTCGTCAATTACTATGTTTTCTGTCGTAATGCACTTAATTTTTGGAATACCTGCAAAATGTGTAGATTACACGTGATCAATAAATTCATTTATAAATTAAAAGATCTTTAGAATAATTTCTTTTTAAATATCTTAAGTTTTTTAAATTTAAAAAAAATGTCAAAAGTGGTCCAAATTTAGCAATTTGTCGACTAAGTTTGATCACCATTTAATAAATTGGACCAAACATTTTTAGAAGTTTTAATGAATAGGGAATATAAGTAATTTTTTGCGATAAATGAAACTCCAAAGCAATACAGCAGAATTAAAATACAAAGTAACTGAACGTCTGAAAGTTAAAGCAATTGTTTTAATTACAAATGTAAATTTAAGTAAATAATTAAGAAATGAAATTATGCAACCAATTGCCAGTTACTTAAGTATCATGTAAAAATTCATGCAAAGCTGACACATGTGTTGCTTTTGTTCATTTGCATATATGCTAAATCATTTCTGCTATTTTTTATTACAAATTAGGCAAAACTAATCATCACTGTTTTGATTTTTCTCGTTTCTTTTTTTCTAGATTCTAAAATATTACACTTTTTTAAAAGCATGTTTACTTTAACTTATATCTGTAGTTGTTTTCTTCAATCACTTTTTTCTAATTGAATTATGCCGATTTTTTAATGTTCCAATTGCTTTTGAGTTTTCAGAGCGTGTGTGTGTGTGGGAGTAGAAAGGTGTTGTAGCTGCAACTTTCTTGTTGATCTCTTCAAAACTTACTCTTTCAATTCGGTTTGCTACATGTTCTGTTCATCCCTTAGAACTGTAAAATGTTTGACCCCCCCCCCCCTTAACCTGGAATCGCAAATATCATCCCACAGAAAAATGTCAGAATTCAGCACTCCAAATCATATACGAATAAAGAATTCAAAGAAAATAAATACAAATACGTTCAAAATAAAAGAAGTTGCAAACAAAATGTATTGAATAATTTTGCAAAAGATAATTTTTACATTTATTTAGGTCTAAACTACATAAAGAACTTAATCCAAATATAAAAAATAATTTTATTAAAGCATTCATAAAACTGAATAAATATAATTAACTATACGAAATACTTAAAAAAAATAGTGTCCAAAGTGCTGACCCCTCGAATTTCATTACTTACTTTTCAAATTTATGATCGCTTATGATATTATATTATGATATGACTTATGATAATGTATATCTGGGTCCAACTTACAAAACTCAAATAGTTCTAAATAAGGCAACTGTGCCATTTTTAACAGATAATCTCAAGACTAAGAACAAATCCGTGTGAAAAAATATGTGTGATAAGCACTTTTATTTATATATGTATACGAAAATATAGCAACTTAACTTAGGTTTAAAGTATACTCTCACATTTAGTAGAAAAAAATTGGATCAAAACAGCTAATTTGATGTTTTTTAAAATATTGTAAAAACGGTAAGTGGAAGGTGAGTCTTTTTTCTAATAATAAATGACGTCATTCTGTTGATTAGGATTTAAGTGGCAAATGGTGTTTCCATCTGTAATTTACGGCAGAATAACAAAGATCCTAATACGGCTACTCTTACCTAACAGAACTGTTACATCTAAATTTGCACGTTCATATTATGTAACATAATACAATTTATTGAACATGGACTTTCCTCAATAACAAAGTGTTGTAAATTTCTCTCGAACTAAATGATTAGTCCAGTAGCATTTGAGAAGAAATTCACCCACTAAATCAATCTAAATTATTAAATAGTAATTTATTTACAACAAAGTCTTATTTAAAATATAAATCGAATATTGAAGCATTTTTTTTTTGCTATGGGTTTTGTATCTTACATGAATGCTCCATAAACACAGAATATCAGTTTATTGTGTGTAGGCCGGTGACTAGGCGATTTAATTTGGCTATAGGTACGCGCGTCGCCGTGGACCTCGGCCAACTTTCGCTCTTTCAGTCCTCACTGTATAAGGAGATTCTTTCTCCGGAAATCTAGCTTAGCTACCTGCTCACACCCAGTTCTTTCATCACCACTCTCTATTTTTTCCTGTCTTCCCTTGAAAATAACTTGAATTAGAAGGGACTTTGTGGATCACCCATGAGAGAGCTCACTTATGATGTCAACCTTAAATTCCTCTAGAACTGATTCCCTAAAAATGCTGAGGTCACACAAAAACTACCCGTGAGAAAAAATAACATATTTCTCCTCTTCAGCTAAAAGCATTCAGCGGTCTCTTTTGACAAATTGTAAGAAAGATATTCCCTGTCTAAAACAAAGTGTTATCTCGTCAATGAAAACTTCAACCTGGGTGGCCGAAATACCTAAGAACTTGTACAATGCTGAGTTCCCATGTAGGAAATTAAATCTGTAAAGTTCAATCCTTTACTAATGAAAAAAAAACTTTATACTATTTTTGAAAGGTATTTACTGTGATAAGATTAAGAATGTAGATTGCATGATAATTTGTAAAATTGTGCTTTAATAAATTTTTTAAACAACTTTTTTTTAGAAAAATAGTCTTATATACTTAGACACTTTGAAACAAATGACTCATAAATCAAAATTAAATATCGGAATTCAATTTTCCATTTAGATTTAAAATTCAATTTATGTATAAAGAAAAAAATATACCAATTTCTACTGCGTATAACTTGTACCTTATTAACTTATAAGAATATTCTCCATTCGCAACAGTTTAACGAAGTAACCATGAGAATTCAATTTAAAATGCGTTTTCATTCAAAAATTGAAACAGTTTTTTTGCACGCGAATATTTTAATGCAAAATAATTTTGTTCTACTTTTAATAAAATTATCTCTATGTACTTGTATAATATACATATATATTTTAATTTAGAAATAAGTTTAATATTAAAACATTTTTGCGGGAAATCGTATTGAATCTTTTTTATTATTATATCATGTTCGAGGAAAAAAATTAATTATATTATTAAAGAAATCCTTTATTAAATATATATTTAATTTTTATAAATTTGAGAAGTTACGATTTGATGAAATGCTTTCTCAAATATCGCAAAATATCGCATTAATGCTATCAGCAGAAATATTTTTTATGAAAAAATAAAATATACATTTAAAGTATTTTAAGCTTCAATGACTAATCCTATTTCTTTTAGATTATTTTCTGAAATTGTCATAAACCATTCAGTGCTGAGTAATTTCAATTAAATTAGAAAATCATACATACAGAAAATGTATATATATATATATATATACATTATGTATGAATCCACAATTTATCATTTTTATGCAAAGCCATGTAATATTGTATTCTGTTTTTCTCAATCAATAATTTGAAATGGCTTCATATCCTGAAATGATTTCAACATAGTTCATTTTTAATAATAACTTTCTTATTAAAATTAAAAAAAGGCATTAATACATTTAATATTTTCAAGAACATGTGTAAATAATTCCACTTGTTCATAAAAATTGCCCAATTTGAATAAATTAATTTTTAGTAATTTCTTGATTTTAAAAAAATACTATGAAAAGATTGTAAACGGATTTCTAAAAACATTTAAATAAGTGTTATTGCTAAAAAAACTCACTGTAAATAAAAGTCAAATCTTTTTTAGTCCGTCAGCACATGTTCTGGAATAAAAACAACAACAAAGACATTCTTTCTACGAAAAAAAAAAATAAAATAATTGAGGACGTTTCTGACTAGCCTTATTTTTCAAAATATTTTCCAAGTACATGGTAAATAATGGGTTGGCGAAGGAATGTCCTTTCTCTTTAAGGTAAAGCGGGAAAAATATGGTTCATAGTACAAACAAAAAAAAATTCAGCGAAAGTATTGACGTTTCATTTCGATATGCTCAATTCGTATCGAATAACACACACTGAAATAGTTTTAATGAAACAGTAAAATAAAAGCTAATTCTATATATTAATGAAAGGTTTTTTAATGTTATTAATATCTATTTTTTGAAGTAATTTATGTTTTAAGGGGTAAGATCGAAAATATGATTCGATTCATGGTATGTATCAATATGTCTTAAGGACTCTAGATTGTGTGTAGTGTTGATTATTATTCCACTTACACACATTGGAATTACGAATTGTTGTCGAATAGCCGATAGTTTATAGATATCACATAGCAATTTCTATTCTCGTATACATCACAATATTATTTGGGTGGCGATTTTTATTTATTTATTTTTTTAAATTAGAGAAGTGTCGAGTACCTGTAAAGTTTGAGAATCTCTGATAGAGTGAAAGAGAATTTATGTAAAATGTAAACATCATTAACTGTCTCATAAAGCTGAGTTGTGATCCAAATAAATGTTAGCATTTCAAGATTTTCATTGTGACTTAACACTAGAACAGCCGGATTTTGGACTTACGTAAGACCGCCGTTCGGGGTCAATTTGACTCCCCCATAAAAAAATCCAAGCTATATCAAACTAAAAATGTTTTTTCTTGATGAATGATGTTTAAATTGCAATATATAAATTTTTCTAAGATTTTATAATTTTTCTTTTTTATTTATTTAGTTGTTAGAGTACGTCTATGTCCATTTTTACGTTTTTTTAAAATGACAGTATATAAATGACAACATGTAATTCAGTATATTTTATTACACAATGCCACACAATATAGTTAATTAAATATATATAATAATATATATATATCATAATATAATAATATTACACAAAAAAGTAAGAAACGGAACATAAATTACAATTGAAAATTATATAAATAAGCACGCAATATGCTTCAAAGTGAGAAAATAAAGAAAATAAATCGTGAATAAGCATATAAATGTGTTCAAAAGTTACTTAAACATCAGCTCAAAAACAGAAATATGCGAGATTGAGTGTGAAAGCAACACATTTACCATTTATTATTATTTTTTTTAATTAGTATCTGACATTCATTACAGCTTACATAAGTTTTATTTTATCCCTTGCAATGTTAAAGGCACATTTCTTTTGCTTCAGAGACTGTACTTGACCTATTAGGGGAAGGTGGCAACATGATGCCAAATTTGTACGGGTTATTTGCCATGTATTGGATAAATCTGCACCTTGATTTGCATTACAACTATTCAACAATTGTTATTTCTTCTCCAGGACTACAAGACAAATAACAATTTGCAATCAGGTTGTACCTGGCTTCAGAAGCGAGAGCAAATTTATTTGTGGCAGGTGCTTCGCCCTGCTACTTCGCATATCGAATCTGAGATACCGCATGATTTTACAGAAAGGATTGCGTGACATTGTCTCTTTGAACATAGATGGTCGCCAACTTTTGTTCCATAAATCATCTGCACAAAGTTTTGAATAACCTACTGCAAAACGAGCATATAAGAGGGCGAAAAAAAGCATGGAGTTCTACCAAAGGAACATACCAGTTGCTATCAATTCCAAGCTGACGTAGTGCTTCAGCAATTGTGCGTAGTGCTTCAGCAATTGTGCGTGTTTGAACAGCATTGCTGCAATCATCATCAAAGGATAGGCTGAAGTTGCATTTGCCCAAATACAACGACGAGGAAACGATGTTGTTCCACTTGCAATTTTCACAATATTTCGAGCTGGTGTGCGATCTGTAGTGGAAGTGGGGCTGATAAGGCTCATCAGAATCCAAAGAATATCATTTGATGATGTGTACGTTTCGCGACTGTTGCCAGCGGAAATGTTAGGTATGTTATTGTCTCCTCCTTGTCCACGTGAGCTTCCGGATCCGCAAGAAATAAGTGTAATCACTTTGGTAGAATTTTGTACAGCATCACTGTTGCTGCTTTCAGAATACGAAGCATTCTGTAAATTTACATTACGCCAGCACTGCCAGGATGCCTGCATATTTCATGATAGAGCCGAAATGCTCAGAAGAACCCTCTTTACTGAAGGCGAGCCCGCAACAGAGAGAAGACCACTTCCCTTCCCCCTGCATCGCTATGCGTCATCCAAACAAAACAAAACTGGAGTTTACTTTTCTGTTTTTAGTAATCACAATAAGAAATTGGTTTCCCCCTGCGCAGTAACCAGAAACGGGATATCGGAAATTCAAAAACAGACTTTAACTTGAAAATTTGTCATTTTTCTTATGGGGTCAAAATGAGCCCTGTTGGCTGTTTTAGGTATTTCTGAGATTATTAATCAATAATCTCAGATCTATCTAATCAATAATTATCTTGATAAATTAATGCAGAAAGATGAAGAATTGTCACAGTATGCTTGATAGTATTTTAGAAAAAGTAAAAAAATATGAGCTGCGGTGTTCGCTTACATGTTGAAATAAAGCATTGGAAATTGGAAAAAAAAGGTGAAATGACCCCAACGGCACTTCTAGTGTTAAGTCCTGACTTTTTAATGTTTATTGTAATACATTGTAGTTTTATCAAAGTTTCATATTGTCTATGATTTTTCATTTCCCCCTATAATGTTTTAAGTTCATGGTTTATTTTTGTACAATACTGTTATAATGACAGATTTTCTAGACTCGCAATAGGGAAAGTTTTGCAAAATATATCCTAAAGTTTTTCATGACTTTTTGCCGCACAAATTCTTTGATTATAAAAAGGAGATCTTTGTAAGAATTCCGAATATGTTTTTCCTTTTAAAATAAATGCGTTTTAATTCATCATAGACATAAAGATACCTTTGACCTCTATAGAAATCTAATTAAATCTAGAGCATTCTAGACCGTTGTTTACTGACATTGAATAATACTACTGTGCAAAATTTATTATCATTATAATAAATGGTTTCACAGGTTTATTAAAGACTTTTTTCTTTAAAGTGGTTCTTAAAGAAACTGCGTGAAATGGATTTATTATCAATCCAGTTTTTTTTTGTCTTACTTAAACAATACATCTATGGCAAAAGATTAATATTTTCTAAAAGTTAATTAAAGACCGTTTAAAGTAAGCGTGTATATGATATTTGATATTTTCAATAAAGTATATAATTCATATCGAAATGTACCTACATTTTAATATTTCTATCAGTATAGTTTTATTTTTTGAGATAAGAAAGAATAATAAAAACGCAATTGGGTTTGCGAAACTTTTAAACATTTATTTTCCTAATTATTAATCATATCACAGGGAATTTATCGTCAGCCGTATTTTCAGAATATTGATTTAATAACAGCCTCTGCATAAGTAACCAAATCAAGAGGTTATTGTAAATATAATTTATAAATATTTATCAAAGGTTATGTAATCAAGTTCTAGAATAGAAAATAAATTACTACCCATATCGCACTTTTGCTACAAAAGTGACGTTACTTAAGAAACTTGGAAATAAGTGCAATAACTCAGAAATTTCGAAAATTGTTTAAAGTAGAATTGTGATCTTAACATTCAACAAAAGTATAAAGTGTAGGTTTTCATTTTATTCAGAATTTTAAGATCTGAAACATTTGTATTAATAATCTTTTTGAAAGAGTTAATGATTTCAAGATAGTGTTTTGATACTTTTTGTCAAAAAAAAAAAAAAATAAATAAAAATAAATAAAATAAAAGTGTTTTTTGATTACATATCTATGCATATTTCCTAATGCTCATCTAGTATGGGTGGGGGGGAGAGGATACTCATTCTAGCTCTAAACTGAAGAGATTAAGACAATTGCCAGCTTTCCCAAGTTAATTCCGAATTTAACCCTTAACCACTGGGCTAATATGTAAATAAGTCAGACAAAAAGGGTATTGCAAAAGAATGAAAACAAGTATGAGAAAAATAATCGATTATATAGATTCCAATAAGTAAAGATGATTTAAAATTATTTTTTTTCAATGACTTTCAGTGCTCTGCCACTTAAATAAATTTATAAACGGAGCAATCTTTTTACTCATTTTTTTTAAATTTCTATTATTATTTTAATTACTATTTTGTAGCTCAAACATTATTTTTTAATTGTTTATTTATTTTTAAATTTTATTAATTTTTTAAATAATTTTTGAAAAGAAACTTTTAGTTATTTTGATTATTTAGCGTTAATCAATATATTAATGTCATTAAGTTAAACTGTTGCTATCGTGTAAAAGTGGGCTTTTTTCCTCCTCAATTTTAACGAAATTTGAGAAAAAGAATAAAACTAGTCGGTTGTGTCAATCCCAAAACTTTCTTCTATCTCATACAATTTAATACTTCAAAATTTGGTGTGACAGTGCCAAAATCAAATAACAATATAGGCCCATCATTATGAATCTAATGATATGAAATTCCGTGCATTAGTTCTTAAGATATAGCTATTGTTAAAATGACGTAAATCATGCAAAATGTAGCATAGTAAGACCACATCTTGGATGATTTACACTGAAATCTAATTTGCAATCCTTATGGCAACATGTAATTAAATTTAAAACTTGTTAAAAACACATGCATTAGTTCTTGAGATAAAATTATTGTGAAATTCGAGAGAAATTCAATACAGCAGTGCCAACTGTTGGGAGATTTACATAAAAATGTAAACAACATCAAGTCTTATTAAAGACAATTGAATCTAAAAAATCCCTGTCGGCTGGGCCTATAGGCGGAGGTAGATTTCGAAGAGTGCTCATTTCAACAAATATATATATATATATATATATATGATTAGAGATAAATCCAGTTTAATAACTTCATTTGGCCGTTTATGAAAAATTTTTAATTTCATTTTTCTGCAAAAACTGGTTTTATCAGAATCATCTTAAGAAAAATTCAGCTCAAATGCCCATTTTGACAACATATTTTGAAATAGATTCTGAATTTATTAAAAAATCGACCAAAACAGTACATTATACAGTTCCTAAATAACAAAAAAACTGTCAGTTGAATGCATTTGACAAAAAAATTGAATTTAAAAATTAGTCATAAAATAACCGATTTGTTGTTTGAATACATCCTTAAATCTTTAATCATGATTGTTTCGGAAATTTTTGTGCGAAATACTCACTTTGACAGCATTTTTAAAAATATATTCTATCTTTATCAAAAAACTGGCCAATGCGTCACAGTATATAGTTCCTAAATAAGAGGATCTGTAAATTGGATGCGTTTGAGAGCGAAAATGGATTTTAAAACGTGTCATAAAAAGCGCAATTTGCTATGGGAAAACGTCCTTAAATTTTCAAATCGCGAAGACTTCGGGAAATTCTGTTCAAAATACCCTTTTTGGTAGCCTTTTTCAAAATATATTCTGTCTTTATCAAAAAAATCGATCAATGTGCATCACATTATATAGTTTCTAAATAAGAGGATCTGTAAATTGGATGCATTTGAGAGACAAAATGGATTTAAAAACGAGTCAGAAAAAAACGCAATTTCTTGTTTGAACATTTCCTTAAATTTTCAGTCACGATGATTTCATAAAATTCTGTTCAAAATACCCTTTTTGGTAGCCTTTTTTGAAATATATTGTGTCTTTATCAGAAAATTGACCAATGCGTCACTTTATACAGTTTCTAAATAAGAGGATCTACCATTTGGATGTGTTTAAAATCAAAAATGAATTTAAAAATGAGTCAGAATATAAGCAGTTTGGATTTGAGGTTTTTTCTCCAACTCCTATTTTTGTTTAATTTCTTTTTGCTATACGAATTGGTCCTATGAAAAACTTGTCAGTATAAAAGTTGTAGATATTTTTGAGAAGATTTAAAATAAATTTAATCAGATTTGATATCTTAAAAATTGACGGAGTTATGGATTTTTCTCTTTTTTCAGCGCCCTTTTTCTTTTCGTTTTTAATTTTTTTCATCGGTAAAAGTTGGTCCTATCAAAAACTTGTAAATACAAAAGTTTTAGATAATTTTAAGAACATTTACAAAAAATTTAGTTGGACTTGATATCTTGAAAATTGACGAAGTTATGAAATTTTTTCTCTCAAAATCCCTGTTTTTTTCGCCCTTTGAGCCCACTTCTAAATTTATCAAAAATCTGTCATGCATATACTTTTGGCCCATCTTTAAGAATAATATAAACTTTAAACCGATTCGATATCTCCTTTATTTACGAAGTTATGGCGTTTTTTTTGGTTTTCACAAAAATGCCCCCTATTCCGACCCCCTTGGTCCAATCTTGCCCATTAACGAACTTAGCCAAGATTTTATTCCCTTTGATTTTATGTACCAATTTGGTGGAGATTGGTGAAGAATTTTAGAAGTTATCGTGTCCACCAAAAAGTGAAATATAAAGATAGATAGATAGATAGATAGATAGATAGATAGATAGATAAACTGGTGCGATTGCAATAGGTAGTATTTCTTATGAAATCTACCTAAAATTTGTGAAAATCGGTGCATTAGTTCTATAGTTATTATTATTTCGACAATCGCAAAAAATGCAGTATATCTGTTGACCTATTTACGCAAAAAAGATTAGAAAGGTCAATTCATGTACAGGACTAACTGAAACTGAAGTTCGATGAAAATTATAAAATGGATTTAAAATGCGCTGTGTCGTTTGAAAAATCAGAAAATATTAATTGAAACTTTCCAGCAGAGTGAAAGGTTGCTCACGCCGAAAATCGAACCTAGACTTTTGGTTTACAGGGACATTGTTTTACCGCTTAAGCTATCTGGCCTTACAACCGGTGAAATTATTTCGTTCTTTTATCTGAACGAAATATCTACGGTTGTCAGAAATCGTATTATAACTTTACTGATCAGTTTGATTGTATTAAAAAATGTATCGTAAAATACGTAAATAGTTAAGTATATAATTATAGAAATGTTGTAGGAACATTATTTTTAGATTAATAAAAAGGATTATCTAGTTGAAAATGGGTATGTGATGTATTTACAATTCTTGTAGAATTTTATTTTTCGAAATTTGCGATTTCGTAATTTTACGTACAGAAATAGGTATGAGAACGAAAAATCAGGTGTCCAGTATAGAGTATGTAACTCTCTCCAAAACTTAAGAATTTTCAGCAAACTACACTGTTGATTAAGGTGAAAGTAGATGCCTATATAAAGAATTTAGGAAAAGGTAACATAGTTAAAATCAAATATTTAATTCTTTTGTTATCCTTGTATATATGATTTATAGTTCTTTTTTTACATACTACAAAGTAAGATAAAATTTATTTCAATTAAGTACATCGCACAATTGAATATAGCCATTCACCAATTTCGGTCATTAAAAGGTAGTTTACATGAGAATTTTTATGTAACCCAGCATATAATCAATAGAATTGATATTCACCGAGCAACATAGAAATAAAGAAAACAAGGAAACAAATCATTCGTTAATATAACATCATGCGTGTTTAATAAATTATTAAATTCTTCGTAATACATAGAGAAAAATGAACAAATATTCTCCGTTTAAAAAAAGTATAATTATAAATTGAACGATTTTCAGTAATTACTAAATAAAATTTTACGAATTATTCGAGTAATAAAGTATATTATAAAAATATTTTACTTTTTAGCTACATGATAAAAATTCAGTTCAGTTAGGAAAAACATACCGCAGATGAAAATCCCCCTTCAGCATTTAATAAGGGAAATCGCATGCGAATACTTTTGAGCAGCTCTATATGCAGTATTAAGAATTAGTGCACAACTAGTAAGATTTAAAAAAAGAAAGAAAAACTTAAGAGTCCAGCATAGATTACAAAATACTTTCCAATACATTAATAATAGTGTAAAAAAAATCCACAGTTTAAATAAGTTAAACTATTACATCTAATTTAAAAATATAGACATTTATTTTCTATTATACAGAAAGTAACTTATTATAAGTCAAATAGTTTGACAAATTAAAATTTACCGCAAAAATGTCCCTTCCCCAACAACATTATGTAACGAAATTCTTATGTGCGGCCGTGTAAGTGAATAATAAATATTCTTTATGCGATATATTCTACAAATTGTATATTTTAGTGACCTTCATAAACGCATATCTGTTTTATTATCTTTAGACGAGTTAACATGATTAAAAAACACTTGAAACTATTTTCCCATCGGCTATAATGTTGCGGAATTATTTTGACTGTCTCTATTTTTGAACTAATTATTCGATTTTACTAAAATTTGAAATCACTTGTGACGAATATTATTACCTTCCTTATGATTTTCAAAGGAGTTCTATCTTCAGAAAATCCTTATTGGTTTTTTTTTTTCGATTATATCCTTTAAATATTGGATAAATTTGACATTACTTAACACTTGAGGAATTTTTTAAGTGCTAGAAAAAATATTCAGGAGAAAGTTTGACTTTCAAATTATTTAAATTAAAAACATTATCACAAAACATATAAATTTAAATATTTTTTTTTAAACAGAAAAAAATAATCCCCAAAAAAACATAACTCTCCAACGTATGTCGATTTCTGTGTGGATCCGCCTAAATATATGAAGTTTTAAAAAATCTGCAAGTTTTTGATAGACATAATTAATAAATAAAATTTAGAATTAAAATAAGAGTTACATATAACTTTTAAATTCGACATAAAATGACTACCGCATAGCTAAACAAAACCATTTACGAATTGCAAACACTGCAGAAAACTCGAAATTGTGTTAAAAAGAATTTGCATGCTTATAAAACATTTATTAGATTTGTATACCCCATATGAAAATTTCAGTAAAATTAATCAGCCACTATGTCCTAAAACTTTTATTGCATAATTTGGTATGAAAACAAAATACAATTTATCGCATAAAGTTATGTGGGTTTCGTTTTTTATTTAAATATATGTTCTGGATTTTGTACACTTTTAAATTGCTTTGTTCTCTTGGGAAATTCCTTTTAAAATAGAGATGATGATTAACAAGGCTTCCATCTTCTTGATTCTATTCCACGTAAATTAATTTTACCGATGGCAATGAGAAGGCAAATAGCGAATGTTTACAGAAATGCAGAAAGCTTTAATTGCAGTCGAATCTGGAAATTTATTGGAGAAAATAAATTTATTCACCTAAAATTTGGAGTTATTTTACAAAATACTGAAATAGTATAAAATGCTACATTAAGATTAAACTTTATCACAAAACAATCATTCTGAAAAATGTATTCAAATAAGGCATTTTTTCAATAAAGTTGCTTTCTTCAATCTTATGTTACGGCGAGTCTTTAAAATTATTAACATGTCGGAAACCCCAAGACAAGCTTATCCAATGAGGTGATTTCGTACTTTATAAAAAATTTTTATTTATTCAGATCTTAATATAATAGTATTCAATTTAACGGCCAAATTATTTTTGTCCCCTTGTAAATATTATCTGCTTTCTGTCATATAGACAGTAACTTGTAGTAAACCTCAGTAACGTATATAAATCTCATACAATTTAAAATAGTTTAACATAATTTAAACGTGCCCTAAACAATGGTTTTCCTTATACCCTTATGTAATTAAACACTTTTGCGACGTCTTGTAAATTAATAAAATATATTCTTTGCACCGCATGATGTATATTTTAGTATTACTTTATCCATACATATCATTTTTATTATGTTAGAAAGAGTTAACATCCCTAAAATATTCATTGTGCTTGCCGTACAATTTATTCATGGGTGCAGAAAAACGCAATGCTAATTCTACGAGTCTATTATTAGTGGTATAATTTTTTGGTTTATGAACCACTTTGCTTCAGCCAGAATTGGATCATTAGATTCCCCTATTAGTACTCTTCATAAAATAAAGGATTTGTTCTTGTGCTCGATGACTTAGAGTTTTGTGCGGTCGGCTCTTGGACTATTACTGATGTAGTATTATCATCGGATTTTGGAAAAATAGTTTCTAAGAGAATAAAAAGATGTTTAACTTAGCAATATTTTTAACATTTTATAGTTTGTTTAAGATTTTATTTCTTATCGTGTTGCAGATTTTCAAGGAATCGCTGAATAGGTAAAAGATAATAGATCTGATTGCCAAGCTTAAATTACTCCATTTATTACAAGAATATTCACTGGTGTGTACTTTATGCGAGTATATTAATAATGTTTATTAATTATGTTTTATATGCCCGCCCACATAAGATCATACGTAATGCTGAAAATTTGGAGCTCATGATGTTCTTTGGCGGATGTACATATTTAAAACTTTAGTATTACATTTAAGCACTTAATGTATAAAAATTCATTTTAAATTACAATGCTCAAATTTAATATTTAGTTATTTTTTGAATTGTAGTAAAAATGGGACTTTGTTCTACTTCTTTATATAAATTAATTTGTGATATTATATAAGACCTACATCGTTAAATGAAGGGAGTACGATAATTTCGATTTATGAAATACAAATAATTTTTAAGTATACACTGCTTTTAGTGTGAACAACAAATAAAATGAAGTGGTACACACGGAATGGTGTAAATTTGTAACTTTAGTATTTAGAAATAAATTAGATGTATGATTTTTAAAAGAAATATAACTCGGTACACCATTTTGAAATCCGTTTTCAAGTGTGTTTCCGGGCTGCATATTTCAGATGTGTATATTGCTGGGACGATTACTGTTTCTAAACCAATAGGAGACCGTCATTATCATGGTCAAGTACACGCCCACACAGTTTGATTGACAGGAACTCGTGGACAATTGATCGTGTGTGTTTATTATTTATTTGTACTCGGATTGTTTGAATTTGTACTCGGTAATTAAAAATTAAAGGTACGAAAGAATTTTTTTTTTTAAAATGACTGAATTTTATTTACTTCAATTAGAAATTATACTTCCTCTGATCCTGAAATAAATAAATAAATAAATAAATAAAAATTAAAGTAAGAATTTTGCTTATACGGATATTTTCGCAGAATACTTTTTTTCCCATTTGTTTAATATATATATAAATCATTTTGGAACGATATTTAGAATATTAAAAGGGTTTGAAATATTTTTTTAAATGTCTTATTTATTAATAAAATACAGCCTCCAATAATGAAAAAAAATCACCAACGGACTCTCGGCCCGCGATGGACTCGAACCCATATCCTCCGGTTTCAAGCTCGACGCTCTTACCATTCAGCCAGTCAGCTCACTTTCATCCGCAACAGATTTTCGTTATAATTAGCACCGTCAATTGTCCACGAGTTCCTGTCAATCAAACTGTGTGGGCGTGTACTTGACCGTGATAATGACGCTCTCCTATTGGTTTAGAAACAGTAATCGTCCCAGCAATATACACATCTGAAATATGCTTCCGGGCTCTCATTTTATCTGATTTTTGATATTTTTCTCAGTAAGTGACTGATTAAAAAAGTTTTTCCAGCCGGGTGGACAAGGTAGCTTTCATATTTTTTATTTTTAAGAAGTTAGCTTATATTATTCAAACATATGAGACTCAAGTTATTGGAACCTGATCATAAAATATTCACTAATAATTTTTGTCAATACTGTATATGAATGAGAATTTTGCTAAAATACTCAGCCTTATCCGAGCTGGTTTTATTTAAAGTGGCTTCTATATAGTCGCAAAGTTAGACGACATCTTGGAGTGCCCGCCATTTTAAAACGACATGATGGATGAAGCTAACGAATGAAATCTGTCGAGACTTATGTAATTCCTGTGCACATAATTACTTACTTCTTGATCGGTTGATATGTACAATTGTTGTGGAAGGCAAATATAAGATTTTTCAAAATGTTAGCCACACTAGGCCTTCAAAGTGCTATATCTCAACAATTTTTAAAGATAATTAGTGAAAAAATATGCGAACATCTTCACAGAAACAGAACGAAATAAAAATCTGTAAGGTACTGCGCAGCTAACGCAAGAGATTTTGAATGTGTTGTACTGCCTCAGACAAAAAAAGTTCGGTGAATGAATTCAGAACGACAGATCTGGCAACATTGGGGAAACAAAACGCTGACGCTGCATAGAAGCAAGGGTTGTCCATCTTCTCCCACCGTTCTTCAGTCGAGCGTCGTTTATGTTTTGTGAAAGACGTGCTTTACTTAGTGCTTGTCCAGTGTGTTGGCTCTTAACTGAGAACAGGAAAATGAACGAAAAAAAAACAGTTTAAAGTTTGGTTTTAAGCTTTGGAAGGCATCGAAAGAATTTATGAAAGGTTGTGCAAATTCAACCTCCATCATACTTGCCAGATCTCAATCCTCCAGACTTCTTCCTATTTTCACTACTAAAACTATCTTTGAAAGAGGTTTCACCTTTTTGCTGACATCCAACGAAAAGTGACGAAGCTTTTGAACACCATCCCAAAGAAAGCTTCTTGCGAATTTCCCAAGACATGTATTGCAAATCTCAGCGGTGCATAGTTATAAAAAATGACTATTTGGAAGGATGGTATGGTAACATTCGTTGATATTTCATCTACATTAATGTTACAGGACTATTTACTGAATTTTATTATTAGTAGGTTGTATTCCATTTTCAGCGTGAATGGCACAGTCACTGTGAAACATTACCTCACAGTAACACTCGTGTTTATTATCTGTGGACTAATGAATATGAAGTATGCACAATTCATATTTTTATCCCCAAAATACGTGAGAAGTGCGTATGTTCATTTCTTGACTTTCCTGCATATACAAAACTATCTGTCGATTTAATTTAGATTTTTTTTTAATTACGTTTAAAAAGATTACAATTGTTTTGGCTGCATATATATTAAATTGCAGGTCTCTTGGACCAGTACTTTCTTTGCCATAGGATTTTACTTTTACGACTTAAAAAAACACCTTGTATCACTATAGAACTAAAATGTGTATAAATTTATAGATAAGTACATTCCGCAATCGAGATGCCATATGATTTTTAAAATCAATTTCTTTTTGCAATAATAATCCTATTGTCTCGACAAAATTTAATCTTTGTAAGGAATTATAATATTAAATAAAGATACATTAAACAAAAAGAAAAACAAATTATATTTTTCGGCAAATGCAAAAAATTACTTTCCACGTTTTGTGAACTAAATATTACAAATATTTATTCTTATGTAGTTCCTCGAAATCTAGTTTATCCTTACGCTTTGAACAAATACATGAGAAAAGTAGTTCCAGAAAAATATTACTTACATTAGAAAAGAAGGGATTTTCTAAAGCGAGTATAATAAGAATATTAATCCAAGGAGTGTCATTTATGTAATTCACTTTTTTAATAAATTTCCCTGCGGCAAAAAGAATGTTTTTTCTAGCTCTGAGCTAATCTCCAGAAATACGAAAAACCCTACACATTTTTCTTAATAAATTACATTCTTGTATGAAATGTAAACTTTTTTTATGAAAATAAAGTCAAATATGAAAACAGAAATGTAAAGAATCCCAGAAATTGGGAAATATAGATGATCTTTTATTAATCCTTTGAAATAAATATTAAAATTATTGTATATATTTTGATATAATAAAACGTGTTTTATGTGCACATTTACTTATTCTCCAGAAGAAAAACAAGAAAATTAAAAATTCAATAATGTGAACATTTTAGGAGCGTCATGAATCGGGTTTAATAGGTATGAGCATAAAGATGTAGGATTTTTAAATAAATTAAAACATTTATCGGTAAACTAGTTGCAGTGTCATTTACTGATAATAATTTTAACTTTTGTGAACTTCAGATGATGTTTCATTTATAATTATCGATTTAAATAAAAATTGATGGATGAAAAATTTCTTTTCCTTAAAATAAGTCCAAGAAGGTTTCGAACTTTTGTAGGAAAATCTCAAATCCTTCAAGCTGTCGACCACGCAGAATAGTCTCTTACCATAAAAGGAAATTTATCCGACTACCATTGGGGGTTGCTTTTAACACTGCAATACATTTGTATACTAACTATATTGCATCTATACACCAAAGTTCATCGTATTTGGTGATCTTAACATCTGCAGCCTCCTTTATTAAATTTGAGCATAATATGAATTCGTTACAGAAAAAAAAGCATTAAATGAATTGGTTTAGTTTTTTTTTTCTCAAGCTAAAACATTGCTTATTAAAAAAAAAAAAAAAAAAAAAAAGAAAGAAAGAAAGAAAGAAAAAGAAATAGCCCGGTTAGAGATAGAACGCAGCTGAATATTTGAAAATAAGATAAGATATTTGAAAATATTTGAAGATATTTGAAAATAATTTTTGCCATAGTATTAACATTAGTGTTTTTGCACGTTGTCATGACTAGTGTGGTCGTTTAACGAGAAAATTGAACAAAAGATGATAATAAAAAAGAAGCTTTGGTTATTAATGGATATGGTTTGGTTTATTTTGTGTCGGCCAATTGTCTACACTAGGGTTATAGGCCCTGGGGGGAGTGCCCTTCGTGTGGGTCTTTCTAAGGGAATCTAACCCGTATTTACGCAAGGTTCGAAGAAAACCTCGAAAACTCCGAACGGTTAGGCCGACGGCCGCGATTGGGTTCGAACCCAGCATCTGCTGCCTACCAGTTGAGAGTTCCAAACCTCTCTGCCACTGGAGGGGCTTATTAATGGATATCATAAATGTATTTATTTTATTGTATTTCACAACTTCCTTCCTTTGAAGAATTTTAATAAAAAGTAGAAATTAGATTTCTTTGAAGAATTTTAAGAAAAAGCAAAAATTAGATTCCTTTAAAGAATTTTAATAAAAAGTAGAAATTAGACGACAGACTGCTAATTGTTCGAGCCGACACTGCAGAAAATTTAAGGAAATTTACTAGAAATTAAAATTTGGCTAATAAATAAAATATATTATTGGAAATAGAATAACAACAACAAAAAAAATATATCTGATTTTCTATTGTGAAATACTTTTTATTAACACCAGCAGTACGGGAATTGAGCTTCCTGGAAATTTCATATATTTTTCAGAATTATTTCATGAAAAGTTATTAATAAATATCTGTCTAAAACTTCCCAGTATCTGTATTAGATTTTATAAAGTTTATCGACTTTAAACTATTTAAATATGTAAGAAAATTGAATTAGCAAAATATCTTTTCACGATCTTATACATGTTTAAATTTGTACATTAATTTTAATTTTATGAAAAGATGAGTGTAACAACAATTAATATCCTAATACGATTTTAAGAATCAGTAAAATTTGATACACGTAATAAAATAAAGATAAATGGTTTTGTTTGACTTACAGGGTACTGCGTATTACAAAAGCAATATGGAAATGTAGGAATTAGAAAGTAATTTTCTATGAAAGAGAGGAATTATTGCTCCTTTCAACGCATTACTGATTTCCGAAATTAAACCACTTTCTTTCTTTAAAAACAATAATGCACTGCAATGTATGTTTCATATTTCATCGATAATCAATTTTTCCATTTAATAATTTTAAGGATTAGGAAATTTCATTGAAAGGTATTTAATAGTAAAGAGATTTGGGATAGGAATTCTTTTACAACAAAATAATACGCTGTTATCAGAAAGATGGTAAAAATGAAAACTTTTGTTATATAGAAAATTAAAAAGTAAAAATAAATAAATATGCTGATAAATGTTATTGCACTTTTATAGAATTGCAGTATTATGTCAAGGAATTCGATAATTTTCTTTTAGAAAACGGTTACATAACCATTACATTCCCTCAAATATAACGATGTTTAAAAAAATCATGCATCAAGCATAAATCATGAGGTACTTTCGAACACATTTAGAATAATGTAACAAAATTGTACTATTAAACAAATTTAAATATTATGACACATTTTAACATGACACATTTTATGACACATTTAATTTGAATTTTCAAACTCACTCTCATTTTTTGAGAAAATAACAACTTATTACGTTGATTTCTACAATACGCTACGGATTTCATACTTATTCTCCATTCAGTGACCTAAGACTGGTGGGGTCTGATAGTATTAAAAGTAAATATATAGACTTGAAACAAGCGTATAATTCAGATGTACGTAAACATGAATTACCGTATTTACTCGTGTATAATGCGCACCCCTACTTTGCAAGTAAAAATGGCGATTTCTTAAAATTTCGTGTATAACGCGCACCATAAATTTGATACGCTAATGAAGAATGGCCGATAGAATTTCAGTTTAAAAAAAAAGTTGAAACAAACATTACACCAGACCAGAAAAAAAGTCGAAAATGCATTTTTAGACTTCGGGTTATAAGAGAATGACGGTAAATTGGAATGAGTGACGTTAAAGAGAATTGCTAACAAGCGTTTAGATAATGTTACTACTGTATTGTATAAAAAACTGCAAGGAGTGAAAAAAATATGCAGTAATACCTCAATTAAGTAACATTTTCCGAGTTTTAATATCGTCTTTGAATAATTTCTTGTTTCATATGTATATTTTTTGGGTGCATCCACCAGTAAAAAATTATTCCGTGTATAAGGCGCACTTACGAGTTTTGCCCTAATTTTTTGAAAAAAAGTGCACTTTATACACGCGTAAATACGGTATACACTTAGTCAACATACGCTTAGAGAAAAATAAAAACTTACTACGTTGATTTCTACAATACGCTACCGATTTCAAACTTACTCTCCGTTTAGTGATTAAAGACTGGTAGGATCTGATGTTATTAAAAGTAAATATGTAGACTTGAAACATGCGTATACTTCAGATATACGTAAATATGAATTATATGCTTAGTCAGCATACGCTTATATGTTTTATACGTCTTATCGTATGCTTTAAAACATACGTATTTAGCTATAAACGCGAAATCATTCACTTAACAGCAATTTAGATTGAAAATTTATATAAAATACTTTTATGTTGTTATATTCAAAGTCATTATAAAGTTCAATTAAACACACTGACAAGGGAAACCTCTTTTGGTGTTGCTTGCACACTGTAAGAAAAGAGTCGATCTACTAAAAAAAATTTAGTGATCTTTGTAATTACTAAAAAAATTTTAGTAATCTTACTCGGTTACAAGGAATCTGTAAGAATTACTAGAAAAAAGTTAGCAACGAATAGAGTTAATAGTTTTACATTTTTAAAACTATTACTAAAACTCACTTGGTATGGCCGTGATAGCCTAGTGGTCATAGCACCGAACTCCAGGCTGAAAGTACCCGGGTTCGATGCTGGACGCCAACAAATATGCACCGAATGTTTGCAATGTAAGTACTCGTTATATAAAGGGAAAATGAAAATTCTGTTGTAGCAGTTACAATGGGTAATGATCTCTGGACTTTCCCTCCCCTTTAGATACATGTCAGGATAGAGCAGGTAGCAATGTTTGGTTCAGCCATCTATTGCGGCTTCGCCGAAAATCTTCCGCTTCAGAAGTCTGTGTTTTTACGCCACTGGATGCAGCTCCTGCCCTTCCGGCACACGTAACGGTTACTAAAAATAATTTTGGAGCTATTACTAAAATTTGCTTGGTGGCTCATACTAAAAGGTTTTAAGTTAGTTATACAAAAAATTCTTTTGCTCAGTTTACAAAAAAATGTTTGTTTCACTTACAAAAAAAAGTTTGTAATGGTTACTAAAAAATACTGTGGAATACAAATTTACTAAAAAATTTTTAGTAACCTCTTGAAATTTTTTTACAGTGCACGTAGCACTGAGACTTGGTGCATTTTAAAGTCCTATATTAGAAAGATTGAGAATATATATATGTATATATATATATATATATATTACAGTTATATGTATTTTCTTTATTTTGCTACTTATAACTTATTTTGCAACTTATATACTATATTACTGCAACTTATAATTTGACTAAAATTTCTTAAAATGCTACTTTCACCACTTATCAATCTATTAATATAGTTTTTTAAGCATTTAAAAATATATATTTTTTTAATAACAAATAGAAAATATTGAAAAAAAAATTAAAACCAATGATATCTGTTTGGAAAAATTACGACATAACATTCACATTTTTGGCGGGGGAAAAGTTGGCATATTTTTTAAAGTAATGTTTCCCGGCAACCCTAGCCTAATGTCATAGCAGCAAAAGAAGGCAAGCGAAAAATTCGTAGCACCATGTTTGGCGACTTAACGCACTTTTGGCGTGAAATAAAGAAAAAAATGCAAGAAAAATTTAAATGAATAAAAAAATATATATAAATGTGATTTTAACACCGATGTGATTTTTATCGGTTCTCTAACTTCATACATAGAGTTAGAAAATGCACCAGTTGTCGATGCTAGGTGAGAGCAACACCAAAACTAGTTTCCTTGTGAGTATTACTTTCTTGACAAAATTTTTATAAATCATATGCAGGGCTGTACAAAAGAATGTGTAATTATTACAATCTTTATACATAAATTCCTTAACTATGCATTTAAATTGAGTTATGCACCTAGCTGAACATATATTTTATGAAAGCAATACATGAATGGATTCTTATTAATAGCTATACAAAAAACTTGATAATTCTCATATATTGATGATAATTAATGAAATTGTCATTTTAATTGAGTAATTTGTTTTTTAACTAAAAAAATATTTAAGCTCCTTATGTCGGCGGAAAAAAACGTGCAAATCACATACAACTACATTGATGGAGATAAAATTTTAAATACATGTTTTCAAGGTAAAATAAAAATTTTAATAATATGAGGTACATCAATATGCAGATTATACACAAAGCGACATAAATAATTTACGTTTATGTGTCGAAATTTCTAAAAATTGGATTATGAATGTGTTATGCATTAACCTAAGATTTTGCTAATGTACCTTACTTTAACTTATAAATGATAATGTTTCATTTAAAATTTTTTTGAATGTGTTTCAGAATCTGAGCAAGAAGGATACTTTGTGTTTAGAAATCAGTACTTAAATAGTCGGATGTGGCAATCTCAAAACTTTCTTTAATATCTTATACGTTAAAACTTCCTGGAAAATCCGCATATCCGGTAAAGCAATTTACACACAGAGCTAAACAGCAACAACGTCTAATTTCTCAGTCAAGTACTAAGTGAATCTGAAGTTTGATGAAAAGTCTTGCATTAGATTTTTAGATAGAACTATTGCGGAAATCGTAAAAAACTCTGCATCGCAGCTCCATTTGTTGGGCTATTTACTCCAAAAACTAATCAGAATTATTTTATATCAGAGACTAACTCAATCTGAAGCTTGATGAAAATTTGTGCATTAATTCTTGAAATACAGTTTTGCAGTAATCATGAATAATGTTGTATAACAGTGACATCCACTGAAAGTTTTTCACCAGAAAATAGGCAGATTTAAACTATATCAAGACTGAAGGATTCTAAAATATCATAGTGATTTCGTGTAATATTTCTTGAAATATAGATAGTGCTCAAATCGTGAAACATGTAGCATAGCAGCACCACCTGTTGATCGAAGTACACCTAAAAGTAATCAGCACCAGATTATATTAATGAGAAACTGAAGCTAAAGTTTTACTATACACCGTTCAGTTGTTCTTAAGATAAAGTGCTTACAAAATTTGTGTCACATACAGACTCAAAAACAGTCTCATAGACAAACATTTGTTCAAAGCCTGAATTCGAAATTTTTTTCAAATCCAATATTTTCTTCTTGTAAAGAGATCGAACAGTGGCACAGAGGTTCTGACCTCTCAACTAGTTGACGGAAGGTGCTGGGTTCAAACACAATCGCGACCGTCGGTCTAATTGTTCGGAGTTTTTCACGGTTTTATTCGAACCTTGGATTTTCTTGCGAAAATACTGGTAACATTCCCTTAGAAAGACCCCCAAGGATGGCACCTTACCCCTTTCGGGCTTATATCCTAACTGTTGATAATCAGCCTTCATAAAATAAACCAACCAATCTTCTTGTAAAGACAGAAGAAAGTAATTAGTATTAAAAACGGAATCATTACAAGATTACTCTGTGTTTGTCCCTCTGTTAAACCCATTTTATTCGTAAACTATGGAACATGAACAGTTTAAATTAGCTTGTATATTAATTGTCCACATATATATAGATTATATGCTAGTATTAAAATATAGAGGAATTAAGCTATTTAAGGAAAAAAAATCTTTATTTCTACACATTTCTATGAACAATGTTAAACATAAAGGAGTGTAAAATTGCGGATTTATTAATTTATTAAATATATTATTGAAGATTCTGATTGATGATATTGTTATTATGAAATATTTATTGTATTTAAACCTTAAGTAATTACAACTTAATATGAAGTGCATATTACATCATATCATTATATTCCTAATCATATGATTGCATTAAATAGTGAAATCTCGCGTATTGTTACTTTTGACTTTTTTTTGTTGCAGAACTAATTAAACGATATCTTTTAAATTAAATAAGTTTTACCGAATTACGTATTTAAGAGAAATTTATAATAGAATGGATTTTCCTTTTTTACTTTCCTTTTTTTTCAAGTTTATTTAAGAGGAATAAGAGAAAAAATTGCTTTTAGAAAGGATTAAAATTCTTTCAAAAGTTTCTTATTTAATAAAACAGTAAATTTAATTTTTCTTGGAATATTGGATTTCCAAGTCACTTTTATATTAAATGGGTGTATTGTAACGATAAAATCTTTCAGTCCAAGTTTCTTAAATCCTATTTTTGGAATTATAGATTTAGTTAATTTACGAAATTCTAACACAGCTTGGGAGAATCTCAAAAACATCCTTTTAAAGATAACAATAAAATTTTTATCTCTAATTCGTTTTAATACTTTTTTTATTTTCATTCGTTACAATAATTTCTATTTTCTAAATTTATTCTTTTAATTTTTAAGTGACTCTTTAACTATGCACTGTTTTAATTCTTTCCTAGCTGTTCTAAAAAACTAATAAAAAACAATAAAATAAAAAAAATATTGCCCAGTTGAACTGATGGCATTGAGCTCACAGGCTACGCATACTAATTGTACATTACAGCCTTGTATTTTCGTTAATTCCGTTCGAAAAAAAAATAAAAAGGGGAAACAGCTCTCCCCTTTCTCCTTTTTTATACTTAATCATTGAATCTCCTAAACTATCAAGTACATGCTTTATCATATTAAAAAATCTATATGCAAAATTCAGAGCAAATCGGATAATTCTTAATAAAATCCCATTTAGCATTTATATAATTTAAGAGGAGTTATTCCCCTCTTTTATACTTAACTATTAAACTTCCAAAACTATTCAGAGATTTGAACGAAATCTGACAATTCTGATTGAAAAATCCATTTGTACAAGTTAAGGAGAGGGGCGTTAGAACCCCCGTTCCCTCCGTTTATACTTATTCAATGAACACCTAATAACAGCCACGGACTCGCCTCATCGGAATGAACCTATATCTAAATTTTGAACGAAAACTGTGAATTTTGCATGAAAATCCCGTTTATATCAATTAAGGGGAGGGGCGTGAGCCCCCCCCGTTCCCCCCTGTTTATACTTATTCAATGAACACCTAAAAACAGCCACGGAATCGCCTCATCGGAATGAACCTATATCTAAATTTTGAACGAAAACTGTTAGTTCTGCATGAAAATCCCGTTTACATCAATTAAGGGGAGGGGCATGAGCCCCCCCCGTTCCCCCCCTGTTTATACTTATTCAATGAACATCTAAAAACAGCCACAGAATCGCCTCATCAGAATGATCCTATATCTAAATTTTGAACGAAAACTGTTAATTCTGCATGAAAATCCCGTTTATATCAATTAAGGGGGGGAATGAGCCCCCGTTCCCCCTTTTTATACTTATTCAATGAACAGCTAATAACAGCCACGGAATCGCCTCATCAGAATGATCCTATATCTAAATTTTGAACGGAAACTGTTAATTCTGCATGAAAATCCCGTTTATATCATTTAAGGGGAGGGGGGCATGAGCCCCCGTTCCCCCTGTTTATACTTATTCAATGAACACCTAATAAAAGTCACGGAATCGCCTCATCAGAATGATCCTATATCTAAATTTTGAACGAAAACTGTTAATTCTGCATGAAAATCCCGTTTATATCAATTAAGGGGGGGAGGGGCATGAGCCCCCGTTCCCCCTGTTTATACTTATTCAATGAACACCTAATAACAGCCACGGAATCGCCTCATCAGAATGATCCTATATCTAAATTTTGAACGAAAACTGTTAATTCTGCATGAAAATCCCGTTTATATCAATTAAGGGGGGGGCATAAGTCCCCGTTCCCCCTGTTTATACTTATTCAATGAACACCTAATAACAGTCACGGAATCGCCTCATCAGAATGATCCTATATCTAAATTTTGAACGAAAACTGTTAATTCTGCATGAAAATCCCGTTTATATCAATTAAGGGTAGGGGGCATGAGCCCCCGTTCCCCCTGTTTATAGTTATTCAATGAACACCTAATAACAGTCACGGAATCGCCTCATCAGAATGATCCTATATCTAAATTTTGATCGAAAACTGTTAATTCTGCATGAAAATCCCGTTTATATCAATTAAGGGGGTGGGGAATGAGCCCCCGTTCCCCGTGTTTATGCTTATTTAATGACCACCTAATAACAGTCACGGAATCGTCTCATCAGAATGATCCTATATCTAAATTTTGAACGAAAACTTAATTCTGCATGAAAATCATTTATATCAATTAAGGGGAGGGGCATGACCCCCCCCCGTTCCCCCTCTTATACATATCCAATGAACTCCAAAAACTAATCAGGGAAGCGCCTTATCAGGATATACCTACATGCAAAATTTCAAGTGGATCCGATATTTCTATCATGAGTTATCGCGTTACGCACGAACGCACATGCATACAGAACGGACGGCCACATAAGCTCTCAGGCTATGATAGCCTGTGAGCTAAAAAGTAATTAACTCTAATAAATATCATTCATTTGGGCACTGTATACTACATTAATTTGTGGGATATAAAGCCGCGTAGTTTACTTTTACTCTGTAAAATAATAAGTTTACGGCAAAATTTGCTGGCAGCAATGTTGCCAGCATTTTTTGCCGAAAAAATTGCAGCAAAGTTAGATGTAATAAAAATATTTACATCTAATTTTACTCCAATTTTAAGGGCAAAAACTACTGGCAGCTTTTGAAATTCGTAAATTTAAAGATTTTTTTTTTTACAGCGTACATTGGAAATACATATAAATATTAATCCACTTGCATGCATACAATGTTGATTATAAATTAGGTATAGAGTAAATTATAAAATCTTTCACATTTTTTACAAGATCCGGCTTTTTCCAAAATATAAGTATGTTAGAAAAAAATTATAGTCAGATTAGTACCTGAAAATAGTATTCTCGCTTAAAAAAATCAAAGGAGTTCGAAGAGAAAATGTGTGCAATTTTTCCAACTTTAGATGTTACTTAAGACATTTGTGTAGCTTGATTATCCGAATTACATTTTTTTACCAAACTTAAAATCTTATACTGCATAAAATATTTATCAATCCTAATATTCATTAGTAAATAATGATTTTATGTGCTTGCGTATTTTTATACACGTTACAGAACAAGAATATTCATATTATGTATTCAATAGTTTTCATAACTTATATATTTTCAAATAAATTAATAACGAGTTTTTCTTATTACATCCTGATAATATGAAATTTTTCTAAATGTCTCACACGAGGAGGTTCTGAGGTCGGTTACTCAGAATGTAATGAACTTTTGTGTATCATTAGAGTAAAATTATTTTATAAATATAGGGCATAAAATCAAATAAAATAAAGCTCATAAAATCACAAATAGTCTCTAGAAAATATGTCTCAAAGTTTTTATTGCTATTTTTAATGCGATAAATTTGCATATTTGGCAAACAGCTGAGAGATGTAGTTTGTACACTCTAAAAACTAAATAAATAAATTAGTCAAAGTTACACATATATGTGTGTAAATTTCTAAAATTACACATAAGTAAAAAAAAAAAAATCAAACTTAATATATATATATATCTATTTCTATGTGTATTTTAGCTTCTAAGACCAGTTGTCTAATTTGTTAACACTTCGAAAACAAATAGATATTTGTATTTGTTGAAAAATGCCTAAATTTACACGAATTGGTATATTATTATGTATTACGCATAGCTATGCATACATTTTTAAAATCACCTACTTGTGTTAAAAATTACACACATTGAACAAAAAATCATGTTTATTGTGTCTATAAATTATGACATTAAGTCTGTAAGATGTTATCATTTGATAAAATTTGACAAGTGTGTATATGTAGATAATATCTGGATTTACACTAAAAAGAATGTTATGAATATTATAGGTGTGTAAATCTTAAAGTTTGTACGCGGTAAAAATGACATGGAGGGCTTAAACATAATTCAGAGATGAGCTTTTATTTCAGTAATTCCATAGCACTCTAACAATATTTCCAAAGTAAAGAGCTGAAACGTTTATTTTTTTAACCCTCCACTGCACGGTGTACCATATATGGAACATACCGATTAAATTCTTCTACACTGTAAAAAAAAATCTGTAAAGGTACTAAACATTTTCTAGGAAACTGGGATTCCAAGAATTTTTCATTTAACGATAACAGGAAAAATCCATGTAACCGATTCTAAAATTTGAGTTTTTGTTGTTACCGTTACAGGAAAAGTTCTTGGAATCCCAGTTTCTTAGATAAAGTGTAGTACCTTTACAGATTTTTTTTTACAGTGTATTTTCCTAAAGATCTTAAATTTGGGTTATCTGAGCTTTATGCCATATTAAGAACATTTAAACAAAGAATACAAGAACATTAAGAATATTTAAACAAAAGTACCAGTTTTTCTCCTTTGTTGACAGTACCCCACTAGCTATTAAATTTTCATTAAAAAAATTCAAGTCTGCATCATATACAACAATAGAATTTGCTTCAACTTTTTTACGAAAAAATATTGAAAGTATCGCAAGATAAAATTTTAGACAGTCTAGTATATTACATATTTGTAATGAAGGTTACTTAAAACTTAAATATTTCAGTACATCAGCTTGAAATAATGTTTTTGTGTTTGTGCCAGATATGTATTATATAGAATATAAAGCTCATAAAATATTCTAATGAAAAATGACAAGCAAAGAGCTAAGGGAAGATTAAATCAATAGAATATTATTTGCATCTGATAATGATGATCAGTCTTTTGGCGTTTCTGATGATAGTTGGGAAGATTCAACATACATTCCAGCTAAAAATAGAACTAAAAATGCTATTTCTTCATGTAAATCAGCCGTTGACTTCACCTAATAAGAAAAAAATAATCCAAGAAAGGGATTCAACTGCCATGAGAGGTAAGTTTTCATATTAAATATTAAAATAATTTTAAATTTCTCTAAAAGTACTATATAAAAGTTAGAATCAACAAGCGAAATTCAACAATATTGAAGTCAGACGTTTTTCCGATGAAGGGACGTTGTTATGTGCCGGGAGTGTGTATGTGTGTGAGGGAGGAGGGAATGGAATTTCCAAACTAAACAAATTTTCAAATTATTTGTGTAATATGTGTAAATGTTCTTGACGAATGCTTCGCCCCCTCGGACATTCTGAATTAACACTGGATATGTAGAATGACAAGAATCAATTTAGAGAATGATTGTTTATTTTTTCATATGCTGGAGATATCCCTGCTGGAGTCAGTATTGGCAGAAAAATGTCACAAATTAAAGAAAAATTCCTAAAGCGCAAAATAATAATAATAATAATAATAATAATAATAATAATAATAATAATAATAATAATAATAACTAGAGAAAGTAACTCCTAAACTGCTTAAATTATGGCTTTAACCCTCCAAGCGTCTTGAAAAAGGGTAAAATTGTAATGATGTTTTCTCAACTTTTAGTTTTAAATGTTAAGAAAATATGATTCTTCAACATTATTAAAAAAACTTTATTATAAGCATGAATGTAATCCTGCAGAGTATGAATCATTCTTTGATGTATTAAAAATTCATTAAATCTACAGAATTATGTTATTTAAAATATTGCTTATATTGCAGTGAAAACTGGGGCTTAGTTTACAGAATATTACGTTCCAGACGCTTAGAGGGCTAGAGACTCTTTATCATGTTTTCCTTTTTTTGAACCCTGAACTTGAATCTTATTTCAGAAGTGACACTACACTGTAAAAAGATCTGTAATACTAGAAATGTAAAGTTGCCAAAATCTGAATATTTAGTATCACTTTATCTGTACGCTGTACAAGAAAATATGTAAATCTACAAAACTAATTTTTGTAAAGCTAAAGAAATCTGTAAGTTTACAAACGAATCTGCTAAAATTACAGTTATCTTACTAAAATTTTATCTCTAACCTGGAATGCAATTACATAATATATTCTACGCATCCGAAGCTTCCTAAAAAATCTCTGTAACTTTACAGATTTTTTTTAATTTTAGTTCTGTTGCATGGTTACATGGAAATTTGCTGTTGTCGTTACATTAAAAATTCTAGCAATTCCAGTTTCCCAGAAAACTTTTAGTAACTTTACATATTTTTTTTAAGTATCGATACAGCATACACTGTTATTAATCCTTTTTTAATCTTTTTCGAAGAACTAAATTTTGGAGCTGTAAGATGATGAAAACTTGAACCAATATTTGGAGCTCCTGTTGAAGAATAGCTCCAATAGTTGGAACGAGGTTGAAATAGGAAGCTTCAAATTTTGGAGCGAGATTTCACCGTCTTATAGTGACAGCTGCTGAGCACCGAAATTTGGTTCAAATTAGAGCAAAAAGAGCTGAAGGCATGAAGGGCCATGATAGCCTGTTTGAATTAAGGTGTAGAGTGAAGGAAATATAGTGTGAGGAATAGAGTGTATCAGAGCAGTGGAATACAATATACACCACTTCATTTGAATCAAGATTCGCAGTAGAAGCTTTCAATTAAACTTTATGCTTCTGACTTTAAAAAAAAATAATCAAAATTTATTTCTTTATTTTAAAATATTTTTTCGAATATGCCGGTGTGAATTCAACATTAGAGAAAAACAATTTTTACCCCACAAAGGGTTAAAAACCTGCAATAAAATTTTAATACATATTATACTCTTTTACTATATGTAATACAGTTGGCAGCAAATTTCCAGATGTGAGTTAAAAATGTGAGCTGCATACCATATTTGGTACAAAAATGTAAATATCTCATTGCGTGCTTTGGGACACATATGGCATATACCACAAATGTCCCTATTAATATATATCTTTGAAATCAGAATTTTTTTATGATTTTTCCTGCATTTACCTAAAGTAATCAAAATATTTTTTCATAAATAAATGAAAAATCGAGCAGTGAAGGGTTAAATATTCTATAATGTATTCATAGATTTATGTAGAAACTATACTCTAATTGTAAGTTCTAATTGTAGTCTGTGATTCGAAACTTTCTTTGTGCGGGAAACAAACATTCATACACAGCAAAATATTACTTTCCAATTTTACTTTAATCAAACTGAAACAAATATAATCTGGATTTTTTCACCTTATTTCACATCATTCATAAACAATTTTTTCACGTTTAAATGAAACGCTTGAATTTTACTTTTTATTTTCTCTTTGACATCAGTGACAGACCTGTGATCTAACCTTATCTGTTGTAAGAGAAAGGATTGAAAGATTTATATTAAAAATGAAGAGATTGAAGAATATATATTCTTTAGGCACATTCTTTGGCAATTTATTACTCGTTTACATCTAATAAAAAATACCAATATTGCAATCAAAAATGTTATGCAAAATGAAAATTGTACTTCTATTAGAAATATTCTCTTCGTACAGGAAACATAGATGATATACTGCATTAAGATGCACAAGTTTGGTACACAACAAGAGTAATGATAGTAATATATTTTTTTTAATATTTGAAAGTAATAATTACGATATTAAATGTTTGTAATAATGTTTTTACTTACTCCCGTTGTTAGTCGTCCGACTACTGATTTTTACCTAAGGATTGGTCAAGAAAATATTAATAATCATATAAACTTAGGTTATATAAACATGCAGACAAAACATTTAATTCTAATGTAAATGTTTGCACTCTCCTATTCCAACTAACACATACAAAAAATTCATCGATAAAATTAGATTTCTACTAATCGTAAGCACATCTTTATGCAGTTGGTTGCGAGCCCGTTTGCGGAAAATTCCTCCATAATTTAAATAGTAAATGTGTATGTATCATGTATGGCCGTTCTTCTCTTTTTAATCATAGGCACTTATTTTAAAGGTTGAAGCAATTAGATTTTTAGAATGTGAAATTTATTGTAAATCATATAATCAACTATGAAAATAAAACTGCTGACTTATGAATGTAATTTTAAAAATGCAGCCAATTACACGTATTAGAAACATTATTTATGTTTGTATATAATGGTATATATAAATAAATTAATGAAAATTTTTGTGAGCGAAACATTAATGACTCAGCACTCTGAAATAGTTCCTCATATTGGCTATTCCTTATATTTCTGAGCACACAAAGGATTGTAACACAAATATGGCCAAGCCGCAAAATTAAAAAAAAAAACAATGAATCATGGCGTCTTTTGATGCTTTATTTATTGATTTATTTATTCTTATTGTCAGGTTCTGATAGCACCTGTGCTAAAGAATGGAATTTCTACTATTTCTCTATTTGAATATTTCGTATTGTATGGTTGTGTACAGAATTTCCAAGGTGACATTCCTTCTTTGTGGAAAGGGGAATTGCCAGATAATCCTATGCAGGTGGTGTGTTGGAGGAAGAGAAGATTGCTGACAGGCATGTCCATCTGTCAGTGAGGTATGCGGATGATCAGGGGATAAGCAACATGTCACTAGGCAAGAAAGGAGTGGGGGAATGTGCCCAATGAGGAAGCTCCAGAGGGGGTTGACATTCGTGTGACCCCGTGAGTTGAGAAAGGCAAGTTTGGCTGAGAGAATTCAGTCCTTAGCTGGGTTTCGTACCTAGAAGGTGTATGCCAGAGGTTCTGGTGAAGGGTACTCTGTGTTGTAGAGCGTAAGCAGTGCGTTTTCTGGTGAGCAAAGGACACAGACGTCTTAGTCTTTAGTGCTCTGGGCTAAGAAGTGCAGGCCTACTATACTTGAGTTGGGAGACTCAAGGTTGAGCTCCGATAAAGTGAATTTAACGTGTATTGAGTGTGAGGTGGAAAGTGTAATTGGAATAGTACACAGCCAATCTTTACTGTATCTAATTTAATGTTGAACCGGATCACCTATATCCGAATTGTAATTGTATATATTTGTAAATAGCGTATTTAGTGTGTACATATATTCTTAATAAACTGATAATTCAGTTACCTGACAGCGTAAGTCTTCATTTACACAAACCTCACATTGGGTGACCGATATCACCTAGTAATATCGGTGGTGGCAGCTATATCTACCACGGACATTCTTCAAAGTTGTGTGGACTGAGAGGAACGTCCGACAAATTGTTGGCAGCGTCGGGATAGAATCGCCTAAAACCAGTGACCAGCAAGCCGTGTTGCAGTCTGTTAATGCCGGAGTATCCAGTGGAATTTTTGTGTGTTAGTGCCGGATCGTCGAATGTGTGCTAAAGTGTCGTGCCATATCGTCGAGTGTGTGCTAGAATATCGTGCCGGATCGTCGATTGTGTGCTAAAGTGTCGTGCCGCATCGTGGAATGTGTGATAAAGTGTCGTGCCGTATCGTCGAGTGTGCGCTAAAGTATCGTGCCGGATAGTCGAGTGTGTGCTAAAGTGTTGTGCCGGATCCTCTAGTGTGGACTAAAGTGTTGTGCGTATCTTTATTAGAAAGAACAAAACTGAACTGTTGTGCCATATTACCGCTACATCGTGGAACTACCTGTGATTAGAAAAGTACCCCAGCAAATAAAGTATAAGGTAAGGTCTTTTGATCATTTCCTACTACTGACATCTCGTACCAAAATTTGTTGTTGTATAATTAATAGTAATTTAAGTAAATTGTCTATATTATTTATGTGTTTTATCAATACTTCCTACCTATAAAGTGTAATAACCATATTGGCTATTGTTTTAAGGAAAGGTCATAATAACTTGAGCTAGTACTGACTGTCTATATTTTTTTTTTACTAATTGTGTTAATAGTAGTTGGAAGGAATAATTAAATTTACTTAAAGTTAAATTATTGTTAAAGTAATATTTAAATGAAGCAACATTTTTTAAGTTTGAAGAGTTGATAACAACATTTGCTTAGAATTCTAATTGACAATAGTAGAGAAAAAAAAAGAAAGGTTCAAAAGAGAGCCATAGTGAAAAAAAAGGCCCAAAAGAGAGCCATAGAGAAAAAAAAAGGCTCAAAAGAGAGCCATAGTGAGAAAAATAAAAGTGAAGATTTTCAGTATATTTGTTTTAAGTGTAAGAACCAGTATTGAATTTGGAAATATTTTAGTGAGGATAATTGTAGAAAATTATATATGCATGTTTTACAATTTTTCCTTATGTGGATTTTTTGATTGACATCAATACTTCTATTCCATTTCAACGTATCAGTATTATTATGTAAATTGTATGTTGTTATTTAAGTGTATAAATTGAAGTCTGTATTGCATAGTAATGAAATCGAATTACTGTTCTACCTTTTGTTTTATTGGAAGTGTATTGTGTGATATCAATGGTTGAGGGAAAATTAGATTATTCAGTAGGTTAATTAGAAATGAAATGTATTGATTATCTGAAGGGTATTAATTAGTAAAATAAGTGGAGATGTATCTGTACTAAGTTAGAAAATTAGGAAATATTAATTTGGTAGGTTTAACTATTCTTGTGGGGTGGTAATAACAATCGGTGAAGGTATGGCTTTCTTATTGAAACTAAAAAAGGTGGATCTTCAAGGGGTAGCCGAAGAATTGGGTGTTGAATTCGCGGAAGATGATACCAGAATTCAGCTTAAGAAAAAGATAGTGGACAGTGATGAGTATGACGAGGGGGTTATTAAGGAATTATCTGACGCTATTGTTGCAGAACGATTAGAGCGCTAAGAAAAACAGGAAAGGTTAGAGCGTGAAGAAAAACATGAAAAATTAGAGCGCGAAAGGTTAGAAAAACAGGAAAAATTAGAGCGCGAAGAAAAACACGAAAAGTTAGAAATGGAAAAATTAAGAATGGAACATGAATTAGAAATGGAAAGGCTAAGGGTTCAAGGATCGGCAAGTAATTCTAATGTTTCTAGGGAATCTAATAATGAAAGTAATATAGAAAAATTGATCAAAAGCGTAAAAACTCTATCTATCAAAGTACCGGAAGGGACTGAGGGATGTAATTTATTTTTCAACAGTTTAAAAAGGGCATTCAAAACTAAAAATGTACCGGAAAACCAGCAGGCCGAAATTCTACTAAATATGTTAGGCGATAAGGCGGATAATTTGTTAATTTATACGACTACGGAACAAATGCAGAATTAGGAGCAATTAAAGTAGTTAGTTCTAAGGGAACATGAGCCGACACCGAAGGCATGTTTGGAAAATTTTAAGAAGGCTAAGAGAAACCAGAACGAAACTCATGTATTATTTGTATCGCGTTTAATAGCGACATGGGAAAATTATTGTAAGATTAGAGGTGCTGACTCTTATGAAAAGGTCAACCAATTAATAGTTACGGATAAATTAGTAAGTACGTTAGATGAGGATACCGCGTCATATATTGGGTTAACTCATCAAGGTAAATGGTTAGAAATTTCTAAAATTGCTAAAGAATGTGACTATTATTTTGACGCTAAACATAAGTCTTACGCTGTTACGTATAAAAGTTTTAAAGGTAAAGATAAGTATGTAAACAATGAAAAAATGAGACCGAGGGAGGATAGCAAAGTTAGTGGAAATTGGAGGCAAAACGGGAGTAGTGAGATTAATTCTTTTTCGGATAGGAAAATAGATTTTAAGAAACATAGTGATGCTTCAGCGCCTAAATGCTTTAAATGTGGTTTGAGAGGTCATTACCAACGTTTTTGTAACAAAGTGGGTAATGAGGGAAATAATAATAGTAATAAAGGGCGAGATCCGAAAGCTGGTGTACATAAGATTGCGGTAAAAGAAAACAAAGAGTTACCTAATGGAGCTATTGTGGCGAGAATATCGGCAAAGGCCGAACAGAGAAATTAAATAAACTTGAGAAAATTGAAGTTAGTGTAAATGGGCAAAAAGCAAAGGGATTGGTTGATTCGGGTTGTGAAATTAGTGTTGTTCATAAAGATTTGGTACCGGAAGAGAAATTAAAAGGAGCGGGTAGTATTTATTTACAAGGGTTATTCGGTGAAGCGGTTAAATCGCCGTTGGTTAAACTACCGTTAGCTATTCCGCAATTCGGACAAACTAATATAATTCATCAGGAAGTGCTTTGCGCAGTGACTGATAATATTAATGAGCAAGTAATTTTACATCCCGAAGTGATTAATGAGTTGTCAGGTATCAGCCGCGAGGAGCCATTGCTAGAGACCCAAGAGTTAGAAAATTCGGAAATTATTGAAAACTTGAACGAAAAGGAAGGTATGAATAACGATAGTTGTAATGTTTACGCAATAGAAGCGCGGTCGGAAAATGTACAAACTCAGAATACAAAAAAAACGGAAGTGGAGAAAGATAATAAAGCTATTGTTAGCAATTCTGATATGTTTAAGGAATCCCAATTAGAATGTAAAGAGTTAGAGAAAGCTTGGGAATTAGCTAAAATGGATAAGGAGGATTATTATATTGTAAATGGTTTATTGTATCATAAAGAGAAATTGTTAGGCGAAATTATAGCGCAATTAGTAGTACCCAAAGTAAGAAGGGAAGAAATACTAAAAATAGCGCATAGTTCGGTATTTGGAGGGCATCATGCAGCCAAGAAAACTTTACAGAGAATCAGATATTCATTTTATTGGGAGGGGATGGCGAAAGAAACTAAACAATTTTATGAGTCATGTTTAGAGTGCCAATTGACTAGAGGGGTTAAAGTACATGATAAAGCTCCTATTTCCCCAGTGTCGCGGCCGGAACTCCCATTTCAGGTAGTTAATGTTGATTTAATTGGGCCTATTGATCCTAAAAGTTCCCAAGGGCATCAGTATATACTAACCTTAATTGATCAGTATACCAGGTGGGCGGATGGGATCCTTCTAAAAATTTAACTGCTAAAACAGCGTGTGATGCGTTACTTCAAATATTTATGAGGACAGGAATTCCAAATATAATCACCTGCGATAATGGAACCAATTTCACTGCCGACTTAACGAAAGAATTTGAGAAAAGGTTAGGTGCTAGTCCAAGATTTTCGACCCCACAGTATCCACAGTCTAACGGGCTTGTGGAACGATTTAATCAGACCCTTAAACGTATGTTACATCATGCAATTAGAGAAGAAGGAAAAAAGTGGCATGAACAAATACCATTTGTATTATGGGCGTATAGGGAAGTCCCAAATTCTACGACGGGAATCGCACCTTTCCAATTATTATATGGTAGAGCGCCGGAGGATCCTTTATCGATTCTCAAGTCATCCTGGGCAGGAGAAAATAAGGGGGCGCAGTTAGATACTACGCCGATTCATGAGTATCTGAATAAACTTAAGGGACGTTTAGTAAGAGCCGCAAATGAGGCAAAATTATCGTCTGAGGTGCAAGAAAATAGAATGGCGTATCATTATAACTTAAGGTCAAAAGAAAAAAACGTTTGAAGTAGGCGATAAAGTAATACTGTTAATCCCCAATTCAACTAATAAGTTATATTCTAGGTGGCAAGGGCCGGCAACCATAGTCGAAAAGCGAAACCAGCATTATTTTATAGTTTAGTTAGCCGACGGGAGTAGGAAGCATGTGCACCAAAATAAGATAAGAGAATTTATTGCTAAATGTAATATAGTTAATATTGTTTTCGAGGGTGATGAGGAATTTGGAGAAGTTGGGGAACTTCCTATTTTGAACCGAAATCAGGAAATAGAACGAGATATAGAAAGGTTCGAAATAAAAGGGTTATCTAATAGTCAAGTCAAAGATATAAAGTCGATTTTGAGGGAGAATAAAGAGGTGTTTATGGGTCCTGTACGACCAGCTGAGGTAGGGGAGCATCGTATTGATCTGAAACCGGGGGTGGAAAGGAAAAAGCCAAAGTTATATAGTGTGCCGGTATCTTATAAAGAGGAAGTAGATAGGCAGATTCAGGAGTTATTAGAATTAAATCTAATCGAAGTGTCAAATGCTGAAATTAGTCAACCAATTGTTTGTGTGGCGAAAAAAGACGCAACTGTTAGGCTTTGTATAGACTATAGAGCTTTAAATTCGGTAACTCAGGTTCCAACCTTTCCGATGAAAGATTCTCAAGAAATCATGTGTACCGCAGGGGCGGCTAAATATTTATCATCGATTGATTTATTGAGAGGTTATTGGCAGATTAAGATGGCTGAGGAGTGTAAACATTTGACAGCTTTTACAACGCATAATGGAACTTATCAGTGGCGTACAATGCCTTTTGGATTATCAGGGGCGGCCGCCACGTTTCAGAAAGATATGAATGAGGTTCTTCAAGGTCATCGGAGGTATGCGGAAGCATATATTGATGATGTCATCATTTTCTCCGACACCTGGGAAGAGCATTGTGAGCATGTTAGGGCTGTCATTGAAGAACTTAAAAGCAGAAATTTTACGATTAGGCTAGACAAATGTAAATTTGGAGAGAAATTAACTAAGTTTTTAAGTCATGTAATTGGGTTTGGAATGCATGCACCTGATGAGGATAAAATAGGAGCAATAAGGGATCTAAAAAGACCAAAAACTAAAAAGGAAGTCAGATCTGTTTTGGGATTAATGGGATTTTACCGATCTTATACTCCGAATTATGCCGAAATTGCTATACCTTTAACCGAATTAACCAAAGGGAAGGTTAAAAATACTGTACCATGGGGTGAAAGGGCAGAAAAAGCATTTAATACTCTTAAAAATGAGTTATGTAAAGTGACGAGTTTGGCTACACCTATCGTAGGCCGGGAGTATCAGCTCCACGCAGATACTTCCGACCTGGCAGTAGGATGTTGCCTTACTCAAAATGATGAAAAGGGTCAGTATAAACCGATAGCTTTTGCCAGTCAGAAATTGTCAGAGGCTCAGCGTGCTTGGCCGAGTATAGAGAAAGAGGCTTGGAGTGTTGTCTTTGGGTTGCGAAAGTTTGAAAAATGGACCTATGGATCTCAAATTGAGATCATTACGAATCATAATCCATTAAAATTTCTCACTGAAACAACCCCAAGGTCCCCCAAACTCACTAGATGGGCTCTTGAATTGCAACGCTGGAACCTGAGTATTTCTCATCGTCCAGGAGCTCAACATTTAAATGCTGACGCAATTTCTAGGCTACGTAGAAAGGTCTGGGAAGAAGAACCAGTTGTTAGCCCATCAGCATCAACAACCCAGTAGTGGACAACCTTAAAGGGATGTCGTCACACATTTAATTTTTTTTTCTGTGTGTGTGTAAATATTTTTGAATTTTGTGTTTATAATAGTGTATTAGTACGTGTATTGTTTATGCAATATTAATATTGGTACAAGGTTCAGTAGAGATGTCGGTAGATAGTGTTCAGACACCTGGAAATACTTATGTAATAAGCATAATGATGAAATCTGTAAAGAGACTATTGAACTCTTCTGCGATATTACTATATGTTTGGGGAAAATTAACCCCTAAAAAGGCATATTTTCCGCTAAGGTGGGGGGTGTCAGGTTCTGATAGCACCTGTGCTAAAGAATGGTATTTCTACTATTTCTCTATTTGAATATTTCGTATTGTATGGTTGTGTACAGAATTTCCAAGGTGACATTCCTTCTTTGTGGAAAGGGGAATTGCCAGATAATCCTATGCACATGGTGTGTTGGAGGAAGAGAAGATTGCTGACAGGCATGCCCATCTGTCAGTGAGGTATGCGGATGATCAGGGAATAAGCAACATGTCACTAGGCAAGAAAGGAGTGGGGGAATGTGCCCAATGAGGAAGCTCCAGAAGAGGGTTTACATTCGTGTGACCCCGTGAGTTGAGAAGGGCAAGTTTGGCTGAGAGAATTCAGTCCTTAGCTGGGTTTCGTACCTAGAAGGTGTATGCCAGAGATTCTGGTAAAGGGTGCTCTGTGTTGTAGAGCGTAAGCAGTGCGTTTTCTGGTGAGCAAAGGACACAGACGTCTTAGTCTTTAGTGCTCTGGGCTAAGAAGTGCAGGCCTAGTATAGTTGTGTTGGGAGACTCAAAGTTGAGCTCCGATAAAGTGAATTTATCGTGTATTGAGTGTGAGGTGGAAAGTGTAATTGGAATAGTACACAGCCAATCTTTACTGTATCTAATTTAATGTTGAACCGGATCACCTATATCCGAATTGTAATTGTATATATTTGTAAATAGCGTATTTAGTGTGTACATATATTCTTAATAAACTGATAATTCAGTTACCTGACAGCGTAAGTCTTCATTTACACAAACCTCACAGTGGGTGACCGATATCACCTAGTAATATCGGTGGTGGCAGCTATATCTACAACGGACATTCTTCAAAGTTGTGTGGACTGAGAGGAACGTCCGACACTTATTGTTCTTTTTGGCTTCACTGATATAAAGATCTGCATAAATTTTATTTTTTTAACTGCCATTACCAGATTGTTTATGAAGAACTTCACAGCACACTATTACTGTTTGAAAATTCCATAATTCCATAATGACGTTTAACCACTATGATTAAATGTGTTATATATTACTTTTAATTGCATTATGAAATTCCAAAGTTTTACAGACGAGATATTAAGATATGTTGTATTATCTTACCTGCAGACGTTGTTAATTCCTTTCTTTTAATGTACGGTATTGCGTTATACAGCTGGACTCGTGGGGAATATGTTTTAGACGGAAAATACATCGTAAGTATTGTGCAATATGCTGTCGTCACTTAAATCACATTGAAGATGAATGTGACATATTAGAACGACATCATTGCAAAGACTCTGAGACCAATTAGGATTCTGAGATTCTTTTCTGAGTGTATCATACATCCTCATCCTATTATCAACAAAATCTTCACACCGATGGATAACATCCGTATTAAGTCCGGTTATTAACATCCGGATAACTTGTATATTTTACGTGGTGGTATTTTAAGATTTTGGTTATATGATGCATCACCCGGTCTACCATAGTCTCTGATAATTTGTTAATAATTCTCCCTCTAGCCAAATTTTACGAAAATCATATATTTTTTAATTAATTGAAGAAAATATTTATTATAACATAATGTCATATATTTTTAGTGTAGTTAATGTATTTCTACTATCCTAAAGGTCATGTTTCTTTGAAAAAATTATAATTGAGAACTCTTAAATTACAAAATTTTAATAAATTAATAAAATCTACTGTACGTAAAACATTTTATAGTTCCGGATCTAATCGTAAAAACGCATAAAAAAAATTCATCTCAGCTAAATTGGAAAAAAGTACTTTTGTTTGTTTTAGAGTGAGTTGTCTCTAATGAAAAAAAATTGCATTAATATTCATATGAAGACAGCCTTCTCAATAATAAAATAATGCATCAAAAATAAAGTAGAAATCTTAAAAATAGAGTCACACCTTAAACTGCAGAGAAAATGATTTAATTTCGATGACACTGGAAGCTATAAACCTCTGCTTTCACTCGTAGAAGGGAGTCTGTTAACGGAATTGAAAGAGGCGAAACATTTACTTGTCTCATAGTATAGCGATTTAATATTTGAAATATGTACATAATGATGTAAACGTAATTTATTCTTACGAAAGTTTTTGCTGTAAATTATTCCATTGCGATTTAGATGCAGTGTTTGATGCTGGAATTAATTATTTATTCGTCATTAAGATTATTTTGATGCAAATAGATACTCCATTTTGTAAATACTACTTTATGATACTATTTATGGCAGAATTTTCACGATATGTTAATTTTCTTTTTTACGCATCGTGTATATACAGGAATAGTCATGATGCAAAAAAAGAAAATATCCCATATACTGTTTTTGCCAAACTGTTATAGAAATAACAATGAAAAAAAAGGAGATATGGCTAGAAAGTTTGTATTTATTCATTTTATTTTAATCAATTGGTATTGTAAATTTTATTTTCATGAGAAAATTTGTTATACGAACACGTAATTTTTGCATCATACTTATTTTTATTTAGTAAAATTTACCTTAGGCTACTAAACGTAATGTCTTTCTCTCAAGTAGTTTAAGAATATGAAGGTCAAGAGATTGCAATTCCTAATATTAAATTAATTTGTATTCTTTGCAAATCACACTTTACCGCAGATTTATATTTAGGAAAAATAAAATCTATACCTACATATAAATGTATTTATATATATATATTGCACTACTGGGTTCTTAAAACAGTGAACGTCATTGATTGCTGTAATCTGTGAATTAGAAGTCTAGCAAAAGGATTTACAGCGCAGTAAACTTTCAATTCACAATAAAATATTAATTACTATTTTTTTATTAATACACAGTAAATAGTTTTTTAGTTTAGCGGCAGCTAGGTAGCCAGTAAAAATGTTTTATATAATGCAAAAAAAATAAATAAATAAATAAAAAAAAATATAATAATAATAATAATAATAATAATAAAGTAAAGCTTTAGAGAATCATTATACACAGTGTTAAGTTTAAAAAAAGTCTTGAAACATTTTTAAAAGAGGCAGACTTGACAATTTTTGTCGAAAAACTAAAATATTGAATTACATTTTAAACAGATGCATATTTAGGCTAATAAAAAGATACACATACACGAACACACATATGTAAATGTATATTTACATACGTACCTATTTATGCATATATAAAATTATTTTGAATTTTGGATTAATAAGTCATCTTATTGATCGGTTTAAAAATATCTTAGAAAAATAAAATATTTGATGTCGAATAATGTCAAGCAATAGAAATCTTAAGATGATTTTATAAACTCTATTTTTCTATTTCTATTTTACTTTTGTTTTAGTAGCAGGAAAACATGTTTAAGCTTTTATGTTTATTACTCTGTAAAACCGTTTGAAAACCAACTTCAATAAGGTTTTGTGAGCACTAAATTTCATAAAGTGTCCCTAAGGATATTTTCAGCTACATAACATTTTTAGAAAACATCTTCGTGCTTTTGGAAAGAAATGCAGTAGCTAATAATATATCAAAACCTTCACTGTTGACTTATGGTTTTTTTTATACTTAAAAATAAATGCGCACTTAAAACTCTTTAGAAAATTAAAATATTTTATATTTCAAGCTGTAAAACCTAAAAATGTTTTGCTAATAATTCATAAAATAAAGTGGATAAGAAACTTTTTTACGTTCGTTTTATTAGGTATTTTATTATCAGATTTCAGCAAAAATTAAATACTGTAAATTACCATAAGTAAGCCGCCTCTCCAAAAATCCCCCCCCCCCTGCAATATGCAATATTTCTTTTTCGAAAAAGTGCAATTTATAAGTCTTCATCTAAGGATTTATGTATATTTTTTTCCAATGAATTTACTGTGATTTACATAACATATCGCTTAATTGAATTGATCTTATTTCCTTTCTTTTTAATCTAATATCTTTATATATCTTTAGCTAATATTGGGTTTCTTTTTTCAGACAATTTTTAAAGATTTTCGTAACTATATCTCTTTATTGAACTTATTTTGTGCACTTTCTTTTAAATTTAATATCTTTATATTTATTTGCTTAATATTGGGTTTATGTTTTTTAGCAATTTTTTAAGATTTTTGTATCATTATTTTTAATTGAATTTATTTTGTGCATTTTCTTTTTAATCTAATATATTTATATACTTTTATATATACCAGATTGTCACGTATTCTCTACATTATACACTATATGGCCAAAGGTGACCGGCCACTTGCGATTTTAGATACATTTTTTTAACATTTAGACAAATGCGTAAGGAATTATCCTAAAATTATAAGAGAATGCACATAATAGTATAGGTCATACATTTCCGTGAAGATTTTTTTCCGAAATTTTACAAAGGATCGTCAACAAACAATAATTTATAAATACCGATCAACTACCCACTATGTGTTACCAAAAAATTACCAAAGTTATATATTACAACAGGAGAAAGAATATAGAAACAAAAATATTTTAGCACAGATTTTAATGGCAAATTAAGATACAGGATATATCAAAAAGTGTAAAATGCTTAATCAGCGATAAAGCATTTATGTCGGAAAAAGTCTCGGGAAAAATATGAAGTGATGCCTCCATGCACTGCTATGCAAGCCTCATTACAAGCTCTGATATTTTTCGTGAAAGTGTTTATAAATTTGTATAGCTACAAGACCCATGTTTCCAAAAGTGCGGTTTTTAACTGCCAACGGACCCTGAGATGGGAATTACACTGTGTAGTGACTCTTATTATACCATTACAAACATGTTCAATAGGACTAATTTATACAGCGAATAATTTGGTCTTTAAAGAAATCATCAACATCGTGAGCTCTCTTTAGCTCCGCATTATCTTCCATAAAAGTGAAGACCAGCTCTACAGCACCGCGTAACAACTTTACAATAGGCTTCAAGAACCTCTTCAGTAATGTTCAGTGGCCAGTCATGTGTTTCCTTTTCACTTTATCCAATATGAGAGCCTGGTTGTTGTGGAGCCGAAGACAGCAGTCTTGGAAGAATATGAATGAGCGTGTTGTTCTTTTCAGTGACGAGTTGCGATTCTCCACGTAGGGTGATTTTCGTCGAATATTCGTCTGAAAAGAACGCGGAGCCTACTATTTTCTCTGCGACGCTACTACAGTAAACTACGTAAAAGAAATCCATAGATTTGATTGCAAAGAAATCTTTGTCTGGGGAGACATAATGTTGGGCTGTTGTACACCACTGCACATCTTAGGTGCGGGTACTGTCATTGCACATTGCTAGAGTAATGAGGTCCTTGAAGACAACGTGAGGTTGCTCCATTGCATTGTAAGCCCTGACTTCATGTTTATTGTCGATAATGCGAAGCCACAAAGATGTCACATTTTTTTAATGATTTTCTTGAAGAAATGAATATTTGCTGAACGAATATGAATTGGCTGTATGAGTATAATGATATATGAATTAGCTCTCGAGATCTCCGGGTCTATCCTATTAAACATGTTTTGCATGGTCTAGTAAAAGCCCTTGCCCAGCAAAACTACTCCTCCTTCTTCAGAATCCAAAAGATGTTAGAAGCCACGCTTTTGAGAGAATGTTCTTTGTTGCCACAAATATTTTTATATCCTCATAAACAGTACGCGAGCTGGCAGTGAGGCTTGTATAGCAGTGCGCTATGTGCAAACTTCATATTAGACAGACCTTTACCGAGATAAATGATTTATCTCGTATTCATTATTTAATAGTTTTCAATATACTTTTTATCTTAATTAACAATTAAAATCTTTTCCATAATGTTATGTTGCTATATTCTTTCTTCCATTTTAATATATTTCTGTGCCAAATTTCGTGACAAAACAGTGAATAGTTCATCACTTTTCACAAATTTCTTTCTTGTGACCTTATTTCTGAAATGAGTGTACGTGCAAGTATAATTTACAATTGTACTAACAGTAAAAATGTTTGAGATTTATTGTTTTAAAAAGGTTGTTTAGGTGATGATCATTATACCAATTTCTACTATAATGCTTTATACGAAAAAAATCATTCAAAAATATACTTTCAGATATATTAAGAAAAAAGAAGAAACAAAAAGAAACGAACAAAGAAACAAAAATACATAATGAGTTCCCTTGTAAAATGAGTCTCCTGAAACTGGGAAATGTTTTTATTCATATTCCTTAAAATTTTATTAATCTTATTTCTTAAACTCTCCGCAAGTTTTCTAACTTTTTAATTACAAAGATAATTTAAATTGTTACAAATCTAAAGCAGTGTGAGAAAGTCCATTTACTGCAAAATGAACAAGCAAAAAAATTTACCTATATCGTAGCTGTAGTAAAAACAACCATTATATTAATGTATGCTATCACTCATATTTTTTTATGAGCTGGTCACACCATAGACACTTTTAATATTTCGCATGGTGTTCTTGTTTCTATACAAATTTCCTTTTTCTTTTTTTTCATAACAAGAACTTTGCTATAGCAACGGTCACGCAAGCTCTGAACATTTTTTTATTTTAATGAGAATGGGTAAAGTTATGATAAATCTTCACATAAAGTTAAACGATTTTTAAGACATTTGTTCTTTTTTAATTTTAGGCAATTTTAATTTCGGAACGCGTTTGAGAAAAAAAAAATATAAGCTTCTTTAAACTAAAAGAAGGAGAGTTTTAAACAATTTTATAGCTACAAAGAATAATTTTTTTAAACTATACACGATATACTTAAAAAAAACTGTAATGATAGCATGTTTTCGCTATAGTAGTATGATTATTTTTGCAAAATCCGGAAAAACACTTTTTTTACTGATATAACCTGGAAGTAATCGTATATCTGTTTTTCTTCCGCTCATACAAAATTAAATTTGCCTAACTCATATTCCCCTTAGTAATACAGTAATGAACTATTATGTAGCTGAATTTAAAGGTTTATTAGCCACATAGAATGAGATCTCTATCTCATCTCTATTTTTTCTTCGGGTTTTTTTACAAGCCAAGTTGAAATTTTTAAAAAAAGTCTGCTCAAAACGTTTAAACGTTTAAAGCGTCAAAATGTTTAAAATTAAATAAAGCTTCTGATAACTATGTTCGTGTTAATTTTTTTGGATCTTGATCTATAATTACTAATAATATTATACAAGTTAAACTTTTTGAGAAACGAGATTTTTTTCAATGCCGTGAATTTTTTCAAACTCAATCAATACCGTGTTGGTTTTTGAATTTAAATAAAAGAGTATCCATCAACATCATTTTTGGGACCAGTTATAAGATTTTATGAAATATGTGGCAGTAATAAATTTTAAGTTCACAGATTTTCAAATTTGTTGCCAATCTTTTTTATAATAATTTTTTCGTATCATTTTATTTTTCATAATTTATATCAGCTTAAAAAATGTTTCCACAAGTGGCAACAGCCGTGTGGTCAAACACTAGGATGGAAGTTAAAGAAATGTATTGAATTTAGGAAGGTTTGGTAACGAAATTCCGTATGAAAAGTTACCAAACTGATGTTGTTTAAGCAGATGGATTTAGCAGTGCTGGAACTCTAAGCTAAAGAATGGGATGATGGAACCACGATTTTTTTTAGATGCTGACCGCATTTAAATCTTAGGCGTAATAGCTCCTGCTTATATTAGATTTGTGATGTCGATGATGATGATGTGTTAATCGTGGTATGTTTTGTCTGTGTTTGTTGTGTTTTGTGAAATAAATCTTTTTGTGATGTTAAGTGAATTTATGGGTTATATTAATTGACTTAAAATGTATTTATGTGTATATTGATTGAAACGTGATCACGTTAAATTTTACAAAAAGGTATTTGAGTGGTAATTACGTAAGTATTTAGTTACGTTCGTATTATCAAAATAGATTTGTTGCTTTAGTAAGAAAATTGCTCTTTAAATTTTGTTGCAATATTGGTTATGTGTTTATTAGTTATCAAAACCGGTTATTGCTTTAGTAAGAATAATTTTTGTTTAAATTTCACTGCAATATAGTTTACATGTTTACTTTAATTATTTTGTTTAACTTTTGATAAGTGATTTTCCGTACAGGGAACCAAAGTTTGTTTCGATTTGTTTTATAATTTGTTGAGTTTTAAATTAAGTAGGGAAAATGGCGTTTTTAGCTAAAGAGAAAAAGGAAGATTTAAAGATTTTGGCTGAGGAACTAGGAGAAACTGTAGACGCGTCGCATAAAATTGTTGATTTACGAACTTTAATAGAGAATAGTCCTAACTATAAAGAAGATTTCGTAAAGGAAAAGTTAAATACTATAATAAATACTAGAAAAGAAGAACAGGCTGAAAAAGAACGTCGGTTAGATCAAGAAAGAGCTTTCGAACTTGCGAAAATGAGAATTGAGAATAAAATCGATTCTAGTGATTCAACTTTGAATACTTCGGATGAGAAAAATCTCAAATTTGAATTGCAAAAATTAGTTCCTATGTTCGATCCAAATAATGACGATATAAGTATTTTTCTAACATTGTTTGAACGCCAGTTAAAATTTCTAAAATTTCGGGAAAATATTTGGGTCACACATTTAATTGGTTTGGTACCCAGTGATATTGCTAATTTGATAGCCAGGGAACCCGAAGAATTATCTCAAAACTATGCACAGATAAAAACAATGCTTTTGAAAAGATTTAAATTGAGTTCGGAAAAATTTAGACAGTTATTCAGCAAACACAGGAAAGCTCAAGAATGCACGTGGAAAGATTTTTATTTTGAGTTGCAAAATTATTTTAATGGCTGGATTTCAGGTCTTAATATTAGTACGTTTGATCAATTACGAGATCTCATGATAGCTGATCAGATAAAAAAAGAGCTCCACCTGATTTCAGGGACCATTTTTTGGACCAATGGGGTGATATAATATCTCCAGCTGAACTAGCGGAAAAGTTAGATAGTTACGATAGTATTCGGAAAGATTCTAGAAAAGAAACATATAGCAGTGACCCTAAAAACAAATACCCGGTTAAAGATAAAATTTACGACAAGCATGATAGATTTAAAGATGATACTTTTAAGCCGAAAAGGAAAAATTTTCAAGATAACAATAGAATGCGTTCGGACATAGACCCCCTTTAACGTGTTATGGGTGTGGGTATCCTGGGTTCATTCGTTCAAAATGTCCCAAATGTAATCCTTCTAACAAAAAGGGATCTACAGAAATTAATAGCGTAGTATTGTATACGTGTGTATCAGACTCGGTCCACCATTATAGATGTCCACATAAATGGATTTTATGGAACTGCGTGTATTGACACAGGTGCAAGTAATTCCATTGCGGGAGAAGCTTTGTATAACTTCACAGCTTTGTATAACTTAAAATCACAGGAAATTGATTTTAAAACCAAAGTCATTACAATGACTTTAGCTAATGGCAGACCAGTAACTAATGAAGTCTTGTATACAGAGGTAACAGTTGCAGTAAAAGGAAAATCTTTCAAGTTAGAAGTCCTTGTTTTACCAAAAGCTAAAGGTAATCGTACTTTGTTAGGTATGGCTTTCCTACAAAAGGCAAGAATTGTTCTTGATTGTAATGAACCGACAGTGGTATTTTCATGACAGTCCTCGTCAAACTTTTGATTTTTTATATAAACAATGACTCATTGATTCCGAAGACCCTGCCTAACGTTTTTAATTCATGCGTGCTACGTGACGAAGAAGGAAATCATCTATCTGAAGACCAAAGAGAAGAATTGAGTGAATTGATTCGAGAATACGAATATGTGTTCAAACCAGAGAGAGAGCCTACTCCTTTTATAGAACATCATATTCCCACAGGGGATCATGCACCAGTAGCAGGACCACACTACCGAATGTCACCTATGAAAAAAGAGCTGTTGAAGAAAGAATTGGATGCTTTACTAGAACAGGGTATTATAGAAGAATGCGAATCTCCGTATGCAGCTCCTGTTGTACTTAAAGAGAAACCTAATGGTGAGATGCGTCTTTGCATAGACTATAGAAAACTCAACAAGAAGACGACTCCGGACACTTATCCACTTCCTCGACTGGATGATTTATTGCAAGATACTACTCCCACAGCGTACATGTCAACCATTGACTTAAAGTCTGGTTATCACCAAGTTAATGTCTGTCCTGCTTATAGAGATAAGACAGCATTCGTTTGTCCATTCGGAACGTTTCGCTACATAAGAATGCCTTTTGGATTGCGCAATGCTCCAGCAACATTTCAAAGATTAATAGATAAGTTCCGCTATGGACTTAGCAGTGTTAAAATTTTGACATTTCTAGATAATATGATTGTTCTGTCATCGACTTCGAGCAACACCTTTCTGATTTGAGATTAGTATTTGAAAGACTGGCCAAATTTAAACTTCATGCTAACCGTGATAAATGTCATTTTGTTTGTTCACGTATCAAATATCTCCGTCATTGGATAATAAACAAAGGAATTGAAGAGGACGAAGAAAAAGTAGCATCCATTATGAATATATCTTCCCCAAAGACTGTTAAACAAGTGCAATCTTTTTTACAAACTTGTTCCTGGTATCGGAGGTTTATCTCTAATTTTGCTGAAGTTTCGCGTCCTCTAATAATCTTACTAAAAAGAATATTGAGTGGAAATGGGGACCTGAAGAAGAAAATGCATTTGTCACTCTAAAACAATATCTGGTCACCGCTCCTGTATTACAACAAGCTGATATGTCCAAACCCTTCATTATTCGAACAGACGCCAGCGCATACGCTCTCGGTGCAGTTCTACTCCAAGGCGAAGGATCCGAGGAACATTCCGTCGAGTACGCCAGCCGACTGCTTAATTCTGCTGAGTGTAACTATTCTACTACAGAACGTGAAGCCTTGGCCGTTGTATGGGCTCTAAATAAATTTCGAGGGTATATTGAAGGTTCTGAAATCATCGTAGCCTCCGACCATCAACCACTCCGATGGCTGATGAGCCTCAAATCTCCATCAGGTAGGTTGGCCCGATGGGCATTACAGATACAATCTTACAACCTTAAGATAGAATATATCCCAAGCAAAGCAAATGTTGTTGCTGATATGCTATCTCGTCCAGAGTATTCTCAAGATTCATGTGAGGTGAATGCTGTTATAATGGACTTTCCTACTGAAAGTTCTAAAGTCATTCGAGAAGACCAACTAAAAGATCCAGAGCTGAAGAAAATTATTGAATGTTTTGAGAGTAGCCCTCCTGCTACGGACTTGGTTAATTGGACCGAAAGAGGTTATTTAATGAACCAGGGAGTACTGTATAGATATGCCCCTGACTCTGAAGTCGAAGAAGCTCAGTTAGTGGTTCCAGCTCATGATCGTGAACGAATTTTAAAAGAATATCATGATGCCCCGACCGCTGGACATTATGGCCCCGAAGGAACTTTCCGGCGAATTATTAAACGATATTACTGGACAGGTATGAGAAAATTTATAGTAGAATATGTCAAATCTTGCCCTGATTGTAACAGGTATAAAGCCTCAAATCAAAAACCTGCAGGACTATTACAAACTCCAATTTATGCTCATAGACTGGAAACTCTTTCTATAAATTTATTTGGACCCCTTCCTGAAAGCAAGACAGGAAAACGATGGATTTTCATTGTTGAGGATTGTGCAACACGGTGGGTAGAGCTGTTCGCATTGACACAGGCTACCGCTAGGGAATGTGCATTAACACTTCTAAATGAAATATTTTTACGTTACGGGTTACCTAGAAGATTAATTAGTGATAATGGACCCCAATTTGTGAGCGATGTCATGCAACAGTTATGTCACTTATTGGACATTAAACAAAGTTTAATACCCGTTTACCATCCTCAAGCGAACCCTGTTGAGCGTAAAAATCGAGACTTAAAACCCCGACTTGCCATTTTAGTAGGAGATGACCATGCCTCCTGGGAAGAGCGTTTACCAGCTGTTAGATTCGCAATGAATTCAGCAAAATGTGAAACTACAGGTCAAACTGCCGCGTATTTGCAGTTCGCGCGTGAAATGGTACACTCGACGATGTAACGCATGATTTAAGGGTTGTAATAAATAACGATAATTTTGTTCCCGAAATTACCCCGTACCTTAAAAATTTTGCAAAATTTTCATCTAGGGTGCAGGATAAACGGAGGAACAGGAGAGACAGGATAAACGTAAATTCTATGCAGATAAAAAGCGCCGACCAGGTCCAAATTATAGTCCTGGAGATCAGGTGTGGGTGACCTTACATCCAGTTAGTAACGCTAAACAAAAGCGCAGTGCCAAATTCATGCCGCGCAGAGATGGTCCTTATACCATCTTAACTCAAAAATCCTTAACAACTTATGAGGTTGCTCATCCGAGTAATCCGGACATTCCGGTAGGTACTTACCACACATCCGCACTCAGTTCATATCAAGGTGCTGACGAGCTGCCCGTACAACCGCTACGAAAGCGTGGTAGACCGCCAAAGGTTTCTGGTTCCTCATCGGGACGTTTTCGGAACCAGAGGGGGAGAATGTAACACACCTCTCAACTCTACTATTCTTTCCAGAGCCCAGAGGGTGCTGTTTTCATTGGTTTCTTTTACGGAACATTTTTTCTTACTCCGCAGTGAGATCTGAGTTAGCCCGACTGAAAACATGTCGCACCGTTGACATGTACAATGTTTTACACCTTAACCAAGGTGAATACTTCCCTGTACGTCTAAAATCGCATCTGTAATCGTGGTATATTTTGCCTGTGTTTGTTGTGTTTTGTGAAATAAATCTTTTTGTGACGTTAAGTCTTCGATTCTTCAAATAACTGTCACAAGTTTCTATTTAATTTAATTGTTAATTTGGTTGTTATATAGAATATTAATTTTATTTTGAATTTTACTTTACACTAATGGAATATGCAGGTTGCCATGCCTTGCAAAATTTGTGAGGTTGCATTTTCAAATTTTGATACACGTTTCACTCCCCCCCCCACCTTCCAAGGAGCAGGGAGTTTTGCTGTTGTTTTTGTCCTTGTTCCGAAAGTTGAGGTCATTTTTTAATATTATTGCATCCTCTTTACATAACTTTCATAATCTTGCCATTTTCAGACACAATTATATGTATATACATATATATACATAACTTTGTGGTAAAATCGAAATTTATTTGTATGTTGTTACCAGCGTCAATATGACGCCAACGTTGTTCACTTACCGTTGTTCACTTACGATTGTTTCTTTTTAATGTAGATGCATGAGTGAAGAATATAGTAACTTGATTTTTTTTTCACAGCTATCCCAAGTGTCCTAAATTTTCCGACACAAGCAAAAAATTCCCTAGTGAAATAAATAGGCCTATATCAATCAAAAACATTCAAACTCATAAGGTAAACAATCCTAATAAGTGTTTATACTAATATTTTTTTCAATAATTGTAATTAACAATCCTATAAATCCTAAATTACCGTGATTTTCTGACAGTGCACTCAGCTAACACGAAGTAAGCATTCCGATGCGAATGGCCTCAAATATTTCAGTCTCAATGACTCTAAAATCTAAATTAATTACATAATGCTTTATAAATAATTGACATTAGCTGAATTAAGCGATGCTTTTCCATGACCATATTTCCGAAAACAAACATTCTTTGATATCACACAGAAAGCAAGGCACGTAGGAAGTGTATCATAGCTGAAAAATTATTCAAAACGAACTTTTTAATTTACGCTGTGAGGTAAGCCGATCTAGACGATAAAAGAAGAAAATTATAAGAGCAGAAGTAATATGAAGTCCCGTGTAGTTTGTAAGTTAACGATGTTCTAATTATAGTAACCTGATTGACCAATGATATAAAGAATCCTCATATTATTGCCAGGTTTTGTTTTGTGTCGATTTCATTTAACCAATCAAAATTATCGACTGGTTCTTCTCAATTACGATTTGTAATAATCGAGATCATTTACGCCATATACTTACATTTGGTGAAAGTTGTAAATAAAAATATTGATTTAATGTTATAATTCATTAAAAAATGGAATTTATTGACAAAGGACTTACTTGGTTCGAAAACTTTTCATATCGTATGATAATAAGGTTTTTAAATTACTGAATTTGTTGTAGTGTTGCATAGGGCAAAACTAAACTTAGAAAATCCTATAGAAATGGTTGTTTTCAATTGTTTTTAATGTTAATAATTTAGCTTTTTATTGGGAAATAGTTAAACGATTTTAATGGTTGTTTGAATAGTTTTCTAGTAACTAAGTTTTGAGTATGCCTTTTTACCAAAAATAAAAAAAAAATTAAAAAAATAATCAAGCTTTACCTAGTTTATAATTGTACTTTCTTTAATTCAAAAAAAATCTTAAAACAGAAAAGAAAAAAAAACAATCTAAGTATCCTTAATTATACGGCTAATTTTAAAAGAAAAATTGTGAAATCATTTCTGTAATTCAGTAAATGGAGCATTAATATCAGCTCCTCCAATAAAATTTTGGCAATTGTAGAGTAATTTACTAACTTTTTCTTGTACACATAAAACATTATTTTTTCAAACATAATCACAGTTAAGCAAGAATATGTTTTTTGAAATTTTGAAAAGGTAACATCAGAAAGACACATACTTCTCGGAATTCAAATATAATACATAAAAAAGAATATTTTATGTATTACAGAAAAATATAAATAACAAAAATACTAAAAAATGGCGATATTTGTTTTAATCTATTTGATAATCTGAAATTTCTTCCTAAAATGGAACTGTTGGATATAAAATTCCTTTCATATTTTCCTTGGGAATAGTTATTATTTCAAATTTTCAAAAAGTTAAAATGAAAAAAAAATATTTTTGTTCTCTGTACGATAAAAAAAAATCGTTAAGTTTTAAAAAATTTTTCTTAAGGAATGCTTTAAACGTTTTTCCCTTGCAGAATAAAAAAGAAGAAAAAACCGAATCTTGTATGTTTTTATTTGTATAGAATATAATTTATGTAATATTTGTCTTATAAAGCAATTCTTTTTTCCGTGTATTTTGATTTTTTTTCTAAATAATCATCACTTCTAAATCAGTTCTGTGTAACTTGAACATATTGTAATATTCATTATTATATTTTTCACATTCATATTCATACACATATTGTACTTTTTACTTGATTTCCCATAGCACAAATTAGTTTTATACATTTATTCGTTTTATTTTTTTCCTCATTAGGTTTTTGTAATGGATTGTTAACAACTTCATGTTACTAATATTGATAATTTATCTACACTTGTTATAATTCTATATCAAGATTTCACTAGAAATTCTCTTGCTATTCGGGAACTTCCAAAAGAAAAAAAATCAATGTTATTTACATATAGAACCTTGTGACTTATTGAGAAAGTTCAATCAGTAATAATGTTGTAGAGCTTTTTTCTTGTAAAATTAAATAACATTTCTTTTCAGATTGAAAAACTGAAAATATTAAAATGAAGATGTTTTTACTTTATTTGCAAGTCAATATATATAAATAAATCACTAAACGAGTGGCTAAACAAGCCAGAAATTTGAAGTTGAGGGCTGTAAATTTAGAATGAGTAGGTTGATAGAACGGAGGATAGAACATATGCCATTTGTTCTATATTTCTACCTACCCAATGGAATGACGCAGAATGGACGCTTATTGCAAATTACACATTAGTTTCCTTTAGAAAGTTCTGCTCTGAATTTAAGTATTTTACCTAGTAGACGGAGAAATACGTTATCGGAGTTTACTCCAATTTATAAAGATTTTACAAAACAGTTTTTCAATAGACAATCGTGCAGTGAAATCTTCGGATAAATAATTTGAAACACATGCATTTTGCCACTACAAAGTATCTACAAAAATATATAACCCCTACAAAAAATGTATGTTCGATTCAATATCTTTTTTAAATCAATTATCGGTCATTATAGCAACTGAGAGCCACACAATTGGAGCATGCGTATTTGAGCTCTCGTTTATCGTTTCTTGAAAACGAAAACAGATGAAAAGATTGATTAAATGTCATTCGGTCTTTCTTTTTGGAGCAAAAATTTTCATCAATCATTTTGGAACTGCTATTGAAAAAAGATGTATGTTCAAAGAAATTTACCAAAAATATAAATTAAATATACATTTTGTCGCATATAAGCAATATTTTAACTACGAAATTTTGCATGTTTAAATATGTGATAAAAACTAAAATAATAATAATAATAATAATAATAATAATGAAAATACACAAGTAAAATGAATAAAAAATACAATTTTTTATTTCTATAGACAGAATTTTTTTGTTCTTATTTGTAGTATTTATATTGTAGTATAATCTATTATTTTTAACAGATCAATAAATTTTCATACCGTAAAGTAAGTGCGAGCAGGATTCGAACTCACATAGAAAATTGACAAATCCCGTATGCTTTACTGCTGCTGGCAAAAAGAAAAAAATTACCAGACTATAAATTGTAGACTTGTTTAGATTCGATCTCTAATTTTGACCAACGACAAACCAGAGTTCAAATACGCATGCGTCAAATTTGTGGCTCTCAGCTGCTGCAACGATTGCTGCAACGTTGTTTCCCTAGTCAAACTGTTCCAGAAAAAAACAGAAATCGCCATTAGAGAATTTTGTTTATGTGTTATTTATTTATTTATGTATTTTTAAATAAGAAGAGGTGAAGTCTTCACTTTCTGAGTCTGAACTTTCACCATAGCTTAAAATTTTTAATACGAACACACGGTTTTCACTGTCTATTTGATTCTTATTTGAATCATTTTACTTTAGGTTACCAAATGGGACGTTGCTCGCTCAATTAAATTAAACAATATGAAGGTTAAAAGTTTAGAGATCTTAACTTCAAAATCATTTGACAGATTACACAGTAATTTAACATTTTTACATTTCATATAGCGTTTTAGTGATCTGTTAACAAAAATAAATAAATAAATAAATAACTTATGAAAACATGACAACTTATGAAAATCGACGTTTAAACTGAAAATAAACCTAAAAGTACAATTAATACCAGTGATTAAGGCCTGATAAAAAATCTGCCATGCTCTTTCCACTTATCGAGTCCAGAAGAAAGAAACAAAATTGACAACATTGGTAAGGTATCCGGATAGTATTCCAAGTTAGTACATATTTTTTTATTTTTACACTTTGGATATAGAAATTTTGTTTTCACAAAGAAAAAAAATAATTGAAAGGCGTTTGGCAAAATTTAATTATTCAGGGGAGCTTCGCAAACGAAACAAAAAAAAACAAAGTTTTATTTTATTTTATTTATTTATTTATTTATTTAGGGAACAGTTTAAAAAAGAAAGAGAATAAAATTTAGTTAAAAGAAAGTGTATTATTATAAAATGTTTCCAAAAGCTATCAAATGAGGACATTTTTATTTGATTCGTCATCTCACCCCCCCCCCCACAAAAAATAAATTAATTAAAATGTATGTTTAAAAACATTTAAAAAAAAGATTTATAAAAATATCGTTATAGAAAATCCATTAAAATCACTTGTGATATGACAAGCATTACCATTAAAAGAAATGAAAAAAGTTTGTTGAAGTGGAATTTTTAATATAATTCATTATAAATTTGTTTAATTTTACCATGCATCAATATGAATTTCTAATTACTTTAAAGATTTATTTAGTGTGGGGGGGGTCTTTTTTAAATAATTTTTTATGTCATATATACAGAGCTTTGTACAATTAGTTGTTAGTAGTTTACGAAAGTTATAATGAAATTCTTTTAGGCAAATAATTTCATCACCTGTAAATATTCTGACGTCTTTAGCACTGTTTTTGCATTTCAATGAGCTGTTCAATTGGGTGACATGACATGAAAGACAGAATTATGCATTAGAAACGAAAAAAAGATACTCTTTTCTTGACATATTCACTTTTAGCATTTCAAGTCTGAAGGATTTCTCTCGGAAAATTGCGTTAGTCTTTAAAATCGAATACTTTAAAGCCTCTATAATATGTACAGAAATAAATATTGCATAGTACTTATCAATAAAGAACAAAAAAGATTTTCGTAGTATTGATTTATGGTTAGTTCAAAACATATAAATAAAGATTAGACAACGAGAAAAGAGCACGGACTTATTTAAGATTTTGTAAAGCGAAATAAGTATAAAAATATTTTTTTTATTTTAATTATTTTAAACTTTGATATATTTTGACTCTTAATTATATTTCACGACTGTATAATTATACAGAGGGTGCATAGGAAATTCCTTTTAACTTGAAAATACTTGCGAACGGAGAGAGTTCCAGCAATGCAAGCGAGATACTCACAGTGGTGTAGTCAAGGTTATTCGGTGGTATACGTCTTATACACTTTGGATTTTTTAAGAAGCACCATATACACGCTGTTTCTAAAATAAAGCACTGACGTATATTGTACATGAACGTTCATGCCTCTAGCGTATAACCTCTGCTTATAGTGTATACCTTGTGATTTTTTAACGACTACAACATTATAGGACGGTACAGTAAAGTGATTAGGCCCGACCTAATTCAAACGACAACATCATCCCTGGTGGTGAAATTTGGAAGATGGCCATTGCAATTCGAAAACGGAAAGAGATAGAGTAAAATTTCTAATTAGAAAGTTTTAGAGCCTTAATTAATCATTGATTAATGAAACGCCATTTTGATCACAGGGATAATTTATATTGTCGCCAGTATACCCTAAAAAGTTTGAAATCGATTTGTGAAGATTTTACTCTGCATAATGACACCTCTTAAATGATCTTAAATGTTCACAATGCGCAGCTTCAGATTGTGATGTTTTAGTGTTCTATAATGTCTGCAAAACTTCACGGAATAAAAAAATGCAGAAATTAATTCTGAAATTTTCCCGATTTCGAGTTATCGATTAAAATATTCTCATGAAACTGTGTGTTTTCTGCCATAAATTAAATTTAAATACTTTAAGAAATTCCTTTTTTGCCGAATGAATATTTAATGTCCAATTTTTCCTGTCAATTTAATTCTTAAACTTATTCAATGGATCCCAAAAAATCTTCACACAGTTTTGTTATGGCAAATTTTATATTAATAAAATCCTTCTATTTCTATGCGAAATTTTTTACGATTTTTTTATGTCTCATCATGTAAGATAATAGCGTTGAACCATTTTAAATGTGGGACATATGTTTGTTAATAAACAGTATTTATTTGTTAGGTTTCCGTACTTAAAACCAAACCGTTATAAGATCACTCTTGTGTCTGTCTGTCACAGCCTTTGTAGTCGAAACCAATGGAACGTGAGAAGTTCAAATTAGGGAAGATCATAAAGGCTGTTGACCCACATGTTTACAGATTATTAAACATTCACAAATATATTTAGGAAAAATGTAGAAGTGCTTATTAAGTTATTTGAAAAAAAAATCTTTTCTTTATATATCACGTGCGTATATCGGGGTATCGGGTGAAAATTTTTGGAACGCTTAGCTCAAAAATGCATTTTTTTAAACTTTTGGTATTATATCGTCAGAGATCAATCCAAAAATACAGTCCAAAAATCTGTCACTCCCAATATATTTTATAATCTCTTTAAACAAAAATTATGAAAAAATTAGAGGTAGTAAACTTTAATTTAATCCTTGCAGAAAAACTATAGTGTTTACATTAAGTCACATAGTTTTTGGGAAAATATTATTTTTCCGTTACATAAAAATAATAGCAAAAGTATTGAGGAGCGATAGAGGTGCCTATAGTAGCATAAGTATAAAAGCTTTATTGATAATGATTTTAGAAAAAGAATCGAAGAACATAAATCAAAATACTGATCAAACAAGGACAGGTTGGATATATATAATAATGACAGTTTCCTTAAATTAAATGTACTAACGGTTTTGAAAACCTAGAAAAAAAACTTTTAAGAATATATTCGTGGTATGCAACGCCCAGTAGCTGTATACAGTCAATAAACGTTCAATTGTTAAAATCAGACTAATTTAATTTGACATATCACATAATATTATGGAATTCACGATTAGTTTGTGTTGGATGGTCATCTTAAAATGCATTTCGTGTCTTTAAAAGTTAATTAAAAACCAATGTTTAGAACGCGGACTCAGACGCTTTCAAACTTTTCGACCTCTTTTCGAAGCGTGCTAAGATAGATGCCAAGATTACAATTTCAACAAAAATTTTGTTTTATTTATACTGCAAAAGGAAAACATTGCTGTTACGCTCAATTTAGTTTTATGAAATGCAAATGCGGCTTAAATATGCATTACTATTACTGCCAACACCGAATTAAGTTCATCATAAGCAGATGAGAATAAAATAAAAAAAGAGTTATACAGAATAATAATTTTTGATAATATTTCTTCGTATTTCTTTGAACTTTTATTGTATTATCCAGTCATATTTTTCTATTATATATAAAGCTATACTCAATGCTACGTTGTATACGTTTTTACAAATCCTTTTTAATCTTTCATAAACGATTTTTTCTAATAATACATTTAACCATTCATACATTTATTGTAATAGAGAGTGACTATCACTCGCACTTGACCGTTTATTTTTTGTTTGTCATTAATGTTCTGTGTGTTTAACAGATCTAAATCCTTTACGATGCATTCTACGGATGTATCTTTGTTTCTATTTGATTTGAATGTACATATCCCTAGAAAGGCTCCCATTAGTCTCGTAGACGAAGTCCGTAACAGTTGATATTCATCTGTCTTCTTCAGAACAGAAAATCGGTCTTGCCACTCAGTACTTTCATTTGAATTCAGAAACTACCCTTAACAACATTGCTTCTTCCCGAAGTATTTGTGCACGTGTCGGTTTAGGTACAAAATTCATATTGCATACGAATGATTTGCAGTGCTGTTTGTATTTAATAATGAGACTTTTTTTGGTTTGTTTAGTTTCGTGGTGCCGTTATATGCGAAAATGTTTTCGTGAAGATAATTGTTAAAGTAGACCTCAAGCTATTTTAGAGCTACAATGCAAAAAAAATCTGTAAAGTTAATAAACTTTTTCTAGAAAACTGGTTTTCCGAAAACATTTTATGTAACGGTAACAGGCAAAAATTCATGTGATGATTGGAACCGGTGATTCATGTAGCTCCGTTATATGAATTTATGACCTCAAGCAATTTTTGAACTACAATGCAAAAAAAATCTGTAAAGTTAATAAACTTTTTCTAGAAAACTGTTATTCCGAAAACATTTTATGTAACGGTAACAGGCAAAAATTCATGTGATGATTAGAACCGGTGATTCATGTAGCTCAGTTATATGAATTTTTGACCTCAAGCTATTTTAGAACTACAATGCAAAAAAAAATCTGTAAAGTTAATAAACTTTTTCTAGAAAACTGGTATTCCGAAAACATTTTATGTAACGGTAACAGGCAAAAATTCATGTGATGATTACAACCGGTGATTCATGTAGCTCAGTTATATGAATTTTTGATCTCAAGCTATTTTAAAACTACAATGCAAAAAATAATCTGTAAAGTTAATAAACTTTTTCTAGAAAACTGGTATTCCAAAAACATTTTATGTAACGGTAGCAGGCAAAAATTCATGTGATGATTGGAACCGGTGATTCATGTAGCTCAGTTATATGAATTTTTGACCTCAAGCTATTTTAGAACTACAATGCAAAAAAAAAATCTGTAAAGTTAATAAACTTTTTCTAGAAAACTGGTATTCCGAAAACATTTTATGTAACGGTAACAGGCAAAAATTCATGTGATGATTGGAACCGGTGATTCATGTAGCGCAGTTATATGAATTTTTGATTTTACCTTTACATAACTGTATCTCTGAATCTGAAAATCTGATTAAAAATGAAGAAATCTAGGATATCAATACAGATGAAAAGGATCAATTATCCTTAACAATAAAGATGAAGTAAAACAATGCTTGAAAAATAAACTCTTCGAAATGAAAATATGAAGACAAATTTTGGATCTAAAATTTGAAAATTGCTTTCATATCAAACAAAAGTGAATGAGATGAAAATATTTTTTAAATATTTTGAGTTATGTGACAAGTTTATTATTATTCCGCTATTTTATACCCAAAAATGTGTGTTAGTCTTTTTTTTTTTTTTTTTTTTTTTTTTTTTTTTGCTCTCCATGGAAATCCAAACTTTAACCAAGAAAGTAGAAAACCGGAATAGAATTTTATAATTCCCAAAGAAAACCGCAGACAGATTGGGTCAGATGTGTGCCCAGCAAACACATAGCTATCGGTAAGCAATCGGACGATAGCCGCTTGCCACTGCCATCGGTATCGGACCGATGCCAGTTGCTGCTATCGGTTCCGTATCTTTTTTGATACGCCGCGCGAATGCCGCCCGATCCATGAGGCACGCAGCCGGTCCTGTATCGGCAAAATACTATGCCGATAGCTAACCACACGAATACCGGCTGAAGCCCGGCACAAGCAAATAAAAAAACTCTGGTGGCGCCATCTGTTAAACACTCTAGCAAGTATTTTGAGAGCCAATGGGCTTACTTCAGCGGGAACAGGAGGGATTTGATCGCGCAACCCCTAGCTCAGAAGGTGAACGCTTTAACCACTAGACAAGTCAGAGCTGGTTAGGGGAGGATTATGTGTGTTAATAAGGGTGTGGTTTTTCAGTAAGTGCTACGTGAATGGCAAGTGTTGTTGACGTAAATGACAGATTGGAAAATTGTAATATTAAAGTGTTTTTATTTTATTTTTTGTAATCATTTACTTGTAATTGTCTTATGCGCCTGATTTTAAAAATCCATTTAATATTTAAATTAATGAATTAGCAAATAATTAAAGCAAACGAATTGCTTTTCTTATAGATTTTAGAATCATTAAATAGTATATTTAAAAAATTAAAAATAATATTTTTTGTTCAGAAGTATTGTTAAATAAGTAAATTTTTTTATTAGAAACTATAACATAATTACATGCTTTGCGTTAATTTCTAAAGTGTATATTTTTAACTTAGAAAAATCTTATTTTAAATAATAATAAATTGGTAATAATTAACTTTTAAATAGAATAAAAAATTATGTTATGCCATTTGATGATTCAAAGTAGTATTTATATTTTAAACCTATGTTCCAATGTTATTTAGTTGATAATGAATATTTATTAAGTAAAAAATAAAATAAAAGTAACATATATATATATATATATATATAATTTTTTATACACATTTTTTTTAAAAATAGGAGATATTTCATGTTCCTTTTTATAAATTTAAAAATGCTTAAGTATGTGATATAATAAATGAATTTTAGAGGTTTTTCTGATGCAATTTTCTTTTTGGGAATTATAAAGTAATTAAATGTAATAATAAAGTAAATAATAAAGTAAAAAAAAATTAGGAAATATATATTTGTAACATAAAATAACTAATTTAATAAAAAATAAGTTGGTAATTAATCACTTTTAATTAGAAGGAGAATTCACGTTAAGTGATTTCATAATTTAATGCAGAATATTTTTTTAGCAATATTAATTCCGAATAATTGTTGCAATAATAATTTGTAAATCTTAAAATAAAATAGAAATACTATTTTTTTTTCGTTTGTGAGATAATATTTGGGAAAAAAATCTAATTTTTTATGTAAAAAAAAAATGGGTAGATTTCTTTTATATGTTTTACATTGAAAAATAATGTTAAGCACTTTTTAGTAATTATTTTTTTAAATAAAATAAGAAAGTGAGTTATTGCTTTTAAAGTGAATAGATAAATATAAAATAAATTCAATTACCTTACAAAGTATTTTTCTGTTTGTCTATGATTAAGCTCATAATAGTGATTAAAAATTTAAAGGAGAGAATTTAAAAATTATTTTGTGATTAAAATAATTGTAAGTCATTTTAAAAATTAATTCAAAAACAATATTTTTAAATAAATAAATATAGGTTATTTTTGACATATTTTCTGTTTCTCACTGACAGAATATTTAATGAAATACGTAAAATATACATTTCTTATCAAAAACTCAAACTCGAATAAAATTCAGAAAAAGAAAAAAAATCGGTTAAGACTAAATATTCTGAATTCGGACCGATGTTGGCAAATCTGATCGGTCCACTATCAGAACTCAGATACCGGTCCTGTGTCACTTGCCGGTATAAGTCGCTTGCCGATATATAACCAAGTGTGGACCGATTACCGTAACCGGCTGCCAAAATAGCAGTTACTTAAGTTTTAGCTGCCAATCTGCTACCGACACTTCACCGACATTGCCGGCTCCGGTCCGATCGTATGCCGGAAGTTATGTGCTTGCTGGGTGGTAACATGTCATGTAGAAAAAAAAAACTCGCCGATAACCTCTTTGTGTGTTTTAAGGTATTTTCTCAATTTATTTTCAATTTATTGAATACACGTGTTCTATAAATGCATAATAGGACTGAAAAATATGATAAATCAGTATCCATAAAAAAATTCATGAAAGAGAAAAATAACGATTTTCATCCTTTATAGATAAAGATTCATTAAACTTTTCCCTATCAACAAAGACAATTATAATTGAATTTTTGATATTGGATATAAATTTTCAATAATCCAGACAATCTGAACGTAAAAGCTGGAAATGCCTCATAATATTTGTGCTGAATTTTTGTCTCTCGTATTCAGAGCGATGTGTGGTAAGAATGACACCATGTATGTCCAACCGTGGATAAGAAAAAAAAAATCACATGTTCTTGCTTCCGTAAAAATCGAGAGTGATAAAGTCATTTGCAGATTGTACAATTTTAGACAAAATTGCTTTTAAAATTGATTTTAAGCACTTCTACGCATATTTCGTCCCGGAGACGAATGTTAATCATTCCTGAAAGATTTCCAAAATGTTATTCTATGGTAAAATGTATACTTTGCGATCATTTAAAATTTTTAATAAATTTATATTTTTTTATTTATGTCTAAAGCAGTAAACGGTGTGTTATTTATTATTCATACTTCATTGTAACTGAGTTCTAAAGTAAAATATATCCTTCTTCTTTCGGATATGTAATTTTAGTATATAACTGTGTTAATTATATCGGTGTATTCTAAACAAAAATATTTTTTCCTGTAACATCACATTAGTTTTGTTTCATTATTCTTAAACATTTTATGAATAAACTTTAAGATTTTTATTTTTAATGGATAAAATTTTTTAAAGATATTTAGAAAAAAATACTTGTTAAGACTTATATTTTTCTAAATGTATTTATTTTAGATAAAAATTACATTAAGAAAAATATATTTCAAGCGGCTTTGTAATTTATCTGCACTTAATTTAACTTACAGGAAATTAAAGTAGAAATCAAATTAAAAGAATAAAGCAGAATTCCAAATTGCGTATTTTTCAACATAGAAAATGTGATTGATTTATCTTGTATTACAAGAAAATCTGTCAATTATTATACTATCTCTGACAATTGTCGCGAATTAGATTAATATTTATAATTGCTTTAGTGTCCGCACTTTCATGGTGACTCCATGGTCGTGGTTTTATTTTTCGCAGATGCTCACGAGCAATGATAAAAAAGAGTAGTAGAATTTATTCTGGAATAAAGTTTGTGTTAAGTTTTAAGTGAAATGTTTTTGAAGCTTCATTTTTTTTTTGTAAGATATTTAAATTATTTTTCACACGTAAAACGACGATGTCTATATTATCGGGTAGATTTTATAGCTTCGATTTCGCATTGTTTGCGTTATGTGGCGTCCGAACTAATAGGTACGTGTGAAAAGTAACTGTTTTTTATTTGTTATCAGAAGTTGTCATTGAGAAAAAATGGATGCTTTGAAAATCAAAAGAACTCCTCTTAGATCTGGATTTACGAAAACTTACAATGCTTTAAATGAAGCTTTAAACGACGCAACTCCAGATACTAATTTAATAGAGAATTTAATGTGTCAACTGGCAGATAAAAGCACAAGATTGCGAGCTGTAGATGAAGAAATTTTGAATTTTATGTTGACAGAGAAAGTTATAGAAAAAGATTATTCTAAAGAATTTGAAGCTTGCGAAGAGTATACAGAAAAATTTATTGCTATAAAGCAAAAAGTAAAGACATTTTTGGTGAAGCCTATCGAAGAACAACTCCGATCGCAGAATTATACGGATGTTGAAAGAACACTGTCGCGACCACTTCGCTTACCAGAAATAAGTTTACAGCCGTTTGATGGCGATGCAAGATTATGGTTAACCTTTTGGAATTCATTCAGTAAAATTCATGAAGACACCACTTTAGATGACCATTTGAAATTTGTTTATCTTTTACAGGCGATAACGCCGAAATCCAAAGCAGCACAGATAGTAAATAGTTATCCGGTTTCAGCTGATAATTATCCAAAAGTAATTCTACATCTGAAAGAAAGGTTTGGCAGAGAAGATACACTTATTGAGATATATGTTAGAGATCTTCTTCAATTAGTTTTAAATAATAATCAATCATCAAGCAAGAATTTCAATTTATCGTCGTTATATGATAATCTAGAGACAAAACTTAGGTCTCTAGAATCATTAGGTGTCACAGAAGAAAAGTATGCCAGCATACTTTTCCCACTTGTAGAATCTTGTCTACCTCATGATGTCCTTAAAATCTGGGAAAGACAGCGTGAGAAGACTGCTCAAGGTAAGAATCAATTAAATTCTATCCTTGATTTTTTGAAAAATGAAGTTATTGCGGAAGAGCGGGTTCTTTTGGCTCATTCCAATCTTGGTTATGAAAACCCAAAGAAATATCATAAATGTAATAATGAATATAATTCAATGCCAACTGCCACAGATTTATTTATAAATAATAAGTCTAATAAGAATTTAGTTAAAAAACGTGAAGATTTATGTATATTTTGTGACAAGTGTCACTTATCAGAAAAATGTTTTAAAGCTAGTTCGCTTTCTTTTGATGAGAAACGTAACTTAATTTTGAAGAAAAAAGCTTGCTTTGTTTGCCTGAAAAAAACCCACATTTCACGCAATTGTAACTCTAAAATTAAATGTTCGAATTGTGGTAAAAGACATTTTTCAATATTATGTCAAAATGTTTTAAATGAAGGTGGTAATGTGTCGTTAGAAAGTCATAAACATGAATCAGGGAGTAGTGACACTGTTTTAACTACTCAAGCTTCGGATCCTACTGTGTTACTCCAAACTTTGAGTGTCCGTGTAAAGCACAATGGAAAAGAGAAAATCGTGCGTGGAGTTATTGACACAGGATCCGAACGTTCCTATTTATCACGAGATGTAATTAAATATTTGAATTATAAAAGTATTGGTGAAATTAAATTAATTCACACATTATTTGGTAATATTGAAACAAGTGAAACAAAGCATAATAAGTATCGAATTCACTTAAGTAGCCTAGACAATAGTTATAAATGTGATATGCATGTTTTAGATGTTCCTGTTATTTGTTCTAAAATACGAAAAGTGCCAACTGGGCCTTGGTTATCAGAATTAAATAAATGTGGCATTAAAATTTCTGATGTTGAAAATAGTTCATGTGAAACCGAAAATGAAATTAAATTATTGATTGGTTCTGATGTGGCCGGAAAATTACTCACCGGAAATATTAAAGTTTTAGAAAGTGGTCCGGTTGCGGTAAAAACCCATTTGGGATGGACTCTAATGGGAAAAATTCCAAGTATTAAATCAGAAACAAATAAGGCTGCTATGATTATTTCATCACTTTGGAACAATTGTTCCGTTGCTGATTTGTGGAAGCTGGATATTATGGGTATAACGGATCCAGTTGAATCCAAAACTAAATCTGAAATTCATGAAGAAACTATGCAGCATTTTAAGAGTAATATAAGAATAGATTCAGAAGGGAGATACGAAGTAGCATTGCCATGGGTGCTAGATAAAGCTTGCTTACCTAACAATAGAGAATTGGCCGAAAAGCGACTTGCTACAACGAGGGAAAAGTTAATTAATTTAAATAAAATTGAGGTATATAGCGAAGTATTTGATTCGTGGATAAATGCAGGAATAATTGAAAGGGTGGTTGATAATAAAGAAACTAAAGTACATTATTTGCCACACAGACCTGTATTTAAAGAATCGAGTGAAACTACTAAAGTTAGACCAGTTTTTGACGCTTCGGCTCATGTTAAAGGTTCCCCTTCTCTAAATGATTGCCTAGATAAGGGATTAAATTTGATTGAAATGATTCCTTCTATATTGCATCGGTTTCGGAAATATCCTGTTGGTGCAATATCTGATATAGAAAAGGAATTTTTAAAAAATAGTATTAAAGAAGATGATAGAGATTATTTGAGTTTTCTATGGGAAACATTCGTTTTGAATCGCGAAGAAGAAATCAGATCCCTAACTCAAAAGAACCAATGGCGACACATTGCAGGAAAATTTAATCCGGCAGATATCCCTTCCAGAGGTTGTTCGATTGGGCAATTTTTACAACTAAGATGGTGGGAGGGACCGGATTGGTTGGCTCAACCTGAATATACTTGGCCTCAAAGTGCCGAAATTCCCGATGAAGAAATTATTAACTCTGAAAAACGGAAAAGTGTCATTTCAGCAATGAACAAGAACACAGAATCTAGTGATTGGTATTATCGACGGTTTTCATCTTTTAAGAAAATTATAAGATTGATCGCCTGGATTTTAAGATTCTTAAACAATTTAAGAAATCCTAATTCAAAAGAAGTTTCTGAACTTACGTGTTTGGAATTAGAACAAGCCGAAAGAAAATTGATAATTTTGATTCAGAAAGACAGATTCAACGAGAAGAATAATCAGAAGATACATAGCTTAAGACCAATCCTAGATGAAAATGGTATTATAAGAGTGAAAACGCAAGTTATTTATAGAGAAGATGGCCACCCAAGAGTTGCACGATTAAAAACTGAAAATGGTGAACTTTTGCGACATGTCCAAAAACTGTACAATTTAGAGATTCCAAAAGAACTTTCTAGTGATCCAGTATTAAGAACGAGAAGTGGCAGAATAGTAACTGTCCCAAAACGTTATTAACTTTAAATACTGTTTCAACAAAAAACTTTATTCTTATTTTTTAGTATATTTCATAGTGTTAATTTGAATTTGTAATAATATGTTTAATTTTATTTGAATTTTGCAGAAGAAAATGTTTATTTACCTGTTTTGAGAAATGTAATATTGTAAGAATTGTATCTTATCACTGTAATGTAAGTATTAGTCATATTTTATTTTATATTTTATTGTACCCATTGTTGAGTTTAACTGTCGAAAACTCAAGGTGGGAGAATGTCGCGAATTAGATTAATATTTATAATTGCTTTAGTGTCCGCACTTTCATGGTGACTCCATGGTCGTGGTTTTATTTTTCGCAGATGCTCACGAGCAATGATAAAAAAGAGTAGTAGAATTTATTCTGGAATAAAGTTTGTGTTAAGTTTTAAGTGAAATGTTTTTGAAGCTTCATTTTTTTTTGTAAGATATTTAAATTATTTTTCACACGTAAAACGACGATGTCTATATTATCGGGTAGATTTTATAGCTTCGATTTCGCATTGTTTGCGTTAACAATAAAGTTCGGTGAATAGTCCTGTAGCATTGATGTGGATGAAATATTAATGAAAGTTACCATACCATCCTTCAAAATAGTCCTCTCCTATAACTATGCACCGCTGAGACCTGTTATACATACCCTGGGATATTCGCATTATTTGGGATGGAGTTCAAAAACTTCGTCACGTTTCGTACACGTTTCGTCACGTCATCAATATAGTCAAAACTCTTTCCAAGAGAGTTTGAGTTGTGAAAATAGGCAGAAGTCTGGAGGATTGAGATCTGGCGAGTATGGTAGGTGATCAATTTGCAACATCCCTCATAATTTTTTTTCGGTGTCTTACAAAGCTTAAAACCAAACTTTAAACTGATCTTTTATTCGTTCATTTTGCTGTTCTCACTTAAGAACTAACACACTGAACAAGCTCTTAGTAAAGCACGTCTTACACAGAACATAAACGACGCTCAACTGAACAAAGGTGGGGGAAGATGGTCTAAACTTGCCTCTATGAAGGTGCAGCGTTTTGTTTCCCCAGTGTTGCCAGATCGATCTTTCTGAATTCATTCACGGAACTTTATTTTTTTAGGTAGTATATGTTGCACTTCTACAGATAGGCTGAAACCTTTATATAATGAGATGAGGAAATAGTAGATTACTTTTTTGGCAAATACTTTGTTTATTTCTGAAGAAATTGAATATTTAAAACTAGTTGGATGTGCCAATCCTGAAATTTTCCTCAATGCCATACGTAAATTTTAATATTTCATAAAAAAGTTAACACATGTTAATGCTTTAATAATTTAATTCAATAATGTACCAACTTACATTTTCATCTTAAATTTCTGCTTTAGTCAATTAATCAGAGTAGAAACGAGTTTCAGTCTCTGCACAAGCCAATGGACAATAGAATGATACGCAATTTTTTTTTCAATTTCAGGGAGGACCTTCTTGCCATACCGAAAAAAATTAAGACTCAAAAATTTTAGTTCACTTCTATGCATAACTTCATACACTTTTTGCAATCAAGGAAATAATGAAAACTTTACAGACACCGTGACTATCGCCTTCCAGTGGACTTTTTTTTAAATTCAAGGCGGACCTATTAGTCATAGTCAAACACTTACACAAAATATTTGACTTAATTCGGTGCATAAATTCATACACTTTTCGTCGGTACAATATTGAAAATGACACAAAAACGCTATTGCAATGCCCTCTTCCGGCGGATTTTTTTTCAAATTCAAAGTGGACCAACTAGCCAAAGCCAAACATTTACACAAAAAAATGGTTCAATTCTATGTATAATTTAATGCACTTTTACGGAATACAATATTGCAAATGGCACAAAAATCCCTATTGCAATGCTCCTTTCCGGCGGATTTTTCTCAAATTCATGGTGGACCAACTAGCCATTACCATACACATACACAAAACATTTGATTCATTTTGATGCATAACTTCTTACACTTTTAATCGGTACAATACTGAAAATGGGACAAAAATTGTTATTTAAGGCCCCCTTCCGGCGGAATATTTCAAAACTGACGGATGACTTGCTTGCCACAGCCAAAAACATTTACAAAAAATTTGGTTCAATTCCATGCATATCTTCATATACTTTTTGATTGTAGAATGGCGACTTACGGACAAATACACAGACACACGAACAGACAGACATTTTGTATAAACATGTTTTATAGAATTTTTGACCCCTAAAACATGTAAATCCGTCGAAAAAAAAAATTGATTACAATACTTTCTTCTATTGAAGATAGAAGAAAATGATAACGTCTTGAAACACATTGAATGTTTATAACCATCTTACTGTTTATAGAATTTATTGAAAAAAAAACATATTATAGATGTTTTTTCACGTTTGTTATGTCGAAAATCTAATTTAATATTTACAACTTATTCAGCTGCTTATACTTGTTAAAAAATAATAATCTATTTACGTTATAATCTAACAGTATTTATACTTTTTGTTTCTGTGTACTGGAAAGTAAAGTTAATGCCATATAAATAAAAAATACCATTTAAATTTATTGTTATCTTAACATATTTAATTTATTACAAATAACGCTATCCAAAAACTTTTTGATTATCATACTTGTATACTTTTAAAATCACTATAGCAATTAAATAAATAAAAATAACTATTCACCCTGAAATAAACTAAATTTCTGAAAAGAAAAAAAAAGTTTTTAATTACCGAGTAAGAAAACAACAGATTAACTTTCGATTTTGCGATTCATTTTGTTTTGCAAAAGAATAATATTTTTTTATAATCCAATTGCTCAAACTTGACAAACAAAAGACTGATTTATTTTTGAGATCTTCGGAAAATGTCTATAAATCAGAAACTTCAAACAGAAAAGCACGCAATACTCAGTTTGTGAATACATTAAGAAAGAAACCTTTTGACACATTTTTTTTCTAATTTATCTAATATGAATCATGAAATAAAATGTTTTATTAGAATAATTTATTTTTTTGCTTCAAAAATTGCGCAAAATGTGCAAAAATTTAAAAGATATACTCTTTAACGACTTGACTGATAAATATTTTTGAAAAAAAAATTTAAATAATGCCTATTTACAGCATTTACAGCATTGCAGATTTTTTACAGCATTTTTAATATTTTATCAGCGGATTTTTAGAACAGAATTTATTGTCCATTTGAATCAGAAAAATGTTTGGATTTAACAATGTAAAATTTACAATGAAAATTTACAGATGAGAATAATAAATCATGATCGAAATATGGCTGCCCACATATTTCGATCATACGGGCAAACCATAGCATGCTAAAAACACGTTACCCATATGAGGTACGGACAAATCAGGGAAGCAGTTAACACAAAACACACTGGATTTAATTTTTTAAGTATAAAATTAGTCATAAAACATACACAAAATACATACACAAAAAACATACACAATACAAAAAATATCACAATCTTATACATTAAGCTCTTGATTCCTATGACGTAAGCAGCGTACGTCATGATATTTCGGTCATTCACATGAATGACGTACGCAGCAGACATTCTAATATCTGGCTAGTTTTTCGATTAGACATTCCAAATTCATGCCACAGAATTTTAACTCTTACCTTTGAACTTTTAATAAGCAATTTATCATTTTTCCAACTAAGTGTGGTACTAACAGAGTTTAAAAATGACTAAGCGAGGAATCGGACCCTAAGTACTCGGAATAGCGTTTCAAGTTCTTTACCATTTAAACTAAGAGGACGATGCTCAGCTTAGCATTTCTCACTCACATATGTTGGTAAGGTTGTAACATGGAACCATTAAGTAAGAAGAACTGATATATCCTTAAAATTGTGAAGCTTCAACTTACCCACTTTCGCAAGATTTTATTACCACAACGGTAAATTTCCACCAGTAACATTAGGTACAGAATTTTTCTTCAATCAAACGCCTCATTAAAGATAAATTTAAATCAAAAATAATGACAAAAACTGATATCCATTTTTATTTGTGGTAGTCTATTTCGGCAATATAGGTTTCTTTACGTTGTGACAACCAAGACAGTCTCCTACCACTTTCAGTACATAGATTATAATACCTGGATAAATCGGCACCAGTTAAGAAGAAATAGAAATATTTCACCATATTTGTGAGAGAAATTTCCTACGAATAAAGTGCTAAAATATGACGAAATATTGTGTTCAAGTTTAATGGTGGAAGTTTTTCCCGGCGATAATCAGAAACTGTTGATCCGATTAAAAGAAAAAACTGTCATCTTGCAACCACCTCGTCAGTTACTTCACTCGCAAGTGATATACAATACTACGATTTATCATCTTTATTCTTTATAACATGGATTGTAACTGCAGCACAAGATGTAAATGTCTTCATGGGCACGCAAACCTGTGGCGTAATATGAGACAGAAACAAATCCAACTTTCGTGACACTAAGCATAGAATCAACAGAGTGAAAAATGTCCAAACCTCGTAGCTTAAATGGTAATGCACTAGAATGCTATTCCAGGGACTCCAGGTTCAATTTCTGTCTTGGACATATTTCGCTCTGTTGGTTCTATGCTTAGTTGATAAATCACTTATTAAGTTTTCAATAATTTCAAGCTTAATTTCACTGATGAAAATTAAGCGAAATATTAATTAAAATTGTATAGTTCACTATTACTTTATAAAATAATTCATTATCCATAAATAAAAGAAAAGAAAATTACCAATAATTATTTATTGGTGTGAACTCAAATTTTCTAGAAAAAAAATCTGCCATATGGATAACACTGGTAACTAGTTTCAAAAATCTCCTAACAGTTCTAGAACGCGAGGGGTTAAAATCAGCAATAGGAGAGTAATATTTCTCCATCTTAAATAAAGTGTAATCACCTGGGCAACATATTTTTTTTACTATCATGGCATATCATTGAATGAAATTATAGGATAGAACTTAGCAGAAAAAATAAGTCTTTTATTAATACATTTTTAAATGGGCTTGTAATTATGTAAGTTCATAGAATCTATAGTCATCGTTCAGCTCGACTGCTTTTCCGTCCACATATAACATAACAAAAAGTGCCATACCGAAATTTTAAATATATATTTTTCTTGATACACTAAAAAAATGTGCCACTGGCATCTAGAAAATAAGTTGTGGCTCTAGAAAAATTAGTTTCATGTCATCCTTATGAATTCTAGTTTCCTTTGCTAGCGTGTTCTAGTCAATATTCTGATTGAGTAGACTAGAGTTTTTTTGTTCCCAGAACTAGAAAAAAACGGGCTTTGAGCTTGATTTTCAAAATGTCTAATTTTCATGCAATAACTTCTGTCCTTAACTGTCCCTAACTTTCATAAATCAGAATTTCTAGTTCCCTGAAATTCTAAGATAAATATTAGAACTAGAATTTAAAGACACATTAACTACAAAATATAATATCATGAAGCAGAAAGCATGGTTTATAACTGGTAATGTTAAAAATTAAAACTGTTAAAAATTCGATTTCACACATTTATTTGAAAATTATGTTTTTGTTATTTCTTGCCTTTAAAAATTGCATATTTTACAAGTTATTGTTACTAAAGAAACATTTCTGTTTAACTCTTGAAATAAATAAATTTATATAAAAATAATATCCTGTTCTACACAATATTTTTTGTATTCTTTAAACTATAGAGAGACTGAGTGAAATTAATTTATCTCATTTAATTTCTATCATTATACGTATTACGAGTTCTATGTCACTGGTGATTCTGTCAGCTACACAACAATTCGAAAAAGAGTGATAGACAAATAGAGAATTCGATATTATGTTTTATGCGTTTTAATAGCACGATAAAATTTAGTCTAAAATATATATAAAGTTCTTTGTAATACAATAAACGCACGTTAATTAAAACAATGGATTTCGGTCTTTGAGAATTTCCCCGTAAAAAATTAAATCACTCAATCATCTTGAATTCATATTTATTGGAACACATAAATTATGTGAAGTTATACCAGCAGTTACCTTGGCACACATCGAATTCTCCCAACATCGTGAACTAAGTTACCTCATTCCATCTTACAATTTATCGAGAAAAATTTAACGGGCGTTCTATCAGTTCAAGAGACAGATGCATTATGAATGATCCGAAAACCTAGAATGAAACTCCAATACTCACACGAGAAAACTAGCCCCTCCTCAGTCTGCGTCAGTAAATTACAAATCCATTTAGGATTAATTTTGATGCTACGCGTCAGAAATCATCACCTGTGATTGGTGTACGAGGCGTGGCCTTCCCGTAAGAACTCCATACTGTCTCGCAAATAAACTAACCTGCTAACATCCGCGCATTAACAGAGAGCAGACGATCTTAATAAAAAATAAAATTAAAATCTCGATAATATTATAAAAAGGAAAAATATTACGAAATCGTGTCCCGCGAGAAACATGCAATATATTATTAATAAGTTTAATAAATTAAGAAAAAGAACTTTAGCTGTTAAAATATTAATACATTACGAAACTAAGATTAAAAATATGTTCCACAAATTTAGAATTAACAGCTCAGAGAGGGCAAAATGGCGCAATTTTTTTTATTTTATTACAAATACTCCCTCCCAAAAAGACTGGTGAAAATGTAGGTCTGAGAACTGCAAGTTCCCTGAAAGGGAGATATGCACCCTTAGATCACGAAGTTGTTGATAAAAGTAATAATAATGAGATACTAAATTAAACAAATTTCACAACTCTAAAAAAATGTAATGCATGCATTGAATTAAGTATTAAAAGGTGTGCTATTACATGCTTTTACAGTATCAAAATATATGTATATATATATATTTATTACATGAAATTTAGATTTAAGCATTAGCACATCAAACACGCAATTCTTTTGTAAATCAACCGTATAAATTATTTTATGATCTACATATTAGTTTTTATAATTTTTATGTCACATTTTTTTAAAATCATAACAATAAAACTTCAAATGCATTTTTATCGTAAACTTTCTGCCAATAAAATTAAAGCAGATTTTGAATTGGTTAATCTTTTAATTCTAAAATCATTATTTGAAATATTTGCATATCCAAAAATGTGTTTGACAAATAACATGCTGGAGATTAAAGAAATCAAACCATATCATAATATAATAAAACCAGAAATTAACACTTTTAATTTCACAATTTCACGATTTAAATTCCACTTTTTATGCAATGATATCTACTCACGAACAACCTCACCTTTAAATCTACCAGGAGCGAAAATGGCTTACTTATACATCTGAATAATTCTCTTTCATTAATTATTTAAGAAACATATCACGATATCAGCGATTAAAAAAGGAATCGTTAAACTTTCGGAAGTACTCTTCTTGAACTTTCACATACAAATGGACAAAAATGTACCCAGGTGTTAGCCATTAATTTTTTTAAGCGGATATATATAAAATTTTCGTAATTAAACTGCTACAAATGCAACAAAAATACTCTGCTTCATTTGTTCTATTGTTCTTTTTTTTTTCAATTATTTGGTCCCTGAAAGTAATTATAAAAATTTCACAAAGAAGCAAAACTGCAAGTGCATTTATTTTTACCAGACACATTTTTTATCTATCATGAACTATGAGATTAATGTAGCTTTTGCAATAGATTATTATTCAATTTCTAACATAAGTTAGTTACTTCAATTTAAAAAAAATCTTTTGTACATCGTAGAATTATTTAAATTTCATCATACCTGTATAATGTATTGTAAAAACATATTATTAACAATCAATATATAAAGTAATTTTCTTGCATGAAATAAATTATTTGTACATGAATAAAATTTTTAAGCTTTCGGAACTAATTATGGCTTATTGACAGCTTTATACATATACATATATGTATATATATATATATGCACATATGCAGGGTCTATCTAAAATCTTCGGCAAAACTTTAAGGGGTGATAGTACACATCAAGACAATCAATATCAAATAGGAAACTAAGGATCCAAAACGTCTTCCGAAGGAGATAGGCGCCATTAAAGTTAGTGTCCAAAGTTTCAAATAATTATAAAAAAAAAACTGAAAAATTGGTCGATTCGTTTGCGGTCTTCACTAAAACTATTCTTTATGTAAGTATTGTCTTGAAAATAAATTACAAAGAAAAATTTTAAAAACGCCAATAGAGGGCGCATTAGACTTTGGAGCAACGAACATCTATTTTTTTACCATTATGTTTTGCATCTCATTATTTTTTTAGAAACTTAGACATAAACTTAAATTTTGAACTCAAAATCTGAATCGTTGGGTTTGGTTAAGTAGTGAAAACTGAACTGTGTTCAAAGGGGAGAGGGAGGTTCAAATTTCAAATGATTATAAAAAAACGGAAAAATTGATTGATTCGTTTGCGGTTTTCGCTAAAACTATTCTTTATATCAGTATTTCTTTAAAAATAAATTATAAAGATAAATTTCAAAAAATTTCGTTAGAGGGCGCTTTAGACTTTGGAGTAACGGATAACTGTCTTTTAGCGTTATTTTTTGCACCTCATTAATTTTTTTAGAAGATTTTTTTTTTTTTTTTTACTTAAATTTTGAGCTAAATTCTGAATCATTGGGAGATGTTAAGTAATGCAAACTAAACTGTGTCCAAGGGCGGAGAGGAGGGTTAAATTTCAACTCCTGAACACAGTTCAGTTTGCGCTTCTTAATCCCTCCCAATTATTCCGAATTTGAGCTCAAAATTTAAGTCTAAACTTTTGCAAGCATTTAATTAGATACAAAAAATAAGTTTAAAAATAGTTGCTGGTTGCTCTAAAGTTTAAGGCGCCCTCTAATAGAGTTTTTTGAAATGTATATTTAAATTTTATTTTTAATGAAATACTGACATAAAGAATAGTTTTAGTGAAAACCGCAAACGAATCGACTAATTTTTCCGTTTTTTATAATCATTTGACAGTTCCGTTTGCGCTACTTAACCACTCCCGACGATTCAGATTTTGATCTCAAAATTTAAGTTTATGTCTAAGATTCGAAAATAAATTAATGAGTTGCAAAAAATAACGGTAAAAAATAGTTGTTCATTACTCTAAAGTCTAAAGCGCCCTCTATCGGCATTTTTTGAAATCTTTCTTTATAATTTATTCTTAAGACAATACTTACATAACGAATTGTTTTAGTGAAAACCGGAAATGAATCTGTCTTTTTTCCGTTTATTATGAATATTTGAAATTTTAGACCCTAAATTTTAATGGCGGCTATCTCCTTCGGAAAACGTTTAGGACCCTTAGTTTCCCATTTAATATTGTTTGCCTTGATGTGTACTATCACCCCTTAAATTTTTTGCCCAAGAGTTTAGATACATCCTGTATATTAAATTTGCTATCATTCTCCTTAGGAATGTCTGTAAACATCATGCTGAAAAGGAAAATATGAAAGGCTTTTACTTTCTTTCTTCTTTTTCTTCTTCTTCTTCTTTTTTGTAACTTTTTTGTCTAGGGAATAAATAGCCTTAAATAATTATTTAGCTGGCCTTAAACCTCATAAAATTTTCATTGTGTTGCGATGCTACATTTTGTCAGTTTGTGGAGACAGAATCAATAACCCGATATTACAGAACATAGTTTTCATGAGTATATTTTTAATGCAGACTTACATATTCAGAGAGAATTGTTAGTGGAGTTTATATAAAAAAATAATAATACATATTTCTTACTTCGAAATAAGCTAATGAAAGCTTATATGTTAAAAATCACATAAAAGAGTTATATACAATTTCTATACATTTTTTACAAACGAAAGCTAAAAATTCATTAATTGTTGTTACAAAAGTGCAGATAAACTTTATTATTATCGCCATATTAGAACCAAGAAAGTTTGATAGAAATAACTTTTTTATTATTTATTCTTTTATTTATTTATTTTGCAAAGGTGTGTGTGTGGTGTGGGGGGGGGGGGTAAGATTACAAGTAACTCAATAGTACGTTACATTATTTGTTATTATTATTATTATGAGTATGCCAAAAAATGCAGACTTAAATATTTAGAGAGGATTGCTGGTGGAATTTATATTAAAAAAATAATAGATATTTATTTTTTATCGAAATAACAAAAAATGTACCCAGTTTGAAATTATATATCATTTGAGACTTCTGCTTTGAAAGTGTCTACTACTTAAATTAGATAAAAGCATATTCAAAATTTGAAGTTGATTTTTTTCAGTGAAATTTCTAAAGAACATTCACTTGTGTATAATTAAAATAAAGTTAAAGATCTTTTCATACAAACACATGCATATCTAATTAAATATTCACACTAGGAACACAATTTGATCACATTTATTTTTAGTTTTTCGTCTTTATTTGCTCTGAAAAAGAAATTTTTAATCAAGAATAATTTCTAGATGCCTGTATTTTTTTTTCTGTTTTGAGCCATTTTTTACATAATTATTATTATATTACTTCAATGAGAAAACAGAGATATTTTTTTTCATATGTTTTTTGTATTCTTTCAATTATACTTATTCTGCCGGTTGCTTTAAGAAGCAAAATACTCTGATTAATATTCCGGAGAAATACAAATAAACAAACAAATATAATTTATTAAAAGTTGAAATATCATGAATTATAACAAAATGTATGTGCGAAGAGATTATCTTATATTTAAAAAAAAATACAGAACTATAAGTATATTTTATAACTATGTTTTTTATGTTAAAAAATATCAGAAATGAGTAAATGTTTAAACAGAAATGATCAAACACATTTTTAATATTTGTTTAAATATAACATCTTCAATACTTATACAGATAATATATTTCAGGGTTCGAGCACTTCAAGGACTTCCAAGCAACTTTCACCAGAATTTTTATAAACTAATAGTTATCTTCCTTAATGATAAATAAAATAAAAATACAATTACTTTTAGATATACTAACATGTACGTTATGAAAATTCTGGCACGAAAACACTTAAAATTCAACGAGTTTCTCGGTGCGTACGAACCCTGTATTTTAAATAATAACGTTTTTCAGTAAATCTGTTTATTAATTGTACATACGTGTATATTTTAACAACATTTTGAAGGAATAGTTTAAAGATATTTATTGCTAATTTTAACTTTAATAATTATGCGTTTGATGGACGTATCTTGTAAACAAACTGGTGAAAAATCAAGAGTAGATAACTTCAACTTCCTTATGTGATTTATTCATCCGGAGCAGGTTGGAAGATTCTTTAAGAGGCCACTTGACTCGTTGAAAAAGACCTGTATTATAAGGTCAAATTTGTGGGGGCGTTATTTTCAAATATCCAAATATCTCGCTCAAATTTTAATATTTTAACATGATTTTATTTACATAGCATACCTGAGGATAATATACAATCGTGCCAGTTTTTACTTTATGGATTTTGGTTACATATATTTTTAATTTTATGTATGTTTCTATTTCACAACGGGTTTCAAAGAGTTCTAAAAGTTAAAGTAATTAAAAAAAAAGATCCGAAACCAAAATCGAAAAAGTAGAATCTAGCTCAGTTGTAGATTGTCCTCAACTATAATATGCAAAAAAATCATGTGAAAATATTAAAATATGAATAAAATATTTTAAAATAACGCATAATCTTTACATTATCATCCGGGAATTTTTCAGCGAGTCGAGAGACTTCTTAAATGCTGGGGTTGCAGCGTCCCTTAAATTTTCGCACTTTTCTACCACAATTTTAAAATGAAAATATTTATCGTAAAATTTCAATGTAAATATTAAAGAAATCTGATACGAATATTTTTTATTAAAATACTGGTAGAAAAGTACGAAAATTTTAGTGACGCTGCGACTCCTGTAAATGGAAATCCTAACCTATTTAGCTGTTTTTATTTGAGAGACGGACGTTATTTTCAAAATTAACTTGTCAGTCGTGCACGTCAAAACTCATATTATTAGGTTAACCGGAACGTTCTGTCGTATAATGTTATTTCACGCCTACATTTTAAAAATTCAGATTTCTTCATAGGCTCCACTTTTTTGAAATAGTGAAAGTCTCATTGTTTTCACCTTAATGTGAAATGTGAAACTACAGGAATTATACTATATCAAAAAAGTGGTGCAAATAAAGAAATATGAATTTTTGAAATGTAGATGTGAAATAACATTATCATAGAACTTTGCAGTTGATCTCATATTTCACATTTTGTTATGTTATGTCTCTACTAAATAAAATAAATACCCTTGCATTTTAACATCTTTTCATCAAAATTTCCATGAAATGTAGAATAGAGTTATTCTTGGAAGAGATGGTCACAGAGGAGAGAGGGCCAGTCTAAGTAGTCCAAAAACTTGATCATAAATTACGTTATATATTTGTTTGTAAGAAATAATTCAACGTGTTGTCTCACTGTGACATGCAGTTGTGTCTTTCAGTTGTAAAAGTAAAATGTAATTTTATTGTTCATTTAATTTAGTGAATCGATATTTTAGTTGATTTAGGACACATGACCATAGGGTATTTGAATGTTTTGTAGCACATAAGTTACTTTTTTTTTACTATAAGCACTTTTAAGGGACATATAAAATCCAATCTTTGGCTTTACGTTTAAAACAAAGACATACAATAGCAGAGTGTAAATTTTAATTGGTTAGCAATCTGTCCATCAAATTTAGGATAGATCGTCTCATCATATTGAGGAAAGATCGCCATCTATAATCTATATTTCAACGTTATACGAAATGAAGATTTTAACTAAATATAATTATTTAAAAAAAATTTATATTATTTTTATGTTATAATTATGTAATTGGTATAATTAGTTCAATTTTAATTAATATAAATGCTTCAAAAACAACAAGATAATGGGGCCTAACGATGTAATTTTGCTTCAGAGAATATTGAATAACTTCTGAATCGTTCATCGCAGAAATATATAATGTTAATAAATAAATTTAAAACCGTGAAAATGTCTAAAATAAATTCGAGAAAAAAATACGGCACTTCTATCAACGAAGAAAATGGAATACGTTTATTTATTTTTTTTTTAATTCTACATATTTAGACTGGTAAACGGCCTCACAGACAATCACCTCACCAAGTTCACTACTGAAATTCAAGAATTAGTTTAAACTTGATTCGCATATCAAACGCAATCGGTCTGCTAATGCATATCTTTGTAGAAAAGACCTGAAAACCCGATTTTAACGATTGATTCGTATCTTTATAATTGGGTTTTTCCTGCTCTTAAAGGTGATAAGTCACATTAGAAACATTGGGAATCATACGCGTTCGGATATCGTGAAAATATTTCTGAGAAGCAAAAGTACAGAATTTGATAGAGTTACTTAAGATATATTTGAAGATGCTTATAGGTAAGAAGTTGTCTGCGACCTAAATAAGAAAAATTTTGTTTTATATAATATGATTAATGAAACGTTCTAAAACTGCCATTCTCAATGAAATAATTAGAAAAGGATTCAAATAAAATTAAACGATTTGGATGAAATGAATTTTGATAACACGGAATGATTGATAAATATTTCGATTATCAACAAAATCAGGCCTTTTAACTCCAAAAACTTCGAACCGTTCTTCTGCAAAAGAACCTCATGTAAGAGTCTGAAATCAAATAGTAATGCAAAATGGATAATTCTATTGAAGAAATTGAGCTTAATGCAATATCACAAAGAAAAAAAGATTGAAATGAGCTAAAAATGGCATGTCATGGGATAAGAAATAGAAACAAGTAATACTTTCTGTTGAAAAAAAATCTTTACAGTCCGGATGGTTACAAACACTATTGGAATGATTGACGTTGCAGTCGGCAAATGGGAAGAAGATCAGTAATGGTTTATGAATATTTTAGTAATGATGGATTATGCAATTTAACCTGAATTTCGAAATTTAAACTCTCCGTAATATTTTATATAATCATTTGATAATGTTCGGAACATTTTTATCTAGTTCTAACTGAATGCTTTAGCGGGACAATGATGCTTTCCATGTGTTTAAACCCACCCAGCAATGGTTTTAAAAAGACTAAAATCCATGTTCTCTCATAGCCAATTCAAGGTTTAGAGTTTAACCCTATGGAAAATCATTTGGGCGGAGTATTAAATCTCAAAGTTTTTGCTTAAAATAAATAGTTTTATCTGCAGATGAATTAGAAGTAGACATTGTTAAAGAATAGCACAATATTTCTCAATCTTCACTTACTTACCTGGTCTCTTCTACGAAAAAAAGTGTTTGATGTTATAAGGAAAAAATGTGGAGAAATATCGCATAAATTTGCATATTATTTTTGTTTCTAGACAAGTAGTCTTATAATTTGTTTGCAGTGTATGCTTAAATTATTGGTTATACTTTTGTTAACTTTTACGCGGAGGCTCGAACAGTATCTGTCCGAATTAGTTGTATTTTCGACACATGTCTCCGAACCCCCGTGTAACATACTTATTTATAGTATTATTCAAAATTAATGCACTCTAATTTAAATAAATATGTTGTATTTTGATATAGCATGTGTTTAAACTATAACTAAAACCTTTATTTGCTTTATAATTTTCGAAATCAAAATGATGCTATACTTTTTTCCGCACTGTACTCTTTTTTCGTTGGCCTGATGTTCATTTGCACAATGCTTGAATAAATATACAGGTTGTATCTAAACTACTGGGCAAAACTTTAAGGGGTGATAGTACACATCAAGACAAATAATATTAAATGGGAAACTAAGGGTCCCAAACGTCTTCCGAGGGAGATAGGCGCCATCAAAGTTTAGGGTCCAAAATTTGAAATGATTATAAAAAAAGGAGAAATTGGTCGATTCGTTTGCGGTTTTCACGAAAATTATTCTTTATATTAGTATTGTCTTGAAAATAAATTATAAAGATAAATTTCAAAAAAATGCCGATAGAGGGCGCTTTAGACTTTGGAGTAACGAACAACTATTTTTTACCGTTATGTTTTGCATCTCATTAAATTTTTTAGAAGTTTAGACATAAAGTTAAATTTTGAGCTGAAAATCTGCGGTGAAATTGCGCAAACTGAACTGTGTTCAAAGGGAATGGGTAAGTTTAAAATTCAAATGATTATAAAAAACAGAAAAAATTGGTCAATCCATTTGCGGTTTTCCATAAATTATTCTTTATGTCAGTATTGTCTTGAAAATATATTATAGAGATAAATTTCAAAAAATGCCTATAGAGGGCGCTTTAGAATTTGGAGTAACATACAACTATTTTTTATCGTTACTTTTTGCATCTCATTAATTTTTTTAGAAGCTTAGACATAAACTTAAATTTTAAATTCAAAATCTGAATCGTTGAGAGTGGTTAAGTAGCGCAAACTTAACTGCGTTCAATGGGTGTGGGGAGGTCCAAATTTCAAATGATTATAAAAAACGGAAAAATTGATCGATTCGTTTGCGGTTTTCTCTAAAACCATTCTTTATGTCAGTATTTCCTTGAAAATAAATTTTAAAGATAAATTTCAAAAAATTCCATTAGAGGGCATCCTAAACTTTAGTTTAACCAACAAATATTTTTAACCGTTATTTTTTTTTATCTAAATGAAAGTTTTAAAAGCTTAGACTTAAATTTTGGGCTCAAAATATGAATCGTTTTGAGTAATTAAGTAGCGAAAAATTGAACTGTGTTCCTAGAGTGTTCAGGGTAACATTTGAACTCCTGAACACAGTTCAGTTTACGCTTCTTAACCCCTCCCAACGATACAGAATTTGAGCTCAAAATTTAAGTCTAAGCGTTTTCAAGCATTTAATTAGATACAAAAAGTAGCAGTTAAAAATTGTTGTTGGTCTCTCTAAAGTGTAAGGCGCCCTCTAACGGAATTTTTTTAAATTCATCCTTAAAATTTATTTTTAAGGAAATACTGACATAAAGAATGGTTTTAGAAAAAAAAACGCAAACGAATCGACCATTTTTTCCGCTTTGTATAATCATTTTAAATTTGAACATTCCCACCACCATTGAGCAGAGTTCAGTTAGCGCTACTTAACCACTCTCAACGATTCAGATTTTCCGCACAAAATTTAGTTTATGTCTAAGCTTCAAAAAAATTTAATGAGATGCAAAAAATAACGGTAAAAAATAGTTGTACGTTACTTCAAAGTCTAAAGCGCCCTCTATCGACATTTTTTGAAATTTATGTTTATAATTTATTTTTAAGACAATACTGACATAAAGAATAGTTTTAGTGTAAACCGCAAATCAATTGACCAATTTTTCCGTTTTTCTATAATTTTTCATTAATGGCGCCTATCTGCTTTGGAAGATATTTGGGACCCTTAGTTATAATATTAATTGTCTTTATGTGTACTATCACCCCTTAAAGTTTTGCCCAGTAGTTTAGATACACCCTGTATATAGAAAAGCAAAATTCAATATTTTATCTGTCCGCAATTTTTTTTAAAACATTCAGAATATTTTTTTCAATGTTTAATCCGTTAGAAAATAAGTATATTTTGTATTTAAGTGTATCAGTATTTGAGATCAAAGAATAATATACTCCGATCGAAAATAAAGAATGATATCCGAAAATTGAGAAAAATATGAAAGTCTATGGTTATTTTATCGGGAAGCAAATATCCATAATACATTCTCTCTATTCAGAAGAAATTTGTGTTTCTAGACTTCCTCATCTTAATATATTTAAATGAAATATTCGGAAATGTGATTGCTGTTATCATAAAGTTAACTTTAAAAACAACATTCTAATTTAATTAAAAGATAGAAATTGTATAATTATGAATAAAATTCGAAACATCATTTATTATATTTTTCATAAATATTTCCAATGCTATATATTGATGATTATTGTGATATCGGCGTGAACCACAACTTTTGTGTATTCATATTTTATAAAAACTAGTTCAAAATTGTTAAGTATTTCTTGTCCTTTTAAAAAATATATCATCAATCTAAAGCAATCTTCTGCAATAATGAAAGTTCACTGAAAATATTTTAAAACCTAAAAAACCGGTATAGCTATAATAAGGACTTTTGATGTCTCACATTTCAAATGTAAAGTCAATAATTAATCAATATCTGTATTCAATAAGAGTTATTCTCGATAAATACACTGTTAGAGCAACTTTTACTTCAATAAAACTGTTATTGGTTTATATCTATATTTACAAAATGTCTCCGAGTTCATGGATAAACAGTAAGAGAAGATGAAGTACACATAAACAAGTAATTTTAGTACAAAATGTGTATCAAAATGAAATGTTTGAAGGACAAACAACAAATGTGAAAACATGGAAACGAGCATTTTATTCGCATAAAAATTACAATATTTGCTTATATGTGCCATTGACAGAGTCTAGCAAATGATTTGAATGCATTTTTGCAGATTCCAGATATTGCACGAATTTTTACGATAACAACTGAAGACCTTGTAATGAGCAAGTGTCAATTGGTGTTTCATAAATGAGACATCTGGGATCTTTGAACAGGTAGTTCAATCCTCTCTAGACGCTACCAAGTATGTATTGATGTTGGTTGTGATACATTTGCGTACTTACTGTGTTTGTTACGTCATTAAAAAGCTTTTAATTTTCTCCGTGTGTCTCGGTTTTCGCAAAAACTTTTTATTTCAATCTCACATTGCTATAACAAAATTGATTTTTTATGTATACTTTATCTCCTCCCCTCACGATTTATCTCATGAAATCGGGGACACCTTCTATAATATATAAATAAGTGTAATTTCTTTATTTACTTTTATTAATTAATAAGCTTTTCGCAGATATAAACACATTTAATACACATTTAATACACATTTAATACACATTGCTATAACAAAATTGATTTTTTATGTATACTTTATCTCCTCCCCTCACGATTTATCTCATGAAATCGGGGACACCTTCTATAATATATAAATAAGTGTAATTTCTTTATTTACTTTTATTAATTAATAAGCTTTTCGCAGATATAAACACATTTAAATAATCTTATTTCGATTCATAGAAATATCTTACGATGGCATTTACATACTTCTAGAAATACATACTTCATATGATAAAGATATTCTTTTTTTGATGGTCTGTGATCAATATTTTAATTAATACAAAATGAAACAAACAAAAGGGCCTCTTTGACCTGTGAGCGAAAAAAGAATCTCATTGAAAATGTTGGACAATGCGAAATAAGGGGTGAGCTTAAGGTAAAATAATGCTTCCTGATTTGTTAAAATTTTATTACTAAAACTCCATTTAAAAGCACCTGCAATTTGTAAAAATTTAAAGTCTTGGTTTTTATATGTTAGAGAGGAACGATTTATATCTTGTAAGAAATATTACTGATAGAAATCATTTTTCTGACCTGATACATTACAGTCAGGCTGTAATAGAGATTCTTGTGAGGGTGTAGCTTTGTAGCATCTGCTATTTTATTAGAATACTTAGAAGAAGCGTGATTACGTATAGTAGTCCAGATTCGGATGTACGAAAAAACCCCACAATGATTGCTAAGTTACTCTTTATTTAGACATGTATTACTAGGGGGGCACACATACAGTACTCGGAGAAAATCTCCGAACAGCGATTAGCAACTTCACAAGACGAGAGCAGTGAGTCAAGTCCCTCCGTACATAGCAACAAACCGCCACTTTTGGCATGATAGAAAATCGCCAACATACACAAGTTCGCCCATGCACAATGGATAGTATACGCCAAATAACAGTTAAAATGCAGCCAGCAAGATCAGAATTCAATTTGGTTTCCCAGCTGGGATGGAAAGGAAAGGTTGCCAAACGATAAATTGTTACACGTGTTGTTATGTCTAAACACAGAGGCACACCGAAGGGACATCAGATTTTACTGCGCAGATGTTAAATTCTTTTTAGGGTTTTGTCGAGAAAGGAAAAAGAAGCGTAAGCATAAATTTGAACTGCGAAACAGAGATGATCTCCTTATAAGGTAATGCAGAATTGCTTCAATCGGAAATAGCAGACATCTGGAAATTGTTTTAAACGGTTGATTATTATGTGAGTGTATTTCTCACAGATAAAGTTAAGCAGCTGCCGATTTTCGGTTAGAGAATTAATAAGCAAGAAAAATGGAAAAGGAATGAAGGACAACTTAAAACTAATTTTGAATTGAACAGAGACGGGGGGTGTAAAGGAATAATTTAAGAAAATAACCAATATATAACGAAATAATCGTTATATATATCACCCGGTGCACCACAAAAAAAACTTTTGCTGTCCAATGTGCATAGGCTAGCATACAATATTATAACATAAAAACATACATAAATGCAAAAGTTTTTTTTATATGTATCTGTAGAAATTTGACGTCATGATAATGGAGGCATTTGTATTCAAAAACAGTCAGCAGTTCTAAAGTTTCTATATTTTTTTACTATTTCTGTATATGGATCCAAGCTAGTACTGTATTTTATATGTAGAAGTTGAGTCGACTCAGACAGAACAAAAACATTACTGCAGCTTTGATTGTTATCATGACACAAGTAAAAATTTTGAAACATATACACAAAACATGAAACTAATACTAAATGAATATAAAATGGCAATACACAAAAATAACATAATAGCACTATATTTTTCAAAAAAAATTAAAAAAGAGTAATATGATGTATATTAAAATAAAAATGTTTTTGTAAAAACATGTTTCATGCCGAAGCATAGGATGACAAAAAAAAAGAGGTGCTCCAAGCACGCCCATAAAAATATGCGTCACCCTGAATCTTGTGTACAACACAAGTATTATGGCATCGGCTTAGGGCCTAGCCTTAGATGAGGAGGGAATTGTGATGCTCCCCCGAAGGCACTAGCGGTCTTCTGAAGGAGCCCACGTCGAATTACATGAAAAAATTTGAATTGTTGTGAATTGGAATCACAATTCAAAAATTTGAATCGAAACTCCAATTCCAAAACTTTGTCTCTCAACACAATGAAGCTTGAACCCTAAGGGCATTAATTTTGAACGGGAACAAGACTTCAAAGGGAAGAGTTCAAAAAGAAAAAAAACAAAAAAATGTATATCATATAATAACTAATATGGGCAGACAATCCTAGAGTGAAGAGAGACGAAAAATGTGTCACAATCGAGTGGGGGTGATGAACAAGTCATATACAAAAATGTGTTATATTTAACTACATGAATCATTTGTTAACTTTTCTAAACTACAGTACCTGTTTATCTAACTATAATATGTTTGACTTATAGTACAGGGATTGTTAAGTGGGAGGTTAGCTAGTGGAAAAATATTGAATTAATGAATATTGTCAAAGAAATTTTAAGTGTACTGCAAAAAGAAACAAAATAAAAAGTAACTAAAATTTAAGTGAGTATGAAGACATATCTAAGTGTTAAAGGATAACAATGATACCTAATATTGTTCCTAAGAGATCTTCAGAGCAACAGTGATGGACCAGCCATGATATTGTTAAAGATCAGTCAAAAACAACATACACACAACCATGAGCTCTTTGGTTGGATATGTGGTATCATAAACATGACTTAAAAAATAATAAATAGTGTTTTTACATTAGCTTCTGTTTCTTAGATTGTATGTGTGAGGTTGATAAAACGTATTAAAGTTAGTGTTGTTTATATGACTTGATGCATCAAATAAATGTCCATAACGAGGAGGTGCTAGTAAAAGTCTATCAATATGTACCCGAAATGCTGTGTTATCAGGAGTATACAACCTTTTAATTGAGAATGACACAGGGGAATGTTTACAAGTGACAATATATGGACCAGTATACTTTGTTTTAAACTTGTCATTTGATTTTAGATATACAATATCTTTTAAGAAAATGGATCTTAATTTAGCTTTCTGACCGTAATATTTATATCTTTTATCTTGAGCAGATTTAATGTTGTTATAAGCTTTGTGATATATCTTACTCAAATCATCAAGTAATTTGTGTACTTCAATATGTTTATCAAGAAAGGGTTGGTTGCACGACTGATCAAAAGTGTCAAAAATTAGAGAAAGTTCACGTCCAAAATGAAGAAAATTAGGAGAGTACAATGTAGTTGCATGTTTGGAGCCGTTATAAAGTGACTTGTGTATAAATACAGCATTTTCAAATGAATGACCTTCTTGTAAAAGAATATTAACTGAATATTTGATTGACTTATTGATTCGCTCTGCAATCGCATTTGATTGTGGTCTCGAGGCAGAACTGTGTAATACCTTAATGCCCAATCTATCATTAAAAATGTTATATACCTGAGACGTGTACTGGGGTCCTAAGTCTGATAAGACAACCGAAGGTCTCCCAAAGGTGGTTATGTAGGAGAATAAGCATTTAACAACCTTACTCGCCGATATGTCATTAAGTGGAAAGAGTTCAATATGTCTCGAAAAATGATCAGTGATAGTTAAAACATATTTTCCATTAGTAAACGGTCCAAGGAGATCAGTACTGATAGTGTGACCAGGGTACCTGGGAGTGTATGTGGGCTGCAAAGGTGCGGGTGGAGTTTGATGATGTTTAGTTTGAAGACATTTGATACAGGATGCAACAAAGTTTAAAGTGTCTACATACATACCCTTCCAAAAATATCTACCTGACAAGAATTCATAAGTTTTATTAAAGCCAAAATGAGATAAATGTGAAATTGTTAAGACTTTGCTTTTAAGTGAATTTGGAACAATAATGTGATACGAAAAAGTGTCATTAAAAATATTTTCCTTCTTTAACATTAATACTTTCGAATCAGGATGAATAAAGTAGTTAGGAAATTTTTGAGAAGATCCTTTCTTTAAGATTTCTTTATAAACAACAGACAAAGTAGGGTCATTTTGTTGTTCAGTAGCAAATGTTTCATTCGAAATTTCTAATAAAGGGTCAGGATTTGTTTGTGTACCAGAAATAAGGCAGTTAACATGTATATTAGAATCATTCGAGCTAGAGTGTGGAGTATCACATTCTACAATAGGTAAGGGTTGAGTATCATGAATAAGTTCAGGGTTTGTAGCTAAAGTCTGTTGATTATTTTCAAAGTTACAGCGAGATAAATAGTCAGCGAGTACATTCTTTTTACCTGGAATATGTTGAAATTTGTATGTGTATTCTGAGAGATCCATGAGCCAACGAGAGATAATATCAGCCGGGTTTGTAGTTTTGTTGTACTTTTCCAGGGGTTTACTATCTGAAAGGATTACAAATTCTCTGTTGTATAAATAATATTTGAAAGCAGTGACTGATTTATGAATCGCCATGAGTTCTAATTTAAGTGCAGGATATTTTTTTTCTGATGCTTTTAAAGATTTTGAAAAGTACGCAACAGGTAATATTTGTTTATCATGTTCTTGTAGTAAGACGCCAGAAATAGCAATATTTGACGCATCAGTATTTAAATAGAACTTTTTGTTCCAATCAGGTAATCTAACCATGGGTGGATTAAAGAATATCTTCTGTATGGTGTCCATAATTTTTTGATGTTTACTTGTCCACTTAAATTTGGCTTTTGGAGTAGTTAAGTTTATGAGAGGCTGCACAAGTTCAGAAAAGGATGGAACCAGAGATTTGTAGAATGTAATGAAACCAATAAGTGCTTTTAATTGACGTTTTGTTGTAGGTGTTGGAAAAGATGTTATTTTTACAATGTTCGACTGAACAGGAGAAATAGTTTGATTTTCTATGTGAAATCCAAGATAATCTAAACTGGTTTTGTGAAAAGTGCATTTGTTAGGGGACAGCGTTAAGTTATATTTTACTAATATTGCAAGAATTTTATCCAACTTATCACACATTTCTTGATATGAATTGGCACCAACAATAAGATCATCTTGGTAGGTATAGACACCTTCTAACTGTAATTCATCAAGTAAGGAGTCCATTAAAGCTTGATAAATTGAGGCGCTAGATTTTAATCCGAATACTAATCTCTTATACCGAAAAGAACCGAACATTGTAGTGAATGTGAGCTGATTTTGAAATTTTGCAGGCAAATCAATCTGATGATATGCCTGATGAAAGTCGAGAGAAGAGAAAAAACGATATTGTGAAAGATTTGAAATAATAGTTTGAATTTTTGGAAGTGGATAGGACGAACCTTGAATTATAGTATTAACCATTCTGAGATCTAATGTGAGTCTATATTTCTGTATACCTGTACCGTCTGGTTTCTTTTTAACAAGGAGCATGGGGCAGGCCCATTCGGAACAATGACGTTCAATGATTTTGGCATCAAGCAACTGTTTGATTTGATTTAAAACATCCTTTTGCACAGCTTGGGGAAGAGGGAAAGGAAGAGTCTTTATTGGGTAATCATTAATGAATTTCAAATCAGGTACAATTTTATCAGTATGACCAAGTGTGTCTAATGATTTGGAAAAGGCAAGATAATAATTAAGTAACAATTTAGTTAGGTTCTTTGCTTCATTCGAATTTAAGTGAGCAAGATTAAAATCCTTAGCCGATAAATCCTGCTTTCTTTTTTGTAAGATTTCATTAGACGCCTGAATGAAATTTACAAAGTGCTGTTCTGAGTTATTTTGCTTGTCAAACATTTCAGAAGTATAGTCGCGAATTTCCTCAATCTCAGATAATTGACCTATTTTTGTGTGTTTAGGGAGATGAATGGTCTTTTCAGAAGTGTTTTTAAGTGTTATTGAGAAGAAATGATGTGTTTGTGAAGTTTTCTTTCTTTTATTGGATAATTTATTCATTTGAATAATGGCATCATTTCCTATTAATTCTTTTGTTTGTGCCAAATATTCAAATAGATAATTTCTGTCATTGTTGATGTTATTGGGGGTGTAAACAGAGCACCATATTTGTTGTTGAGGTTCCACTATAATTTTACGAGTTAAGAACACCGCTTGATTCATTACAACATCACTCAAAGAATTGCATGATTTTGATTGTTTCTCTCCAGAAGAATCTTTACTGGTTTTTAAAGGAACAGAGAAATTACTGTTGACATGGAGACACTTGTTAAAAATTATCGATGACGACATTGTATCTAGTTATGAAATCAAAACCTAAAATGCCTTCAAAACTGGAAGACTCGGGTATGTCAACAATATAAAAGTGGTGTGAAAACGCTTTTTGTTTTAGCTTAATGGATGTTCTGATGCAGGCGGAAAATGAGACATCAGAATTGACAGTTTTAATATTGACGTCAATGGACAGTCTTTTATATTTTAAGACAGGTTTAAGTTGATTAAATAATTTTTGTGAAAGTAAAGATATACTACTACCAGAATCAGCCAACAAAGTAATATCATGGTTTGCTATAGTGGCTTTAACAACAGGAAGGGATGGTGACATAGTGTTTACACTACAAATTATCTGAACATTATCACTTTCTGTTTGTGTACTGGTGTTATTTGCTATCTTAATGGAGTCAAAAGTTTGGGAACCTACTGAATTAACTAGTCTCGAACTTGAAATTTTAGGTAAAACAGGGTCAAAAAGAAAAGTTGCTGATGTAGAAGTATTAGATTGAGACACAACACCATCAGCATAAAAATTGTATCTCTGTTTCAGTTTTCCTGAAATTGTGGAGTGGAATTTGTGTAATTGTTTTTTCTTTGAGTATTTGCTCTTTTCCATTTAAAACAAGAGAGAGCGTCGTGATTGTTTCGGCCACATAACTGACAAACAACTGTTTTTTATGTGAAAACTTGTGTGGGGAATAACGTCTAGTGTAGCTCCGATTTTTGTAATTTTTTTTGAAACGTGAAACACCCGCGGAATGTTTTGGTCTAGTCTGCAGATTTTTTTGCTCAGTTTCGGTTTTAGTATCAGGAGGGGCAAAAGACAATGCATTTATTTTCTCAGAAATTTCTTTTAATTGCGATTCAATGAGATTTTCTGGTCTGTGTACCGAAGGTAAGGAATGTAAATTTTTTTTCATTCCTTAAAATTTCATGAAGGGTTTGCGCTCTTTCAACTGCTGTTTTATAATCATTAATGCCTTCTTCCTGTAATTTTATTCTAATATTTGAAGGAAGGGCTTCTAGAAATTTCATGAGTTTGATAGTGTTGCGTGCATTTTCGTCATTGATATCTGCATAAACAGTCGCCGCAAGAACATTTAGTCTACGGGCTAAATTTTTTATCGTCTCAGAAGGCATAAGTGCTAAACTGGACAACTCAACCGAGGCAACACATTTACTAGGGGGGGCGAAAAATGACTCAAATTCCTTTTCCAGCAAATCAAGGTCTGTTATCTTTTGCAGGTCAGGGTTTTGGGCTAGAAATTTTTGTGCAGGCCCAACTAACTTTCCCTTTAAGATTGCAATTGTTGTCTGTGGGTTATATTTATTAATTTCCGCAGCGACTCTAATTTGGTCAAAGAAAAATTATTGTAAATCTGGATCTCCATCAAATTGAATGATATTTATCGGAATTTGTTTTGCCGCCATGATTAGGTTTTTTTTTTGTTTTTTTTGTTTTTTTGTTTATTTACACTCACAAGTTTTAGAGAAATTGTTACACAGACCGGACTTATACCCTAAAGCACATTGAAAACGAGTAAATTTCCTAGCTAGTAAAAATATATAAACTAGCAAAATAAATAGATTTTAAAATATACCTCACTTTAAAGATATCTTATTTAAACCTTTTATGACAGTAAAGCAAGGAAGCACATACAACAGGTAAATCATTTAGAAAGTAAAATAACTAAAATAACAAAATAATTACACTTTAAAACATATATCTATATATTCCTTCACTTTAAAAAAAAACTTACTTTATCTTTAGATAATAAAGCAAAGAAAACTCTATAGAAAACCGCAAAAACTGTTAGAAAGCAAGGAAAAAAAAATCCTTTAACTTCTTTACACAAGGAAAAAAAATTCCTTTTTTTGTAACTTAAAACCTTCTGATTTATTTATATTTTTTCGATGAAAAAGAATGTTCTTATTTTAACCTTGTATTAAAAGTTCAAAACTGGTTAAACACTCATTTAAGCATACTAGAGAATCTAAATACAAATTAAAAAAAACGAAACAAAAAAAAGGTGGGACGTAAAACATGAAATAAAAGCACATAATTGCAAATAACTGATAAAAACTGTATAAAATGTCAGCAAAGATAATAACTAGAAATGACAACAGTTACCGTGCTTTCGCAAATGAAAAATCCTTGCAAAAACACAATAACTGGATTATATTAATGTTCTACCACAGAACATAAATTTTGACCGTTGTGTCCTGAATGTGAAAGCAGAACATGAAATAAACAAAGTAGGTGGGTTGACTTACTGATTTAGTTTAAAAAAAATTAAATGATTACTAATTTAATAACACAAAAACCTAGGGAAATGGGGCAAGATCTGCTCTCACTTTCAAAATGTAGATTATTTCGAAGTTGATTTTCGTTGTTGTGCACTTTTTCTCTTTTTTTTTTATCACAGAAGACTAGCAGAAATTTTATATTGTAAACAGGTAATTGAATATGCACTTATCGAAGGTGGTGACACCTCTTTTAGAGAATTTTTGTAATTCTCTTATTTATTTATTTATTAATTTTGTGCACTGTTAACTGATACATACGATGAATTATTTCTGATGGATTTTCTCAGAATTGAAGACTTATATTGCATGTGCAAAATTTTTTACTTTCTCTTGCAGACACCCGTGAATGAATCACTATTTTTTTGCACGATGTATCACTTTACGATGCATAACTAGACATGCACACTTATTACACACAAAAATCTTCTATGAGACTTTATGAGATTTCAGTAGAATACGTTGAGTAAATATGCAACACACATTATGAATGAGTCGATGATAGCACTGTAATCACACACAAATTGGACTTTATTGCCCGTAAATTTTATATCTTGCATATTCTGTAATTTTGACGAAGCACACGCAGCCCTCGATATCTGCCGGTGATGAAAACACATAAATCACACAGACGATGCGAGGAGATGAAAAAAAAGGAACGCCCAGCGCTCAGGTGACAATTGGCCGCAGGGGAGACATTCCAAAGCAGTTGAGATGGAGCACACAGGGGAGGAAAAGGGGGTGTCCAGCAAAGGAATTTCAGGACGGGAACAGCGCTGTACTTTTCGACGTCGACCGCAGGTGACGATGGGGACCTCAATTCCACATCGGTTGACACTTAGCAGGCAAGACTAATAGCATTTTCTACCGGGAGATGCAGAGAAGAAAAAGAAGAACCGAAATGCATCACATCCACAGGAAAGTCGCAGTTAATTGTACCCCCCTCCATGTTTTTTTTTTTTTTTTTTTTTTTTTTTTTTCATGTGGGGAAAACGAAAAAGTCAAACGGCACCAGTTATTTTTGTAATAGAGATTCTTGTGAGGGTGTAGCTTTGTAGCATCTGCTATTTTATTAGAATACTTAGAAGAAGCGTGATTACGTATAGTAGTCCAGATTCGGATGTACGAAAAAACCCCACAATGATTGCTAAGTTACTCTTTATTTAGACATGTTTTACTAGGGGGGCACACATACAGTACTTGGAGAAAATCTCCGAACAGCGATTAGCAACTTCACAAGACGAAAGCAGTGAGTCAAGTCCCTCCGTACATAGCAACAAACCGCCACTTTTGGCATGATAGAAAATCGCCAACATACACAAGTTCGCCCATGCACAATGGATAGTATACGCCAAATAACAGTTAAAATGCAGCCAGCAAGATCAGAATTCAATTTGGTTTCCCAGCTGGGATGGAAAGGAAAGGTTGCCAAACGATAAATTGTTACACGTGTTGTTATGTCTAAACACAGAGGCACACCGAAGGGACATCAGATTTTACTGCGCAGATGTTAAATTCTTTTTAGGGTTTTGTCGAGAAAGGAAAAAGAAGCGTAAGCATAAATTTCAACTGCGAAACAGAGATGATCTCCTTATAAGGTAATGCAGAATTGCTTCAATCGGAAATAGCAGACATCTGGAAATTGTTTTAAACGGTTGATTAATATGTGAGTGTATTTCTCACAGATAAAGTTAAGCAGCTGCCGATTTTCGGTTAGAGAATTAATAAGCAAGAAAAATGGAAAAGGAATGAAGGACAACTTAAAACTAATTTTGAATTGAACAGAGACGGGGGGTGTAAAGGAATAATTTAAGAAAATAACCAATATATAACGAAATAATCGTTATACATGCTTTTGTATGTTTCGGACAAATGATTTATATTCAATAAAACATTTTTAATGATAAAAATTGCTCTTCTGGTCTAACCAGTTACAGTCAATGTTTTTCATAATTATGAGACAAAAGATTTGTATTCAATAAAAAATGTTATTGATAGAAATTACTATTCAAGTTTGGCCATTCATTATTTTTGTATATTTCAGACAAATGATTTATATTCAATAACAAAATTTTACCTATAAAAATTATTTTCTCTGTCTGACCAGTTGCAATCATTATTTATTATATGTTTCAGAGAAGCGATCTGTATTCAATATCAAATATTATTGATAAAAGGTAATTTTCCTATCTCACCAGTTACAGTCATTCAATGAAGACTCAAAGAAAAGATTGTCTTACAAGAAATACTTTATGAAATATTTTAAATAAAACAATATACAAAATAAAGATTATTGTAGAATTGTCAAGTAATTGGCATAAAATATTTATCCTATTCTTTATTATAAAAGTTTTCTGTTATTGAATAAAACAGTTTTTTTTGGTTTCTGTTTCAAAAAGTAATGTACATTTCTTATTTCACAAACAATGAAGCATTTTTAATAAAAGCACATCTTACATTTACGTGACTGGATTTTCTCCTAAGAATTTAGTACTTTTATTTTCGTAGTTTAAAATAACATTTCTGTTAAAGTTTTTATACAAAAAGGATGTAAAGTTAAATTGAATTTAAAACTCCTAACAACACATAAACACAATGCGATTACAACTAAGTAGTACCATAAATAATTTATACGTGACCGAAAATAAATATTGTGTTTCAATAATATTTTAAATCTCCAATGAAACTCAGATTAATCTAAAAGCATTACTATAAGCAATGCATCTTCTCTTTTTCGTGCATTACATATTTCGGTAATTTTATCTACATAATTTGTTTTCGAAACAACGAACTAAGTAATTAAAATAATTCAATGTAAAAATTAAATATAATTTTCTGTGTGTACTTTTTGATCCTTTTAAAATGTATGCATTTGACATGAAATAAAGTCACATATAACCCATATAGCACACTTGCCTCCCCAGGATGTCCTGGGGAGGATTCACATCCCAGGACCGTCATCCCCCAGGCATCCCTGAGGATGCAGAAAATTGTCACCAGGAGGTCCTCAGGAACCGAAAATGTCCGCTTTACAGCATCCTGGCACGCTCCCCAGGACCTCCTTCAGGGTCCTCCCCGGGAGGTTCTGGGGAAGTTTTGAGGAAGTGATATAGGATGACTTTGGGAAACTTCAAGGTCACTAATATGTTAAAAAAAATTTTAATTAGAGCTATGATTTAATTAAAATTTTTTTAGAAGAAAACACGAATGTTTTTTTTTTCTATTATTCAGACGGATTTACATAAACAGAGATTATTCAGTAACAAATTTCTTACCTTCATTTTTCCTGCTGGATTTGAACCCGAGTACCTTGGTATTCTGGACGCGCGCTCTCACCGTTGTGCTGTAGGGCCAGTAAGGAATAAAGATTTCTAAGGTATACATGCATTTTTACTCCGCTTTTGAAACTTAAAGCTAGGAAATGTCTTCATTTTTTGTGCCTTTTTCATACATTCGACATAAATTTAAATTAATAACTCTAAATAAATTATCAATAATTATTTGTTTTAACATAAATGTTTTCGAATTTAAATTTTTTTAAATGAAATTCTATTTTTAAATGATAAAAATATCCTTTTAGCTTTTAATACTACAAATCCATTAAGATCGTTCTGTAGTTAGAAAATTGATTATGAACTATATATAAAACCAAAAAATAAAATACTTAGATTACTTAAAGGTGTTTTTTATTAATAAAACCTAGTACTTTCGAGCATGTCATGCTCATCATCAGGGTTAAAACAACGAAAAAAGTAGAAGTCGAAGGCTGAGTTCTTTTATACGAAGTGGACTGATCCAAAGACAACGTAAAAAAGGGGGGAGAAGTCAGAATGTTCCAAATTCGATAGAAAGGGGGTTCAAGTGATTCTGAGCAGATTGTACCATATTCTCGGAATATCGTACGACAAAGTATCGTTACAAGTATTGTTAGCTCGACATAAAATTTCAATTGATTCCATGATTTTAATCTTCTGATAATCTGATATTTTCTTTACTAATTTAGCTTTTTTGAAATCTATTATAACTTCTTGCTCCTGGTACAGTTTAGAGAGAGCGGTATTGCATCGATTAAGTCTGATATCTGCAATGTGTTCTGATAAACGCTTCTTAAATTTCCTGGTTGTCATGCCAATGTAATCTGTTCTCTTTTTGCTCTCCATTGTTGTGGCTGGGATTAAATATACACCTGCTGAGTCTTCCATGGGGATAGGATCGATGCTATTGTGAAGTCTTGTGCTTAATTTATTAGGGGGGGAAGCAATTAAATGTAAATTGTGTTTCTTTAATTTAAACTTTAGACATTCAAAGAGACCAGGAAAATATTGAAATTTGTGCAACTTTGTTTCGTTATAATTAAACTTACTATTACTGCTGCCGCATTGAGCTTGGTAAATAAGTCTATTTATAAACTTGAGTGGGAAACCGTTATCATTTGCTATATTTCTGATTATGTCTAATTCCTGATTAATATATTTCTTACTGCAGATACTGAAAGCTCGGTCTATATAGAATCTGTATGCTGCAGCTTTATAACTACTGGGAGAAGAGCTATTGAATGAAATGGTGTTGTTTGATCGAATTTCTTTTCTATAGACTTTTGTTTCAATAAGCAAATTATTTTTTATGAGCTCAGTATCAAGAAAGGGTAGTTTTCCATTTTGTTCTATTTCCAATGTAAATTGTATGTTTTTATCGATTGTATTAATTTCATCCAAGAACCCCTGTAATTGTTCCATAGTTGAATCCCAAATGATAAAGATATCATCTACATATCTATACCATTTTTTTGGTTTATTTTGAAACTCTGTCATAATTTTATTTTCCATTGGTCTAAGTTTAATTTCCGCTAGTAAGCCAGAGATGGGGGAGCCCATCGGTGCACCTTTTAATTGCTTATAAAAACTACCGTTAAAAGTAAAAACATTATTATTCATTATCAAATTAAAGCTGGATATAATAGTTTGTTTCATAGCTGAGTTTAGTGATGTATCGTTATTTACAGCATCTTTAATATAATCATTTACTTCTGCCAAATCAATGGATGGATACAAAGAAATTACGTCCAGACTAGCCAAAATACAATTGTTTGTTATTTCACAATTCTTGATATTACTAATAAACTCTTTAGAAGATGAAACAGTTAGGTTGGAAGGTGGAATAATAGTTTTTAAATAACTTACCAAAGCTTTTTCTAACGGATAAGTATTTAATCCCAGCCACAACAATGGAGAGCAAAAAGAGAACAGATTACATTGGCATGACAACCAGGAAATTTAAGAAGCGTTTATCAGAACACATTGCAGATATCAGACTTAATCGATGCAATACCGCTCTCTCTAAACTGTACCAGGAGCAAGAAGTTATAATAGATTTCAAAAAAGCTAAATTAGTAAAGAAAATATCAGATTATCAGAAGATTAAAATCATGGAATCAATTGAAATTTTATGTCGAGCTAACAATACTTGTAACGATACTTTGTCGTACGATATTCCGAGAATATGGTACAATCTGCTCAGAATCACTTGAACCCCCTTTCTATCGAATTTGGAACATTCTGACTTCTCCCCCCTTTTTTACGTTGTCTTTGGATCAGTCCACTTCGTATAAAAGAACTCAGCCTTCGACTTCTACTTTTTTCGTTGTTTTAACCCTGATGATGAGCATGACATGCTCGAAAGTACTAGGTTTTATTAATAAAAAACACCTTTAAGTAATCTAAGTATTTTATTTTTTGGTTTTATGTATAAGTAAGGTGAATTAAAGGATTCGACATATGTGATATGTTATATCATCTTAATCTTATGAACTATATATTTTAACACACAACGAATGATGTAAAACTTTTCTGATGATATCCCCTATAAAATTTAATTTTAGTTAGTAAAAATATTATTTCCAGAGATTAAAATAGCAAGAGATTAAAACACATAGTTTCCTTAAATTATGAATTTTTTTTTAATGATTGACAAATAAAGACTAAGTGAATCCTTTCAAAAATAAAACTTTTTTGCTCTTTCTCTCTCTTACCTTTTTTACAGAAATTTTAATCGATTTTTTTTCTTTTTTCTCTTGGTGCTCTTATTAAGTGAATTTATGAAAAAATATATATATAAATTTGCTTAGTCTTTTCTTTCCTAATTTTTACTCTTTGAAATATTTCATTGTTTCAGTTTCATAGAGAACCCCACCAGCGGCCAAGAGATTCTGCTCTCGAAGCTGGTAGATGGGAGGTGCTGAGTTTGCACCCGTCGGCCTAATCGTTCGGAGTTTTCCACGGTTTTCTTCGAATCTTAAACTTTCTTGCGTAAATACGGGTTAGGTTCCTTTAGAAAGACCCTCCGGAGGGCAGCAATCCTCCTCCTTAATGTGTCCCTTGATTTTTTTTTTTTTTAAATGATTGACAAATAAAATCTAAGTAAATCCTTTCAAAAATGAAACTTTTTTTGCTCTCTCTCGCTCTTACTTTTTTTACAGAAATTTTTATCGATTTTTTATTTTTATTTTTATTTTTTATTTTTTTACGCTTGGTAAAAGGTACTCTTATTATACAAATTTATGAAAAAATATATATAAATTTGTTTAGTCTTTTTTTCCTAGTGGGATAGTTTCTAGTTCGTTTCATAGTTAGCAGTGAAGAGATTCTGATCTCGAAACTGGTAGATAGGAGGTGCTAAATCGCACCCATCTGCCTAATCGTTCGGAGTTTCCAGGGGTTTTTTTCGAATGTTGGATTTCCTTGCGTAAATACGGGTTAGGTTCCTTTAGAAAGACCTTCACTGAGGGCAACCCCCCCTCCCTTGATATGTCCCTCATGTTGATAATTGGCCTTCATAAATACAACCAATGAACAAACACGTTTTAAAGTGATTAGGTATGTTTTGGCGAGTATTTATTAACGAATAATCAAATCCGTTGCTAATGAAATTCTTACACGACGGTACGAGTTACAGATGTTTGGATATTTATCACTTGTCGGGGGATTAAAAAATACGGTAAAAGCACAGTATTATTTTATAACATTGTAAAAATATTAAAATTCTGCATTGTCATTGAAAACACACCATTATACAAATTTGTATAATTTAATTGTAACAGGATTTGGTGTGAAAATCAATTGTAAAATTCCATCATTACACTGAAACACTGCTTGAATTTGAATGGCATAAAATAGAAACTATTAATAAAATTTTAATCTGTTACAAAACCTTTTTATTTTCTTATTACTATAAATAAAATTAATTTACAGTTAAATCTCCATTTAGCAGTCTTTAAAATTGTATAAAATTTTTATGATCATAAAAAATAAAATATGCACCATTTTTCATTTAATTAACGACGGGAAATATTTTTGTTGATTACTTGAAATGTAATTTTAGAAACTAAGATTTTAGGCAATTTAAAAAATCTGAAAAAACTGATAACTTTATTTAAAATATAAGATGTTTTTATCAACTATTTTTTTAAAAAAAATCCCAAACTAATACATGTATACATATACTTTCTTTTACACCTACAAACAAATTTGTGTTACTAACTCACAGTTTCACTTCTAATTCTTGGAAAAACACTCTTTTTTTTTTCCTTTCATTCAATGATTTCCCGCGAAAATTCTTCGCTGTCAAAATTGATTGGAGGGGCGTGATTAGCCTATTGAATGCCTGAGTGTTGGAATGGTAACTATGTCCATGCTGAGTATTGTATGCTATGCATTCATTGTCACCTAACTAAGGATATCCGAAGAAATAGAATAGAAAATCGGTTTTTTAAATGAAAGTTTTAAGTGATGTCAAAATACTCTTCAATTAAAAATTGTGTTAAACTATATGTTATTTATGAAATACAGATAAATATTTATCTGTAATTTCAAAATCTATAACGTTATTGATATTTCAGAAGTTTTCTTAATGAAAACTTCATTTTATCTTTCAGAATTTAAATAACAATAATAATATTATGTTTTGTAATCTATAAAATAAATTAGAAAAATAAATTGTTAATCAGTCCTATTTAGATTAAAAAAAATTAATTAATGATAAATAAAGCAAAATAGGCTAAGCATTCGGTAGGTAATTGATAATAACCTGAATTAAACTTTTAAGTTGCGTGAATTTACATTTTTTAAACAGAAAATCTTTTCAAATAAACCACGTATTGGTATATATTTAAGAAATGGGGGGGGGGGGGGTGCAGCTCAATATTTATATATTTTAAATCCAAATATACCATTTTAAAATGAATTGCTGCACTATCTTTGAGTTGATGTTATGTGTTGGGATAAAAATATCTAGTTTCGTCGCGACAAATTTGTTTGTTTGTTTATTTATTTATTTAAATAGAGTTTAGTAAGTATGTTTTCTAATTATATATATATATATATATATATATATATATATATATATATATATATATATATATATATATATATATATATATATATATATATATATATATATATGTATATATATATATAAATATTTAATATCTGATATTAAAATGCATCAGAACTCAATTTAGATAATTTTCATAACAAAGTTTTAAACGGGTACTTATGATCAAACTTGCGTTAAAAATCTCTTTTTTTTTCTTTCCATAAATACATTTACCTCTGAATTTCAGAAAAAATATATGAACTAGAATTGTCTTCTATTTAAAAATTTTAGAGTATTAATTTAGAAGCTTACTATTTAGTTCATTTAAACAAGTTATATTAATTTCTAAATTAATAAAAAGGAATAATAATAAAAAACCAAAACGCAATAGGTTATTTATTAATAATTAATAAAATATTGATAAATGAATCAAATTTGGTTTAGAAGATACATAATAGTGATTAGTATATAAAAAAGGAATTAATTGAAATAATAAATTAAAATTTTTAATTTAACTAAAAAAGATTAAAAGTTATAGCAGTAATTAAAAATTATAAAAATTTAATAACAATTATCTAATTTGCTTAAAAATAAGTAATCGAATAATTAATAAAATAAAATTAACTCATTAATAATCGATACCGATTAAATTGTATTCAAAATTTTAATTTAAAAAAATTGAGTATTGTACTCCAGAATCATTCATAAGATGGTGCCAGCACTGTGACTTCCTGGGCACTTCCCCAAGAATGAATATCCGGGTACTTCCCCAGGAGTGATTTCCCAGGTATTTCCTCAGGAGTAGCGTCCCTGGGAAGTTGCTCCATGGGACGTTACTGGGAGCTCATTCCTGAGGACACCGTAAAAGTCTCTTCCCCAGGACGTCCTGATCTTGTCATTTTAGTTTTAGGAGGAATATGGGATGTCTTGGAGCTCCTGGGGAGGTACTGAGGAGCTTTTGTGCTATATGGGAAGTAGATTTTTTTTTACAGATTGAGATCTTTACTTGCTAATAATTCTTTTTTTTTGTTACAATGCACAACCAATTTAGCTTCTCTGTCATACATTTTTTAATATCTGGGTATCGAAGTTATAACTTCTTTTTTCCACATATCACATAAGTAGAAACTGTATTCTTCAATTAAACTTTTTATCTGAAAATTTTCATTGCTAATTAACATAATACTAAATTGAGAAGTTTCATAATAAATTTGAAATCAATTGCGGATGAAAATGTATATATTTCATTAGAATATAATCAATGAAACTTTTAACTTTTGATTACTTATTATAGCCACTTCGAAATTAAGCCATTACAGCTTTAACGGAACACAACAATTCTGTCAAATGATAATGAATTAGTAGTGCAACAAAATAAGTTAATGCCGACAATCAAACAAAAGATCACTTTAAGAAAAGACTGAGAGATTTAGGTAATACGCAGTGCGAAAAAAATGACTCCGCCATCTAGAATTCCAATTGTGGCTCTACAAAAAACTGCTCCATGTCATCCTTTTAAATTCTATTTCACTTACCTATTGATTTCTAGAGTCTCCTACGAGAATTCAAGATTGTTTATCTATATTCTCGTTGTCAAATTATTTAAAAAATGTTTGCAAATTGATTTGAACAAAAGTGATTAGTTTTAGTAACTAGAATTCTAGTTTATAAAATAATTCCAGAAATCAAACAATCATTTTTCGCTAATGAATCATTATCCTTTCGTCTCCTAGAAAACAAGAGATTAAAAATTCTAGGCTATTTGGTCAATCAGCTTAGTTATTTAACTTATTCGCATAGTTCACAAATCTATATTCTACTTAAGAGATTCAAAAAGTGACTATCTAATTATTCTTCATGAAGGTGGTATATTATTTCTCCCAGTGCATTCTCCAAAGCATTAATTTAAGCTGAATTAAGTAAGTTTTAGATGATCTTGTGCGTTCGTTCTTGACGAAACTAAAAAATCCATTTTAGCATATTAATTAAGGATAAATATAAACTCGTAGATAACACTGAACCTTATTAAAATAAAAAATTCCGTTTACATTTAACTTTACAAAAAGACAAAAATTAACCAGTTAATCATATTACAGAAATGTCAAAAGGGGACATTGAGTAAAACAAAGCACAATGTAAAATTAGTTAAGCTAAAAAAAATAAATAGTAAATTATTAGACAGTTTAAAAGTTGCTACGTAATCCAAATATCACGCAATCCCTCTTTATGATTTTATTTCAATTTATTTTCTATTAGGTAAAATTACTATTTTTTCTGGTTATTTTTTTAAACTAATATTCAAAAATCCTGCTTGAAGTCAAAATGTGGCACCAATTTCACAATAGAAGATACGTATTTGATAGTGAGATGCATTCAAAATCTACAGATTCCAATTGTTACTGCACTTTACATAGCTAATGGACTACCACAGTTATTTTATTAAGATATTATGGCGAAAATAAGTGTGGTAATCCGATTTACGGAGATATTAAAAATTTCTTTGCTGAAAAAGTACATAATTATTTTTTTTAAATATTTCGTTACAAAATAATTGTTCTTCAAAAACTTAAAAATTATTTATGTAAAAGTCATATACAAAGAAACAGATAAAAATGACTTCCGAGATCTTTCGATCCGAAACGCTATTATTTTTAAGGAATAGATTCTCTGATTCGGATTGATTGAAACTGGTTCTTGAAAATAATCACGTATGCGATTGAAAGAGAGTCAATCGCAAACGTGAGTCATTTTTCTGTCTCTTTATATGAGATTTTAAGCATCAATGGTTTTTAAATTTTTTAAAACTATTTCATTTTATAACAGAATATTTTAAGAATTTTTATGCACCTTTTAAATAAATGGATGTTTTATTTTAATTATTTTAACACAAGGTGAATATGTCATTTCCCTCTGAACTCGTTTTACGCTTTATTTTCTCATGTATATTTATGTACATTGGGAATTTTAAAGAGATGACACAATGTACCTCATTACATAGTAATCATAATTCTCTATACCACGATAGAATTTAAAATCTCAAAATTCCCTTATTCAATGGAGAACATTTGTAAAATAGTACCATGTATCTCTGATAGTATTTTGCAATAAATTACTCTTTGAAGATTTAGTATTTTACAATGAGTATTTCATATTTTACAATGAATTACTCCCTGACTTATTTAACATTGAAAAAACGAATAAGAAACATAATCTGTTGATTTTAGGTAGCTTTCATTACAAAAAGTAAAAAGCTACCTATTGCAGCCGTCCGGAGGAAAGCACTTCTAGAACATTTTGGTATATTTTCACCGATCATGACCCCCAGACCCCAAAACCACCCTCCGTTCAAATGTTGACACACACACACACACATATATATATATATATATATATATATATCTGATATTTGTCATGCGATAACTAACCTATTTATGAACCGATTTGAATGAAACTTGGTATGTACATAGTACATACAAATATCTCGAACGAGTTCGTTGGCCAGCATCATCCGCCATTTTGTTTCAAAATGGCGGCCATTTTAATTTTTAAAAAAATTTTAAAGTTTAAAATTCAATGCGAAAAAATTAAAAGTTGAAAAATATTTTTCTGTTACGTGTTAGAACATAAAACAACAATTCCAGAACACTTTTTATTTTGTCTATATCTTAAAAAATGATTGAGTTATAGCACTTTGAATTTTTCTTATGACTGACATTTTGAAACGATCTGATTTTTGTCACGTGATAACACGCGTATTTATGAACCGATTTGAATGAAACTTGGTATGTACATAGTACATACAAAGGTCTCGATCTAGTTCGTTGGCCAGAATCATCCACGATTTTGTTTCAAAATGGCGGCCATTTAAAACTTTTTTTAAAATTTAAAATTTAAAATTAAATGCAAAAAAATTAAGAGTTGAAAAATATTTTTCTTTTACGTGTTAGAACTTAAAACAACAATTCCAGAACATTTTTTACTTTGTCTATATCTTAAAAAATGATTGAGTTATAGCACTTTGAATTTTTCTTATGGCTGACATTTTGAAACGATCTGATTTTTGTCACATGATAACACGCGTATTTATGAATCGATTTGGATGTAACTTGGTGTGTACATAGTATATACTGAGGCCTGAATCGAGTTCGATACTCAGTTCCATCCGCCATTTTATTTCTAAATGGCGGCCATTTAAAAATTTTTATAAATTTTAAAATTTAAAATTAGGTACAAGAAAGTGAGAAATTGAAAAAAAAAATTTATTTTATGCATTTGACCTTGATACACAGATTCCAGAGCATTTTTTGTTTCGTTTGTATCTTAAAAAATGACTGAGTTATCGCATTTTTAATTTCTAGTGTTGCTCATATCTTGAAATGATCTGATTTTCGTCACGTGATACCACGCGTATTTATAAACCGATTTGGATGAAACTTGGTGCGTACATAGTAAATACCAATGTTTAGATCGAGTTCGCTGGCCAAATCTATCCGCCATCTTGTTTCAAAATGGCGGAATATTAATTTTTGTTTTAAATTTTAAATTTTAAAATTAGGTGCAAAAGAGTAAGAAACTGAAAAAGATTTCTCTTTTGTGAGTTTGACCTTGATACAAAGATTCCAGAACATTTTTTGTTTCATCTATATCTTGAAAAATGGCTGGGTTTGGAATGGCTGGGTTTTAGTTGGATTTTAATTGCTGGGTTTGGGAACTTTCAATTTCCAGTGTGGTTCACATTTTGAAACGGACTGAAATTTGTCACGGGATTATGCACATATTTATAAACTGATTTGGATATAACTCCGGGTGCATATAGTACATAACAATGCCTTGACCATGTTCTCTGTCCAACTTCTTCCGTCCTCCTGTTTCAAAATGGCAGCCATTTAAGTTTGTCGAAAATCTTTTAAATGTATAATGATGTACAAAGAAAAATTAGAAATTGAAAAAAGATTCTTTTTAAAGTATTTATCTTAAAAATGAATTCAGGAGTGTTTTTTGCTTTGTTTTTAACTTAGAAAACGCCTGAGCAGTTTGAATTTCTAACGTGGGTGACATTCTTTAAGAAATCAATTTGCCCGCGACAGCACTCGTATATATTAATCGATTTCAATATGAGTGTGCATGTGCACCTGAATTAAGATTTCGGCCAAGCTCATAATCAGGTTACACTAATTTGAGCTTAATATTTTTGAATAATATAACTTAATTTTAAATAAATAAATATATAAGTATATGAAAGCTACCTCTTCCTCCCGGTACTGCCGGAAGGACTTTTTAAATTGTAGAGAGTTCAATTTACTACATGTTACAACTAGTCAAAATCCGATTTGATAAATTTAATGAATATTAAATTTTATTTTGATTCATTTAAACTTTTTAAATACAAAATAATAAATAATAAATATCACTGCTTTTTTTATAATTTGACCTTAATTCTGAAGCCTGAACGCATCATTTTAAACTAAGTGATAGACTTAGTATTTTGTAATAAACAAAAACTCTATAACTTATCTTATTTAAAATTGTTATTCAAAAAACCTAAGTGATAGACTTAGTATTTTATAATAAACAAAAACTCTATAACGTATCTAATTTAAAATTGTTATTCAAAAACCTTAAGTGATAGATTTAGTATTTTGTAATAAACAAAAACTCTATAACGTACCTTATTTAAAATTATTAGAAAAAAACTAACCGAAAAAAAACGGTTTCATATTTAATAGTAAGTGAGAATGGATTTCCCGTTACACTGTTTAATTCACCAATATATACATATTTTACACAATATTTTTTTTTACTCTGCTTGATAACTAAAAATATATATTATAAAAAAAAAAGATTTCTAAAGAAAAATATTTGGTCTTGATATATTTTTGCAATATAATTTACATAATGTAGGAGCAATTGAATATATAGTGCTATGCAGTCCAGTTAAAGAGAATTATTTTCCATTTTATATGAAAGGATAACTTCTCATTGTATGTATATTTTATGTGTGAACACTTACCATCCAAGTATCCGTCGAAACATGCTCTCAAACAGTGCTCGTTTCAATGACTAAATAGTTTACGTAAATAACTGCATTACTCCCTTGTTAATAATCTCTCCTCTATAAGCTCGCAATTGTATGCGGTCACCCATTACATTTCTCGACATCATTTCATTTAATGTTTCGGGATTTTCAAAGAGATAATTCCAAGGGGACATTATAATCTGAGTTAAAAAGATTTATCATTCGGAAAATATTATATTTGTATGGTTCAAATTCACTAAGTTCGAATTTTAGGAGGATAATAAATATTGGATCAGTATTTTTCAAGCAGATTTTTTTTACCGTGAAGTTGGGATATTTGAAAAGATAGAAAATCAATGTTTAAAAATTCACCTATATTATACAAAAAGCAGCAAATATCTGTTTCGAATCTACAAGCGAGTTTTTTCTTCGGTACACAAGAGAGCAAATCACGTAAGGAGCGTTGACTTGTATTCTCGATACGATTAGCGAACGCGCCGAAAATAACCAATGACAAAAAAGCGACATAAAACAACTCCCTTTATCACACAAAGGCTTTATTTGTTATTTTTATATACCTGAAGCTTATGTTCAGCATATCAGATAAATTTTGGTCTACAGTGTAATAACTCAACTGCAATAAAATATCTCTTAAAAATGATTTAACTAGCAGAATTCTTAGAATTCATTTTAAAACATATCTATGATTAGAAAACAAAATTAAAAATTAAGAAATTTTCCCGACGTTTAAAAATGTTCAATACTAATTTAAATATTTTTTATTCAGCTTTTGTATTCTCAAAATCTTTCGAAGATTAATTCAAAAGAATTCGTATCAGAAACTTTACTTTTGATATTCATTTAAACAGGGAAGTTGAATATATCAGCATAAAAATTTTAAATTTATGTCAAACTCCTTCGTTTTTGAGATAAAAATTTGTACTTTTTAATGAGATACAAAACACATTTAGAAAGCAAAATGTGAAATAAATATGAGGGATTCACAACCATAGAACACCAAGTCCATTTTGAAGGAAAAACAGCTAGTTTATTTAGAAGACCTATTTAACCTGTTTTATAGACTATTACAATGAGCGAAGTCTGTTTCCACATACATTCTGGTATATGCAATCTGTTTACAGACATTGTTTACAATGGGTTTCACTATTTTTTATGATGCATAAGACCTGTTTTATCCACTTCTACAGAAAGTCAAGTCCGTTTTTATATTCTTTCTCATATATGCAATCTGTTTACAGAGATAATTTACTATGGGTGATGAAAAAACATAATTTATTCCACATTGTAGAAAGACAATTTCTTTAATATTTAAAATGTATAAACCTGTTTTTTTACTCCTACAGTAAACCAAGTCCGTTTTCATATACTTTCTTATATGTGCCATCTGTTTACAGGCATGGTTTACTATAGGTGTTGAAAAAACTTATTTTACTAACATTCTAAAAAGACTATTTCATTATTTTTTCAAGACGCATAAAACCTGTTTTGTTCACTCCTGCAGTAAATCAAGTCCGTTTTCAAATACTTTCTCATGTGTGCCATCTGTTTACAGACATGGCTAACTTAGGGTGTGGAAAAAAAAAGATTTTATTCACATTCTAAAAAGATTATTTCATTATTTTTTCAAGATGCATAAAATAATTCCTACGGTAAACCAAATCCGTTTTCAAATACTTTCTCATATGTGCCATATGTTAAAAGACATGGTTTACTATGGGTGTGGAAAAAACATATTTTATTCACATTTTAAAAAGACTATCTCATTATTTTTTCAAGATGCATAAAACCTGTTTTATGTATTCCTACGGTAAACCAAGTCCGTTTTCAAATACTTTCTCATATGTGCCAACTGTTAAAAGACATGGTCTACTATGGGTGTGGAAAAAACAGATTTAATTCACATTTTAAAAAGACTATCTCATTATTTTTTCAAGATGAATAAAGCCTGTTTTATACACTCCTATGATAAACCAAGTCCGTTTTCAAATACACTCTGATATGTGCCATCTGTTTACAGGCATGGTTTACTACGAGTGTTGAAAAAACTTATTTTATTGACATTCTAAAAAGACTATCTCATTATATTTTTTTTCAAGACGCATAAAACCTGTTTTATCAACTACTGCAGTGAACCAAGTCTGTTTTCAAATACTTTCTCATATGTGCCATCTGTTTACAGTCTATCTTATTACAGCTGTGGTACAAATAGATTTTATTCACATTCTAAAAAGTATATCTCATTATTTTTAATATTTGTTTTATTCACACCTGCAGTGAACCAAGTCTGTTTTCACATACTCTATATATCTATAAAGCTAATGAAACCAATTTATTAATTTTCTTTGTGTGTATGATTTTAGAATCGAAATTGAAATTATCTTTTATTTCAATTGATGATGAAGATAATATTTTGATTAACTTATGTTTTTCCACATTTTTATATATACATTTTGGTTATCGAGAATTATTATGTTTTAGAAACCAAAAATCGTCCACTAATTTCAAATTAATTGAACGTACAAAAAAGACTTTAGCTGGCGATAGTCAGGTGGCGATAACGAGTTCATGCCCTCCCCCCTCATACATTAGCTTTTATAAAATATTGTTCTCCTATTTTGTACGACGTTGTAAATTTATAATTTTTTAATAAGTTAAATAATTCAATAATATGGGAAGATCAATTAAAATATCTCCTTTGCGGTAAAGGATAATTCTTTAAATTTGCTATGGAAATCAATTTTTTGTTTCATTTTCTGTTTGTGTGTTAAAATCTAAAGGTGGTTCAGGCCAGTGTTGATGATGATTTGTGATCATGAGGAAGTAACATCTTCTTACTCCCCGTGGATTAAAAATTTTAATGATCTAAATTTTCTTTCTCTTTTAAAAAAAGGACTTATTGCATTTTTTTCTTTTCCAGAAACTTAAAATACTTAAATATGAAGAAAAAGAAAAAAAAGAACGAAACATTTTCTATTTAAGGCGGCAGGAGGTTCTTTCCTTAAAAGATTCCGATATAATTTAATCCTACGCAGAAGTTAACCACCACAGACAATTAATAAAAAAATACATTATTTTTACATTTTGCATAATTGCAATATACATTAAAACCTCTATTAAACACTTTTGAATAGAAAGCGCCACTATTTTGTCGATACATCTTTTTTTTCTTAACATTTATGTAATTGTAAGCTTTTAGCTCTAATTAATACGAATACATCTGAACAGGTGATAAATTCTGACCTGACGAATTATCCGTTATCCAGAGGTTTTGCTGCACACATTTTTTTATTCATAAAAATACAAAATTTTTGCAAACATAGAATATGCACTTATTTGATCCAAAATTTCGCTTGTAAAAAAATTTGGTTTTTAAAATATTTAAAAATGTTAATCTTTTATGCATAAAATGAGCACAATTCATCATTTTTTGCAAAAAAATGCAAACTTTTTAAGCCGCATTTTATTTGAAATTTTTTTTAGAAAACGTGTGATAGTTATAAAAATATGTGGGTCATTATCTGCATAGCTGTATAAAGCAATTTAATAGCTTTGCCATCTATAGTCATTTGTTTTTCTTGTATTGGTTAAATTAACATATGGAGTAAAGGATTTCTATAGTGTAATATGCTTTCAAAAGATAATAATTACTTTTCTTTTTTCACTATATTAGAAATGGTATTTTGATAGAATATTTGGGAAGCGTTGGAAAATGTTTCAGAATGTAAACATTAAATTATTTTTATTTCTAAACCTACCTGCAAAAGAATTTAGACATTAATTTTGTTTCGAAAATGCAGACCTTAGCAAACTCTTTACCATTGACTGGAGTAAAGTGAAAAGATATAAAGGATGACTGCACACAGTTAAGGTAGAATGAATAAGGAAGTATTGAAAGCGTGAATTCGGAAATTTATCAGTCAATTAAGTAATTGAAATGAGAATATTCCAGACACGTTTTCAATTTCAATAATTGCACTCATACTATACCTTCGATCATAACTTGCTGTTTTAAGTTAAAGTGTAATTGCTTCTGCTTAAATGAATTTTATTAAAAATAAATTGTCACAATGACCGATTTGTATGTTTTATAACATATACACCCTGTTCCAAAAGTTTAGACAATCACTAAACTTTGCATTAACACAAAAAGCAATAAGATACCATTAACAATCGTGAGATAGGTTATAAGTAAAAGCAGCTTTGATGATATTCACATATAAATTATGATCAAAGATTTGAAATTATAAAAAAAACATTAAATTATATAAAAAATTGCTGTCCCAAAAGTATAGACACAATACAGCATTACGTGTTTTCTTTTACATTTTTGTTCACAAAATAAAATTATTTTATTTTCCTGTGCTTCTGTAAATGTAGAATATTTTCCCACTTTATTTAAATATTATCTGCTGTATTTTAAAAACAAAAATTGTTTAAAATTTTGTGAAATCGAAGGAGTTCAACGTCTGGTTTTGTTTGTGATTCCTTGAAACAACAGTTTTTTCTCTGTTAAATGTGGACAGACAGACTGAACAATGCTTATAGGTGCTACGTATTTATGTAATTACGAACGCACCTAAAGATATTCGGATCGTGATGTAATAGTATACAGTATATCAGATGCAGTATAGTAGCCGAAATCTTTTGTGTGTCCCTGTAAATAATATCTGCTTTCTATTATATAGGAAATAATTTGTATTAATCTTTAGCAACGTATATTAATTTCACAAACTTTATACAGTTTAATACAATTAAAACGCGCAGCAACAATGTTCTCCCTATATACTTATGTAATGGAATAGTTTTGTATGACCCTGTAAATCAATAACAAATATTATTTGCATCATAGATTGTACAGAATGTAAATTGTAGTATACACTTCATAGATTCATATCAATTTTATTATGTTTTTAAGAATGTGAAACCATCAAAATACATTTGAAACTTTTTTCCCCTTTGGCCTTAACGTATCGGGATCCTTTTGATAGTCCTTGTAATTGAACTATTCATCCGATTTTCATAAAACTGAAATGACTCGACAGAATTATGTAATAATTATATATTTTAAATTTCAAACGTTTCAGTTTGGTACTTTTTGCGTTTTCATATACGGACGGACGGATTGAACGACTACCATATTTGATTCCTATTTACATATCACAATCAGACCTAAAAAGTGATACTACACTTTAATCATTTACCACGTGCGAGAAATCTTTTGAAATTATTGTATTAAAAGACCTTATAAAGAATTATTTCTTACAAAAAAATTATATTTAAAGATAAAAATTCTAACTTGTTTTAAAAAGAATTAAATTAATCAAAAATTACTATTCAAAAATGCTGGTAACAAATAACCCATCAATTTGGCCTATTTGTTATACCATGCTTAATATTCAGAAACAAGGCTAGGAAACTTATCATGCTTGCCCACAACTTTGTTTGAATATTGTCTCTGTATTTTCTAACATTTTGTAAAATTTATATAAAGTCTAAAAATAAACTTTCTCTTTATTAATTGCCTGTATATTTGCTAATAGAATTATTAAAGAAAATTCCAAAGTGTTTTAAATTGAATATGTATATGTCAAAATGTTTACAAGACAAACTATCGAATACGGTAAAATGCGTTACCATGACGCAGTGAACCTGAGGAATTTAAAGCATTTTAAAAATAAAACTATCCAATATGGCATATCCGATACTTTAAAATAACGAACCTGGTAAAAATGAAAAATTTTTACAAGTCATACTTTCGAATATGTCATATTCGCTACTATAAAATTGTGAACTTGGGAAAAGCACAAAATTGTTACAATGTCAAACTATCTAATGTATATTGGATTATGCATATTGGATTGCATATTGGATAATTTGAAGCTGAAAAAGTAAAGAAATGCTAAAAAATACAAATAATCATACCATATCAAACTATCTAACGAAGGTTTTGACGAGAAAAATTATTGAAATGATTTATCTCGATAGCATGTTTAAATGGGATATAAAACACCACCCGAAAAATAAAATAATTTTTACTGCTGTTTGGGAATAATTTTGAATACATAATTAAAACAGTTTTTTCGTTCTCCTAAAAAGTGGCTTTTTTTTACATTGGATAGTTTTACATGGTACCGACGATATCTGTTAAATTATTTTTTATATAGGAAATTTTTTTATGAGTTTCTCTATCAAATCCTATGCTTCCTTAATATATATATACATACACACACACACACACACACATATATATATATATATATATAAGCCATGAAAATTGGTAGAATCTTAACATGGTGTTATTACTTCAAGATACTTCATTAAATGAGCATTTCAACCTTTTTTTAGTAAGAAATTCAAGAACAGTTAAAAAATTTCAATTCAAGAAGATTAAAATATCAGAAAAATTTAATTTTGCTAAAATTACACAATAAAAATTATCTGCATGATAACATGTTTAATTCTAAAACTAAAATCTGTCTTCAAAAATCCGGCATTCAGAAATCTGACAGCTTCAAAAATCCAACAGCAGCTTCAAAATTCTCCCATTTTTCTTTTACATTTTCAAGTTATAAGAGAAGAAAAATCGCAATTAATTTTGAATTAGTAAGTTGAAGAACAAATAAAAATGCAAAATAAGAAAGTTTGACATTTTTTTTTCAGTTGTCCGATATTTTGTTATTTTCTGAACAAAATTTCCCCGGAGCTACGCCGTTGCTTATCAACAAAAACAACTTTTAGGTGAAGTTTGGCGAGCGTATAAGCCACAATATATGGACGGAATGTATCAGGATGAAATAGCTTCTTTACTATATCTAGACTACACTTTTATGACTATAGATCTTGCCGTTCAAAAAGTATTATGGTGACAACGGTCTTTAGCTTCTACATTGTATACGTCATTTATGAGTCATACAGTGATTTTAACCACCTATATTGGTTTCGAATTGTTATATGCATCTTCTATGTATAACAATATGAATTTTATAATAATAATACTGTGCTTTGATAATTATAATTAATACTGATAATTATATATGCTGTGCAATTTGACGATAAATGTTCGTCGCTCCTCGATCCATCATCAGTAACTGTTATAAATTTAAAATTATATTTTTTCAACACTATTTCTATCGGGATCAAATGGCATAAAAAAATAAGTAAAAATAGAAAATTTTGTCTTCGGTATATTAGAGAATATTTGTAAATGTTTTAATCTAAAATAAACAAATAGCAAATAAAAATAATAAAAAATAGTAAATCTGAGTTTGAAAAATCAGTAGAAATTGAAAATCACAAATTTGAAAATCGGTAGAAATCAGTGGAAATACTGTCAATTTCTTTCTTCGGTAAAAAGTGTTCGTTCATTAATTATTCATTATTTGTTTGTTTATTATTGATTACTGTGTTACAATACGGTGCAAATATGACATTTTTAAATTAGTACTCAAATTAAAATATTTATGATAATCACTTATAATGAAACAAAGTAAGCTAGAAAATGCTATAAAAGTGACTAAATAGCTTTTTTCAGACTGTCGTATGTTTTATCGCACAAACAGCAACAGTTTAAAAAAACATTCATGATAGAAATATTTTCGCAAAATTTAAAAACAAGTGCTTGGGGGAAAAATTCCAGACTCATGTTTTAAATTATAATATTCATTATTTGTTTGTTTATTATTGATTATTATGTTATAATATCATGCAAACATGACACACTTAAATTAGAACGCAAATTAAAATATGTATGATAATCACTTATAACGAAACAGACTGAGCTATAAAATGCTATAAAAGTGATAGTATACCTTTATTCAGACTGTCGTACGTTTAATCGCAACAACATTTTCAAAATCATTCGAGATAGAAATACTTTCGCAAAACTTAAAAAAAATTGCTTGGGGAAAAATTTTTAAACTCTTGTTTTTAAATTTTGGAAAAATATTTCTGTCATGAATGATTTTGAAAATGTCGTTGTTTGTGCGATAAAACGCAAGTGAGGCTAAATAAAGATATTTTATCACTTTATAATATTATCTAGATTAATGCTCAATCATATTTAAGTTAAATAGTAAATTGTAGAAATCATGTGTATGAGTAAATTCGTGTTAGTTTTTCTTTATCTCTCTTAAGGAGACGCAGTATCTTTGAAACCATCTCTTAAATTTTGTATAATATTGTAACAAGTAAAAAACAAGTTGGAAATTGCACGTTAAGCTTAGCAAATCAGGTGAGTTCGTACGGTAGCGAAGTTTTAAAAATATCACTTCATATATTAATCACATAAAATTGTAAATAATTACAATTAAAATGCGCACCAAACAATGTTATCCCTATGCCATTATGCAATGGAATACTTTTGTGTGGCCTTGTAAATCAATAACAAATATTCTTTGCACCACAGATTATGCAAAATGTATATTATAATATGTACTTTATACATGTATATCAATTTTATTACGTTCGAATAAATGTAACACCATTAAAATGCATTTGAATCATTTTTCCCCATTAACCGTAATGTAACGGAATACTTTTGATTGTCCCTGTAATTGAACTATGCATCAGATTTTGATAAAATTAGAAATAACTCGACAAAATTACGTAATAATTATGTATTTAAAATTTCAAACGATTAAAATGCATTTGAAACTTTTTCCCCATTGACAGTAATGTAACGGAATCCTTTTGATTGTCCCTGTAATTAATCTATGCATCCGATTTTCATAAAATTTGAAATGACTCGACAAAATTATGTAATAATTATATATTTTAAATTTCAAATGATTCGGTTGGGTAGTTTTTGCGTTGTTATATGCGGACGGACTGAACGAAAACAATAGGTGCTACGTATTTACATAATTGCGAACGCACCTAAAAAATCAATCCACTGTTTAAAAAAAAACAAAAAAACCTTAATATTTATCGAATAAGCCAGTTATAAAAACGTGAACATAGAGAAAAATCAGTTTAACTTCTTGGAGACAAGCAACATATATGCATGCCGTAAAACAGTTTAAGAATCCTTGTTTATTCACATCAGTATAATTTTACTGTAAAATTTGTCTTATTAGATCGGAGCATTTTTTCGATTTAATAAGACACAAACATCTTCTTTTTAAAAACCGGAAATAGCTCATTAAACAAATTCTTAAAAGGCTTCCGTCGCAAAGGGTTTTTTAAGATATTATTTGTAGTATTAATAGTCGTATATGTAAAAATGTGTTGTCAAAATATCCACTATTAAATGAGCTTTAAGTTAATATTAAAAACAATGGAAATTGAGATGTTGTCCAATTTCAAAGTACTGTATCTATCTCCTTAACAGAACTTCGATGCGGACAGTCAATGACTAAGGTTCAAATTCTGTCCGGAATTATTTTCAGTATACTTGGGGAATTTAATTCGATACAAAAATGCATGAATTTATGGGCGATCTTTAGTGCCTTTGCATATAATAATCATCACGTAAATCAGTATCTATATTGTTCCATGTAGGCAGACGATACCGTGCTACCTATAATTAAAATCTCAATGTCCAGAAAGTGAAAAGAAGTGAAGTGTTTTTTATATTATTATTCCAAAGTTGTGTTTGAGAAATGTGCAGACGATAATGCAGCAGTGAGCTGCGAGTGAGTGTTAATCTTTTAATAAAGTGTTTTTTAATATAATCAGTGCCTATGGAATAATTTGTGTAGTGTGTGCATAATTTTACATGGTCCGTCTCGCAAGGAGGTAAAAATGATTATTTATTTGAGTGAATAATCTTCGAATTAACTATGTGCTGATGTTATGTTAAGAGTTCTATTAAAGATCTGTCCACGTTGAACATGAGAGTCTTCGAATAATATTCTGCTTAAATTAGTGAAGAATTGTGCTCAAATAATGGAAGTGTTGTGTTTAAGAAGATATTGTTTTAAGAGTTAATGAATATTTTGACAAAAAAAAAATTCTTTGATACCGATCGCTGGAAATTTTTTTTTGGAACTATGCTTTTTGGAAGCAGTCAGAAGTTTAGATGCGTTTCTTCATATTTCATGAAAATTTTCTTTGAAATGTCTTTGCCAATTAAAAATAAAGAAGTCATTTGAATCAAAGAATGTTGGTTAAATCTGAAGATGTACTGTTTAAATTATTGTGTGATTAAGATACGTACAAATAAGTTGGCTTTTTATATATTCAGTGGACTTTTTGCATATTGAGAGAATAAAGTTTTCAGTCTGTTTTCGTGGGATATGATAAGAGGAACTGTGCTGATTTTTTTAAAAGTTTATCGCCTCCAGAGAGACAGTGCTGATTTTTTCTATTAGTGTGAAGAACGACGATAAGACCTGAGTATGGTCTGCGTCCCAAACATTGGAGTTTATGCATTTTTGTCGTGAATGTCATGGTGCAGCAAGTGAAAGTGTGTGGGCAGTATGAAAGTTTGATTGCCCTGAATGCTCACAAGAACCTTTCAGCTTTGTTTTTCTTGAACTGTGCTCTACATAGCCTATGACGACTTTGCCCAGTTGGACTTTTTGCTGTGATGCCTTATGGTTCCTGAGAGGACTTCATCATGATGATTTTTTTCCTGATGAGTTTTGAGTTCATGAACTGTGATCTACAGTGTTTGAAATGACTTTATGAATGAGCTTTTGTTCCAAGGAAACATGGACTTAGTTGTGACAGACTGTATCCTGCATACCTTCAAGAGCTCTGATAAACTGGGAATCTACTTGGCCATGACGTTTTTGCATATTTTCTCGACAGAACTATCGGTTCTGGTACTTTGTGTGATGGAGGACTTCTGCAGTAAAAGTGAAATTTTTAAAATTTTTTTTATTGAAAATGAAATGATTTTCTTTAGTTTAATAGAAAATAATTAAATGGATAAATTTTTAAGTAGTTTATGCGAAAAATATTATACAGAGATATTTATTAAAAATGAAGTGTTAAAACCTTAATAGTTTTGCTATATTTTTAAATTTAAACTGTTAAATTTAATTTTGAAGTTTAAGTATAATGAAATTAAAAATTGTTACATCTATCTATATATATATATATTTTAATTAACAGGCAATTATCCTGCATTTGAGGATTTATGAAAAATATAAGATTTTGAGAGTATATTTGAACTTTGGATAAATTGTGTAATGTTTTAAGACTCTTTTATATATTTAAAATTTTTAATAAATTTAAAGTTTTTTAAAAAACTTATAAGGTGCTTAAGTGGTAGGAAATCAGTTTTTGGTACTGTCTACGGGCGGAGATTTATGAATTATTAATGAAAGTTTATAGATATTTTTGAGTAATTTAATATTTTAAATTTTGTTTTGTGACATGGCTGCAGATGTTTACTTGATCTTGCTGATTTCCCGGAGTTTATGTCCTATTGTTTTTAGTTTAAAAGTTTGGTATTTTTTTATATATAATCTTAAAATTTAGCATATTATGTTTTAAAAAAATCAAGTAATTTTTTTCAGTATGAGAGGTTTCTTGATTATTAGTGTTAGGTTTAGGGAAACATGATCTCACGAAAATTTTGGCATATTAAGTACAGAATATTCTAAATTAATTTGAATTTTTACTTTCTTCTATCTTTACAAGAAGAAAGTATTGGATTCATGAAAATTTTCGACTTCCGGTTTTCGACGGATTTATACGTTTTAGAAGGTCCTGAACACGTTTTGACTATTTTTAGAAAATGTCTGTCTGTGAGTCTGTCCGTCTGTCTGTGAGTCTGTGTGTCTGTCTGTGAGTCTGTCTGTCTGTATGTGACAAAAAATTTGTGGGCGCTCTATCTCAAGAACTAATGCTCGAAATTTAATAAAAGTTTATATTCAGGTAGACCTTGATATGAATTAGTGCCTATTAGTTTTTAGTGAAAATTGGCCTGCAGGTGACGCTGCTATACTACGTTTTTCATGATTTTCAAGATTGCTATATCTCAAGAACTAATGCACAGAATTCCACCAAACTTCAGATTCTGTGACCCCTTGATATACATAGACACTGATTAAGTTTTGGTGTAAATTAGCCAGCAGGTGGCGCTGCTATGCCACGTTTTTCATGATTTTCATGGTAGCTATATCTCAAGAACTATTGCACAGAATTTCACCAAACTTCAGATTCCGCGATACCTTGAGATACATAGCTGCTGATAAGGTTTTGGTGTGAATTGTCTTATAGGTGGCGCTGCTATGCTACATTTTGCACGATTTTTGCGAAAACTATATCTCAAGAACTAATCCAGAGAACTTCATCAAATTTTAGATTCTGTTACACTAGAATATATAACATAATTAGACGCTGATTACATTTTGGTATTAACCTTGCAACAGGTGGTGCAGCTATGCTGCATTTTGCACGATTTTTTCGATAGATATATCTCAACAACCAACGCACAGAATTTCATCAAACTTCAGATTTTTTTACAAAATGACGTATAACATGATTACACGATGATTACGTTTTGTTATAAATCCTTCAACTGATGGGGCTGCTGTGCTATATTTTACACGGTTTTTTTTTAAACTAGTTATATCTCAAGAACTAATGCGCAGAATTTCATCAAACTTCAGATTCTTTTACACCAGAACATAATTAGACGCTTTTTTACGTTTTGGCATAAATTTTAAAAGATATGGTGTTGCTGTGCTACGTTTTGCAAATTTTTTGTTATAACTATATCTCAAGAACTAATGGACGAAATTCCATCAAATTTGAGATTCTGTTAGGTCTTGACATAAATAGATGCTTATTAGGTTTTAGTATAAATTACCCAACATAAGCTCATTTTCTCAGAATATTAATTAAATTTTGCGTTTTAGGCTTTTCGGATACCAGAATCTCATTAGGCTAGGTCAAATGTTCGAGGAAATTCGATAGTGGGTAACTTTGGGGTTACCACGTTTTTTTTTTTTTTTTTTTTTTTTTTTTTTTTTTTTTTTTTAAATATTAAAATGTACTTATGAGATAGAAGAAAGTTTTGGGATTGACACATCCAACAAGTTATTTACTGGATGAATTTTATTATTTACTTTACACCAGTCATTGATTTAGTGCATATAATTTATAATCGGAGATAAATATTTCTTTTCTTTTTCTGAGTTCTCATAAAAATATTAATTTTTGCAATATGTTTTACAGATTCTTTTGATTTAGAGTTTTAGAGTTGATTTAGAGTTTTAGAGTTGAGTTAGAGTTTTAGAGTTGATTTAGAGTATTAGAGTTGATTTAGAATTTTAGAGCCATGGAAGAGATCGAGCATTTTAAGTGTTAGGATTTTCGAGTTTGGTCTGGTACATTTATTTTTGTCCTGTTAAATGTGTATGCAAATGTTCAATGAAATATGTATTAAATATGATTTATTTTTACAGACAAAATGAATAATTAATGTTTGTTTATTTCTGTTTTAAGTATAGTTGATTTAGTATGTAGTTTTTCTGTAATTGTGCAATATTTTTTTAATATAAATCACAAAAATAGCAATAGATACTTTCCATTTGGGAAATGTGAAAGGCATGATCCCGAAACTTGGTGCTACAGAGATACCCAAATTGGAAAGATTAAATTAGAATAAGTATTGAATATATACATTAAGTTCTCTGTGGATAGCGTGCTGTTGTTGTTATAGGTTTTCCGTTGTGGGCAGTACAATTGTCATGTCTTTTGAGAATAGCATATTCTAAGGATCAGTATATTTAAAGATTTAAATTTTTTACTTACCCTCTCTGGTGAACAGAAATGTAGAATCTTCTGCGTTGGATATCTTAAGTGAACAGTGTATGACCATCCCACGAAAGCTTGAAGATCCGCTGAAGTTTTTCTGTTGGTTGAGAGGAAGTTGTCATAGTGGAGTATGATTTAAGCAAGTTTGGTGTAATCAGAATTTGGAAACTTTTGCTATGGAGTTTTGGTTAAAGGATTTTTTGCAGTTGTTTAATGTCATGCCTGCTCAGTGCTAATTATAGAAATAATTTTTAAAGTTGACTTTTGTTAATTGGAAGTTAAAAGTTGATCATGTGTAAGGCTAAAAATTGAACTATTTTGATGAAGGAGTCTTTGAAGATCGGATCCATTTTTTGATTGAGTTGATGGATCTTTTTGCGGATCTTTTTTTTTCTTTTTGTATTGAGTTTAAGCAATTGTGAAATGTTGAAATAGATATGGAAATAAATTAATAAAGTTTTTGTTATATTAATGTAATAGAACAGATTTAAATATTTTGTGTTAGATTCAACTGTAAGATTGCACTTTTTTTTTGAAGTTGTTAGAATTGTCTCCTGAAGGTGGAAGGAACATCTTTCAACTGGCTTGTCAAGTTTTCTAAATGTGTTAGACTTGGTCAGATAAAATTCAATGTCCAGTGAATATAAGAGCAATAGTTTGGGGGAACCATATTGTAGTGTAAGAGCGAATGAACACTATGGGCTAAACTTGGTTTAGTTGGAGGTGTTTAGTATGTGATGGACTCTCATGGAATTGCTTGTTTTCAATTCTAGGGCTGAATTTTTGGATATTTAATGGATATTTTTCGGAATGAAAATTTTTGTTTTGAAAACTGATGTTAAATTTGCTAAATGTTTCTGTGTTTAGTGGAGAGGGATTGATTTCCTGATGTTAACTTTGCTCCTCGCTGAGTGACAGAAACAATCATGTGATAGTATATTCAGTCAGCTGTGTAAGTTTTAGGGCTTGTGAGGAGAGTCTAATTTTTGTGAAAGTGTTTTTGTGCTGGTGGACTATTTCTCGGCAATAAGGAGTTTCTATGGTCTTGGTGTCAACATTGGTTGATCTGTCCTAATATGTTACGTATGGAAACAATAGTTTATTATTTGAGGTTTATTTGTGATTGTCTGAATTCAAGTAATCTGTATCCGTGCTACAACTCTTGCCTATGTGAATTTGTGTTTTTCGAGAGAGTGAGGTATGATGACCTAGGGCCCCAGGCAAATTGGGAGAGAGTGAAAGGGTAGCCGGGTGTACACAGAGCTGAAAGTTGTATGAATGTTTTGTACCAATTTAATTATATGTGTCCTCCGGATTCATAGGAGATGTTGCAGCTGAAACTTTGTTTTTATTGGAAATTGGCTGCTGTGAAGGATAGGATTATTTTTGAGAATGGAGTCATGTATTGATGCCAGACGGGGAAGTTTGTATGTTGTAAAAATGAGATTTGGTTACCTTTGAATTTAATCATGGGGTTCCACTATTCTTAAATTTTATAATTGAATATTAAAGATTTTTGATCTATTTATTCAATATGTGAAAATAATACTTTTATATTGTTTAAAACAGTTAATTGTGTAAGATAAATTATTAATGTATATGATAATTGAAATTTCTTCCTATTATGGACTTTAAAGATTGTTTAATGAATATTACAATACTGAAAAAGTTTAATAAGTGTAAGATATTGACATGCTGTGTTCTTATTGAAATATATGTAGGGGTTTTTTCAAGTGTGTATAAGGTATATAAAAGCAGTATATATCAATATTTTTGAATATGTTTTACAACCTAGGAGCCAGATCGAGTGGATCTTGTTGGTATGAGAGTAATTTTAAGTGACTACCTACCTAGTAAAAGTTGTTTTTTGATGTGTGTAAATATTATATAAAAGTTTTTATTTTGTGTATAAATATGTTTGAATATCTTGGGCTGAGCTGGAACTTTGGCTAATTTTTATTGTTTATTCCCCGTTATTGTGTCTTCGTTAAAGATTTATTAATATATTTGGAGTTAATGTACAGGTGATTAAATGCTGTTGAGATAATAGTCCTTTTTAAGATGTTATCCTTTTTTGTTCTAAATGTGGACATCGTCAGGATGCACTAGTGTGTTAGGCTATCCTTAAGAGGATTAAAACTATAATGGTGTATTTTAATATTTTTGTAGTCGCCTCTCCTTTTTAGATAAAAGTGTTAAGAGGGGGGGGGGTTTATAGGATTTAACATCAGTAGGATACTAGCAGTTCTTATCACTTTTATCTCCTTTCTAATATTTCTGTTTAGCACTAAAGTTTAAATGATATTTAAAGCAACGGCTAAAAAGTTTATTTATCAATTGTTAAAAAATTAAATTTAAAGTTCTATTTAATTTAATCAATAATTGAAATTAATTGTAAGATTTGGTAAGTGGAGAATTGAAAAAGATAATGTAAAAATAGGAGATCTAATGTTAGTAGAGGAAAATACACCAAACAATAAGTGGCCATTAGGCAGAATTATTGAAGTATATTACGGTAATTATGAGAAATTTCGCGTAGTTCAGGTAAAAACTCAGAATGGAATTTTTAAAAGATCGAATAGTAAATTATGTATTTTCCTATGCCTGAAAACCATAATACTTAAAAAAAAGATAAAAGATAAATTATATACGTATGTGTGTGAGTGTTATATTGTTTTTTCTTTCAATTTTTATATTTGAGTAAACATACACAGTGACCTTTTGTATTTATTTGTGTAATTAGTGTACTTGGTAAAAAAAGAGTTATTATTGAATGTGAAACATGTCAATGGGGGCCGGTATGTTCCATGTAGGCAGACGATACCGTGCTACCTATAATTAAAATCTCAATGTCCAGAAAGTGAAAAGAAGTGAAGTGTTTTTTATATTATTATTCCAAAGTTGTGTTTGAGAAATGTGCAGACGATAATGCAGCAGTGAGCTGCGAGTGAGTGTTAATCTTTTAATAAAGTGTTTTTTAATATAATCAGTGCCTATGGAATAATTTGTGTAGTGTGTGCATAATTTTACATATATAAAGCAAATTTTCATGAAGAAACAGAGCGGTGATATCAGACTTCTGATGCCTAACCTTGAGTGAATTTTATCCTGAAGTTTAGTCTCAGTAACTCAGATGGCACAGACATTTGAATCGAATGTTTAAGATTAGACTCCTTCTTTCAATATTTTCCACGTTTTAAAAAGAACAAAAAAATTCACGGTTTACATTAAAGCAAGGCCGCAAAAGTAATATTTTGTTGGCATTTAAGGCAGTTATTTTCGCAATAAAAAATTCGGCGTTGACAATAAATCCCATATTTTCAAATAGTGGTTTTGTTGTATCTCGCATTATGGTTACTATCTCTACTTTATTAGTTATGTTATTTCTTATCATTCATAACATTTCATGAACTGATATTTCAAAGAATAAAAAATCTTTAATTTTTCTAATTGAATATGTAAAAAATGCTGCATTTTAAAGTAAGAAACCATTCAAGGGTAAAGACATAATTGTATCAAATTTTTCAATCTAAGAAACTGCCAAAAAGATTTAAAGCTCATATATGCAAAAAAAGCAATATATAGTTATTACTGATTTCGAGTATGACCAATGTTTCTAATGAGTATCAAAAGGTTTTTTGCCCATTTATATTTGTTACCATTTTAAAAACCAATTTTATACTGCTGAAGAATATGAGAATAAATAAAGAAATTAACCATTAATTTTAAAATCTTGCTTACATAATAAACGCATTTGATTTTCTCGATTACAGGTAATAGAATTAATTATTTTCGAATTAACTAAACTGATACTCATGTAAATTTTTAATTATCATGCATGTTAAATAAAATTATAATATATGAAGTTTAAAATTTTTATTAACTATACTTTTTTAAACAAACATTATATATTAATTCCCTTATTTCTGAATCAAAGTAATTTGAGAAAATGAAGTAAAACTTTTCAGAAATTTATCTCATTAGTGCTCAGAATTAACTACGTTTTACTTTCTAAACTAATTTTAATCTCTTTAGCTCATTTAATATGGTTGCGTATAATTTTTACATTAATTTCATAAATAAAAATGAGCATAGTTGAAATAAAGAAATATGTTAATAATGCTTACATAATATTTCGGCTAATGAGCAAAGTTTTAAGTTTCAATTATGTTATTTTTTATGAATGAATTCGAAAATATACTTGAACAATTATATCCAATGCCAAGCAAAATAATGATAAAACTCACATAATGTAAAATACAATTTAAAACTATATTTACCTTTAAATTAATATTAAATATTATATTAAATTTTTTAAATTACAAAAGATTTAAAAGAAAATTAGAAGAATTTTTTGAGAGGAAAAAATAAATAAGAAGGTAATTTCAATATAAGGGGTGAATTGCCAAAAATGAATTGTATTCTTTTAAAGTAAATACTGTAATTTTAAGTAATCTGTTCCATAGATTAAAAAAAAAAATTTGAATATACATTATTCTAAAGATTCGTTGTACACTGTTAATTACATCTCATAAGAAATTCTACATCTTTGCTGTCGTTACCATCGTGCTCCTTTTGAAAAATTCCTTTATAATTTTCCCTTATATGACCCTAGGAACTCCAAAACACCCATATCTGAATCGTTTCTATATATAATATTTATACAGGGTGTCCACTCTCAACAGGGGCCAGTTGCTAACTTCTAAACCGTTAGTCATAGACATATAGTTCGAATTGCAAAAATGTTTTTAAAAAGGTATAGATGTGTTATTTGAGCGATTTAGGTCAGAAATCGTTTAGTGAATTTTTATCACTAGTCTAACAAGTAAGACAAAAAAAAGTCCCATTCCTCTGCGATTAAAACTGACCGAGTAGTAGCTGTTTAAAGTTGAAGCATGTCTGTTGCTGCAAAACAGGGGTCAGTCAGAAATTTACAGGAAATAAAAATAAACGTCATATATAATATTTAACATTAAACATTGGGAGTAAAAGAACTTTTACGATATTATTTTTAAATTTATGTCGATGTTTACATATTAATGCAAAATATAGAGGTTGTACTAAAAATATAAATAAAAAAACAGAAATTATGTTAAATTAAATTATGAAAAGCGAAGTCACAATTCGTTACAAATAATAAATAAATAAAATTCTATTAGATTACTTAAACTAATAGAATTTTAAATATTCCTACAAAATAAATAAATAGTACGCACCTAAAATCTTACTAATATTACATTGCCATTGGATATAAATAAGCATGAGAATTGAACCTCCTTCGGATATTTCGAAGTGAGTTAAAACTTGAATACAAATTTTGAACTAGAAAAACATACATAAATTATAATAACGGTATAAGAAAAATAAAAGCTTATCAACGCAACACACCCTTTTAAAATAAAATCATGAAAAGAAACAGCTTCATTTCCTTTTAAAATAAAACATGTAAAAGTACAATTGAGGATGCGGAATTTCAAAACTCGTCTTATCGCCTTTGTTTTCTCCATCAGTCTACACCAATCTGCACTAATGTAACACTACAATCTTCAAATTTATACTGAAAACCAATGGACGCATTTAAAGGTTTTTCGCGATTTCCCAAAATTTAATTTTCTCGGTAAAGAGAATTTTGAAACTCATGTCTTCAATTTTTTTAACCAATCTAACAGTTAATTAATTAAAATTAACGCTACCATAAATCTTATACCGTGGCAGCACCTTCAGTTAAATCGCTTCAAATATATTTCTTTACCTCATTTAAAGCATTTTTGTAATTGGAACTGTAAGTCTGTGACAAATGGTTTAAGAAGTAGTCACTGGACCGTTCTCGAAGTGATCGCCCTTTATAATACTTTAAGAACTTGGTGTACGTTCCCTTAAAACTCAGTCTAACTGATCCGTTTTCACTTAATGAAAAATAGTTTAAATAATGAAATTTAAAGTTTCATAACTCAGTCAATTTTAATGTTAGATTAATGGGACTTTTTTTCCTCTTATTTGTTAGAGTAAGGGGAAAATTACTAAATATCACTTATAGGAGTGGGAGACCGTATACAATATGTAATTTTCGTAATTTTTTAATATTTTTTAAAAACTTAAACCACTAAAAAAAACAATTCTTTATCTCTCATAAAGCATTTTTGCAATTGGAACTATATGTCTATGACTAACAGTTTAATAATTAGCCATTGCCACCGTTGAGAATGGACACACTGCATATATATATATTATATAATGTGTTCGTCCATCTTTGATCCGCATATGATCTGCGATCCGCCTTGGATCCCACAATTTCTTGAGACAATTTTTAACTTGATGTTCAATCACATATAACTATAAATTAATTTTAATATACTTAGTGAGAAACTTTACTTTTCTAGATCCCGTCTTAATGCTTCAGACTTAATGCCACCATATTTATATAAATGCAAAGTTTTGTAGGCTGTTGTAGAAAGCAGTAAGACGAAAGAGAAAAATAAAGTTTTACGTGATGGGTGGGGAGGTAATATGCCGCCTCATACTCTTAATTAATTTATAGGTCTGTACTTAAATCCCCAAAATGAACTTCTGACAATCGTGATTCATTTTTTCATACTGTATAATTTTTTTAAGTTATAAGTTTTCAAATTGATTTCTTATTGGTCATGTTAAAATAGGTGCACAAATGTTAAAATAAGTGCATAAAAGAAAGCTCATTTGCATGTAGTAAGTAAATTATTCATTTTAAATGGTTTTTTTAACTCTTACTTCAGATGTTTTGACAACTTCAGTTTTGTATTTTGCATTAAGAATAGTTATGTTGCAAATAGTAAATTTCTAATTTGCAATGTCCATACCATTATTTTAAAAATACACCGAAATTCCAATAGCTATATTAATAGCAGAGGAAGATGCCGATGGAACATGACCATTATATTTAAGACCTTATTTTAGAACTATGAAGACATGCTCTACTTTGAGGATTTTTTGGATTGCTTTTTCCACTTTTTCTTAAATTATCATGATGTTATTCTTTCTACCATTTCAATATAAAAACTTTCTAAAACTAACTTATTTCTTTTTTGCTCTTTCACATTTTTTCTTTTATTTTTTCTTTATCTTCTTGTAATTATTCAATAAGTTACCTTTTATTTGTCATCATCAAACATACCCATAAACTTAAGATCCAATATTCAATAATACTTGCAGTCCTGTTTAATACTGTGGTTCTTAAAAAAATATATTATCGTATTCAAGGCTAGCAGAATTTTCGATTACACCTTCCGAGTTATATCTTTTTCATTTGGCGTATTTTTTATAGAAACATCTTTTTATTTTGTTTTGTTTTGTTTTGGTCTAAAATAACTGTTTCCTTCCTTGATATTTAATTGGGAAGTGTTTTTTCCAATATTGCCACACTGCACACAATTTTCTTTGCAGATTTTCAATTATTGATCCTATGGACTTTACTCAAGAATGAAAACAGCCGCTCATCTGCGGAGAAAAATACTCCAAAAACATTGTTTATTGCACAATAAAGAAACAGTGTTAATGTGTCCTCCACTCCAATTGCTGTTTTTCTTCTATTTACTCGCGGCTTACTTCACATGAGTGCAGTCCATTGCCATCATTTTTTTCTTAGCTTTCATCTTTGGGGAAGTTACATTTTTGTTTTGATACACGGCAATATTTAGTGCATTTAATTAGAGAAAAAAAATATACCTTAATTTTTTCAACTTTATAATCGATGTGGAATTACACTTTCTATCCTCTAATTTCTTTTTAAATTTCAACATTTATCACGAGTGTCTATAATCATTTTTATAGTTGCATAAGAAACAGTTACAAGTACACTGTTAAAAATTTATCATATTACTGCATCGTCACTCCACCGCATAGAAAACGATTACTCCACCGCACTCCGATTATTTCCGAAAGATTACTCTATTTACATGCAGCATTATTATTGGTTAAAATAGATATATTCTGTTAGAAGAGGAGCCGGCCGTCGATTTTTCTATGTATCGAGTACAAGGACCGGACATACATCAAAATGTAGGTTTCAATGTGCACATTAAAATATCGTTGGCTTCCAGGTCCTATCCTGCCGGAACCCGGTGGCAGCCGCACTTTTATGACGTCAATTTTGAGTGTTTACCTACGTATCCAGTAAAAGGACCAGACATTCAATAAAATGTTGGTTTTAAAATGCACATTAAGAATACTTCCTTAGTTTTTACCAATATATCGAGTTATAGGACGGTTTCTATATGAAAATGTAGATTTTGAAGTGCACAATAAGAATATCCCGGTCTGTCAGGTGAAATCCTTCCGGAACTCTGTGGCAGACTCACTTTTATGACGTCAAATTTGAGTGTTTACCAATCGAGTATATCGAGTATATCGAATATATCGTAGTGTATATCGAGTTCGAATACTGGACATTCACTAAAATGTAGGTTTCAAAATGGAAATTAACAATACTTCCTGAGTTTTTATTACCTGAGTTGAGTATCGAGTTCAGACAGTGATATTCTTAATGCGCACATTGAAACCTACATTTTGATGTATGTCCGGTCCTTGTATTTGATACATAGGCAAACAGTCAAAATTGACGTCATAAATGTGCGGCTGCCACCGGGTTCCGGCAGGATAGGACCTGGCAGCCAGTGATATTCTTAATGTGCACACTGAAACCTACATTTTGATATATGTCCGGTCCTTGTACTCGATACATAGGTAAACACTCAAAATTGCCGTCATAAAAGTGCGGCTGCCACCGGGTTCCAGCAAGATAGGACCTGGCAGCCAATGATATTCTTAATGCGCACATTGAAACCTACATTTTGATGTATGTCCGGTCCTTGTACTCGATACATAGGTAAACACTCAAAATTAACGTCATAAAAGTGCGACTGCCACCGGGTTCGGCAGGATAGGACCTGGCAGCGATTGATATTCTTAATGTGCACATTGAAACCTACATTTTGTTGTATATCCGGTCCTTGTACTCGATACATAGGTAAACACTCAAAATTGACGTCATAAAAGTGCGGCTGCCACCGGTTTCCGGCAGGATAGGACCTGGCAGACAGTGATATTCTTAATGTGCATTCTGAAACCTACATTTTAATGTATGTCAGGTCCTTGTATTTGATACATAGATAAACACTCAAAATTGATTTCATAAAAATGCGGCTGCCACCAGGTTCCGGCAGGATAGGACCTGGCAGCCAGTGATATTCTTAATGTGCACATTGAAACCTATATTTTGATGTATGTCCGGTCCTTGTACTCGATACACAGGAAAGTCGACGGCCGGCTCCTGGTCTATGTGAAAGCGGTGCAGTTTTTATGCAGTAAATGTTTCAAATTTTTAACAGTGTACTCTCAGCTATGAATTTTTAACTGTATATAACAAAAGTGTAATATATCAAGCGGTCAGATTTTAAGTTAAAATGAACCCTTAAGTAAAATTTCACAGCATCTTCACATGTTGGCAAAAGACTAGAGTCTAATGTTAAATGTTTTGGTTGAAACAAAAAAATCTTAATACTTTTCTAGTTTTAGATATGTTAGCCGACATTTTCACATTTGATACTGATCGCTTATTGAACAATAATCAACGAAACTGACAACACATAAACATCACACTTGACGAACTCTAACTAACTTGTTATGACTCACAAACACATGAAACAGTGTGAACGAGAGTCGAAGCTCTCTAGGCTGGTTTTTCACAAAAGTCAAATATCTCGGGTCTATCTTTTCTATGAGATTCAAACGTAATTATTTTATTATAGGATATTAAAAATGTAGTATTTTAATTTTGAAAAATATAAACTTATTAATGAACTTGAAATGTTTTAACTTGGAGGGACGCCTGTCAAGAAAAGTTACAAGAGAGGATGCATAGTACATTATATATAGAGGATGTATAATACACCCATGCGCTTTCCGATGGGTTACTGGAAATATTGGGTTTTATGCGTTCTTTGAGAAAATCAGAATCAATGAGGATCACCAAAATACCATTTAAAAATTTAAAAAAATTCTCTTATGGCTTTAAAAAAGCAAAATAATTTCCCTATTAGAATATAAAATTCAAAACATCGTTTTAGTTCCATCCTATTATACATATGAACGAATTTGTTTTTATATAACTTCAGTTTTCTTGCTAAAACAATAATTTAAAGTTTTTTAAATGTATTTTTAGCAATCTAAATACAAGGTATGGACATTGAATAGCCAGAGTAATCCTGTAAATTGATTTTTTTAAGTTTATGCTTGATAAGTTAGTATCCCCTTCAACATAACCTCTCCTTATCCCTACAAAGCGCCATGCGAGTCTTCCACTGTTTAAGAAACATGTTTGTGTGAAATTTTTATGTCGAGTACCACTTTTCTTTCACAGCTTCAGTGTTCTGAAATTTTATTCCTTTGAAAGGAGATTTGATCTTGAATGACACATGATGTCAGATGAGGCGAATAAGGCAGATATATCAACACTGGAATGTTATAAATGTCCAGAAACGTCTTGACGAACCAAGCAGTGCGAGCTGGCATGTTACATGATGGAACAAGCATGTCGTGTGTGTCCTCAATTTGAGACGTTTTATTTTTCGCGTTTTTTTACGAAGATGAGCAAGAAGCTGAATGTAGTAAAGTTGATTAATAGTTTGACCTTCAGGAACCCAGTTATGATACACAATCTTAAAAATATAGAAAATTATCCTCGTTGTTGGTATAGAGGGGGGATCCGGAAGAGTAAAACCTTCAATATCTTCCCGGTCATATAGGAAACGCTTAAACCACCCCAAAACCAGCTCATATGAAAAACATACTTTGCTATATATTTCCCTTAAAAAATGATGGTTTTCAGTTACGGATTTTTCAAGTTTAAATATAAATTTTACATTAATTTGTCTTTTTAAAAAATATATAATTTTTTCAGCAGAAATTACAACATAGTATCTTCTCAGTCTTAACGGTTATGAAAGAAAACCATCATTTGAAAAAAATACATTGATATACCAAAGGGGGTAGCGGGTTAAGGGGGGTCTGGCGGCCCCCACCGAATCTGGTAAAATCGTTCCAAAAATCTTGAAGAGGGTCGAAAAACAAGCAGTATAAGCTTTTTACCGACATTACAACCCCAAACGAAAACACAGTAATGGCGAAAAATATGATTTTTTGTGATTTTTATTTTTTCAACCAGTTTTATTTATTTTTAAATGGTTTAAACGCAATTAAAAATTTGTTTTGGATGTGTGGAAGTCTCCTGAATTTTTTCAGATTTTTTGGTCAAGTAAAAACATGTGAATTTTAGGTTTAAATGCGAAAAAATCGTGAAAAACGCGTCATTTTCAAGATTCAACCCTATAATTTTTAGGGTTGTTTTCATTTTCCCGAGGGGTGCTGTATAGTATAGATAGCGGCACTCGTCCTCTTTCGAATGCAGGCAACTGGACTCAATTTGGTCAATTTTGATGAGCGGGGTGATTTTTTGAATAAAACTCAAATTTTCAACTTTCGATAAATTACGGCGCGTACTTGGTATAATGCGTCTTTGCTATAAAAAATACATCTCTATAGGGGTTTTTGAGGTCGCTGATCACGAATTTGATGTCAAAAAATTTTTTTGACAACAAATTCACCCATAAGTATTTATTAACACAGGTTTGATAATGTAAAAAATATCATTGAATCACAGCATTTAAACAATTTTAATATCGTGTTCAACTAATATAATCAATGAAACTAAATTTTCTGGTATAAATCATATTTTATTCAAGCTTACGTAATATTAACACAGTAATATAAAATAGCATAACACTTTTTTACAGAGCTAAGTCAACAATTTTACAGTTTTAATCCTCGTCACTATCTTCTTCAATGACCGGTTCAACGCTTTGAACAGAGAAAAGATTTGTGAGAATCTGTGCTGGACGAATAATTCGCGACAGATATCTCGCATGCCCTAAGAAGTAAATGATAGTGGCCACATGTGCACAACAACCGACAGTTCTGAGGCCATTCGCACAATTGCATACGTATTCTTCTATACCACTTCTTCCAATAGCGTTAGGAACGTATTTTACGTAACACATGTACTTTTTCCGACTTATGTGCCTCGGTTGAACTTCGCATTTCAAAATTGATTTATCTTCCAACAAGTAATGCATATTAAGAACTCCATCTTCAGTACATAATTCTGCTAAATAAGAAACGGTCTGTGATAACTGGTAAGACCCTGTAAAAAGTATCTTCAGATCACTTTCTGTCAACTCCGGAAAGTCTACAACATCATTTGACGTCAGAGGTCTGAAGATCCTTTTTTTTCTGTTCCAGTTTTTCTCTTCTACCACTTTCGCTAAATCACTATTAACGTTTTTTCTGAGCAACATTTCGTTAGTGATCTCTCTTTTCTCTGTTCAAAGCGTTGAACCTGTTATTGAAGAAGATAGTGACGCGGATTAAAACTGTAAAATTGTTAACTTAGCTCTGTAAAAAAGTATTATGTTATTTTATATTACTGTGTGACTATTACGTAAGCTTGAATAAAATATGATTTATACCAGAAAATTTAGTTTCATTGATTATATTAGTTGAACACGATATTAAAATTGTTTAAATGCTGTGATTCAATGATATTTTTTACATTATCAAACCTGTGTTAATAAATACTTATGGGTGAATTTGTTGTCAAAAATTTTTTTTGACATCAAATTCGTGATCAGCGATCTCAAAAACCTCTATAGAGATGTATTTTTTATAGCAAAGACGCATTATACCAAGTACGCGCCGTAATTTACCGAAAGTTGAAAATTCGAGTTTTTTTCAAAAAATCGCCCCGCTCACCAAAATCGACCAAATTGAGTCCAGTTGCCTGCATTCGAAAGAGAATGATTGCCGCTATCTATACTATACAGCACCCTTCGGGAAAATGAAAACAACCCTAAAAATTAGAGGGTTGAATCTTGAAAATGACGCGTTTTTCACGATTTTTTCGCATTTAAACCTAAAATTCACATGTTTTTACTTGACCAAAAAATCTGAAAAAATTCAGGGGACTTCCACACATCCAAAACAAATTTTTAATTGCGTTTAAACCATTTAAAAATAAATTAAACTGGTCGAAAAAAATAAAAATCGCAAAAATCATATTTTTCGCCATTACTGTGTTTTCGTTTGGGGTTGTAATGTCGGTAAAAAGCTTATACTGCTTGTTTTTCGACCCTCTTCAAGATTTTTGGAACGATTTTACCAGATTCGGTGGGGGCCGCCAGACCCCCCTTAACCCGCTACCCCCTTTCTTCAAAGTTAAACGAAAAGTAAAGTCCCGTAATCATGATTTTTGCGAATAAAAGATACATGTGTTATAAGGGCTGTTAATGCGAAATGTTAAGACAAATTGCCAGTATAAATACTCCTATTGTATCAAACTTCTCCTACTCCTTCTAATTATTTCTTTTAAGTGTTATTTGTCTTTTCTTCATTTGAATCAATAAAACGCACGACAGATAAATGTAATGAGTTTTGTATGTCACTCCAGAGAAAAGAAATAAATTCTGAAGATCGAAAACTTTTTACACTTTGATAATGATATCATTAAATTAAAGTGGGCATTCTAGGGATGGTAAAGTACGATATCAGAACAGAGGGTGGCCGAGGGAGGGTCCAAAAATACGAAAATGTTGATAACGTTACATTTGGACAACTCCTAACGAGGTAAGTCTATGTAGTATTTTTTATTTATTGTATAAAGGATGTTTATCTATGTTTAAATAAAGTCTCAAAAATCAACCCTCCAAACAAACAAAATGTTTAAATAAAGTGTGTTGACAACATAATCCACATTAATTTTTTTTTTATAGTTAGGCGCTTAAGTCTTGCTTAAATTTATCAAAATATAAAAATGATAGTTAATGCCGCACTCTAGAAGTGAGTTTTTCCCAGAAGCCGATTTACTTTTTATAACAAAGAATCAGTGAAAGATTTTCCTGCGCCAGCGCGTGACTGGCTATTGGACATCACCACAAATTACGCTCTGGCGCGTGAGTGGCCCCATAACACCGAGTCATATCACGCGCTCGCGCGTGATCGGCAACGAATGTGTTAACTTGCAACATTTTAACGTGAATGCAACATCTTAACATGGAAATTCTGGAAAATCTTCTGTAGCTTGAAAACACTTAAATGATGTTTACTTTAACGTGGTTAAATAAGTTAATTTTACCAACATTATAGCAAATCATCATACATTATCTGCAAAATTATGCGTAGTTGAAGTTATGGTAACCCAAACCGTATTGGTGTAGAAATGTTTGGTTAAAATGTATGCGGAGTTCCTCGAATTTTAAACTCTAGAACATTTGGAGTCCTACCAATATTGCTAGAGATTCTGAATATGTGTAATTTATTAATAATAGTCTGTAGTTAATGTTTAGTACAGAGAATGTACCCCATGAGTTAAGAGAGCCTTTCACTCATTATAATCAATCGGTCTCAGTGACCGCTCACAATAGTTATGCGACAAACCCTACTGTTAACGATTAAGTAGTTAAAGAAATTTCAGGAAAAAAAATAGAATTCAAAATTCATCTTTAAAATGTAAACCTAAGATTACACTATAAACAAACTGCATAGAATGTCACTTTTTTTTTAATAAGTTAAATTACTTTTGTGTTCTCTAATGAAGAATGCATGTACTAAACATTAAAGTGATTTAACATATTTTCTTAAATATATTTTAATTTAGTATAACTCAGTAAATTAATTTAAAAAAAAAGAACTATTAATAAATCACTTAGTTATAACTGAGAACCGTTGGCATTAACAGGGAATACTTTTCACAACGCAAATATTAATATTTTAGTTGTTATTCAATATTTGTAATAAATGTAAGTGCAGAACTATCGACTAACACTTTTTAATTTTTATCGATTACAAATGTTAAATATTAACTTTTACTCCGGAAATTAAAAATAAAATGGCTTTTGTTATATTATCCCTACATATATATAAGAACTTATTATATTTTTTTAATAGTACATATTTAATGTACTATATGACGACATTTAAACTTTAAACCATTTAACAAGTTAAAACTTTATTTAAATATTTTTCACGTGAAATTCAGAAAAAACTGTCCAAAAAACATGTAAGTAATCGCTTTATACAAATATTTTACAATAGAAAAAATTTCAAAGTTAAACAGAAAATGCTTTAACTTTTATTATGAAGAAAAGTTCAAAGACTAAACACATATTATTAACGAAAGTGCATTGGTAAAAAAAAGAAAGACAACTTAAGTTATAAAATTTCAAGTACACGAAACTTATTATATCATTCCAAATTTTTGAGTTTTAACAATATACTATGGACATTTTCAAAAAAAAAAAAAATCAGTTCAGCTTAATTTTTTTATTATCAGTTAAATATGTAGTTAAATATTTTTTCTAATATTTTGTTCTTTGATTTATTTCAGGCAAGTAAAATATTTTTCAAATATTTACAAAATTTCTTTTCAAAATACATAAAAACAATGATCCCGAAATGCTTAAATTCAGTTAGAAGTTATTAATCAGTTTAAAGAATGATTGTAAATTCTTTAATTTTTATAATATTAAAAAAATCAATACAAAAATAATGGATATTCCAACTACTTTTTTTGGCATTGAGTAACACTGGCGTCATACAGGGTGTCCAGTAAATGACTGACCCATTTTGAACGTAAACAACAACAACAAAACGGTTTGAGTTAAAAATGCGCGGTTTGCTGCTTCGTTATTAGAAAATCAATAAATTTTTAGATATACGCTTTCTTAAAATACACTGCTCAAAACAATTAAAGGATATTGCAGTTTTAGGTGGATTTTGTATCTGGGAAACTTTTTAGCTGATTGATACATGGTCGACAGACATAGTAGGTTATATGAGAATAAATTACATATCTTTGGCAGAAAAAAATGCATTATATTGCGCATTTGTGTACAAAAGGAAAAAAACACAATTTGTGCATATAAGAGAAAAAGAATAAAAAAAAGGTGTTTTCTTCAAAGAAAATCATTTTCAGTAGGGGATATGGTTTCCACGGGCGGCCAGCAACGTTGAACACCTTAGAGGCATGGACTCAATGAGGCTATTAATGACGAGTTGGGGTATTCTGCCCCACTCTTCCAGAAGAGCTCTTTCCAGTTCTTGGAGAGTTTGTGGGGGTTGTTGGCGGCCAGAAACTCGTCTTCCTAGGGCGTCCTAAACGTGCTCGATTGGATTCATGTCTGGAGAACACGCTGGCCATTCCATTCGAACGATTCCTTAATCGAAGAGGAAATCCTCCACCAGGTTTGCACGATGTGGCCTGCAGTTATCGTCCATTAAAATGAAGTTATCTCCGATTGCTGCAGCGTAAAGGACTACAATAGGTCTGAGGATCTCATCCCTACATCGGCGACCAGCCAGAGCTCCATCTCGAATGATGTAGAGGTCAGTGCGACCGTCAATGGAGATGCCACCATAAACCAACACTTCTCCACCGCCAAATCAGACACTCTCGTGCATGAACGCAGGATTATTCCTACTACCACGGTCCCTCCAGATGAAAATACGCCTATTATTCGGATGCACCGAAAAACGGGACTCGTCAGAAAACAGAATATTGCTCCATTCATTTCTCCTCCAGTTGACATGCTCGGTTGCCCACTCCCTGCGGTCGCGACGATGCCTGGATGTTAATCTAACACATACCATCGGTCGGCGAGCATACACACCTACAGCATGGAACCGGTTTCGGACAGTCCGAGTTGAATTCGTGGTGCCTGTAGCCGAGCGAAGGTGTTGTTGGAGAAAAGTAGCGTTCATGTTTTGTGTCTCCGAGCTGTTAACGCTAAATACCGATCATCATTGGGCGTTGTTGCCCGTTTACGACCTTGCCCTGGTCTTCGGCCTGCAAATCCACTCTCCTAAAAACGGTTCCAGATCCTGGAAATAACACTTTGTGACACTCCAATGGCTTGCGCGACTTCGGCTTGAGTTTGGCCCCCTTCTAACCTACCATCAATTCTCCAAGCTTCTGAATCTGTCATATGACTTCGCAGAGACATCGTACTCATTAAAACAAAGCAATCACTGAATGCCGATCATCCTTGTCTTCATTCTCTTTTATCCAGTTGAAAGTCAAATTTCATTCGCTGTCGCTGAAGCGACGTTTTTGACGTCGAACACAAAATTTGCATACTCCACAGTTTGAAAACCAGAAAAATTTGCATTTGTGATTCTCTTCTTCTATTTTCGGCGATAAAATTTTCGTTTATATCTTTATTCTATATAAAACTTCAAATATCCTTTAATTGTCTTGAGCAGTGTAGTTCAAAATTTGGACAACAGATGGCGCTGTTGGCGGCAACAGGCTGTCGAAAAGCAGCCATTACTCTAGTTTTCATATGCATGAGATTTTCGGCTGATTTCGCAAAATCGAATCGCAGTCGACATATTAAATCGACACTCCACTCACCTGCAGAAATTGAGTTTGTTAGATGGAAAGATATTTAAAACAATATTTATGATTGAATAATGTCTATTTACTTAATAAAAACAAAAAAAAATATTCATTGACTTTTCACACATTTACCATAATTAAATTGTATTCAAAAATGTTTTTACGTAGAATAAATTGAAATATAGGTTAAACACCATTTTTTTTAAATTAAAAAAATCTTAATATTTAATCTAAACATTTCATCCATTAAATAGTACGAAATTGTATTTAAAAAAATAGTGATGTCGAAAAGCTTTAAGAAATGGATCAAGCAAACCCTTCTTGCCTGTACGACATGTAGTGAAATCAGAAGTTAAAACAGTAGTACGCAAATAATGGTGGCAAGTTCCCTGTCTGAAATAAAAGCGGGGCAATGACTTATAAATCGGCAGATAAAAATATATTAAACCTTAGAATAAAGGTTCGTCTATAAGAAATCCTGTCTTAAACATTAAAAATTATTGATCAAAACGGATAAAGTAGCATACAAAACAGCCTACTAATGTGTAAGTGTGATACATAAATGCATATGTATTGATATGTATATGTGCATAGTGTTTGGAACGTAATATTTCGTTCACTAAGCTCCTGGTTTCACAGCAATATAAGCAATAAATAAGGTAATATGATTCTGTAGTTTTAATGAATTTTCAATACATATTAGAATTATTAATACAGTAAAAACTCTAAATAACGGATATCTTGGGAGCGCAGAAATTGTCCGCTATTCGGAGGTGTCCGCTATTGGGAAAACCTCAGCGATAGAAGAATTGCTAATGAATGCTTAATGTTTCATTAGTCGATTTAAAAATGTCCTAAAACCTCTATTATATGGTTAAACAAGAAATTAAAATAATTTTTAAAACAATAAAACTGAAATAAATTTGTGCATACATTTATCCTTTGCTTATTACATTCTTACAAAAAAAAAAAAAATGTTACAAAAGTATGCTTTCGATTACATGTAATTTGTTTTTCAGCGTGAAGTTTTAACTCTGTCAGTAGTTTTAATCCTTTTAAATAATCTTTTCTTAATATATATATATATATATATTGTTGAGGCCTATATACCATTTGCCTTTCATTAAAATTATTTTTTCCAAATTAGTATTCCCTCTCTATTTTTTCGAAATTAAATTATATGCTCCCACACTATTTTTTCTTTTTTTTTTCCCTTTTTCTCGTATTCACCCATCTTATGTTTTCAACTCTGTGAGCAATAAAAACATTCCCCGAAGTATTCCCACACTTTAAGTAGAAATGAGGACAAACCCCTCTCACAATAAAGAAATAAATGAATGCATGATGCTTGCAGGTGACATTGTAAAAGTGCAACTATTGTCCGCCTCCAAGAAAAGACCACACACTTTGAAGTTACTATCATGTCTTGTTAAATTTATTAGGGCAATTTTACTACCCGAGAAAAATGTTAACAATACTGTTTTTAAGGAGTAGTGCAGCAATTGTTGAAATACCCCTGAATATAGGTTTTTAATTAAGGACCACCAGCGATAGTAAAAGTTTTATTACCGTCAATAAAAAAATACGAAGGCAATTTTGTTTCTCTCCCCCTTGTTTTGGCCGTGGGAATCACGGGCGGTACAAGTTTTAACACCTGCTCTGTCAGGGTGGGGGATTTACGTCACGTGCATAGTTTGTCCTATCATGCCCTTATTTGGTCATAGGAAAGTGTGAAACAATTATTAGCCAATGGTAGCCCACCCCTGTAAGCACGAGGCGAGGCAGGAAGCCTTGCTATTAGTTAGGAGACCCCGAGTTTGATTTTATTCCAGTAAAGCGAGGTAAATTTTAAGTATTAAGAGAATCCGCTCTACGTTCAAGATGTAAAAAATTAAGTGGCTGCAGCGTGCCCCCCCCCCCTTTTTCCTGGGGAGAGGGGAAGTTTTTTTGGAGTTAAGATGCTGGGAAAACTGTTTTTTAGAGATCACTTCTCTTCTGGATCTCTCAGATGTGAAGAGTGCAAAATCTTGCCTGCTGCTTGTTCCGGATTTCGGGGTTCCCGTAGCAGTTGTACGTAGTGAACGGAGATTTTGGAGAAATCACCCCGGTGAACAAATTGGACGGCCATGTCCTCCCTTCCGGCGAGCGTCTCTCATGCAGAATGTCAAGATAATTGTCTACGCTGACTAAATGTCTACGTTGAATATACGCTGATTAAAAGTTTACGTTGAATTTAATTCTATGGTGAATAGAAACTTTAGAGATCATTCTCTTCTGGATCTCAGATGTGAAGGGTGCAAGGATCTTGCCTATTCCCTGCTTCCAGAATTCGGGATTTTCGTAGCGGTTGTACGTAGTGAATGGAGACTTGGAGAAATCACCCCCGATAAACAAATTAGACGACCATGTCCTCCCTTCCAGCAAGCGTGTCCAGTGCATAATGTCAAGATAATTGTCTTCGCAGATTAAAAGTTTACGTTGAAGTTAATTATATGGTGAACAGAAACTCACTTCGTCCTCGAAATGCAAAGTGCGCCTTTCAGGTGTGAATTGGAAAAACTAGAAAGTAAATATGTGATGGTAAAAACCTTGGTTAGTTCCAACATCATAGTTTAGAAAGAATCGAACTCTTGTAAGACAACAATATAGCATGTCATCCCGTGGTAAGCCTGTTTTTATGTTATAATTTGATTTACTTTCTAATTGAAAATTGATATTAACCTGTTATAGTATAATTACCCTTATTTGTGTGATGAGTTTATTACAAATCAAGAAAAATGAAAGAAGTGTTATTTGTTATTTCTATTATATTTATAATAAATTAAGTATGTAAAAAAAAAAAAAAAATGCATATGTATTTATTTAAATTTTACTATAATTTTTCTTTATCCAAATAATTAATGAAATTTAATTAACTTCGACTCAGGGAAAGAAATTCTTCCTATTTTAGTTAATGAATAGAATTTGTCTAGATATAACTCCAATTTATTCTAAGATGAAAATCAAGTAATTTTTATTTCAATAATGTAATTGAAATTTAAGACTTAAGTGAGAACTTCTTAACCTTTTTAGAAATCTTTAATGAGTTTAGATAAACTTACTTTATATTCACTATACAAGACTCTTACTTTAATTTTAATTAGAAATGATAATATTTAATTGATTTTCCTCAGAAGTTAATAGTTATCATAACAAAACCCAAGAGTTTGGTACTTATTTCTTATGCTAATGCATGTTAAAGATTTTAAAGAAAATAAGAAGTTAATGATTCATAACGCAATGGTAAGAGTCATAAAAAAGGAAATATGAATTTACTAACACTATCATATCAAGGTCATATGCCATTACTTGTGTTGTAGGATGAATGTTCTAGTATTGGTATTTTTTTCTGTTTTATGAAAATTATGTCTTTCTTAACTCTCTGTATATCTGAGAGGTTTTTGTCCTACTCTTTCTCTTTTTCTAAAAATTAATTGATCTGTAATTGTGATTCTTTCTCAAGCATTGATGTGTATTTTTCATCCTACAAAACAGTAATGGTAAAGTTGGGTTTATTGCTACTAACTTACAGTGAGGTACAGATCTGAATAAGTTGAGAATTTTGTTGCTTTTATGTTAAGTGGTTTCTTAAATATTTTTATTTATTCAAAAATTTGGGATGTTTTCATCAATTAATAAATAAGCTAATTTGGTTATGTAACTTTAAGTTACTTTTCTAATTCTCTTTTTCCTTCCTTTAAATAATTATGAGGTTTAAGTTGAATTTAATTATTTTATAGCAACAAGATTTAAATAGGTGGAAACTTAATTCAGATCTCAATTGATGAAGTAGTATAATAGAAGAAATGACTTATCTGTTGAATCCACAATACTTGTAGATGAATATTATTTAATAGATATGCTAAGTATTCAGAGGGGAATTTATGAATGAAGTTTTAAAGTTTATTTATTAAAAAGTTGTAGCAAAATAACCAACAAATAGAATGGTGCCGTGAGTGAAAAGCCTGATTATTGTGGCACAATAAGTATAAAAATAGTACTATGAAGTAGAGCCTGTTTATTACAACAAATAGAATGGTGCCATGACGTTGAGCCTGTATATTGCTCAATAAATTTTGAAATTGAACTTTGCATGAAATTTTTATTTTAAGTATGCATTTGTATAATATTTTAATATAGTAGGGATGTGCATTATTATTGAAATTTATGTGTTTATTTTATTTGTGTGTAGTAGGGCTCTAAACGTAAAACAAACATTTAGAAATTGTTTATAGTTTAAAATTGGGAAAGAAATATGCCTAATAGTAAAAGTGATGTAAATGATATTTGCACCTGCTGGTCTTCTTCAAAAATACTAGTTAATCACTAAATTATTCAAGGCTTATAATTTTTTTATGTTTATTTATGTTATATTTTTTTTTCTCTTTTTTCTTCCTTGTTCTCACCCATTTTTAGTTAATATTTAAATTACCCCTATTTTGCGTTGTTTATTTTTAATCGGAGTGTAATTTGCCTAAAAATGGATGACAATCAGCATTTTAAGGATTTAGCGGTTATACATAAGAAGAGCGCGCTAATCGAAAATGTTAGTGTTATTCCTCCGTTTAGCGGGGAAGGGAATTCATGCCCATTTAATGAATTTTTGGAAAAGTATGAGCAGTTAGCAGATTTCTTTGGGTGGTCTGAGGAGGAAAAGAAGTTTGCATTATTGAGCCGTTTAAATGGCAGCGCGGCTAGATTATACAAATTGCATCGAACTAAACAAACCGAGGATATTATCAAAATCTTTAAAGAAAGATATACCCATGAACTGACTCCGGACGTAGCCTTGACCCTTTTTCTAAATTTTAAACAGACCCCCCAAATGCCTGTCCAGGAATTTTACGATAGAGCTTACGACCTTTCACTTAAGGCGTTAGTAGTAGAGGGCCTTGAGCAAGATGTAGCGAATAAGAGTAGAACTGCTCTTTTGCATTCCATGCTCTTAAGCAATTTAACACCAGAAATCAGAAAAGGTGTAATAACAAAATGCCCGAAAACGCCGGAGGAAATTTTGGAGTTTGCCCTCCTCGAAGAAAAGGCATGCAAAAGTGTCAACCCGTTTTACAACGTGCAGGTTGAGAATGTCAATCCTTTTTATCCCCAGAGTAGCCAGCAGAATATTGCATGTGCAGCCATTCAACCGGGCCCCTCTAATCAGTCCCAGCAGGAAGTTACTAAATTACGTGAACAGGTAGAAGCGCTCACCGTTAAGTTAGACCAGTTATTGCAGAATAGCAACCAGCAGAGAAATTTTAATACTGCTGAAAGAAGTCGATATAGAGATTTTTCTTGTTTTATTTGTTCCCAGACCGACCATTTTGCTCGAAATTGCCCACAAAACTCGAATAGCAGTAGAGGTAATTTTCAAAATTTTAGAGGCAGAGGGAGAGGAAATAACGCCCATTTTCATAACAATCGCAGGGGAGGTTACTCAAATCAGAGGGGTAGATGGGACCAGAGAAATGGGAGGAGAGGAAATGATGAGAGAAATGAAAGCGAAACTAGTGAAAACTCGAATAACAATGTAAATAGTCAACCTGAGTCTTTAAACTCTACGAGGCCGGGTCAGATATAGTCGGATCGACCCAGGAAAGGCCAAACGACTTCCATCCTGTATACACTATGTTTGTGCAGAGATCATGTGGGCTCCCTATAAAAAATATTTGTATTAACAACACTGAAATTCCTATATTATGTGATACTGGTAGTGCCATTAATTTAATAAGTAATAGTATCCTTAATTTGGGCCAAAATTTTAAAACTGAAGATTGTTGCACTCCCATAGTTACTGTCACTGGGCAACAGATTTATCTTAATAATAAAATAAACTTAAAATTTAAATTTTTGGGAATGTTTTGTGAAGCAGATTTTTATATAGTACCAAGTAAATTGGCCAATGAGTTTGAAGCAATTCTTGGTATGCCTTTTCTAAACAAATACAAGATTTTGTTAAATTGTTCTGATAATTCAATATCATTTAGCCCACCTGAGCAAACTTTAGTCAAAACACCTATAGAAAGCAAAACTCAAATCAGAGACTCAATCATGAATGGAGACAAAATTGTAAACAATCCAGATACTGTAAATAATGTCCAGCAGGAATGTTACACGAAAAGCAATGTATATAGTTTTGTAAATAATCATAAGTGTAATAATAATTGTAAAAGTATGTCTAATTGTGCCCAAGTAAGTATTGAAATGCCAAAGTCAAATGTACATGAAAATTCTCACACTATGAATGATGGTAGAGGTAAAAAAGAAAGTAGTACTGGAGAGGCAGTTCAGGGTCCTAGTTTTAGCAGTAGCAATGAAAGTGTTCAAATTACGGTTAGAAGTAATAAGCAGAAATTGAGTAATAAAATTGCGGAAAATGTAGAGACCCCTGATTTAGGAAAATTTGAGGAAAATAAGAATAAGGTGTCACAAAATAACCAGGTCTTCCACCTCAGGCAAAGTGAGGAGAATTTAAATAATAAGCAGGAGGTAAATGGGGAAATTCAAGCTAATTTAGAGGATAATGTAGATAAAAACAATGAGATAGATAAAACTATTGTAGGAGTTGCTGTTTTAAGCCAAAAGCTTGTAATCCCACCAAGGACAAAAATGTTGGCAGATGTTAAAAGTACTAAAAAACTGAGTATTTTAGAAAACGAACCAGTAATATTGGAACCCCTAGCTAGAAATTTAAACCAGGGACTTTTGATTGCCAGAACTATATGCACGCAGCAACATGGATTATTTGTGTCATTTGCAAACTTTTCGGATAATCATATTAACTTAAATAAAGGAACTTCCATAGCTAAAATCTTAAAGTGTATAGATAGTAACAATTTAACTAACCTAATTAATAATAATGATAATTCTACTCCTAATTGTTATTGTACTTCTGAGAACTCTAATTTATATTCTCATAATCCTAACTTAACTCCAAATAACTCTAATTTAATTTCATGCGAATGTAATTTAGTTTGTAATATCAATAGGGAGAACCAAATTCCTGACTTTGATCATGCTGATCTGGAATGGAGCTCTGAAATTAACCTAGACCATCTTGACGCCCCCCTTAAAGCTAAAATGCAAGATTTTTTAAATAAAAACAAAGATGTGTTTGCAGCCTCAGTACTAGACCTACCTGGATGTGACACAATACCCCATACTGTTAATTTAACTTCTGATAAACCTGTTCGCTGTAAAGCTTATAGAGTACCATACAGATTAAGAAAAGAAATGGAAGAGCAGCTTAATATTTTACTTGAAGCTAACATTTTAACACCGTCAATGTCTGAATATGCATCCCCTGTTATTTTGGTTGAAAAAGCAGATAAATCTTATCGATTAGCAGTAGATTTCAGAAAACTTAATAAAAATTTGGTTAAAGATGCTTTCCCCATACCCAATATTACAGAATCTGTCGACTCTTTAGCAGGATCCAAATACTTTTCAACCTTAGATTTAACTAGTGGATTTTTTCAACAAGTTATTAGACAAGAGGACAGACATAAAACTGCCATTATTACACATAAAGGGTTATTTGAATGGACACGTAACTGTTTTGGGCTAGCAAATTCGGGCAATAGCTTTCAAAGACTAATGAATGCCGTTTTAGGAGACTTAACAGATCTTGGTATTTTAACTTATATTGATGATGTAGTAATTTCATCTTCTGACATGGAATCCCACCTAGATAAACTAAATTTAGTATTCGAACGTCTCCGTCAACATAAACTAAAACTTAAACCCAGTAAATGCACATTTTTAACTGACAAAATTCAATATCTTGGCTTCGAAATTCATAGTGGACAAGTATCCCCCGTTAATAAAAACATTGAAATTATTGAAAAATTGCAACCGCCTACCACCCGTAAAGGTGTCAGATCATTCATTGGTACCCTCTCATTTTACAGGCGTTTTATACCTGACTTTACTAAAAGAGCGTTAAATTTAATTGATTTAACAAAGGAAACTGGGCACTTTGCCTGGACGCAGGAAGCCCAGGAAGAATTTGAGGATTTAAAGAAAGCATTAATTTCTAAACCATGCCTAGCTTTACCTGACTTTAATAAAGAATTTTATGTTTATACCGATGCGAGTGGGGAAGCATTGGGTGCTGTTTTATCACAACTAGATGAGGAAAATAAAATTCACCCTGTAGCGTTTGCTAGCAGACGACTTAAAGATGCAGAGACAAGATACTCTGCTACTGAAAGAGAACTTCTTGCTCTGGTGTGGGCAACTAATCATTTTAAATGTTACCTAGCTAACACCCATTTTCACATATTTACAGACCATGCCCCCCTTACATTTATGTTAAAAATTCATGACCCGACATCACGTATGGCAAAATGGATTTGTACTTTGTCTGATTTTGATTTTACAATTAAATATATAAAAGGTAAATGTAATAGTGTAGCAGACTTTCTCTCTAGATTTGCCAAAATTAATGAGACACCAGAAATTAGTAATAGTAATTTTTGTATACAAGTAGAAAAAGAAACTACTTTTGTACCGCATTCAAATTTAATTGATAAAATTAGTGAATTACAAAAAATCGATAAAAAGTGTTGTGAAATAGCCCGAAAGTTAGACAAAAATTTAGAAATCGCACCTAGGTATATGAAATTTTTCTTTAGAGATGATATTCTTGTATGTGAGGACACGAGAGATTCCAATATAATAAATAATCCAATTAAATTAGTAGTACCTAGGGATATGATTGAGCAAGTGTTCGCTCTAACACATGATTCTCTAGTGGCTTGTCATCAAGGTTTTAAGAAAACAATTGACCGCATCCGGGAGCACTTTTACTGGCCTGGAATGTCGGCCGATGTCAAACACCTAGTAGAGTCGTGTATTAGCTGCCAACAAAAGAGAGCACATAAACCTAATCAGCAGGCACCCCTTCAGAGGATGCCAACACCCCAATTCCCTATGAATAAAGTACATTTAGATTTAATAGGCCCCCTACCAATTACATTTTCAGGTAACACTTTTATTGTTACGTATATCGACTCTTTTACTAAATGGCCAGAAGCTTATGCAGTTAGTTCAACCACGTCAGACGTTATCGCGGATACGCTGGCGGATTTCATTTCACGTTATGGTGCGCCTGCGGTGATAACCACAGACAATGGGAGAAATCTGATATCTGAAGCTATCAAACATGTCTACGAAATGTTCGGAATTAAACATATCACTACGTCTGCCTTCCATCCAGCATCGAATGGACAGATCGAGCGACAAAATTTGACGTTAAAAAACGCCCTTAGCCATATAGTTAATGAGAACCAATCTGACTGGGATACCAAACTTAAATTTGCCCTGTTAGCAATGCGCTCAGCTGTGCATTCCTCTACAAAATTAACACCTGCTGCAATTTTATATGGTAGAAATCTAAATTTACCGTATACCCTATTTTCTCAGGCACCTAGATTTAGCTATAATGACGCCCCATCTTTCTGTGAACTGTTAATTCCATCTCTTCAAAGAGTGTACGCTGAAGTGTATGATAACTTGGTTAAAGTATCAGAAAGCCAAGAGAAGTACAGAGAAAAGACAGCGGTCGTTAAAAATTTAAAAGTAGGCGATAGAGTGTGGTTGTTTAATCCATCGATTGCTACAGGTACTACGCGAAAATTGTCAAAATTAAACAACGGACCGTTTACAATCATTGAAAAACTGAGTGATGTCAATTTTAAAATTGCAGTAATTGCCAATCCCTCTAAAATTCAGGTTGTACATGTGGATCGCCTTACGTTGTTTAAAGATAGATGCATTGCAAATGCACATAAACAGGATGGAATGTCTTGTTTGGGCCAAAACAAAACTCACGACCGGATGTCAACAAATGAATCGAATCCTCAATTCGATTTCCCTAAGCGACGGACGCGAAATCGGTTTTTAAATTGGTTTCCTCCACCCCTTGCTCAAGCAGCAACCTACCAACCCAGAACTCAGGGTCACAAGAATAGCAGCAGACGTCAAGGGATTGACGGTACTGAAAGCGAAACTGCAGAGGAAAACGAAACTAGGAATCAAACGATAGGTGCTGATTTCCCCCCTGTCATTCCTTCCCAAAATAATCCCGTCATGAGAAATAGAGATACGTCGCGGTGCGTTCAGGGAGAAACGGAAGTATCTGCTGTGGGTACTCGCGATACGGACGAGCGGCAAACGGGAACGTCATGTGATTCAAGCCGTGTGAGTCGTTCACGGGAGCGAGTTAGCTTTAAGCCGAATCAAAACATTGGGCGCGCTTCGTCTGCCAATGAATATTCTCTGAGGAATAGAAGTTCACGGCCGAATTATAAGATTTAGAATTGTTTACTTGTGTTTTTTTTTTTGTATTTTTATATAGGATGTGTAAATAGATTCTGTATATAGGTAATTTTAGATATTTTGAATGTCTTTCGGTTCGAAATAAGGGAACTTAGAATATATGCGAGCAAAAAGTCGGTTTGTTTTGATTCTGTTGCGCACCTATTCTCAAGGGATTTTAGCCTTTCACGAATTTAATCTCAAAAGTTTTGGTAATATTAATGTATATTACTACCAGGTGAATGATCCGTCCCGTGTTTGTATGCATTTTTGGGATTTTTTAGCGAATTTTCCACGAATTCCGAGATCTTTGAAAATTTTATGGTTGTGAAACTTTATATACCGCTGTCACCTTTGTTTTTATATATATATTGCTCGGAATCTCTAAAAGCATCTCTTTTGTATATATTAGGATTTTAAATGTAGGTAGTTCATTCTTTTAATGAATTTTTAGCATTTTTTATAACTTTACAATTTTTTAGTGTATCTTTGAAAATTATTTGAATATTTTTACTTTGGTAATTTTTGTTGTAGGGTAGAAACTATCTAATGCCAGGTATACACGCATCATGTATATACCTATCTGGTTTATTTGCATTTTATATATATATATATATATTTTTTTCTCTCTGTTTGTTTTTTTTTTTCATATAGCCATCTACCCACCCTTTTTTTATTTTATTTGGGTATGTTAGGAAAATTCTTTTCCCTTGTCAAATTGATTGGCAAGATCTCTTGTGAAGCAAATATTACTTCACTTTGCTTGTTTTTAGTGATATTTTGACCTTCTAAAATATCTATTTATGCAATGATTATTGCTTATCTATGGCAGTACAGAGGTGCAAATATCAATCGATTTTACTCAAAGAATATGTTATGTAATTGTAATGTGAGGATGTGTTGTATGTATTTATTCCCACTACATACAGTCAGATGTAAATGTCATATTTATATATATACCTTTTGTTTATGTAATGCAAAATATTCTTTTATGTTCATTTTTTTTTTTTGTACCTTTTTACATGTGTACAAAATATTATTTTTACTTATGTGTGTACATATTTGTGATACCTTCGGCTGACATGGTATATCTATTATGAATTTTCAAAATTCTATTATTTTAGGCCCTTTTGGATTACTTTTGCTTTCTGTATTCAAAAAAAAAAAAAAAAAAAAAAAAAAAAAAAATTGAATTTTTATAAATTTTTACAATATTTCCTTGCATTCAGTTTTTATAAAAGTGGCTTAATATGTCCAGTGAGAGTAGCATATAGGGAATTTGCAACTTGATACTGTTCCAGATGTTAGGGGCATATACAGAGATTATTGGGAACTCATAAGTTTGATAGGTTAGGCCGAGTAGGAGTAGTGAATTAGAATCCTTTGGTAATAGAGATAACTTAGTTCCTATTTTAAGTTTTAATTTCATGTGTTATATCCAAGCTCCAGCATTGCATTCCGGAGTGCATAGTTGGTGTGGTGAGTTAGTAGGGTGAGGTTGTCAACTTTTCGGGTCGTTGTTTGATCTGCTCTGGTAGATATTCTTTACTCTTCTGATTAACCGGGATATAACTGTAATTCAGCATTTCACCTCGCCATTAATTTTGGATTTACCTATAATTTATTTATGGTTAGGACTTTCTTCCACTGCCCTTCTGGGGTCATCCAATTCAAAAAAATAAAATTCTTGTTTTCTTTTGGCGAAAACGAATAATGTTTATTTTTTGTTCAACGTGGGGGAGTTCTTGTTGAGGCCTATATACCATTTGCCTTTCATTAAAATTATTTTTTCCAAATTAGTATTCCCTCTCTATTTTTTCGAAATTAAATTATATGCTCCCACACTATTTTTTCTTTTTTTTCTTTCCCTTTTTCTCGTATTCGCCCATCTTATGTTTTCAACTCTGTGAGCAATAAAAACATTCCCCGAAGTATTCCCACACTTTAAGTAGAAATGAGGACAAACCCCTCTCACAATAAAGAAATAAATGAATGCATGATGCTTGCAGGTGACATTGTAAAAGTGCAACTATTGTCCGCCTCCAAGAAAAGACCACACACTTTGAAGTTACTATCATGTCTTGTTAAATTTATTAGGGCAATTTTACTACCCGAGAAAAATGTTAACAATATTGTTTTTAAGGAGTAGTGCAGCAATTGTTGAAATACCCCTGAATATAGGTTTTTAATTAAGGACCACCAGCGATAGTAAAAGTTTTATTACCGTCAATAAAAAAATACGAAGGCAATTTTGTTTCTCACCCCCTTGTTTTGGCCGTGGGAATCACGGGCGGTACAAGTTTTAACACCTGCTCTGTCAGGGTGGGGGATTTACGTCACGTGCATAGTTTGTCCTATCATGCCCTTATTTGGTCATAGGAAAGTGTGAAACAATTATTAGCCAATGGTAGCCCACCCCTGTAAGCACGAGGCGAGGCAGGAAGCCTTGCTATTAGTTAGGAGACCCCGAGTTTGATTTTATTCCAGTAAAGCGAGGTAAATTTTAAGTATTAAGAGAATCCGCTCTACGGTCAAGATGTAAAAAATTAAGTGGCTGCAGCGTGCCCCCCCCCTTTTTCCTGGGGAGAGGGGAAGTTTTTTTGGAGTTAAGATGCTGGGAAAACTGTTTTTTAGAGATCACTTCTCTTCTGGATCTCTCAGATGTGAAGAGTGCAAAATCTTGCCTGCTGCTTGTTCCGGATTTCGGGGTTCCCGTAGCAGTTGTACGTAGTGAACGGAGATTTTGGAGAAATCACCCCGGTGAACAAATTGGACGGCCATGTCCTCCCTTCCGGCGAGCGTCTCTCATGCAGAATGTCAAGATAATTGTCTACGCTGACTAAATGTCTACGTTGAATATACGCTGATTAAAAGTTTACGTTGAATTTAATTCTATGGTGAATAGAAACTTTAGAGATCATTCTCTTCTGGATCTCAGATGTGAAGGGTGCAAGGATCTTGCCTATTCCCTGCTTCCAGAATTCGGGATTTTCGTAGCGGTTGTACGTAGTGAATGGAGACTTGGAGAAATCACCCCCGATAAACAAATTAGACGACCATGTCCTCCCTTCCAGCAAGCGTGTCCAGTGCATAATGTCAAGATAATTGTCTTCGCAGATTAAAAGTTTACGTTGAAGTTAATTATATGGTGAACAGAAACTCACTTCGTCCTCGAAATGCAAAGTGCGCCTTTCAGGTGTGAATTGGAAAAACTAGAAAGTAAATATGTGATGGTAAAAACCTTGGTTAGTTCCAACATCATAGTTTAGAAAGAATCGAACTCTTGTAAGACAACAATATAGCATGTCATCCCGTGGTAAGCCTGTTTTTATGTTATAATTTGATTTACTTTCTAATTGAAAATTGATATTAACCTGTTATAGTATAATTACCCTTATTTGTGTGATGAGTTTATTACAAATCAAGAAAAATGAAAGAAGTGTTATTTGTTATTTCTATTATATTTATAATAAATTAAGTATGTAAAAAAAAAAAAAAATGCATATGTATTTATTTAAATTTTACTATAATTTTTCTTTATCCAAATAATTAATGAAATTTAATTAACTTCGACTCAGGGAAAGAAATTCTTCCTATTTTAGTTAATGAATAGAATTTGTCTAGATATAACTCCAATTTATTCTAAGATGAAAATCAAGTAATTTTTATTTCAATAATGTAATTGAAATTTAAGACTTAAGTGAGAACTTCTTAACCTTTTTAGAAATCTTTAATGAGTTTAGATAAACTTACTTTATATTCACTATACAAGACTCTTACTTTAATTTTAATTAGAAATGATAATATTTAATTGATTTTCCTCAGAAGTTAATAGTTATCATAACAAAACCCAAGAGTTTGGTACTTATTTCTTATGCTAATGCATGTTAAAGATTTTAAAGAAAATAAGAAGTTAATGATTCATAACGCAATGGTAAGAGTCATAAAAAAGGAAATATGAATTTACTAACACTATCATATCAAGGTCATATGCCATTACTTGTGTTGTAGGATGAATGTTCTAGTATTGGTATTTTTTTCTGTTTTATGAAAATTATGTCTTTCTTAACTCTCTGTATATCTGAGAGGTTTTTGTCCTACTCTTTCTCTTTTTCTAAAAATTAATTGATCTGTAATTGTGATTCTTTCTCAAGCATTGATGTGTATTTTTCATCCTACAAAACAGTAATGGTAAAGTTGGGTTTATTGCTACTAACTTACAGTGAGGTACAGATCTGAATAAGTTGAGAATTTTGTTGCTTTTATGTTAAGTGGTTTCTTAAATATTTTTATTTATTCAAAAATTTGGGATGTTTTCATCAATTAATAAATAAGCTAATTTGGTTATGTAACTTTAAGTTACTTTTCTAATTCTCTTTTTCCTTCCTTTAAATAATTATGAGGTTTAAGTTGAATTTAATTATTTTATAGCAACAAGATTTAAATAGGTGGAAACTTAATTCAGATCTCAATTGATGAAGTAGTATAATAGAAGAAATGACTTATCTCTTGAATCCACAATACTTGTAGATGAATATTATTTAATAGATATGCTAAGTATTCAGAGGGGAATTTATGAATGAAGTTTTAAAGTTTATTTATTAAAAAGTTGTAGCAAAATATGCAACAATATATATATATATATATATATAATTGTTTATTGTATTTTTCTGTTTCGTAAAAGCGTACAATCTCCAACCATCCGAGGGTGGTGGTGGTGGTGGGGGGGGGGTATGTAGGGGATACATGTAGGGGGGAAAGAGGATTTTCTCCAGCTCATCCCCACATTTATCTGTGATCACAAAATTTGTGATACATTGCTTTTGATAAATTTATAGGATATTTTTTTCTTCATTAAAAAATAATTTTTTATTTTTTTTTGCCAAAATTACTGTCCGCTATTCTGAATGTCCGTTATTCAGAGGTTAAACATACAAAAAATAAAGTTTTAGGAGTGGGGATTCGAAAACTGTCGTTCAATAGAGGTGTGCACTATTCGGGAGTGTCCGTTATGGAGGTTTTACTGTGCTCTTAAGGATTACATTCGTATGTGTATTTAAGGTTTTTATAAAATGTTGAAAAAATCTTATTTTCTCAGTATTTAAAACAAAATGCAGAGAAAACAATATTGCAATTTCACCCATTTGCAAGACGCTAGGAGGGTTACTAATTGATGATAATAATATACATATTAAACTTTTTGGGAACGAGATTTTTTAATTTTAATACTCAATCAATGCTCCACTGGTTATCAAATTTATGCAAGGGGGTTTTCATCAACATTATTCTGGGGCAGGTTAACAGATTTTATAAAATATGTTGCAGTAAAGAATTTTTGAGTTCGACATTTTAACGTTTAATACAAATATTTTTTATAATAATTTATAGCCAAATTATTTTATATTTCATTCGGTAAATCAGATTAAGTAAGGCTTTCTAAAATGGCAGTATCTAAGAGGCTAAACGCCGTAATGGAATACGAAGAAAAGTAATGAATATGTGAAGTTTTCTAATGAAAGTCTTTATAGAAAATTAGCAGAGTGGTGTTTTTTCATGCTGCAACTTAGGCAGAATAGATATGTGCTTTTGATAATAGATTAACGGACAGAATTCTTCATGGTGAAATGTTAGTCCTTGCTGTTTTTGCTGTTAGTGGAACATGAAATGTGTGGATTTTGAACAGGTATCTTGTTTCTTTATTCGTCAAGGTAGGGGTACACTGTTAAAATCACAGGTTGCGTATGACACGCCTAGGGGTGAAAAGCTTGTCTCGAGAACGAATCCTCTAGGGAAGCAAGAATTGAACCTCTAGAGCATCCCAAGGCACCCCCACGGCATTCCTTGGGGCGCTGTGGGGCGCCTTATGTGTGGAATTGGGGTGCCATGGGAATGCAATTCTGGCTCCCCTAGGGGGGGGGGTCACTGACGAGACAAGCGTTTCACCCCTAGGAGTGTCATATGCAACGTATGGTTTTAACAGTGCATCACTTTCCTACATATTCATTTTATCTTAATGTTGTATTATTTGAATTGATGTTTATGTTTATGTTTATTTATTAAATAAAAAAGTGTTTAGTTGAAACTTTGTTTTAAGTTATATAATTTTAAATTTTCCTTTTGAGCTTCACTGGCACTAATGGAGTATGTAGATTGGCCATGTCTTGCGAAACCTGTAAGGATGCATATTTCTTTTTTTGAAATTTTGATACGTGTCCCCCTCCTCATTAACCGAAGAGCTGGGAGTTGTTAATTGTTATTATTCAATAATTTAATAAGTTCATTATTTTTCTGTTTCGCACCTTCTTTCCATAATTCTCATAATTACATATTTGTAGATAAAATCAAATGTATGTGTATGTTTATATATGTAGTATACGTATTATATTATTATGTGTAGCATTATTAAATGTTACATATTATAGTTACATATAATTACAATACAATATGTACAAATTTACACAGATTTAGAATGCAGTTTACAATCGTATAATGTTTACTTATATATTATATAAAATGTTGTATTCAAAATATAATTTAATGTGTAAATTTTATAATAATAATAATTATCTATATTATAGATATGATAATATGATCTAATATATACATTTATATTGGGGTCACAGGTGATCCCAGTGGTACTCTGTAAATAAACTAAAAATAAAAGAATAAAATTTACCCATTTTATTATTTTCTCTTTATGAATTAAATTTTAAGCATAAAATGGACCAATTCATTTTTGTTCAATTGTTCAGTTTTGTTCAATTCAAATTCATTTTTGTTCAACCAATTCATTCAGAATTTTAAAACTCATACATTATTCACAGTTATATGTTGAGAAACACCGAGAAAACTGGCGATAAATATATATCAATAAATATAGAAACTTTGTTAAATCACCATAAAAGAAAAATTATACAGGACGCGTTTCGAGCTGCAAAATTACCGCTCGTCATCAGCTGGTCTGACGAGCGGTAATTTTGCAGCTCGAAACGCGTCCTGTATAATTTTTCTTTTATGGTGATTTAACAAAGTTTTTATATTTATTGATATACAGTTATATGATCAATTTTCTTTAGGTGACTTCATGATAATCGAAGATTTAAGTAAACTTGTTTCAAAAACATTATTTTAATAAAAATGAACTTACGTTCCGTAATTTATATAAAAACTTTAAAAATCCAAGGAATAGTTCAACAAATTAAAATGTGTACGTAGAAAAAGTGAAATGTTTGCTAATTGAAAACTCTTTAGTAATTGATTTATTTTATTTTATTTATTTATTTTATTTTTATTTATTTTATCATTTTATATCGAAGAAGGAGTATATCTAAAGTAAGAGCATACTCGAAGCTTTACAGTGTCTGTTATGTATTCATTTTACATTTAAAGAAAAGTACGAAATCACTTATCGCATTTTTGTATGTCTTTTTTTTTTAAGTAAAAAGAAGTTAAGAAGTTAGATTGAAGTAAAGTATTGAAATTTAACAAAGAGATGCTTTTAAAATTCAGGATTTCTCTTTTCATTAAAAAAATTATTGCCAGTTTTTTAAAAAGGTCAATAGAATATTTAAAAATGTTTGATTAAAAATGCTGAAGTGGTTAAAATAAAAATATTGTCAATTTACGTGTAAAATATTTTAATAAGAACAAAAGAGATTACATAAAATGCTGTTCATTTAAAACAGCTTCATTTTTAGATTTTTATTCTTTAGAAATTCAACTTTGGATTTTTATTTATTTATTTATTTATTCTATATACATATTTTTTAAAATTGCATTAAAAATATTTTTATTGTGATAAAAATTAATTTAAAGACAGACATATTAAGTAGGGAATTACAAAAAATTGCTATATTTTTTAGACTGAAAGGTTTAGCGAAAAGTATCATTTAGATTCCATCTAATTCTTAACCGAATTAGCAACATTCATTTTTATGAATGAAATTTGTATTATAGTTAAATATGATTACAACTTTCTTTTTACGGGATTATATACAGGGTGTTAAGTAAATATATAACCCATTTTGAAAAAAAAATCGGCTTGAGGAAAAAAATGTTTGTAATACTGTTCTTTAAAAATCAATAATTTTTTTAAAATACACATTTTCAAAGACTTCTAATATCGACTAAAGGCGGCACTGGTAGCAATCTATTTTCGAATACAGCCATTACTCTAATTTTCTACAAAAGTGCTTTTCGGTTCATTTTGGAGAGTCGACTTACCTGCATGATGAGTCGACATGTTGAGTCGACACTCTATCCACCTGACGAAATCTCATTTCAATCACAAACCCTATTATTGCAGGCAAATCGGCTCATAGTCGACTCAACAACATGAGTTGAAAAGTTCATCTCTGTGAAACCTAGAGTAATATCTATATTTCGAAAGCAGGCTGTGGCCAACTCCATCTTTTAGCCAAATTCGAACTATTTGAATAAACTGTGTTTATTAAAATACTAGCGAGCTACGCCCGCTGGCTGGGCCACTTTTCCCAAACGAACCTCGATATTAAGCAGTATAAAATAAGCAAAAAAAATCATTTAATAAGCAAGTCTTGGAGTTCGAACCCTCAAGCACAAAAAAAGTAAATTAAAGAGCTATGGTTGTTATGCGCCCATTATCCCGTTAAAAATATGTGATTTCGCACAGTGGGCGCTACGCGCCCACCGTGCAAAGGCCTACCACCCACCGGCGCTACGCGCCATGGTCACCATCGTCCCATTAAAAATATTTGGTTTTGCACGGTTGGCGCTGCGCGCCCATAAGACATTTTCTCGTATTTTTTGGATCATCAGAAGAAGAATTTTACGCAGATTCTGAATATGTAATCAGTTTTTTCTACTTTAAAAACTGTCTGTATGATGGTTTAAGAAAAAACGCGCAAGAAAAAGTTTGTTTATTAAAAACTGCAAAAGACTGCTATTAAAAAAAATAAGTAATTTCATTAATATCCCAAACAACATAACTAAAAAATAATTTTAGCAGCTCGTTTTCCGTTTGTAGTAACAGAAATTAGTATTAATCGCGTTAATCTTAGGTTACACAATATTCGTGTATGCTACCAAAAAGAAAAAGTATGAAAATGAGCTACAACGATTAATACTCACATACAGAATAAATATATGAATAGCCAGTTACATCTGAGATCCTCAAAATATTAATTAGCAACACTATTACCTCTTAGTGAACATGTCTTGCTGTCTTAATTAGTTGTACTTATTATATTAATTAAACCGTGTTTAACATTTTTTACCAATTACTTCTTTTTCTCTTATACATTCTTTGAGAAAATGACGGGAGAAAAATAGGTTTTCGGCTGCTTCATCTTTTAGCCAAAGGGGAAAAGTTCCTGTTCTTCACCGCAAGGTAGCGCAGTGTTCTGCCTGAGAGCTCCGTTTGAGACCTGTTTTGGAAATAAGACGTTTTCCGTTCCGATTCCCGACCGGTTTTTAATTCATAACTTTTTTAATTTTGGTCCCACGGTCTCGAAAATGCCCGAAATGACTTTCCCGGAATTTTTCGAATCGGAAGACACCTCTCGCGACTTCCAACTCGGCCGCGTTGCGAACTGTTATCGGCTTCAAGCAGACAGACAGAGGCGCACGGATTTTATTAGTATAGACAAGCGAGCTACGCCCGCTAGCTGGGCCACTTTTTCCAAACGAACCTCGGTATTAAGCAGTATATAATAAGCAAAAAAATTCATTAAATAAGCAAGTCTTGGTGTTCGAATCCTCAAGCACAAAAAAAAGTAAATTAAAGAGCCATGGTCCCGTTAAAAATATGTGATTTCGCACTGTGGGCCACGTGCACTTGAAAAAAAAAAGATTGTGGATCGGAACTATGGTCGCTTCGCGCCCATAGTCCCGTTAAAAATAATTGGTTTTGCACGGTGGGCACTACGCGCCCTTAAGACATTTTTCCGTATTATTTAGTTCATCTGAAGCAGATTTTTATTCAGACTCTGAATATGTAATCAGTTTTTTTCTACTTTAAAAACTGTCTGCATGATGGTTTAAGAAAAAACGCGCAAAAAAAACGCAATTAGCGCCGGTAGAAAAAGCGGTTTTCGGCTGTTTCTTCTTTTAGCCAAAGGGGAAAAGTTCAGGTTCTTCACCGCAAGGTGGCGCAGTGTTCTGCCTTGGCGCTCCGTTTGAGCGCCGTTTGGGATTTGAGACATTTTTCGTTCCGATTCCCAAGGGGTTTTTAATTCATAACTTTTTTAATTTTGGTCCCACGGTCTCGAAAATGCCCGAAATGACTTCCCCGGAATATTTCCAATCGAAAGACACCTGTCGCGACTTCTAACTCGCCGGCGTTGCGAACTGTAATCGGCTTCAAGCAGACAGACAGACAGACAGAGGCGCACGGATTTTATTAGTATAGATTTTGGTTATATAATACAAATATAGTAAACAATGCATTTTTCTCTCAAACCTTTTTATTCATGTTGTTGTTGTTTTTATACGAAATACGTTAGTCATTTATTGGTCACCCTCTAAAAAACTTAATTATTAATTCTTTTGAGGTTCAGTTACGGACTGATTTCACTTTCTAATAATTCCATGAGGAGCGATGGGATATACTTTATCCCACCTAATTTAAACAAGATTCTCATCAGAAACATTAAATAAAATTTTATATTTTTTACCTTTGGATGTAAAATGCTGAAAAATTGTCATTTCTTTTTTTAAAACAAAATGTTTCAATATTTCTGGAGAGAAATTAATATTATAGAGGTTACTGCAGGCAGTAACTGCACTTTTTATTGCTATTAATTATTGTTTGTCCCTCACGAGATTAAAAATGCTTCTTATAGAAAATGGATATAAAATAATATTTTATCATGAGTTGAATTTAAAAATAATAACTTTTTAAATAAATTATGTCTGTAATATACATAAATATATATTTAAAGAATCTTTGAGGAAAGTTACCAAAAAAGAAACACGACGCTTTTGAGATTCTTAAACTTTTATTACATTTTCCGTTTCAAACTTTGATTATCATTTTCAATGTAATAAAATTTTCTGTATTTTTAATATACAGAAGTATATGAATATACAAGCAACAAAGCACTGAATTAGAATACAAATTGCATTAACTTTCATTTAAACGATCAGGGGTCGTTTAAAAATTGTGTCTATATTAAAATAATATTGAAAATAAAAATTACAGACTTTTGACAAAGATAAAATGTTTTTTCTTGAAAACTACAAAAATTCACTTTTATTCTTCAGTATTATAAATATAAAACCATGAATAAAAAATAAATTGAATCCTTAATCCTGCAAATTCTATATTAAGCCAGAAATGGGGTGCTCGCACCCCCTGGTGGACCTGAACCACCCCTGGCTTGATGGGGGACCGGGAGCCAGGCCGAGGACGCCTTGACGTCCCTTTTCCCTTTTCAGAAACGGAGCTAAAGCGGGGCTCCATAGTGGTGTAGGCAGCCGATAGAGTACTAGCTTTCAGTCTACGTTTGAAAGAAACGTGCCCCTTGATAGATTGATGGAGAGCACATCATCGTGTGGATACGCCATTCAGTGAAAAGATCCCGGAATCGACGTGGATGGGAGAGAGACGTACACTGTTAAAACTAATGGTGACACATTGCACCTTTTAGGGGTGAAAGGCTTGTCTCACTGGTGACACCCCTAGAGGAGCTAAAATGGCACCCTTAACTAGGGTGAAAGGATAGCACACCTAAACCAGGGTGTTTCAGGGGGTGAAAGGACGGCACCTCAGGGAAGAATAATGGCACCCCTTATCCACAGTGTTCAATAAGGTGAAACGATGGCACCACAGGGGAGAATAATCTCACCCCTTATCCAGGGTGCCCCAGGAGGTGAAAGGATGGCATCTCAGGGGAGAGTAATGGCACCCCTTAACAAGGATGCCCCAGGGGGTGAAAAGATGACGCCTCAGGGGAGAGTAATGGCACCCCTTATCCAGGGAGCCCCAGAGGGTGAAAGGATCGCATCTGAGGGGAGAGTAATGGCACCCCTCACCCAGGGTACTTTAAGGGGTGAAAGAATGGCATCTCAGGGGAGAATAATGATATTACTTATCCAGGGTGCCCCAGAGGGTGAAGGGATGAAACACATAATCCAGTGTGCCCTGTGGCATCCTACAAGAAATAGCACTCACAATCTATGGCCCACAGTTGCAACCCCCTCCCCCCACCCTTCTTGTCAAGAAATTGTATTGGTTTGAATCATGAAATAGAAAGTGTTTACCCATTTTTAAATTGAATTCTGCAGAGAAAATTATCATGATCAGTCAATATTTTGAGTCTTTTTTTTTTCTTTTAGATTGATGGAATATTATATTTTTAAACTCATTATCAGGTGTCCAAAGAAAAATTGTAGCATATTTTTGTAATTCAGAGAGGAATAATATGAACTACAAAAATAATCATAGAAAGGCAGAGAATTCAAATTGTACTTTCATTTACATGGAGAGTATTTTAAGAAAAATTCATAATTTTAACTTTTATACAGTCTTTGCATTTCAAAATCACCAATCATAAGTCATCACTATTGCATTGTTAGTAATACCCAAAAGGTTTTGTTAGAATAAATCGGAAAATTTACACAACATCTACACCTATTTTCTGCCTCTAAAAATCACTGAGTTAGAGTCAAATATTGTGACTTTGTCATGCAATTTGATGCCTGATTTTCAATTTTATGTTTTGAAGTTCTTGTAAAATGAAATAAATCATGATTTTTGACTGTCTCTAACTCATATGTTTGGACCAAACTTTTTGGGTATGTTTAAGAAAGGGCCAGTAACTATTTTTGTGATTGGGCATTTTTAGATGCAAGAACATTATAAAAATTTGATGTTTTTTGACTCCAAAATAAGAGAAAGTACAAATTGAATTATCTATCATCATATGAATATTTTTATAATTTTCTTATAGTTTCAGAAGTAATAAGTAACCATCTTTTTTGACACATAGTATATTGCTTGACATGTATTTTCATTATTTTATATACAGGGCAACTGAAAAGTATGGGAACACAGAAAAATGCTCTATCCTGTAAAATATATGACATAATTTAATAATAAAATATAAAAGAAATAACAATATTTTAACAAATTGTTCACTGGCTTGAAATTTATTTTTTACACAAGTTTGAAAACGAAAGATCACAGAATTGACAGTCCGCTGCAGATAATTCTGATTTAAATCATTCTATGCCTTGATAATTTCGCATCACATACAATGCAAATTGGGGATTTTGTATTTCTAGCTTTTCTACAGAAGTCAAGTGAGCTAAGATCTGATTGTTCGAAGGCAATACACCTGTTATTAAATATCCACGCAGATGGTCAATGTTGTTTTTGCTCCATGTGAAGGCCCCAATACTGCTGGAAGTTCCATTAAAGTTATTTTGCTTCCATGAGGCGAATACTTCGTTGAACATATTAGTTGCTGTTCATTTTGACGGTTGTGAACTTTTCGGAGGATTAAGATTTTCATATAGTAGAAGAAATGCTACAAAATTTTTAAATAAGCATTTCTCAGATTTTAGTTGTGAAATATCAATAATGTCAAAAAACGCACCAATATTTTTTCAGCTACCCTGCTGTATCTAATTAAAAAAATGTAAAACCCAAATTAGAAAAGAATATGTAATAAATGCTGTGTAACTTTTAAATTAGTAAGAATACTTCATATTCTTTAAAATTCTTCCAGAAAGTTAGCCATCGAGCTATGAAATGAATTATAGAAAATAAATTCATTTTATAGTTGTGGTAAAATCACAGATGAAATTGCGAGTAAAAAAAAATCATTTTTACAATATATGTAGTACTTACCTTTATAGTGAACTTATGGAAATCCATATTTTATAGCATATATCCACACAGGATTAGAAATTAAGAACTGTATGTAAGGTGTCAAAATAATGCTTACAATTTTTTTTCGATGTGCCAACTGCATTTCATATTTTCTTATTTCTTTTCACAACCATGTTAATAGTAATAATATTGCATTGCATATTTAATTTTAATGTATTGAAGGGAAGTGGGGAGGAAACTTTATATATTAAACACTTTTTCTTACTAAACAAAATAAAAACTGACTTTCCATAAGTATGAAATCTGATTAAACTACAATATTTGGATTCTGGAAAAACTTATTCTTTTTATAAAGCTAATATGCATACAAAACAGATAATCAAGCAAATATGTCCACAGAGAGAAAATATGAGCTTTAGATATAACTAACGATAAGCTAATTTTTAAAAAAATCTGAGATTAACAGTACATCAGAAAATAAAAAGTTAGCAAATAAATGAATCTTTGGTTGCCAATTATGGTGGGGCATTTAAAACATTTCCAAATCACACATATTTTTTTTGTTTGTTTGAGGAAGGGAATACAAAAATTTTAAAACAATTTTAATACAGTTTCTTATTTTAGGAACATATAAGGATGCAGAAATATCTCATAATAAAAGAAAATCTTGTTTAAAGGGGTATAATATCCAAGGACCAGTTTTATCAGTCATTGGTGAAAGTGAAGTTAACTTAGAGGTTATTGAAATGTTCAAAATTCTTAAGACACGTGCTGATGTCATGATGCAGAGGGGGGGGGGGGATGTATGCTAAAATACAAATGAAAGCATTTGCTAAACAAAAATTAAAGTTAAAGAAAGCTAGCTATCAAGATTTGACGACTAGGAATAATTTTTCTATAATTTAGTTTCATTTGACGACTAACGACTGCTGATTTCTAGTCCTGTATCCACATCAAAACACTTTCTGCCTAATTGTTTTTGTGTTTTGACTTATTGCATCTGAAATTTTAATCCACTGAGTAAATATAATGAAATGAATAAAACATTGAATTAAAAAAACAACCTTTTAGTTCAAATAATCTTTTTATTGTAAACACGAAGAATGTATTAAATATTATTAAACAAAGACGTAACACTATGTGAAACTGATGCCACTGATAAAATTTTGAAGACATAAGTATCTAATAAAAATGATAAAAATTTAAATTGGCTTTTACTATAGTTAACGTTAAACAAACAAAACAATGCATACCACAAAGTAACTAAGCTTATAAAAGTATCAGTTTTTATAATTAACTGTTTATATAAAATTAATACATAGCATGAGTAATTTAACAAGTTGCTTGAGTTGCGGAGCACAGTAACAGGTTGAAACACAGAAATTTCTGCACCTTCTTCATGATAAAGAATAGGAAACTTTTCTTGTATCAAGCATGGTAATGTAAGTACTATAAATTTAAGTTCACTATCTGAAAAAATAATAATAACACATTAAGGAAAACACACAACAAGACAGTCCAATTAAAATCTATCATCAAAGTACAGCAAAAATTGTAGATGAACAAAAAAAGAAAGAATAAAATTTAAATAAAATTTAAATTATAGCTCACAAGGCTATCAAAGCCTGACAGCTAATGTGCCCGCAGGTTCTGTATGTAACGTGATAACTCTTTATATAAATATCAGATTTGCTTCAAATTTTATATGTAGGTTCATTCTGATAAGGTTCTTCACTGATTAGCACTGGAGGTTCACTGGTTAAATATGAAGGGGGGGAGAAGAGAGTGCTACCCTCCTTAATTTATATAAATATGCAGAAATCATGCAGAATTATCACATTTTCTTCAAATTTTGTTAATAATTTCACTCTGATAAGGCACTTTCCTGATTAGCTTTAGGGGCTCATTGGTTAAGTATAAAGAGGGATGGCAGTTAATCCACTGTCCAATAACTTACAGTTAGTTGATTTCTTTTATTTTTGGAAGGGCATTATTCTTTGAAATAAGAGTATAATATACAGTTGTATGCATAGCCTGCGAGCTCAATGCCATCCGTTTAACCGGGCACTTTCTTCTTTATTGCCTATTTTCGGACAGCACGAGAAAATTACATGACTAACTCATACTTGTCATTCAGATATTCTTTTCCTGTATTATCATTAAGAGTTACAAACTATTTACATTATTAACCATATTTACAAAACATATCTTGGAACAAAGTGTCTATTCCAGATTAGCAACGAATTTCCCTAACATGTACAGGTATTCCATACCAGTAATAATAATAAAAAAATGAGGAATTTTATTCAAATTTATTAGTAAGCCCCTATTATGTATCCTATATTGACACTAATCAATGAATATATGGATACAACCCCCCGTGTTTTTCCTTCATTTTGCTAATAACGAATTTTCAACGTATTCTATTGACGATTATTTTCAAAATTTTCAAGATGTGATTTTGCAACTTTCACAAAAGTTGCTCTATACATTTGGCTAACATAATATGCAAATGAAATTTTGATATCTTTGACGCATGCGCAGTGAACAATTATTTAGTAAACCTACTCAATATTCGAACAATTTTTATTATTTTTAATTCTGATTACAGGGTATTGTGCGCAAGGTTGTTTGTCACATTTTCTAAAAAGAATGTTATTTTATATCAAGAACTCTTCAAATTATAAGCAAAAATCTTGGGTAAATTTGAGACTGTTTTTCGGATTCGTAGAAAACCTTAATTTTTCTACGAGTATACATGCTATCGACATAAAAATGAACACAGTTTATTACAATAAGCCACTTAATCATAATCTACAGTTTGAGCGCTTTTGCTACATTAGTTTTGACAGGGTTATCCAAAAGATATTCATTCTTTTTTAATTTGTTGACGGTCCCCTATTGGAGTTTCGGAATAAAACCTTCAGGGAAATATATGACTTATACTACACTACCTGGCCATTGATTATCGTCCACTTGCGATTTTAGACATTTTGTTAAATATCTAGAAAAATACATGAGAAATTATCCTGAAACTCTCAGTGTATACACATAATAGTACAGGTCATATATTTCCGTGAAGATTTTTTCCAGAAACCTTATAGGAGACCGTGAACAAATTAAAAAACAATGAATATCGTTTGGATAACCCTGTCAAAACTAATGCAGCAGAAGCGCTCAAACTGTAGATTGCGATTAAGTGGCTTATTGTTATAAACTGTGTTCATTTTTATGTCGATAGCATGTATACTCGTAGAGAAATTAAGGGTTTTATGAAAATACTCCCAAATTTTTCCAAGATTTTTGCTTATAATTTGCAGAGTTCTTAATATAAAACAATAATATTTTCTGAAAATCTGACAAACAACATTGCACATAATATCCTGTAATCAAAATTAAAAAATAATAACAATTGTATGAAAGATGAGTAGGTTTACCAAATATTTTTTCACTGCGCACGCGTCAACGATATCAAAATTTCATTTGCATATTATGTTAGCTAAATGAATAGAGCAACTTTTGTGAAAGTCGCAAAATCATAGCTTGAAAATTCTAAAAATAATCGTCAATATAATAAGTAGAAAATCCATTGTTCCCAAAATGAAGCAAAAAAATGAGGGATTGTATCCAAATGTACTAGTAAGTTCCGTATTGTGTATTCTATATTGACACTAATTAATGAATATGTGGATACAACCCTTCTTGTTTTTTCTTCATTTTGGAAATAACGGATTTTTAAGTGATTCTATTGACGATTATTTTCAGAATTTTCAAGCTATGATTTTGCAACTTTCAAAAATGTTGCTCTATACATTTATCTAACATAATATGCAAATGAATTTTTGATATCGTTCACGCATGAGCAGTGAAAAATTATTTAGTAAACCTACTCATTTTTCATACCACTTTTATTAATTTTTAATTCTGATTACAGGGTATTATGTGCAATGTTGTTTGTCACATTTTCAGAAAATATTATTATTTCATATTAAGAACTCTGCAAATTATAAACAAAAATGTTGGAAAATTTTGGGAGTATTTTTATAAAAACCTTCATTTCTCTACGAGTATACATGCTATCGACATAAAAATGAACACAATTTATAACAATAAGCCACTTAATCACAATCTACAGTTTGAGCGCTTTTGATGCATTAGTTTTGACAGGGTTATCCAAAAGATATTCATACATTTTTTTAATTTGTTGGCGGTCCCCTATAAAGTTTCTGGAAGAAATCTTCACGGAAATAGATGACCTGTACTATATTTTTTATACACTGAGAGTTTCAGGATAATTCCTCATGTATTTTTCTAGATATTTTGAAAAATGTCTAAAATCGCAAGTGGACGATAATCAATGGCCAGGTAGTGTATTATATTTATACACTAAGATTTTCAGGATAATTCTACATACATTTTTCTAGATATTTAACAAAATTTCTAAAATCGCAAGTGGACGGTCATCTCTGGCCATATAGTGTATATCAGGAGCTTTAGGGAACTGGCTAATTCTTTATGTCTCCCTTTTGTTATATGGGGGAAAGTCGGGTGGAATGGGACTGTAGATTTTTCTCTTTGTGCATTATTCTAAAGATTTCATCGATCGCATACAAGATGAAGCAATGGTAATCCATTCTTCAGTTTACAAAAGAATATTGATATGCATAGACTTGCAAATGTTTGAAAGAAATTTTTTTTCCTAAAATCCAATTTAAATTTGATTTATTTGCTCTCAATATATTAAAGGCTTGTTTATGTATAAATGTAATAGTTTCCCTATTTATGGAACATTATACTGTATATTATCCATAATTTAAACTAAGCCTAAAGCAGTATTTTTGTTTGAACAAGAAGTTTAACACAAACAAGGAACTGGCGAGGAATGGGACATGCCAGAGAAGGGATGAATTTGATGCGTCCAGTTCCTTTTTTTAATTAATAATAATGCGAATTGCTAACATGCAAATTTTTTAGAGGATAATATATTAATTATAACATTGATAATATATGCATTTATACATCAAAATGTAAAAAAAGTGATGATTATTTAAGGCGCAACGCTAGGCACAGAAAAAGACCCGGATGATAATGCAAAGTCTATGGGGGCGTTCTTTTCAAATATTTCGCTGAAATTTTAATATTTTTACGTGATTGTTTTGCACAAGATTGCTGAGGGCGATCCGCAACCGGCGTAGTTTTTACTTTTTCAGTTTTTGTTTCAGATTTTTTTTTAAAAAATTACTTTAACTTACGAAATTGGTTTGAACCGGTTCTGAAATTGAAACTATCGTTATATCCTCAGCTATCTTGTTCAAAAGAATCATGTAAAAATATTAAAATTTGAGTTAGGTATTTCAAAAGAACGCTCCTATAGACTTTTACATTATCATCTTTACAGTCTGAGCCTAGTGTGGGGCCTTAATGACACCTATGACAGAGAATCGTGAATTTTCATTCCAGTCATGAAGATACTGGAATTTTATATTGTGGCATATACATTATCAACTTACAACCTTTGTTTGATTGTTTATCTTACCGACACTATAGGTTATTTTGTGCCTTATAGCTTTTTTTTTATTATTGCTGTCCCATAACTCTTAATGAGTAGGTATGAGACACATTTTGAAACTTACGTTCTCTTTAAAATAAAATAGTATTTGCACGTTATGTTTCTATATTGTTCAGGGGGATTAAAAAGTGTTTTACCTTGCATGCTATAAATTGAATTGTTTCTTTTTGTGTATATATAAAAAAAAATTCTTACTTTTGTAAAATAAAAAAAAAGTCCCACACCACCCCACTCTCCCCTATATAGATATTATATATTAATACACCAATTACATGAAAATAGAATTTTTATCACTAGTATTAAAATACAGTTTAAGGGCTAACAGTTTATTGTATATCCTTAAGTTTTTACCACCTTCTCCCCAGGTTTTTACCGGCAAAAAGCCAGCCCTGTTTATTGGTCTTGTTTCAGAACGGGTGGAATGAAAGATTGTTAAAAATTATGTCATTAGAAAAATGTTTAAGATTTATAAATGACAGTGCAAAAATCGCCTTTGAAACACGAGATCTTCATCACCTGCGGAAAATTTTCACATTTGTGTAAAATTACGATATAAGTTTTTATTCATTGTTATATTTTTTGAACACACACTATTTCTGTAAACTATTCTGAAAGTTCAGTGGAGTAAATACAGATTGTTTTCCTTTTATAATTTGAATGTTCATGACTACAAATTTGTCATATCGGATGATATTAATGATTAAGAAAGGGGGGGACTGATTACGGTCTAATCAAACTTAAATTACTATTATTGAAAAAAAATATTTTATTTTATTTAACCATAAAATTCTGCTACTAAATAAGGTTTAATGCGAAAGAATACTTTCGAAAAAAAAAAAATGGGTGTAAATCTGCATAGCCGATAATCAGATCATAAGGTTTATTCAATGCAATACCCTAACATTTTCTCACCTTTTTGAAAGAAAATGAAACCAAAAGTATGGAAATATGAAGAATTGGGAGTAAGAAAACATAATGGTAAACCCAAGATACCGCTAAATTCGGGGTTTTAGGCATTTCCCACCAAGGTATGACTTGGCTGACTAATAACGTTTTAATATGCAAATCGAGGTTTTATCCGCGATTTTTATCCTTAAGTGAGACTAAATGATTGTCCGTGCTACCGCCTCCCGATCTAATCTTATTATGAAGATTATTTTGGAAATAATGGTGGTTAATAAGGAAAATATTAATAATGAAAACCCTGTAAATAAGTTTTGATTACTTTAAGATTTGCAAGTATTCAATTGTCTTAAATGAAAAAGTTCCCCCCCCCTCTCAAATAAAGACAAATCAAGTATACTGAAACAATATTAGAGAAGTTACGCGAGGCTGCAATATGGTGTGAATTAGCCTTTACAGGAGGGTTTCGGATAGCATCTATCCGACAATATATACAAAGCCGGCCAGATGCTGCCCAAGATCCCGTGTAAAGGTTAAAATTTAAACTTCGCGAATAAAATTAATTGCTTTTAACTGTATATAGACGCAAAAATATATTTTAACCTTAACTGCTCTGACAAAAATTGTTACATAGCTACTGTGAGCTGTCTGTCAGACCATTTAATCTGAAGATGAATAAAATGTTACATTAATTCTCAGAATAATATTTATGTATTAAACTTTGTGTACAAGAATATTATAAATAAATTCAGCCATTAAAAAGTATTTAGAGGTAGTAATAAGACTCCAAACTAAAAAAAATTGACCAGTATCTATAGTTAAACTAAAAATTACAAGTTAAACTGTGAAACTTGAAAAACTCACGGTGTCTGAGACCACTAACAGCAGTTAAGGGTTAAATCTAAACAGCTGAGTTTAAACATAAGGTAAAATGGTCATAGAATATTCTGATTGCAACAAGATTCGTCTATAATAACTGATTTGTAATGAAAAAATATGTAAATATTTTTACAATCTTTCATTTCGCTCTTTCTAATTGTGCGCCCTTAGTATTCCCGTGCCTAGAGCAGTTTGCTCCAATTGCTCCTCGGTAGCTAAGGCCTCGATAAATCATTTTAAAATATTGACATGTAAACGAGAAATTGTAAAATAACTACCTCATAGATTTAACATTAGCAAGTGGGTATTTTGGTGAGAGTGTAGCTTGTAGCTTCACATAATAAAGTTAACAATCAATCATACTAACAAAAAAATCTAATTTACTGTTTTTTTATGACATTACTTATAGGGATGTACGATAAATTAACGTTACAATAAAATAAAATAAAATAAAGTTAAATCTTACCTTTAATCAGACTTTGCCCGGTTCACTGGTCGCGCAAACCGGATCGTTAAGTCCTCATCGTTGTTTCATTGTAACTCAGTGGTTAGTCCTCAATTAATATCGCCAATTTACACACTGCTATGTTTTGATTTGCTCACACCCGTAATCTTTACTTGCTGACACCGAAAGCAGAAAGACAGGCGTCATAGCGCATGCGGAAGTTGCCAGTCACCCGATGAGGTGCTTACGAAGTGCATGACACCTTATTTAGCTCCCATCATCCAGTAACAGATCTGTCGTCACCCCAACCGCATATTCAAGCTGCTATGACACCCTAGGGTTCCAAATGGCACCGCCTTTTCACCTCCGGGTCCCAAATGGCACCGGTTTGTCACCTTTATTTTTAACAGTGTAATGCGGCCTGGGAGCGAGTGTGTGGGAGAGTGCAAAAAGTTCCGCAACTTTGTGGAAGGACTGTGACGATGTGGCGAGGTGTAGTGGTGATTAGTGCTAAGTTCCGATCACTCGTCTGACTGCTATGATGCACGCTGAGATGTCTCCGAGTACTCGGCTAGCTGCGTATCTCCCCGCTGAAAGGAAAACAATGGCTCGCTGGTATATAGATACCCTGTGAAATTCTCAGGAGTGGTGAACTTGCGCAAGAAGTTGAAGCAAGGGGATGTGCTCAAATCAGCTGAACTAACGGAACATAGACGGCTGACAAAGCTTGATCGGATCTATCATTTTTGCTTTTTTTCTCATCCTTTTTCCAAGAGTTGCTACATCTGCTTGATGGGATACCTGCCTCGTGACTGAAAGGGTTTCCCGGAAAGAACAGTGGCTTAATTTTTTAAATGCTTCTTGTTTTTCTGTGGTTCAAGATATATTTGAGCACATGGCAAGCGTTTTGAATAGAGCACATTAACCCGTCTGATAGGGAGCAGTTTGACAGAGGATATGTACCGACTTTATCTACCGACGGTTCTTAAAAGTACCATTGAGGAAAATTTTATTAAAAACGTATTTAATCAGTCTATTAATAAAAGTTCTTTTTCTTACTACTCACTATACTTTACAGAATCTAATTTAAATAGATTGAAAAATAGTCGAAGTTAAAAATTTAAAAAATATGTAATTTTCTTAATCATCTTACATACACTGTAAAAAAAAAAAAAAAAAAAAAAAATCAACAGGTTACTAAAAATTTTTTAGTAATTTTTTATTCCACAGATTTTTTTAGTAACCATTACAAACTTTTTTTTGCAAATGAAACAAACATTTCTTTTGTAAACTGAACAAAAGAATTTTTTGTATAACTAACTTAAAGTACTTTAGTATGAACTTTTTAGTATGAGTCACCAAGCAAATTTTAGTAATAGCTCCAAAATTACTTTTAATAACCAGTACGTGTGCCCCAAGGGCAGGAGCTTCCTTCGAGCTCCATCCAGTGGGTAAAAAGACAGACTTCAGAAGCGGAAGGTTTTCAGCTAAGCCGTAATAGATGGCAGCCCCAAACATTGCTACTTGCTCCAACATGATTTTTATAATCCCTTTATTTAACGAGTACTTACTCTGCATACATTCGGTGCATGCTTGGTGGTGTCTAGCATCGAACCCGGGATTTTTCAGCCTGGAGTTCGGTGCTATGACCACTAGGTTATCACGGCCACACCAAGTGAGTTTTAGTAATAGCTATTAAAATATAAAACTATTAACTCTATTCGTTGCTAGCTTTTTTCTAGTAATTCTTACATATTTTTTTGTAACCGAGTAAGGTTACTAAAAATTTCTTAGTAATTGCATGGATCACTAATTTTTTTTTATTAGATCGACCCTTTTTTTCTTACAGTGTACGTATATCTTATTTTCTTTGAAAAAAAAAATCTTATATGAAATATTTTCGACAGTAAAAGTCTTTCCATTTACAAAGAGAATCATAGTACATTTAAATACATTGCTTTTATGAGAATTGTAATAGATCCAGAAGAGAATGTTTCTTTAATAATTTGATTATTTTTGTAAGTACGTTACAAAATAATTATAAATGCATACCGATATATTTAATCACATTTTATGAAAAAACACTTTTTAAATTTCAAATTATTATTGTTTAAAAATTCCAGTATATCTTCAGATATCAAAGAATACAATTATTGAAGTGAAGCTTGATAAATAATTATGTAGATAAAGGGTTATATTTCTTCTTTATAATACTCGTAATTTTAAATTTAATTGCAAGACCACTTCGTCGTTATTAAAAAATGACTGAGTTTAAAAATTTTAAAATAACGGAGGATAAAAACTATTACATAGATAAGTTTTAATATGATATAATTTGATTGTTAAATGTTAAATATGAATGTTATATTTTTATTAAATTCTAAAAGGTTTGTTTAATTTTTTTAAAGTTGATTTAATTTTGACATAATGTTTAATGTGTTCATTTAGATATTCTACGTAGAGATATATTTTTAACATTGTAAAAAATAAATTGTGAATGACTTTAAATGTAACAGAAAATTGCTACTTTGTAAGAAAAAATTGCTACTTATTTGCTTTTTTTTTCAAAAATTTATATATTACAATTTACAGGTTTTTTTGTTTTTCATTTTAAAAATAAATTCGAATTTTTATATAAATAAAATCAATATGCATGGTTAAACTATTTTTTCCTTTTTTTAGACTTCAGGGATGAATTAACGAAAAAAAGCATGTTTTTTAAGTGTACGGAAATTTTTTGTTTAAAAAGATGGGTAATTTAGTATACAAAGAGGGACTTTTGAACGGGCAGAGTGATCCACCACCTTTGTATTTATTTTACTAAGAACTGCTCATGTTATTAAAAAGATATATATAAAAAAATATTTAATTTTGTAAAGTAAAACAAGTCAATATTTTAAAAATGTATTCCAAAACTGCGTCTTTTAAAGAGAGAATATTAAATCAAAATTAAACGGAGAGTTAAAATTTGTCTTAATTAAATATTGATTTACATTTTTGTGTAAAGATTTCATTCTTTTATATATATATATTTTAAAGCAAATAACATCTTTTGTAGCATTTCATTATAAGATATTACATAAATCTAAAAATCATTCTTAATGCATTATTAAAAAAATATATATAGCACATTTGAAATATAACAAGTTCTGGACTTTACACAATGATTTAAAAACAACAAAAGTTTTTTTTTTTAACTTAACGCATTCAAAAGAAAATATAAAAGATTTCTAGCGTCATAAAATACGTAGAAAATACATATTTTTTTCGTTAGTGTTGTTTTCACTTAAAATAATTTTCAGGGTTTCGCTCATCTAAAGAAATCCTATTCGTCTCTGTCCTCTGTTTGTCAGTCGTCACAGGGTCCGTACACAAAAACTGTATAAGTCAGATATTTCAAATTTTGAGTATTTACAGCTGAATATCTCGTGTCACACGACAAAAAAAAAAAAAAAAAAAAAAAAAAGTCTATTATTTTAATTATTTTTTTTTCAATGTCATCCATTCATTTCTGTTATTTAAAATTTAAAAGAGAAGCTTAATTTCATCATTTTCCTTGTAGATATCATAGCTTAGCGGTAAAGCATTTCGCTAGTACACAGATATTTCTTTGTTCAAACTCCTATGCTAAAACTTGAAATTTTCATATTAAGGTAGATTTAATAAAAAGAATATTCGTATTTATTGTCCATTTAACGGTTTATATTATTAGGTTTTCGATCGTCTGATATTCATAATGTTTTTAGGAATTCATTTTTCTTTCTATTTTAAAAATTATTTGCGATTTATTATAATGATTCCTTTTTAGCTCACAGGCTATCAAAGCCTAGGAGCTCATGTGCCCGCCCATTCTGTATGCATATACGTGCGTACGTTCGTACGTAACGCGATAACTCATGATAAAAACATCCGATTTACATGAAATTTTGGATTTAGATTTTTTATGATAAGACACTTCCCTGATTAGTTTTGAGACTTTATTCGATAAGTATAAAAAGGAGAGCGGGGGCCATTGCCTCTCCCTTTAATTTATATAAATGGGTTTTTCCTGCAGAATTAGCAGATTTCGTTTAAATCTTAGATGTAGGATCATTCTAATGAGGTGCCTTCATGATTAATATTGGGTGTTCATTGGATAAGTTTAAAGAGGGGGAATGGGGGGCGGGTAATCCCCCCGTCTTAATTTAGGTTTTTCATGCAAAATTTATCTATATGCTTCAAATTTTGTATAAAGGTTTATTCTGAAATGATGCTTCCCTGAGTTGTTTTTGGAATTCTCTGGATAAGTATAAAGGGAGGATAAGGGAAACTACCACTCATAATTTATATAAATGGTTTTTCATGCAGAATTAACGGATTTGTTTCAATTTTATATACAGGTTCATAGTAGTAGGAAGCTTCGCTCATTTGTTGTGGTGCTTTCTTTTGTTAATTATAAAGGAGGGTACGGGCGATTACCTCCCCCTTAAGTTACCTAAATAGAGTTTTATGCAGAATTATCCGATTTGCTTTAAATTTGGATATGGAGGTTCTTTCTGATAAGTTGAATTTCTGAACAGTTTTGGAGGTTTAATGATTAATTATAAAGGAGGGAATGGGGGGGAACGTTTCTTAAATTACATAAATGAGTTTTTATGAGAATTGTTCGACTTGCTTCGAATTTTGAATACAGGTTTATTATATGATAAGGCGTATCCCTGATTCGATTTGGGGCTTCAATGATAAGCATAAAGAAAGAAAATTGGGGAGGGGATACTTCCTTCCTCATTTTTTTTCGAAGGGCATTATTATATAAGACTGTAATATACAGTTAGTCTGCATAGTCTGTGAGCTCTATGACAACAGTTTAACTGGGCATCATTATTTTTATTTAAAATTTAACTTTAAATAACTTTTTCCGTTTTTAGAAATTTACAATTTTATTTATATAACCCTCTTTTTTGAATTTAAAAAATGAATTTTGGATTTTTTTTTTAAATAATTTGATTTGAACATTATTAGTTTGATTGAAATAAAAAAAATTACTTTTCTAATTGTTTTAGAATTAAATTTATCGATGCTACCATTAACGTATGAATTTAATAACTACATATTAACAATTCGGATTTATTAAGAAATATTAAACGAAATCCTTTGTGCTACACTTACCCCCTTTTTTATAATAAAAACTGTAGTTATCGAATTTTTTTTAAAATAAAATAAAAAAAAGAAAAGAAAGTTTTAGAGATTTTGCGTTTCATACAATCTTTAATTTTCCTTTTGTGGGAAAATTAAAATGAAAAAAAAAACATTTGTTCTTTTTTCTTTTAAATAAAAACAATTATAAATAGCAAACAAATATTTAATGATTTTGCTATAGGCATATTAAAGAATTCCTACAAGTAAATATATTCCAAGCGAGTGAAAACGCCATGAATCCTTACCCAAGATAATTCACAGATAATATGTACACGCTTTAAGAATCGAGATAAATTGAATAATTCAGGACAGCAAATTTTGCAACCTGTCCCATGATAAAACAAGTTTATGCAAAATAAACTATTTTTATGATAATTAAGTAAATTTAGCTGTCACTTTTTTAAATTTAAACAATAATTTTGCAAGTAAACATATTTTGTTGAATCTCAAACATTCTGATTGATACAACAATCAATTAAGTAGATTTTGAACAGAACTTCAATTATTTCTTTTAGTACATATATATGTAAATTTTTCATTTTTTTATGAAATAAATCTATATAGAAATGTGTGGCTTTTTAAAACAGTAAAAAAAATCACTTGAGCATTTGTAATTGTATTCTTACATATTTTCTGTTTTCCATAAAATAATTTTTTTGGTACTATACGTGCATTTTTTTATATATATAAAGGAATCTATATAGGTAACACAAACTTTATATGCGAAATTTTTTTAAGATTCTTTGTTAAACTATTTTACAATTCAATATAAAATCTTATTTTTTTCATTTTAAATTTTAAAATCTTTCATAACAATTAAACAGTTAATTAAATACATATAAATATTTATTTTCTTAATGCTGATAATTATCTGACTTTTATGAAACAAAAAGTTTTAATTTTGTTTTACTTTATTTGGGTTTCATTCGACACTTTTCCAAAAATGCAATAAATAAAATAATTAGTCATTTTCCGCTGGATGTATTTGACCTTCTCAGGACAAAGTTTATTTTACTAAAATCAAAATGAATTATTGTATTCCTGCTCCATTTGCAATTTATAACGAAGGATAAATGTATTATGCAATTCATATTATTTCCCTTTACATTAAGGGGGCTCAAAGCTTGAAAACCCTTCAAAAAATAAATTCTTATGATCTATTTTCGTTATTCAATTAATTCTGATCTCACTGCAAAAAAACCGCATAAAAATATTTGCATTTTTAACGGAGTTATAAGCCTTTATGTATCAACACTTTCAAATCCACACCCATATAATTTCAACTTTAAGCCGCGTTTTCTCGAATTTTGATTTTTGACGACTATCCGTAAGGTTTAAAAAAACTATTTGATGGAATAGTCCTTTTTTATGCATATAACATTATTATCTATAGAATGAATTAATATATTTTAGATAGTTTAATATTTTGAGTAATTTTAATGAAAAAAAAAGTTGTATTTTTTACGGGTTTTTTAAATTTTCAAATTTAAGAGATTTTTTTTTGAGTAATAGTTATATTTTTAATTCATTCTATAGAGTAAAGTTTCCTGATCATTTTAAAGCAAAAAATAGGTTCTTATGTCAATTCAACGTTAATCTATCTTACGAATGATGATATAACACATAACTTTTTTTTTTCGAAAATTGTGTTATATAAATTTTGCTCTATTTTTTGTTATATTAAATTGAAGTACTTCATTTTATAATTTTATAAGACTACAAACATACCTGTAAAATAGCACAAAGTTTAAAATAATTACATTGAATACTTCTGTTTTTATATGGACTCGAAGCGAGAGCTCTGTTTACATGTTTTTTTCTGCATCGATCAAGCCCTGAGCCCTTTTAATTATTTCTTCGAAACACCCTAAAATATATTGTGAAACATAAATTATATTAAGTGTGGAATGATGCATCCCCATTTTCCTGAATGTGTATTTGAATTTCTCTCTTTGTGTGTCTTTATGCTTATGTTAATAGACCGATCCTGCTAGTATTATGCCGTTGCTTATAAATAAGTGAATATTGCGAAATATACGTTTTCTTAACCCATTAGTGCCTGGCGTCCCATTTTTGGGACAGTTTCAAAAAATTCAAGTAAACGCCTTTCACACCAGTAAAAAGGAGGAAAAATAAATACTTTCTTTCTCGAGACGAAGTCCTTGCTAAATTAAGATAAAAGTTATTCTTTCCCACCGCTTTAAAGCGGTGGGAAAATACAAAATTCGAATTTTAGCGAAGAAAATAATTCAGGCACAAATGGGTTAAGTGCGGAATAATTTATCCCTATTTCTCTGAATAGCTGTTTGATTTTTTTCTTTTTGTGAGTGAGTTTGTTTCTACGTGTTCATAAGCTTATCGAACTAGGATGGTTTTTATTATTTATAAATAAAAATACTTAATGAAGCAGTTTAAAATTATGGCCACATTTTAATATTTCATCCTGCATAAGAAGAAATTTGCATTAAAAGTATTTTCTTCCTAATAAATGAAACTGGTTCGTTAGTACCATAGAAATAGCTAATATTTGAACAATATTGTATATTTCAGCGAAGAGATTTGGAGATACTTTACATAAGTATATTGTCATTGTTAAAATGTCAGAAAGATTTAGATGGGAATTTTCAATAAGTTTATACTTCTACAACTACTTTTACACGTGAAAACAATCTAATCTGTAACGATGGGAAAATTTATGCATCCGTTGTTGAGCAACCCATTTTATATTCCTCTTTTTTGGAAAGGAAATATTCTTTTTAGATGATTTTGTTTAATCTTATTTTTAACGAAAGGTAATTACATCAAATAAGGTGAATAAACATTTACGACTGTTGAAATAGTTATAATAAAATAAAAATGAGATCATTATTTATTTATCAATTAAATGCATATTATATACCCATAAAGCATGGTGACGTCACTGTGACGTCGTTGTGAAGTCGCATTGTGACTTTGTGACCATCGATTGTCGATGTGACGTAACGTGACGTCAATGTGAAGTCACAGTGACTAAAATGTGAAGTCGTTATGGCCGTTTTAGAGCTTTTTTGTGACGTTTCACAAAGTGGTCACAATGTGACAAATTTGTGAAAAAAGTGTGATTTGTGACTAATTTGACATTAACATTGTGACGAAACTGTGACAAAAACGACGATATGTAAATTGCCAGAAACATGTTTTTTAAAGTAAATAACATGTTTTGAAGGATATTTATAAGTTTCTAAAGATTTTTAAGAAAGTCACATCTCAGTCACAATGTGACGTCACTGAGTGGTGGCATTTTGGTCACACATGTGATGTGACCAAATGTCTCACAGTGACGTCACTGTGACATCACTGTGACCATGCATGCTATTAGGCTATATATATATATATGTAAGTAAATAAACTGCATAAAAAACTGAGATAAACAAAATTACATAACTGCATTTTATAGCGATAGGACTGAAAAGCTAGTCGTTGGGAGACACCATAATACTTACCCATCATGGATATGCATACTATAAAATATGAAAAAAAAACGTGCAAACTATTTATAAAAATCATTGCAATTCCAAAATAAAATTATACATTTAAGCATAATTTATGTTTTAAATAACGTAAAAACAAATAATCTAATAAAACATTAATAAAAATACAAAATTAAACGTAAAATTAAAAATATGTTATGATATACAACTGCATGGAAAATGTTCAATGTCAAGTGCGTATGACATTTACGATAAGTCATTATTGGTATTTAATCTTATAGTTTTGCGATAGTTTTTGGATCAATGCATTAATCAAGTAGTACAAGAAACATCTTTATAACTCCAAGAATGATAAATCTGTTAACTAATAGTTTACTGACTTGGATGAAGTGTTTCTTTTCGAATTCAAATATGTATTTAAATTGAAATTTGAATGAAACCCAGAGTCACGAAAAATCGAAGATTGTAGAAATTAGCATTATAAATACCTTGACAACTAATTATCCGTTTGATTTCGCTCTTCATGTAAAATTTATATTTTTTGTTGTCTTTTACAGCCATTACTTAAAATTAAAAAAAAAATGGAAAAATTTTACGTACCTTTCATCAGAACGAATATTTCGAGAGTCCGAAAAAATAGTTCCGCATAATTGAGGTTATTGATATTCAATAGGCTTCTTTCCCTTATTACACATTAAGTACACACCAAATTTGAAAAAAAAACCTTTCTAAATTTGTCCTGGGGATAGAGCGTTAACAGACAAACGGACAAACAGAAAGAAACACATACATACAGACAGATATAGACACAAAAAGAAGAACTAACATTTTTTTTTTTAATAAAAACACGTTTTTCGGAATCTCCAGCGTCTAAAACGTATAAATCCATAAAAAAAAAGTAAAATTAATTCGATTTCAATATTTATCCTATATTACATATGATGTGTAAGTAAAAAGCTGAAAACAATAGTATGAATATGGATATCAATATTAAGTAAAAATCTTACTCGCATATATGTTAAAAGTTTTAATGGGAACTCATTAAAACATAGATAAAATTGTAGACATATATTTGCTAAAAATTATTTTTTTTTTCTTAAAATAAATTAGGATTTAAAAAACATTAACCGAATAGAATAGAATATTATATATCACATACTGATTTACCCTTTTGTATAATGTACATTTTCTTTTGATTATATTCATTTAGATAGCGGGGGGAGGGATTTTTATCTCCAGCAAGGGTAATTGACTTAGGCAATGGAAATTGCAAGTGGCAATGGAAAGTGACTTATTTAATCTTATACTGTAATGCGAGCAAAAATTGTATGTGTGTGTGTGTGTGTAAATTTTATCTCAAAAACGGCTCTAACAATTTTCGCAAAAATTTGGATTTTACCATTTTCGGGCACGCGAAGACCATTGGGCTAGGTCACATGTTCGAGAAAATTCGATTTTTGGGTCATAATGGGTCATAATGGGTCAGTATCAAGCTATATATATTTAGAGAACAACTGGATTGATTTTAAGGAAACTTTGTATCCAATCGTTTTTTGGCACGAGAAAACTATTGGGCTAGGTCACATGTTCAAAAAATTTCGATTAGTGGGTCATTTTTGGGTCATTATGTGTCAAGCCATTTTTATCTAAAAAACGGCTCTAACGATTTTGACCAAATTTTATATTTTATCGTTTAGAATTACAAGAACACCATTGGGTTAGGTAACATGTTCGAGAAAATTCGGTTAGTGGGTCATTTTTGGGGCCATTGGGGGTCAAGCTATTTTTATCTACAGATTTTCTCACGCAAATTTGACTAAAAATTGCATTCTATGGTTTTCGGACAGGAGAAAAACATTGGGCTAGGTTACATGTTCGAGAAAATATTTTAATGGGTCATATTGGGTCATTTACGGTCTGAGTCAGGCTATTTATATTTAAAGAACGCAGAATCAATTTCATCGAAATTTTGCCTGTAACAGTTCTTTGACACGAGAAAGCTAATAGGCTAAGTCATATGTTCGAGAGATTTCGATTATAAGGATCATTTGTGGGTCATGATGGGTCATGCTAATTTTATCTAAAAAATGACTAGTACAATTTTGACTATACTTTGTATTATATCGTTTTCGGGCAAGAGAAAGCCATTGGGCTAGGACACATGATCGCGAAAATTAGATTAGTGGGTCATTTTGGGTCATAATGAGTCAGGGTCATTCTTATTATAAATAACAACGACTCAATCAAATTTACTTAAATTTTGTAACGAAGTATTTTTTGTCATTAGAGATTACTATTGGGCTGAGTCACATGTTAAAAAAATTATTAGTGAGTCATTCCGGCTTCATTGCTGAATGTTGTCAAGCTAATTTTACCTAAGAAATGGCTTAAGAGCCCACAATAGTCACAGGAAAAGTACAGAAAAAGACCCGGATGACCATGTACAGTCTATGGGAGCGTTCTTTTCTAATATCTCGTTCAAATTTTAATATTTTGACATGATTTTTTTTGCATAAAATAGTTCAGGACGATCCACAACCGGGCTAGTTTTTACTTTTTCGATTTTGGTTATATATTTTTTATATTATGATAGTTTCAGTTTCAGAACCGGTTTAAACCGGTTTTGAAAATTAAAGTAATTTTTAAAAAAAAAATCTAAAACCAAAATCGAAAAAGTAAAAACTAGCCCGGTTGTGGATCGTCCTGAACTATTTTATGCAAAAAAAATCATGTCAAAATATTAAAATTTGAACGAGATATTAGAAAAGAACGCTCCCATAGAATTTACATGGTCATCCGGGTCTTTTTGTGTACTTTTCCTGCGACTATTGTGGGCTCTTAAGAGCCCACGATAGTCACAGAAAAAGTACACAAAAAGACCCGTGTCTATGGGACATGTAAAGACTATGGGAGCGTTCTTTTCTAATATCTCGCTCAAATTTTAATATTTTTGCATGATTTTTTTGCATCAGATAGCTGAGGACAATCCACAACCGGGCTAGTTTTTACTTTTTCGATTTTGGTTATATATTTTTTTATTACGATAGTTTCAGTTTCAGAACCGGTTTAAACCGGTTTCGAAAGTTAAAGTAATTTTTTAAAGAAAATCTGAAACAAAAATTGAAAAAGTAAAAACTAGCCCGGTTGTGGATTGCCCTCAGCTATCTTGTGCAAAACAATCATGCAAAAATATTAAAATTGGAGCGAGATATTCGAAAAGAACGCTCCCATAGACTTTGCATGGTCATCCGGGTCTTTTTGAGTACTTTTTCTGTGACTATTGTGGGCTCTTTGTGACTATTGTGGGCTCTTAAGAGCCCACAATAGTCACAGAAAAAGTACTCAAAAAGACCCGGATGATAATGCGAAGTCTATGGGAGCGTTCTTTTCAAATATCTCGCTCAAATTTTAATATTTTTACATGATTTTCTTGCACAACATAGCTGAGGACGATCTACAACCGGCTTAGTTTTTACTTATTCAGTTTTGGTTTCAGATTTTTTAAAAAATTATTTTAACTTTCAAAACCGGTTTAAACCGGTTCTGAAACTGAAACTATATAAAAAATATAAAAGCTACTAATATAAAAAATATAAAAGCAAAATCGAAAAAGTAAAAACTAGGCCGGTTGTGGCTCGTCCTCAGCTATCTTGTGCAAAAAAAAATCATGTAAAAATATTAAAATTTCAGCGAAATATTCGAAAAGAACGCCCCCATGGATTTTACATTAGCGCTCAGCTTTAACCGTGTGACTAGTGTACGTTCTTAAACAGTTTTGATTCAATTTTATATTCTACTGTTTTTGATTACCTGAAGACCATTTACCTAAGTCACGTGTTTGATCAAATTTGATTAGTGGGTCATTTTGCGTAATACGGGTCAGGTAACGAGAATATGGCGACAGCCAATACGTTGGCGATATTTGACAGCATATTGGCAACATTTGGTCGAAAAATCGACTATTAAGATTAGGAAAGCAAAAATACGTATTTGGTGCCAAATGAAAGAATGTCGCCAAGTTTGGCTGTATCTGGCAAAAAATATTGTCTTTAATTTGTGAAGAAATATTTTGTTAAATTCTTAATAGAATTCGAGATGCGTCATTAAACCAATCAGAGTCGAGCTAAAAAGAGTGATTTGGATCGATGTCCTTTCTTTGTAAATTTTAAAATAATGTAAAATTTATGAACATGTGCATACATGGACATGTGAATACATACACAGTTTTCCTATTGATTGTTTTTATAAATAATACTATTATAAATAACATGTTTATAGTAATAAAACAGAGAGACTGATGCAGTGAAAATAAAATATTGAGTTGAACACAAAGTTAATTTTGTAACACTCGGTCACTCCTGGGTCATTCCATGTCAGTTCAACCAGACCTTGTAACCCGACCCACAGGGATTTTGATGAAACTTTGTGTACACACTTATTCTATCATGAAATGATTCCATCAGAAATTTTTCCTTCCCAGACCTCATAGTTTGTGAGATATGGGGGGTCCAATTCTTGGGGTTTTCTCAAATCGCACATTTCTGAGTCTGTATTTTGAGATTGCAGTTCCATCTTTAAAAAATTGTTCCTCTGGATCTAAAACATGAATCATCTTAAAAATACCACTGTAAGAATATAAAAAGATACAGATTTTAATAAAAAAATATTTAAAAAATTTACTTGTAATATTTAGGATAAAAAAAATTAGCCAAAGTTGAGAGTTATGGTTATTTTTCCAAATTTTTGTCACTTCACCAAAAAGGCTGTACACAAAAAGGCAAATTAAATTTCCAATTTCTTTTTGCTTTAAATAAAAGTTCACACTTTGGGCTTTCTATCTATGAAATAAAAATGATGTGTTTCGCATGGCTTATGCAAAAATTTTGGGTACTTTCCAATTAGCCGGATGCATGTTTTTTTTTATATATTACATATGCACACAAAAAGGCAAATGAAATTTCCAATTTCTTTTTGTTTTAAATAAAAGTTCGCACTTTGGGCTTTCTATCTATGAAATAAAAATGATGTCTTTCGCATGGCTTATGCAAAAATTTTGGGTACTTTCCAATTAGCCGGATGCATGATTTATTTTTACATATGTATAGATCTATATAAATTCAGATGTATTATACATGTACATATGTATGTATATATACAATATATTGGTATATATATGTATAACACTGGTGCCCGTCTAACCGAAAGTACCAAATTTTGCCTTGTTTTGAGAATCTGCACCAATTAAGAGGAAGAAAATCTAAGTTCAGCTGTGGTACTTAAATAATTACTGGGATTTCTATGAGTTATTGAATTTAATGTTATTTGATGCATGTTATTTTTTTATTTGCAAAGTAAAGTTTAGGCTTTGTTTTTTCTGATTAAAAAAAAATCTGACTGTAATATGTTTCCCCCATTAAATTTAGTGAATGGTCCATATATTTCATTTAGTTATTTAATAATGTTCATTTTTTGCTAATCTAAATAATCTCTTACTTTTATTTTCAATAATTAAACTCAAAACAGATTTTTGTTTGTACAGTATAAAATAGATAATATTTCGCCTCTCATTTCCATTCTTTCTTTCGAATGCTTATATATTAATTATTTGTGTTTAAAAAATGTTCAAAACCTTATATTTCCTTTTCTTGGTTAATTTTAATCAGTTTAAATATTTATATTGGCAAGTTTAAATACACAAATGTTTAACAGAACTTAAATTTGTTTCTATAGTCTGAAAGATTTAATTGCACCTGCCTTGTATAAACACCTTCTGATAAAGGCAGGGTAATGTTCGTTAGTATGAAAGCAGATGTTTTGCAATCAATTTAATCAAATTATTGTCATTCTGTTGTTTCTTATCATTGAAGAATGATCTAACTTTTACTGTGCTACTAAAAATATATTCCGATTGTTACATATTTTATAGTTTGTGATATGCATAAATATTTTTTTGCTTTATTGTTTTAATATGGGGCCTGATATTAAACCTTCTACTAGTCTTCAGGCTTGCAGTATTGTAATATTAACTGGTTTAGAATGTCACAAAACTAGCTATACAAATAACAGAGAAATAGACTACATTGATAATCTCTGTGATTCAGAAAAAGAACCTTTATTACTTAGGACTATTGAATTTATAAAACAAAAATTAAGTAAAAACCGTTTGATTAATGTATGTGAGCATCACAGAATTTCGCTCTTAATGAAATATGAATTATATAATCCATTTAAGCGGCATAAAAAAGCAAGTGAAAAAAGCAATTAGGGCAGTTAAAAGAGATTTATATACGGCCGAAAAAGTAAACCAAAGTTGAAAGTTATGATTATTTTTCCGAAATTTTGTGACTTTATGAAAAAAGTCTCTACACAAAAAGGCGAATGAAATTTACAATTTGTTTTTGTATCAAATAACATTAGATTCAGTAACTCATAGAAACTCCAGTAATTATTTAAATACCACATCTAAACTAGGTCAGATTTTTTTCCCCTTTAATTGGTTCAGATTTTCAAAAGAAGGCAAAATTTGGTACTTTTCGATTAGACGGGCACCAGAGTTATACATATATGTATCAATATACTATACATATACATACGTATGTACATGTATAATACATCTGTATTTATATAGATCTATATATATGTATATATGTAAAAATAAAACACGCATCTGGCTAATTGGAAAGCACCCAAAATTTTTGTATAAGCCATGTGAAAGACATCATTTTTATTTCACAGATAGAAAGCCCAAAGTGTAAACTTTTATTTAAAACAAAAAGAAATTGGAAATTTCATTTGATTTTTTGTGTGCATATGTAATATGTAAAAATAAAGCACTTATCCGGCTAATTGGAAAGACCCAAAATTTTTGCATAAGCCATGCGAAACACATCATTTTTATTTCATAGATAGAAAGCCCAAAATGTAAGCTTTTATTTAAAACAAAAAGAAATGGGAAATTTCATTTGCTTTTTTGTGTGCATACATAATATATAAAAATAAAGCACTTATCCGGCTAATTGGAAAGTACCCAAAATTTTTGCATAAGCCATGCGAAACACATCATTTTTATTTCATAGATAGAAAGAAAAAAGTGTAAACTTTTATTTAAAACAAAAAGAAATTGGAAATTTAATTTGCCTTTTTGTGTACAGCCTTTTTCGTGAAGTCACAAAAATTTGGAAAAATAACCATAACTCTCAACTTTAACTGACTTTTTTTATCCTAAATATTACAAGTAAATTTTTAAAATATTTTTTATTAATATCTGCATCTTTTTATCTTCTTACAGTGATATTTTTAGGATGATTCATGTTTTAGATCCAGAGAAACAATTTTTTGAAGATGGAACTGCAATCTCAGAATACAGACACCGAAATGTGCGATTTGAGAAAAACCCAAGAATTGGACCCCCCATATCTCACAAACTATGAGGTCTGGGAAGGAAAAATTTCTGATGGAATCATTTCATGATAGAATTAGTGTGCACACAAAGTTTCATCCAAATCCCTGTTGGTCGGGTTACAAATGGGGAAAATATTGGTTGAATTGACATGGAATGACCCTCCTGCTAGTTTGTATTAACCAAGATACTTTAGAATTCCCAGAAAGAGTAAAATTTTAGAAGTATCGTGAGATGCATATACTCTGCATTGTACACACTAGGATTACATGCACAAAAAATGTGAGACGGCAGATAAATAAGGTTGTACAACCGTTTTTAACACTTTCCAACAAAGTTGAAAAATGTTTATGCATTCGATTTGTCTGGTCGTCTGTCCGTATGGCCGTCTGTCCGCGCTCTAACTCCCGTAAATATACTCGGATTGCTCTGAAATTTTTATTTGTTATTGATGTTTATCCTTGCACGAACCCTATTGAAAATGAAGTTTCTACTATGATTAGTTTATTTACAGGGATAGTCAAAAGTTTACCGTTACTTTACGGCCAATGGGAAAAAATCGTTTCAAAGGAATTTTAAAGGTGTTACACCCTGTTAAACTTATTCCAATTTACATGGATTCGCAAAGTGCACTAAAATACGCTGTCAAAATAATAGTTTTTATTCATTTACAGGGCCACTCAAAAGAACTTCATTACACAATAATAAAGGGGGGGAATTGTTTGCGACATATTTTAATAAAGTTAAACGGTTTCAAGTATCATAAAATTGATATGCACCGCTGAGACTTAATATTTAACGCATAATATGAAGTGCATAGCTTTTACAGGGACACATAAAATATTTCATACCTTATATTTTTATTCGAAATACTGTGTATTATCGGTGATAACTGATGGATGGTTGAAATGCATTTTCAATTATGATATGCGCTTTTCAGTTTTACAAAATGCCTGCAATTTATATGGTGCATATAAATGTTATAGTTGATGTACAGGTTTACACAAAAGAGCACATAAAGGTTATGGAATATTAGAGTAATTAACTTAAAGGTGGTAGTTAAAAGTTTTTTACGTTGAACTGCTTTCAGTTTACTAAGAAATGTTTGTAGAATACAGGTAAAATGATATACAGGCGCGAGAAAAGAATTAGTTACATGGTCACCCATATGTGATAATTTCTGGAAATGTGATTTAAGTAGCTTTAAGAATGTGTTTGTTTCAACTAAATTTTAACAAAATACTAGCGTGTAGAAAAGATACTAAATATGTCATAATCTGTGCTTAACGCATGATTTTTCTTACTTGTTATCTTTAACAAGGTGAAATTTTCTCCTTAGTGTGGAGAGCGCCATACACATGCTGTTTTTTAGCATTCAATAGAGGATAAACTCTTTAGCGTCTATCCCTTTAAGTGTTTTAACCGGCTTTTTCCGTTTCATAATCTTTAAATTCAAGAACTGGGAATTTAACAAAAAATATTTATTTTTTTAATTTAATTAATTAATTAATTAATTAATTAATTTTTTCTGGATAAGACAAATATGTATGTAAGAATATCATTAATAAATCCTTATACAAATATAATTTATTGCTATTACTTTATGAATCATTAAAAATGCATGAAAAATTCTGCAGGCCACTTAGAAGGCTATAAGAGACATTGCATCCTCACCTCGACAATTGAGACGGTAATGATTATACTCTACTCATTTAGTAGTTTTTCATAATGTTTTTTGTCATTCTTATAAAAAATCGTTTTCGACTCTCGAACAACAGACAACAAGAAGTATCAATGGCTTTTTGCTGTTACCAATTTTAATTAGGAAATGATTTAGATAGAAAGACCAGAATAACACAGGAAAGTGCTAAATTGTTCTGAATACTTTTTGAAAGGAAGAAACATTTCTCGAATTTACGGGAAAATTACCATTTTTTCTTTTTCTTTTTTTTTTTTTTTTTTTGTGTGTGTGTGTGTGTGTGTTTATGCGTTTTCAGACACGCTGTCCCCTCTTATGCACAGCACAGTGCGTTATTTAAAGTAGCGTGCATCAATTAATATATTTTTTTTCTGTATCAAAACAAAAATTGTATATTATTAGGGGTCATGAAAATTTCGTATGTAAATAATAATAAAGATAAAATTTTTAACGCTATGGTGAAGAGATTGACAAAAGACACATTTTTCAAACGAGCGTAATATTACCAATTTTCTTTACATTTCATAAAGCATGGATTCAGTTCTCCATCCAAATTTTAATATGCTTTCTGAAATTTTGATTTTGTTTGTTTGAGATAACTTTGCCAAGTAGTGCACTATACGGTACAGAATTATGCGTACACAGCATATCCATACGCGACTGATATTAACTCCAGCAATTTTCAAAATTATTTTTATATTAAAAACTAATAATAAAAAAGGGGCAAATTAAAATGTGAATAATTAATAGGTTTTTCTGTTTATATATATATATATATATATATATATATATATATATATATATATATATATAATAGTCTCAATATTGACTGGGTCAATAAAAGATAACTTTTTCTTAAAAGGAAGATTTCTATAAATATAAGTTTCATGAAAGAAAAATCCTTAGAAATAATTAGAAATAAAATAAATAATCTTTTGTCTGTATTAACAACTAAACGAACCTAAATAAATTGGAAGTTTCATATTTGGAAATTTGCTGTAAACAATTAATTGCTTATCATGTTTAGGCGCCATAATTAGAAATATACCTAAAGAGTTATTATGTAATTAAAATACGTCGCAAATTGAAGTGGAGAAACTAAACTTTCTTAGGGCAAGTAATTCTGTTATATGTACGAAACACATATAAATAAATTAATTTAGATTCTGTCATATTTATTGTTCGTAGAAAGCAGCTGTTATTAAGATTGTATTAATAAATAACTTATTTGGAAATGGACATTCCTTTCGAAAATCTCTATTGTGCTAGTCAATAAGTTATTAGTAATACATTTCAGATTTGATATAATGAATTCATTAAGTTCCAATGTAGATTGTAAATAATTCAATAAGTATTCAATTTTTCTGGTAAATATTTGTAATATTTGTAATATTGTATTCATTCATTGTTTTAAACTTTATGTTAGATATACGAGAATAACTGTTTAGAAACTTCGAGAAAATAAAAAAAAAACATATTTGACCTTTCATTATACATGAAAATTTAGTTTTAAAAAAGAGTCAACAAGCAGAACAAACTGAAATTAAAAAAAATATATATATTTATGATGATCCTATAAAATAATAGGTATAAAATGATCTGCAGTAGAACTATAAATATGCATATGTATATGCATACAATATTTGTGCCCATTTGTGTATTAATTGTATGCCTATTCATAGAGATAGAAATACTTTTTAAACCCATTAAATCCGATCTCTGAACCGGTTTTAAACCCATTAAATTCGAACAGTTCTTGCAATGTACATATACTGACCGACTAAAGAGACATATCGCTGACACAACTGTTTAAGCTTTAAGCAAAACATGTAAATTATTGGACATTTATTTTGTATGTTACACAATTTAAAATTAAATGAAGTAAAACTAAGAACTTATATTTTAGTTAATGTATTATACATATATTTTTTTATTTAATGTAAAATTTATAAAGAACAAGAGTCCGGCCCGGGTTATGATATTAGCATTTTTCCAGCCCGAATATTTTCTCAATGGGTCGGAACCTAGATTTTTCGATTCGTTCAGATCAGACCTCGTTCAAATTACCAGCATATTTTGAAAACAAGTTTACCTTTCAATCAATGCGCTGCATTTTTATGTTTAAATAAGAGTCATTATCTATAATCGACATTTAATAGCGGACAATTTGTGGACGAACCCTCTCTTGTCACGAATTTTGGAGAATTTTAGATTTTATTATCTCTGTGAGGTTTTTACAATGGAGATGAATTTTTTTGTTCAATGTAGTAATGGATAAGGAATAATTTCCTAATTGGAAATTTTGCCCTACGGGGGCTGTATAAAAATTAATTACCGTATATTTTCAAATAGACCCCTCACGGAGTTGCAATTTATCTTATCAAAAATTTTACCTTTTTTATGAATTTTTGCAATTTAAAGTATGGGTCTAGGGGCAATATTTAAGAAGATAGCCTATTGTTTCGCTAGTTATGATTCACCCTGTATACTTATGAATCTCAGTGTGGAAAATTCTATTCTTTGAGGAATCAGTACAGCGCAGTATTGTACAGTAAAATGTCACCGAAACATTAAAAAACTGGTTGTAATACGGAATATGTCCACCCCGGACTTGAATGCACTGGCGGCATCGACTTTCCATGCTCGCAATCAAATTGTCGGACATCGAAATAGATAGCGCTGACCAGCCATGGAGTAAGCCTTGTTCCAGCTCATATAATGACCTTGGAGGAGGACTTAAAGCCACAGCCTGTCTTCCAAGATAATCCCAAAGATGTTCTATCGGATTCAAGTCTGGAGAGTAAGCTGGCCATTCCATTCTCACCAAACCGTGATCCTCAAGATAATCCCCAAAAACCACAGCTCGGTGTGATCTCGCATTATCATCCATTAGAATGAAACCATTTCCAATAGCACCGACATATGGCCGCACATATGAATCAAGGATCTCATCCTAATATCTCGCACCAGTCAGAGTTCCTCCATGGAACACGTGCATGAAAGTCTATAATCCAAGTGAGACCCTGCTCAAACCATGATTTCACCGTTCCTATACCAGATTGTTTCTACTGTGTTTGATTGATGGTATGGAGTACATTGTTCTCTCCAGTTTCGACGACGTCCTAAATCATTCTTTAGTGTGAATCTAGACTCGTCTGTGAAGAGTACAGAAGCCCACTGTTGTCTGGTACAGGAAACATGTTCTCTTGTCCAACACAAGCGGGCCCTTCTCTGTCGTCTGTTGAGGGGGACACATACAACTAGACGCCTTGCATAGATACCTGCATTGTGAAGACCTCTTCACACCATATTAGCGGAGATTCTTTTTCCTGAAGCTGCAAAGTGGTATGCAATGAGTTGCCGTACAGTAATGTGTCTTCTCCTTCTGGCCAAAAGACCTATAAAACGGTCTTCTGCAGGTTTTGAAACACGTGGGTAGCATAGAACACGCCTTCTGGACACAGAATCTTCAGATTCATACTGATCGAAGAGTCGTTGGACTACACTGCGAGACACATTGAGCCATCTAGCAGCATTGGGCTGTGACAACCGTATTTCCATCAATCCTACCCCCTCCGCCACCTTAATGAATCGGGAAAATGTCTTCTTCTAGACATTTCTAGACTCTACTGGTTGTTGTGAATAAAACTGGCAACAGTAGTTCAGATACAACAAAACTTACACGCAAAATTACGAAAGCTTCGTAATTGCATATTTTTTTCTCTCATTCCGAAATACCTATTCTTTTCTATAAAATAAAAGAGGTAGGTGTAACTATTGCGTATTTTTATAACTTATTATTTTCATTCATATAAACTATGAAGTTTAATCTGACTGACCTTTTTTTTTTCTGGTGAGCTTTGAAAAACATGTTGTACCTTAACTTTTGGAGGAGTGTAATACATATGTGTTGACACATTTCTAGAAAGCATGCATTATTTTAGGTTGTAATTAGAATAGATTAACGGATTGTTCGAGAATTATATTTATCTCGTTTTTATTTTCTTGTACAAACGCAAAGAAAAAACATAAAATAAATTATTATTTCGTGGAATATAATAATCTAATCTTAATTAACAAACAAAGCATTTTTTTATTTACTTTAACAGTCTAATAATTACACTGCTTTATATAATGATTCAGGCAGAAAGAAAAAAGAATTACTTTTATTCAGTAGAAAATGTTAGAAAAAATGCAGCAATTGACTAAAATTTTTCTGAAAGATTATGGGAAATTCATTTGCTTTGTACAGATTTGATGAAAGTTTTTCTTCATTCAGTTAAAACATCTCTTAAAAGCTAATCGTTTTCCATTTAAAAGAATATAGTTTGCAAACAAATTACGAAACAGTATTTAAAATTACAAATAGTTTTTAATTTTTAGTGTGTGGAAAATACGACTGTCGTCTTTAATTCCAAAAGCTACTTTAATACGTTATTTGAGAAGAAAAACTACATTTGCTTTCATGAATAATTAGTTTTAATTGCACAAAAAGAAACAAAAATCATGCTTCATGAGTGGAATATGATCCAATTTTCAACAGTAGTAGAATATTCTTAAGAAAAATTATGTTTCGTTGCAAAGAAATTTAATCTTCTTATTAATCTTTGCTTTCAGGATGCGTAAAGTAAGCAAGAGTAAATTAAAATCAATAATATAATTCGTACATTTAATCCAATTTAATAATTTTCATAAAGAAGAAAAATGTGTTAAAATAAATAAAAAACATAAATTTACAAAGTGTTGTAAAAATATTTTTAGTAAACAATTGCTCAGACATTTATATTCAGCATGATCCAATTTTTCTTCGTTTCTACGTTTAAGTACATAAACTAATGACATGCAATTATGTATATAAGTAAGTGGGTAAATATCGTACGTCATATGTAATATGACATTGGAAATATAACGCAAATAATATACATTAATATTAAACCGTATGTAAAACTTATTGAAATAATATTTAAAACGTAGTATGTGAGATTATAACTATACTAACGACACGCTTACTATAAGCGTTCTTTTAAATAAAATTTATTTCAAATGTAGCATGTTAGATTATAACTACATTTATCGACATACCTATTATGAACATTTGCATGTCATTCATCATTTTGTGCAGCTGTTATGATATAATTACACGGCAAAAAAAGAGTGTGTTAAATTTTAATAATAAATAAAAAGAATATTTTTAGTTTGAAATATCAACGTAAAAAATATTTTTTTTAAAACTCCATTACTTCAAAAGGAATATTCTGTGATCTCCATTAACAATGCAATAAATTTTTATAAATATTTTATTGTACTAATTCCGCATTATTTATTATTAATTGCCTCACGTACGTGCTTGCTTTTACTAAAAAGGGAAAGTAGAAATAGACTAAAAAAGGGAAAGCAAATAATCTGTTTCTTAAGCATTCTGGCAAATGTATTTTTTGTTTTATTTTATTTTATTTTATTTCATTTTATATAGTGTCAGTGACTATTTTTGCGCTTCAAATGAAAATTTATTTTAAAAGAGGACATATATATATATATCTATCTATCTTTGATGCCTTCTTATAAGAACTGGAACTTTTTAGGTAGATTTTACATGAAATATTACCTATTGCATAGCTCACATACTGGAATTTCTCAAAACGTTTTCTAGATCGCCGATCATGACCACTAGATCTCAAAACCACCACCAGTAAAAAATTATCTAATTATCTATCGAACTGCAAATATACACACACACACACACACATATATATATATATATATCACTTTTTTATGGATACGATAACTTCTAAAATTCTGCTTAAATCTCCTCGAAACTGATTCATAAAATCAAGGAGTAAAAATCTCGGTCAAGTGCGTTAATGGACAAAATTGGAACAAGGGGGTGTAAATACGGAGGTTTTTTTTTTTTTTTTTTTTTTTTTTTTTTTTTTTTTTTGAAAATTGAAAAAAACGCCATAATTTTTTCCTAAAATAGCTATCGAATCAATTTAAAGTTTATGTTACTTCTAAAAATTGGACAAAAATTTTATGCATGGCTGATTCTTGATAATGTTAAAAGTATGCTCAAGGGTTGAAAAAATAGGAGATTTTTGAGGGAAAATATCATAACTTCATCAATTTTCAAGATATCAAATCCAACTAATTTTTTTATAAAGTTTATCAAAATTTTTTAAAACTTTTGTAGTTACAAGTTTTTGAAAGGACCAAATCTTACCAATAAAACGAATACTAAAAGAGAAAAAAAGGGGGCGGAAAAAGAAAAAAATCCGTAATTTCGTCAATTCCATAACTATCAAATCCGATTAAATTTATTTTACATCTTTTCAATAATATCTATAACTTATATAATCACAATTTTTATAGTACGGATTCTTATAGCAAAATAAATTAAACAAATATAGGAGTTGAAGAAAAAGCTTCTAATCTAAACTGTTTATATTCCGACTCATTTTTAAATTCGTTTTTGATTATAAACGCATCCAAATGGCAAGTCCTCTTATTAGAAACTATATAATGTGACTGGCCAGATTTTTTGATAAAGGCAGTATACATTTCAAAAAAGGCTGTTAAAACGGTTATTTTGAACAGAACTTCCCGAAGCGATCGTGATTGAAAAATGGACGAATTTGAATTGAACAATAAATTGCTTTTTATCTTACTCGATTTTAAATCCATTTTTGCTCTCAAACGTATTCAATTGACGGGTTCTCTTATTTAGAGGTTATTTAACTGTATAATATGCCATATTGGTCAATTTTTTGATAAAGGCAAAATAATTTTTTACAAAAAGCTGTCAAATTAGGCATTTCGTATAAAATTTCTCGAATCGGTCGTGATTGCAGAATTGAGGTTATATTCAAATAACAAATTGCTGATTTTATCTCATTTTAAAATTTAATTTTGCTCTCAAATGCACCCAATTAGTAGGTTATCTTATTTATTAACTATATAATATGCCGTATTGGTCAGTATTTTGATAAAAGCTGAATATATTTCAAAAAAACTGTCAAAGTGGGCGTTTTGTACAAAATTTCCCGAAGTGATTAAAGAATGGAGGGATGCATTCAAATAACAAATTGCTCATTCATTGACTCAATTTTAAATTCAATTTTGCTTTCAAATGCATTCAGCTTTTGATTTTTTAATAAATTCAGAATATATTTGAAAATATACTGTCAAAATGAGCATTTGACTCGATCTTCACTTAAAATGAATCTGATAAAACCAGTCCTTACAGAAAAACATAATTAAGAATTTTTCAAAAACGGCCAAATAAAGTTGTTAATCTGGGCTTATCTTTAATCATATTTTATTTTTCGTTGTTGAAATGAGCACTTTTCGAAATCTACCTCCGTCTACAGGCCATGCTGACAGGGATTTTAAAATTTACTTCTCACTTTATTCTATTGCTCGCACACTTCCAATTCCTAAGTTTCTCTAAAAGACTGTTTAAAAACAAAGATTTCGCGTTTTCGATTTCGTTTCAATGAAAAATTTCTATTTTAATAATATGGCTAGAAAGAAAAGTAGTGTGTTGCACTGAGATTACTGATCACTTTTTACCAGTATTATAATATTATCATAATTTGTCTAGAGTAAAAGAGACTTCTAAATTAACTAGATTAATTAATATATGCCTTCAGTCTTTCTAACAAAAGCTCTCAAAATGACTTCCGCAACTACAATGAAACATATGTGGACGAATATTTATTGGAATTTCATGTTTTAAAATATTTTTTATTCTTTCCTTAATATATATAAAAGTGTCATTAAATTTCAAGTACGAGACAGCTTCCTACAGACTTTAGCTGTTTTAACATGTTATCCAATCAGGAGGGGGCAATACATCGAGTTCAGGGATGAAAATCTACAATTAAGTAGAGTTGGATGATGTTTTGTAATCTATTCAGTGATTCATTTTTGTTCTTGTTTTAACTTTTAAAATTGTTCATTTGTCTCTGAGTTAGGTTTATTATCAATAAAAAATTTCTTTCATATTTCTTTTAATTTTTAAAGAATCTCCTGCAAAATGTTGTTAATCAGGTTCAAGTGAAATGGAAATGATGCGAAATGTTATAACTTTAATGAGTCCATTTACTTATATAATTAAAAAATAAGGTGGTCTGGTGTAATAACGCCAGGCGGGGTAATAACGCCAAGTGCTAATAATTTGCATAATTATGAAATAATCTGGTAAATGACATCCATGTGCTCTGCGCAGAAGGTTTTTGATCATATAAATCGCAAAACAGCTTCAAGTTATTTTTTCTTCATTTTAGGTGGTATTGTTTTTACAAGCAACTAAAATTAACGCTTGATCTAAAATTTGCAAGTTACGTTTGTGATCTTTTTTTATCCGGAAATACTTCGTTAATTACATAAATTCGTAGTACATTTCATGGACTTTCAAAATGTTGTTGAAGATTTTGGATATCTTCTCGAGATAATTTGCAAGTTAAAATGTACAGCGCAATAACTATAACGGGGAAATAACGCCAATCCTTGGCATTAATACCCCAATTGATTCCCTACAGTGGCCGAGCTACATCCTAAATACTGATTCAAATAAACACAGTTAAAACTGTGCAATGTTTCTAATAAATCTATTTAAGCGGTCCTTTTTAAGCAAAAAGAAGCTTACGGTCTGATATTCTTTTGCCTCATCCTCCGCCCCCACACCACATCTTTATTTTACTTACACTTTCAGACCTTTCTTACACTTTATTTTTCTTACATTTTCTGAACATTTTCAATAGCTTAGAATGCAATTTGTCAATTTCTAAGTTTGTAGAGTTTGTATTTTTAGAATTGGGCAATCTACATGGAATTATTCCATCCTATTTCATAGTTTTGTTTGCATGGCGGTATTACCCATATAGGTCGGTAATAACGCAAAATAGCATTGGTCAAGAAATCACGCCATTGCATTTTATGAATACATATCTGTGACGTAGAATCACATATAGTTTTCTTAAATTTTACATTTTTCTAAATTACAGTTAAAGCTAATCTTTAATTAAATATCTAGTTTATCTTAATGTTTTATTTCGATCCCACAATAACTTTCCGTTCAAAAGAAAAGAAAGAAAAACATCTAGCATCTGCTTTATTACTGATAAACGGCTGTCAGATAAAGAGAATTCATTAAGATGCGTATTTCACCCTTGCTGGAAACAAATAAAAAAAGAACAAAGATATGCTTTGCTTGCGGTCAGTAAAATCGCTTTTCTCTCTGCTTAATTGTGATTCTAACTTATTCGTTAGGTAATAATCTTTCCTTGTGCATGCCACATTATTGTGTCTTTCATAAATTCTCCCAAAACAGAGTCCTAACGTACGAATTGGCGCGAATTCTTTTTGGCGTATTTTTTTAGGACTGCCCATTTCTGGTTGCCCTGTATTAAATTCAAAATCATCTTAATTGTTTAAAGCGTAACAGAAAATTTCATGGTTATGATATCATTCACTTTTCATATGCTCCTTTTCGCCAATTCCAAGATGCCAATCTGTGAATTCTGAATGAGAAATTGAATTGCCTCTCTCTCGCTTCATGCACTCAGTCATGTAACAAAGGTCTCTTGAAAAATGGTTACAGGCACCATCCCTAATTATTTCAGTAAGAAATGATTTAATTTTTATAACTCTACCTTAAATAAACAAAGTTCTCAAAAGGCATTTATTTTATTGATCACAGCCTACAACTCTAGCGAATGCATTTTTTTGAAAAGAACCTGGTCGCAATACTTTAAAATACAGATCTCCAGTACAGAAACTATGGTGCCTACACCAGGCATTCGCAACTTTTTCAAACATCGAGGGATGGTGCCTGCTGTTATTTGCCTGCTTTTTATTTGCCTGCCAGATTTTTCCGGACTATTTATTTTCCTGAATACAATAAATGTGAACTATTAACGTCAGTCTTCAAGTATTTTCGAACGACTATTTCCTCGTCAGATAAGTCCTGCTTATGTTTGTGAATCATTACATAAGTGCTCCCTTCCTTCGCAGACTGTTGTGTGAAATATGACTATGCTCCGGTGAATTATTGCCGCCGGATTTTTCTTGCTGGACATTATAGAGTTGGATTATAGAGCCAATTTCTCTTTTACTTGAGCGAGTGATTCTTCTGATCCTGACGTTTCGTGATGATGGGTGCTTCGCTTCCGCTCGTTAAATTTTCCCCTGCCGATGTAGGCCTAAGAATCTACGACTGGCGATTTGTGACTCTTATTTCATCTCCGTTAAATCAACAATGTCACGCTCACTGACATAATGTTTTTATTTCATCTTAGCGGTGTACTTCAGTGACGATTTCATATGCTCTCGACTAAAGTGACACAGAATTTCGTGTTTGACGTTTAAATTCTTCGTCATTCGTCGATAATATGATCTTCACATTGGATTTATTCTTTAAATTTTTGGATGCTGACACTGATGTTTTTCACAAAAATAATTACATGCGCTATACTATTAAAAAAAAACCCTTAAAACTACAGCATTGATCAATTTTGTGCCTGTAATTTTGTGCGCTATTGAACGTTTATTTTTACGATAATACTGTTACAAGTTTATTTGTAGTAGTTGAAAGTAAAAAAAAAAAAAATGAGTGAAGAAGACATTCATTGATAAATATTTACAGCATAAATTTCGCAGATGAGAAAGTGTATGCTTTTATATTTAATAGGTTAAATCTCAATTTCTATTTTAATTATATGATATTTTTATTTAAAAAAAAAATTATGTTGAGTAATTTTCAACCATTTTTAGTTTATTATGTATTAGTTTTTCTGTGCTCTAATTGAATTTCTTTAAATACGAACAGTTATAAATGATTTTAGATTGTCTTGAAACATTTCACAGCTTTACAAGTGCTATTTAAAAACTATGATACAAACGATAGCATGATAAAATTATATTTTTCAAATATCTAAGTACTTATTGCTGTGCACTTTTTGCTGAAAGTCGTTTGAGAAATATCAAGACAGTTTATTACTTTTTAAAGAAAGTATTTTTATAATTTCCATTATTAATTAATGACTATATATTTTGTTTATTTTTTTAATACAGTTATTTTTGAAGTGTTATAAATTGACGTATATTCCGTTTTCTTTTTCATAAATTTTATATTATATTTCCATGTAGATGAAAAAGTTCTAGGTAAGTTAATGGTGCATCTCTTTTTCCTATAAAAAATAAGGCATGATGTTGTCGGGTTGCAACCATTATTTTTTTAATATGAGGTTTATATAAAAGAAACAATACAGAGAAAGATGCATGTGAATACTGGTTATACAATAAGGATGTATGCACCTTCATATATTATTGACAGTGGGCTCATTTTCAGATAAATAAAATTTTATCGTTTGAATCACATGCCATGTGCACATGACATAAATAATAATAATGATGCATGCATAATCGAATTATAAATTCATGTATCAAAAGATATATTATTACATTTTATCCTACTTTTCTTTCCTGATTTTTTTTCACTTTAAAGGTAAGTTGTGCTTTATATTGTTTGTACAGTAATTTTATTGGGAGATTGTTTTTATTTGTGCAAAGACTAGCCATGTTCTTATTTGCATAATTAAACCTATCTAACATCTTAATATTCTTAAAGTGTGTGCATTGTTTATATCTGTTCGAGTAGAATTATTTTTACACTCTAGTCTGCAAAAAAAAAAAAAAAAAAAAAAAAAAAAAAAAAAAAGATGAATAAGATACAGTATGATATTGAATAAGATACAGTATGAATCATTATTTTCGTCAATTATATTAGCTAATAAAAACTTCAATTTTAGGAGTGTTAAAAAAAAAAAATAATAAAAAAAAATTTGATAAATTCCTTAATATTTATTATGATATTTCTTATGCATTTCATATAGGATATAAACAGTGCATTAAAACAAAATATCGTCTTAACTAAAGTGACTAATTTCCCCCCTTCTAATTTATTTTAAGACTTTTTATACATATGTCCAGTGTTTGTTTTTCCTATTTGCACCCCACTTGCAAAAATATTTCGTTAGAGAGGGTCCAGTTTTCTAATATTTAAATAAATATTGAGATTTTTTTTTTCATGCTTTTTCACTTTTATAAATGTAAAACACAATTTTGATTAGTTTATGGATAGACATTTATTTTAAATTTTTAGCATCTATTTAAAAATATTCTCACATATAGCTGCTTTTATTATATTCCATTGTAGATAGGTCCATTTTTTTAATAATCAGATACTGTGCTCGTTTGTTTATTTTCGTATTTTTATAATTTAGGATATAAATTGTTTATAATGACTAAAAAAAGGTCACGTAAATTGACACAAGATCCATCTGTTGTGTTTAACTTTAAGTTTAGACCTGATGCAAAACAGGTAATGTCTTTTAAAACTAATATGGATTCTGAAACAATTGGTTTAGATTCTAATTCTTTTGAGATTTCATGTTTGAGTAGTTTAAAGGATTCTATTAACAGATATTCTAGATCTGTTGTTTCGGATGTTCAGAAATTAATTGATCCTATTTTAAATGAGAATAATCCAGAACTCATGGCAAAATTTAATTCCTATCAAAAAGAAATTGAATTAAAATTTAATATTTTAAGTGATTTGGTGTGTAATGTTCAATCTGAGTGGACTGTTTTACAAAAAATAATGACCAGTTACATAGGTTAAATGAGATGTTGTTCGAAAAAGTAAGAACACTGAACTCGTCCAAACAGTCTATGCATAATGAGATGGCTATTCAATGCGACATTGATGAATCTAAATTGGATGAACCCCTTAATGTTATTAAAGATAAGGAATGTAATTCTAATGGGAAAGATTTGGCCAAATTTTTAGATAAAGATGAATCTGAAACACACATAAATTCTGGTACAAATAACTCTGAATTATCAAAAGACAAAAATACTGATCTTATTTCAATACCGGATTACATCCTAAATTTATGTGAGCACAAAAATCAAGTTAGAGATCTATCTGACTGCACAAAAATAATTCTGTTGGGTCTTGATGACAATATAGGTATACCAGATATTATGATAGCTATAAATGAAAAGATTGGCAGTACCATTCCTTCCATTAACTTTGAAAGAAAGCATAAATTAAGACAGGGATTAAAATATAACTGGACAATTAGTGTTACATCATGGATAGCTGACCTCTTAATTCAACATGGAAAATTAAATATTAATTCTGTTGACTACACTGTCAGGCCATTTATTAACATAAAACGTTGCTTTCATTGCCAACAAATTGGCCACCAGGCAAAATTTTGTGCATATGATTTGGCATGTGCTAATTGTGGTGAATCACACACTTCAGATAATTGTAAAAATGCTTCAAGATGCATTAACTGCATCGCACATAACCGTGCTTACAACAAGTTTTTCGACATAAATCACCCTGCTTTTTCCACTTGCTGTAATACATTTAAATTTTATTTCAAGCAAAAACAAGCTTTTAATCACTCTAAAATATAACGTAAATATTCAACACTTCTTCAGGTATGCTATTTCATGTATATTTAGTTATTTACATATTTTATTGGTTACCTTCAGGTGATACTTGGATTTCTCCGCTCTTTTACACAGTCTTTTTTTTTACATCGTTAACCTTTTTATTCATAACACAAACATAAAGCATTAATAATTATTTTTTTTTTCATACACTATTCTTTCGTAGATATATATTTTTCATATGGTGTACACATTTTAATACATTGTTATTTAAAGATTACTTTCCATCATTTCATGATTTACATTTTTCGGGCATTGTTCATATCTCTGATTCTCTTTCATTCAACTGTTTCGTGAGCTCAGGAATAGATGAATGATTCAAAATTTCACATTTTTGATTTATTGATAGTTTTCTTCTGGTGGTTAAGCCCTAATTATCAGTAAGACTTCTGCGGTGAATCTTAAATGTTTGTTTACACAATTTATTTTTCTTTATTTGTATCTTTCGCGATAGATAAAAAAATTGCACATCTATTTTGTCTTAATTCGATGTAGCTACTCTATTTTTAGTAGGTCTGTGTAATTATCAATTGCACTTTTCTTTACACACAGTGTTAGTGCGAATGTTCACTAGTGTATCAATATTACAGTGGTGAAAGTTTTACAAAGTTCTTTTTCTTTTGATATACTTGTGGATATTTGCAACTGACTCACTTTTCATACAACTTCTCTTTGCATGCAGCAATTACAATGTTTTTATACAAAGTTTTTTTACAATGGCAGTTTACAAAGGTATATATATTTTGCTGCTTGCTTTGCAGAGGAAGTTATTCACATACATATACATTTACATATGCAATTGTTTAATTATCGGTCCTCTGTGAAGTTTTTTTAGAACATATTGATTATTATCTTTAATACATAAGTCATTTCTTTACATTTTTTTTGTTTTGGTTATGGATGATTTAATCCAGTAATTTTTACCTTCCCATTTGCACTATTCCATGTTTTCCCGTTTACACACGTGAATTTCATTACTCTTTAGGCGTAATTTAGATAGATAGAGACACTTTTTTTTGCATAACATTTGTTCGTAATTAAATATCATTTATATTCGCTTCTCCACATTTCTTTATTTTCATTTGGGTATACATGATATACAGTAGTACTTTACACTATATTTACGACCATTAAAAATTAGTTTTCAGTCAATGAATACTTACACATGTAGCGGAGCTTACTCCTTTTTTATTTAAAATTCTAGCAAGATGTAAAATTTTATATATAGACTAAAATTCACACACTTATTCACTTTAAATTCAATACTCATCCTTATATAATTTGTACACAGCACTTCCACATAAAAAAATACACTTTAGTTATTTTGCAGATAACGATGAGTGGTATACCACAGTCAAGGTGATATTTAAAATTGCATACATGTCAATGTTTTCACACTTCTCATTCAAAGGATATGAAGTGAAGATAAATTGTAATTTTTATAGGCAAAGATGCTGTCATATGTTTGCTTTAGTGGTTAATGCATGTCTTTTATTGGTCTTTATACAAGTCGTATCTTAAATTGAAGTTACTTTACAGGTCTCCAGATTACCTTTCCACACATCTTTCCCACAGTTCTAAACTTTTTATACTTTTGCATGAAAGTTCAGTGTCTCCCACTTACCAGTAATTATTCTTGAATAAAAGTATTTTTGGGAAGATACCGAATTCTTTACGAGGATTTCTTTTCTCATGTTACACTAAAATACCGTTTTAGATGTCAATATAATGCAACGTTGATTTTAAATTTCAGATTTAACTTAATAAAAAAAATCATTAGTTTGGGTATTAAAAAAAAAGGACAAAAAAATTAGAAGTTATACATTTAGGAACGTTATTATCACATGGAAGTAAATGGTCAACGACAGTGTTTCAAAAAATTTATCCATATGTTGGTTGTCTAGCACTGCTTGAACTCTCATTTCAAATATAAGTTGGTAGTAAAACTTATTTTGTAAATTTAAAAAAAAAATGGTGGAAATTTCAAGTATTTCCTATTATTCATTATTATGGACATTTTTAATCCTTCTATTTACATTATGTTTTTGTTTATTTGTATATTATGTTTTGTGTTTAATTGCATTATATTACTCGAGTACTTTGCTATTATTATTGTATTGATCAATACACATATTTAATGTTCTTATTATAAACAATTTGGATTTTTTTTTGCCAATTGGTAAGTGACCTGTGGACTTAGACCTGGTATTTTCTTTTATTTGTATGTGCACATTTTTGATACAGGTCCTGGTCTAAATAAGACAAATTGAAAAGTGATCACAAATTTTATTCATGAAGCTGCAGCTGTTTCTAAGTAGAAACAATATATGATGTCATTTGTATGACAAAATTTATGGTACCAATATATTTATATTATGATATATATATACTTTTATTTGGGATGGTTGCCTACTTAGAGAGAAGTTCAATTACTGTTTACTTTATTTAGTAAATGTTTAGTTTGTTTTCATGAACATTTTACACATTGTTACTTGTAAGAGCATATGAAAATTGATTTCTCTTCCTGCATGTACCTTTATAGATTTTTTTTTGCCTGTGAAAGGGGTGATATATGTGATGTAGAATCACATATAGTTTTCTTAAATTTTACATTTTTCTAAATTACAGTTAAAGCTAATCTTTAATTAAATATCTAGTTTATCTTAATGTTTTATTTCGATCCCACAATAACTTTCCGTTCAAAAGAAAATAAAGAAAAACATCTAGCATCTGCTTTATTACTGATAAACGGCTGTCAGATAAAGAGAATTCATTAAGATGCGTATTTCACCCTTGCTGGAAACAAATAAAAAAAGAACAAAGATATGCTTTGCTTGCGGTCAGTAAAATCGCTTTTCTCTCTGCTTAATTGTGATTCTAACTTATTCGTTAGGTAATAATCTTTCCTTGTGCATGCCACATTATTGTGTCTTTCATAAATTCTCCCAAAACAGAGTCCTAACGTACGAATTGGCGCGAATTCTTTTTGGCGTATTTTTTTAGGACTGCCCATTTCTGGTTGCCCTGTATTAAATTCAAAATCATCTTAATTGTTTAAAGCGTAACAGAAAATTTCATGGTTATGATATCATTCACTTTTCATATGCTCCTTTTCGCCAATTCCAAGATGCCAATCTGTGAATTCTGAATGAGAAATTGAATTGCCTCTCTCTCGCTTCATGCACTCAGTCATGTAACAAAGGTCTCTTGAAAAATGGTTACAGGCACCATCCCTAATTATTTCAGTAAGAAATGATTTAATTTTTATAACTCTACCTTAAATAAACAAAGTTCTCAAAAGGCATTTATTTTATTGATCACAGCCTACAACTCTAGCGAATGCATTTTTTTGAAAAGAACCTGGTCGCAATACTTTAAAATACAGATCTCCACTACAATATCTGTTAAATTATTTTTTTATATAGATAGTCAATGAGATGCTGTATCAAATCATATATTTGTTTGAAAAATACAAACTAAAACTGAGCCGTGAAAATTGGAAGAACTTTAACGTGGCGTTATTACCCCAGGGTACCTTATATATTTCTATAAGCAAAAAAAGGTGTTTTAGACCACTAAGGTGGCATATCAGAATAGCATGGAACTATTCTTTTATGTCACGTGTGCATTGACATGGATTGCTAACTAGCGGGGCCGTCGCGAAATAACTTTCTTCTCTAAATAAGAAACAATTTCTAAGAGAAGTTTCATAACGGACCTGCATCTAAAGGGTAGCCTTAAATTCCCAATTCGGATGTTGGCCAAGGCTTCCCGGCCAGTTCGCGAATTGGACGACCAAATTCCGAAATGCGCTATTTATTTCATGTATTTCAGGTTTTCGCAAGGAAGCTTGGCTAATTCGGGTATTGGCCAGCCAGTTCCAGATTTGGCCATGCTCCGGGTTTTGACGGTAAAATATGCAACATTTCCGCAAACTGTTGTTCTTATTTAAACTGGCATGACAGTTTTTTAAGTTTAACAAAATGATTTTTGTATTTCCATAACAAACGCAAACTAATTAAAAATTATTTTTATGTTATTTAGATAATTTTGCGTCCAAAAATATTTCATTGTGTAGTTAATGAAATATACACTAGAATAGATAAAATTTTCCCATCATGTAAAATATTGAAGTTACCTTTATATTAAGTTATAATTTTAAAAACTTTTTCTTTGATTAAAAAAATATTTACTTTAATATTAACTGTTTTCTTTAATAATTACATTCAAAACCTTTTTCTAATAAAATTTCTCTGTTGTCGTCTTATAGATGTTTTTCTCTGAATACTTTTAGGGAACTTTCATTACAAAAGGCTACATATTGCAGAAGTTCGGAGTAACCGATTCCAAAAATTCCTGGTATATTTCCACCGATCATGACACCAAGATTCCAAGATGCCTCGTCTGTTCAAATGTTGATATATATGCATTTGTGTGTACATGTCTTTTGTCATGCGTGAACACTTGTATATATTAACCAATTTTTATGTGACTAGGCATGTACAAAATTTATGGCAACATCTCGATCAAGTTCGGCGACCAACTTCATCCGCCATCTTGTTTCAATATGTATTTTTTTTATATTTATATTTAAGTTTGATTCAAAGATACCGGAGCATTTTTTTTCTTTAAAAAATGGCTAAGATATACATTTTGAATTTCAATCTGGGTAAGAATTTGCAAAATCTGATTTTTTGCCTGCTTCAGAATTCGTATGTATTAAAAGATTTCGATGGGAATGAGCATGTCCACAGGTGTTACTAAGGTCTTTATTAAGTTCATTCATTAGCTTCACCAATCATCAAGGTATCATCGAGTTTGGTTACTAAATATAAATTACCTTTGGTAAAACCAGCTTGGATAAAGCAGACTACTTTCGTGAAATTCTCATTCATATTCAGTATTGACAAAAACTATTATTGAGTTTCCTATAATTGGGTTCTATCAATTTGATCTTCATGTGTGTGATAAACACAAGATTTTTTAAAAATAATGAATAGGGTATTTATCTCTTCTTCCCGGCGCAAGCCGGAAGGACTTTTCGGAATACTCTGGGCACTTTCCCAAAAAATTTAATAAATAAAACTGTCCTTCCAGTCAGTGCCGGGAAAAAGTGGTAGCTTTCATATTCGTTATTTTCTTTTTATTAAGTTATACCGTGAAACCTCCAAATAACGGACACTCCGAATAAGAGACACCTCTATTTAAGGGACAAAAGGTCCGGTCCCAGTCCCTTCGTATAGGAAGTGTAATTTATTTACCTCTGAGAAAGAGACACTCGATTTAAGGGACCTTTGAAAATGAGATTAATCCTTTCAACTCGGGTGCTTCTTACACAAATTTCATTCAGTTGAAACCACGTAAAAAAAGGTTCCTTCAAGTACATAATTAAAAAAAAAGCTTTAATTAAAAACAAATTTTATTTTCCTTTGTTACTGGTATGACAAAAACAAATTTTGCAAAGAAAAATGCTGCCCAGTACCACTGGACATAAGAGTGCAAAATGTTAAAAGGGTTGATTTTTTACATTTGAGATAATGAAGTAGTCTGTGATAAAAATGAAAATGCAGTATTTTGTGAACTTATCAGATAGGCAGTTATGTTGGTACAGAGGTATGCAACTCAACTGATGAGCATTTATTTATCCACGATTCAGATGAAGATATCGAAGTGCGTTTATCCCTATTAGAACCAGAGGCGGCAGTGCAGACAATAACTTTATTGAGTTCACAATTGAATTTCTAGAATTGGTTAAAACTCGATTCACATATTAAAATAGAATTTGTCTTCCAAGTCATATCTGGGTGGAAAACCCATATAAACCAAATTTTAGTGGTTCATTCGTGAAACATTGAATTGTGAAATAAAGAACTTTCAGAACTTAAAAATAGGCAAAGCAGTTGAATATTTGTTTCGTAAATACTGTTTATAATGAAGAACTAAAACTTATAAGTATGGTAAATGAATATCTGAAAAGTTTAGTAGTTAAAAAAAAAGAATATCTGCAAAACAGTCATTTTTTTTTTTTTATTGATTACTTCGCAAGTAAGATTTTTAAAAATATTATTGCACGTTTTGCATTATTGAAATCTTTATATAATAAATACAAATCAATAACTTTAGAAATCATTTACTAATTAAGTAATCAATTAAAAAATTAAATTAATTCTCTATTTTTTGTGCCTAACTAATGTAATTTATTACCTTCGGGCACATTTAAACTTCAATATTAGTATTTTGTTATTTTTTTGTCCTTATGAATGATTAATCTTTAAAAATGTAAAAACTCTGAATAAGGGACACCTTTGTTAAAAGGACAAAAGTTCCGGTCCCATGGGTGTCCCTTATTCGGAGGTTTCACTGTATTATACAAAAATATGAAACTCAAATTACTGAATCTTGACTATAGAAGATTCAGTACTAGTTTTTGTCAATCCTGAATATGAATGGGAATTTTGCGAAACTAGTCAGATTTTTTAAGCTAATTTTATTTATTAAAGCGATTAAAATTTGATCGCGAAATTTGGCAATATCTTGCAGTGTCGCAATTTTAAAACAACAGGATGTGTGAAACTAACCAAAGAACTTGGACTAGATCTTAGAAATTCCTGTACACGCACATTGAAATCGATTGATAGATACGAGTGCAAATAGATTTTTTACAACGCAGGCAAATAGATTTTACGATTTCGCGAAATTTTATTCATATTCAATCTCAACAAAAACTAGTATTAAATCTTCTATAATCGAATTTGAACTTCATGTTTTCTTTTTTTTTCTTTAATGTTGAATATGAAAACTACCTCTTTTTGCCAACGCAAGCCAGAATGTTTTTTTTTTTTTTTTTTTTTTTGAAAAAAAAACCTTAATTTTTAAAAAATTCCTTTTCATTATTACTATAATAAAACAATTTTTAAAATATAAAATTTAAAGGAAAAAAAAAAGAATTTCCTACATAAAATAATTTTTCCGCAAATAAATTACATGTTGACAAAGAATGCATTTCTAAAAAAAAAAAAAAAAAAAAAAAAAAAAAAACATTTTTTTCTTTTTGTTATGAACTTAAAAAAATCCTATTTCTTCAAATAATCTTATAAAAAAATATGTCATATTTTTTAAAAAATGTACATTTTACTTTACAGATCTAGGAAAATATTTTTCCATTAGTTTTAAACTGAAAACCCTTTTTATTGAAAATGAACAGCATTTGATTATTAAAATAACTTTTTTTCCAAAATATTTTTAGAATATTCTCCTTTACTGAATAAAATCTCTTGTATTTATAATAAAAAAAAGTCGCAAAAGAAAAAAGTCACACATTAAGTTTGACTTATTCTTTTTTTTTTTTTTTTTTTTTTTTTTTTTTAACATTTCTTATCTTACTAAAGGAAAACATATAACAATTGTTTACGTTAAGAAAATTCCTTTAATAAAGAAATTTACTTTTCTACCAAGAAAGGCACTGACCACATTCTCATAAAAAAATAATAAAAATTATAGAATTTTTTGTGATAAAAATAGACACGTTTACTGGAAAAAAATCTGAGTAACATATGTGTCTGTTCCTTAAAAAATACTTAAAATTTTGTTTTCTTGGCGACTTAGCGTTGGTTGGTATCAGTATGATATAAAAAATATATCTGTATACGGTTTTATAAAGTAAGCTGTAAGAAGTCGTCTTACAAATGTACAAGAAGAAAGAAAGAAGTGTATAACTTATCTTAATATAGACATCTCGGGGGCTGCATTCTTCTTTATAAACTTTTTATTACTTGAAAAGAACAGCACTCACATATAGTAGACTAACACACTCACATTACATACAAATAAAACTTTTTACATAATTCTGGCTCACACCATCATCACATGAACTACAGTTCACAACCAACTTTTGTAACATCATTAAGAATAGAACATTTTTAATAGAACTAGTGTTGCCAGATTTTTTTTAAACGAAAAATATTACAACTACAATTTTTTTAATTTAGCAAAATTCAGGTCACGTGACGCGTGACAGTTTATTATTTATCTTTCTTTTTTTCTTTTGGAATGCGCGTGTTACAAAGCTATATTTAAGGAAACGCTTTTTCTATTCTTCATATTGAATTAGTTTAAGTAAGCTTCACTTATAAATATCCTTTTATAACTAAGGTTTAGGTAGCTATATAAAGACATCTAATGATTGTTGAACGATATGCTGTTAACGAAGACAACGTTATGATATTAACGATGTCTTTTAGAATAAAATATAAATTAATTAAGATTGCTTCAATAAAAAATAATGTATGAATCTCAGCACTGTTAGATTCATTTCTCTATTTTTATTAATTGTAGCATCAAGAGAAAAGTAGTATTGCCTTGAAAACTATATTTTTAAGGGGTCTAGTACCTTTTAAACTCGTTGAAAATCAGTAAAAACATTGAAAGTTTGAATTAGTGTAACTCCTTTTTTATGTATAAACATAAAATTTTGGATTTTTGCTAAACATATCATGTTTTTAATACAGTGCCCTAGATACTGACTAGTCTTTTAGAGAATTTGTGTACTGTTCAATTTAAAACATAACTTTATTTCACTCCGTAAGTCATTGGGCGCATGATATCTAGAAAAGTATGTATGGATTTTTGTAAAAACTTAATGCATATATGTATTTTTAAAATAACCTACTCTTAGATGAAAATTATTTCATGAGCTTTAAAAAATCAATATTTCTTTTTTTTTATCAAAAAATTATATTTTAATCAATAAAACTTGTCATAACTAAAATTATTACCACTCTAAGTACTTAAAATTAGATCGTTTTAAACACATCTTTCTGTTTAATAACTACACTTAATTTCATAATAATCAATACATATGTTCTCAAGATGTGAACAGGGTGTCGAAAATGTGTGTAAATTAAAAGAAAATGTAGATGTCGCTTCAACTTTGGCACTTCCCATTTGTGAAACAAAGTGAAATCTCTTCTATATTTTGTGTGTGAACCACCGTATGTGTGTAAAAATGTGAGCTTAAAAATGAAGCTGAAAAATTTTATGTTCTACCTATAAAATGTAGAAGAAAGCCTTAAAATATCTTGGAATATGATGTCAAGAATAAGAATAAAAAGTGTTCACCATTTGATTACAGCTTAATGAATTAAAATGAAATATCATCAGAATATTTATTGTTCCGGGTTGGCGCGAATCCAGAAGGATTACGACATTTTGGTGCAATTGCCGGGAAAAAAGTAAGCTGTTTTTTTTTTTCAGTGAAAACCTTTTATTCCTAAAGTAATGAAAATAAAAAAAAATAATTTGATGATTCTTGAAAAAAGAAAATGTTTATTTTTAATTTGAACAATTTGATGGAACAGTTTATTATGAACAATTCTGATTATTTATTTTAAAAGTGAAAGTAACGTATTAATTGTGATAAGAAAGAAAATTTGTATGATTTAATGTTTAAATAGATTTTGAATAGTTCTTGTTTCTGATATTATTGCTACTTAAACATGAATGATTTAGAAAAGCTCAAAAAAGAAAGAGCTATTTTAAGAAAAGCGGTAACTAAGTATATAAATAAAATCGAAAGTGAAAATTTGGAAAATTCTTCAGAGACCTTATTAGAGGAAATTATTTTGTATTTAGACCAAATGAGTAAAGAATTAAAGGCTCTTGATAATGAAATAAAAAATCAAATTAATGAAGAGAAAGACTTTGAGAATGAGATTCAAAGCGCTATTGAATATATTCAGAAAATAACAAACTGGATTAGTAAAATTAATGCGATAATAAAAGTTAATAATTATTCTAAACAAAATACTCTTTCCAGTCCCGATAGTACACCTCAGAAGGTTATATCTAATAGTTCAAGTAAATCATTTGCAAATACGGGAAATAATAATTTAAAATTTAATAATGTAACAGTAAAATTGCCTAAGATCGCGATTGCAAAATATTACGATGATCCGTGTTTGTTGATAGAGTTTTGGAATCAATTTCAAAGCTCGATTGATAAAAACGAAACTTTGTCTAAATAAGATAAATTTTCTTATTTAAAGACTCTTTTGGGAAGGGTCGCGTTCAATGTTGTAAATGGTTTCGCTTTGTCAGAGGAAAATTATGAAAAAGCAATTAAGTTATTAGAACAAAGGTTTGGGAGACAAGAATTAGTAGTTAACGGGCATATGTCAAAGTTGTTAAATCTTAATCCCGTCAAGGATTCAACAAATATTTTTGAGTTAAGGAAATTGTATGACATTGTAGAAATTCAAATTCGAAGTTTAGAATCGTTAAATGTAACGACGGAAATGTACGGTCATCTTTTATATCCCATTCTGATTAGATTGAATCCAGATGATCTCGCTCTAAATTTTAATATAAAACGTTTATAAAAATCAGATGAAAATGAATTTAATGTTTTGGAACTTTTGCGATATTTAAAAATTGAAAATGAGTGCCGGGAATGTTCCCTTATGCTAAATCATTTTAAAGAAACTAAATGAAAGTATACAGGTCCCCCCGAGAAGCAAAGTAATAAAAATTATTTCAAAGGTTCAAACTCTGCGAGCGTTTGAATGCACAAATTCTATCCTGTATATTTTGTTCTGCTCCCCATGACTCATTCAAATGTAGTCTGCCCCCGCAAGAAAAATTCAAGATATTGAAAAATTCTAATCGCTGTTTTAAATGCTTTAAATTTTTTCATGTCAGCAAAAAGTGTAGAAGTAGATTATCTTGCTTTAAGTGTAAAAATCAATATCACCATGGTTCTATTTGTACAAAAAACAACAGAGGGTTAAACGCTACTCAAGATGATACAATAAGCAATATGCAACAAAATTCTGAGTCTCCTAATTCTGAGGCGACAGTAAATGCAAACAATTCTAGTTCCGAAATTGTTAGTTCTGTTTCACATTGTAATAATAACATGACGTGTTCTAAAAATGTTTATTTACAAACATGTAAAGTTATTGCAAGTTCTAATCAAAATGCAAAATTAACTAGAATACTTTTAGGTAATGGAAGTCAGCGATCATTCGTTACTGTGGGTTTGGTGGGAGCTTTGAAATTAAAACCAATAGGTGAGGAGATTTTATCAGTGTATTCTTTCGGAATGCCGAGCGCGGTCGAATAGAATAATAGAAGTCGAAATTAAAAGCTTAGATCAATCTTTCAGAACTAAAGTGCGAGCGCTTGTTGTTCCTAAAATATTAGGTGCCGAGATGTACGAACCATCTGCAGAAATTAGAGAATTTATGAGGGATAATAAAATGGAAATGGCGGATGCTTGTGTAGGAAAAGATTTAATAAATGTTGAAATATTAATTGGATTGGACCTGTTATGGGAATTCATCTTAAATGAACGAGTATCCATTAGTAAAGATTCAGGGGCTGTAAAAACAGTTTTTGGATGGGTAATTACGGGACAGGAATTAAGAAATGGAAACAGTTGTTCTCAAAATATTGCTGTAATGAAAAATGCAGTTGAAATAAATGATTTAAGAATATTTTGGGAAATTGATTCCATTGGTATTTCGGACGAAAGTGACGAATTGTCCCAAAAGGACAAACTGTTAATAGAAGGTTTTGAGAGGAAATTGCAATACACATAACAGGTACATAACTATTCTGATTTGGAATTCGAGTCCACGTGAAATTAATTATAATGTTTGCATTGCTAAAAAGCGGATCGATAGTTTGAAAAAAAATTGAATAAAAATAAAGCAATATGCGCTGAATATAAGAAAGTTATGGATGAGCAACTCCATGAAGGAATTGTAGAAGAATGTAAAAATGATGCGTTATAGTCTGCATACTATATGCCACATAAGGCTGTTTTAAGACCAAATAATGAAACTACGCGCGTAAGGATAGTTTTTAAAACGTCCTCAAAGGAGAATCATTCGAAATATTTAAATGATCTTTTAGTAGCAGGTCCAAATTTAAATCCTAATTTATTGGATATGATACTTAAATTCCGAACATATGAAGTTGCTTTTACTTCCGACATTGAGAAAGTATACTTAATGATAGAAATAGCAAAGGAAGATAGAAAATACTTAAAATTTCTTTGGTTTAATAATGATGACTCTAAATACTTTAAGATAATGAATATGACACAGTTACCATTTGGAATTCAGTGTAGCGCTTTTGTATTAGCAGCCACAATTAAAGCACATGTTAAAAAATATAAAGAATTTTATCCTGAGGTTTTTCAGATGTCAAATAACTCTATGTATGTTGATGATCTGTATTCTGGAGCAGATACAGTGGAAAATGCTTATAAACTTTCTTCCAATGCTAGTATTATACTTATGGACGCTAGTATGAACTTTCGCAAATTTAATTCAAATTCTAAGGAATTAAAAGAATTGTGGAAATAAAACGGTATGTGAGATAACCCATCTGAGCGGTCTATGTTATAAGGACTGGAATGGGATACAAATAAACACATTATAAGAATTGATACATCATAATTACAAGATATTTCAACCAACACTAATTTGGCCACTAAAAGATCAGTCCTGCGTACTGCAGCGAAAATCTATGATCCCGCTGGGTATGTAGCCCCCTTTATAATCAGAATTAAGTTGTTAATGCAAAAAATATGCCTTAAAGATCTAGAATGGGACGAAAAACTTCCTGCAAATCTAGATAGTGAATTTCAAAATTGGTTAGTGGAAGTTCAAGAGTTAAAAAACATATCAATAAATAGAAGATATTTTCTGGAAGGTGCATATCCAACAGATGTAATTATGCATATATTTGCGATGCTAGTGATAAAGTATATGGAGCTGTTTCATACTTCAAGTATATGAACAAAAACGGCGAAGCGAAAACTTCTCTCATAATGTCAAAATCACGTGTTGCTCCTCTTAAAAGTCTAACAGTATCTCGTCTGAAGTTGATGGGAGCAGTTATAGCAGTGAAAATCTATAAGTGTTTGAATGAAATATTTCATAACTGTTGTGATAATGCATTTTTTGGACAGACTCGAAAATTGTTTTAAGCTGGATCAAAAGTTCAGCAAAAGACTGGAAACCATTCGTATGTAATCGAGTCATAGAAATACAAAATTTATCTGATCGGAAAAATTAGAATCATTGCGCAGGTAAAGATAACCCAGCCGACTTATTAACCAGGGGTTTAAAATTGAAATTTTTGAATGATAATCCATTATGGTGGTTTGGACCATCTTGGTTGCCAAACTCCTCAGAATGGCCTGTACAATCGAAAAATGTTTCAGATAATGACAACGTGTTAGAACGTCGGAAAAATATCCTGATTAATAACTGCATTACGGAAAATAATGAGTTGGCGAAACTTTCAGAAAATGTCAGTAGTATGCTAAAATTACTTCGAATAATTGCATGGGTTAAATGCTTTATAAGTAAATAAGAAAATTACCTGTGGGCGGTTTTCCTTTATCTGCTGAAGAAATCCAAGAAGCAGAAATATTCTGCATTCAGACAATCCAGAAACAGTTTTTTAAATCGGATATAGATTCACTTAAATCAAAGAGTGAGCTTCTAAAACAGTCTAGCATACTATCGTAAGCACCGTTTCTTCATGAAAATGGTTTATTAAGAATAAAGGGAAGAATAAACGAGAGTAATTATACTTACGGAGAAAAGCATCCAATCCTCCTTCCAAAGGAATCACGATTTACAGAATTGCTAATATTACACGAGCACAACAAAATGCTTCATGGTGGGGTTGCTGCTACACTGTGTAAATTGCGGCAAAATTATTGGATTCCTAAGGGGAGGCAAACTGTAAAAATGGCCATCAAGAAATGCCTCGTGTGTAGAAAATATGCAATGAAGCCAGCAAAACAAATGACGGCGCAACTTCCTAGAGATCGGATCTCAGAAACACCTGCATTTTCCGTTTCTGGTATGGATTTTACCGGTCCTGTTTATGTAAAAAATGGGGAGAACACCGACAAGGTTTATATAGCTCTCTTCACTTGTGCTGTCACTCGTACTGTCCACCTGGAACTAGTTTCAGATTTGTCAACTAACAAATTTATTTTGGCACATAGGCGTTTTCTTGGCCGAAGAGGTAACTGCCGTATATTTTACTCGGACAATGCCAAAACGTTTAAATGTGCTAATAAAGAAATTCAATATTTCTTTGACATAATTAAGTACCAAGATTTTCAAGATTTTATATCTTCTGAAAAAATAACATGAAAGTTCATAGTTGAACTTGCCCCATGGTGAGGAGGTTTTTATGAGAAACTCATGAAAAGTATTAAGAACCCCTTAAGAAAAATTCTAGAAAAAGCTCTACTAACTTTTGAAGAGCTTATGACTGTGCTTGTAGAGGTAGAAAATGTCCTCAACCATGGGCCTCTGACGTACGTTTATGATGGCTACGCCGAATATGAACCACTAACACCTGCTCATTTCTTAATCGCTTTACACAAAGTGGAATATCCTTTTAATTTTAACGAACTGTTTAATACCTCTGTAACTAGGACTAGTTTAATTAAAAGGAAAGTGTATCAAACAAAACTTTTGAGCCATATTTGGGAGAAATGGAAGACTGATTATTTACTTGCAACAAAAAGTCTGCATTCCTTCGGGACTCCTACTGCTCAGAAAGACCTAAAAATTAATGACATTGTTTTCATTGAAGGTGTAAGTAAGTCTAAATTCTTATGGAACTTAGGACGAATTATTGAGGTCAACAGAGGTCGTGATGGACTAGTTAGATCTTTTTTCGTCAAGACCAAAAAGGGAAATTTAAGACGACCCATTCAACTTATATATCCTTTTGAAATTGCTGATTAATGATATAATTTGTAAATAAATTTTTCTGTGCATATAATATTTCAATTTAGTATTACGTTTATGTAAATATGTAAATAACATTAATATCTTTTTTTTACTGCATTATATTTTTATTATAATTGTAATATTTATTTTATACTGTAAATACTGATTTATTTACTATTACATTATTATTATTGCATCTATTATGTTATTCTATAAAAGTTCTTGCAAAAATCCTGGCCAGGTATGTTATGTTGTACATATTGGTAAGAAACATATATTTTCAAGTTATATTGTGAATGTTTTTTTAATGATTTTCTCATATTTTCTTAAAGGAAAAAAAATTGTATATGTAACATAAGATGATAATTGTGAAAATTATCAAGTGGGGAGTGTCGAAAATGTGTGTAAATTAAAATAAAATGTAGATGTCGCTTCAACTTTGGCACTTCCCATTTGTGAAACGAAGTGAAATCACTTCTATATTTTGTGTGTGAATCACCGTATGTGTGTAAAAATGTGAGCTTAAAAATGAAGCTAAACAATTTTATGTTCTATCTATAAAATGTAGGAGAGATCCTTAAAATATCTTGGAATATGATGTCAAGAATAAGAATAAAAAGTGTTCACCATTTGATTGCTGCTTAATGAATTAAAATGAAACATCATCAGAATATTTATTGTTTTGGGTTGGCGCGAATCCAGAAGGATTACGACATAGTGATGAACGAAACAAGTTTCCTTCAGGAGCACCCGTGCTCAGGGTAGACATGTAGGTGGATTAAATCTTATCTGGAATTAGTGTTTCTAAAAAGATCTACCTTATTCCTGAAATATGTCTCATGAGAGGTCTTACTGAATCCATGAAAAATAATTTCACAACTATGAAAGAACTGGCTAATCATACTCGTGTAATTCCTGCAATATGTGTTAACAACTTGATGAATTTTATTAAACGTATCAATAGCAATGCAGATCGAACTATTGAAATGAATTCCTGCAGCCAGAATATTTCCTGGAGAAACAGTGATGTTAGGTCAAAACATCCAAAAGCAAGTACCATATGAGAAGGATTTTACTATTCAGATTCGAGTTTATCCCATATACAAAGCCATTAAATTTTCCGAATTGGATTATTATTTTTACCAACAGAGATAAAGATGAGATAATGGAGATGTTTGGTGTTTGAAATTCTGTTGCTAGAAAATACGGAATAAGGATGAATAAGCCTCAAATGTGCGAAATAAGGGATGACAGGGTAAACTCATATATGAGTGTTATGAAAGAAATCTTTAATCCAGAACAAACTGAAATGATTATGTTTGTTCTACCTAATAACAAAAAAGAGCGATATGATATTCCTAAGAAGATAACCTATGTTGATTTTGCTGTACCAAGCCAATGTGTATTATCAAAGAAAATTAGAGAACTTAAGAACTTTAAAATTATTGACTTTAAAAACGAGTCTTTTTTTACAGTTTCTATTTATTCGTTTGTGCATGATATAATTGATTTTAGTAAAAACTATTGTAAGATATTTCGTATTTTAGGATTTATTTTCAGGTTTCTTAATAATTGTAAAAAATTAAGAAAAAAGGGTCCTTTAGACATCAAGGAGCTGAACAAAGCAGAGAAAAAGTGTAAATAAAAGTGTCTTTATTAAAAAGCGTCCAACATGAATTCTTGGAATAAAATCCTTGCAAAAAACAGGTAAGGTAAATAATAGTAGTCAGATAAGAAACCTTCACCCATTTCTATATAATGCAGGTCTTCTTAAAGTAGGAAGTATTTTAGCAAACAGTAACTTAAATACTAACTAAAAATTTCCCATTTTACTATATACTAAAATTAAACTTACTCAAATGATAGTAGAATATTTTCTTAAGACATTTACATTTATATTAATATATAAAATTGAAGTTGGTGTTATACATAATTGAAGTGAAAAAACGTCTTTAAAACACAATAAAATAAATTAATTGCGCACAGCCTTTCGAAAGAACTTAGTCTATCTTCGTCACGTGCAAAAAAGACGTGCGTCTATTTACATTTATGCCCACAAGCTTTACATATTTAGTTAAGACTGAAGTTTTGACTTCTAAATGGTCGTGCAATATGTAGAAAAACACTTCATAACTGTATTATGTGCTTTAAAGCAAAACCCATCTCATGTATCAAACCCATGAATTTACCAAAGAAAGAATAATTGAGAACTATCCATTTAATTGTTCAGGTTATGATTTTACTGGGCTTTTTCTCATAAAATATAAGTACCAACATAAAGGGATTTACCACAAAGGGTATTTAGCCATATTTATGTAACACGTGTAATCATGGTTCTCGCTGTCGCTCGCCATTGCGCCAAATAGTGACAAAATTCTTCATTTCGCCAAATTGCGAGTGCTCAATTTCTACACTTTTTGTTTGTTTGTGAATGTAATATTCCTAACCGTTACAAACGAGCTTCTTATTCATGTTGCTAAACGATTGATATCACTTTACATGTTCATTCCCACCGTTTCATTTGCATCGCACTACTTATAAAGATACTGACTCAACACCAATTTTTTTTAGCAACAAAGACATAAAAAGGATTATGCGATAGGAATATCTTTATTGTCAATTATCACTATCTATGCGCCGTTAAATTAGAAAATTGTCTTCATCAAGCGCGGAGTAGGGAAAAATTTCACTAAAATGCAATGTTGAAATTAGTCATTTATTATAATATTTATTAGAAGTATGCAGATTTCAATGGCCAATACCATTGGCCAATCAAATGTTTTCTATCTAAGAGTTGAAATCTGATAGCAACATTTAGTGTACTCACAACCGTAAATCAAAGATAATTATTTATATTTTATATATTACAAAAATAAGTTAAAGACAAATTTTTGAATACTTCACACCGCATCAATTCACACTACATTTCTTTTCATTTGGATACTATTTTTTATTTCTTATTAGCCAAATTTCTAGTGTTCGTCAAATTCCAGCGAGAACTCTGCATGCAATTTATTTGGTGATTCTTACTGAACTAACTTTACAAGAATTCATACAAACTTTAAAGAGACTTTTTACTAGGAGAGGTAAAATTGATTGCCTTTTTTCTTATAATGCTCAAAATTTTGTAGTCACTAATATAATTAACTCAAACGGTTACATAACTTAGTAAGAATTCCAGGCGATAATTTATCTGGATACTTGAGGATTGAGGGTGTTAATTGGAAATTTATTCCACCAAGGGTCCAAAACTTGGAGATCTTTGGAAAGCAGGAGTCAAATCCTTCACATAACATCTGAAGCGTGCGAGGGGAAATGCAAAATTAATTTATGAGGGCTTTTTGACAGTAATAACAAAATTGAAGGAATCCAAAATTCGTGCCCTCTTGTTCCTTTCTCATCTGATCCGGCTGATTTAAATGCTTTGACTCTTGGCCAATTTCTTATTGGTAGCTCAATCAACTCTATTGTTGAACCTGATATATTCATGATGCTAAACTAAAATTATGGGAAAGAACAACAAAAATGATTCAGTGTTTTTGGAAAAAATGCTCCAATAATTATTTGAGGTTCTTGCAGCAAAGAACAAAACGGATGTTTGAGAAAGAAAATGTTAAAGTAAATGATCTAGTAATTATAAAGGAGGACATGTTGCTATTTGCAGTTGGCCTTTAGGTAGAATTGTAGAGTTATTTCCAGGTAATGATGGAATCATCAAATGCGACGGTTGAAACACAACGAAGGATTTTTAGGAGACCAATAATTAAAGTATGTCTGTTACCCATGGAAAAGTAATTGTTATTTATTTTAATTTACTACTTTATTGTTTATTAGTACATGTTGTTTTATTTGTTTTACAAATTCAAATGTAACAGTGTATTAGTCCAGTATGTCCGGCCGTTTTTTATGCTTTGTAATTTTGGCAATGACTTTTATCGTCTGCAATTGTTTATACGAGTTCTGAGAATGTTATTGTAAATAACGCAGCCATAAGGGGCAGAGTTGCGATTTAGTTAAATAAAGTACAGTCCAAGAGTTTTTTAAATCTGTGTTTTATTAAATTTATGAATGTTAAATAATGAGCTATCGACACTAATTCTAAATAAATAAGAATTTAAAAAGTATTTTAATTTTTTTATGGTGAATTCATGCACTTATTTAAATAATAAAAATTTTAAATCGACGTTTTGATTTTTTTAGAAAATATCTTCTTATTACACATTTATATCTTAAAATTATCCATCATGTCAAATTCCAAGCTTTTTGTTTAACGGTCTACCTTCCAGTGAGAGATAGTTGCAAAAACATAAAATACCTATGTTGAAATAGAGACTGCCATGATTATTTTGCCAATATTAATTTTGAAATCGGTTTGACGTTTCCCAATAATCCATAAAAGCGTAATTTAAAAAGTTTTTAACCTTTACGCACGGGCTCGCTCTTTGTCTATCTGAGAATACATATATTCCCGGACAGATACTATCAAAGTCCCTCTGTAAAGGTTAAAGGATTTTTACGATGTTTGTTGTTTCTCCAAAAGACAAGTTAATAGTGGCACCGGCATAAATTACAGATTTTGTAGGATCAGTGGTTGTTACCATTGATTCGAAACCATTTCTTTTATAATCTGTCTACTATTTCCAGAGATTGCATAGAAATCGAAATTTATAATTTTTTTAGTATGCTTTTCGTTCTTTGACTTCGCTTTACAACTTTTAAATTTCTAATTTACTTTCAACTATTCTTAGAAAACATTTATATTTGATAAGTACTACCATACTATATTTAAAGTTTCTAGCATATTTAGTATTACAGCAATTATAATTTGGAATGTTTTTTTTTCTCTCCCAAACTTCTGATGGTAGCGCCAGAATAGCTTACATTTAAACAGTTTCTGTCAACACACATTTTAAACCATTATTTCTTAAACCGGCTTGATATTTTATAAGATTGCATAAAAATTGTAAATTAGAATGTTTAGAAAATTTTTCGTTCACTTCATCTTTAAAATTGGTATATCTTTCGATGGCTCTTATAAAACATTAACATCGGCTAACCACGAAATTTCAAAATATTCTTATATTTAGTAATATATATATATATATTTCTCATTATCATATAAAACATAATTTACTCAAATTAGCGTGGTTTGTCTCTGCTCCTGTAATCCCCAGATGGCAGTACCACCGCTCTGACATGAAATAAAGATTTTCTATTGAGATTCAGCCACTAAATTTACACGATGGCCTGATGTCCTTTAGTAACTTTCTTGCTTAAATAGTTTCGTTAAATTTTTTTCACAATATTTTAGGTATGCGCTTTAAGGACACCTTTCTTGGGAGACAAACAATATTTTCGTACTAAGTTACTCCTTGCAGAAAGCTATAAAAATACACTTACAGAGCAACAAAATATCTTTAGTCAGATTGACATGTTTCATCGCTCAAACGACGACATTCACATAATTTGTTATGATGCAGGTATTTCCCTCCTTTATTATTAACTAAAAATTAGTAAATAAAATCCCAGACATGTCATGCATGATGAAATTAATTGTAACAAGTTGGAAATAGCACGTGAAGCGTAGCAAATGGGGTACGTCCGTACGATAACGAAATTTTAAAATATCACTCTCATATATCAATCTCATAAAATTGTAAATAGTTAATTACAATTAAAATGCGCACCAAACAATGTTCTGTACCATTGTGTAGTGAAATACTTTTGAGTGGCCTTGTAAATCAATAACAAATGCTCTTTGCCCCACAAATTATTCAAAATGTATATTATAATATGTACTTGATAGATGCATATAAATTTTATTATGTTCGAGTGAGTGTAACACCTTTAAAGTGCATTTGAAACATTTTTCCCTATTGATCGTAATGTAACAGGATATTTCTGATTGTTCATGTAATTGATCCATGCATCCGATTTCCATAAAATTTGAAATTACTCGTCAAAATTATGTAATTATTATGTATTTTAAATTGCAAACAATTAAAGTGCATTTGAAACTTTTTTCTCAATCGACCGTAATGTAATGGAATAATTTTGATTGTCCCTGTAATTGGCCTATGCATCAAATTTTCATAAAATTTGAAATGAGTCGACAACATTATATAATAAGCATATATTTTAAATTTCAAACGATTCGGTAGGTTAGTTTTTGCGCTGTTATATGCGGGCGGACGGACAGACGAACAGACCGACGGACTCAACAGCAACTATAGGTACTACCTATTTACATAATTACAAACGCACATAATAATACATAAAAATGATGCATCAAGTAAAAATTATAATTTCATGATCTCATGTATAATGATATCAACTAAAATAATAAAAAAAAATCATATATAAAGCATAGATTATGAGACACTTTCTAACATTTTCCGAATGTTTTAACAAAGTTAGTCTTTTAATAATGTAGAGCAGATATCTAAATGAATATTTTAGAATGTGTACAATACATTCAAAACACAGATTAAAAAAATTACCGTCAAAAACCTTAAAAGTTCTGCAATTCTAAGGCTACAATTTATTAGTTGTATAATTCTCAGCATATGATCTCAGGTATATACTGAAATTTAATTCAGGTAGAAACATGCTTAAGTCTGACTGAAATCATACTCGCAGGAATTTTTATCCATAGGCGGCAATGCATACAGCCATAATACTGTTTAAGATTTTATTGAACAAGTACTTTTTTAGAATTTTATTGAACTACAAATGTTTTGTACAAAATTTAGTTCAGCTTGAAGATAACCATAAAACTGCATAGCTCGAATTAAAAAAAAAGAAAAGTATTTAACTTTCTGGATCCCAAACCGCCGCAGATGTTTTGATTTATTTTAATTCGTATATCTTAACACTCACCGGAAAATTAAAACAAGAATATTTGCTTTTATTAATAGCAGAACATTTCGTATTATAAAAAAAAAAGAAATTAGCCATTGAATTTTTCTGGTGTAAAATAAGATCTTCTGAACTACATAATTTCTAGAACGTGTTCTATGATGGGATTTAAAGGGTTAAAGTTTATTCTCAATAACGCATAACTTCTTTTGTGTAGCCATGCTCATATTCTGTAAAATTGCGTAAATATTATGTATTGTGCAAAATTTATTTGAGTTTAAAAACGTATATCACAACTGAAAACGCAATTTTAGCAACCCTAATATAACACACTTTGATTTGAGCATATCCAGAGCTTCTTCAAAATCTCTTATGTGTCCCTGTAAATTAGCGGTTCCTTGCCGGCAGTACGCGTGGAGAAAAATAAAAATACATAATTTTAAAGCCCTAGTAAGCGTAACTTTAGTTCTACACATAGCATAACGAAAAGTATCTATCTTCTATTGCCACCCAATAATCTATATAAATTTCAAAACAGTGTATTCCTATTGATAACATTGCAAATGATATTTCTCCAATGATCGTAATGTAACAGAATAATTTTCATAAATGTTGTAGTGAAAGTAAAATTTTGTGAAATTTTATTTTGTGTAAAAAAAATGTAACTAATTTTGTTTACAGAGATGTATGATTTTCTGTATAATTAAGTGTTGAGCAGTCAGGAGGCGCCAAGCTGGGGAGCCCATACAATGGGGCTGACAGTATACGTCGGCTATAGTTTATAGCCAGTCACAAAAATATTTATGACAGTCCGCAGGACTGCGCCCCTGTTCTCACCCCCTTGAAGGGGCCACTTCTGGGAAAATGTTGGAGGCAAGGGACGTCGGGGCAAGGGTCAGCTCAGCCGGACCAGGGGAGGAGCATGTAGGACCCTTGTGCAAATAGTTTTGTTCATGATACTAATCAGATGTGGGGCTAATCACAGATTGGCTAAGGGGCTTTCCGAAGGCCAGAATGATGCCCCAAAAAAATCTGAATATGATAATTAGAAGTCCGCCTCCAGTTTTTTTCCCAGAGAAGTTAGTCAGTTTTCTTGTTGGAAGAAGAATGAGAGTGTTGGTGAGTTCTACACGTAAAAAAATGGTCAGTGATAAAAAAAAAAGTTAGTGTATGTTCCATCTATGCTGATGTAAAAAAAGAGAACAGGTAATGCTTAATATATATTGTTGTTCCCATATTTATATTACATGTTTTGTGATTAGGGATTTTTGTACCCAGATGAGGACATGGGAAAGTGAATAATGTATAACTTTAATAAATGTAGATTCTGTTTCTAGATTAGTAAATGATGCTTAAAATAAATTATGTAACATTTAAAGGTATTGTAAATTGTATGTAATTAATAGAATTGCAAATAAATTAATTAATTTAAAATTCCCTGTTATCATTCTTCCTAGTAAAATGAGTGTAGTTATTCTTTATATTTTGATGATTGAACCCTAATGATTTTAAGGGAATCCTATAAGCTAGAATGTCTACTAAAAATTCACAACGCTTTGGCGATGATTAAGTAAAAATATCGCTCCTTAAAGTCCAGCATAGGACCTATCATTCTAGCTAGGGATTATATATACGATCACGTAAAGTTACTCAGCTAAGAAAAATATATATATTTAGAGTTAGAATATGAGTGGTTTGTGGAAAAGCAACTGCTGGTCTATTTCACTCCAACATCTTATATAATAATTAATGTGGTGCCAAGTTCCCTCACGGATATCTCCTTGGGTTAATTAAAATATATTATAACTATGTTTAGAGTATTTATGAAATTTCTCTTCTTTCATATGTATATTCCGTTAACTTCATATCATTTTTCTCTTTTTACCCTCTTTTCGGATTCTAAATTGTAATGGACATTTGCTATGGTATATAATAAATTAACTATTCACAACTCGTGGTGACTTTTAGTATAAAATCATCTTACATAATTTAATATCTAATCATAATAACAACTATTCCCACCTCACTGGGTACACAAAAGTAAACCTCTGGCAAAATTAATTTTTGAGAATGGCATTTTCAAGTTTGATATGTATATCTATATATAGGTGTTTCAGATATTAACTAGGGTTGTATATTTATAGCTATATAGTAAAGATAGCACATACTATGATATTTTATGCATTTGTAATTTGTTTCGATATTAATATTATAAAAATATTCTGGTAATCATGCTGTTAATTTTAAACTGTTATTCTTAGAAATGGTGTATGTTATCGATTTTGAATTGGTTTCTATATGTATAAAATTAAATTAAAAAAAAATATATACATAACAATAGCAAAATGCAAATTATAAAAAAATAATAATAATAAATGAATAAAGAAACGAATAAAATAAAATAAAAATAATGATAATAAGTGTAATTAAAGAAATATAATAATTTTAAAATTATCACACTATGTGGTAAAGCAAAGAAAATTTAAATAATGGTATTATGTATTGTATAATAATATTCATACATACATATTTCTTTTCTTGTTATTGTGATAATTGTACATTTATGTGTATTGATTGGTGTGTAGCATATGTCGCGTGGGAGAAAACGAAAATCCGTTAATAGAGATAACTCAGGGGTACAAACAAGGAAGCAATTGCAGGAAGCATCAAACAAATTAACTGATAACATTATGGCGGAAGCTAAACCAGATCTAGCGAATATTTTGACATTAATACTACCCTTTGATGGAAAAAAAGTAAAAAATGTCGTCTTTTATTTGAAAGAGTTTGATACTCTAACAGACCAAGTAAAAGTCTCAGAAGACTTCAAATTGCAAATTTTAAAAGCAAAATTTATAGGGGACGCTCGCGATAAACTTGCTTCAGATGATAGTCTAAATAATGAAACTGATTACAAACAATTTAAAACAAAAATGACTAAAATTTTTCAAAAAAAGGATTCATTTGCAGATTCGCAAACAAAATTTAATTCTATTAAACAGAAACCAAATCAGTCTATTACTGATTTTATAAGTGAATTTGAAAGAGCAGCATCGGACTATCTGAATGCTTCTGGGCATGCAACAGAGGATGGAGCTAAAAAACTTTTTGATTTAATTAAAATTAATAAGTTTCTGGAAGCAATTTCCCCAAATATTTCTTTAGAATTGCGAAAATCGGAAAATAAAGATTTTTCGCGTCTATGCGAAAAGGCTAAAACTATTGAAAATGCTTTCAATTCAACAACATTAGAACAAATAAATGCAGTTTCAGCTACAGCGAGTACAGAAAAAAAATGAATTTTACGAAAATTTATTAAAAATAAATGCGAATCAATCGACTGCCATATCGGAGCTTAAAATGGAAATAAATAATTTGAAATTGACTAATAAAGAAAACACAACTGAAGGAAATAAATCACAGAAATTTTGTCAAATTTGCAATGATGGTAGGCATGACATTAGCTATTGTTGGTACAATTTAAAGAGTAATAGAGGTTTTAGACAGGATTTTTTTAACACAGGTATGCAGCAAAATTACACTCAAAATGAAAATGGTTTGACCCAAAATTATGGTCATGGAAACACGAAATTTCCAGGTTCCTACTCGACGCAAAATTACACTCCGTTCAATAATCATGGTTATAACAATTATCATGGGTATCCGAGGGATAATTTTAGCAGCCAAAACGCTCCAAATCAAAATTTTATATTCCCTAATAATGAGTATTACGCCGAACACAATAATACAAATCGGCAACAACCTTTTCGGAGAGGTAATACGAGAGGGTGGCGTGGTCAAAACAACCATAACAGACGAAACACCATGCAAGACAATAGAAGTAAAGGAAATAATTCGAAAACAGATAATAATAGAAATAATCGATCGGAAAACAAATAAGGGGGTCTACAATTCAAAATAAAGAAAGGATGTACCCGGGTAGATCCCTTAGGAAGGGGTACAATTTACAAGAAAAAAAACAACCGAAATGGGATGAACAAAGGAATAAAACAGCTCTGATTTCAAGTGTAAATTCTACTAAAGAAGATAGTTTACCTATCATACAATTAGATATTTATGGGATTTCAGTGAAAATACTCTTCGATTCAGGGGCAGCTGTCAGCCTATTATCACCGGACATTTTTGAATCTCTAAAAGAAACTGAAGCAAAAATAAAATATTTAGGTAATCGTATAACTATACAATCTTTTGATAACTCCAAAATAGCCTTCAGACACTGCATAAAATTAACGTTTAAAATAAATAACATTTTCACAACCGGTACATTTTATGTAACATCAAAAAGTTTTCAGGGCGATTATGATATGTTATTAGGATATGATTATCTGAAAATAAATAGAATGATTTTAGACTTTGATGAAAAAGCATTGCGGTTTAAAAATACTAGGTTGTCTTTGGAACCACAGAAGGACAAGGACTACAACAGTCAAATTAATGTACTGCATAAAAATAATGATAATACGGTAGTCACAAATAAATCAAATAAAGGAAACACGAAGAAAGTTAAACGAGTTAATACGGAAATTTTCGCAACAAGTGTGAAAGATATTCACATTCAGCCAGGGGAAGTAAAAATTATGCCATTGAACTGTCCATGTTCCATTCAACCAAATCAATTGATTTTACTTGAACCTTTGGAAGATTTTAGGGATTTGATTTCTGAACAGTCAGTTCATGAGGTTAAGAGTACAAACAGAATTAATATTATTATAACAAATAACAGCGGAGAAAAGAAAATAATTAAACAAAATGCGAAGGTAGGACACATTATCACAAATTTTGATAGCGGGGCTAATCACAGATTGGCTAAGGGGCTTTCCGAAGGCCAGAATGATGCCCCAAAAAAATCTGAATATGATAATTAGAAGCCCGCCTCCAGTTTTTTTCCCAGAGAAGTTAGTCAGTTTTCTTGTTGGAAGAAGAATGAGAGTGTTGGTGAGTTCTACACGTAAAAAAATGGTCAGTGATAAAAAAAAAAGTTAGTGTATGTTCCATCTATGCTGATGTAAAAAAAGATAACAGGTAATGCTTAATATATATTGTTGTTCCCATATTTATATTACATGTTTTGTGATTAGGGATTTTTGTACCCAGATGAGGACATGGGAAAGTGAATAATGTATAACTTTAATAAATGTAGATTCTGTTTCTAGATTAGTAAATGATGCTTAAAATAAATTATGTAACATTTAAAGGTATTGTAAATTGTATGTAATTAATAGAATTGCAAATAAATTAATTAATTTAAAATTCCCTGTTATCATTCTTCCTAGTAAAATGAGTGTAGTTATTCTTTATATTTTGATGATTGAACCCTAATGATTTTAAGGGAATCCTATAAGCTAGAATGTCTACTAAAAATTCACAACGCTTTGGCGATGATTAAGTAAAAATATCGCTCCTTAAAGTCCAGCATAGGACCTATCATTCTAGCTAGGGATTATATATACGATCACGTAAAATTACTCAGCTAAGAAAAAAATATATATTTAGAGTTAGAATATGAGTGGTTTGTGGAAAAGCAACTGCTGGTCTATTTCACTCCAACAATGAACTATGAATGTTAAATGAACTATGAATGCTAATAAGAATGTATTTCTTAAAAATACAACACATTTCTCAATGGTGCACAAAACAAAATTTTAATGTACACTTGTACAATTAAAATAAAATAAAATATCAACGTTTCGTGCCGTCTTCTGCTGGCGTCTTCAGGAAAATATGATAATGGAAGGACTAAGTTTGCATCTTGATCGAGAGACAATAATTCATTTCGATTTTAATTTATTAGAAATATTATCTCTCGATCACGATGCAAACTTAGTCCTTCCATTATCATATTTTCCTGAAGACGCCCGCAGAAGACGGCGCGAATTGTTGATATTTTATTTTATTTTAATTGTACAAGTGTACATTAAAATTTTTGTTTTGTGCACCATTGAGCAATGTGTTGTATTTTTAATAAATACATTCTTATTAGTTAAATTTTATGGTGCAATTATCCAGTATATATGTATGAACTATGAATGTTACACACTTCATTTTCAATAAGGAGCAAAATATATGCTTGACTCCTGATTTTTATTTTGTTTTTTCATGTTTTGGTATGTTATTTATTCTTTCTTCTTTTAGTACATTATTAGTAGTTTTTATGAAAGTACAAAGTTACTGTTAAAATCTTTAAATGATTTTAAATGTATTCAATTCCAATATATTACATCACAACTTTTGGCATTCCTGTTATTCTGTCACACATGCATGGATATATATAATCCGTTCTATACAAAATATGTTTGAAATGATACTCGTGTTTACTAGAAATGAAAGAATTTTGTTTTTCTATTTTGTTTATAAAAAGTTCTATCTATCCCTCTTCGTTCAGGGGGCAGTTTCGATAAGACGATGCTCCTGACTGCAAAAAGTAAAAATAACATATTAAATACTTTTAAATTGTCAGTGCATCATTCAAGTGTTATTTCATATATAAATTGGCATTTTATTAACCTCTTTTCATTTGAATCAATAAAATCAATCACTTGAAAAAAAATATGCAAAAAATAAATATAATCATATTTGTATATCACTTCAAACAATGGATATGTTTTTTCTAAAAAATCAAATGAATTACTAACAAGTTTGTTACGGAAGGGAGGGGGGAGAGATACGATTATAACATTACACATGCACAGCACCATATCCATTGTTGACAAATATTAGAAGATCTTTCTTGACTTAAAACTTTACTGTTAACTACTATTAAATATTTTTAACTTGCAAAGCGTAGGACATTCCAAACTTAGTAAGCTGCTTTATAGAAATCAATTTTAAAGTATTATTATTGTATCAATAAACTATTCTACCAAAAATTGAACCGACTTCAAATACTACTGCAAAGTGAAAAATATTTTTTTTAGATTATAGTAAACAGAAATTAAATTAAGAGAATAGTATTTACTAGTCGTATTATTATATTTATGTACATTGATTTAATTTCTTGGAGTCGGTGGTAGCCAAGCCTTTATTATTTTAGGATTTGCATTGGATACTTAATTTTAATTTTGAAATTGGCTTGGCTGGCACCGACTGCAAAAAATCAAATTAATGTACATAAATATAATAATAAACATGGTAAATACTATACTCTTAATTTAATTTCTTATTACTATAATGTAAAAAAAAAAATTTTTTTTCACTTTGCAGTAGTTTTTGAAGTCGGTTCAATTTTTGGTAGAAAAGTTTATTTTTCTCTTTTTAGTTAAAAGTTAACGATTTTTTGAAGTCAGTTAATAAAAATTGTTGTACGGGAAAAATATTGTAAGTTACACATGGATGTAAATTTTCTCAGGAGTGGGGTTCGAACGCACGCTCTCTTTCCAGCACCAGAGCTTAAATCTGGCTCCTTGAACCGCTGGGTCATCCTGAATGCGCACCAGTTGGCGAGCTTATTCAAAGTCTAAGTTATTTTTAATTTTCGAAAAATCAGCAATATTATTAAATTTTGCCTAATTACTAAAAAGTACTGAATTTCATTGAAAATACTTCAACGAAATGGAAGTGGTACCAATTCGAGAGTTGCCTCTTTTATTTAACACAAAAACGAAATTCATCGGTTGGATATTTTTAGAGTAATAGGTGAACATACATAGAAAAAAAATACATACGCGTCGAATTGATAACTTCATTTTCCTTTTCTGAAGTCTGTTAATAATAAAAATTATAATATGGAAAAAAAAATATAAATTATACACGTATGCAAATTATGGAAAGAGTGGGTTTCGAACCCACGCCCTCTTTCGAGAAACAGAGCTTCAGTCAGGCGCCTTAGACCGCTCGGCCATACTGTCTTCTTTCCATTCAGCGAACTTATTCAACACTTTTAATTAGCGAAAAATCACTAATTTTATTAGTTTTTGCTTATAAGAAAGTACTGTATAAATTTCGATGAAATGGAAGTGGTACCAATTCGAAAGCATCGTCTTTCATTTAAAAAATATAACAGAAATCGGTTGCAAAGTTTCGGAGTAATCAGTGAATATACATAAAAAAATATGTATACGCGTTGAAATGATAACCTCCTCTCCTTTTCGGAAGTCGGTTAAAAAGGACGGAATTCATTGTTCTAGCTTATTAAACACACTTCTTAGAAATGCAAAATTAATGTTGATGGATTGAAGTTATATATTGAAGCATATTTATAAAACATGTTTTTCAAACACTTTCAAAATGAAATTACATGAACTATTAGCATAATAATTTAATTTAAAATATTATAGTTTATGAAGAACGGTGATTAAAATTTTCATAATTGCGACGGCTGTTTGATAAGTACCTGGCCTTGGCACGAAAAACATATTTTTATATCAAAATGTATTTTATTTTTCAACATATTCTCATTTTAGTTTGATTCACTTAGCCCAACGTTTTTCATTTTTTTATTCCCTCCAAAAGATACGATATCTCCAACCTTTAACAATAAGCGTTTGTTTCAGCGAAGGCCTGATTGTTAGAGGCCATTTTTTTTCGACCATTTTTTTCAAATTTGGAAGCATAAAATGATCACCAAAGGCAAAACTTGCTAATATAATGGATGCAAAAGCAGCTCAAATTTTAATTCATAGAATTTTGCTATGTCGACGACACAGGTGTACACCCGTGAATTGTCTTGTGAAAGCGAAATTTTGTCTTCGACAGATGCGGACGTTTTTCTGTCACAGAATCGTTGAAACGATCCAGTAAGTTAACATGATATTCTCCATTCATAGTTTTGCCTTTTTCAAGACAGTCGACAAGCATTTTGCTGAATGCACCCCAAAACGCTGACTATCATTGCTTATATATCCGTCTTAGCCATTTTTGACCCAGGTTGGCCATAAAACCCCACGCTGTCTGGACTTTTCTTTAATTTCTGGTATACTGTGATGAAACCATGTTATCAATAGACACCAAAAATTATTTTGGTTTCACTTCAAGTTCTCGAAATATTATTTTAAAATTGACATACGGGTATGTTTAATGTCAATAGGATGCAACTGCAACAGCCATTTTGCGGAAAGATATTCCATATTCAAATGTGATGTTAAAATATTTTAAGCCCAACAATTTCAATAGAGGTGCCAAAATTTTAAACACTGTCGCACACTTTCACTCTCCAATCATTTTAGGTAGATTTCGTATGAAATACTACATATTGCAATCTCTCCCATGTTGGAATTTCTGAAAAAATTTTGCAGATCTACACCGATCATGACTCCTAGACCCCAAAACTACCATTAGTAGAAAAGTTTATATGTAGCTATATATATATATATATACGAATAAGACACGATTACTATCATAATTAATGTCAGATCTTCTACAAACTTTTACATAAAATCAAGGGGCATAAAATCTCGGTCGAGTTCGTTAATGGGCAAAATAGGACCAAGGAGGTGGAAATAGGGAGGGTTTTTGTGAAAACCGAAAAAACGCGATAACTTCCTAATTAAAACAGATATTGAATCAGTTTGAAGATTATATTACTTCTAAATAGGGGCTAAAAGTTTACGCATGACAGATTTTTGATAAAGTTAAAAATGGGCGCGCCACACATATGTGTGAAGTGTGAAATTTTAATCGATGTCATCTTTCAAATGTATAAAAACGTCTGCAAACTTTCGTTTATCTAACACAAGTATTTATTGGTGATGGGATTTTTTTTTCCGTCAGTGTACATATATGTATAATTAGTCTTGCATAAGTAAAAGGTGCCAATAAACTAATTTTATTTTAGTTTTGCTTTATGTACCATCTTTTTTTTTATCCCACTGCAGTAAATTAAAAGTTTAATGTTACTTTTTAGGTAGATTTCGTATGAAATACTACCTATTGCGATCGCACCAGTGTTGGAATTTCTGAAAAAATTTTTGCAGATCTTCGCCGATCATGATCCTTAGACCCCAAAACTACTAACAGTAGAAAAGTATATATATATATATATCACTTTCTTATCGACAGGATAACTTCTACAGTTTTGCTCCAATTTCTTCCAAACTGATACATAAAATCAAGAGGTATAAAATCTCGGCTAAGTTCGTTAATGGGCAAAATCGGCCCAAGGGTGTGGACCTAGGAAGGGGTTTTGTGAAAATCGAAAAAACGCCATAACTTCTTAATTAAAATATATATCGAATCGGTTTATATTATTTCTTAAAAATGAGCCAAAAGTTTATTTGTGACAGATTTTTGATAATTTTAGAAATGGGCTAAAGAGGCGAAAAAAACAGGGCTTTTGGGAGAAAAAAAATTCATAACTTTGTCAATTGAAGTCATCAAATCCAACTAAATTTTTTATAAATGTACTCAACGTTAGCTAAAACTTTTGTATTTACAAGTTTTTGATAGGACCAACTTTTACTGATGAAAAAAATTAAAAAAGAAAAGAAAAAGGGGAAAGGAAAAAGAAAGAATTCCATAACTTACTCAATTCTTAAGCAATCAAATCTAATTAAATTTATTTTACACCTTCACAATAATGTCTACAACTTTTATATTAACATGTTTTTCATAGGACTAATTCTTTTAACAAAAATAAATTAAATAAAAACTCATTTTAAAACTCATTTTTGATTTTAAACGCATCCAAATGACGGTTCTTCTTATTTAGGAACTATATAATCTGACGTATTGGCCGGTGTTTTGATAAAGGCAGAATATATTTCAAAAAATGCTGACAAAAAGGGTATTTTGAACAGAATTTCCCGAAGTCATAGTGATTGAAATATTGAGGAAGTATGACAGATTTTGTTTTTTCTGAGTCATTTTTAAATGCATTTTTGCTCTCAAACGACTCAATTTAAGGGCCTCTTATTTAGGAACTATATAGTGGGACGGAATGGCCAGGGGTCAATCCATTTCAAGTGGTCCAAAAAATATTTTTTTGGTCGCTCGACCATTTTTAAAAAATCTGAAATTTTTTGTACAACAACCCTAACATGACGGAAGTTCAAAATGACCGTTCTTTTAATTTTACTATTTTTTGTTTGTGAAAGGCGGCCATCTTTGTTTTATCGTGTGCAGCGATTTTCTCAGATACTAGGATACACAAAATTGTAAATATCTCGTCTTCTATTTTCCCAATTGAAATGGGATTTGCAGCATTTTGTTCAGAATAAAATGTGCTAAATACACAGTGGAAGAAAAATTTTGAAAAATAAATTTTTACAGGTGAAACTTTAGCAGAAAATGTACGATTTTTTCCAAAATCTATCCGTTTGCAAGAGGAAATTTTTATGCAAGGGAAACTGTTAACCGTACACAATTTTTTCTACATATAGGTCAAAAGTACGTGTACTCATACACCAAGTGCCAGATCTTGGAGTTAATTTCTCTTTGCGAAAAAAATTCCGAAATTCGTCAAAAATTTCAAAAATCGCACTTTTTAGGCTTTGGTATCTCTGGTGGGGCACGAGATAAAAATCTGAAATTTTGGCCTATGATAGTATTGTGTAGTAGCGTTATGTACAAAAAATTTCAAGAAGGAGATTTGACTACAAGCTGAGATATGACATGGAAAATATGTGAAAACAATGCTGTCAAACTATTGTAAACCTACTATGTAATTGTTCAACAAGACTGTCAACCTTGCACAATTTTTTCTACAAATATGTCAGAAGTGTGTGTAATCATACACCAAGTCCCATATCTGGGAAACAATTTCTCTTTCCAAAAAAAAAAAATTTCGAAATTCGTCGAAAATTTAAAAAATCGCACTTTTTAAGCTTTGATATCTCTGGTGGAGCACGAGATAAAAATCTGAAATTCTGGACTTTAATAGTATTGTGTAGTAGTGTTATCTACAAAAAATTTCAAGAAGTAGATTTGACTAAAAGCTGAGATACGGTGATTAAAAAAATGTTAAGAAATGCTATTACGAGTACATTAGGAGAAATGAGATTAGTCTCTTTTATTACAATATTTACGCAGAAAATATCGCTTTTTGAAAACAGTTAAATAATAAACACTTAATTTACAAAATACTATAGATGCTCAACAAAGAGCTTAACAATATTTACGAGAGATGTTATGCGTTCGTCCAGTTACTGTTATCAGTCCATCAGGCTGTTCTTTCTAAAAATTTTATTTGAAGCTCCCCAAGTCTTGTCATCCCTTGTTAACTTGAATGAAATTCTCTAAGTTTAATAACTGAAGCCATGTCAACTAGATTAGTTGCAATCCATTGTCTGTAATTTACTTTTCCTGAAATGTGTTCCGAGTAAAATTGTTGCAATAAATTAAAATTCTAGTAGATTTGTTAATCTGGACAAATAGTGGATTGGCTTAGCATACATTCTGAATTGTTTAAATCACACAGAAGCATTTGAGAAAGATATTTATAATTAACATTTAACTTTGTACCATAAATAATTAATTTAAAATTTTGGAGGTATGAACAATTACATAGTAGGATACAATAGTTTGGCAGTATTGTTTTCACATATTTTCCATGTCATATCTCAGCTTGTAGTCAAATCTTCTTCTTGAAAGTTTTTGCACATAACGCTACTACACAATACTATCAAAGACCAGAATTTCAGATTTTTATCTCGCGCTTCACCAGAGATATCAAAGCCTAAAAAGTGCGATTTTTGAAATTTTGGACGAATTTCGAAATTTTTTTCGCAAAGAGAAATCATTTATCATATCTGGGACTTGGTGTATGAGTACACGCACTTTTGACCTATTTGTAGAAAAAATTGTGCAAGGTTGACAGTCTTGTTGAACGATTACATAGTAGATTTACTAATTTAGCAGTATTGTTTTCACATATTTTCCATGTCATATCTCAGCCTGTATTCAAATCTCCTTCTTGAAATTTCTTGTACATAACGCTACTACATGATACTATCATAGGCCAAAATTTCAGATTTTTATCTCGTGCCCCACCAGAGATATCAAAGCCTAAAAGTGCGATTTTTGAAATTTTTGACGAATTTCCGAATTTTTTTCGCAAAGAAAAATTAACTCCCAAATCTGGGACTTGGTGTATGAGTACACGCACATTGGACTTATTTGTAGAAAAAATTTTGTAAGGTTGACAGTTTCCCTTGCATGAAAATTTTCCTCTTGCAAACGGAAAGATTTTGAAAAAAATCGTACATTTTGTACTAAAATTTCACCTGTAAAAATTTATTTTTCAAAATTTTTCTTCCACTGTATATTTAGCCTATTTTAGTCTGAACAAAATGCGGCAAACCCCATTTCAATTGGGAAAATAGAAGACGAGATATTTACAATTTTGTGTATCCTAGTATCTGAGAAAATCGCTGCACACGATGAAACAAAGATGGCCGCCATGCACAAACAAAAAATAGTAGAATTAAAATAACGGTCATTTTGAACTTACATCATATTAGGGTTGTTTTGCAAAAAATTTCAGATTTTTTAAAAATAGTCGAGCGACCAGTGCTGGACCACTTGAAATGGATTGACCCCCAGTTTTTTGATAATGGCAGAATATATTTCAAAAAAAGCTGCTAAAATGCGCATTTCGCACAAAATTTCCCTATCGATCATGATTAAAGAATTAATGATGTATTCAAATAACAAATTGGTTGTTTTATGACTCATTTTTAAATCCAATCTTGCTCCCAAACGCATTCAATTAACAGTTATTTCGTATTTAGGAACTGTGTAATGGACGATATTGGTTAGTTTTTCATAAAGGCTAAATATATATTTTAAAAAAGTTGTCGAAGTGGGCACTTCGCACAAAATTTCCCAAAGCGATCCTTATTAAAGTATTGTGGATGTATTCAAATATGACAAATATTCAATCTTTAATGGTTATTTTATCAAATTGGTTATTTTGCGACTTATTTTTAAATTTAATTTTACTCTCAAACGCATTCAATTGACAGTTTTATTGTTATTTAGGAATTATATAATGTGCGTTCGTATTGGTCGATTTTTTTAATAAAGTTAGAATATACTTCAAAATATGTTTTCAAAATGGGTATTTGAGCGAAATTTCATTTAAGGTGGTTTTGATAAAATCAGTTTTTACAGAAAAATGCGCTTAAAAATTTTTTAAAAGCGGCCAAATAAAATAGTTAAACTGGGTTTATCGCTAATAATATTTTATTTTTCGTTGCTGAAATGAAAACTCTTCGAAATCTACCTCCGCCTATAGGCCAAGCCGACAGGGATTTTTTTACAATATTGTGGATTTTTTCAATCACTTCTGATGGTGTAACCTCAATTGGACGATTTGGACATTCTTTATCAAAAATGCTTGTACTGTTGCGTTTGAATTCAGCGGTTCAATATTTTACAGTTGATAACGAAAGTGCACAATCTCCATAAACTATTTCGAGATCCCCTTTAAATTCATAAATTGTTTTTTTTTTCTTCAAATAGGTTTTTCATCACGGTTCAGTATTCGATTTTTTTCCATTGTTGAAATATCACTAAAATTGCTCTATTCAAAAGGCTTCCATTCACACATTAAACCATATGCCTTTTTTATGCAAAAGGTCATCTTCGCGAAATAAAACATTTTTTTTTAATTCATGTATCAGGAATGGGCCACATTCTGGCCGAGGTCATACTTGTCATATTGCCGTCGTAGGTGTATGTTAAAAAACATGTATAATTAATATTAGAGCTTTATAAATATTACGAAGCAGCTCAATATTTGATGTACCTGTTGTATATAAAAATTTGCACTGCAATAATTGATGGGGAACATCAAAGCCTAATGCTTATGTGTTAAAATGTGTTTATGACTATACTCTAAAATTCTGAATCTTAGCTGCTATATTAACATATTTTTGAAGGGAGGGGCGAAGTTTTAAAGACCTAATATTTTAAAGGGGAAAAGTTGGTTTGGACCTTATGTGACTAGCATTGGAACAGTGCATGAGACGTGGCTACTTCACTATGATTTCGATTCTAAACGACAGTAGCGACGTTTCATTCATTGTCACAAATCTCAATCCATAAACTCCATACCAGCCTTTCAATTCCGATCTCCCTTATTCTCTTGTATATTACTATCTTAATGCAGCAGCTGCGGTTCTAAATTTAAGAATCTAAAGCATAGATTCCCAACCGTTTATGGACTAACGCCCCCCTCAGAAGATAAAAATATTCCAACGCCCTTCCTCTACCATAATTAATCATTAAAATTAAAAATATTCTTGCATATTACCTATACCTATTTTTTGTGAATTTATTATAAGCACAAAGTAAAAATTATAATTAAAACAACTATCAAACGTAATAAAAAGTTATTCAGCAAAAATTTAAAATTAAACATTAAATAAAATAAAACAAACTTGAAAAATGGGTGCTTTAATACGTTAAACATACCATATATCTAAAAGATGTTATCATATATAAAAACACAGTTTTAAAATTTCAAATGTTGTACGTGGAGCACTTTCGATCAGAATTTGTTGCAGCTTTATTTATTACAGACAATCCTTTTTTGCATTCCAACATAACTCGAATATAAGTAAAGCTGTTCCCAAGATGATCAAGATTTGATCGTAAGAACTTTGATCGGCGCATAATATTTGAAGTAAGTTTTTGAAACTGTGCTTTTATGTGAAACATCTTTTAGATTCGTGACATCTTTAACGCATTAAATGTTTCCAAATAATAATGTGAATAAAGAGAAAATGAATAAGAAATTAAAAAAAATAATGACATAAACATAAAACCAATAAGAAATAAAAAATATTAACGAGATTGGTTGAGGCTAATGGAATTTTAACAATTTATTAATTCCGATTCCAATTTTGTTAACAGCAGTCGTAAATCGCCACGTTTAGTGACGTGCAGTCTTTTTCTTTTCTTAGCCAATAAATGAGATACAGCCCTGAACCCACACTCGGCCAAATAAGGTGATTGAAAAAGCATTACAAATATCTAAACTTCTGCCCACAATTCAGGGTAGAGATCTGGTATAGACTTCTGAAGTCAAAACTCTTGGTGTCCACTTCCAAATTTTACTTTTCGTTCCTCATTAGTTGTGAGTTGTATGACTTCCCCTTCTAAATTTGATGATTCTGCTGTATCTGCATTTGTGAAAGGATCTAATTATGAACTCGGAATGTTCATGTTTAAAATGTTCTGGAATAGCTCAATAAAATCTGTATGAAGAGCAAATAAGTGTCTACTGTAAGTTAGTAAATCTTCCTGTTTTGCACAGAGTGCTTCTAATGTAAAAAAATGGTTGCATTCCCCTCTACCTAGGCTTCGTCTAAACATAACAAGTTTTATCACAAAAGCAGCTATGTCATTTTTTGTTTTAATTAAATTTAATTCATCACCTTGCAACAGTAAATTGATTTCACTGAATATTCTAAACAGGTAGTCAAATAAGCATTGTCTATTTTTGATGTTATCATGTTTTAGCGCAATTTTTCATGTATTTTTTCAAGGAAGTCCAGTACCGAGTCAAATAGATTGAAGAAACGATTCAGGCAAATAAATATATTTCGAGAGCCAACGGACTACTGTGTGCAAGAGCAAGCGAGTGTAATCTTCGTCATTTTCACTACAAAGTTGACCAAATAATCTGTCATGTAAAGATTAAAATTCTAAATATTAAAATTCTTCTAATCTTATTCACTGCTGTTAAACATAATAAAGCGGCATATGCAGATGTTCATTCAGTTTTTTAGCAACCAAACGCTGACGATAAATAGCAGAACGTACCGCGAGTACATTTGCCACTTTTTTTTTCAAATGTTCTATGAAACCCTTATAACGCCCGTAATTGTTGGAGTACCAGCAGCAGCTACTGAAAAGATATTATGAATAGGAATTTATTTCTCTTGAAGAAACAAGTTAATACTGTAAAATATAGGTCTGTCACACTAATAGGTCTGTAATGCGTGCTTATTCCTACACAAACAGTTTCATAGGTGTAGCTATGCGGGAAATCGTTTTATTACGCCATATGCCCATTTGTGACCATAGATGTGTGAATTGTGTAAGAAGGTAAAATTATTTAAACCGCGAATCTTCATTCCCCGTTTTAATTTTAAAGGGTTTTATGCTTTTACTCCTGCATGTACAGCTATGTGTTGTAATTTTAGTTTAAAAAATCATGCAAATTTTCTTTCACCTCTCATGTGAAATTTATTTTTTTTCGAGATGTGTCAGTTTTCTTCGAGTGAGCGATACAATAAGAAAAGTGTTTCGTTATTTGTTAGTGGTAATCATCGTGTTGAATGAAAAATTTGCAAGTCTTTGAGTAATTGCAAAATGATATTTCAACGTATTTGGCCATTTCATCTATTCTTCTTTGTACACTGTAAAAAAAAAAAATCAAGAGGTTACTAAAAATTTCTTAGTAAATTTGTATTCCACAGAATTTTTTAGTAACCATTACAAACTTTTTTTTGCAAGTGAAAAAAGCATTTCTTTTTTAAACTAAACTAAAGAATTGTTTGTATAACTAACTTAAAAATTTTGAGTATGAGCCACCAAGCAAATTTTAGTAATAGCTCCAAAATTATCTTTAATAACCATTACGTACGCCCGAAGGGCAGGAGCTTCCTTCGAGCTGCATCCAGACTTCTGAAGCGGAAAATTTTCGACAAAACCGCAATAGATGGCAGCACCAAACATTCCTACCTGCTCTGACAAGATTTTCATAATCCCTTTATTAACAAGACACTGCACACATTCGGGGCGTATTTGGCGGTGGTAAGTTTCGAACGCGGGACCTTTTAGCCTGGAGTCCGTTACTATAACCACAATGCTATCAAGGCCACACCAACTGAGTTTTAGTAAGAGCTATTAAAAATATAAAAGTATTAACTCTATTCGTTGCTAACTTTTTTCTAGTAATTCTTACAGATTTTTTTTGTAACCGACTAAGATTACTAAAAATTTTTTAGTAATTACAAGGTTCACTAAAGTTTTTTTAGTAGATCGACCCTTTTTATTTACAGTGTACCGAATCATTACTCAGAGGAACTTTTTAATGATATCTGACGATATTTTATGAAGAACGGTTGTTGTTATATCTTTAACTGCAGGCAAGATTAATTCCTCGCCACTTGCATGTGGTTTTCTAGCTTTTGCGATTAACAATGCAATATTATATGAAGGTCGCAGTCCGTTATTTTTTTGTTTAGAAAACCACTCGAAAAGGTGTGATACAGTTCGCTGTTTTAAAAATTTCTTTTCAGGTCTTCAAAATACGGTACATTTATGTTCTTTTTATCTGCATGCACTTTATTTAAATGCTGTTGTAATCTAGAAGGCTTCATGGCTTCATTTGAAAAAAAAATTTGGCAGATTAAACACATAGCCAATAATTGGTTTGTAAGTAAATGAGTAAATCCATATTTCAAATATTCAATATTATACTGCCAGCATTTCTTCTTAGATTCAGACCATATTGAAATACAAAATTTACCACAGTTCAAGTATAAATAGATTACTTTTGCAGCATATTTATAGATAGGTATTCAAATAAAGGCTATAATGTCTTTAAGGGCTTTCACTCATAATAAACGAATTTCTTGAGCAAGTTCAAACAATAGTTTCGTTTCGAAATCGCTATTCAGGCATAGGTCGTCATATTTCCAAAATTTTTCGAAATATCTGTTTGGAAAATAACTCTAGTTATCAAACTTTTGGTGAGTTTAATGTAGCACGTTCTGCACTAGCGGACGTGATAACATTTTGATCAATGCGTTTGTTACTGAATCAAAAGGTTAAATAAAATTTTTATTTTATCAAATATAGCAAAATCAAAGTATTTGTTGTTGTGAAAAAAAAAAAAATATATAGTGTTCAGAGCAGAAGCTTCAGTATTCGAAATAGCATACCGCGTGACCGCAAGCGGAAATGAAAGAAAGCGTCGTACGACATTGGTTCGAATGGAAAGTTCTCCTTCGCTGCAACCTGCGAAAGCTGAATGCTGATTCTAACTCTGGGCCAGTTTTCATAGATTTCAATTTAAAGTTATATTTAAGATTTTTATCATGCCCCCGGGAAACGCCGGGGTGACGGGTCAACTAGTTTTTAGCCTCCGATACTATTTATTTCAGACAAGCTAGAAAGTGTCGTGGCCCACTTTTACTTACCTATCATACGTAGTATAGGGTAAGTCTTGCCATCATTTTGAAAATCGAAAAAAAAATTTGACGGATTTACACGTTTCAGATACTGGAGATTCCGAAAAACATATTTTTAGAAAAAAAAAATTGCCATCCGTCTGTCTGCCTGTAAACGCTCTATCTCAAGAACAAATGGAGATAGAGACTTAAAATTTTGTATGTACTTAGTAAGTAAAAATAGGACAAAGCCTATTTAATATCAGTAACCTCGATTATCTGGAACTATATTTTTCGGACTCTCTAAAAATTCGTTCTGTTGAAATAAATATAAAAATTTTCGATTTTTTTATTTTAAGGAAAGGACGGAAAAGGCAATAAAATAACACAAATTTTCCATCAAGAACGAAGTGGGTCGGATTAATAGTTGCAGAGATATTTGTAATCCTGTTTTCCACATTCTTCGATTTTTCATGACCCTGTATTTTCTTCAAATTTCAATTCAAAGATATGTTTTAATTGGAAATGAAACGCTTAATCTGACGCAGCAAATTGTTAGTTAATGTGATTATTGGTTTTGGAGTTATAAGGATGTTTCTTTTACGCAATCCGGTATTACTTGTGTAGTTTGGTATTTTACATAATTTGTCGAAATTAGGGATGCATCGGATACTGATTTTGCAGGACATCGGATACCGGATATCCGGTATCCGATTTGCCTGCCGGATTCGGATATCCGGTACTAAATATGTTTTTAGTTATGGTGAATGTTTATTTCTTTATCCAATGCCATCTCAAATAATAAATTGCACACTTGTTTTACACACAATTCTAACATTTTAAATGTATTGAAATATATTTTACAGAAACTATATATCTTTGACAATCAGGGCTTGAAATTCAGGTTTTCCCCAGGAGGAGAGTTTCCCTTATAACATTTGTAAATACAGGGTAGTTAAACTAAATAAGAGGAAAAAAAATGTTTTTTTTTTAACCCTATTATTTTTTACTTGCCACTTAAATATTTACAATTTAAACCGACATGACAAATTTCCATTGAAATAATTTAAATCAACAACTCAAGATAATTACCCAAATTGTTTATTTTAATTAAAACAAAGAAAAAGAATCAAGCTTTATATATATATCATATTTGTTTTTCAATTTTTACTCAGTGTTATGGACAATTAATATCTGAGTTGCTAAATGAATTTTTTAATTTAGATTTTGTTCGATTTTGTGTGGTTTAGAATCTTTTATGGTTACACTTTTGACAAACAGTACAGAGCAATTTTCTAATACATTAAATTAATGAAAATACTTGTTTTTGATTTTTTTCTTCTTATTTTTTTTTCTTAATTTTGTAAAATCTGGTGTGCATTCATTTTTAATTTGCTTGCACGAATAATGCATGTAGGTGATTGTATCATCCATATCCTTCTGTGATTGTACATCACTTAGTGGAAGTATCGTCAATACCGAAATCCCTGGCATTTTAGTTAATTGAATTATGTTCAACTATGCATTGGAATTTTAAACCCATAAGGAATTCCGAAAATGACATTGACAGTAGATTTCTTCTATTACATGAGAAATGGTTTATTTAAAAAAGTCATGTCCTAATTTCTGTGAACTACGCACATCAATTACTTAAATGGTTTCCTTGAAGTTCATCATTTTTTTTTAATCATTTGGAAAACGGTTGTTGTTATCACTCGAGCATGGACCTTGTGGTGTCCGCATTTTATTTTGTTTATGATTCATCCAGGGATATTAATGTTTAATCCATGACATACGTAATACACGACTCTTATTACATAAATCATGTTTTGATCATAAAATTGATGCTTTTAATGGTTTTCAATAACTCAATGGGAAACATTCAAACATCTTGCTTTGGGCAATGGATGTCCATATTTTATTTATTTATTTTATGTACTTATTTAAATTTAAAAGAATTTTTATTTGAATAGGAAATCAAAATTTTATTGTTAATAAAGAAGAGAGCAGAAAAGTTACAAAATGTGCAGGTGCAAATTATAAGATATGGAAAAAAACAAATACAAACAGAAACATCGTATGAAAGATCCTCTTTTAAATAAAACTAGTTGGATGTGCCAATTTCAAAACTTTCTTCTATCTCATACGTACATTTTAATAATTAAAAAAAATAGTTTCTCATTTTAATGCTTTAATAATTTTAATTCAATACCATATCAACTTTGATTTTCATCTGCTTCAATCAATTAATTGTAGTAAAAACGAATTTCCGTCGCTGCACGAGCCGATAAACAATAAAATGATTGGCAGATTTTTTTTTCAAGTTCAAGGAGGGGCTACTTGCCTTACCAAAAAATAATCATATACAAAAAATTTAGTTTAGCTCTAGAACTAACTTCATATACTTTTATGTGGTGCAATATTGAAAATCGCATAAAATTCGCTATTGCAGCGCCCCCTTCCGGCGGATTTTTTTCAGATTTAGGGCGATCCAACTAGCCATAGGCATACACTTACACAAAGAATTTCGTTCAATTCGATACATAACTTCATGTACTTTTGGTCAGGTCAATATTGAAAACGGCACAAAAATCGCGATTGCAGCGCCCTCTTCCGCCGGATTTTTTTCAAATTCAGGGTGGACCAACTAGCCGTAGTGATACACATACACAAAAAGTTTGGTTCAATTCGATGCATAACTTCATATACTTTTGGTTGGTACATTATCGGTACAATATCAAAAATGGCACAAACATCGCGATTGCAGCGCCCCCTTACGGCAGATTTTTCTCAAATTCAGGGAGGACTAACTAGGCATAATCATACACTTACACAAAATATTTGATTCAATTCTATGCATAACTTCATATACTTTCAGTCGGTACAATATTGATAATGGCACAAACATCGCGATTGCAGCGCCCCCTTCCGGCAGAATATTTCAAAACTGAAGGAGGACCTGCTTGCTACAGCCGAAAACATTTACAAAAAATTTGGTTCAATTCTATGCATAACTTCATACACTTTTTCATGGTAGAATGGCGACATACACACACATAGACGGACAGACAGACAGACATTTTGTAAAAACATGTTTTTTGGAATATCTGACCCCTAAAACGTGTAAATCCGTCGAAAACCGGAAGTCGAAAAAAATTTCGATTATAATACTTTCTTCTATTGAAGTTAGAAGAAAGTAAAAAGAGGTATTATTATTGAGCCCACTGATGAGGAAATGTGCGATGATTTTGAAAAATGAAACATCTGATGTTGAACCATTGATTGTAAAAAAAAATGTTTTTTTTTTCTAATGAGCAACACTAGATTTAATCTCATTTTGTTTAGTGGTAATTCCAGAAGCTCAGACTCTAGTGACCATTACTGTCCTTTTAGTTATTTCTTGCTTCGGCACAGGAAAAAAATCGCAAAATATGTAAATCGGTCATAGAAAAAATATTACTCATTTTGTCCATCCTGGCAAAAGTAAATTTTGAAAAATTATTGACCTGTCTGAAAAAATTTTAACTTAGAGGGAACTTGAACAGTGGAAAATAAAGCAGAATTTGTCAATCAATCACAGTAAAATATCGTGAAATTTGTTAATCTGTCACAAGGAAATATCATGAAATTCGTCAGCCAATAACAAAGACAAAACACAAATTTTTCAGCTGAACACAGGAAAATAATTGTTAATTTCATCAGAATGTCACAAAAACAAAAAGGGAAATTTGCCAATCAGTCGCAGAGTAAATAGCTAAATTTGTCAGTCTGTTGAGAGAAATAAATTGTGAAATTTTCCAGTTGGTCTCCAGAAAAAAAAGGCAAAATTTTGTGTGACGAGCAAACAAGAAATATTTGTGAGAAAAATTACAGTCAGACGCAGAAAAACAATTTTGTATAATTGTCGTAAGAGCAAACTGTGAGATTTGCAACCGATAGCGGAAAATATCACGAAAATAATCAGTCAGTCCTGAGACTTAATCGCCACTTCACAAAGAAAAAAAATTCGAAAAGTATTTTTTTTAGAAACAGGAATGCCTTGCCCACAAGATTTTTTAGGGCATGAATCCTGCCAATCCGTCCTGAAATTCAAACATTTAAATACTCTGACTATTTGTCAATGAACTGCTGATAATTGATAATAATTTTTACAATGAAATGCTGATAAGTTTTAGAACAAATTTTACATGTTTATTAATATGTCTATAATTGTAAAGTATTTTCATAAAGAAATACATAGCACATTTTTATAATGCAAACATAAAATGTCTTATTAATACCAATATATATACCAATATATACCAATGGTTGAAGAGTTATCTCCAAACATAGGTTTAATTTTTTTCATGTTTTAATTATTTAATGCTGATTACCTTAAGCTACATTTAATTGTATTTTAAGTTAAATCAGTTTAAAATTTATAAACAACAAAAAAAAAACTTTTAATTTTAAATATTTATAATGAAGTCACGAAAATAACTAGTTGGATGCACCAATCCCAAAACTCTCTTCTATTTCGCAGATCTCAATGCAGGGCTTGAAATTCAATTTTTCGAAAGGAGGGGAGTCTCCCTACCAACATTTATAAATGGAGGAGAGTTTAGCTATTTGGGAGAGATAAAAAAAAATTTAAAACCTGCTATTTTTTATGTGCTTTTTAAAAGATTACCAGAATACAAACGTGACAAAATATCACTGAAGCATTTTTTACCAACAATTCAGAATAATTATGCAAAATGTATTTAAAAAAAACTTTTATGCTGTATAGTGTTTACTGGGGGTAAATTCTTTCCCGGTGCTAATTATTTTTGTTACAGGTTTAATTATTGTTTTAATAATAATTAATGCTAATTATTGTTTTAAGAATAATAAATAAAACTTCAAATTAATTTAATAAATTTATAATTAATTGTTATAATTAAAACCAATATTATTTTTCTGTATATTAAATATGCAAGAAACAAATGTAATTATAAAATAATGCATATTTGTGTGTAGAAAATAAGAAGTATCACTATTGTTCGCATTTCTTTAAAAAAGGGCAAGTCAAATTTATTGAAGAAGAATTTTTCTTAAAAAACAAATACTTTTGTTGAGTAAAGGGGTGTTCTTTGTTTAATAAATGGCTACTTTCAGGAATTGCATTCACTCAGAATGATTTGGAGCTGTAAGAAACAGATTCTAGAGCAGCAAAGAAATAAATAAAATAAAATCAATAAACTGAAGTAGGAAAATTAGCTTGTCGAACAGAAAAAAGGACTCCCGGCAATATTATTTTTGAGGGGACGGGTTCCCTTTGACGAAATTTGCATTTTTTCGCTATCTTTTAATAAAATATAATTTTTACGATCTTTTCAGGAAATATGTCGTTTTTTCGGAATTTTTTGACGAAATTTGCCGTTTTTTGCGAATTTTCTGAAGAAACTTGCCGTCTTTTCGCGATTTTTTGATGAAATCTGCCATTTTATCGTGATTTTTTGACAAAAAATGCTATTTTCCACGATCTTTTGGGAAATTTGTCGTTTATAGTGAATCTTTTGTCGAAATTTGTCGTTTTTGCAATTTTTGGACAAAATTTGACGTTTTATCGCGACTTTTTTGACGAAAACTGCTGTTTGACAATATTCTGTGACGAAATTAGCCATTCTGTCATGATTTTATTGACGAAATTTGGGAGAAATTAGCAATTTTTTCCCGATCTTTTAACAATATTTGCCGTTTTTTCCCAAACCTTTACGAAATCACACTTCTTGGGGGACGCATAATAGCTGTTTTAATTTATGTGTGCTACTTTTGCGTAATTTATGAGCTATAGTGCGTCCGAGGCATCACTGTTTCATAATTTTTGGAATTGAATGCGTTAATTTATTTTATTTTATTTATTTATTTATTTTATTTGGAACAGGATCACCTCTTTTTCGCAGCGGAAAATAAAACGAAACTCGTCAATCGATTGCAGGAAAAAAATTGCGAAATTTGTCAATCGGTCTCGAAGAAAAACGTGATTTTCAATAATCGTTTGCTGTAAAAAAGTCCTTCCGGCAATGCCGGGAGGAAGAGGTAGCTTTCATATACTTACATATTTATTTATTTATTTTAAGGCAAGCTACATTGTTCAAAAATACTAAGCTTAAAATAGTGGAAATAATCTTATAAAATTAGTGATTTTATAAGATTGAATACTAGTTTTTGTCAAGACTGAATATTAATAGGAATTTTTAGAAATTAGTCATCTTTTATTCAACCTGGTTTTATTTTAAGCGATTTAGAGAGTCACCAAATTCCACGATATCATAAAGTGTATGCCATTTTAAAGCAACATTGTGGATTGTTCAGATCAGACAGTTTCAAAATGTCCGCCATAAGCAAAATTCAAAGTGCTATAACTCAATCATTTTTTAAGATATAGACAAAATAAAAAGCTTTCTGGAATCATTATTTTAAGTACTAATACGTAAAAGAAAAATATTTTTTAACTTTTAATTTTTTCGCATTTAATTTTAAATTTTAAATTTTTTTTAAAATTTAAAATGGCCATCATTTTAAAACAAAATGGTGGATGATGCAGGACAACGAACTCGGTCGAGACATTTGTATGTACTATGTACATACCAAGTTTCATTTAAATCGGTTCATAAATACGCGTGTCATCACGTGACAAAAATTAGATCGTTTCAAAATGTCATCCATAAGAAAAATTCAAAGTGCTATAACTCAATCATTTTTTAAGATATAGACAAAATAAAAAGTGTTCTGGAATCTTTGTTTTAAGTTCTAACACGTAAAAGAAAAATGTTTTTCAACTTTTAATTTTTTCGCATTTAATTTTAAATTTAAATTTTTTTAAAATTTAAAATGGCCGCCATATTGAAAAAAAATGGCGGATGATGCTGACCAACGAACTCGGTCGAGACATTTGTATGTACTATGTACATACCAAGTTTCATTCAAATCGGTTTATAAATACGTTAGTTATCGCATGACAAAAATCAGATATATATGTATATATACACTATATTGCCATTGATTATGAGACACTTGCGATTTTAGACATTTTACTAAATATCTAGAAAAATACACGAGGAATCATCTCGAAACTCTTAGTGTATAAATATAATAGTATAAGTCATACATCTCCGTGAAGATTTTTTCCCGAAACTCCAAAGGGGACCGTCAACAAATTAAAAAAGAATGAATATCTTTTGAATAACCCTGTCAAAACTAATGTAGCAAAAGCGCTCAAACTCTAGATTGTGATTGAATGCCTTATTGTAATAAGACTTGTTCATTTTTATGCAGATAGCATGCATACTCGCAGAGAAATTAAGATTTTTATAAAAATGATCCCAAAATTTTCCAAGTTTTTTCCTTATAATTTTCAGAGTTCTTAATATAAAATATTATTTTTTTCAGAAAATATGACAAACAACATTCCACGTTTTTCCATTATAATTTTCAGAGTTCTTAATATAAAATAATATTTTTTTCAGAAAATATGATAAACAACATTGCACGCAGTACCCTGTAATCAGAATTAAAAAATAAAGAAAATTATATAAAAAATGAGTTGGTTTACTAAATAATTTTTTACTGCGCATGCGTAAACGATATAAAATTTCATTTGCATGTTATGTTAGCTAAATGTATAGAGCAACTTTTGTGAATGTCACAAAATCATAACTTGAAAATTCTGACAATAATCGTGAATTGAATAAGTCGAAAATCCGTTATTCTCAAAATGAAGCAAAAACAAGAGGGGTTGTATCCATATATTCATTGATTAGTGTCAATATAGAATACACAATATGGGATGTACTACAGCATTTGGATAAAATCCCTCATTTTTTTGCTTCATTTTAGAAAAAACGGATTTTGTCCTTTTTCTATAGACGATTACTTTCAGAATTTTCAAGCTATGATTTTGAGACTTTTACAAAAGTTGCTCTATACATTTAACTAACATAATATGCAAATGAAGTTTTGATATCTTTGACGCATGCGCAGTAAAAAATTATATAGTAAACCTACTCATTTTTCATACAATTTTTATTATTTTTTAATTCTGATTACAGGGTACTGCGTGCAATGTTGTTTATCATATTTTCTGAAAAAAATATTATTTTATATTAAGAACTCTGAAAATTATAATGGAAAAACGTGGAAATATTTGGGACCATTTTTATAAAAACCTTAATTACTCTGCGAGTGTGCATGTTTTTTGCATAAAAATAAACACAGTGTATTACAATAAGGCATTCAATCATAATCTAGAGTTTGAGCGCTTTTGCTACATTAGTTTTGACAGGGTTATTCAAAAGATATTCATTTTTTTTAATTTGTTGACGGTCCCCTATGGCGTTTCGGTAAAAAATCTTCACGGATATGTATGACGTATACTATTATATTTATACACTAAGATTTTCGAGATGATTCCTCGTGTATTTTTCTAGATATTTAGTAAAATGTCTAAAATCGCAAGTGTCCCATAATCAATGGCAATATAGTGTATATATATATGATTATATATATATATATATATATATATATATATGTCAACATTTGAACGGAGGGTGGTTTTGGGGTCTGGGGGTCATAATCGGTGAAAATATACCAAAATTTTCCGGAAGTGCTTTCCTCCGGACGGCTGCAATAGGTAGCTTTTTACTTTTTGTAATGAAAGCTACCTAAAACTTGCAAAATGCGTCGATCAGTCGCACGAAAATATCATACAATTCGCAAAACGGACGTGGGAGTTGATCATAGTTTCAAAATGCAAAATTTTTTGGGCGGGAGCCTCCCGTCCATGTTATTCTTTTGGGCGGGATTTCAAAATTTTGGGCGCGAATCCCGCCATCCCGCCCTGAAATTCAAGCCCTGCAATGTTTCAAAAAATATTACAAAATATTAATACTACTTCTATATTATAACCGTTAATTCACTGTACAAAATGATTATGAAAAAAAAATTACAATAAAAAGAATATTGCCCTCTTAAACTGATGGCATTGAGCTCACAGGCTACGCATACTAATTGTATATTGCAGCCTCATATTTTCAAAGGTTAATGCTGTTCGAAAAACAAATTAAGAGGGGGGGATAGAGGGGGGATAGCTCCCACCTCAATTAAGAGGGGGGATAGCTCCCACCCATTTCCCCTTTTTATATTTGGATTCCCTAAACTAATCAGGGATATGCTTTATCACATAAAAAAACTATATCCAAATTCATAGCAAATCGAATAATTCTTCATAAAAACTCATTTATATAATTTAAGATTAGTTATCTCCCTTTATACTTAACCATTAAACTTCCAAAACTATTCTGAGATTTGCCTCATCAAAAAGAATGTACATCCAAAATTTAAAGCAAATCGGATAATTCTGCATAATAACCCATTTACCAAATTTAAGAGGGGTTGGGATAATCGCCTGTAGCCCTTTTATGCTTAACAAAAGAACTCCACAGCTAATTAGGGAAGTATATTATCATTATGAACCTGTATTCAAAAATTAAAGCAAATCTGTTAATTTTGCAAGAAAAATCATTTACCTAAATTAAGAGAGGTAGTCCCACCAATCCCCCATTTATACATATCCAATGAACTCAAGGAAGTGACTTATCACAATGAATCTATATCCAAATTTTGAAGCAAATCTGTAAATTCTGCATGAAAAACCCATTAAACTAGACTAAGGTGGGGGGGAGTCACCTCCCATTTCCCCCCTCTTAGACTTATCCAATGAACTCGCAAAACTGATCATGGAGGTGTCCTCATCAGGATGATCCTATGTCTAAAATTTGAATGAAATATGAGAATTTTGCATGAAAAACTGCATTTAAAGGCGGGGGATTAGCCCCCATCCCCCCTCCTTATACATATCCAATGAAATTCCAAAACTAATCGTGGCGGTGCCCTCATCAGAATGATCCTATGTCTAAAATTTGAATGAAATCTGAAATATCTGTATGGAAAACCCATTTATCGAAATTAAGATTAGAGAATTAGCTACCAGTTCCGTCTCTTTATACTTGTACAGGGGTCGATCCAGACAAAATCTGGGGCCTATTTAGGGCCTCTTCACAAAAATAAATTTATTAAAATGGGCCACTTCACAAAAATAAATTTAATAAAATAGGCCCCTTCACATAATTCTTTTCCACAAAAACTTATTTTTATTATTTTGTTAGATTTTAAAATGTGTAATTTGTACATAAAACCAGTTCTTAAGAAACAAAAACTTTAGAAAAGAGTTTAAAGAAGTTAGTTTTTGCTAATAAATACTTGGTTCGAACTTCTGTCACTAGATTTCAGCTGTCGTCGCAAAATGTTGTTTTTCACAAAAATATAATAAAATTCACAAAAATGTAATGAAATTCACAAAAATAACTGCTACTTTTAACAAAATGGGCCTCAAGAAAAAAAACCTGCATCGACCCCTGTAATGCAATGAACTCCCAGAACTAATCATGGTGGTGCCCTCATCAGAAAAATCCTGTGTCTAAAATTCGAATGAAATCTGATAAATCTGCATGAAAGACCCATTTTTCGAAATAAGGGGTGGGGAATTAGCCCCCTGTTTCATCTCTTTGTACTTATCAAATGAGTACCTAATACTAATCACAGAGGCGCCTCATCAGAATGATCCTATGCTTAAATTTTGAATGAAAATTGATGATTCTGGATGTAAAACCCATTGAAATAAATTAAGAGGAAGAGTATTAGCCCCCGTTCACCCACTTATACTTGTCGAATGAATTCCCAAAATTAATCAGGGAAACACCTTATCAGAATATACCTATATTTAAAATTTCAAGTGAATGGGATATTTTTATCATGAGTTATTGCATTACGCATTTACATACATACATACAGAACAGGCGGGCACATAAGCTCACAGGTTTTGATAGCCTCTAAGCTAAAAATCATTATTACAGTGCCATTTTCCGGCGAAATATTTTCGAATTGAAAAAAGACCTGACAGCCTTTCAAAGAAATTCGGTTCATTTCTATGCATAACTTCATACAGTGTTTGTTGTTAGAATAATGAAAATGGCGCAAAAATTGTGATAACAGCACCGTCTTACAGCGAAATGTTTCCATAATGAATATGGACATGCTGGATACAGCCAAAAACATGCCAAAAACAGAATATTTGGTTCATTCTATTTATAACTTCATACACAATTTGATGGTATGATCGTATGATGGCAACACTGGGACAAACAGAGGTTTTGAATAAACATGTTTTTTGGATATTAAATTTCTAAAACATGTAAATTCGTCGTAAAAAATTTATAACATTACTTTCTTCTATCAAGGATGGACGAAAATAAAAATAGGTCTGTTTAGTTGTTTAACTTAAAAACCAATTAACCCATTGTTTAAATTAAAAGAAAGAAAGAAAATTAATAAATCATAGTTTAATAAACAACTTCAAATTTTATAAAGACTAAAGACAGAAAACGAACATTTAGAAATGCATAAATAATGCATGTAAATGTAGCAAACAGCCATTTTGAATCTATCATTCGCTCACGTAATTTCGCCTGCGCTTCTCTGTCGCTTTGCTCAACTTAGCTTTTTCTAGCATGCTGAGTTTTGTCCTGATGAAAAATCTCGATAGTAGATTCAAAACGGCTGTTTGCTACATTTTCATGCATTATTTGTGCATTTCTAAATGTTGGTTTTCTATCTTTATACATTTTTGCAAAAAGGCTTTATTTGCTATTTTGACTTCAAATTTTGTTTTACAATTTGAAAGTGATACAATTTTCTAAAAGATAAAAACGTAAATTCTTGAATTTATTACAGCGTTTAAATATAAATCGTAGGAAAGCTGGCGATTCTTTAAACTTTTAAGAGTTACCTTTTGCTCATTGATAGGGAACTTATTATAACATTTCATCTTTTTTTTAAAGTTTTTAGGCATTGTTTGGGATTAAACGATTACTGTTATTCATCTGTATTTGCGTTGCTGCATTCTACCGGATATCCGGTGATTGTGATTCGGATATCCGATGATATTTCGGATACTAAAAAATCAGCCGGATATGCCGGTTATCGGATATTGGCCGGATATCCGTTGCATCCCTAGTCGAAATGGGTTCATCAGCAATTCATTAAAGGAGCATTACTATGTATATTAAAAATATTTAAATATACGTTTAAATTTTGTTTTGGAATTACAATGCATTTTATAAATAGTTTTCACATATTTTATTTTCACATATTATATAATGCATATCCATGATGGGTAAGTATTACGGTGGCCCCCAACGACTAGTTTCGTAATCTGGCCATTAAAATGAGACATTCATAAAATTTTATTGTTAAAGTGAATTTCTTTTTTCTCTGTCTATAAAAAGCGTTTAAACTAAAGAAAAATCCGTTTTTGATGAATCTAGTCAATGAAGAAGTAGCACGTCAAATTGTATCACTTTATTATTCCGCAATTCCAATGTCTCAGAGAGAAATTGCTAATCAATTGGGTTATTCACGCCGTTTTGTTCGCTATTATATTAATAAACACAAGAAAAAGGAAGTTAGTTCATTGCATTCTAAACGGCGTCGCCCTGCTAAAAGACCTCTATTTTTTTTTATTTTTTTTTTTTTTTAATCGGAGGCGAAACTGAATTCTGCAATGGCAGAATATACATTCAACTTGTCTTATATTAATTTCTTAAATAGGTAGGTACGTCTTGGCCGCTACACTCTTGACTGTTTTAGCTCCTCCATTTTTCTCTGGATCCGTCACTGCCTCCTTGACTGTCTCAAAATCCCCCATTTTCCTTTGTACCCGTCACCGCCCCCTTTGACTGTCTTAACGCCCCATATTTTCTTCTGGATCTTTCACCGCCCCCCTGTAAGGCTTCGGCGCCCACTGGGGAGTGGTACCGCCCCCGTTCGGAACCTATGGTTTAAACCATCTAACCAGTAGCACTGGTATGCTGCATTTTTCAGGAAGTATTAACATGCATAAGATAGAAGAAAGTTTTGGGATTGCTCCATCTGACTAGTTTAAATATGAAATTGGGTGATTACGAATTTGTCTAAAAGTTTTAAATGTAATATTATGTATTCTGTACGTCTCAATTAATTTTGACATAAATTGAGTATGACAAAGCAAAATAAAAAATAAATGCTAAACATATAGTTAAATGAAAATATATTTAAATACATACATTTTATCTTAATTTAGTCACTAATTGCATAGAAAATTTTAAATCTCTAAAAGCAAGTAAAATTAATTATCTGCTGGAAATATGTATTATGACAAACTATAAGAAAACATATAATTAATCATACTAAAAATGTATAAACAATGGAATTGCGCTTCATGTAAACAAATTTAAAAGAATGAAAAAATAATTAGATGTCTCTTTAAAATAAAATAGAAGAAGCTAATGATATTTGATTACGCAAACTTTTTCTTTTTTCTAGATTAATTAACTTAAATTAATTAATTTACTATATGTGCTTTTCTGATGAAATATTTGAAATTTTAAACCAATATTTTATTGAAAGATTTACAATTATGATATCCTCATAACGAATTTAAAAAACAGTTTTAGTTTAAAATGAAATATTTCATTGATTTATTGAATTATAAATTTTAAGTTAAAAAAAGTGTATAGATTGAATTTAAAACAAATAATTATAATTATCTTTTTAATACAGTCAATGGAATTCGCACGCCTTTCAAACGCGGTATTTAAGACAAAAATATTGACTAATATAGTTAAAAAAATAACACTTTTTTTTTTCCTTGTAAAAGAGTTGTCTCTTTAACTATTGTGTTTATTTAAAAGAATAATGAATGCAAAATGCTGATGACCATCTGTTCTCTAGCATAAGTTGTTTCTTATATCGGTTCGAGCTGAATTTCTTGTGGGTTCAAGCTCATTTTCCCACAAGCTCATTGTTCTTGGTTTGTGGGTCAAGCTAATTGTCCCAAATATAATTTGTCAAACATCAATTATGTTAAACATCAATGTACGAACTCAAAATTTTTGCAAAGCAATATTTTGCTTGTTTAATGAAAAAAACTTGATATTTAGATTTAGCAATCAGTACTTAATACAAATTATGTGAAACATCGAAAAGCATCGAAGACCTCGAAAGCATCGATAGTAAAACATCGAAAATCCCCTGAATCATCTCATGCGTACGAACCCTGGTGGATGATCAAAATTTTATATTGGTTATTCAAACCGTTCTTAGATATTATTTTTGCTGACAAAAGTTTACTGCTTTTAAATTTACTGTGGTGATTACCTTTCATATTTAAATGTTCACTATGAATGATTTTTAAAAACGTGACATACAAGTTTCATTGATAAGAATTAAATGAGTGGAAAATATGCGAATAACGTTATAAACTAAGACATATTTGACACAATTAAGGTTAGAAACATTGAATATTTCATGGCTATTACTTGAACCCGTAAAATGTCCATAGAAGCTAGTTAAAAAAATAAGAAATTGAAAAGCATGCACGAGAAAAACAGGTTACATAATTACGGTGTCTATGATATCGTTAAAGTTAACAACTTGAAATTCAGTATTGTAATTATTTATAAGATGTAATTCTCCCGATACTAACTGTTCCTAAAAAAACCGAAAGGTAAAAGAATGAACTGAGCCTGAATAGAATTAAAAAAACTTTCTAAATTACGATTTATTTTGACTCGTTTAGACTTAGAAAAGTGAAAGGTATACATAAACAAAATTTGTTCCCCTATAACAATGAACTATCTCAATCATTATAAGTGGATCACAACACATTCCTACGCAGCAATTGATTCATAAGAAATCCCTGTCGGCTGGGCCTATAGCCGGAAGTAGATTTCAAAGAGTGCTCATTTCAACAATAAAAAATAAAGTATGATTAGAGATATACCCAGTTTAATAACTTCATTTGGCCGCTTATGAAAAATTCTCAATTTCATTTTTCTGCAAGAACTGGTTTTACAGAATCATCTTAACCGAAATTCAGATCAAATGCCTATTTTGACAACATATTTTGAAATACATTTTGAATTTATTAAAAAATCAACCAAAATAGTACATTATATATTTCCTAAATGATGTACTATTGAAATTTTGTATATAGGTATATCCAGATAATGTGCTTCCCTGATTAGTTTTTTGATTTCTTTCGATATATATAAGGAGGAAAACAGATGGCTCATGACCCTCTACATAATTGATATAAATGGGCTTTTCATGTAGAATTATAAGTTTTCGTTCAAAATATAGATATAAGATCATTCTGATGAGGCGCCTCCGTGATCGGTATTATGTGTTCATTGGATAAGTATAAACAGGGGGAACGAGGGTTTTAATGCCCCTCCCCTTAATTTATATAAATGGATTTTTCATATAGAATTATTCGTTCAAACATCTAAATAGTTTTGGAAATTTAATGGTTAAGTATAAGAGAGGGGGATAACTCCTCTTAAATTATATAAATGTGTTTTTATTAAGAATTTTCCGATTTGCTCTAAATTTTGGATATAGATTTTTTATATGAAATGCATGTCCCTGATTAGTTTAGGGGGTTCAATGATGAAGTACAAAACGGGAAAGGGGGGAACTGTTTCCCATCCATTAATGTTTTTCGAACGTAATTAACGCTTGAATATATAGGGCTGTAGTGTACAATTAGTATGAGTAGCCTGTGAGCTCAATGCCACCAGTTTAACTGGGCAATATTCTTTTTAATTATCTCTTTTAGAACTCTAAAAGTTTTCGTTCTTTTTAATTATTTTGTTTACTCTAAATGTAGTATTATTTGAAGCTTAGCATAAGTAAGTATATTAACTGTTTGAAAAAAAATTGTCATTTTTTATTATCTTTATCAAAAAAATGGCCAATGCGTCACATTATATAGTATCTAAATAAGGGGATCTATAAATTGGATGCGTTTGAGAGCAAAAATGGATTTAAAAACGAGTCAGAAAAAAGGAATTTGAATACTTATTTGAATATTTCCTCAAGTTTTCAATTATGATCACTTTGGGAAATTCTGTTCAAAATACCCTTTTTGGCAACCTTTTTTGAAACATATTCTGTCTTTATGAAAAAACTGGCCAATGCGTCACATTATATAGTTACTAAATAAGAGCATCTATAAATCGGATGCATTTGACAGCGAAAACGGATTTAAAAACGAGTCAGAAAAAAAAAAACGCAATTTCTTATTTGAATACTTCCTTAAATTTTCAGTCACGATAACTTCGGGAAATTCTGTTCAAAACACCCTTTTTGGAAACTTTTTGGAAATATATTCTGGCTTTATCAAAAAACTGGCCAATGCGTCAATTTATACAGTTTCTAAGTAAGAGGATCTACTATTTGGATACGCTTAAAATAGAAAATTAATTTAAAAATGAGTCAGAATATAAGCAGTTTGGATTTGAGGTTTTTTCTCCAACTGCTATTTTTGTTTAATTTATTTTTTGCTATACGAATTGGTCCTATGAAAAGCTTGTCAATATAAAAGTTGTAGATATTATTGATAAGATGTAAAATAAATTTAATTAGATTTGATAGCGTAAAAATTGTCGGAGTTATGGATATTTTTTCTTTTTTCACCCCCCCCCCCCCGGCCTCTTTTTCTTTTCGTTTTTCTTTTTTTTTCATCGGTAAAAGTTGGTCCTATCAAAATTTGTAAATTCAAAAGTTTTAGATAATATTAAGAGCATTTATAAAATAAAATTAGTTGGACTTAATACCTTGAGAATTGACAAAGTTATGAATTTGTTTCTCCCCAAAACCCTGTTTTTTTCACCTCTTGAGCCCATTTCTAAAATTATCAAAAATCTGTCACGCATAAATTTTTGGGCCATTTTTAAGAAGTAATATAAATTTTAAACCGATTCGATACATATTTTAATTAAGAAGTTATGGCGTTTTTTAGTTTTTCACAAAACCCCTCCCTATTTCCACACCGTTGGGCCTATTTTGTCCATTAACGAACTTAGCCGAGATTTTATACGCCTTGATTTTATGTATCAGTTTCGAACAGATTGGAGCGAAACTATAGAAGTTATCGTGTCCATAAGAAAGTAAGATATATATATATAAACTTTTTTACTGTTGGTAGTTTTGGGGTCTAGGGGTCATGATCGGCGTAGATCTGCAAAATTTTTTCAGAAATTCTAACATTGGTGCAATCGCAATAGGTAGTATTTCATACGAAATCTACCTGAAAAGTAACATTAAATTTTTATTTACTGCAGTGGGATAAAAAAAAGATGGTATATAAGGCAAAAGTAAAATAAAATTAGTTTATTGGCACCTTTTACTTATGCAACAGACTAATTATATATACATATATGTACATTGACGGAAAAAAATCCCATCACCAATAAATACTTGTGTTAGATAAACGAAAGTTTGCAGACGTGTTTATACATTTGAAAGATGACATCGATTAAAATTTCACGCTTCACACATATAAGTGGCGCTAGTAGCGCCAGTCACAATTTTCAAGTCAGGTTCCCTTTAAATGCGTGCTGTAAATTCGTGAGCATTATTTATCGTCGAAATTTGACGAATTGAGTTGAGATTGACCAAGAATGTCTTTAAGACGAAAAAGCCATTATTATCTGCTCACCGACTTGGAAAGAGGTAGTATAATAGGGCTAGGAGAAAGTGGATTTTCTTTCTGGAATATTGCAGAAGGTTATGAACGGAATTATCTACTGTGCATGATTGTTTTGAGCAATGGTCAAGGTTTGGTACTGCTTCAAGAAAACCAGGTTCCGGGCGACCATGTGGCACTACGGAGAGGGAAGACCGTCGTATTCAACGTACGGTTGTGGCGCTTCTGCGTACTGCTTCTGCGGCAGAAATTCGAGCTGCTGTTGGTAACACAGTGACACAACAAACTATTAGATATCGGTTACTTCAAGCGCTCCGAGCAAGGTGCCCTGTAGCGTGCATTCATTTGACTCCAAGTCATTGAATTTTGCGACGCCAATGACGCCTATCCAGAGCTCATTACAGGATGGAATGGAGATGTGTTGTGTTTTCGGATGATAGCAGGTCCTGCCTTGGTGCCTGTAAAGGCCGTGTTCTGGTCAGAAAGAGGCCAGGGGAACGCCTGCAACCAAACTGTCTGCAGTATAGACACACTGGACCTACACCTGGAGTCATGGTTTGGGGAGCAATTTCCTATAACAGCAGAAGTACTCTCGTGGTTATCCCAAACGCACTGACTGCAAATTTGTACGTGAGTCTGGTAATTCCAACTTTAGTGCTGCCATTCATAATCAGCATTCACAGGGGAGTTACAACAGGATAATGCTCGACCTCATACTGCTGTTGTAATGCAACGTGCTCTACAGAGTGTCGACACGTTACCTTGGCCAGCGAGATCACCTGATATGTCTCCCATTGAGCACGTATGAAATATCATTGAACGACAACTCCAGCATCATCCCCAGCCAGCACTGACAGTCACAGTATGGACACAACAAGTATAATAAGCATGGAACTCCATACCACAAAGAGACATTCGGCAACTGCATGACACAATTCATTCACGTGTGCAAGCTTTCATTCAAAATTCTGGAAGTATAGCGGCTATTAATGTTACAGTATTTCACATTTGAAATGGATTTTATTGAACTTAAATTAACCTGTGATCTTGAAAATCTAACCAATTAAACATGTTTACTAAACAAATGCACTGCCCAAATTTCATTACTCTACAGGAAGTTTTTCTTGGTGTTGGGATTTTTTTCTCCATAAGTGTATACTACCAAATGTGACCGTTCGCTTCCGATTTTAGACATTTTGTTAAATATACAGAAAAATACATCAGAAATTATCCGGAAATTCTATGTGTGTAAACATAATAGTACAGGTCATACGTTTCCGTGAATATACAGGGTGATTCATAAAAGATGGGCAGAACTTTAAGGGGTTATAGTACACTTAAAGACAAATAATATTAAATAGGAGACTAAGGGTCCCAGACGTATTCCCAAGGAGATAGGGGGCATTAAAGTTTAGGGTCCGAAATTTCAAATGATTATAAAAAATGGAAAAATTGGTCGATTCGTTTGCGGTTTTTGCAAAAAATTTTCTTTATGCCAGTATTTTCTTGAAATAAAATTTTAAAGTTCAATTTCAAAAAATGCCGATAGGGGGCGCTTTAGACTTTGGAGTAACAAACAACTATTTTTTAACGTTATTTTTTGTATTTCTTTAAATGATTTCGAAAGCTTAGACTTAAACTTAAATTTTGATCTAAAAATCTGAGTCCTAACGAGTAGTTAAGTAGCGTAAACTGAAATTTGAAATTTAAAACCCTTCTCCCCCCAGAACAAAAATCAGTTATTCCCGATCTTTGTGTCGTAGATTAGGCTCTAACTACTGTCGCGTTTTGCTAAAATTATTCTTTATGTCAGTATTTTTTGAAAATAAATTTTAAAGAAAATTTTCAAAAAATTCCGATAGAGGGCGCTTTAGACTTTGGAGTAACGAACAACTATTTTATACCGTTATTTTTTGAGTCTCATTAAATGCTTTCTAATCCTTAGACTTAAATTTTCAGCCCAAAATCTGAATCGTTAGACGTGGTTAAGTTGAAATTTCTACTCCTGAGCACAGTTCAGTTTACCATGTCCACACATTGTGTGCTGTGATACGAGGTAAAAAGACACAAATTAGGATTATGTTACCAAAGCATATTTATTAACATGTAATTACAATAAATGTTCAAAATTGTGACCACCAGAGATTATGCACGCAGAACAACGGCGAAGAATGGAACGGCGAACATTCGCGAAAACATCAGGCTTTTCGAGCACTTCCCCTACAGCGGCGGAAAGTCTGGCGGCCAGTTCCTCGGTTGATTCAATGGGTGTCTCATACATATGAGCCTTCAATTGTCCCCAAAAAAAGAAATCGAGGGGTGAAAGATCTGGCGAGCGAGCAGGCCAAGCAACAGGACCACCTCGACCAATCCATCTGTTCGGAAATGTGATGTCCAGATAGTTGCGGACGTCTCGTACGTAATGGGCTGGCGCTCCATCGTTGTGGAACCACGTGACCCGCCGGATGCGTGGAGGAACAACGTTTAACAGGTCTGGCAGCACATGTTGCAGAAATGTGAGGTATGTTTTACCGTTGAGGCGTTCAGGAAGAAGGTACGGTCCGATTAGGTGGTCTCCGAGGATTCCTGCCCAAACATTGATGGAAAAGCGTCTCTGATGAGCATGTGGATACGTAGCATGTGGATTGACATCGGCCCATACATGTGCATTGTGTGTGTTAAATGTACCTTCACGTGTGAAGGTACATTCATCGGTGAAAAGAACAGTTCGTCCAAAATGTGGATTTAGCGCGTTCTGCTGCAGAAACCAGCGGGCGAATTCAATACGATTTGGATAATCCCCTGGAGACAGTTTCTGGACTCGTTGCACATGAAACGGGAGCAAATGTTCATCCTTCAGTACCCTCCAAGTCATGGACTGTGAGGTATCCACCTGCCTAGCCACTGTTCGTGTACTTGTACTTGGCTGCGCCGCTACTACATCCAGAATGGCTTCTGCAACAACTACTGATTCGTCCTTTTTTGCACGACCTGCATTCGACCGGGAAGCGAAAAATGATCCCGTCTCACACAACTGTCTGTGCAAGCGCTCGAAAGTTTTGCGGTTAGGCAACCGCCTGTTGGGAAATCGCTCTCCGTACATTCGTTGTGCCTCTGCACCATTTCCATCTGCCGCTCCGTAAATTAAATGCATCTCAGCCTTTTCCTTATTCGTGAAGGGCACCATCTTCCGATTCATTACTACAGCGACTTACACTTGACCCACCGTTCAGTGGTTTTTATGCCTGAATCGTGTCGAAATTTTGCATACGTGTTCTTCTTCTTCCCCATTTGACATTTGCATACTTTCTGTCTCCTTCTTCACCCGGTGACTAGCGTCAGGAATGGAGCTTTAACGTTTGCATGAGCGACGTTTCCAACTGTGCCAGTGCCTTTATGAGTGAATTCCGACTATGCAGTCCTTGACGAAAGCTGCATTTTTGCCTCGTATCACAGCACAGATTCGTTGGGCATGGTTAAGTAGTGCAAACTGAACTATGTTCAGAAGTTGAAATTTGAACCCCCTCCCCTCGCTACTGAACCACGCTCAGCGATTCAGATTTTGAGCTGAAAATTTAAGTTTAAGTCTAAGCTTTAGAAAGCATTTAATGAGACACAAAAAATAACGGTTTAAAATAGTTGTTCGTTACTCCAAAGTCTAAAGCGCCCTCTATCGGAATTTTTTGAAAATTTTCTTTAAAATTTATTTTCAAGAAAATACTGACATAAAGAATAATTTTAGCAAAACGCGGCAGTAGTTAGAGCCTAATCTACGACACAAAGATCGGGAATAACTGATTTTTGTTCTGGGGGGAAAAGGGTTTCAAATTTCAAATTGCAGTTTACGCTACTTAACTACTCGTTAGGACTCAGATTTTTAGATCAAAATTTAAGTTTAAGTCTAAGCTTTCGAAATCATTTAAAGAAATACAAAAAATAACGTTAAAAAATAGTTGTTTGTTACTGCAAAGTCTAAAGCGCCCCCTATCGGCATTTTTTGAAATTGAACTTTAAAATTTTATTTCAAGAAAATACTGGCATAAAGAAAATTTTTTGCAAAAACCGCAAACGAATCGACCAATATTTCCATTTTTTATAATCATTTGAAATTTCGGACCCTAAACTTTAATGCCCCCTATCTCCTTGGGAATACGTCTGGGACCCTTAGTCTCCGATTTAATATTATTTGTCTTTAAGTGTACTATAACCCCTTAAAGTTCTGCCCATCTTTTATGAATCACCCTGTATTTTCCCGAAACCCCATAGGATACTGTCAACAATTTGAAAAAGGACGAATATCTTTTGGATAACCCTGACAAAATTAATGAAGCAATAGCGTTCAAAATCTAGTTAAACATTGTGTTAACTAGTTTAGGAATTATAAAGGTATAGAATTTGATATTTCTAATGTTATATTCTTTTGTCATCATTGGAATTCTTTTTGAAATGAGAATAGTTTATAAAGACTAATTATCGAAAAAATTGAAAGAATTTTCTGCAAAAGAAATATTTTTAAAAATTATTTTTTTTAAACTTCCGTAGTTAAAAAGTAACAAGTAAGAAATACGTGCGATACGCATAGATTATGAAACACTTTACAACATTTCCTGAAATCTTTAACAAGACTTCGCCATTTTTGGAAATATGGTTACTGTCTATAGCCAAATATATAATTACATACTTTTGAACAGCCCTGTATTCTGTCGCAATCTTTAGGTTGATACATAAACTATATAATGGGAAGTTTAGTTTAACAAGAAAATGCTTAGCAGGTTGAAATTGCTCTTTCAGCAATCTCTATAAATAAAAGGAATTCCGAGGATAATTAATTGAGGCACAGGGGAAAGCAAATCTTGGCAATGCGCCAACTCGGTCCAGAGGAAGCAAATCTTGGCAATGCGCCAACTCGGTCCAGAGGAAGCAAATCTTGGCAATGCGCCAACTCGGTCCAGAGGTATAAAAGCAAGATAGAAAAAAACGCGCAGGTCTGTGCATTCAAGTACAACCACCCATATGTATATGCTGAAAGTTTGTTCTGACGCTCACCCGACGCACGTGGAGTGCCGATGGTCCGGGGAGAGTCACCGGGGGATCCGTCGCCAGCTGAGAGAGAAGTGTACCATACACATAAATTATTAAATAAACCTTCAAATTAAGCCCGGCGAAGCGGGCTGGGTATGCTAGTTTATATAAAAGATAGAGACATATTTGAATACTTTTGTTCGGCCCGGTAATTTTGCTGGTATCTTTATTACACGCCAGTAATCAGCTAAAATTTATTTTAAACTAAAACTCAGTTAAAAATGCTGAAATCACATTCTCAGAAATTACCATTCATAGTCGTCCATGTATTCAATCCTTTGCGTGGTCCTGTACATATTTTTATTTATATACTACAAACAACTGAATGCTGTTCAGCGTAAAAATGCATAACTTATTTAAAAACCCCCATTAAGTAATTTACGCTCTATCCAATATTTATGGTGAGTCCTTTTGTGGAGCCCTGTATATCAACTATAGCATTTATACACACTATATTATAAGTAAACATTTAATGAAACTTAAAAGCACGTATAATAATTAAAATGCATTTCATCCATCCATCAGTAATCATCGGATACTTCGGTAGTACAGTACTTCGGAACAAATATCTTATTTGAAATCTTTCGTTTGTCCCTATAAATGCTATTCACTTCATATTATGCACGACTATATCGTATAGATATATTTCGCTTCAACGACGCATATAAATTTTTTTATTCATAAAATAGCTAAGTATGATTAAAATATGTCACACACAATTTCACCCTTTACCATTATGTAAGGGAATTATTTTTTGTAGCCCTGTAAACGAATAATAGCTATTTTTTTCCTCGCATATTCTATAAAAAGCATATTTTCGTGCAATTCGTAAATGAATATAAATTTATTACATTTGACAAGGAGTAATATCTTTAAAATTCATTTGAAAGGAATTTACCCCATAGGCCGTAATGTAATGGGAAACGTTGGACTGTCCTTTTAATTTAACTTATCATGCTAGAAACGTAATTTCAAATAGTGTTCATGCTAGGATAAAAGTCAATAACGTCCAAATATTTCAGGGCAATCGGAGAATATTTATGGGAGTTAGAGCGCGGATAGACGAACAGATGGACAGACAAACCGAAATCATAAACATTTTTCAACTATTTTGGAAAGTCTTAAAAAACGGAACTTTTGTAGGATTTCTCTGTGTTTGTCTTCCTGCCTGTCACATTTTACACCATACCTATAGAACATTAAATAATCAAATTGGCTGTATTTACAAAGGCTTTTGACCCACATATTTATAGATTTTTAACAAAATTTTTAACAAATTCACAAATAAATTTGGGAAAAAAGTAGAGGATATAATTTAATTGTTTCGAAATAATCTTTTCCTTGTATATGGTAGGGTGTATCGTGTAAAAGCTTTCACAAACGCCGAAATTAAAAAATATATATATATTCAATTATAATTAACAGAATTTCAGGGAGATCATCAAAAATTTAAATCAAAAGCATGCTCACCCCACTATTTCATAATCTTCGAAAACTAAAATTATGATACAATTAGGGGTAGCAGAAGGTAATTCTAAACTTGCAGGCAAACTGTTGTGAAGTTCCCATATTTCTTAGAAAATCGTATTTTCCCGTTAGATGAAAATTTTGATTTGGATAGTCATCAATAGAGTTGAGGAGAGCTATCTATTGAGGGTATCTATTATTGCGAAGGTTTAAAGATCATGATTTTCAGAAATAAAAATTGTCTGAAACTAGGCGATATATTAGTCTTTAAAGAAACGACGCGACGTTTTGGATTTGCATATAAAAAAATCATATTGTTTCTTCTTATAGGAGCAGGTAGATTTCGAAGTTAATTGCTCATTTCACTTACAAAGAGTTCAATATGATTAGAGCATAGCTGCCAAATTTACGCATTTTGCTACCACTAAAATTGTACAGAGCTTTTCCATTTGGTTAATCATAAGATTTCGATGATGAAATGAGACAATATTTACTATAAAATTTTTATGGTAGGAAAAAGGCGTTAAAATTGGCAGCTATGTTAGAGATAAATACTGTTTAACATCTGTCATTGGCCGCTTTTGAAAAGTTTTTTATATCATTTTTTGTAAGTGCTAATTTTATCAGAATCATTTACAGGGAAATTCAGTTACAAATGGCAAGCCTGACAGCAATTTTTGAAATATATTCTGCCTTTATGAAATAAATCGACCAATACTATAACGATTATTTCGTTATATATTGGTTATTTTCTTAAATTATTCCTTTACCCCCCGTCTCTGTTCAATTCAAAATTAGTTTTAAGTTGTCCTTCATTCCTTTTCCATTTTTCTTGCTTATTAATTCTCTAACCGAAAATCGGCAGCTGCTTAACTTTATCTGTGAGAAATACACTCACATATTAATCAACCGTTTAAAACTATTTCCAGATGTCTGCTTTTTCCGATCGAAGCAATTCTGCATTACCTTATAAGGAGATCATCTCTGTTTCGCAGTTAAAAGTTATGCTTACGCTTCTTTTTCCTTTCTCGACAAAACCGTAAAAAGAATTTAACATCTGCGCAGTAAAATCTGATGTCCCTTCGGTGTGCCTCTGTGTTTAGACATAACAACACGTGTAACAATTTACATTTTGGCAACCTTTTCCGTTCCCATCCCAGCTAGGAAACCAAATTGAATTCTGATCTTGCTGGCTGCATTTTAACTGTTATTTGGCATATACTATCCATTGTGCATGGGCGAACTTGTGTATGTTGGCGATTTTCTATCATGCCAAAAGTGGCGGTTTGTTGCTATGTACGAGGCCACTTGACTCACTGCTCTCCTCTTGTGAAGTTGCTAATCGCTGTTCGGAGATTTTCTCCGAGTACTGTATGTGTGCCCCCCTAGTAATACATGTCTGAATAAAGAATAACTTCGCAATCATTGTGGGGTTTTTTCGTACATCCGAATCTGGACTACTATACGTAATCACGCTTCTTCTAAGTATTCTAATAAAATAGCAGCTGCTACAAAGCTACACCCTCACAAGAATCTCTATTACAAAAATAACTGGTACCGTTTGACTCTTTCGTTTTTCCCTACATAAATAAAAATATGGAGGGGGGTACAATCAACTGCGACGTTCCGGCGGATGTGATGCTTTTTGTTTCTTCTTTTTCTTCTCTGCATCCCCCGGTAGAAAATGCTATTAGTCTTGCCTGCTAAGTGTCAACCGAAAAAGTACAGAGCTGTTCCCGTCCTGAAATTCCTTTGCTGGACACCCCCTTTTCCTCCCCTGTGTGCTCCATCTCAACTGCTTCGGAGGGTCTCCCCTCGATATTCCATATCCTAAAAGAAATCTGCGGCTGATTGTCACCTGAGCGCTGGGCGCCCCCCTTTTTTTCATCTCCTCGCATCGTCTGTGTGATTGACGTGTTCATCGCAGCCAGATATCATCGAGCGCTGCATGTGCGCATTTTGTGCTTCTATACCAGTGTGTGTTTTGTGTTTTTAGTGAACGTAATCTACAGAAAGTTCATATAGCCTCATAGAAAATTGATGGAAACAAGTCTTCCAGCGTAGTTATGCATCGTAAAGTGATACATCGTGCAAAAAAAAATAGTGATTCATTAATTGTAGTCGGCAAAAGAAAGTAAAAAAAATCCACATATAATATATATGTCTTCAAGTATTTCATCCAGATATGCAAATGAAAAATATATCCACCTAGCAGGTGGCAAAGTTAAATAAATTTTATACAGGTGTGAAAATCCATCAGAAATAATTCATCGTAGGTATCAGTTAACAGTGCACAAAATTAATAAATAAATAAATAAATAACAGAATTCCAACTAAAGCCAAAAAAAAAGATGTGTCACCACCTTCGATAAGTGAAATGATATGCGTCAGTGAAAAAAATAAATAAATAAAAGTGCACATTTTCATATCTTCGAAATACGACAGCTGTGAACGTGAGAGCAGATCTTGCCCCATTTCCCTAAGTTTTTGTGTTATTAAATTAGTAATCATTTAGTTATTTTTTAAAACTAAATCAGTAAGTCAACCTACCCACTTTGTTTATTTCATGTTCTGCTTTCATGTTCAGGACACAACGGTCAACATTTATGTTCTGTATAGAGCATTAATATAATCCTGTTATTGTGTTTTTGCAAAGATTTTTAATTTGCGAAAGCACGGTAACTGTTGTCATTTCTAGTTATTATTTTTGCTGACATTTTATGCAGTTTTTATCAGTTATTTGCATTTATGTGCTATTATTTCATATTTAACGTCCCATACCCCTTCGTTTTTTTTTAATTTGTATTTAGATTCTCTAGTAGGCTTAAATGAGTGTTTAACCAGTTTTGAACTTTTAATTACAAGGTTAAAATAAGAACACTCTTTTTCATCCAAAAAATATAAATAAATCAGAAGGTTTTAAGTTACAAAAAAAAAGGAATTTTTTTTTCCTAGTGTAAAGAAGTTAAAGGATTTTTTTTTGCTTGCTTGCTAACAGTTTTTGCGGTTTTCTATAGAGTTTTCTTTGCTTTATTATCTAAAGTAAGTACTTTGTTAAAGTGAAGGAATATATAGATATATGTTTCAAAGTGTAATTATTTTGTTATTTTATTTATTTTATTTTCTAAATGATTTACCTGTTGTATGTGCTTCCTTGCATTACTGTCATAAAAGGTTTAAATAAGATATCTTTAAAGTGAGGTATATTTTAAAATCTATTTATTTTGCTAGTTTACGTAGTTTACTTGCTAGGAAATTTACTTGTTTTCAATGTGCTTTAGGGTATAAGTCCGGTCTGTGTAACAATTTCTCTAAAACTTGTGAGCGTAAACAAACAAAAAAAAAACTGTAATTATGGCGGCAAAGCAAATTCCGATAAATATCATTCAATTTGATGGAGATCCAGATTTACTTAAATTTTTCTTTGATCAAGTTAGAGTCTCTGCGGAAATTAATAAGTATAACCCACAAACAACAATTGCAATCTTAAAGGGAAAGTTAGTTGGGCCTGCACAAAAATTTCTAGCACAGAACCCCGACCTGCAAAAGATAACAGACCTTGATTTGCTGGAAAAGGAATTTGCGTCATTTTTCGTCCCCCCCTAGTAAATGTGTTGCCTCTGTTGAGTTGTCCAGTTTAGCACTTATGCCTTCTGAGACGATAAAAAATTTAGCTCATAGACTAAATGTTCTTGCGGCGACTGTTTATGCAGATATCAACGACGAAAATGCACGCAACACTATCAAACTCATGAAATTTCTAGAAGCCCTTCCTTCAAATATTAGAATAAAATTACAGGAAGAAGGCATTAATGATTATAAAACAGCAGTTGAAAGAGCGAAAACCCTTCATGAAATTTTAAGGAATGAAAAAAAATTACATTCCTTACCTTCGGTACACAGACCAGAAAATCTCATTGAATCGCAATTAAAAGAAATTTCTGAGAAAATAAATGCATTGTCTTTTGCCCCTCCTGATACTAAAACCGAAACTGAGCAAAAAAATCTGCAGACTAGACCAAAACATTCCGCGGGTGTTTCACGTTTCAAAAAAATTACAAAAATCGGAGCTACACTAGACGTTATTCCCCACACAAGTTTTCACAAAAAAAACCAGTTGTTTGTCAGTTATGTGGACGAAACAATCACGACGCTCTCTCTTGTTTTAAATGGAAAAGAGCAAATACTCAAAGAAAAAACAATTACACAAATTCCACTCCACAATTTCAGGAAAACTGAAACAGAGATACAATTTTTATGCTGATGGTGTTGTGTCTCAATCTAATACTTCTACATCAGCAACTTTTCTTTTTGACCCTGTTTTACCTAAAATTTCAAGTTCGAGACTAGTTAATTCAGTAGGTTCCCAAACTTTTGACTCCATTAAGATAGCAAATAACACCAGTACACAAACAGAAAGTGATAATGTTCAGATAATTTGTAGTGTAAACACTATGTCACCATCCCTTCCTGTTGTTAAAGCCACTATAGCAAACCATGATATTACTTTGTTGGCTGATTCTGGTAGTAGTATATCTTTACTTTCACAAAAATTATTTAATCAACTTAAACCTGTCTTAAAATATAAAAGACTGTCCACTGACGTCAATATTAAAACTGTCAATTCTGATGTCTCATTTTCCGCCTGCATCAGAACATCCATTAAGCTAAAACAAAAAGCGTTTTCACACCACTTTTATATTGTTGACATACCCGAGTCTTCCAGTTTTGAAGGCATTTTAGGTTTTGATTTCATAACTAGATACAATGTCGTCATCGATACTTTTAACAAGTGTCTCCATGTCAACAATAATTTCTCTGTTCCTTTAAAAACCAGTAAAGATTCTTCTGGAGAGAAACAATCAAAATCATGCAATTCTTTGAGTGATGTTGTAATGAATCAAGCGGTTTTCTTAACTCGTAAAATTATATTAGAACCCCAACAACAAATATGGTGCTCTGTTTACACTTCCAATAACATCAACAATAACAGAAATTATCTATTTGAATATTTGGCACAAACAAAAGAATTAATAGGAAATGATGCCATTATTCAAATGAATAAATTATCCAATAAAAGAAAGAAAACTTCACAAATACATCATTTCTTCTCAATAACACTTAAAAACACTTCTGAAAAGACCATTCATCTCCCTAGACACACAAAAATAGGTCAATTATCTGAGATTGAGGAAATTCGCGACTATACTTCTGAAATGTCTGACAAGCAAAATAACTCAGAACAGCACTTTGTAAATTTCATTCAGGCGTCTAATGAAATCTTACAAAAAAGAAAGCAGGATTTATCGGCTAAGGATTTTAATCTTACTCACTTAAAATCTGACGAAGCAAAGAACCTAACTAAATTATTACTTAATTATTATCCTGCCTTTTCCAAATCATTAGACACACTTGGTCATACTGATAAAATTGTACCTGATTTGAAATTCATTAATGATTACCCCATAAAGACTCTCACTTTCCCTCTTCCCCAAGCTGTGCAGAAGGATGTTTTAAATCAAATCAAACAGTTGCTTGATGCCAAAATCATTGAACGTCATTGTTCCGAATGGGCCTGCCCCATGCTCCTTGTTAAAAAGAAACCAGACGGTACAGGTATACAGAGATATAGACTCGCATTAGATCTCAGAATGGTTAATACTATAATTCAAGGTTCGTCCTATCCACTTCCAAAAATTCAAACTATTATTTCAAATCTTTCACAATATCGTTTTTTCTCTTCTCTCGACTTTCATCAGGCATATCATCAGATTGATTTGCCTGCTAAATTTCAAAATCAGCTCACATTCACTACAATGTTCGGTTCTTTTCGGTATAAGAGATTAGTATTCGGATTAAAAACAAGCGCCTCAGTTTTTCAAGCTTTAATGGACTCGTTACTTGATGAATTACAGTTAGAAGGTGTCTATACCTACCAAGATGATCTTATTGTCGGTGCCAATTCATATCAAGAAATGTGTGATAAGTTGGATAAAATTCTTGCAATATTAGTCAAATATAACTTAACGCTGTCCCTTAACAAATGCACTTTTCACAAAACCAGTTTAGATTATCTTGGATTTCACATAGAAAATCAAACTATTTCTCCTGTTCAGTCGAACATTGTAAAAATAACATCTTTTCCAACACCTACAACAAAACGTCAATTAAAAGCACTCATAGGCGTCATTACATTTTACAAATCTCTGGTTCCATCCTTTTCTGAACTTGTGCAGCCTCTCATAAACTTAACTACTCCAAAAGCCAAATTTAAGTGGACAAGCAAACATCAAAAAATTATGGACACCATACAGAAGATATTCTTTAATCCACCCATGGTTAGATTACCTGACTGGAACAAAAAGTTCTATTTAAATACTGATGCGTCAAATATTGCTATTTCTGGTGTCTTACTACAAGAACATGATAAACAACTATTACCTGTTGCATACTTTTCAAAATCTTTAAAAGCATCAGAGAAAAAATATCCTGCACTTAAATTAGAACTCATGGCGATTCATAAATCAGTTACTGCTTTCAAATATTATTTATACAACAGAGAATTTGTAATCCTTTCAGATAGTAAACCATTAGAAAAGTACAACAAAACTACAAACCCGGCTGATATTATCTCTCGTTGGCTCATGGATCTCTCAGAATACACATACAAATTTCAACATATTCCAGGTAAAAAAATGTACTCGCTGACTACTTATCTCGCTGTAACTTTGAAAATAATCAACAGACTTTAGCTACAAATCCTGAACTGATTCATGATACTCAACCCTTACCTATTGTAGAATGTGATACTCCACACTCCAGCTCGACTGATTCTAATATGCATGTTAACTGCCTTATTTCTGGTACACAAACAAATCCTGACCCTTTATTAGAAATTTCGAATGAAACATTTGCTACTGAACAACAAAATGACCATACTTTGTCTGTTGTTTATAAAGAAATCTTAAAGAAAGGATCTTCTCAAAAATTTCCTAACTACTTCATTCATCCTGATTCGAAAGTATTAATGTTAAAGAAGGAAAATATTTTTAATAACACTTTTTCGTATCACATTATTGTTCCGAATTCACTTAAAAGCAAAGTCTTAACAATTTCACATTTATCTCATTTTGGTTTTAATAAAATTTATGAATTCTTGTCAGGTAGATATTTTTGGAAGGGTATGTATGTAGACACTTTAAACTTTGTTGCATCCTGTATCAAATGTCTTCAAACTAAACATCACCAAACTCCACCCGCACCTTTGCAGCCCACATACACTCCCAGGTACCCTGGTCACACTATCAGTACTGATCTCCTTGGACCGTTTACTAATGGAAAATATGTTTTAACTATCACTGATCATTTTTCGAGACATATTGAACTCTTTCCACTTAATGACATATCTGCGAGTAAGGTTGTTAAATGCTTATTCTCTTACATAACCACCTTTGGGAGACCTTCGGTTGTCTTATCAGACTTAGGACCCCAGTACACTTCTCAGGTATATAACATTTTTAATGATACATTAGGCATTAAGGTATTACACAGTTCTGCCTCGAGACCACAATCAAATGCGATTGCAGAGCGAATCAATAAATCAATCAAATATTCAGTCAATATTCTTTTACAAGAAGGTCATTCATTCGAAAATGCTGTATTTATACACAAGTCACTTTATAACGGCTCCAAACATGCAACTACATTGTACTCTCCTAATTTTCTTCATTTTGGACGCGAACTTTCTCTAATTTTTGACACTTTTGATCAGTCGTGCAACCAACCCTTTCTTGATAAACATATTGAAGTACACAAATTACTTGATGATTTGAGTAAGATATATCACAAAGCTTATAACAACATTAAATCTGCTCAAGATAAAAGATATAAATATTACGGTCAGAAAGCTAAATTAAGATCCATTTTCTTAAAAGATATTGTATATCTAAAATCAAATGACAAGTTTAAAACAAAGTACACTGGTCCATATATTGTCACTTGTAAACATTCCCCTGTGTCATTCTCAATTAAAAGGTTGTATACTCCTGATAACACAGCATTTCGGGTACATATTGATAGACTTTTATTAGCACCTCCTCGTTATGGACATTTATTTGATGCATCAAGTCATATAAACAACACTAACTTTAATACGTTTTATCAACCTCACACATACAATCTAAGAAACAGAAGCTAATGTAAAAACACTATTTATTATTTTTTATGTCATGTTTTATGATACCACATATCCAACCAAAGAGCTCATGGTTGTGTGTATGTTGTTTTTGACTGATCTTTAACAATATCATGGCTGGTCCATCACTGTTGCTCTGAAGATCTCTTAGGAACAATATTAGGTATCATTGTTATCCTTTAACACTTAGATATGTCTTCATACTCACTTAAATTTTAGTTACTTTTTATTTTGTTTCTTTTTGCAGTACACTTAAAATTTCTTTGACAATATTCATTAATTCAATATTTTTCCACTAGCTAACCTCCCACTTAACAATCCCTGTACTATAACTCAAACATATTATAGTTAGATAAACAGGTACTGTAGTCTAGAAAAGTAAACAAATGATTCATGTAATTAAATAAAACACAGTTTTCATATATGACTTGTTCATCACCCCACTCGATTGTGACACATTTTTCGTCTCTCTTCACTCTAGGATTGTCTCCCCATATTAGTTGTTAGATGATATACATTTTTTTTTGTTTTTTTTTCTTTTTGAATTCTTCCCTTTGAAGTCTGGTTCCCGTTCAAAATTAATGCCCTAAGGGTTCAAGCTTCATTGTGTTGAGAGACAAAGTTTTGGAATTGGAGTTTCGATTCAAATTTTTGAATTGTGATTCCAATTCACAACAATTCAAGTTTTTTTCATGTAATTCGACGTGGGCTCCTTCAGAAGACCGCTAGTGCCTTCGGGGGAGCATCACAATTCCCTCCTCATCTAAGGCTAGGCCCTAAGCCGATGCCATAATACTTGTGTTGTACACAAGATTCAGGGTGACGCAAATTTTTATGGGCGTGCGTGGAGCACCTCTTTTTTTTTTTGTCATCCTATGCTTCGGCATGAAACAATTTTTTACAAAAACATTTTTATTTTTTAATATACATCATATTACTCTTTTTAATTTTTTGAAAAATATAGTACTATTATGTTATTTTTGTGTATTGCCATTTTATATTCATTTAGTATTAGTTTCATGTTTTGTGTATATGTTTCAAAATTTTTACTTGTGTCATGATAACAATCAAAGCTGCAGTAATATTTTTGTACTGTCTGAGTCGACTCAACTTCTACATATAAAAATACAGTACTAGCTTGGATCCATATACAGAAATAGTAAAAAAAATATAGAAACTTTAGAACTGCTGACTGTTTTTGAATACAAAAGTCTCCATTATCATGACGTCAAATTTCTACAGATACATATAAAAAAAAAAAAAACTTTTGCATTTATGTATGTTTTTATGTTATAATATTGTATGCTAGCCTATGCACATTGGACAGCAAAATTTTTTTTTGTGGTGCACCGGGTGATATATATAACGATTATTTCGTTATATATTGGTTATTTTCTTAAATTATTCCTTTACCCCCCGTCTCTGTTCAATTCAAAATTAGTTTTAAGTTGTCCTTCATTCCTTTTCCATTTTTCTTGCTTATTAATTCTCTAACCGAAAATCGGCAGCTGCTTAACTTTATCTGTGAGAAATACACTCACATATTAATCAACCGTTTAAAACTATTTCCAGATGTCTGCTTTTTCCGATCGAAGCAATTCTGCATTACCTTATAAGGAGATCATCTCTGTTTCGCAGTTAAAAGTTATGCTTACGCTTCTTTTTCCTTTCTCGACAAAACCGTAAAAAGAATTTAACATCTGCGCAGTAAAATCTGATGTCCCTTCGGTGTGCCTCTGTGTTTAGACATAACAACACGTGTAACAATTTATCGTTTGGCAACCTTTTCCTTTCCCATCCCAGCTAGGAAACCAAATTGAATTCTGATCTTGCTGGCTGCATTTTAACTGTTATTTGGCATATACTATCCATTGTGCATGGGCGAACTTGTGTATGTTGGCGATTTTCTATCATGCCAAAAGTGGCGGTTTGTTGCTATGTACGAGGCCACTTGACTCACTGCTCTCCTCTTGTGAAGTTGCTAATCGCTGTTCGGAGATTTTCTCCGAGTACTGTATGTGTGCCCCCCTAGTAATACATGTCTGAATAAAGAATAACTTCGCAATCATTGTGGGGTTTTTTCGTACATCCGAATCTGGACTACTATACGTAATCACGCTTCTTCTAAGTATTCTAATAAAATAGCAGCTGCTACAAAGCTACACCCTCACAAGAATCTCTATTACAAATACCTCACATTATATAGTTTCTAAATAAGATGGATTGCATTTTTCATCCATTTAAGAACAAAAATGAATTTAACAATGAGTCAGAAAATAAGGAATTTGTTATTTGGAAATATCCGTAATTCTTCAATTTAGAATACTTCGGGAAATTCAGTTCAAGATGTTTAATTTGACAGCATTTTTTAAAATATATTCTGATTACGATTTTTTGCAACTATTATTTATATTTAATTTGTTTTTGATATAAGAATCGGTCCTAAGAAAAACTCGTCAGTAAAAAAGGTGTAGATATCATTAAGAAGATGTATAACAAATTTAATTGGATTTGCTGTCTTAAGAATTGATGAAGTTATAGATTTTTTTTCTTCTCCTACCTCCCCCCTTTTTAGACGCCTCATATTTTAGATGTATTATAAACTTTAAACCGATTCTATATCTATTTTAATTAATAAGTTTTCCGTTTTTCTCTAAAACCCTCACTGTTTCCATCCCCTTGGCCCGATATTGCCCATGAACGAGCATGACCAAGATTTTATGCCCCTTTGTTTTTATGTATCAGTTTCGAAGAGATTTGAGCAGAATTATATAAGTTATCGTATCCATAAAAGGGGATATGTATAACTATGGATATGGATATATATATACATATACAGAAAGTTTTTTACTAATGGTAGTCTAGTGGTTTAGGGGGATCATGATCGGTGTAGATCTGCAAAAATTTTAAGAAAATACCAAAGTAGGGAAGACCGCAATAATTAGTTATTTCATAAAAAATATACCTAAAAAATCTTACGGCGTGCTTGTGACGTTGGTTTTTGAAGCCTTGATAACACTTTTATGCATCTGTGTAATGCAATGCTCAGTTTTTCATTCATATATTTTTGTAATATTTTTTCATACTCTCACTTCACAAGTTTGTATAAAATCAGTTTTTTTTTATACATTATAAATTGTAACGTATGACTATTTAAAATTTTTTTATGAAAGTTTAAATACGCAAATCCACAATTGCAACCTTTTAAGAAAAACTGTTCTTTAGTTTTTCTTACGTAATAGCTCGAATTACATGTTTCTACACAGATTAAAAAAAAAATTACATTAGGATTTCTAAATTTTAGAACTTTATAATTCCAAAATTACTTTATATCGACTTTTTTTCTGTTTGATATATTACGGTAAAGTTAATGAAATCCAAATAAAAGACAGAAGTTACTAATTAATATTCTTTTATATATATTTATGAAATATTAAAAATTTCAGACTTTTATACAGCTGTAAAATGAAGATGATTTTTAATCCTTATTGTTTAGCATAAGAAAAGTTTATAATTTTCAGTATACTGGCTATTTCTGTTTCTTTTTTCGTAGAACAATTATGTGATTGGAACATTTCTTTTTTTTGGGGGGGAGGGGATTTTACGCTACGTAGTAAAATACATTACAGTGCGTGTAAAAACTGTAAGGATAGCCAAAATATTATTTTTAAAAATAAATTTCGAAACAAATAAAGCTTTTTTTTCCTTAGAATATGTATCATCATGCTGAAAAGCAAATAAAAAAGTCAACAAAATTCAATTGTGACTATTTTATTACGAAAATAAAGTAATTATAGAACAAAGATATTTTTGCCTGTGTAAAAATTATAGGGACAGCAAAAGAAATTCAATGTAGTAACCGAAGAAACAAATATTTAATATGTTCTGCACCCACCTCCGAGTTTAATGATTAGAAATATTCCTTCATTCCAAGATATTATTAATTTTAGCCACTGTTTGGGATTGTTTTTGGGCTATTCATCTTCAATCACAGATCTGAGTTATGATGCTGTAGAAAAATGCCTTCCATTTTTATAAACTCGTACTGCTGGATCTCCCTGTATTGCGGTAAGGTTTAAACCAGGACTTCATAGCAGCCATTACAAAACTTCAATATTTTTCTATTGGAACTAAAGTTTTGTCTCACAGCTTGTGTGGAAAAGCGTATTACCTCGCTGTTATATCCGTTTTTTTCTGCCAGATATGCTGCAACAAATGAAAGGTGATCAGAAAGTGTTTGTGTATGTGTTTTTGAATTTAATTTTCCTGTAAGATATAGAAGTGACACCACATCTTTGAACAAGCAGCCCCTAACTGTTCCAGCCATACAAATGATGACTTGGGATGACAAACCACTGAGGTTATTTTCTCTGATGAGATAAGTGAAACTTGAATGATCCTGATGGCTGGTAATACCATTGGTGATAATTTGAAAAAAGGAAAAGAGATCTTTTCAAAACATCAATTAATTCAGGGATTCATTGCGACATGGAGTTGCTTTTCGTTCAGTGACACGAAATAACTTGCATATCTTTCCGGAAAATTAAATTCAAAGACATATATACAAACTCTTTCAGACCATCTTTCATTTGTTGCAACACTTCTGGCAGGAAAAAACGGATATAACAGCGAGGTAATGCACCTATCCACACAAGTTGTGAAACAAAACTTTACTTCATAAGAAAAATATTGCAATGGCTTTGCAATGGCTGCTAATAAGTCCTGGTCTATACCTTACCGATAACTTAAGGAGAGATCTAGCAAGACGAGTTTATAAAAATGGAGGCATTTTTCCTCAACATCAGAACACAGATCTATGATTCTAAATGAATAACACAAAAACAATCCCGAACAGTTTCAAACATTAATGAGTCAAGAAATGATAGAATATTTATAATCATTAAACTCAGAGGTGGGAGCATAATGTATCAAATATTTGTTTCTTTGGTTACTATATTGAATTTATTTTGCTGTCCTTATAGTTTTTACACAGGCTAAAATAGTGTTTTTTTGTGTGCAATTACTTTATTTTCATAATAAAATTTTCACAGTTTAATTTTTTTGATATGTCTATCAGCTTTTCAGCGTGCTTAAACATATTATACGGAAAAGTTTTATTTGTTTTGAAATTTATCAAAAAAATTAAGATTTTTTACTGTCCTTATAGTTTTTACACGCACTACAATTTTATGTACATCAAAAGGTGAGAAAAAATTGAAGGAATGATAGTACACGTCCGAGTAAACAAATTTCATGAAATAATGCATGGTGGGAAAAAAAGAACAAAAGTGATAACGTATTTGGAATCTCGGTTCACAAAAACGTTAAACCTTCATTCATGTTACGAGTCATTTGGAGATGAATGACATTAACAGCGTACAAATGAGTTATGGCTAACACTGGTGCAAAATGTTATCTGTATTAATATTTAAAAGCTGCTGATCCGAGCCTGCAACTGCCAGTCACTGTAGAAATCTATCGGTAAATGTTGCTTATCACTGGGTAACATAACCTAGACTGGGTGACGGTAATACAAACAATCATCTTATCAAGTTCGAGGATAAAAATCCAGAATTAGTTAAATCTCGTTTAGCATACTAAAACGCAATCGGTCTGCCACAACTTGGCTGAAAACACCTGAAAAACCGATTTTAGCGATTGACTAGTGGGTTTACAATTGTCTTTTTCCTGCATCCATAGATATGAAAACATAGAGGAGTAGGAGCAGGAAAATACAATGGTAAGCTCATGATTTTATCACTGCAATCTTGTTTCAACGTACTTTCTATGAAGATACAACTCAGCAGATCGATTGCGGTTTAATAAGCGAATCGAGTAATTCTAGAATTTCATTCATCAACTATATGAGGGGAATGTTTCCACTTCGCCCATTGGTCTATAATAGGGCAAAGGCGGCATTTTATCTATGGAACTTCAATTTAAAATAACTCAGAGAATTATTGATTGTACGGCGAACGGTTTCTCGTTTTGTTTTTCATACTTAATCGTCATTTGTGTGTTTTTTTCCTTGTATAATGATATGACATTTGACGTTCTCTAACACTTGTGTGTATCGATTCCGATCAGACATTCTTTGATAAAATTTCTTCTTTATATGTGAACTATGTATTACGTATTTATGAAATATCCTGTATAAAATACATACATCAATTTTTCATTGAATAAATTAATTAAATATTATTGAAAATCCTTCTATAAATCTGTTTGCTAGTTTTAATTTCTACAACTCTAAAAATTTTAAAGCTTAGATTTCTACATACAGGGTTGCCATGCAAAAACTTTCGCAATATATGTACCCACAGTGAACTAACTGCTCAGCCAATTAAAGGTAAATTTCAGATTTAGTTATTTGAAGATATGCGCTCGAAGAATGCATCTCGATTTTCGTGATGAAAATATTCTGAAATTTTCAAATGACAACAACCTTTCTCTCTCTCTCTCTCTCTCTCTCTCGCTCTGCAAATTTATCGGCACACTGGAAAAACATAAAAGTAATTGAACGATACACGAATGACTAACATTGCCGAACCCCACCAGTGGCCGAAAGGTTCTGACTTCCCAACTGGTAGACGGCAGGTGCTGGGTTCGAACCCAATCGCAGACGTCGGCCAAACCGTTCGGAGTTTTTGTGGTTTTCTTCAAACCTTGCGTAAAAACGGATTAGGTTCCCTTAGAAAGACCCCCACGAAGGGCAATCCTTCCCCTGGGCCTATATCCCTAGCGTAGATATCCGGCCGACACAAAATAAACCAAACCAAACCAAACTAACATTGCCGGTGTAATATTATGGAACTCATTTCTAATCAGATCCTATTTATTCCAATATTGAGTACTCTAAAACATATGATCGCGTTTTTATTTTTTATTATGTGTACACAAACACAACTCAAAAACACTTTATTAAACAAAGGTTACAAAATTACTTAAAATGAAGGTCTCCATATGGCCAAACTCCGAAAAATCTGAAAAAAAATAAAGAATGCTCTTCGCACAGGGTTATATACGTTTGTAAAACAAATTTTTGCAGAAAATTCATACAGCGCTCGGAAAAATAATAAAAATTTCGTTATTCCGCGATTTTTCATCGGTTGGCGATGGAATGCAAATATATTTCAAAAGTTTTTACTTTTTTATGTCAAATACACTCTAAAGAAAAAAAATCATGTTGAACTTGTCAGATAAATTTAATTTAAATAACTTTAGTTTTGTCAGGTTTGATTTGTTTTAAGTATAATATTGTTAAATCGTTATTTATATTCAATTTAAATCATTTTTTATAAGAAAATTTGCGACTTAAAACGAAAATCATAATTTAAATTAACTAAAATTATTTCAAGCTCAAAGATCTATTGAGCATTTTCCATTCGATTTTTTGCTATGGAAACATCTTTCTTTTATTTTTGTATGCCTCTGAATGTATAAAAATAATTTTTCTGCTATGAATTTTTTTTAGATATGATAATATTTTTTCTAGTGATAAATTAAAGTAAACACAAATAAGCAGTATACATGTATGTAATACAATACATATATGTATATAACATATCAGTACAAAAAACCCTGAACGGGTTAAAAGCTTGTGACGCAGCACTTTATCTTATATATCTAAGAATTTTAAATTTGGGACTTAAAACTAATGATATCAAAATTTATGTGACGCTATGCTATTAATTAATATATACATATATTAAAATTTAATTCATTAAGGTTTTATCAATTACATCTTTCATAAATTCAAAATATGAATCTTAAAAGATATGATATCAAAATTTAAGTGACGCCTTGACGAGGCTTTAAACAATGTTTTAAAATTCCATTTATTTATTTATTGTCTAAATACATTTTCATATCTAAACAATACTTTTCATTTTCCAATACACTGTTAAATACATCACTTTCACTGAATATATATAATGCACTGAAATGTATTTATTTGAATAAATAGATTTATCTTTTGGACTACGCTATCCAAAATCAAAAATAACATTTGAATACATATTTTTTGCGTCATTGTATCTATTTGCATCTATTTAACTTACTTTGGATACAATGACGCAAAAAATATTTATTCAAACGTTATTTTTGATTTTGGATAGCGTAGCCCAAAAGATAAATCTATTTATTCAAATAAATACATTTCAGTGCATTATATATATTCAGTGAAAGTGATGTATTTAACAGTGTATTGGAAAATGAAAAGTATTGTTTAGATATGAAAATGTATTTAGACAATAAATAAATAAATGGAATTTTAAAACATTGTTTAAAGCCTCGTCAAGGCGTCACTTAAATTTTGATATCATATCTTTTAAGATTCATATTTTGAATTTATGAAAGATGTAATTGATAAAACCTTAATGAATTAAATTTTAATATATGTATATATTAATTAATAGCATAGCGTCACATAAATTTTGATATCATTAGTTTTAAGTCCCAAATTTAAAATTCTTAGATATATAAGATAAAGTGCTGCGTCACAAGCTTTTAACCCGTTCAGGGTTTTTTGTACTGATATCAGTGCTTTTTTTAAGGTTAATAATAAAAAGATAAAAAAAAAATTAAAGACTAATGCAAAGAATTCATATTCGTGATTTCTGATCACCTTTAATTACCCCTCCCCCACCCACTTAAAAAAAGATATTTCATATTTTATTATTAATATATGCTGTGCTACTTGATTTCGTTAAAAACAACTCTGTAGTAAAGTACGTTAGTATAAGATAAGAAAGTAATGTACATTCAGCACTGTATTTCTAAGAAAGGATTTCATAATCTATGCTGTATGTATCATTTCTCATTCTAGTTAACTATGTTTAATCTTTACACATGATGATACATATACTGCAGATGGATTAAAATGATCAGGAATACAATATTCAGAATGTGCTGGAAAGTATTTCATAATCTATGCTGCATGCATGATTCTTGTTAATTATGTTTCAACCTTTATATAGGTTGGTAATATTGCAGATTGATTAAGACTATATCCGTTACAATATTCAGAATATGCTGGAAAGTGTTTCATAATCTATGTTGCACACAGGTTTTTCTTTCTTGTTAATTATGATTTGTTCTTTATATAGAGTGGTAAAATTACTGCAAATGGATTAAAATGATAGGCTTACAATAATGAAAATGTGTTGGAAAGTGTTTCATAATCTATACTGTATGTGTAACTTTTCATTCTTATTGGAAAATGAAAAGTATTGTTTAGATATGAAAATGTATTTAGACAATAAATAAATAAATGGAATTTTAAAATATTGTTTAAAGCCTCGTCAAGGCGTCACTTAAATTTTGATATCATATCTTTTAGGATTCATATTTTGAATTTATGAAAGATGTAATTGATAAAACCTTAATGAATTAAATTTTATTTTATTTTAATAGTTTATTTATGTTTTGCTGTTTGCACAAAACACATATAAACTAACAGGGGGGGGGGAGATTTGGATGGGAAGATTACTGTACAAAGATGAAACTGATAGGTTTAAAGCATTCAGAATAAAATGGAAAGTATATAAACATGTTTAATGGAAAAATTTTTACTCTCGTTAATTATGCTTTGTTTTTTTGCCCAGAATGGTAAAATTATTGTACATGAATGACAATAAGTTTACAATATTCAGAATGAGTCAGAAAATGCATCATAATCGATGCAGTATGCATGACTCTTCGTTCCTGTTAGTTATGTTTTGTGGGGTCATCAAGGCTTCTTGTCAGTTATGTAAGGGGGGGGGGGGAGTTTGTATCGGGTTTAAGATTTTATTAAAATTTCCATGCTCTAGTCTGTACCTATTTACATAATTTTTTTTTCTAAAAATCTTGATTTGGTTAGATAATTGTTTTTTTTTTTCGGGTTTGAATCTTGATTCAGTTTGACTTGAATTGGAATTTTCAGGTTCTTGTCGAGTTGCATTTCAAGTACTAGTTTTCAATTCTGGTCAGTGGATGGGGACGGAAATTATTTTGTCTTTCTTGAACAGATTTTTATTTCCTAATTTTTTTATTTTACTTTTTTTTTGGGGGGGGGGGATTGGATTGAGTTTCAGGTTATTCGGATCGGGTTTGAGATAGACTTCTATTGGAATTTCCATTATCTGGTCAATACATATCGACATAAATTGTTCCTTTTTTTTCTAAAATCTTGATTTGATTAAATTTTTTTTTTTTGGGGGGGGGTGGGGGGTGGGGGGTGGGGATTGAATCTGGTTTCAGATTGACTTCAAATGGAATTTTCAGGTTCTTGTTGAGTTGCATTTCAAGTATATTATTTTGTCGCAGATAAATTGGGTTACAATTGGATTTTTTTTTTTTTTTTTGGGGGGGGGGTAGTGTTTGAACTGGGTTTAGGATAGATTTCAATTGAAATTCTTGTCGGTGTATGTGGACAGAATTTATTTGGTCTTTCTTGGACAGACTTGTGTTTCCATTGTTTTTTCCTTTTCGGGTTTGGATTAGGTTTCATGTTAACTTTCAGACTCTTGTCAATGTGTATCGGCAGAAATAATTTTCTCTTTTTCGGATTAGGTTAAGGTTCGATGGAAATTTTTTTCAGGTTTCAATCAGGTTCAATTCAAATGGAATTTTCAAGTTCTGTTCAGGTTGCGCTTTAATGGAAAATATTTTGTCCTGTATAGATACTGGGCTCCGGTTATATGGAATTTCCTTTTTCAGGTTCAGATTAGGTTTAAGATAGACTAATTGGAATTTCCAGATTTCTGATCACGCATATCTATGGAAATTAAGTTTTCTTTCCCAAATCGAGATATGGTCAGATATTTTTTTTTTTGGGGGGGGGGGGTTGAATCTGGTTTCGGTTTGACTTCAAATGTAATTTTCAGGTTCTTGTTCAGTCGCATTTCAATGTATTTTATTTTGCAGCAGATAGATTGAGTTACTCTTGGAGGGATTTTTTTCTTTCTGGTTTTGGATTGTATAGGATAGATTTCAATAGGAATTTTTCGATTCTGGTCAGTGTATGTCAATGGAAATTATTTTGTCTTTCTTGGACAAATTTATCTTTCCATTAAATTTTTGTTGGTTTAGAATGGGTTTCAGGATAACTTGTAGGTTCTTGTTGGCACACTTGTATAAAACCAAAAACTTTCTGCAAATTAATTTAATATTGGGTGTAATTCGCATTTTTTGCGTAATTCATGGTCATCATTCGTGTTTTTTATGCGATTTATGAATGTAATTTGCATTTTTGAGCAATTTATGGACATAATTCGCAATTTTTATGCGATTAATGAATGTAATTTACATTTTACATGATTTATGGACGTAATTTGCTATTTTTATGCAATTCATAGACATAATTTGCGTTTTTTCAGCTTTCTGTTGATGAAATTTGTGTTTTTTTAATCGATTTATTGACGTTATTTATGTTTTTATAGGATTTATGAATGTAATTTGCTTTTTTTACCAATTCTTGGACGTAATTTGCATTTTTTGTAATTTATGAACGTTATTAGTGTTTTTTTGCATGATTCATGGAAGTGATTTGCATTTTTTGAGTGATTTATGAATGTAATTCACGTTTTTATGCGTTTCATGGATGTAATTTGTGTTTTTTGAGCGATTCATGAATGTAATTTGCGTTTTTTATGCAATTCATGAATGCAAAACACTATTTGCTATTTTTATGCGATTTATAGACGTAATTTGCGTTTCAGCTTTCTGCTGCCAAAATTAGTGTTTTTTGAGCGATTTATGAACATAATTTCCGTTTTACTACACGATTCATAGACATAATTTGTGTTTCTCATACAATTTCTGAACGTAATACTCATTTTTTAAAACAATTCATGGACGTAATTCACGTTTTGACGATTTGTGGACCCAATTCGCGTTTTCTATGCGATTCATGGACATAATTCACGATTTTTATGCGATTAATGAATGTAATTTACATTTTACATGATTCATGGATGTAATTTGCTATATTTATGCAATTCGTAGACATAATTTGCATTTTTTGAGCTTTCTGTCAACGAAATTTGTGTTTTTGATCGATTTATTGATGTTATTTATGTTTTATAGGATTTATGAATGTAATTCGCTTTTTTTACCAATTGTTGGACTTAATTCGCATTTTTTGTAATTTATGAATGTTATTAGTATTTTTTTGCATGATTCATGGAAGTGATTTGCATTTTATGAGTGATTTATGAACGTAATTTGCGTTTCAGCTTTCTGCTGCCAAAATTCGTGTTTATTGAGCGATTTATGAACATAATTCCCGATTTACTACACGATTCATAGACATAATTTGTGTTTTTCATACAATTTCTGAACGTAATTCTCACTTTTTTAAACAATTCATGGACGTAATTCCCGTTTTGAGCAATTTGTGGACCCAATTTACGTTTTTTATGCAATTCGCCTTTTTTTGAGTGATTCATGGACATAATTCGAGATTTTTATGCGATTAATGAATGTAATTTACATTTTACATGATTTATGGACGTAATTTGCTATACTTATGCGATTCATAGACCTAATTTGCATCTTTTGAGCTTTCTATTTGTGTTTTTTGATCGATTTATTGACATTATTTGTGTTTTTATAGGATTTATGAATGTAATTCGCTTTTTTTTACCAATTCTGGGACGGAATTGGCATTTTTTGCAATTTATGAACATTATTCGAGTTTTTTGCACAATTCATGGAAGTGATTCGCATTTTTTGAGTGATTTATGAACGTAATTCACGTTTTTATGCAATTCATGGATGTAATTTGCATTTTTTGGGCGATTCATGAACGTAATTCACATTTTTTATGCAATTCGGTATTTTTATGCATTTTATAGAGGTAATTTCCGTTTCAGATTTCTGCTGCCAAAATTCGTGTTTTTTGAGCAATTTATGAACATAATTCATGTTTTACTACACGATTCATAGACGTAATTTGCGTTTTTTATACAATTTATGAATATAATGCTTGCTTTTTTACAGGATTCATGGACGTAATTCACATTTTAAACAATTTGTGGACGTAATTCCCATTTTTTATGCAATTTTCTTTTTTTTTTTAGCGATTCATGAATGTAGTTCACATTTTTTATGCGATTCATGCATTTAATTCACATTTTTTATGCGATTCATGCATGGAATTTGTATTTTTTATGCGATTCATGGATTTAATTAATGCTTTTATTGTGGTCTTTGGACGAAATTCACGTTTTTCACGTGGTATTTTGTCGAAATGTTGGGTTTTTTTACATGATTCTTTGTTGAGATACTTTTTTTTTTTACGCAATTTGTCGAAATAAATAAATAAAAATTGTTTCTTCATAAAATTTTCTGCACATGGCGTGCGTCTATATTATACAACTCTGCTTGTCAGATTTTTTTTTTTTTTTTTTTTTTTCAGATTGAATTAAGGTTTGCTAACCCATAGACTAATTGGAATTTCCAGATTTCTGACCACGCGTATCTATGGAAATTAAGTTTTCTTTCCCAAATCGAGATATGGTTGGATTTTTTTTTTTTTTTTGGGGGGGGGGGGGGTTAAATCTGGTTTCGGTTTGATTTCAAATGTAATTTTCAGGTTCTTGTTCAGTTGCATTTCAATGTATTTTATTTTGCAGCAGATAGATTGAGTTACTCTTGGAGAGATTTTTTTCTTTCTGGTTTTGGAGTGTATGGGATAGATTTCAATAGGAATTTTTCGATTCTGGTCAATGTATGTCAATGGAAATTATTTTGTCTATCTTGGACAAATTTATCTTTCCATTAAATTTTTGTTGGTTTAGAATGGGTTTCAGGATAACTTGTAGGTTCTTGTTGGCAGACTTGTATAAAACCAAAAACTTTCCGCAAATTAATTTAATGTTGGGTGTAATTCGCATTTTTTGTGCAATTCATGGTCATCATTAGTGTTTTTTATGCGATTTATGAATGTAATTTGCATTTTTGAGCAATTTATGGACATAATTCGCAATTTTTATGCGATTAATGAATGTAATTTACATTTTACATGATTTATGGACGTAATTTGCTATTTTTATGCAATTCATAGACATAATTTATGTTTTTTCAGCTTTCTGTCGACGAAATTTGTGTTTTTTGATCAATTTATTGACGTTATTTGTGTTTTTATAGGATTTATGAATGTAATTCGCTTTTTTCACACAACTCTTGGACGTAACACTTTTACACAACTTTTTGCAATTTATGAATGTTATTCGTGTTTTTTTGCACGATGCATGGAAGTGATTCACATTTTTTGAGTGATTTATGAACATAATTCACATTTTTATGCAATTCATGGATGTAATTTGCATTTTTTGAGCGATTCATGGATGTAATTCGCGTTTTTTATGCAAATCATGAATGCTAAATGCTATTCCCTATTTTTATGCGATTTATAGACGTGATTTGCATTTTAGCTTTCTGCTGCTAAAATTCGTATTTTTTGAGCGATTTATGAACATAATTCCCATTTTACTACACAAATAATAGACGTAATTTGCATTTTTCATACAATTTATGAACATAATTCTCACTTTTTTAGACAATTCATGCATGTAATTCACGTTTTGTGGATATAATTCACATTTTCTATGCAATTCGCTTTTTTTGAGCGATTCATGGACATAATTCGCGATTTTTATGCGATTAATGAATGTAATTTACATTTTACATGATTTATGGATGTAATTTGCTATATTTATGAGATTCGTAGACATAATTAGCATTTTTTGAGCTTTCTGTCGACGAAATTTGCGTTTTTTGATCGATTTATTGACGTTATTTGTGTTTTTATAGGATTTATGAATGTAATTCGCTTTTTTTACCAATTGTTGGACCTAATTTGCATTTTTTGTAATTTATGAATGTTATTAGTATTTTTTTGCACGATTCATGGAATGATTTGCTTTTTTTGAGTGATTTATGAACGTAATTTGCGTTTCCTTTCTGCTGCTAAAATTCGTGTTTTTTGAGCGATTTATGAACATAATTCCCGTTTTACTACACGATTCATAGACATAATTTGTGTTTTTCATACAATTTCTGAACGTAATTCTCACTTTTTTAAACAATTCATGGACGTAATTCACGTTTTGAGCAATTTGTGGACCCAATTCATGTTTTTATGCGATTCGCTTTTTTTTTTTTGAGCGATTAATGGACATATTTCATGATTTTTATGCGATTAATGAATGTAATTTACAATTTACATGATTTATGGACATAATTTGCTATACTTATGCGATTCATAGACATAATTTGCATCTTTTGAGCTTTCTATCGACGAAATTTGCGTTTCTTGATCGATTTATTGACGTTATTTGTGTTTTTATAGGATTTATGAATGTAATTTGCTTTTTTTACCAATTCTTGGACGTAATTCGCATTTTTTGTAATTTATGAACGTTCTTAGTGTTTTTTTGCACGATTCATGGAAGTGTTTAGAATTTTTTGAGTGATTTATGAATGTAATTCACGTTTTTATGCGTTTCATGGACGTAATTTGTGTTTTTTGAGCGATTCATGAATGCAAAACACTCTTCGCTATTTTTATGCGATTTATAGACGTAATTTGGGTTTCAGCTTCCCATTTTACTACACAATTCATAGGCATAATTTGTGTTTTTCATACAATTTCTGAACGTAATTCTCAGTTTTTTAAACAATTCATGGACGTAATTCACGTTTTGAGCGATTTGTGGACCCAATTCGCGTTTTTTATGAGATTCATGGACATAATTTGCGATTTTTATGCGATTAATGAATGTAATTTACATTTTACATGATTTATGGGTGTAATTTGCTATATTTATGCGATTTGTAGACATAATTTTCATTTAAGCTTTCTCTCGACGAAATTTGCGTTTTTTGATCGATTTATTGACGTTATTTGTGTTTTTATAGGATTTATGAATGTAATTCGCTTTTTTTACCAATTGCTGGACCTAATTCGCATTTTTTGTAATTTATGAATGTTATTAGTATTTTTTTGCACGATTCATGGAAGCGAGTTGCATTTTTTGAGTGATTTATGAACGTAATTTGCGTTTCAGCTTTCTGCTGCCAAAATTTGTGTTTTTTGAGCGATTTATGAACATAATTCCCGTTTTACTACACGATTCATAGACATAATTTGTGTTTTTCATACAATTTCTGAACGTAATTCTCACTTTTTTAAACAATTCATGGACGTAATTCACGTTTTGAGCGATTTGTGAACACAATTCATGTTTTTTATGCAATTCGCTTTTTTTGAGCTATTCATGGACATAATTTGCAATTTTTATGCGATTAATGAATGTAATTTACATTTTACATGATTTATGGACGTAATTTGCTATACTTATGCGATTCATAGACATAATTTGCATCTTTTGAGCTTTCTATCGACAAAATTTGTGTTTTTTGATCAATTTATTGACGTTATTTGTGTTTTTATAGGATTTATGAATGTAATTCGCTTTTTTTTACCAATTCTTGGACATAATTCGCATTTTTTGCAATTTCTGAACGTTATTCGTGTTTTTTTGCACACTTCATGGAAGTGATTCACATTTTTTGAGTGATTTATGAATGTAATTCACGTTTTTATGCAATTCATGGATGTAATTTGCATTTTTTATGCAATTCATGAATGCAAGTCGCTATTTTTATGCGTTTTATAGAGGTAATTTCCGTTTCAGATTTCTGCCACCAAAATTCGTGTTTTTTGAGCGATTTATGAACATAATTCATGTTTTACTACATGATTCATAGACGTAATTTGCATTTTTCATACAATTTATGAATATAATTCTCACTTTTTTACATGATTCATGGACGTAATTCACATTTTAAGCAATTTGCGGACATAATTCCCATTTTTTAAGCAATTTGCTTTCTTTTTTTAGCGATTCATGGAATTTGTATTTTTTATGCGATTCATGGATTGAATTAACGTTTTTTTTTTTTTTTTTTTTTTTTTTTTTTTTTTGCGGTCTTTGGACGAAATTCATGTTTTTCTTGTGGTATTTTCTCGAAATGTTGGGGTTTTTTACATGATTCTTTGTTGAGATACACTTTTTTTTAATGCAATTTTTTGTTGAAATAAATAAATAAAAATTGTTTCTTCATAAAATTTTCTGCACATGGTGTGCGTCTATATTATACAACTATGCTTGTCAGTGTGTATTGTCAGATTTTTTTTTTTTTTTTTTTTTTTTTTTTTTTTTTTTTTTTCAGATTAAATTAATGTTCGATAGAATATTTCTTAGGGTTTGGATGAGGTTCAACTCAAATAGAATTTAAACAATTACATTTTAGAAATGACAAAACTAAAAAATGTAATTATTTATCGCCCATTATTAGCTGTTAGTATTTTAAAATATTTATTTGTTAGTGTGTTAGTAACTTTACTGGAAATTAAAAATTTTTAATTTCTTGTATTAAATTTAATCTTAAATATGTTTTCTTCTTAGGTATGTTATGCAATTTATTTAAATAATGGATTCAAAGTTATTTGAGGATTTTGTGTTCATTAGTAGAAACAAAGCCTTTTTTTTTAAATAAAAAAATCGTTAATTATCAAACATTTTTGTAAAAGAATGTTAGAAAGAAATACTTCAATTTCGAGACAATAAATATGAAATTAAAACATCTATAGAAAAAAAAGGGGGTAAATTTATATTTTATGAAACTCATTATTAAAGCATAGAAGTATAAGTTATTTCTTTTTAAACCAATGTTATCATTAATATTTGGTTAAGAATTATTTGCTTACCCAACTTTTAGTGCTTGTAAATTCTAACATTATAAAAATATATTAAGATTTTCCATTTTAGATGTCCAATTTATAAATGCAGTTTATTAATAACGCTATGTTCTAAGCTGTAAAGCTAATGCTTTTATATTTTGATTATTGATTTCTATAACGTAATATTAACTATTACAATACTTTTGTATTTGGTTTGTGATCTGAGAAAAATTTTTTCACGCTTGGATTTAAATCATCAGACTCTTAGGAAGAAAAAAAGAAAATTCTATTTTGAACAGCATCTAATGCTGACTACAATGATGCGCTGTAGTACCTCCGTGGCAACTGCTAAATAACATTTTAAAATATAAACATGGAATTTCGAAATTATTAATGAAATAATAGGATGCATGAAACATGTTAAAGCTACAGTCACTAATGGATAATGAGAGCTTGGTGCATGTCAAATTACTGGATGCAGCAAACTTATGCAATGGTCTCTAAAACACATGAAATTTCTCAAAGCCGCAGTCAATAACAAATGTATGAGCACTATGCCCATATGAAAACAAACAACAAAAATTAACAGATGCAGCAAACTATGCGGTAACATGCAGATTCCCAATATCTGGAAGAAATGAGTGATATCTGAACTAATAAAATCCAGTGACAATATTGTGAAACAAATACATTAAAACAATAACGTTTATACTAGAAAAAAAGGGCCTAAAACTCTCACTCGCTAAAATAAAACTCGTTAAAGCAGTCCAACTACTGCATGTATAGCACTTAGAGCACATGAAAACAAAACAAAAACAAAACACTCAGGCTGCAGCAAAATTGCTGTGCAACAATCCGTAAAATACACAAAATTAATTAAAAATGCAATCACTAATGCATGTTGTACAAGCACTGTGTGTACATGAAGAAAAAAAACAATGAGTGCAACTAATTTGTTTTTAAATCTCTGAAATCTTTATAGCCACAGTCACTAATGCATGTAAGAACAAATTAACTTCATTACTTTCTTTTGAATTATCAAAATACTGCTGTAATTTGTTGATAAATACTAGTTTGTTCACAATTTCCAATAATAAGTGCACTTACTTATTTTAAAAATTGTTTAAAACCTGGATTTACTGGCCATAAAGCTAAGCTAAAAAGGCACAGTTTTAAAATGAAAATTAATAGCGACAAAAATGCATAAGAAAAAGTAATAAATGCATTTTGAATAACATATTCAAGCAATTTTAATCTAAAAATTAACATCCTGGGTTATTAATCACAGAAATTAATAAATGAAATAAAAAAGCACAATTTTTACAACACTTTAAAACTTAGTATTGTTAATTAATTCATATAATTATTGTTAATTAATTCATATAATAAGGACATCTATAAACTTAAAAACAATCTATTTTGAGAATTTTAGAATTCACAAGCACTTGGTTAAACTGTTGGTCAATTATAAATATTGTTTGTTTACCAAAATTTAGCAATAGTTTACACATTCTGTGATAGTTTATGTTGGTTTGAAATCAAATCAACATGCTAACTAATGTATACATCACTTACACTTTTTAAATAATACTTTAATAATGAGTGCCAAAAAATATTTATTTACCTTTCTTTTTCATTATAGATGGTTTAGCTTCACGTTCGTCTCCTGAAATTGAATATTTTATGCCAACATACAGCACGAATCAATTTGTTTTGATTCGTGTACTTGGATTCACCATAATATTTTATCCAAAAAAGGGGGGCCTTTCAGTTTCTCCAAATAACACAATACCTATATTACCATAATAACCATTATTTCTCAAATTACACAACATACATGCTAAAAACAACAAGTGCCAAGTACAAAGCTTACCGCCAGCGAATTCGATTACGATTCAAAACAAAACTATCTAAACGGCGTATGAATACATGGAATTCTAAAGCAAATTTATTAAAAATAATTTTTGTTTGTAAACTTTAAAAGAAAATCATAAGTGGAAAGTATATTGAATATGTATAATTAAAAAATATTTTCCTATTTTAAAAAAGGATTCAAAATATTTTTTCCACAAAATGCAAAAATATCCAATGTAAGAAACGTAATATTTTCTTCTTACGAAAAATAAAGGCAAAATAAATAGAAATTTGATTTAGTATATATTTATTGAATGTTTTAAAGCGCATGATAAGATGTTTTTGTAGTTTCAAAAACATTTATTGCTTCGATGCGGGTGTTTTAACTGTGACCATTACTACATTTACCTTTTTGCAGTGTCTCCGTCTGCTAACCCATAGAATAACATGTAATCCGCGAGCTAATATAGTCCAATTTTCCAAGATCAATATATAACAAACAAGAGTTTTCCTAGAAACAAGGCAAGTCTTATTCCCTCTATCTTAAAGAGATTCATATTATATATAAGTTTTAATAAAATCTCCCAGCCCTTTTTCTAGATCTCATTATCAGGAACAAACACCATCGTTTTCAGTTTAAAAATGGTTATCGAGATCTAAAAATATACGGCACGTAGAAATGTAAAAATTATAGGATAGGATTAGACTGGGAATATAAGACTATATTAAAAAAATTGGACCATTCTGACCAATATTTGCTGAGTTATTAGAAGGCGGCTTTTCCGATTTCCTTTGAAGTTGAGTTAGCTGTATATATGAAGTTCCGCATCTACCCTTATGACGATGGTAGGTTTAAAGCTGCGTCACTTGAAGGCTGCCGCCTTCTATGATTAAATTCTCTCATTGTTTATGTTTAAAATCATCCAATACCGCCAACATGCATTCTAAAAATCCAAGTTTTCATTTATATTAAAATTGTTTGCTATAGGCGAGGAAAAGTACTGCTCGCCAAATCGCGTGAATCTTTAATCTTTTCACGCCAAATATTCGAAAGTATTTTAATTTTTTACACAATTTCTACTGTAATTCCACCGGTAAATTTGACTGACCCTTTATTACATACATAAGTAGTTTAATTAGTATTTTTTTTTTCAAAAAAATCTGAGTATGCCCAGTATGGAGACCTTCCTTGTCAGTTCATTAGTCAAAAGAAATGGCTATTGAAAAACATATCATTGATCATTTGTAATAGTCTTTTTTTAAGTGTTTTACGCGGCTATTTACATCGTACGTGCATTATTACAACGCCATTGATGGTTGCCCCTCCAGTGGCAGAGATTCTGTGAGACGAGGGTGTTTGGTTCGAACCCAACCACGTACGTCGGCCTAACCGTTCGGAGTTTTCCTGGTTTTCTTCGAATTTTATGAAATCTTGTGCAAATACGAGTTAGAATCCCTTAGAAAGACACCCACGAAGGGTATTCCCACGGCCTATATCCCTCGTGCAGATAATCGGCCGTTATAAATAACGCAGCATGCAAATTTTTCAATGCGCTGATGAATTTGCGCATAAAAAATGGGTGTTGCCAATCATAACTTTCAAAATTTTATTACTGCAACCGGAATCGTAAAAACCATGACCGTGAGCGTTCTAGTGTTTTAAACCATCACGATTTCTAGCGCTTATCTTCATACAAGTATATAAAAAACTAGCGGCCTTCGCCCGCTACGCTGGTCGGTTTATCTAAAGAAATCTTGAAGAAGTAGTTAGATAAGGTTCAGACATACATTAAAAAAAAAAGCAAGTCGATCATTCAAAAAACGTTGGGAAATATCAAATATTTACTGTAATTTTTTAAGAAAAACAAAGTTTCGAAAAAAAAAATTAAATCGAAAAAAAAATTACACTGACATATTAATGCAAGGAAATTTTCCCAGAGAGAAAATTCGCCTTGAATACAATATTTCAAATTCTTTTAATTGCTTATAGGCGTTAATGCCAACATAGTGAAAAAAAATTCCATGCTGGGAATCGAACCCGGGCCATCAGTATGGCGCACTGACGTTCTACCGACTAAACCACATGGAACGACAGCCAGCTTGAAACTTTCTCATACTTAAGTAGACTGGCGAAAACATAACGATAGCGCGTTTTAAAATCGCACAGTGACATCTATTGGATTTTATATGTACTAAAAAACGTTATGTACTAAAAAACGTGAGCAGCGCACCTAATAGTTTCTTTTGTTTCTTTTTGTTACTTTTTTGTCTGTTGTCCGATTTTGATGAAACAAAGCCTATACACTGCCCGGGAGTGTGCATTCTTCATTAGTGAAAACCGCATAAAAATCCATTCAGTAGTTACGAAGATAACCTCGAACAAACAGACAGACAGACAGACAGACAGACAGACAGACAAAAAATTCAAAAAAATTTTTTTGTGTTTCATTGGTTTTCTTTTATCGCCCTGACTCCATTTTTGTCAATTATCTTCAATGTACAGACACACCGGGTCCTACTGTTTTATTATATGTATAGATTTATTTTCGATGAGTTGAGCAGTTAGGCCAATAAGGATTCATGTATCGGGGAAGTTTTTTTATGACTACCCTGTAACTTTCGATTATAAATATAGATAAATAATCAGAATAGTCCTGAATCATAGAATATTCACGGATATATTTACAAAATATTAATCTATTTTGTCAAAGATTAATATGCATCATTTTATATTGTTAGAATATACATTAAATCAAATGACAAATTAGGTAATTTCCGATCTTTTTATATTTTTATAAAGCGACGATTTAGAAGAAACTGTCTTTATAACTGTACATATTTCTAATGAAATGCAACGTTTATGTATTTTTCTTTTATTATTTACAAAAACATATTGAGCATTTTTGTTACGAATCCCAAAGTAATATGTTTCAAAAACAAGTTTGTTTTTCCTTAGAGGACATTTTTGTTTGCAATACGAGTATTTGTAAATAATACAAAGAAAGAAATAGAATTGTTCAACGGTGGTTCCCTACAAAACATAAGCAAATGTGTCCTATAAAGGAAATTAAACTTTTACCTGAACAGTTTATTTCATATTTGGAGTTCGTTTGCATGATTTTGCTTTGAAATAAACAGTAAAACAATAAATCATTTTAGTGATTAGCATTTATTAGCTTTTAAGCAAATTTTCGATAAAAATAAACATAAGCGAAGAATTCCTTGTGTTTTATATTTGCATTATTTACAGTTATTAAAAAAATGTATTTATTTTCCTTATAGAAATTGTAATCATAGTTTTTGTTTACATTTTCGAACAATTTTTTAACTTTATAATTAGGATGTTAAGTTAAAAAAGTTTGACGATAGAAATGCTCCGTTTATTGTACATATAACTTGAAAATAATTAAAATTTAATTATGTTTTCAAAACTCGTTTAAAATTATGCAAGTAGGTAGAGGTACGAGCTGAAAAACATAAATAAATAAATTTTTGAAACATTCTCCATTTGCAAATTCATGAAAACGATGACATGACTTTGTCTCATAATAAAATTGATCGACATTCGTGAATATCTTATCAGGAATTTTTTCAATATGATTTATAAATAAGGTACCCTGGGGTAATAACGCCACGTTAAGGTTCTATCAATTTTTACGGCTCAGTTTTAGTTTGTATTTTCCAAACAAATATATGATTTGATACAGCAACTCATTGACTATCTATATAAAAAAATATTTAACAGATATGTATTCATAAAATGTAATGGCGTGATTTCTTGACCAATGCTATTTGACGTTATTACCCACCTGTATGGGTAATAACGCCATGCAAACAAAACTATGAAATAAGATTGAAAAATTGCATGTAGATTGCCCAATTCTAAAAATACAAACTTTACAAACTTAGAAATTGACAAATTTCATTCTAAGCTATTGAAAATGTTCAATTTTTGTGAAAGTGTAAGAAATATAAAGGTGTGGTGTGTGTGTGGGGGGGGGGGATGAGGCAAAAGAATATCAGACCGTGAGCTTCTTTTTGCTTAAAAAGGACCGCTTAAATAGAATTATTAGAACCATTCCGCAGTTTTAACTGCGTTTATTTGAATCAGTATTTAGGATGTATCTCGGCCAGTGTAGGGAATCAACCGGGGTATTAATGTCAAGGATTGGCGTTATTACCCCGTTATAGTTATTGCGCTGTACATTTTAAATTACAAACTATCTCGAGAAGATATCCAAAATCTTCAACATCATTTTGAAAGTCCATGAAATGTACTACAAATTTATGTAATTAACAAAGTATTTCCGGATTAAATTATCTCGCAAATTTTAGATCAAGCGTTAATTTTAGTTGCTTGTAAAAACAATAAGATCTAAAAATGAAACAAATTAATTTGAAGCTGTTTTTTTCGATTTATATGACTCAAAACCCTTCTGCGCAGAAAACATGGGTGTCATTTACCAGACTATTTCATAATTATGCAAAGTATTAGCACTTGGCGTTATTACCTCGCCTGGCGTTATTACAGTAGACCACCTTAACTTGTTCTAGTTCCGCTAATCTTTTATGTTTTGCAGGTACGTTTTGTTTTTTAACTGTCTCCACAAATAAAAAAAGCTTATTAGACTATTAATATATTCATTTGTATTTTCTACAATATAACATCACCTATTGACCAAATTTTAAACTAAGGTCGAAAGCATTTGGGTAAAAAATATATTACTTTACTCATAAAAGGGCAACTATTGGCATATTCCTAACATTAACACTTTAAAAAAATATTCCTTTTTTAATAGAATCGATATATATTTGCAGAAAAGGTAACTTCCGCATGTTTTTTTCAATGAACATATAATTTGTATGAGTAATGATATAATGAATCCCAATCTAAGTAGTAATATTAAAAAGAAGAAATTTAGCCCTTAAAATTTTTATTTTGATGTTTTTCATGTTTTTGCGTTAACATAATTTTAAAGTATTCGAAAATCCTGAAATATTAAAATCGTAGTCCAGTTTATTAAAAGAAAAAGAAAAAACATACATTGTAGTAGATAACTTTTCTATAATTATAATTTCTAATTTCTATGGTTAAATTTTTTCGTAATTAGTTTTACTCAAAATAATATTGTTTTAGAAACATAGTTAAAAGATCAATTTCTGAAAATCTTTTATTCTCATCTATTTCTATTTATAGTTCATCTCAATCAAGTAAATTCTCCAGATTTATAAGTTACAATGTCCTTAACACCAGAACCGCCATTAGGGGTTAAAATGACCCCTGCTAAATTGATAATAGTCCATTCGAACCAGAATTTTCTTTATAAGATATGTTAAACGCTTTCAACACAAAAATAGACTAATTAAATGAGTTAAATAGTTTAGAATTAAAATTCTGGTGAGAAAATATTTTTGTAAAGTTTGAGTAAAATACTCGGCGGTTCTAGAGTTAATCTTAATAGTAGTTCTTTTGTTTCTTGAGCTATCTTCTTTTATTCCTTTCTTGTGCTTGGGTCAATCCATTTCAAATGATCCAGCATTGGTCTCTCTACTTTTTTTTAAAATCTGAAATCTTTCGTACAACAACTCTAACATGATGGAAGTTCAAAATGACCGTTATTTTAGTTTTACTATTTTTTGTTTGTGCATAGCGGCCATCTTTGTTTCATCATGTGCAGCAATTTTCTCAGATACTAGGATACACAAAATTGTAAATATCTCGTCTTTTATTTTGCCAATTGAAATGGAATTTGCAGCATTTTGTTCAGAATAAAACAGGCTAAATATACAGTGGCAGAAAAATTTTGAAAAATAAATTTTTACAGGTGAAATTTTAGCACAAAATTTAAGATTTTTTCCAAAGTCTATCCGTTTGCAAGAGGAAATTTTTCATGCAAGGAAAACTGTCAACCTTACACAATTTTTTCTACAAATAGGTCAAATGTGCGTGTACGCATACGCCAAATCTCAGATCTGGGAGTTCATTCTCTTTCCGAAAAAAATTCCGAAATTCGTCAAATATTTCAAAAATCGCACTTTTTAGGCTTTAACATTTCTGGTGGGGCACGAGATAAAAATCTGTAATTCTGGCCTTTGATAGTATTTTGTAGTACTAATATGTACAAAAAATTTCAAGAAGGAGATTTGACTACAAGCTGAGATATGACAAGGACAATATGTGAAAACAATACTGCCAAACTATGTAACCTACTATGTAATTGTTCATACCTCCAAAATTTTAAATTAATTATTTATGGTACAAAGTTAAATGTTAATTACAAATATCTTCTTCATATGCTTCTGTGTGATTTAAACAATTCAGAATGTATGCTAAGCCAATACACTATTTTTCCAGATGAACAAATCTACTAGAAATGATATTGCAACAATTGTTTACACGGAACACATTTCAGGAAAAGTAAATTACAGACAATGGGTGACAACTGATCGAGTTGACATGGTTTCAATTATTAGACCTAGAGAATTTCATTCAAGTTAACAAGGGATGACAAGACTTTGGTGGCTTCAAATAAAATTTTGAGAAAGAACAGCCTAATGAACTGACAACAGTAACTGGTCGAACTCATAACATCTCTCGTAAATATTGTGAAGCTCTTTGTTGAGCATATATAGTATCTTTGTAAATTAAATGTTTATTATTTATCTGTTTTCAACAAACGATATTTTCTGTGTAAATATTGTAATAAAAGAGACTAATCTCATTTCTCCTAATGTACTCGTAATAGCTTTTCTTAACATTTTTAATCACCGTATCTGAGTTTATAGTCAAATCTCCTTCCTGAAATTTTTTGTGCATAACACTACTACACAATACTATCAAAGGCCAGAATTTCAGATTTTTATCACGTGCTCCACCAGAGATATCAAAGCCTAAAAAGTGCAATTTTTGAAATTTTCGACGAATTTCGGAATTTTTTTCGCAAAGAGAAATCATCTCCCAGATCTGGGACTTGGTGTATGAGTACACGCACTTTTGACCTATTTGTAGAAAAAATTGTGTAACGTTGACAGTCTTGTTGAACAATTACATAGTAGGTTACAATAGTTTGGCAGTATTGTTTTCACATATTGTCTCTGTCATATCTCAGCTTGCAGTCAAATCTCTTTCTTGAAATTTGTTGTACATAACACTACTACACAATACTATCAAAGACTAGAATTTCATATCTCGTGCGTTACCAGAGATATCAAAGCCTAAAAAGTACGATTTTTGAAATTTTTGACGAATTTCGGAATTTTTTTCGCAAAGAGAAATCAACTCCTAGATCTGGGACTTGGTGTGTAAGTACATGCACTATTCACCTATATGTAGAAAAAATTGTGTAAGGTTGATAGTTTTCCTTACATGAAAAATTTCCTCTTGCAAACGGGTAGATTTTGGAAAAATCTTAAATTTTGTTCTAAAATCTCACCTGTAAAAATTTATTTTTCAAAATTATTCTACAACCGTATATTTAGCCTATTTTATTCTGAACAAAATGCTGCAAACCCCATTTCAATTGTGAAAATAAAAGACGAGATATTTACAATTTTGTGTATCCTAGTATCTGAGAAAATCGCTGAACACGATGAAACAAAGATGGCCGCCATGCACAAACAAAAAATAGTAAAATTAAAATAACGGTCATTCTGAACTTACGTCATGTTAGGGTTGTTGCACAAAAAATTTCAAATTTTTTAAAAATGGTCGAGCGACCATTTTTATATTTTCTGGACCACTTGAAATGGATTGACCCACTTAGAACTTTACATAACAAGCCACTTCCAATTTGGCAGTTTTTGCGAAGAAAAACGTAAATAACTACACTTTAAATAAATGCACGAAGAAACTAATAAATGTTTTGGAAAGCTATTTGAAAATTCTTTTAAAAATAAATATCGAAAACATATTGTGATACTTTTCACAAACGATTTTTTAAACACAAGATCGCAGAAGAAATTTATTCGTACCAAACGATTGAAAATGAACTTTAATTTTAAATGATGCATATAAAATTTGCTTAAAGGACCAAATACATATTAAAACGAACCCTAACTCTGTTTTTGTTTCAATAGCAGTACACTGAAAAAATTAAGAACTGAAAAATGAGTAAATCGATTATTCATATCGAATTAAGTATGTTTGGATAAAAAAAGGCACTCCAGGAGTGCCGACAGAAGTGAAAACTTGAACAATTATGTGTGTATTTTTTTAGTCGTCTGGACATATTTTATTGTGCAGAAAATACTTTTAAATGAAGTGTTTTTTATTCATTATTATAAACTACTGCTACAAAAATTACATTACAATTTTCATTTAATGCGCTATTGTACATGAAAAATAATGCATATTATTTTACATACAAAAATTGCAATCTATTGCTTAAAACATAAATTTACAAATACATGAAATATGAAATATCGTCATTTGGTATTCTTTGAAATAAATACCCATAAAACTTATGAATTTTCATCCCCATTTCAACAATTCTCCCATCATCATCATCATCATTATTATCATTATATTCTAGATTTGATATTATAGGTTTATGGTAACTAAAATGTATAGCAAACAATTTTGATTCAATTCTATTTAAATATCTTGTAATGACTGCATCAATTGTAATTTTTTATCTCTCTGTGCTAAGATTGCGATGGTTGGTCATTGTTAAATCAAATTTTCTATTTAAAAATTCAATTAATTGTAGATTTTCATCATCCACAAAGTTGATGTTGAAATCCCTACTCAAAATCATCGGCAAATCATCAAATCTCTTTCCAATTCCATCTTGAAGTAATGCAGAAGCCTCTTTAGAACAAATAAATAAATTTTCATACAAAAATTCTCATTTGCACTTAAAGACTTATCCGGTAAAATATAAATGGCAACCAATACAATTAGTTTTTCATTTTCAGAGTGGCAACAACAAACACATATATCACTGATATCAAAAACATTACTACTAAACATACTGGTGTACCTCACATGCACATTCATATGAATTGTGGAAATATATGCCCATTACATCAAACAACCTTTTATAAATAGCTACTCCTGCTGCTGGACGACCGTATCTTCTGAAACTTGCAACAAATTGAATAATAATCAAACAATATAAGTTGTTAAACTTTAAATACAATTTTTTAAAAAATGGTTGGAAAGTGCAGCATAATCGATGCACAATATCATGATTTTTCTTTCTTAACTTTTTTATTCCATCTGGTAACAGTATATTTAGTTAAACTTTAAATACAATTAAACTTTTTAAAAATGGTTTTGAAATGTACCATAATTGATGTGCAATGTCATGTTTTTTCTTTCTTAACTTTTTATTCCATTTGGTATCAATTTATGTTGTTACTATTTAAATACAATCAAAAATTTTTTTAAAAAAAGAGAGAAAAAGGGTTGGAAAGTGCAATGTAATCAATGCGCGATGTCATACATTTTCTTTCTTAACATTTTATTCCCTCTGGTAACAGTATAAGTTGTTAAGGTTTAAATACAATTACAATTTTTAAAATTGGTTGGAAAGTACTGCATAATCAATGTACAATATCATGTCTTTTCTTTCTTATCATTTTATTCCTTTTGATAACAATAAAAATTGTTAAACTTTAAAAACAATTGAAAATATATATATATAAAAAAAAAGGTTTAAAAGTGCAGCATAATCGATGTGCAATGTCATGTTTTTCTTTCTTAACTTTTTATACCATTTGGTATCAATTTATGTTGTTACTATTTAAATACAATCAAAAATTAAAAAAACTGAAAAAGTGGTTGGAAAGTGCAGCATAATTGATGCACAATGTCATATTTTTTCTTTCTTAACATTTTATTCCTTCTGGTAACAGTATATGTTGTTAAACTTTAAATACAATTATAATTTTAAAAATTGGTTGAAAAGTGTAGTATAATCGATGAGCAATGTCATGTCCTTTCTTTCTTAACTTTTTATTCAATTTGATAACAATGTAAGTTGTTAAACTTTAAATACAATTGAAAATTTAAGGAATTGAAAAAAATTGTTGGAAAGTGCAGCATAATTGTTGTGCAATGTCATGTTTTTTCTTTCTTAATTTTTTATTCCATTTGGTATCAATTTATGTTGTTATTATTTAAATACAATAAAAAAAAATGAAAAAAAGTGGTTGGAAACTGCAGCATAATCAATGCACAATGTCATACTTTTTCTTTCATAACGTTTTATTCCAACTATTAACAGTATAAGTTGTTAAACTTAAATACAATTATAACTTAAAAAAACATACACGGACATTCGCGCAAGCGCCCTGTGCCGCCTAAACGGAGCAGCACACTCAGGCACGGTAGAAAGAGTGGGAGATACTAGTTCCTCTCCCTTCCCCTCGATCTTACGCTTTTTCGATCAGCATGACGTGACCCTGACGCGAGTTTGGAAGTTTTTACCCATACAAAAAGTGCTCAGCGCCGCTAAAGAAGTTTTCACTTCAAAAAACTGAACACATTGCTTTCTCAATTTTGAAACATCATGTGTTATTAAATCCAAACAAACGATAATATTGTAACTTGTATTGGTTTATTTCATTCAGGGTGGCATAAAAGATTCTTGTTAATATAAATATTAAATTATGTACTGTTTATTAAAGTAGCTTAAAAATGCTAGCAAATGCTCTTGTCATAGAAATATTCGATTTGAGTGTCTTGCTAAAAATTTTGCTTTTTTCTTAATAAAAAATCTATTAAGCATTTATTGTTAATAATTTTGAGCAAGAAATAAATGCCAATATATATTCACTTTAATTTGTGAGGTCAGGGGCCAGTATATAGGGATTCATATTTGAACGCAATCACGGAATCAAAATATAAGTACATGTATTGCTCAGTTTTGAGTACATTTGGATCGGGGCTACATTTTGAATATGTGAAGTACTTAAAAATGAGTATATTTTACTCAATTTTGAGAATCAATTTTTTTAGTATACCCCTTTTTAACAGCATTAATTAGCTCTATACTCTTCCATTAGCCTAAGAACAAATTTTAATTATATTTTCTTTCTAATTTTCTCAGAAATTAGTTATTTTAAAACGAGCATATTTTAGGAGCTGTATCAAAATTGAAATCCGGTATTTTATTGTTGAGAAAAAAGAGATCCTTCTTGATCAATTCATCTCCGGCGCCACTCAAGCAATGCTTGAAGACTGCTATATTACAGGGTAACATAATAAGTTCTAAAATATCTAGTCATTTCTATCGTAGCCCGCCCCTTAAAACCATCCTCTTGCCGTCTCGTAAGCATGTTTTGAAAACTTTTTGGATATAAAATCTGAAATTTTGGAATTTGTTAAAGGATGACTCAAAATCCATTAAAAAATTGAAGCTTGCTCTTGATAACTTCGAGTATTAATTTGTGCTAGAGAAAATGTCTTTATTGAACAATTTAAAAGATCATCTACACTGTAAAAAAAAAAAATTCAAAAGGTTACTAAAAATTTTTTAGTAAATTTGTATTCCACAGAATTTTTTAGTAACCATTACAAACTTTTTTTTTGCAAGTGAAACAAGCATTTCTTTCGTAAGCTGAACAAAAGAATTTTTTGTATAACTAACTTAAAAATTTTTAGTATGAGTCACCAAGCAAATTTTAGTAATAGCTCCAAAATTATTTTTAATAACCATTACCTGCGCCCGTAGGGCAGGAGGTTCCTTCGAGTTTCATCCAGACTCCTGAAGCGGAAGATTGTCTGCAAAACTGCAATAGATGGCAGCACCAAACATTGCTAACTGCTCCGACAGGATTTTCATAATCCCTTTACTAACGAGTACTTACACTACATACAATCGGGGCGTATTTGGTGGCGGCCAGTATTGAACCCGGGACCTTTTAGTCTGGAGTCCGTTACTATAACCACTACGCTATCAAAGCCACACCAAGTGAGTTTTAGTAATCGTTATTAAAAATATAAAACTATTACTCTCTTCGTTGCTAACTTTTTTCTAGTAATTCTTACAGATTTTTTGTAACCGACAAAGATTACTAAAATTTTTTTAGTAATTACAAGGATCACTAACGTTTTTTTAGTAGATCGACCCTTTTTTTACAGTGTAGAAATTTCTCGCGTAAATATATATATATTTTAATTTAAAATGCAGTATGATTTTATATATGGCGTAGTTATCACCAAAGTTTTCTTTCTCTTTTTTTAATATTCACTTAAAAAAATTTTTTTTATTGGAAAGAAAATATTATTTGTGCTGTCTTAGAATCAATATTATTAGATGAGAAGATTATCTGAAAGTATGAAAAAAATGTTTCGCGCAAATATAATTTTAATTTTAAACTGTTTTGATTGTTATTGTTTGGTCATTTCAAACATGACAAAATTTTTCCTATCCACTACTTTTGACGCATGTTAAAGATTTTATTATTTTAAAGTTTTATGTCTCTTTGTAGTGTTCACGTGAAAATAATTTTGTTGCTAAAAAGAAAATGCTTTTATTTGCGCTGCTTTAGGATTGGCAACAAATACTAAAAGATCATCTAGAAATATGAAATGACTCGTGTAAACATTTTTTTTAAAGTTTAAACTGTTGTCTTGTTTTATATCTGGCGTAATTTTTACCAAAGTTTTTTTTGTGTGTTTAATATGCACGTGAAAATAAGCTTGCCATTGGAAAATAAACATTATTCGGTATGTCTTAGTATAAAAAAAATATAATTGAAATGATTATCTCAAAATATGAAATAAATGTATTGTACAGATATATCTTTAAATTAAAATAGTTTAGTATTACTAATATATCAGCATTTTAAATATGACGTAATTTCTGCATTTATGACTTTTAAGACTTAATAATGAATTTATTACGAAATTTTTAAAATTTTCTTTCCCTTTTAAAGTTTATGTGTAAATGTAATTTTTATGACACAATTTTCTATATTTTGTAGAGTTTAAACCATAATCATGTAATTCTAATTTGAAAGACTTTTTTTTTTCGTTTACAATTCTCATGTGCCAATAAATTTTTAATTTGAATGAAATATTATTCTTTGCGCTGTATTTTAATTTAGCAACAATTTAAAATATTCCATTTTTTAAAATATGTAAATTTAAATCCCGAAAATATGCTCTTCAAATTTGAATTTAAAATGGAAATAGATCCTCGAAAAATTAGTCAAATAACAATAAAAAAAAGGTAGTTTGCTCACCAGAAATTTGTAATGTATAAAATGATCTAAAAATGATTAAATTCTTATGTATAATTATTTGCACCTATAAATGTTTTTAAATAAGACATTTTGACAAACTTTAACATTAAATACCTCTTAAAATAATTATTTGACATAAAAACTGCCTACATCAACGTGTTTTCAAACATTTCTCTATAATACCACACATTCTCATATTTATGAAGCTCGCTTTTTAACGAAGAAAGACCTCCGATCACAAAAAATCCATTGTCGGCAATGATAATAACGTTAGTTACTATTTTTTGGAATAGAGACATACAACTATTAATACCATAATACCAATGTAGTTTATATGAACTCCTATGTGATAAATAGTCATGTTCCTTTTCCTAAAGAAATAATTACTAAAAATGTTGATATAATGTTTTCCCCCACATAGCATAATTTATAGATAAATACGATTTTATGCTAACAATTTTTCTTTTTTTATAATTATTATTTAACGGATTGCATTTTTTTAAAAACTGTATTTTTATAATGTTATTTATCCGTTACAATTGGAGACATAATTAATAGAATATCCATATATAAAAACTTCAATTGATTAAATTTGTACTGCTAAGTATCCCAGAAAATCATAGATTAACGTAAAAAAAAGTTTTTTTGAATACAATTAAAGGGATTAATGAGCCAAAAGAATGATTATTTTGTTTTATACATCTTTAAAAATATTCTGTTTAAAAACTAAAGCTTGTGGAATAGACGTGCTTAACAAATAATTGAAAGAAGAAATCATAATGGAAGTCAGATCTGTTCTCTAGTTTCTATACACGTATCTGAAATGTATACAATTATCTCTCGCTTCTTTTATACGACTTTTTAAGTCTTTATGTTAGGTTTTCTTCAAGGATGAACAAAATCTGCAAACGTAAGCCTGGTTCGAAAATTATTCTTTTTTTATATCAATATTTTCTACAAAAATTTGTCAATGTCGAGTTCTATAACCATTATTTACAACACAAATAAGCTTCGTGGTAGGTTACTTCAGTTTCATACGTTATGCCTGCATATCACGAAAATATATCATAGATTTCTGAGAACTAAAAACAACTATTTTTATACTTGAAGGTATTAGACTTGATATTCACAATCTGACATACAGAGAGCGATATCATTTGCATACAAGAAATTAGAAAAGACAAGCTATCAACCGTGTGTTATTGAGATTTTTTTTCTTGAATGTCCCGCTTCTGAGGAAATACTTGGCACTGCGTATAAAAACAAGTACATATGACCACGGCTTTATACTTACAGCCAAAACCGTAAAGTAATTTCTTCCAAAGTTTTTTCGCATACACAGGGTTAGCGAAATTAAACTTCTTCCTACTCAAAGTGCCCTGGAGGCCATTCTGCCTGTCCATTGTGTAAAACATTTTGGAAAACAAACACTTTGGAGGATGCGCTCGAGATTTCCGAAAAAAATATATTTAAAATGTTCATTAACAGATAGCGCAGTGCGGCCGGCATTACACTGCAGCAACATATGCAAATGTCGTGCACAATAAAATAATTTTTTCGTACCACTATAAAATGAGCCTTGCAGAATGCCGACATCGCTGGAGAGAGCACTGCTAGTGAAGCACTTCAACCGTAACGGTAAGAACGTTCCCGCCCGTGAAATGTGAGAGAGTTCCGCCGGCTCGAGAAAAAAATATGTGGACCGATGTCGGAGTGTACTCTCAGAGATATAATGGTGACATTCGAGTGCATTGGACCACTAGGTTTTGCCGGGAAGAGGTAGAAAAAAGGTCTCCACTACCGTTGTAGAGAAAATTACTAGAGCGATCGTGGAAGCAGGAACTGAATTGTCTCACGGGTCTCTTGATGTACCAACTATTTCATATACTCTTCATATGTCCTACGCCATAGTCCGACATATCATGCGTTGAATTATAAACTACTATCCATATAAGATTCATGCAGTTCAGCAAATGGAAAGCCACGACCCTGATATTCGCAAAATATGCACGCTAGAATTTTTCGCTGCAATGGCAGTTGACGATACCTGGCCATGGAAAATTCTTTCGACGAACGAAGCAGACTTCCATCGTTATGTATAAATAATAACCGTAATTGTCATATCTTTGCAAGCGAAAACCTCCACCAGGCGCACCCAATCCCTTGCATGATATAAAAGTGGCAGTATGGTGCATGTTCACTACGACATTCATTATCGGAGCATATTTTCTTGAAGAAGTGATCCCTCATGGATAAATAAACTAATGAAAAACACCGTAATCACTGGCGATAAATTGATAAATAAATTTAAAAGCTTTGTAAAATCACCATAAAATGAAAAATTTAGCAGAACACGTTTCGAGCTACAACAATAACAGCTCATCATCCCTCATGGACTTGCCGTCTGTTCCGTTAGTGCGCAAGATATCCTGACATGTTACAGCCCTACATCATTTCTAATCTTCAGTAACGAGGCTGCATATAAGAAACTATATTCATGCAAGGTGAAGCCCCGCTGCACTTCGCAATTCGAGACCAACAATTGCTGAGACGAGCATTTACAGATGACATGTGATCAGCCGGTGTTTCTCTGTAGCTTGGCTACCACGATCGTCCAATCTCCCATCTTGCGATTTTTGGTTATGTGTATTTTTAAAAGGCAACGTCTATTGGGAACGTTTGACAAATTTTTCAAATTTGAAAAAAGTTTTTGCCGCCATATTCAGAACATTCATGTTGACTATCTTCATTCAGTGGTATAAAGCAGGCCTGTCCAACCTTTTACTAAACACGGACGAATCTCAACTTTTGCAAGGAATGAAGGGCGCCATTATTAAAATGGCTCAAAACATGCTAGAAAATCATCTTTTAATATTAGTATCAATAGCTATAAACAAATACACAACGCTGTAGAGATATAATGCTCCTATACGTCTAAAGCGCCTTGTTCAAAGGAAAAAAAATCAAAATAGCTGTAAATTGTAATTGACGATAGCTGGCCATGGAAAATTCTTTCGACGAACGAAGCAGACTTCCATCGTTATGTATAAATAATAACCGTAATTGTCATATCTTTGCAAGCGAAAACCTCCACCAGGCGCACCCAATCCCTTGCATGATATAAAAGTGGCAGTATGGTGCATGTTCACTACGACATTCATTATCGGAGCATATTTTCTTGAAGAAGTGATCCCTCATGGATAAATAAACTAATGAAAAACACCGTAATCACTGGCGATAAATTGATAAATAAATTTAAAAGCTTTGTAAAATCACCATAAAATGAAAAATTTAGCAGAACACGTTTCGAGCTACAACAATAACAGCTCATCATCCCTCATGGACTTGCCGTCTGTTCCGTTAGTGCACAAGATATCCTGACATGTTACAGCCCTACATCATTTCTAATCTTCAGTAACGAGGCTGCATATAAGAAACTATATTCATGCAAGGTGAAGCCCCGCTGCACTTCGCAATTCGAGACCAACAATTGCTGAGACGAGCATTTACAGATGACATGTGATCAGCCGGTGTTTCTCTGTAGCTTGGCTACCACGATCGTCCGATCTCCCATCTTGCGATTTTTGGTTATGTGTATTTTTAAAAGGCAACGTCTATTGGGAACGTTTGACAAATTTTTCAAATTTGAAAAAAGTTTTTGCCGCCATATTCATAACATTCATGTTGACTATCTTCATTCAGTGGTATAAAGCAGGCCTGTCCAACCTTTTACTAAACACGGACGAATCTCAACTTTTGCAAGGAATGAAGGGCGCCATTATTAAAATGGCTCAAAACATGCTAGAAGATCATTTTTTAATAATAGTGTTAATAGCTATAAACAAATACACAACGCTGTAGAGATATAATGCTCCTATACGTCTAAAGCGCCTTGTTCAAAGGAAAAAAATCAAAATAGCTGTAAATTGTAATAAATTTCGAATAATCCTTTTTTTGTGTTTTATCTCAAACATTTTTGAGTTGGAAGGAGTCAGAAAAGAAATATCACCTATTATTAAAATAAAATGGTAATCAAATATATTTTCAGGGTTTGGGGAGGGGGGAGGCACAAATACTTTGCAATAACTGCAACGTTTTTTTTTTTGGAGATGTAAATTTACCATTATAAAAAGTACAGAAAAAAAGTCAGAGATGTTTCCAAAGAGAGAAAGCCTGGAATGCATTTCATTAATGGAAATCCTTTCGCACGATTTTACAGATTATTTTTTAAAAATAAAATCATCAAAATTATCTAAAATTTCAAATGTCTGGGGGAGAAAAAGACAGCCTTTGTCCGATCTTATAAAATAGCCAAATTGCCAGTTAAACGTTGTCAATAACGATAACAAGCATGCTGAAATTTCACGCATTAAAGAGTGGGGGAATCACTTAGTTTTTTCAACATTTTACTTTTTAACATATTAAAGAAATTATTACCGAAATTTATTAATTTATATTGATATAATTTCCATAAAAAGATTCATAAAGAATAAGTAGAAATTCGTGAAGAAACTCAACAGCACATGATTTGTTTTTTTTTTTAAACTAATTATGTGTTGCAACCTTTCCTTTAACACGTTGCGTTTGTTATATCTGTTGATGAGTGAAATACACTTGTAGAGATTTTTAAAACATATCTCAAGCAAATATCAAAGATTTTAAATAAAGTATCTTTTAAAAGGAAAGTTTACTTAAAAAAAAAGAATAGTAACAGGAAACCTTCAAAAAGGCGCCAAGAAAACCTGCAAAGGGCGCAATGGCGCCCGCGGGCGCCGCGTTGGACAGCCTTGGTATAAAGTGTAATTTTCTGAATGGAGTGCGTAATCAAGAATGATCGTACACTGTTAAAAATTTTGTTCTAGTTTGAACCAAAAAAGTTTGTTTTTTGGTGCTCAATAGCTGCCACCATAAGATGGTGAAATCTCGTACCAACGTTTGGAGCTTCCTAGTTCAACCTCGTTCCAAGTATTGGAACTATGCTTCAATGGCAGCTCCAAAGTTTGGTTCAAGATTTCACCATCTTACGGTGTCAGATATTGAGCACCAAAAAATAAACTTTTTTGGTTCAAACTAGAACAAGATTTTTAACAGTGTAGAGACATTCAACAGGTTTTAAAGCATTGATTTGCATACATAGTAAATAATGCTTACTAATAATTAGTAATACTAAGAGAGATTTTTTCTTGTAATAAGTTGCAAGCGCAGTAGCGTAGTTATGTTGATGTTCTTATTGTGTTCCTTTTATGTAAGACTACAATGGTTTTGCAGTGCTTCGGGATCTCAAATTGTCTTCTCTCTTTATGATAACTCGTAAAGCTATCTACTTGTGAATTCTTAAACTATTTCTTTTATTTTGAACATATCGAGTGTATTCGCAGAAGTGTTTGTTTTTCAAATATTTTTTTCTTCGGACTAGTAGAACGGCTACCAGGTCCCTAAGAACTGCGGAAAATTTCGGTCACCCTGTATTCCTGTATTTTTGTTTACGAACTTTTAACATTTCAATAACTCTATTATTGCTTTTTAACTATGCAGTTTTCATCTTAAAATATTTTTTCCCGCATCTAAAAACATTGGATAAATTTTGGTAACAAAATGTATTAAAAAAAAGTGTAGATATTGAGAAACACATGGTTAGATCGTGTGAAGTATAAATTTTACAACGATTACTAAGAATTAGAAATAAAAATTGTACATAACAAAAGAAATACTGATTATTAGGATTTCTAAAAACTATTTGTATGTAATCCTATCAGAAATTGTATAGTGAAATTTTGGTATTGCTATTGCTACACTCTTACTATATTCATAACTCCGCTATTAATGTCTTTTAATCAATAAGCCAAAATGTAGTACATAATAGTTTATAATAAAGTTACTGTCCTTAAATAAACTATTTAAACACACGTTGCACCAATCGAATACATTTTAATATTTATTTTTGAAAAATATAAAGAACAGTCTTTGTAATGAGTTACGCTAATTCAAATTACACGAATTTAGTTCAGAATTATCGAATGAATTATAAGATATTTTAGTTTTTTATGTGCTGTCCTTTCTCTTATTGCAAAATAAAAAATAAAATACATTATAGAAACTATGTTTTTCATTTTGTGTTGTGCGTATATGCTAATAAAGCGGAAATACCCGTTCCTTGATCATAAAACAAAATAAACAATAAAAGACATTATAGAAACTATTTTTTTTCATTTTATGTTGAGCGTATACGCTAATAAAGCGGAAATACCCGGTTCTTGACATTAATGCAAAATAAACAATAAAAGACATTATAGAAACTATGTTTTTCATTTTGTGTTATCCGTATATGCTAATAAAGCGGAAATACCCGGTCCTTGCCTTTAATGTAAAATAAACAATTAAAGAATCATAGAAACTATGTTTTTCATTTTGTGTTGAGCGTATACGCTAATAAAGCAGAAATACCCGATCCTTGCCTTATTGCAAAATAAACAATAAAAAACATTATAGAAACTATGTTTTTCCTTTTGTGTTGTGCGTGTATGCTAATAAAGTGGAAATACCCGGCCCTTGCCTTTAATGTAAAATAAACAATTAAAGAATCATAGAAACTATGTTTTTCATTTTGTGTTGAGCGTATGCTCGAATAAAGTGGAAATACCCGATCCTTGCTCTTATTGCAAAATAAACAATAAAAGACATTATAAAAACTATGTTTTTCATTTTGTGTTGAGCGTATACACTTATAAAGCGGAAATGCCCGAAAGCCAAAACTTTCAGCATTTTTTTCTTGGATTAATGAATATTTTCTCGGTAGTAAGGCTGACAGGATTTTTCCATTACTTGACGAATATCCGTTTATTTTTCCCCGTTACACCAGGTAAAATATAAAATATCCGTCAATTGAAGAAAGTCTGGAAAAAATAACTTTACTCTGGTGAGAATGGAATTACCCATCCCAGTGTTTCGAAACATGTACACTAAAGTCAGCGCTGCAATGGGATTTTATTGAAACATTTTGAAGTAAATATGTTTACTTCAAATGTTCAAATGGGCATTGTTTGATTACTTTCTTTTAAAAAGCTTTGAATTTTGAAGTGAATTTTGGGAAGATTTCGTCTTTAATGAGATTGTGGATGGGGTTTTGATATATATTTTTATTAAATAGGATAAAAATATGACTTGCAGAAAAAAATTATAAATATTTCTAAATGTAAAGAATCAATAGTATATATTTATTCAAAAAAAAATTTTTTTTTTCTTTCTTTTTTTGAGTAAATTCAATTTTTTCATATTTAATATATAAATTAAATTTAATTGTTCGTTTAAAATGTATTTTAAATGCAAATAATTTCAATACTTTTTTTATTAGCAGCTTTATATATTTTTTAATTTTTTTCTTCTAATTCAAATAAAAAGAATAATTGCGAGTATACTTTAATATGGATGAAAAAACTGATAGTCATTTATTTTTAAATGAAAACAATCTTTTTTAATTAAACTATAAATTTTAAATTATAGAATTTTTCGGTTTTACTTTTTAAATACATTCGAATTTTAATATTATTACAGTGCATGCGCGATAGGAAAAGAATTTATCTCACTTTTTCAAACGTTTTTAAAATAAAACATGTCACGGGTACATTTTTCAAAGAGTACAGAAGTTATTTATTAAGAAATGGGGAATAATCTATTGTATATTGTGGAGTTTTTCTGATAGTGAAGCGAAAATTTTAAACTTCTCATTTCATTTTAATATTTTATCATATATATTTTTTTCATAAGATAATGTCAATATCTAACTGGCCCCTTCTTCCTTTTTATTCTAAAGATACTTTGTTTTCCTCCAACACTGAAAATACTTTTTTGTTTTTCCAGAATAATCTCCATAATATTGAAGCTATGGCTACGTTCACGTTTTTTTTTTCTTTTTAAAAATTTACGCGCTACAACAGTATCTATACATTCAAATCTTACATTTTATAGATGTTTTTCAATGATGTAAACTATTGTAGGTTCACAAAAATTGTGCTTAAATGTGTTTACTAAAATATTTCTATTTTTATTCTTAGTGGAAAAATTAATCAACGAAAAATAAAATCAACAACGTTCAAAAATGCTGAAAATGTTTTTTTTCTTTCGGTTACATGAACACAGATAAAATCACTTGTAACTTTAATAAAAAAAGAACGTTATTACATTCTTTATAATGTATAGCAACATATCATTAGGAGCTGTTTATACGAAAAAGCAATTTACTGAGATTTAAGATAAATGTTATAACACGTTTAAAAAAACTGTAATAGCTATAAAATTTATGTTAGGGAATAAAATTTAATAACATTTCAAAGAAATACCAAATTTTCGTCTGAGAACGATTATCTTCTAATACGTACATGGTAATTTAAGAAGTGACAAATGTCTTTCCTTTATTATTATCAATGGACCATTTTTTCTTCCTTTAAAGCATCATTATTTTACTACTAAAATATAATTTTTATGCTTATTTTTTGCGATTGTTGTTTTTAATATTAAAAATACATAAATCATTTAACATTTTCATTACATTACTGTTTTAATTATTATTAAAATTTCTAAACTGAATTCATATGCGAAATAAATACAGAGTGCCCCTGAAATAATGAGATAAACATTAATGGGGGAAGTAGGTGACATCGCACGGATTCAAATTTGTATAGCAACCCATGGTCGGAAACGAGTTCCTGGCATAGTAGTGACGACAAAAAACACAAGAAGGATAGGGCACGAATAGGAAGAGAAATTATCTTTATCAAATTTAGTACATCAAAAACTAAAAAACATTAAAATATTAAATAAACGATCGTCATCAAAAAAGGTGTTTGGAACAACAACTTCGGACCGTGATGCATAGAGGTGCATCTCCGATGCATGGGAGCGCAATGGTTCTCTAGAAAATATCGGAAGTTTTTCGAATTTGATCAGCAGTTACAACGTTGCGTGAAACAAGTTCCTCAGCATTTTCCAGTGTTGTCCCGTCATTATTGAAGTAGATGACAAGAATAATAAAAGTGTTTTATCTCTATGTTTCTGTTATTTCTTTCTTGTGTTTTTGTCGTCAATACCTCGCTAGGAAGGCTTTTCCGAGCATGGGTTGCTGTGCAAAACTGAAATTTTATGATGCTCTCTACCTCTATTAAAGTTTGTCGCAATTTTTTTTAAACAGCCTGCATAATGTTTAGTTTCGTATGAAAAATCAACCAAAGCCAAATGCTAAATAAATGATTTACATTGTTTTGCAGACTAGATTTTGTTCATCATATTCCAATCACTTTACACTTGCAACGGCAAGTTTGGTGTGATTGAGGGTGCATCACGGCCCGGGTCCTAGTTTCGATAATCTACTTTGATGACTATCGTTTGTCTTTAATGTTTTTTTTCTTAGTTTTTTGCTGCACTAAAGATAAAAGATTTTTCTGTTCTTATTCGTGTCCTGTCCTTCTTTTGTTTTGTCTATAGCCACTAACACGCCAGAAAAGCGCTTCTAAAAATGGAAATACAAAAATAAACAACGAGGAATAAAAGGCTGGTGGCCTAAAAAAAGAAAAAATAATTATATTAATAGCAAACCGCAATATCCACTTAAATTTAAACAAATGTGCAATATAAATTCTGCTGTATTTTTTACGGTATTTATGCTATTTATTTATGTTTTTTTTTTCATTTTTAGTCTTACGTTTTATTTTTTTAGCTTACAATTTTGCATTTTTTCTTAAACATTTTTAATTTAGTCATATATATACTGTTTGTATGTATGCGGTTATTTATTTTCATTTTCAATTCTTGGAAAAATAAAAATGTGATTTCCTTACTTAAGAAAAAGAGTTTTGCTCTGTATCACACCCCGTGCGTGTCTGGCCTTGCGCATAATAAAAAAAAAATTATGCCTATTTCATTAAAGAGGATATCAACTTATTTAACATAATAGTTAGATTCTAAAGAGTTTTATTGATGATTTGTTTTACTTAGGGTATTGTTTTCTGTTTTATGACACATTTAACAAGAACAAAATTCATTTGTGACATCTGTACCCACTTTACCCTGTATTGTATGTGGTAATTTGTCAGATTCCTGTTAGAGTGGTGTAAAAACGGAATGAATAATCCGTTGATGAGAGCCGTCATATGCATAAAATTGTACAGCTGATTATCATGGAAGAGTAAAAACAATGATCACCGCTCAGAATTTCTTCCAAAGAATAAGACGACCTCAATAACATTGCCAGCTATTTATTTGGTAAACAGGGCCAGTCAATAATTCCTAAGATAATCCCAAGTAATAGAGTAATCCAAAATGCTTTTACAGCACGCGAAGCAGCACACTCAGATGCGAAAGTTGCTGATTGAGGAATTCATGATTTCTACGATGTCAAGAGAACTAGAGAGCTTTTAGTTAAAATTTTCAAACGTGCTAAAAATCCTCTGTTCTGAACTTTTGCGTCCGAGTTCTGTCAAGCCAACTGAAGGTTACGGGTCACGCGTGTAAACATAGCAAGGTAAAAGAAGAAACCACAAAATATTGGCCGCTCTGTGTATATTTTCTAAACTAATCGCGAAAGAAAGGATGCGGCTTAAATCAAAAGAGATCCTACTTAGGGTCATCATATTTTTAAGGTGAAAAGTGAAGCGAGGGAATAGATATTCCATTGAATGAAATTAGAAAAATAAGGGATTTTGAAAACATTCGAATATAAAAATTAAATCACTTAGAATATGATAGATTGGAGAATTTATAAAACTTATGCAGGAACCCAAGGATCAAGATTTTAGACTAACAAGAAAACCATTTTTGATATTGCTCGCACCCAGCGTTGAGATCTGGTGCATTTTGTAGTCTTATATGTAATAGATCTTTTCGATGGTAAAAATACAATCTTTTCAAGGTTTTGGTGAATATGAAACTCTAATATTGGACTTGGCATTTCATGCGATATTTCTTTCTTTCTCTTCTTGTGTTATGCCTCTCTATAACATTTGACATGTTGTCATGTGTCACAACTCCTAAGTCTTTAAGAATTGCTACTGATACTACAACTCGGTCGGACACTCCCATTAAGTCTCAATTTCTGGCTAGGACAGGACGACGGGTTGTTCGTGTTATACTTATAGTATTTATATTCTATTGCAATGACACTAAAGGTTTATCACTAAGATCGTGACACAGTTGCTCGTACACAAGACTAAAGGATTTAAATAACTTTAAGTCTTCAATGAAGCAGTAGTGATTGTTTTTTCCTTATATACTGTTTTTTGAAACTTTCTTATTCTTTTTGGAGACTGCTCGCTCATTTACTAAGTTTCCGTGTTGTGGGTCGTGCTTCCAGCGATATCAGTCAAAAGTGTTATCCTAAAGAAAAAAAAAATCAAAACTTCAATTGTTCTCGAGGATATTGGTGGTCAAGTTTGAAAAAGAACATGGTTTCTAGAAAAAATTGTTCATTAACATTTCTGCGCAATAGCTAAAAAAGATTGTAATGAATTTTAAATTTAATGAAATAGATTTAAAGCAAAATTCTATAATCTTATTTGATGAAATAAATAGTAGAAAAATTTGATTTTAAAGGAGTGTAACTTCTGCTTAAGAATTTTGTTCTAATTTCTTCAATAAAACATTTTAAATTTGTTTTCACAACTTTTTTAATTACCAAGTATAATACATTGTCTTAATTTAATTTCACAACAAATTTTATTGCAGTTGTAGCACATTATTGTGTCATTTTCTAAGATGTAAATATTTGAGACTATTTCTAAGTAAGATGTATTATTAATAAACTATTTTTCATTGTTCTTCGACTTATACCTTTTATGCTTAAAAACAAATAAATACTTCCCTGCTTTTAAAAAGGAAACAGAAAATATTTTATTAATAATTCTCAAAGGAAATTTAAATACAAACTGAAACTATTCATCCAAAACCCTAAAACTTTATCAAGAATAACGAAATAAAATATGATAATGTAAATAAATGTTAGATTACATAAATGTGAAAATTCTTATTAAAATGCAACTGCATGTTTTGAGAGAAAACGAATAGATAAAAGGGAAACAATTGATTAATAATATGTATCCAAATAAAGCGTTGTTGTTTCGGAAAGTGAAAAACGAAGCATTTAGAACCAACGTGGTTCAAGTCCATCTTTTTCGTTGAACAAAATAATACATGATTTCTTGTTTTAAAACAATTTTTGTTTTGTATCGTAACAAATTGCATCTAAAATTTATTTAGAAAAAGAAAATCATGCATTTTACATTTTATGAAACATCTTACAAAATTAACAAGACACATTATAATTTTATTTTAATCTAAAGAAACTTATATAATAATCATAAGCTGCTCTGTGGCTAGTTTTGTGTCAGTCTCTATAAATGAACAATGTGTTCTAAACACACCATTATATATAGAATTTTTTTTTTCATAACACCATTAAAATGCAAAAAAAGAAAATTTTCTCATTGGTAAGAATAGAATGAAGATTTTTGTGCAATCCATTAAATGAATTACAGAAGCTACTAATTCTAGGTTTCGGTAAAAGTATACTTTTCTCTGCCATGCACATTTGTACCCATTTCTCTATGGTTGAAGTACTGTAATTTCTTTAAAATATATCTAAAATATTTCCTCATGCACGTTAATGTAACAGAATTAATTTACGCTTCCTTTTAAGAAAACTATAAACATCAGTTACTAATACTAATTCTATGTAATATGTATCCACGAAAATATTCTTTATTCTGTCCTACTGTTTCATATCCATTTCATTGTATTTGAAGTAGTGCAATACTTTCATAATGCATCTGAAACAATATTTCCTCATGCACGTTGATATAACAGAATTAAATGATAATCGATAATTGATAATCAATATATCTCCTTCTGTAATAAACATCAAACGCAAGAAAATTGTATGGATATCTGAATATGTGTTCTAGAGGAAAAGTAATGACAAAATTACATGTAGGCAATATTATACATATATATATATATATATATATATATATATATATATATATATATATATATATATATATATATATATATATATATATATATATATATATATATATATATATATATATATATATATATATGTATATATATATATATATATATTCAACTATGTTGGATATTGTTAAAAAGTTAGAAATTACTGGTCATCCGTAATTGTAAATGAAATACATAGAAGAAATCAAGTTTTACATATAATTCTCTTTTGCTAATAAAACACAATGTAATAAATTCGGGTTGAATCTATTCATTTAACTAGCTCCCGATAAAATGCAGCCATAACTTTGAAAATTTCTAGAATTTGCACAATCAAAGAAACATTTCAGAAATAGAGTTGAAATCAAACGTAGCGTAGCATTTTTGTCCTCCCTCTAAGCTTTTAATGGCGTCGCCTTCTATGTTTAGGATTAGAAAATACACTTAAGCTATATTATTTGACCTGCTGAAAAACCGTCCTTCTAATATCTAAATTGAAGTGAGCTTTATAAGATAAATAATAAATTTTGGAGTACGATAAATGTAGGATACAATTAATTCGTTTTAACTAAAATGTATTTATTGTATTTTGTTTCATTTTATTTTATTTTGCGTGGAATTTTCTACCAAATTACAGCTCTTTATCTTAGGAAATCGTACAAATTATATTTTTGCAATTTATATTTTATTAATTTTTCTTTTATTAGGAAATTTTAATTTGTTTATGGCATATTAGCCAGAAAACTTGGGTTACCCAGAAGTGTTATAAATAGCTAATGTGTTTATTAAAACATAAACAAGCCGATCTTTGCGAATCTAAACATTTCCATATTGCCAATTACTGGTATTTTTTTTATTTTAAGCGAAAAATGCAACTTTTAACCACAGTCCAGAAGGCATTTACACCGTTTCATAGACAATGTTAACTGAAATGATAGGTTAGATACTAAAAAGTAACCATTTAAATTACGAGTACATAATTGGTTTTATTTTTAGGACCAGGAAATTATTCCCAAAAACATTTTCTTTTTAAAACATTTCCTTCTTAAAGAAGGCAAAAAATTACGCGTAAATCTAGATTTATTTTTCTGTAAAATATATTGATGTTTGTCCTGAAAAAATTGCTGGAGCATACCAGAGTTGCCAGTGTGCCTACTTTTTAAAATTCATATTTCTTGATCGCCAACACTTTTTGGGAAGTGATAAAATTCCCCTTGATTTCTTTTAGATTAATGCATTATTAAACGTTACGAATTTCACCATTTCAAATCTGAGACGCAATTAAAGAAATCGGCATGCAACTTATGATAATTTGGATTTGGAGGGGCGGAGGCTTGAGACTTATAGCAGCTAGCTGTTGTCTCGATTGACCTATATCTCTAGAGAAATAAACAAGAACGACATGAAGTTAAAACCGATTAATCCGATGTAAGAATTTTAAAGTAGATAACCAAAAAGACGGAGATTTACAAAATTCCTTAGAGAACTCAACGAAGGAACGAAAACAATTTCTATACAGTACAGAGGAGCTCCAACAAAAATTGCGATGCGATTGATATTTACGACAAGAATGCACTCCAGGGAGTCAGAAACATGGCAGCTGCTACATCTATCATCATTCACCAGTTTGAAGTGAGATAGGATGGGAGGGGTGATCAGCATCTTACTTAAAAGGCGCGAAATGAGAACATCATCTCTACGATTCGAAGCCCAAGAAAACGTCTGCTTGACAAGAAGGATATTTCCATGAGAGTTGATGTAATTGCTTAGCCTGTACTGTTGATTCAGAATATGGTAAATCTCTTTCTTCTTATGGTGGACGAGATCTTCAGGAGAGATCCAATTTAGTAAGACATCAGAGTCACAGACACCTTTAGCGAGACTGTCAGCTTTTTCATTTAGAGGGATACCTCTATGACCAGGAACCCTACACACCCAGATGCTCGGGGAATGCGAAGCAAGCCTTAGAAGCTTATTAAAGAGCCACAAAATGAGTCTCGGCGACTTGAGAAAAACGGACTGTAGTGCAACGAGAACAGAGAGGCTATCGATAAGTAGCATAAATGGACGACCACCGGAGACCAGTTCATATAAGGCAGTACCAATGGCTAAAGCCTCAGCTGTAAAGATGGAGTTCACTGAGGGAATTCTGTAGCAGAACTGCGATGACGCTGAGCACCCTGCGATATAAGTATTAAAAGAGACTTTGGAAGCATCAGTGGCAATGATCTGCCAGCCATTAGAGAAATTCTGAACGAAATCTTTAAAAAGCGGGACAATGATGCTGTCATCAAGATCCTTTCGTTGGAATGGAAGATCTTCTAAGTGGAATTGCACAACTTCAGGGGTACTTAGGAGGGGCATCTGAAATGGAATTAAATGCTTAAGACGCCCATCAATCTCTTCTAAGGTGTTCGCAATGCTGGGGATGCTTTCAACCAAGTAGAAAAGGCTAACTTCTTGAAAACCCCGAAAAAGAGACTTGTTGCCCAAAGAGCAGTGCTTAATCCAAAAGCCAAACGCCAGCAAATGGATTCTATCTGCCAGCAAGGGCGTACCAGCGTGCTGACGAAGGATAATATTTGGTACACATTTTGGGAGGCCAAGAGCTGTCCTAAGGGCTGTGGTCTGCCGAACTTCCTGCCTTGAGAGAATGGAGTCACAAGCAGAGAGAAGAGTGGCCGCACCACATTCAATCATACTATGTATGGAGTAGTTGGCTAGGGTGAAAGTGGGTAAGATCTGGACCCTTAACGGTGATTAGAAAGAACTTATAGGATGTTGATTCTGTTTAGAGCTTTTTTCCTGATGAAGTAGGAGTGCTTGCGGAACCCTTTGCGCCTCGTGATGGAGAAGCCTAGAAACTTAATTTCCTCAGACCACTCTAGCAGACCACCGTTAATGGTAAAATCGAAATCACACTCTCCACGTCTTCTAGACAGATTAATGGCATGGCATTTATCTGGGCGGATGGATATCTTCCAGTACTGGCACCACTGAGCAATTAGTCGAAGAGCTTCTTGAAGTTTGTAATGACACCCAATCAGCGAAGTATCTGCACAATAAATAAAGATATTGTCAGCATACAGCAAATACTTATCTTCAAGACCATCCAAAAATTTCAAAGAAGTCATGCATAAAGATGGAGAATAAGGTAGTGCTAAGACATGCCCCCTGGTGCACTCCTCTTCCAATGTTATGAGTTGACGAAAGGCACCCGCTCCAAAACACCTTGATACTCCTGGCTTGAAGAAAACGGTGGAGCCTGAGAAGAGCCTGGTGTAATGCTAATCTGTGTGCACTTCAAGTTGACACCATCCGCATAGACTGAATCGTACGCTACTTGCAAGTCTAGCGATATCTCCAAAATGAACTGCTTATCTTTCTTTGTCTGGACGGTATCAAGATGAAGCATCTGCAAGGTTGGCACGAAATGGCTGGAAGCCAAGGTGACTATGGTGTAATATATTCTTTTCAAGTAGATGGCTGTTTATACGGTTAGCTATCATGCGTTCGCAGATCTTGCACATTATAGAGGTCAACGCTATAGGACGATACGAGGCGACATCTTTTTTGTGTTTTCCAGGCTTTAAAATTGGGATGATAACAGCAGATGTCCGATTCGGAGGAATATTTCCAGAGAGTCAGATGTTATTATATATTCGGAGTAAGTGCATCTGAGACTGCCCATTCAAATCCTTAAAAAAGACAGCACAATCTTATCTTCGCCAGGAGATGAGGACTTGGTACGACGAATAGCTTCCATTAGTTCGGAGATCTCAAAAGGACGGTTTCGGGGACATCCTCCTCCTCCATATTCCAAAGGGATAGGCTCATGAGCAATATCTTCACTGAAGTAACCGGCCAACATTTTAGCCTAGGAGGCAGCGTCAGAAATCAGGGACCCATCTTGAGAGAGGCAGAAATGAGCATCGGGGGCTGAACAGGAGCGATTCTTAATGTTTCTGAAGATTTTGTACAAAATTTAAGGATCATGCGCATTTTTGCAAGCCGAATCCCAAAAATGATGCTTGGCATCCTTGACGACTTGACGGATCTTTGCGGCCATCCTCTGATATCTCGTCTAGTAGTCCATGGCTACAAGCTGGGGGGGGGCTTTCCGCAGAAGAAATTTTTTTTACCTATGTAAATTATTGCACTTGGTAGACAACCAGACAGGCATGCTGTTAGGATGTGGAGTGCGAGAGATTTTATGTTTTTCCATGAGATCTTGGACTAAACAGATGAAAGAATCATAGTCAGTGATTGATTGGGAGGCGAGAGCAGTGTTGACACCATGACAGATGCAGTGCCATCTATAATGGAATGACTCAGGATGAGGAGGAGGAGAGAGATTTACAGAAATGCAGATGGGGAAGTGGTCACTATCAAAAGCATCATCAACAACATGGACAGAGGAACAGGCAAAAAGGTCGGCAGACCATAAAGATAAGTCAATGAGGGAACAGATCCCAACGCGAGAGATATGAGTTAGCGACGAGGTATTAAGGAGGCAGAAGGGGTGCCTGCCAGCCAATGGATGAAATCATCATTGTCACGAGAGGAAGTAGGAGCACCCCAAAGAGGGTGATGCAAGTTCAAGTCGTCCAAAATGAAAGACGGACCCGAGAGAGCTTGACACACCTTAACCAGATCATTAAGTACCTTGCCTCAGCTGGAGTAAATGTTAATGATATTATTGGAAGAGCTGCCAAGAAAGATACTAACACACATAATTTCATTACTGAACGTGAAGGAAGAGAAATAAATGAGAAAGGAGGACAAGGATGAATGATCATCAATAACTAAACCGCCATCCCGACGTTTTCTGGAGAGAGAAAGGTTTTCTGAAGAACCAGCACATCAGCAGCCGTAAAAGAAGGACAAGAGAGCCAGGCTGTTTTATTGCTTACAGACCTGCAATTCCAATGAAGAAGCTTCAGACCCATACAAAAAGAAAAAACCCAAACGATAAACACACATGGAAATATACAGAGAACATAAGCCTAACCCATGTGAAATACAGTTCGTATCCACCAATAAAAAAGAATAAAACCTTGTAAAAACCATGAGAGTTTCATCATCTAAAACTTCCACCCTGTTTCGGGGGTTTTCGTCTATCAGGCGAACTATCACTTAACTTGGCGTGGTAGTTCATGATCACAGTGGATAAGGTTGTGATAGACTCGATTATTTTTTCTATTTGCTGATTGGACTGCCTTATTATGATTTTAAGCATGGCGCTAGTACGGTTTTCAAGTATTTTTTTTAAAGTTGATCTAAATCTATTTTTTGTGAGCTTGCAGCTCTAGCGTATGAAGAAGGTTCAGTTTTTTGCGAGAATTTCCGCCAGCATCAATGAATGACAGGAAGTTTCGACACTTAAACTTGAGCAATTCTACCTCCTTGAGGCAATGAGAACACTGGAGGTAGTCGGCACGATGTTCTTGTCCTCAGTTACAGCATTTTATGGACTCTTTACATGGACCCGTATGTTTAAACCCGCATCTCACACATAGCTGTTAAGACTTGCATTTCGTAGTTGCAGGGTTGAATTTAAAACGCTGCGTACATTGTCTTGGTCGACCAACGATTTATTTTTTTTATTGTCATCCAAATTTTTATTTCAGTGTGGAGAATGGTTCCCAAAATAGTAACAAGTACTGAAGAAAATAATTTTTTACTATCTTTGCGGATGAACCTTCGTAATTTGAAAACGTGAATATTATTTGAGTCCTTAATTTCTTCCTCTAATTCTGAAAGTGGAATGTCAATTGGAGCATTAAATAATAAAAAGCGATTTGTGATATTTTCAAAAATAGTTCTCGAAGAGACTGCAGCTCCCAAGAAAAAAAACACCTTACATATATCAATCAATAACACATGACACGTCTTTAGTGCTAAAAATAATATTACATAAAAATAATATTACGTGTGTATCGAATGTTATCAATATTTTTTAAATGTTCAATTTTGGACATTACTTCGGTTTGAACAGCACGAGAGTCGCGCTTTAGAACAGCAGCAGTCGAGCTGCTTGATAGAAAAATATTAAAGTTGATTCCGCCATTTTTTGCTGCCGTTGGCAGCAGAAAGTCATTCGGTGCCAATAACTGAGAAACATTTTGGTTTCTTTTATCAAATTCGAGAATACTATCTTGAGAGTCTAGCATTTCAACATTAACTGGCGTTGCAATTTCATCTGGAACCGCATTTAATATGGTATGGGACATGTTAGATAGCAGGCTGAGAGCTCAGCTTGTCGGCAGGCTGACAACTTTCCAAACTCAAAATAAACACAAAACAAAGTCGAAAAATTTACTGCAATGAATGAAAAATCATTACCTCAATACCAGCAAACAAAACAGATTAACGAAAATAAGAAACAAACTACCAACACTATGAAAACAAACACTCTAGCTACTGGCTCAGTAACCACCCCTCATACGTCCGACACACGACTTTAATTCAGGAACACTTATGATAATATATTAATTTTATTGGTATATATTTTACATTGGTTTAAAGATGGAATCTAAAAATGAACAAATTCCTCATGCACCAATTCAGGGTCCTTTTCTTTCTTTTAAACACTGTCTACTTTTATTACCAATGACAATTTTATTGAAATAGATTAATATCAGTCTAGATTATTCCTGTCGGGTTCAGGTTATTTTGTTATACCTGTAAAAAAAAGCACTAAAAACGACGATAAAAAGTTTATTTTAATATGTTAAAAAGGATCACTTTAATTAAAAATAATTTATTCAAATGCATAATTTTTAAACAAATTATTCAACCCTAACAAACCCTATTTAAAGATACTCGAAAATGTAATGCAATTAAATCTTTCTAATTTAAAATACATCAGTATGTTTTAAGAATACACATTACTCTACTTGAAAAATTACTGCATAATTTGTTAATGAATACCAAACCACACACGCACTCAACTTTAATTTATATTTTATTTATAAAATAAAAAATCAATGTACTCTCTAGAGAAATCTTTCAAAATAATTGTATTTAAAATTATTTGCAAACATTTTGTCAATTTTAGTTTATATTTTTTTTAACCTAACACTTAAATATTTTACAAGCAATAGTAATTAAATAATTGTTTAAAAGTAGTGTTATTAAAATCGTAGTGTTTGCACTCCATCGTTTTTTTTAGTCACTTAATATAAAATCACAACTTTATTCGCTGATTTTAAAACATATTTATGTAATTAAACAATGTGAAAAACTTATATCAAAATTTTGTGGTAAAAATGACGTGTCAAAGTTTTAAATATTATATATTATAATTATGATCGTTTAATCAAAAATGCAATAAGAAGTTAAAAAGGAACATATTCAGATTAAATTAAACTTATTTAAAAAAAAAAAAAAAGATCTCGTGTTTCACCATTAACTTACAAACTACCTAATCAAGTTTTTTTTTTTTTTTTTTTTTTTTTTTTTTTTTTTTTTTTTTTTTTTAATGAAGAAAATGTAGGACTTATTTTTAACCATGAAATGAAATTTATTTTATACGCTTGTTATTTGCATACAAACAAATATTTATATTAAAGAGAAATACAGTATTTATAGTATCGATTTAGATCATTATTAACATCTGCCGCGTGCAGCCTAAAAAAGCGTTACAGGTGTGAATTTAGTTTCCATTGATGAGAATAAAATTTATCTAAGAATCTATATATCTATATGATGAGTACACTCATTATATATTAATATAGTCATACATTATCTATCGATGATTTAAGTGCAAAAAACTTTCTCCTGCGACAATTACTGATTTTATTACTATATGTTCTCATTTGTAAAAAAAAAAAAAAAAAAAAAAAAAAATGTGTAGCATGAAATATGTCACCGTGTACTTTTAATATTCTTACTTGTAAAAAATCTATATTTAAAAATATTATTCTTAAAATCTTGCATGTACGCTGTTCCTCAGTTTAAAGATACCTTTTCACAAAGAAATTAAAATTTGACACTTTCTAAGAAAACTAATTTTTAACAATTTTTAAATGTCAAACTGAAATTAGCAGATTCTAACAATAGAGAGAAAACTTCATCTTTTCTTCACATATATTGATTCAATTCCAAAGATTTCTGCTCGTGGCGTTATAAATACTTTTTAGAAAATACTCTTTGTCATGAACATCTTTCAGCTAAAGATGAAATAGAAATCACTTTCACTGACATGTATCATTTATAGCCGTTCCCAAAATATAAAAAAGTGATAATAGAAAAGAAAAATATTATTATTTCATTGCCCCATATTTTGTGCTCAAATCAATTTTAATTGAAAAATGTAAATTAATATATAAATAATAATAATATTGTATATATGTGGTATACATTTTTACGTTGCACTTACATTTTTAATGTTGGCAGCTCTAATATAATGGCAATATAATGTACTTAGATTAGTTACTATCTATGTAAACTTATCATAAATGCTGCAATTTATATTTTTTTTTGTTATCACTATTTTAAAAATGATGTATATAGACTATCCCATCGTAGAATTTGTCGATTTAATAATACATATTTTACATTTAGAAAATGGTGAAAAAACCCGCAAAAATTGGCTCTGGTCGGATTTAGAAGAGTAACCCCAATTTCCTTGACAATTTTTTTTAAACTGATTTTCCTGTTAGTGTTAAATTTTTTTAAACTTATTTTTAAAATAAATATTTTTCTTCGGTAACATTTTTAATTACATTTTGTAATCTGGTGTGGGGGGGGGGAGCCGAATTACTACAAACTGAATTAGATGGTGTCCCTTGAGCCCAATTGAGATATTTTTAGCACATGAAATTAAGAAAAACTAAGAATTATTTTCCATGGGATGAGTTTTTAAGATGGGACAGGAGGATTTTAAGATAGAATTTAAGAAGTTTAAAAGGTAGATTTAAGGTTCTTTCCTGAAATGAAATATTCATAGCTTTATTTTTTCTTGGCATTTAATTATTCTAAATGACTTAAAAAGAAAAAATAAATAAATTTACTCCCTCCTTCTTTTTTTAAGAGAGAAAGTAAAATAATTTTGTCAAAATAAAGGTAGTTGGAAATAAAAGTCCCCTTGGGGCTACTGCAACATAAATTCAACTTAGTCCATCCGTTTTATATAAAATTTTAACACATAAAACTAATAAAAAATCAAAACTGAAAGTTAATTTCCATTATGGATTTTTTGGAAAATATTTCTGAACCCGGTGTAAAACTCTTATTTGTACTTTATCTTGGTGATTAATTATTTTAATGTATTAAGGAAAAACACTGCATATTTTTAGAATAGGCCAAAAATATATACTGGTTAAATTAAAAAGAATCAAGATGTTCATTTTCATATAAGAAATATGCTGATCGCAATCAAATTGATTATATGCGTAATTGGTCTCCCCTGTCCCTCGCATAAATATTAAGATTGTAAAATTCTATTCCTCACTTAAAACTGATAAATTTTATCAAAGTTTCAGTTATTTTTTTTTCTCTACAATTAATTCTGACCATATCAAAAATATTCGTAATAAGCAAAGAAAATTTCTGTTGTGAATTATATTCGTAAAACTATTTTCTAAATATCCATTAGCTATGGAAAATGATAAATTAACCCTATTAGTTGAAATTTCGTAGAATTTTATCATCGATAGATTTAGCAATTATGTTATAAAAAATCAGTATGTAACAAAATCAACTTCACCATCCATTACCCACATTTAAAATCGCTCCCATTCACGGCATCAATTTCCAGGAAAATAGCATACTCTCCTTACGAAAATAATTCTTACTGCTGTATAGAACTCTATAGAACTCTTTAAAGAACAGATTTTTTCTACAATACTATTACTATTGAGTTTTAAAGAATTATATAGAATACTTTTTCTAAAGAATATATTTCTATGGAATTAAAAATTCTGTAGAACAGTTTTCCTATAGAGTAGTATAAAAATTATAGAACTTCAGAACCTCTATAAAATTTTAATTCAATGGATTTTTTTCTTTTTTTTTATAAAAATTATGTGCTCTATTTTATCAAATATTGTAAGCTAATGATTATAGATTTTTATAAATAATACTTTTTGGTCTTTAAAAATTTGTATCTATAAACATATTTATATCTATACTTTAAAATTTAAAAAATAATTATACATAAGTTTTAATATAATAGTATTTCATAGATTTAATATGATTATAATGCAATTCATAATTCTGATACATTGTGATTAAATTTTTCATGTACCGTAAGATTTGTCACTTTGATTAGGTGACACCCTGTCTACTTTGCGTATTTTGTGATAGAACTTCGAGAAATAGTCCTTAAGTGATGTGGCATACAGTACTTGTACATGGCAATGCTGTTTGCTTTGCTACCATGTCGGACAGAGTAAGAGATTTGGAATACGGAAACTAGACCACGTGTCACAAAAGGTAATATCGCAGATTCACGGTATATCAATCAAGAGCAGGAAACGATGCATCATTATGTCATTAGCTAATGGGTTGGTGGAAATAAAGAGATTGAGAACTCTTTACTTTTATGCACATTTTTTTTTTTTTTTTTTTCTGACAAAGATAGTTCCTTTTCAGACAAAGGGTGTTGATCGTAATTACCACATTTTCTTTTTGCTTTAGCAACTAAAAATGATTATTTTAGCTTCATCATAAATGCATGTGCTGTATTTATCTGTGATGCTACAGTATTTGCATTTTATGGAAAGCATCTAAATCGTTGCTCTTAAAATCTGAACGAAAATTAGAACACTTTCTATTTAAGACTAAATTGATCATTTTAAAATTATATTAAGATTATTCTTTATATATTACATCTTGCTTCATGAAAATACCTACACTCGCAATAACAAATAAAATTTAAACTACAACATTAGATACCTATTAGATTTCCAACGTTCCCTTGCATTTAATGATTTGTCTCATCTTTTCAATTACTTAAGTTACTGTATCTATAATACGACATCTTTTGATTTTTTAACCAAAAAAAATCTGGTTTTAAATAAATTATTTGCGCGAAATACATAATTTGGGAGTAGTATATTTTACACTGATAATTCAGCGGAAAACAATCACTTAGTTTATAAATTTAGAAATTTTTGCACAACTTATACTCAGTTTTATTTATCATTATTTTACTTTCATTTCATTTATTCTATCTTATATTTTTAATGCTGAATGTAGTTCTATTACCATTATTGGCGATTTGTCAGGTTAATAAAATCCCTTCACATTTCTATGCTAATGTAAAATGAATTTCTGAATAATGAATGTCATTGTAATCTATAAATCATTATGTATTAAGTTTTGTGTATGAACGTTTTTTTAAAGCAAGTTTTCAAGTAATTTCACATGTCTTAATATTCATAGAATCTCTCTTAATTTAACTTAGTAAGAAATAGTTAATTATACATTTATTCAAATATGGTTTTCATTGTATTATCAGACGACTTTGCTCCCAAACATTTCTGTGGGTGAGAGGGGTCATACAGCACATGAATCTGGAAAACTGTGATATCTAATTTAAAAGTATTGTGTTAATAAATGGAACCTTGACGTATTATCTTTGCACAAAATGAATTCCAGTAGATTAATTCCAGGTTAAATTTAGACTCAAATGATTTCATTGAATATTTTAGAAAAATACTTTTAATGATTAAAAAAAAAAACAGTTTTCCGACTACGTGAGTTTAAAGAAAAATATATTTATTTGAGACGTACAACATACTTGGTAAAAAAAAAAAATCTAATAAGAAATTGAAAAAAAATTAGAAATCAATAAAAACTGTTTAAAAAAGCTGTCATTTTATAATATGAAATTTTAAGTTGAAAAAGAAAACATAAAAAACCAAGGTAAAAATAATTTATGATACTCTAAAAATTGATTGACATAAATTATTGTAAATTGTAGCAATGTCTTTATAATGCAAAAAATCGTTACGTACGTACTTCAAAAATGCTATTATTTATACTTTGAATTCTAATGGATTTTTTTCATCTTCTTATCAAATTGCAAGTTAGCTCTCACTTTGAATCTCTTATTTACATTAAAAATAAACATTTAAAAAATAATGAAATTATAGCAGGTAAGCTAAAATTTTTCTGTATTAAGATTTTTCTCTAATCCAAATAATCTAATTTCTGATATATTTGTGAATTTATATTTGGTCTCAACGCAGAGTAATAGCAGATGTCATTTAGACTATGAAACGAATAGTTTTTCCATTCTTCAATAAAAATATTGTTTTTTTTCAGAATTAACAAAAAACTAGAATTTTTATCCCGAATGACATTTTGGACTGAATTTCCAGACGCTGCAGCTTGAAGAATATTGTGACACAACAACAGAATATGACTCCAGATGTAACTTCTATATCGGGAAAAAATGTGAGTAAATTTTTTTAATCACTGAACATGGAATCCCCTCCCCCCAGAACCTTCTTAGCTATGGCGTGAACTTGTTTCTCACGCACAATTAAAAAAACAAATCGCCCGCAATATTTTTATAATGTAACTAACTTACTATTATATTTTACGGAATTATTTTTTAATTGTTAATAATGATGTCAATATCCAAAAACCAAGTTTTAGAACAAAATTTCTCAAGGCTAAATTTTTTCTAACAAAAAACAACAAAATTACGGGACTTGTCGGTATATGTCTACGTAGTATATTACTTGCCAATTACAATATTGAAGAGGACAAAACTCTCTATAACTTTCATATTCTCGTGCAACTTTCTTTCTTCTGTTAAAACGTTCTTTATACACCCAGTAGCAAGCGCAGTACACCATTTCAAAAATAGTACATTTTTTTTTCAATTTTCTTGAAAGCCGTGAAAAACGAAGTTTTGAACCGATTATTCAAAATTTTTCCCACGGATTTAATCATGTATGTTACCTTTTATATATTGGTAGCAGTAAATCATGCGTTTGAGATCCAAAACTAGCCCTTTTTACACTCGTGGCAAACACGAATTTTGGCGCTCCGCACCTCCCTCTTCTTTATAAAGAAAACTTTTTTTTCCAAATTTGTTTCTATTTTACAAATACCTGCCTTTTCCTTTATTTTACAAATAAAGAATTCATTTTTCTATTAACACAAATGTATGCATGACATTTTCGATAGAAATGTCCGTAAAAATTTTTGCATAGCAGCTCCACATTTACACCAAAACTTATCAGCGCCAATTTTTATAACGAAATATTTGTATAAAAATCTTTATAAAATTCCGTGTATTAATTCTTGAGATAAAGCGTCCACAAAATTTGTAAGACTTACATTGACAGACTTACTGTGACAGACAGAGTCACAGACATTTTGTAAGAACATGCTTTTCGGTATATCTGAACCCTAAAATGTGTAAATCCATCGAAAACCTGAAGTCGAAAATTTGCAAGAGTCCTTTTTTTTCTAGTAAATATATCAGAAAGTGAAAGGATAAAAAACACAGCAAAATTAGAAATATCAAAAATCGACAAATAGAAAGGCATTCAAAATAGGGGAAAATATCTGTCAGTTAGAAAATATGTTTGATATATCGCATGCTGATTCGAGAAATCTTATTAAAATTCCTGGAGACTGATTGATTCTTCAGGGTTATTTGAATGTATGTAAAATGATTGCTCTACGATTATAATATGATTGCACAGCGTGGAGGAAAAAAGCATCATATTTTTCAAACAATGGCTTCTGATGTATTTGACAATTTTTCTCATTAATGAGGAAACTAACTGATATTTTTGGATGTTTATAGATTACTGGACTTAAAGATAACAGGTCTTTTATAAACATTGCAAACAATGCACTAAATTTTAAAGATACTAAACTAATGGTTCTTTTTTTTAATTTTAAGGATTGCGGCAGGCTCATGGAATTAAATAAATAATAGGAACGGGAATTGATTCCTCTTAACCCCTTGGGGACGAGGGACACATATACGTGCCGCAAAAAGGCTCAAAAATCCTTGTTTATTCCCACAAGTAAAATTTTACTGGAAAATTTGCCATATTTAATCGGAGCATTTTCTCGATTTACAAAGGCACAAATTTCTGTTTTTAAAAACCGGTGACAAAACATTAAAAATTTCGTAAAAAGCTCCCGTCGCGTAGGGGTTAATCATTATAAACATAGGCTACATCTTGTGGTGAATGGTGTGGCGGCCCATGTGACTCAAATATTGTCATTGTTGATCACAAAGAATTAATAATAATGATAAAAAAAATCCAAATATCTCTAGAGCAAATGCGCGGGTAAAGCAAATTTAAAGAATAGTAAAATATGTGAAATTTAAAATTTTTATGAATGTCACCATCGTTCGAAATAAATTAGTAAGTTTTAAAAACTTAGCCTAAAAACAATGCCACAAAAAATTAATTATTTGAACTTATGGGTAATTCCCGTAAGTCATTAAATGAGAGAAACAAGTTATTTCAACATAAGTAAATCAAATGGCGTATTCATATCGCATTGAAACTGGAAACATAAATGCCAAATCAGCATTGAAAATATTCTACATTATAGTTCAAATTATTTCCTGTCTCAAATAATCACTGATACAGTATATTGCTTGAAAAAGACGACATTACAATCCTAAAAACATACAATTGTTCAAAGAAACAAACTATAAAGTTTATTAAGCAACAGAAACCATTCAAATAACTTTTTTATTTAAAATCCTTTATACAAGTCTTCAAAAGCAACATGATTTACACCTCTTTTTATACTTCAAATGAACAAAAAACAGAAGCACCTTCTTTAGACAAATGGAAAGAAGAAACACATTCATCTTTTTATAAGCTCCGAATACACAAATGGATTGACAGCTGAAAAAAGGAAAAAATAAGAGACAATGTTTTCTGAAATATATAAAAGATTAAAAGTGTCAAAACCTGTTTATGAAAGTTTTATGCAAATAAGAGCCTATCAAATTAGTTTCCATAGCTCCTTTTTTATAACAGCATATGTCAAATAAGCAAAGAAAGATTTACGGAGGTTTATAAAAGATTTGTTTTTAAGCATGTTTTGCTTGTTTTTATACTTTTAATATTAATAAAAGATCTGGAAGAAAGAAAAAAGATCATTTTTTAAATATGCGTTCGTTTTTACTTATTTTTTAATGTTTACTAGAATTGATATTTACTTATTAACCTGATTTTTTTATTCTATCAATTTAAGTAAATATATTAAGAAATACTTTATTTATTCACTAAACATACAAAAAAAGTTCAAATTTTTTTAGATACTAAGTAATGAAAAAATTATAAAAAAAATGCAAAAAGTATGAAAATATGTTTATGAAAATTTTATGCAAATAAGAACATATCAAATTAGTTTTTATAGCTCTGTCTTTTAATATAACATCGTATGTAAATAAAAGCAAATAAAAATTTATAGTAGTTCTAAAAATTTTTTTCTGAATCATGTTTTGCTTATTTTGAATTTTGTATTTACAAAAATTACTGAAATAAAGAAAAAATAACCTAATTTTTATTGTTTTTTTAACTATGCGTCATTTTTTACGTAATTTTGAATTTTTAATGAAATTTATTTTTACTTATTAATGCGTTTAATGTGTTTATTTATTTAAATAAAAAATATTAAGAAATTATTACTTATCCACTGGTTACACAATTAAAAAAATATGCTTACATTTTTAGGGACATTAAGCAATGACCGAATGTTCATTTGTCCATCTTTTAGTGTCTTCATATTGATTGGCTTCAAACGTTTTCCCTGTAAAATACAAGGAATTATACATATTTAGCAATAATCATTTATAACAAAAATTTTAATATTTGAAACGATGTATATAAATATATGTATATATAAATGTGCGCAGTAATATCTGAAAGAAGAATTTGGCTTTAATGCTGTATACAATTTTTTGTTTTCTAAAATATAACAATTGTTTAAGTATAATTAGCTTTTTAAAATATTTAACTTTTAAATTATTTAGGATCAATGCAATTTGTAAAGTCTCAAAACACATTTCTAGAACTAATGAAATTGTTAACTACACTTTGGTATACCTAACAAAATGAAAAATCCAGACCCAGTATGGAACTCTACAAAGGGTTCTCGATTCCACGTGACGGTCTTACAAAAATAAATAAATATGGTGACATAGGTATAGCCATGCAATCCAGATTCCCCGCCTAGTACTTTTGATGCTTTTTTAATCACCTGAGTAAAATGTGTGTATCACTTATGCAGATCAGTTTATATATTTTTTAATTTAGCTAACAAAATTGATGGCCTATACAAAATTATTATAAATAAATCTCTTATTGGAAGAAAAAGATGACAGAAGATTTCTTTTAGTAAATGAAGATTATCTGCGTAATTTTCGTAGTAAAGCTGTAACGAAATTATATGAAATGAGGCATATCGCCTTGGACACTTAACACAATATGCCAAGTATGTAACACAATCCTTATATGTTTATTTACCTAAAAAACAAGACCAGAATCTAAGTAATAATTTTTTTCACAAAAATAGATATTCTATGGAATATTGTGAAGAGAAAAAAACTTTTTTATTCAATTATATGCAGAACCTGTGAAGTTCAATACACGAATCTTATCATTTTTTGTGAAATTGCCCATATAAACAAGTGGCCAGATTTTTAAAATATCGGTCTCTGACCTGAATATCTAAAGCACAAATTTTTAATGAAAACCATATGTGCAACAACCTTTCCTTATCGTACTGAGCATTTCCACAGTATATATTGGCATTGGTCTTCCCTTTCACCAGCAATAAATATGTTCAATGTCGCATCCGTAATTCAATGGGACAAAATCTCAAAAAGATGAACAGAAGTACAAATATAAAGTTATTATTTAGAGAAATTTGATTATGTAACTGGATAGAATGAGGTTAAAGACGGCTAGATTAAGGCTAGAGTTGATTGGAATAAAATTAATAACAAGAATCTATATTTCGTAAATGGTTTTCTCTTTATCGCCACTGCTTGCATTATTTGAACAAAATATTGGAGAGCAACAAAATGAGTAAAATAACGCTTCTATTAAACAAGTGTTACATTTTCTATAAAATTCAATATTAATGCTTGAAAATGGACTCAGTGGTATTGGTTAGTAGATTATGTGCATGTGTTACAAAAATTATATTAAAAGCCGAAAATATATTTCATAGTATTTTGTAAGTATTTATTTATTTATTTATTATTTTATAAGATAAATAAAAGTTTATAAATTCACCAGAGTTCTCTAATGAAAGTGAAGGAGATAATACTCCATTTTATAAAAAATAATTACAAATGCATGTTAAATGCATGATTAACTGCTATTATACATTTCGTGTAGATTTTTTAAACTACAAGTTATCATGGGCACCAAAGAAGGTCACTAAATATATTTTTTTAGTATCTTAAATTAAGTCCGGTTATCTGTAATAAATTGTGAAAAAATAATATTTTTTCACACTAATTTAACAGGACAAAATGGAACCGAACATTTAAAAAAAAATTCCGTTATTAAGTTTTACAATAGATTATTATGTGTTAGATTACAAATAAATATTATAACCATAAATATAAAAAAAATTTGATAAGAAAGTTGATCAACAAAAGAAATAACAAAAAATGAAATAAAAATGATAAAATTCACAGTAATTAGTCCTATAGAAAGGCATTTTTTATTTTCATATGTAATAATTTTAGTTACTATACTATAATTACAAAAATTGTGTTGGCCACGGGGAAAATATCAGAAGATGCACAAGAAACGTATATCAAATCGATTAAATGCATTGAGACGATTTCGCGCTTAAATGTAATAGGGCATTTACAATGCATATTTACAGCTTTTATTTTATTATTATTTTTTTTTACTTTATTTTATTTTTTGAGTTTGCGTCAATTTAGTTAATTACATTAGTTACACAAAGTGCGCAAATGTCGCAAAGTATATACATTTGCATGAAAGAATAAATTACTTTTTTTTAAATTTTAAAATTTAAATTGTAATTAACATCTTCAAAATAATCTATATATGATTTTTCATATAACTTTCAAAACATCTCCATATTGAATCAGTTATTTATTCCTTTATATATCTATTTTGCAAATTTAGTTTTTGAAACGTAAGCAACATACTGAACAACATTTTTATACACTGCGTTATGCAATTTGAATAAAGGTTTCGTATTCTAATCAGGTTTTTCAGGATGCTTTCTCACAGTGCGGACGTCGCACAATGGGACAGAAAACCTCCAAAGTTAGCAAAAAATAAAATTTACTTCAAACAAATAAAGCACATCATAGATTCTTTTGTAGACTAATAGTAGTAAAACTTTAATCTTTTACATAAGCTATAGCACAATGTATTAATAAAATTACAAACTTTTTCCAATATTTTTTGTACAAAAAATAGTTAAAATGAAAAATTTAAGATAGTTAAAAATTGAATATTTATAAATCACCATAATATCGCATTTAAAATGAAAGAAAATAATGTAAACACAATTAATAATATTAATGATTTTCAAGCAAACCTTAAAGTGAATATTAGCGTTTTTAAAGGAATGAATCCACCTTTCTCAGGCAAAATGTGTGTATTACTATAAAGAAGAAAAACTGTTTGTGCTATGTTTGTGCTAACGCACACTTTTTGCTTTCCTCACTTTCAGACCTTAAATACATACATTTCACGTATTTTAACGAAGATGTAGAACTAGAATCGCATAACTGCTTTGCTCTTAATCTTTTTGATCGTTCAGAACAACATGAGATGGAATATGAAGACGGACATATTTGCTTTTCATTGACGCATCCGTTTGCTTTTCAAATCGAAGAAATGAAAGCGATTTACCAAACCACACTGTATTAATGCTAAAGCATTTTCCTTGTTTTGCTTGGCTTTTGCCCATCGGAAATTTTTTTTTTAATTTAAAATATTTATTTTTTTTTTCATTGAAACTACCTGTTTGTAGTTTCTCTGATTATGGAGCTCTTATACAAAAAAAAAAAAAAAAAAAATGTTATATTATTTTCAAACGTTTTTTATTAAAACGTTCCATGATAGTCAGTTTCATTTAAATATATTGTTTTGTAATAAATAATATATTTAAATTCGTCTTTAACAAAAAACAACATATAATCATGTTAGGAACACCAGTACACTAACAAAAGTATAAGGATGATTAACTGTAAAAATGACCATACAGTTAAAAAAAAGAGCAAAAAGGTCTGAATTTTCTGAGATATTTACCCTTTTAAAATTCAAACTTAATAGAAAAAATTATAGTTAGCACTTAACTCGTTTTAACTCATAACTAAAACCTTCAAGGGTTGTAGACACCGTTATTATTATTTTTTTTTCACCTTTATATACTCTAAGCGTCTCTATGCCTATAAAATTAGTATTAAAATAAATGAAAGTTATTATTGAATTTTTGTTACATACCTGTAGTTAAAAGTTCTATAGTCAAAAAAATATTTTTAATTATTACAGCGAAATTAATAAACGAATTTTGAAATAAAATTATTGATTTTTTTCCATTTATTATCAAATTGCAATATGCAGTTATACACTGTATTGCCATTGATTATGGGAAACTTGCGATTTTAGACATTTTACTAAATATCTAAAAAAATGCATGAGGAATCATCTCGAAACTCTTAGTGTATAAATATAATAGTATACGTCAAACATCTCCGTGAAGAGTTTTTACCGAAACTCCATAGGGGACCGTCAACAAATTAAAAAAGAATGAATATCTTTTGAATAACCCTGTCAAAACTAATGTAGCAATAGCGCTCAAACTCTAGATTATGATTGAATGCCTTATTGTAATACACTGTGTTCATTTTTATGCAAATAGCATGCATACTCGCAGAGTAATTAAGGTTTTTATAAAAATGGTCCCAAATTTTTCCAAGTTTTTTCTTTATAATTTTCAGAGTTCTTAATATAAAATAATATTTTTTTCAGAAAATATGACAAACAACATTACACACAGTACCCTGTAATCAGAATTAAAAAATAATGAAAATTGTATACAAAATGAGTTGGTTTACTAAATAATTTTTTACTGCGCATGCGTCAACGATATCAAAATTTCATTTGCATATTATGTTAGCTAAATGTATAGAGCAACTTTTGTGAAAGTCGCAAAATCATAACTTGAAAATTCTGAAAATAATCGTCAATTGAATAAGTTGAAAATCCGTTATTCTCAAAATGAAGCAAAAACAAGAGGGGTTGTATCCATATATTCATTGATTAGTGTGAATATAGAATACACAACACGGGATGTTACGACTACTTTTGGATAAAATCCCTCATTTTTATGCTTCATTTTGGAAACAACGGATTTTGTCCTTTTTCTATAGACGATTACTTTCAGAATTTTCAAGCTATGATTTTGAGACTTTTACAAAAGTTGCTCTATACATTTAGCTAACATAATATGCAAATGAAATTTTGATATCTTTGACGCATGCGCAGTAAAAAATTATATAGTAAACCTACTCATTTTTCATACAATTTTTATTATTTTTTAATTCTGATTACAGGGTACTGTGTGAAATGTTGTTTGTCATATTTTCTGAAAAAAATATTATTTTATATTAAGAACTCTGAAAATTATAATGGAAAAACTTGGAAAAATTTGGGACCATTTTTATAAAAACCTTAATTACTCTGCGAGTGTGCATGCTATTTGCATAAAAATGAACACAGTGTATTAAAATAAGGCATTCAATCATAATCTAGAGTTTGAGCGCTCTTGCTACATTAGTTTTGACAGGGTTATTCAAAAGATATTCATTCTTTTTTAATTTGTTGACGGTCCCCTATGGAGTTTCGGTAAAAAAATCTTCACGGAGATGTATGACGTATACTATTATATTTATACACTAAGAGTTTCGAGATGACTCCTCATGTATTTTTGTAGATATTTAGTAAAATGTCTAAAATCGCAAGTGTCCCATAATCAATGGCAATATAGTGTATATAACTGAAGAAGAAAAAGAAGTATATTTCTTTCTTTTTTGACGATTAAAATAACTTTGCGCAATTTTTAATACTAGGCAGATGTTTACTGACATTTGCTCTATTAAAGTGACGTATGCCGGTATTTCAAAATAAAATTTCGTTTTTTCGATTTTTTGTCACATTTGAAGGCTTTTTGCCACAATGTGCGTCGGTGCATTTTCATCTCCTCAAATTTAATAACTATACACTTTGGTGTTATTCATTTAGGAAAAATAAAAATAAAACTTTTCATGTGGCTGTTTCAATAGTTGGATTGAATGTCCAAAAAAAATGCGAAAGACGTGTGGAATAAATGTCACAAGTCTATCATCGCACTATCACTAACCATTTTTTCTTTCAGTATAGTATATTATCTAGTCGATCGTTATTCAGAATGGAAGTGAATTCAGTTTAATGTAATGGTATTTCATCGTTATATTTTTATAATTTATTCTCTTAGTAGATTTCACATATGGTATGATAAGTTCTTTGGATTCTATGGACTCAAACTAACTTATTTCGATGCAGATACCGGATGTTCTAAAAATGACTGATGGATTTTAAAATTCAATAACGTGCAAACGGTGACAGATATTAAAACGACTCTTCCAGGAGTGTTATATATGATGTCAGGAACATTTTTTACCATGATTCTTCATTTTAGTTCTAATTGCAAGCAAGAGTTGCACTGCAAGCAACAGACCCAAATTTGGTAATTCCAGATTTATTCAATAAAATTTACTCCATTTTTTCCGCATGGAAGAAGAGCGAGAACGAAAAATTGAGCCTCGATTTATCGGCCATTGCTTGCAGTGCCATCTATCACTGCTATTTGTTATTATTACTGAGAATCGCCGAATAAAAACTCCTGACATCTTACATAGTATTTCTTCAAGAATTTTTAAGTTTATGTCCGCGTTTGCAAATTATTGAATTTTGAAACCCATGAGTGATTTTTGGAACATCCAGTAAACACTTGATTTATTTTGTAATAAAACTATTCATTTCATTCATTTATCCGGCCTGCCACGCTTTAGCTAAAATTGCAGTCAAAATAATAGAAATTTTTTTAAATTGAAAATTATATCTAGCTAAAACGCAAGATAAATTGCCCTATTTAAAAGATTCCCTGTAAGAAAGTACTTGTGCCGAAAGATTTCCTTATCTGATAATTCCCTGAAGCGTAAAAACCTGTTTATGTTCGTAAACTAAACTCCATTAAATGTGTATGGAGAATGTATTTCGCCAAGAAAACAACAACCAAAAATACAATGCAAACCATCTCAGTACATTTTAGCAAAGTTATGAAAAATTTTTGGTTTGCTTTTTTTTTATTAAAATTGATTTGTTTTCGCAAATATCATTTTAAATCTATATATTTTTTTCCATTCTTCCTCAATGAAATTAATACCGTAATTTCTATATCTAATTTAATCTAACTCATAAAAATAACTATAACTTATTTTCTTTTTACTCACAGTAATTTATTTTTACCTTGTTGCTAAGGAAACAAATTACCAAACTATGTCTCTTTCTGCTGAAATATAGCTGTAATACTGATGCTTGATGAATGTGATCATTAATAATAATCCATCTATTGGCATTATTACGCAGGTTCAGTTTTTTCAAAGCTAGATCTAAATCATATAAAGATTTTTTATATGTATCTTACGCACGACAGAGCATTATTTCCATTGTTGAGAACCAAAAAAGACGCATAGAAATTGTATGCCTTAAATTCTGCTAATTTGTTCATGTCAGAAGAAAAAAATATCAAATGATTATTACTGCATGCTAATATTGCAATTAATGGTAAGTAAGGGAATTTTCTCAATTTCTAGAATAATAGGGTTTGTATACTTAGATTTGAATAATTTACATGTCATTATTCTATCTTAATTTATAGTATATTTGCATGGCGTTATTACATTCAGAAGTGTGTAATAACGCCAAATTGCATTAGTCAATAACTCACGTCTTTGTGTTTTATGAATAAATATTTGCTAAAATATTCTTTCTTGTATGCACATTCAATATGCGGCTGTATCGAATCTTATATATATATATGTATATATTCAAAAATATCTAGAACTAAGCCGTGAAAATTAGTGTAACCTTAAGGAATATCACACACTGACCAGACATGCGACGAAAATGCTTTAGTCAAGAAACATTTCTCCCTGTTAACCTCTTGAAGCCGAGTAAAAGAGCAGAATTATATGTTGTTTTCCCTGTTATTTTCTAACCTACGAAAAGATTACTTATCTAACATATTATAAAGAATTTAATTAAGTATTCAAGTATAAGCTTTCAGCGAATTAATCATAACAAAATATTTTCCAATTGCATTATGTTTATAGAATTATATTAATTAAAAAATATTTAAAAAATGAAAAACCGTTTTGAAACTCGAATTTGTCTGTTGTCTTATGCATTTGTCGCCTTCGTCTGTTCAGTGTGTGATATGCTTAATGTAGTGTTATTAGTCTAGAAAAACATGATTGTAAAAAAGGTGTGAATTTTTATTTAGACTATAGGGTTCTGTCACCGCCTAACTAAGCTTACCAACAAATATATAGATAACTTAGATTCTAAAAAATATGCAAATTTTCTCTGTTTGAAAATTATTTGAAAGTTTGAATTAGATGGAACGACCAGGGATTTTCATTCATCAATTTTCCATTCTCTTGTGTTTCTGTCAGATTTAAAAGTCAAACCAGATAATGGCTGTTTTCATGATTGATAAGATAAACTTGTACATTATTTTATGTAAAATGGCTAAGTAAATAATATCCCTACATCCTGTTATTTATAACGACTGTATAAGAATTTTGTTTCAAATGCATATTTTTCAATATGACAACATTCTCAGAAATGTCTCTTGCCCCTCTTTAATTGAAACTGTCAATATTATTTGAACATTGTTTAATTGGCACAATTTATTGGCTCAATTTTTCCCCTTTTTCAATTTGTTTTAGTTTCATTTCTCATTTAAATATTCACTTATTTAAAAAAATACTTAATTCCATTTTTTTTTTTTTTTTTTTTTTAACAGGTGATTATTTATTTATTAAGCTATATTATTTCTCTTACTAATAGTCACCCGTAAGTACCTTTTCTACGCGAAAGAAAAATATTTTATTATTTTCACTGTTTTGCAGTTTGGAATCAGTCTAAAAGAATGTGTCATTATGAAATAAATCACTGGTAAGAAAATGAATGTTTGAACAAAGCATTAAAAAGTCTGAAAAATTATTTAAAAAAATTACATACTTCAAAGCTGTTCACCGCAGTTTTTGAAGTATGTTTGTACAAAAGATAATTTAATTTTTATAAATAGTGTTTATTCCGATAAAACGTTTTCAGTAGTACTTATTTGAGTGAATTTAACATGACTGACATTCACGTATAAAAAAACATTTCATGTTTATTTACTTAGAACAGGTGTCACAAATAAAAATTAAATTAAAAAGTTGACATGTTTTGGTTCATTCATAAGAACCGTATTCATAACACATAAAATCAGTAGAAAACAAATGACACTGGATATATCCAGTGGATATATCCACTGGATTATTTATATCCAGTGTCATTTGTTTTCTACTGATTTTATGTGTTATGAATACGGTTCTTATGAATGAACCGAAACAAGTCAACTTTTTAATTTAATTTTTATTTGTGACACCTGTTCTAAGTAAATAAATATGAAATGTTTTTTATACGTGAATGAAAAAGGTGAAGTGATTTTGTTTTAGTTTTGAAAAATACGAAAGCTAAAAACAGTTTTAACAATGACTGACATTCGTTCGAATGTGAGATCATTCAAAAACGATGTTTGTATTCTATTTTCTTTATAAATACATACCGACATACCCTAAAAACACAACAAATGCAAAAAAAAAATCCTACTTATACTTAAGCACAGATACTTATAAATATTCTGGTAAAGTTGCAAAAATGCATTCAGTGAACTCCTATATATAAAAAAGTACATATACATCCAGAATATTTTTTTGTGATTATAAAACTTTATTTAACTGCATATGTCCAAAGAGTAAAAAGTGTACATAATATATAAAAATAGATTTCAAGGGAAAGTATCGCGTACAAGCTAAACTAAGTTCCGTTTTTTCGTTAAAAATACATGCTCATTTATATTATTGCATGTTTATTTCATGCAGACGTCTACTGATAACGAACTGATCGATGTTGACAATTTATTCGAAGCTTTTTCCAATCTTTGATGCTTCATCAAATATTGCTTGTAATTTCTATCATTAGTTTCTGCATCATTAACATCGAATATAGCTTCTTTAAATTACTTGAATCATCTTCTATGCATGTACTTCAAGGAAAAGTATATTTACCATAAGATTCTAGAAGTAAACGATGATTTTCAACAGCGCTTTACTTTAAATTATAATAATAATTACAAAACTTCACGCATATGACGATTATTTGACACAAAACTATCTATTTTCGACTGAATAGAAACTATGTTGTTTACACTTTAATCAAATAATAAATAATGCGTTTCTCAAATTAATCAAGAGACCTTTAAAAAATCAAGTCTTGCTGGAGCATGTATTTACAATACATAAAAGAACACTTACCGTCAATTTAAAAAAGGAACTTATTTTTGCATGAACCTAATAATATATATTCGTGAAAGTAACAACAACATTAAATAAGAGAGTATAGTAATAACATTAAATAGGATAACATAGGTTCAAAAAACACTGCTTTTAGATAACGTAGTTCTGAATGTTATTCCCAAGGAGTCGGAGATTTTTAAACCAGAACACAAAGGGATATTAATGTACACAGTATCGTTATAAAATTTGGTGAATGAACGACATTTTAATCAAACCATTTTATATAGGCAGATTTTTAAATGTGTGATTGATCGGATACACCAATCGTAAAAACAGCCGCAAACAGTCGCGACAGTGTTTGGTTATTTTGAGGCCATGGTAACAAAAAATACCTTTTACAAACTGAAAGCCTGATAATGCGATTACAGTAGATAGTGGCCATTCATAAAAATATCATTTACTTATAGATAAACGGGTAATACGGAGGAATATATATCGGGTAATATATCCCAAGTGGGGATTACCCAGCGTAGCTCGAAGGAACAGGTCCCCCGTATAGTATAAATATTATTTTTTTAAAGCATATTTACATACCAAAGGCTAAATTATGCATTTTAGATCTTTCTCAAATGAATACCAATTAGCAAAACAAAAGCAAGTTAAATTAAATTTTGCATATCAAAATCTAGATCATAAGATTCTGTATAAACATATTAAACATATTGTAAACATACCTTCATATATTTACAATACCGGTAAAAACTATATGTAAGAAAAAATTATTTTTTGATAAATTTCAAAGCAAATGATATTTTTCCCCCATAATATGAGTCATCAAACACAAAAGCTGACAAATATGTCAACAAAATTCATATACGAATATTGTATTACAAAAATAAAGTAAAAAAAACTCTTTTGGCTTGTAAAAACTTTAAGGACAGTAGAATAAATTCAATATAGTGACCGTAGAAACAAATATTTAATGTATTATGCACCTAACTATGAGTATTGAGCTCCCATTTATGAGTTTAATGATTGCAAATTTTCCATCATTCCTCGACATCATTAATTTTTTTCACAGTTCGGGATTGTTTTTTTACTATCCATCTCACATTTTAAATCTGAGTTCTGATGCTGAGGAAAGATGCCTTGCATTTTTATAAACACTTCTTGCTAGATATTCCCATAAGTTATAGTTAGGATTTAGATCAGGATTTCTGAGCGTCCATTATAAATTTTCAATATATTTCTTATGGAACTAAAGTTTTGTCTCACGGCTTGTATGCATTGCCGCATTATCTCGCTGTTATATACGTCTTTTTTTTTTTGAAAAATGCTGCAACAAATGAAAGGTAGCCATAAAGAACTTATAAATGTGTCTTTCAATCAAATTTACTTGAAATATATACAACTGACACCATGTCGTTCAACAAACAGCAGCCCCATGTCCGAATGAATCTGCTATCTGACTAATGTTTTAATAAAATCTCCTTTCCTTTTCTTAACTCATTTTAATAACATTCCCAGCCATCAGGACACTAAGATTTATTTCTTTTCATCTGAGAAAATTATCTACAGCCATTTGTTGTACCAAATCATCGTCTGTGTTACAAATTGTAAACGATGAGCTTTGCAACTAGTCAGTAACGTATGGGGGTTCACAATTTTATTGTTTTTTTTTTAACTGGCACATCAATTAATTGTATTGTAGAATATTTTCTTGCACTTTTTGAGGCCAATCTTTTGTTAAAGTTCATCACTCAAGCATTTTCCAGTTGATACTATATTTAAAAATCTCTTTCTATCACTGAAGGACAAGCTTTTGGACATTTTCATGCGATTATTTTTTTTTCATATTCGCCTTTTAACATTAAAAAATTTATGATGACGGTTTTAGATTTTCGTATCCTTTTTGAAACAGACCCTTCTAATTCCTGTACAATGCAAACGATTCAACTTTCCCTCTATATTATTCAGTCAGATTACTTACACTAGCCACAAAATCCAGTATTTACAGTTTGTAACACAAATGATCCCTTGGAATGACAAATTGCTCAGGTTATTTACTTCGAAAAAATGAATGTAACTTAAATATTTTTTATGCCTTGATAAATCATTGAGATAATTTGACAAAAGAAAAAGAAATTTTCTCAAATCGTTCCTTAGTTAACGGTTTCATTGCAACATGGGACTTCTTTTTTCAATGACGTGGTGTCACTGGTAAATCTTTCCAGAAAATTGAATTCAAAGACATATATACAAACTCTTTCTGGCCTTTTCATTTGTTACAACTCTTCTAGCAAGAAAAATGGATATAACAGCGAGATAATGCGCCTATCCACAGAAACCATGAAACAAATTTTTAAAATCATAGGAAAAATATTAATGTTTTTCAATGACCACTAAGAAGTCCCGATCGTCACTAAGAGTACCTTATCGGTATCTTATGGGGAGATCTAGCAATACGAATTTATAAAAATGGAAGATGTTTTTCCTAAACATCAGAACTCAGATCTTCAACTGAAGATGAATATTAAAAAACATTCTCTAACTGTGCCAAAAATTAATGATGTCGGTAAATGATGAAATATTTTTAATTATTAAATTAATAGGTGAATTCATAATATATGGAATATTTGCTTCTTCGGTTAGTGCATTTAATTTATTTTGCGGTCCTTAGAGTTTTTACAAAGGCAAAACATTTTTTGTACAGTATACTGGGAGTATTTTATTATTTTCATAATAAAATACTCGTAGTAGATTTTTTTTACTTTTTATTAACTTTTCAGCATGACATTATATATTATTATGAAAAACAATTGTTTTTTTTTTATTTATCAAAACAATTAACAATTTTTCTGTTTATTTTTTACACGCTCTTTAATTTCTTTGATATAAATTGATATCTGTCTCAGATTTAAACCTTTATTAGATTTTTATTTAGTTATGTGAACTAGTAAATGATGCTGTCACCATACGAATCTGAAAACAATTCATTTTGGAAGAGAATGCAGATTGTTTACTTTAATATCTCCTGCTTACACATTTAAAGAATTTTTTAACAAAAAATTATTTTATTTAAGACATTATCGTGACTTTATCAGATAAAATGTTTACATTTAATAAACAAAGAATAACACCGGACATTTGATATTCCAAATTGGAAATATAAGGAAAAAATGAAGTTACATTCTTTGATAATGTGTGGCAGCTCATGAAATCGGGATTATGATACTAATGACTATTTGTGTCGTAATTACTACTGTTTGTCTTATTGAAACTTTGAATTCATACTGATAAATAAGATGTTTGCACTTGTAAATTATAAATCAAATAAAAATGATGCTGAAAAAAAAACTTTTTGTGTAGTATAATTTTGTATCATGTTTCCCGTTTATCATTAAATTTCGCATGACAAAAGAGGAAAAAATGCAAAATAAGCGAATATCACAAAATTAGCGAAAGGAACAGTATTAGTACAGTGATCAAATTTCATTTTTTACTGTAGAATGTTGTTTTTGTCGTGGGACCTTGAGTATAACTCAATTTCCTGAATGTTGATATGTTTGTGAGGAGTGACATTTAATATATCGTATTTGAATAAACTTAATTGCTTAACTTGTGATTCAACTGCTTTTGAAATATAAATGCCTTAGTATCTATATACTATACGTCGTCACTTGATGGGTTTCTTGGAGCAAATTATTACTGAGATGTCACAATGAAAAGTCATATTACGTCACTTACGTAAAGTATTGTATGGCACTAAAAATGGTTACAAATAAGGCGTTATGCCACTTTTTTAATTTCTCACTATGATGACACTCTTGGCCATCATTTACACTGCTGGGTATCCAAAATGCAACACCAAGGAATCAAATAAACAGCTAGAAAGTTACACCATGCATACACATCCGTAGGATATGCAAATGGTTTTAAGTTCAGAGCTCGCGCATATGGGGGGGAAACTGCAGTACCCATCACAGTCTGTATGTAAATTTAAGAAAGGCTTTCATTTTGAAGAACATTTTTCTGTGTATACATTCAGAACGCTTCGTAGATAAACACAAGCACTATTCGAGCACGTGTCTAATTTTGATCGTGACAGAACCGCTGCATACAAAGATTAATTGCAGATTATTCTTTCCAGAAACTTTTTTATCGTATCGGACATAGTCAAGAAACATACATGAGAATATGGAATCAGTGGATGAAGGAAGGGTTAGCAGAACGGCAAAAGCTATTGCAAACGTCTCATCACATCTGCCCACTTGAAGACAGGCATATTGTGTGCATGGCACTGAAAGATTGCACTAATACATCCGTATCAAAACGAATTTATTTGCCAACACAACAAGCGTTGACCGAATGTACAGTTCGAAGTCATTTTCAATACAGTGAAATGTCCATTAGACGTCAATCGCTTCACATACCTTTGACATTAAACCAGAAGCGTTTGCGTTTACAATGCTGTATTGAATGGCAGAGATAGACATTCAAATGACATAACATTGTGGCCTCGAAGGAATCAGGCTTCGGCCTGCAATATAGCGATGGTCGAGTTAGAGTTTAGAGACACCTTGGGAAGATGCTAGTCAGCTGCTCAATTATGCATCTTTACAGAGGTTCTAAACCCGGGATTACGATGTGGGGTGGTATCGTATTCAACTTCCGCACCCATTAGTACGCGTTAACGTTACACATAACAGCCAGTGTTATATCTCTGAAGTTTTCAAACCAGATCCCTTCCATTATCTTCAGGGCTTGCCTGCGGCTAGGTTTCAGCAGAACAATGTGCGACCAGATGTAACAGACAGCGTTAAAGCTTCTTCATACTCAATTATTCCAATGCTGCTCACATCTATCAACGAACAAGTATGTCTGTTCAATGATTGGATTACGCCTAGCATGGAACGTCACACCCGTATAACAGATGAATTTTGACCACGTGTGAAGACAGCACAAGTGTTTAAAGTTCCAGTAATACATCCAAAGACTCTGTCACACTACGTCGCTGCGGCGTGTAGCAGCGGTTACCTACAGACGTGGAGGTATTAGTTCTTACAGAATTTCCTTTCTACCTCACTTCAGTCTTTGAAACCATTAACACTGATATTAAGCGTAATTTCTAAAATATATTTGGTTTTGATATACCTTGTATTTCTTGGTGTTGCATTTAGGATGGCCAGCAGTGCATTTATTTCGGCATGAAGTGTCAGTAACCATATTTTTGTAATATTTCGATTTCGCCAGAGAAATGCTAAGATAATGACACTCTGAAGACTCTTTTTCCTTGATCCTGTGCAAAAATAACGTTAATTGTATTAAAAATTGTTTTCACAGTGCAATAACCTTTTTGTAATATTACGATCATGTCCACTAAACTATAGGGTTTTGGATGTCACTGCATCTTCATCAAGTTTTAGGTATAACAGATTTAATCTTAGTGGATTAATGGGACTATGTAATTAGACAACGTAATGGATTTATATAATAAGAATTATCTGAAAAGAGAAAATTTACACGTACATAGTCGATCACATTCAGTTTCTGATTCTCTAGCTTCATCTCTAATGACTCTATCATCGGGAGACTGGAGAGTGTACATTAGGTCTTCATTATCAGAACCTGTACTGGAATCCCTAGAATATTAAAAAGTAGGTTTGTAACTGGGTAGTAATATAGGTTTGAATTCTACTGATCTAATGTTGCATATGTAAATATTAAAAGAATTTAAATTTCAGTTTCAATGAGATAAAATAATTTAATGAAAGGACAGATTTTTGTGACTTATCTCCTACACGTATCCTAAATTCTTCCATTCACATAATGCCGAAGATTACCGGGTGCCTGGCGTAGCACATAGTTGTATTGAACTGAATGGCAATGGGTAGAAAGACAAATCACAACTCCTTGTGGAAAACCATGAAAACAGGATATTCAATAATCTAAGTACCACGATTTTCTGCACTATTCTCTACGTGCTCGTCCTCAGTGTTAGGTCGGCACGCAACTATAGTGCGTGACACAAAATCTTGTAAAAAATTATTTTCCCCGGTTGTAAACTATAAAATAATATAGGGCAAAGGTTAGCTTGTGTGACAGGATCGCATTCACTTTTATCCGGGTTGAGACTAATTCGAGGATATGTTCTTAAAGCAATAACTGTTGAGAGTTTACATTGTGAAATTAGTCATAGCTTTAGGCGCTGTACAGCATAACTTGGGTGTGATAAATAGCAGTGTAACAAAGACAATAATGCTCAGCGTTTCCTCATGAGAAAGGATCTCATAGTGAATAAAAGAATGTGTACCTCACACCTCATCACTCATTTCGCAAGATTTCTCCGGTGGTGGACCCCTTGGTAAGTCAGGTATCGTTGGGCGAGAACATTTGTTAGAATCTGTATCCTGTTACGCCTTTTGCGTAGTCGAGGGATTGTGTGAATACAAAGCGTTTTCCTTGGTTAACCTAGCTCATTCCTCATCATCTCTTTCTAATGGCGGCTTGATGGAGGTGAATAGAGAAGTTTACTGGAGAAGTAATACAGGACTCATAGCCACAGAGTGAACTGTTGTTGCGAACTCTTGGGGAAGTTTGCTTCTACGACAGTTTAAATATTATGATGTAGAAGTATATAAACTAATGTAGACCTCTCTGTTGAGGACCGATCGAGTATGTCCACGGAAACCCGGAGCATTCTATGTTCGACGATATCAACAGGAATTTTTAAAAAACTACTTGTCACATTCTTAAACCTTCACAAAAGCAAATACTATGTTACCGACAAAGAATGTATGAAAAATCCTCCGTTGTTAGAAATGCACCTATCATTGTAACTGGGTGTATTGCGCAGGCAGGTGACACTTCGATGTTGAGGGATCAGAGGACAGAGACAGGATGGTCCGGTTTTATGACATAGATTAAGGGTATGTGGGTGGATACATCTTGAGGTTCGTAACCCAGATCTACGTTAGTATGACTGAATTTGCAAGAGGTCTGTCTTAGCGATTCGAGTCGCATTTTCATCGGCTTGCAAGTTCCACATTATCTGCTTATTTAATTTATGATTAAATAGTAGTTCCTAACATAGGTTTCCATGATCGGATGCTCTAGTAAAACAAACATTCTTGTGAGGTCCCAAGAATACGTTTTGGGCCCATATCTCCTAACGGGGTCTTGGTGATTTGTGGCAAGGAGAAGGATATATAACTGGTCCCCGAATTTGATATTTTTTATCTTCAGGTATTATAGTGCTGGCTGATACGGTAAATATATGTTACGAAAAAAGTTTGGGGTCAGGATGGATTTCTCCTTTGTATATTTTTACGGAAAAGATTTGAGTTTAGTGCTTCAATTTGTAGCCGAGCGGCAACTATGCAAGATCCAAACACAGCTCCCAGTGTATTAACGGTCACTAATAGATTCAAGCAGTTGAACATTGAGTTCGGAAATAATTCAGCTATAGCAGTGGAACGTTGTTTCCTGATTTTAATCCTTACCTTCCATTTTCCCCAGCAAACAGCTTCAAATTGTGACCCCGATTCCATGACATATGTAAAAAAAATAATTTCTAGTTTTACAGGTAAAACATACACAAATACTGAGAAAATAACATTCAACGCATTTTCTTCAAAATAATAATATATTGCGAGATTTGAAAAAATACCTAGTAAAATTTCAAATAAAATAAAAATAATGTTACTTTCCTGACATATATTGATTGCACTTATGACTGCGCAATAAGATTTAGCATTCTAATAAGTTAAACATACATGTTAATTTAACCTCATCGAATCTTTCTGAGAGTCATATGAACAATTTTCGCTTCAGAAATATTTTGATTGAACTGGCTCATTAAAATACACTATCTAAAAGATAAATGTTTCAAGATAAGTTATCCGAAATTTGTGAGATACATATGCATAAAGCTTCATTAATATTTCCACATGGCAGATGTATTACAATGCACAGAAAAATAAGATAGGTGATTCTTAATGTGAAAAAATACATTAGAATCCCTTTAGAAAATATACAGTTACCTTCACCAAGTTACTAACAATTCCTAAAATCGTATTTCATTCCTAAAAATCTAAAGACAAAATGTCTCCAAGGTTTAAAAATTTATTTGTAAAAACAAAGTTCCCATCGCAGACACTGATTTTCAGAAACTTATCAAGTAGTTTTTGTAATGTATTATCAGTCAGTTTTCTGAAACCGAAATATCGAGATCATAAATATTTTTATTTTCAACAAACATTTTTCCCCGTCATATACTATGATGAATTAACATAATGAAGCAGCAATATGAATATTACTACTATTGATATAAGCTGCTGTGGACATTTATATAAACACTATAATTTTCACAATAAGCAAAATCTATCATTTTATAAAATAAAACATGTGTATGATTGTAATATTTTTAACAGTTATTTATACATTTACCATTTATAAAAAAATTCTCAAAGCGTTAAAATAAAAAAAAACATGTATAATACACTATATTGCCATTGATTATGGGACACTTGCGATTTTAGACATTTTACTAAATATCTAGAAAAATACATGAGGAATCATCTCGAAATTTTTAGTGTATAAACATAATAGTATACGTCATACATCTCCGTGAAGATTTTTTACCGAAACGCCATAGGGGACCGTCAACAAATTAAAAAAGAATGAATATCTTTTGAATAACCCTGTCAAAACTAATGTAGCAAAAGCGATTATGATTGAAGGCCTTATTGTAATACACTGTGTTCATTTTTATGCTAATAGCATGCACACTCGCAGAGTAATTAAGGTTTTTATAAAAATGGTCCCAAATTTTTCCAAGTTTTTCCATTATAATTTTCAGAGTTCTTAATATAAAATAATATTTTTTTCAGAAAATATGACAAACAACATTTCACACAGTACCCTGTAATCAGAATTAAAAAATAATAAAAATTGTATGAAAAATGAGTAGGTTTACTATATAATTTTTTACTGCGCATGCGTCAAAGATATCAAAATTTCATTTGCATATTATGTTAGCTAAATGTATAGAGCAACTTTTGTAAAAGTCTCAAAATCATAGCTTGAAAATTCTGAAAGTAATCGTCTATAGAAAAAGGACAAAATCCGTTGTTTCCAAAATGAAGCATAAAAATGAGGGATTTTATCCAAATGCAGTAGTACATCCCATATTGTGTATTCTATATTGACACTAATCAATGAATATATGGATACAACCCCTCTTGTTTTTGCTTCATTTTGAGAATAACGGATTTTCGACTTATTCAATTGACGATTATTGTCAGAATTTTCAAGTTATGATTTTGTGACTTTCACAAAAGTTGCTCTATACATTTAGCTAACATAATATGCAAATGAAATTTTGATATCGTTGACGCATGCGCAGTAAAAAATTATTTAGTAAACCAACTCATTTTTTATACAATTTTCATTATTTTTTTATTCTGATTACAGGGTACTATGTGCAATGTTGTTTGTCATATTTTCGGAAAAAAATAATATTTTATATTAAGAACTCTGAAAATTATAAGGAAAAAACTTCGAAAAATTTGGGATCATTTTTATAAAAACCTTAAATACTCTGCGAGTATGCATGCTATTTGCATAAAAATGAACATGGCTTATTACAATAAGGCATTCAATCACATTCTAGCGTTTGAGCGCTTTTGCTACATTAGTTTTGCGGGGTTATTCAAAAGATATTCATTCTTTTTTAATTTGTTGACGGTCGCCTTTGGAGTTTCGGGAAAAAATCTTCAAGGAGATGTATGACTTATACTATTATATTTATACACTAAAAGTTTCGAGATGATTCCTCATGTATTTTTCTAGATATTTAGTAAAATGTCTAAAATCGCAAGTGTCCCATAATCAATGGCAATATAGTGTATATATACAGTAGAACCTCGATCCATCGTTTTTCAAGGGGTGCGGAGAAAAAAATGATGAATGCGGGAAAACGATGAATACGGATTAACTTCAAAACACAAAAAAACACAATGTTTATGCATTACTCATGCATGCATTGGATACAGCATACTAATAAATACTAATTTGTTGCTTACTAAACTGTAAAAAAATAAAAAAATAAGTTATAGAAAATTGATATTTATATAAAAAAATCAATAACTTTGGTTATTTGTTAATTTTTTTAATAAAAAAAAATCAAGATAAACAAAATTTTTTGGTCACTTTCTGTAAGTTCATATGCGTATATAAAATTTCATACAGTTTAAAAAGCCGTAATAACACCAGACAGACTTGGCACTGATAGCTCAGCTTCATCGACAAGAATCTTATCCTCTGCTTTTTCACCATTATTTTCATTTTTCGCATTATCGCACATTTCTCCTACATTTGGGACACCACATGTCGCAACATCTTGATCAATGGAAACATTATCGTATTCTCTTCTATATTGCTTATACTCACTTCATCTGCATTTTTGTCACCATCGTCAAAACAAACAGTGTAAATGAGGAAGATAAAGGAATTCCAGTTTGTATGTCATATGGATTCGCATGACTTTCAATTTCATTTCGGTGAGGAAAAAATATACAACGATGAATGTGGGAAAACGATTTTTAGAAGAAGGATGGATGCGGGTTTCGTTGACATTATTTAGGTATATTTTGTGCAGGGACCGTAGAAATAAAACGATCAATGCGGGAAAACGATGGATGCGGGAACGATAGATCGGGGTTTTACAGTATATACAATATTTAGATATTATATAATATAGCAATATATATTTAATAGTTTGCATAAGAATGTGTTTAACATCAGCATGTTAACATGTGTTTAACATAAGCATTAACTGACTTATTTTGAATTTTTGTAACGCTATTCCGTGTAAATTTAATATGGATTGGTGGCCATAGCAGAAAAATATCATGGTTTGGAATTCGCAAATGCGTTGCCCTCACTTTCAAAACCAATGTTTTCTCAAAAACTCTTAATTTAAATATAGTACTATGGAATAAAATAATAATAATAACAACAAATAATTGGTATTTTCTTCTACTTATTTATGTACAATGTTTCAATCTTCTTTAGAGGAGATACAGAAAAACAATTTAATTTTGGAAAAACGGTAAAATATTTTAAGAAAATTATTAATAAGTTGGAATAAATGCAATTATATTTTTAATTTATACAGTGAAAAATTTTTATGTATTCATGCTGAAATTCTGATAGCGCTTTTTAATACTAGCAACATAAAAAATAATTTCAATTGAAATGGACTCGCGCATTAACTGCAAAATGGGCGTTAATGCATTTTAATATATTTGGCCAACTTAATTATTAGTTAAAAAAAAATAAAAAGAATCATTTATGGATATTTAATGCGAATTAATTAAAAACATAAATTTTATATTAATTTCTAATAACTTACAACTTGCACTATTATTCCCAACTCAAAATGGACTTGTAAAACAAAAAATCCACGCTACATTTACTGAATTGAGGAGATTTGTAAATTTTCAATACATACCCATCTCCCGGATCTCGCCAGGATCTGGATCCTTTTCTTTTCATTCCAGTTTTATCTGGAACTTCGTAGATTGGATGCTCGCGATGGGATCTCAAATCTATACCTGCAATGAAATAAAATCTATTCATTTAATTTTATAAAAATATTCCAGATTAAATGAAATTCTGAGAATGGAAGACGTTTATTTAATTGGTACTTAAACTATGAGTGATTTTTCAAAGATTTTTTAATCAAATTTTAAAGGCTGGATGCTTTTCATAAATTAAACTTAATATGACTTAATTAACCTAGCTTCGATTAATTCAGGTTTCTATTAGCCAAGTCAATAACAAAGCCTGATTTTTGTTTAAATCATAAGCCTTAAAAAGTACCTTAGTACTTAGTACGTACTCTTTTTAGTTCACTGTCCATGCTTCTAAAACATTTGGAGTAAAAAATTGAGGTTATGCTGATAGATCTTATGTAGCTAGAAAATTTGCGTGAGCGGTCAGCCGCTGACAGAAAATCTGGCTTTTATCAAGGAAAGGTAACAAGCGTTAAAAAAATGCAAATAGAAAAATAATGTAATTAAATTTTTAAAAATATTTTTCTTGAGATTCGTTTAGCTTTTTTTGTTTATTTTTATAATGTACTTGTAAAAATGAAGAAAAATTAGTTATAAATATTTTATGTGCGAAAGAACTTAATTAAGGCTTGAAAGTACTAACAAGGAAGGGGCCTGAGACTTGTGTGACATAACTCAGCGAACCTTTGTGCTTTGATAGAGTATAGTCCGTAGATAAAACCACAAGGATAAAGTGTAATATTCAGGGGGGACGTAAAAAATGGGCCCCAAAGTCACTCATTCTTGACTCTTTAATTTATATTCGGATAAATTAGATGCGTTTCAGAGTGGCCAGATGGTCCAGTTGGCAGCGCGCCAGACCTTTTAATTTTCTCTCTCCGGAGCTCCGCGAGCTCGATTCTGAGTCTGGGTATTTTTTCCCAGACAAAATAATGTTTATTATTTTGGAACCACTATTCAAAAACATATATCCAATTTATATCGATAAATAAAATTCAATAAATATAAATAAGAATATACTTCTACGCATATTAGCACATATTTATTTACAGAGATAAATTTATTACAAAGTTATTGATACAAGAAAAAGTAAAGATTGAAAAAAAAATCTTATGCGGTATACATGTATTTCGCTATGAATTGAATCTTCTGAAATTCGTTCAATATTTGCAAATTGAACGAATAGAAGCTTTTTCACTAGACATTTTTTTTTTTTTACAAAATATGTTTTTCTATTTTAACTGTAACACTACAATAAAAAACGTCTAATCACCGAAAAACTTTAAGGGGTCTTAGGAGTTTTACTTTTTACCTGGTAGTGCAACATAGCAACATGTCACATTTGATTTGTTTTTCTCAGTCCCTATAAAACATTAATGCATAAAATTTTTAATATAGACAAATTAAAATCGCTTCTATTAAAAATATTTTTTTTTATACTCTACTTTGAAATTTTATTTTATTTTTTTAATGTTTAATTTTGATTAAAAAAAATTAGACTTGTATCCATTGCGCCAGGATTCTAGCAAAACTATTAGTTCAAGAACCGCTAAAAAGGTTGATAATGGTGTAAATTGAATGTATCTTGAACTTATACCTCATTTTAAAGCAATTTATGCATTTATTTATTTAAAATTGAAATTGAAAAAATTAAAAAAAAATCATTTTTATTTAAAAAAATTGCCAATTATCAATAATCAATGTAATTAAAATTCTAAATTTGAAGTATAAGTTGTTCTTAAACTTAAAATGAAGATATTTACTAAGTTTCATACAAATTGCTTGATTATTTTTTGAGAAATGTTGCGCGCAGTCAAAGAACAATTTAAATTTTAAATGAAAATTAAATTTAAAAATATATAATAAAAATTCAATATAGAATGTTAAAAAATTATTTTAAATAGAAGAGATATTAAGTTGTCTATATAAAAAGTTTTATGCATTTGAATTTAATAGGGACTGAGAAAAAAAAATCAAATGTATATGTTGCTGAATCGCTCTACCAGGTAAAAATAAAGACTCCTGAGACCCCTAATCAAATAGCCATACTCCTTCGCTCTGGTGATTCTTCGCTTTATAATGGATTATGTCAATCGTCGCGGTGAGCGACCAATTTTCGTCGACGACCCCTACCTACGACCCGAACAGACCTAGTCTCTTGCGCGACAGCGCATAGCGCCAAAATGCTTTACTTACGACCCGAATAGCCTTGCACTCTTAAGAGAAAAGGAAAAAAAAAAGACAAATTGAAACCGGACAAATTTAAAAGAAAAAGTAGACAAATTAAAGGTATTGAGAGAGGGTTAGTGGGCGGGCGGGGCTCTGAAGCTATCGACTTTCCCTGCCTTCATCCCGAACATATATGTGTCGGGCGGTGGTTGGGGGTGGGTGGGTGGGTCAACCGTCGCGGTGAGCGACCAATTTTCGTCGACGACCCCTACCCACGACCCGAACAGACCTAGTCTCTTGCGCGACAGCGCTGTCGCCGAGAGGCGACCACGGATAGCGCCAAAATGCTTTACTTACGACCCGAATAGTCTCGCACTCTTAAGAGAAAAGGAAAAAAAAAAGACAAATTGAAACCGGACGTGTAATTAATCCATTTATAAATTAAAGAGTCAATAATGGGTGAATTTCGGGCCCATTTTATACGCCTACTCCCTGATTATTACACTTTATCCTTGTGATATGTTTACCTATAGACTATACTCTATCGAAGCACAAAGGGTAACTGAATTCTGTGACACAAGCCTCTGGCCCTCTCACTGTAAGATATTTTAAATAAAATTAACTATTCACATCTCTATTTGATTGTTTTTATCGCCTTTTAATTAAAAATAAACATTTTAAAGTTCATTTTATATATTTTGTGTTAAAAACAAGGTGAAAATTGCGTTCTGTCATATGTTTTTAATGGACATTACGTTAACGAAATATACCATTAAAAATTGTTATGTTTGTAAATGTATTTTCTTTCTTTATTATTAAAATATTTTATTATGGATTTGATATTTACTACTTTTGTTTTATTACTGGGCATAGCATTACTTTAAAAAATATTTAAATTAAAATTTATGATATAAAAATCGTTTGTTTGCGTCCAAATACTTTTTTGGAGTTATCCGGATGCGTTTTCATGTTATTCTAAACAGTCGTATTATAATAATTTATATGTAATTAGTTTACATTAATATTAGTTTAAATGTAATTCGTTTTCGTTATTTTAAACTGCCGTAATATAATAATTTAAATATAATTAGTTTTTTTTTCAATAAGTTAATACTTATAACTGTTGTACTTCCAATGGACATTGCTGTAATCAAACATGTAATTAAAATTTACTCTTACTGATTAAATGTAGAGTCTCTGCTTTTATGTTATTACAAATCATACGTGTTTATAAAAGTCATGTTAAATAAAATTATTTTTAAAAAATCTCAAAACTCTTACCTGAATGTCGATATCCAGGATAATATATTCTTGGCGATTCATATATACATTCTCCTTTTTCCACCTAAACGAGTAAACAAAGAAAACAATATACAGGGTGAATGCTAATTATGGTTCTAATTTAATATTTGAAAAAAAATGGAAGACAAGTTATACTACTGGTATATCTAACATCATTACATACAGGATGATTCAAATTTCATGGGGAGGTAAGGAATACGTCAGGAAAACAATTTTACTTAGAAAGTATGTTCGAAAGTGTGCCAAAACACTTTCTTATACAGAGAATGCTGCGTATACGAAAACTTCCATTGCGTCCGAATCATTTTTTGATTTTTTTAAAATCAGTATATTTCTTCTCCAATTTCCACTTCTGATCTTGACTTCCACAAGCCTTTTACATCTTTAAAAACTCCAAAACCTCGTTAATGATCTTTATTGAACGCCTTAATTATCTGACGCCTGGAATCTTTTCGTCTAATTCTCTCTTTCCGGTTCATTTAATCTTTATTATTATTTTAAATTGGTTGGTTTTTAATTTTTGAATTTAATTTTTATTTTATTTATTTTTTGTTAGTTTATATTATTCTTTTTTTTTCTTCCTTCGTTCGTGATTTTAGAATTTTAGTTAGACACCACAATTCTTTACAAATATTTGTAATTCATAATTCTGTTGCACTTTTTAAGGATTTTGTACGTTTTGCAGAATATGCTGCACCCGTGATTACCAGTTTGTGCATTATTTCAAAGCGAAACAATTATTGCGAGTTTCTGGATTTCATGGTGTTTGTTTACAAAGTTTTTATTTATATTTATTAACCAACACCAATTGTGGTGCATTTTATTACAGTGAGCAACTCGCTCAGCCACTATGAATGCCATCAGTGCACAACCAGACTAATCACCGATGAATAAAATCACATTCGTTACCACTTAACTGTATTGCTTCATTGCGTTTATTTTACTTGTCCATTTTGTTTATGTAAAAAACATTTGCAGACATATTTTCCTATGTGAAATAGTTTTCCTGGTGTATTACCTACCTCCCCATGGAATTTAAACAATGACCTTGTGCATGTCGTCATTTTAGAGCAACAGTAGTACATCTAGAATAACAGAAAATGTGATGCTTAACTTACAGGTATAAAAACTGTATCTGCATCTAGAGAAACACTAGGTATCTTTTTATAAAACACATCTGACTAGGGAAGTGCAAGAAGTGTATGTCAACGATTTTCACGAAAGTGGTATCATTGGAAAGATCTCATCTTAAGGAGTAAAAAACTCAATGGAACTACCCGTCGTCGCAAATGAGTCGATTTCGAGATATTCGACAATTAATGTCTCCTAGCTAGTGCACACTTAATGGGGGACCGCAAAAAAATGTAGTCGCGATCTTAACGAAACTGGCTTTATTGAAAAGATATCATCATAAGGATTAAAAACTCAATGGAACTACCAATCAGAAATGAGAAGTTTTCGAGATATCCGACAATTTGTGTCACATCGCTAATGCACACTTACTGAGAAACTGCATTAAGTGACATAATTTGCCGGATATCTCGAAAACCGCTCATTTCCGATAGGTAATTCCATTGAGGTTTTTACTTCTCACAATGATATCTTCCCAACGACACCGTTTTCGTCAAAATTAAAAAAAAATTACGGTATCTCGTGAAGTGTGCACTAGCCCAGTATCCACTAGCTACGTGACATAAATTATGGGATACCTCGAAAACGGCCCATTTCCGACGGGTGGTTCCCTTGAGTTTTTCAATCCTTGCGATAGTATCTTTTCAATAATACCAGTTTCGTTAAGATCGAGACTAAAATATTTTGCGGTCCCCCATTAATTTGTGCACTAGCTACGTGACATAAATTGTCAAATATCTCGAAAACGACTCATTTGCGACGGGTAGTTCTTTTGAGTTTTTTACTGCTCACGATGAGATCTTTCCAACGATACCACTTTCGTCAAAATCGGTGACTTACACTTCTGGCACCTCCCAAGTGAGATACATAGTATTAAACATAATTTTTTCAGAAGTTGTTCCAAAAGAGGTAATAAAAGTTGCTTATAGCACAATGCCACACATTTCATTTCTCATTATTACTAAATGTCCTTTTATTAGAATAATTTATAAAACAATTATTCAATTGGCGAATCAATTACAATGCTGTAATTTTTTCAAATAGTGAAAAAAAATACGGGCCAGAATTTGAACCAGGGATTTATTAGCTGAAGCCGACAATGATCTTCCGACTGAACCATTCCGGTCGAATACTGGAGAATTAATCGACCTAACTAACCTGAACGATCAGACAATCTAGTCGACAATATCAGACTAGATTATGTGATCCTTAATGTTAGTTGGGTGAGGTCGACCAGAATGATTCAGCTGGAAGATAATTGGCAACATCAGCCAATACATACCTGGTTCGAGTCCTCGCCCGGACTTATTTTCACCACTTGGAAAATATTACATCTGCTATACATGTCCTACTGCGGCTCTTAGACGACGATACTTCCTTTGTAAATGAAATGAACTATGGCAAAAAAAGTATTTAAAAATTTTGCGTAATTTAATTCGCAGGCCAATAGATAGTTGCGTTGCTGCTATTCCTTGGACACTTAGGTTACACTTCATTATGAAATATATTTTTCGAGGGGAAGGAGAAGAAATATTAAAGGTCGTGCATACTGTACTCCAAAAAAAATATAAATCGATTATTCCAAATTAGAAATCAGACGAGAAAATAAAAACATTCGGCTTTCTTGGAACAAAATAACAAACAGCTTGTAAAATTCGAAACAAATTTTATAATTTCTGTTAATTATTCAAACAATTTTACATGGTCATTTTATTTTTTTTGGACCTTATTGGATATCAAATTTAGAGAAATAATTTCCTTTTTGCATTGTATAATTATCTAATACGTCATATATTGAGCATCCGAAAAACATCGCAGACTGTAAGTAGCGAGTTGTCATCACTCACTAGGAAAATGTAACAAACATTAAGTGATGATTTTGCTAATCTTTGTAACTTTGAACGGATCTGATCATGGGAAGTAAAAACTCCCTAAAACTAGCCGTCTAGAATCAGCTGTTTTCGGCTGTTAAAAACGGAAATGAAAGTCACGGAATTTTAAGATGTTTCACTAGCCAATTTTTGCGTGAGCGTTATTATTTGAAATATCTTGTTGTAGTGAGTAAAAAAGCTTAATGAAACATTTCATACATGAAAAGTTTTATCACAAGAGTTATTTATTCATTTTTGCAGATATTTATCAGAAAAAAAACAGCATCGAATGTCGTTGGTGCCACAAAATAATTGATTGAATGTCTGTAACATGCCTATCTATCATGAAAAGTGGGCATGTGGGAAATGTCCTTAGGCAATCAATCATGACGGATTGCAGCAGTAGCTGTGACTTGTGTTCCAGGCTCATTAGTTCAGGCGAAATAGAACGAATCCTTGTGACATGCGAATTCTGGCCTAGCTATGAAGATATCGTCGGTGAATCTTCAAGTTGTAACGCTATCACTAAACAAAAAAAAATCATTGCTATATTTCGTCATGGACATTTATTGTTTTCTATTTTTTTATTCCATAGTAGATAGAGAAATAGCCAAAGCAAAAAAAGAGATCGGTCTACAAATATTTGAGTCTGTTAAAGTAATGATTGAACACGAATTTTTTGGAATAGAAATCTCTTTAGAAGTAACGAGATAATAGATTAACTCATGATCCCAAAATATCAGAAAAAAAATCTTGACGATTGCGACTTAAGACGATATGTTGAATATCTAGAAATAAATATACGTGAGAAATTATTCTGAAACTACAGGCGTGTAAACAAAATAGTACAGGTCATACATTTTCGCGAAAATCTTTTACAAAAATCCCATAGAGGACTGTCAACAAATTGAAAAACAACGAATTTATTTTGGATGACCCTGTCAAAACTAATGTAGCAAAAGCGTTCAAACAACAGATTATGATAAAGTGGCCTTTTGTAATAAAACGACTTCATTTTTACGAGGATAGCACATACACTCGTAGAGAAGTTAAGGTTTTTATAAGAAACGGTACCAAATTTTGCGAAGTTTTTTGCTTATAATTTGTAGAGTTTCTAATAAAAACAATGTTCTTTTGAGAAAATATGACAAACAACATTGTACACAACACCTTGTAAAGAAAATTAAAAAATATTATTAATTGTATGAAAAATGCGTAGGTTTACTAAATAAGGTTTCAGTGCGCAAACTCCAATAATGTATAATTTGCATAAATTATTAGCTAAACGTATAAAGTAATTTTTGTGAAAGTCACAAAAACATAGTTTGAAAATTCTTAAAATTATCGTCGATAGAATAAGATCAAAGTCCATTATTTCCAAAATGAAGCAAAAAGATGAGCAGCTATCTTATATTAATAAAATAACAAATCGCTCTGTGTGTGTGTGTGTGTCTGCGATAGTTAGCGAAAACTACGGTACGTACGAAGCTCAAAATTTTTCTGAGAGTAGCCCAATATCTCTCCTGATGCACCTGTCTCTCAGAATTTCAAAATTCTATTTATTAACTGAGTAATTAATTAAATTCCAAACCTCACTCTCATAAAAAATCGCTTTTTTTTGCATTTTTACCTTTTATTCTCTTATGGTTGGTTGGTTGCATAAAATTTTTGCAGAAAAAATTTTAAAAACTGGGACTGACCTTTAAAATTCATAGACTGGCAAACTGTCAGTTTAAATGAGGATTTTTTTTTTTTTTTTTTTTTTTTTTTTTTTTTTTTTTTTATCATAGCTGCTGTACACCATGGAGGAAAAAGATAGGTGGTGGCGAAGTAAACCGAAAAAAGAAGATTTGCAATATGAAACCATTTATCGCTGAAATTTTAATGTCTCAAAATAAAGCACGAGGAAGGAATTTTGTATTAATAAGACGGATTGGAAGAAATGAATTACAGCTGAAGCATATTTTACGAAGAAATAGTAATTTTTTAAATGGTTTTTTCTATTATATTATTTATTAAAATAAATGTTTGCTTTAAAAATAACTGAAATTGGGAAATTAAAAATAATTAAATGTCAAAACAAAATTAAATAAAATATTGAAAACATATGATTTGAAGTAAAAAATTGTATTTTTAAAAGTTTTCTCTTTTATTTCAGAAATTTTTAATACTTTATAACGTAGATGAAAAATGTTTATGATTTAACAACATATTAATAATTAAATGTCAATATATAAAATATAGTGATGAAAAGATTCTTTTAAAATCATGCATGAACACTTAAATAATTATAGTAATCTAAAATCTAGATTTCAGAGTGCAGACGATTTTAAGACATTAACGAAAGAATATTGATTTTTCAAGGAAAGTCTTAAATGATACTTCTATATTGATATTTCAAAGTCATATGATAAAAATAATCAAATAATTCTTGCCTATGATTGATCTAATTGTATCTTTCATGCATTCTGATCGTGTATTACAGGCAATAATGGCACAAAACGTTATTTTTTAAACGAAATTTTAGTCATCTATTCAATAACAGTTTAAAAGGTAAAAACAAAAATAAAGAAATACTGGTTTAAACCAGTTTGAATTGATCGGAGTTTCAAAGCACATGGTTTTGTTGGTGCTTATTTGGACTTAATGTAGCGGATTTTAGAGTTACATTTTTTGCGTCACCCCAAGACATTATACTGCCACTCTATTAATTTCTTTTTACTATATGATTGTACACATATTTCTGGCATTTCGAACATTAGAATATATGAGTTATTAGCTGTGTTGCAGTAAAAAACATTACAAAACACTTTTCTAAGAGTTTATTTTTTTAATCATTGATTAAATTTAAGTGTGTTCTATTCAATTTAAATTTGTAATATGGCTTTAATTTGTTTTTAAACCAAAAATAAAATAGCTGTTTGGCGTACAACTGTTTGTATCCGCAAACGATTCATTCACCATAATAAATTATCAAATAGCAAAGTAAATTATCTATCAGAAATAGCCATAAGAAGAATAGTAGCAAAACTGATTATAACCTTAATGTTTAGACTAATTTAAACATAACCCAATCCCAACCAGAAAAAAAACAGACAACACTCCGATCCGTGATACACAAAATTTCCGTGAGTATAAACCCGACCCTGACCTAAAAATTCTGTTTGGAATCCCGCAAAAATGTTCAAGTAAAGCATAACCCGATTCAAACAAGGAAAAATAATTTTCGTGGGCATGAAACCTGATGATTATTCAAATGGCCAGATAAGATTCCAATCTTAATGATTATTCAAATCATTATCACCATTATCATACAGATTTCAAGTTCGTTTAATATTGTTAATACGGACCCGGGCAACGCCGGGCGAGTCAGCTAGTATCCAAATAAATTAGTAAGTGCAATATTGTGTAGACACTAATCAATGCAATTTGGATACAGCCCCTCATCTTTTTGCTTTATTTTGCGAATACCGGATTTTGATCTCATTCTATTGACGATCATTTTCAGAATTTTCAAGATATGTTTTTTGGACTTTAACAAAAGTTGCTGAATGCATTTAGCTAACACATCATGCAAGTTATATTTTGAATGAGTTCACGCATGCGCACTGAAACCTGATTTAGTAAACCTGTTCATTTTTTGTACATTTATTAGTATATATTTTTTTTAATTTTGAAAGAGAGTTCTAAAGAAAAGTTTATAGTGGAACGATCGTCCCAGTGTTAATTCATTGTGCCATTGATCATTCAGCAATCTTTCTAATAAAGTTTAGATTACATCGAGATAAGAGTTTTGATGACTGCTTGCTTCTTTTATTTCTTACAAACTCCATTTGATTACAAAGAAAATTGTTCAAAATACATTTTTCTTATTTTTAGGGTAATGTGCCTTCCACACTTTCTTGATGAAGCCCTGATTTTACCATTTTCCTGTTCAGTTAATGGGGTTCAAAGCAGCAGTTTTATATCTCAAAACTTCAAATTTAGTGACTAAGAACCTATAAGCATAATTAAATATAAATTCCGCTTAACATACTGCAGTCATGACGTCACCTTTTAATAGTAGATTTAAAAGAAGCAATTTGGTCCTAAACTTATTTACATTAGTCAATATTACATGGTTTTAACACTTGTAAATAAAACTATGGATTTTACATTTAGAAATGCATTATCTTTGTAAATTATATTATATAAGATACACGTGTCTAAATTCAACGCATATAACTGTTTTCGGAATTTTATTCTAAACAACAAAAACAGTATGTGGTCTTAACACCCAAATGTGTAATTTATTGTAAATTAATCTAAAAATGATTTTTGATTGTTATTTCTTAAATAAAGCAAGAGAAAATAATTTTAAAAGTCATATTTTATTTTAGGTATGGCTTACAACAAAAAATATATATTGTTGTCAAACAACATCACTGGCTTTAATTAAAACATAATTTTATTTCATAAAATTGCATAATATTAAACATCCATGAATTTTAAAAGCTGTGATAAGGAATAAAGATTACTTGCTCCCCCGAACCGCACACGTTTACCTCATCAAAGCAAAGACTCAAGGGACTCTGTGCGGTCCGAAACGAGTTCGGGTTTTTTTTCGTTTTTTTCCTTTTTTTTTTTTTTTTTTTTTTTTTTTTCTAGTGACAGTACGCTTCTTCATTAGGTGCATTTGGACTCTGTCCGCGCGAACTACAGGACCCGCTCCAATGGAACAGCCCACGGAGCACCTTTTTTTCTTCTTTGTAATAGAAAGGAGGGATGTCGTCACCACCAGCAGCGATTCGACTGCCTTGCATTTCGGCCCAAAAATTCTCCCTTCTCTGGCACTACTTAGCATTTCGGTCTTTTTAGTTTTGGTTATTTATTTTTCTAAATCTCCCACAAAATTATCCCCCTTGTTGTCTGCTAAGGACATGCCACCGTTTCGGCTCAAAAAATTTTAGCTCCAGTCCCATTTTACCTGGCACGGCGAGTGGGAGTAATGTGCAGCGCCAAACACACTACATTCACAAAGGAAATAAACTATTCCATAATAGCAACCGTTAGCCACAATCAGCCGACCTCGGCACTTGTCTGCGTAGATCGACACCACTTTGCCGGCTAAAATTCCATCATGTACGCTAATGGCGCCTGGTGCATGTAAAATCCGTCTTGGGTGCAAAGTCCTCCAAGTTACATATGAATTTTACCTCTGGAGGTGCCTTGCCAGGTGAAGGTCTCGTCATCTGATCAAGGCTCTAAATCAGGAGACCATCTTGCGCAGCCATTTGCAGTTCAAACAACAGGATGTACCATTAATTAACAGGCGAAACAAAGTATGCTCAACAACAAGCAATTACTGCAGAAATGATGGCATGCGAAAATAAATATTTTTTTCCAATAAATCTATTCTTTATTTTTAAACGGCACTATTGATGCCTTCTACATGTTGAAAATTGATTGAATAATTTTTAATATGTGTTTTATAAGCAAAATATTAAACCAAAATATTCCAGCCATATAAGAAAAATTATGAAACTATGCGAGTTTCATTAAAAGTTCCCACTCGTAAAGCTAATTTTATTAAAGGATTGGACTTTCGTCGTCTTTTCGCCGTGACTTTCGTCAAAAATCAATGTGATAATTTTGTATTAAATTCAATAGTTCTTATATTGTTTTATAATTAATGGTATCTATATATCTATATATCTATAATACATATATATATATATATATATATAAGATACTAGCTGACCCGCCCGGCTTTGCCCGGATCCGTAATAATAATATTAAACGAACTTGAAATTTCTATGATTTTCTCTTTAACTCGAAATATATGGTGGAAATACATTATCTGAAATACGTGGCCACTGACTGTATGAGAAACAGTTTAAAAAGAACAACTTATATTTAGCTGTAAAAATGCTCAAAATGACTGCAATGGGAAACACGGGAGGGAATATGTGTGCAGCGATTGCGTGATTTTCGTGTTAAAGTGATGATATTTATCCGTAAAAATCACTGTTAAGTCATGTGACTAATTATTTTTTTCACATAGAAATATCCAGTGATATATTTTGGATTTCAAACTAATTTATATCACTCGCTAATCCGCCTATACCGTGAATGAAATCGATACTTGAATGATCAGCTAAAAGTAGATAATATTATAAACATAGCTGTCAACTTTTAACTAATCTTTCGTAATACCAGGATTAGTTTGATCCAGGATAACCTCATTTCGAACAAAAAAAAAAAAAAAAAAATATTTCATGAATCTTTATTTATTTACTTTAAATTTTTTAACTAGCACTCATTTAATTTCATTTCCTTAAAAAAATATCTCGTTCGAAATTATTTAAAATCAGGATCAAATTAACACACGTATTACGGAAGATTAATGTAATTTAGGCACCTATGTATAAAATGTAATCTAAATGTATATAATATTATAATTTCAGAGCCATTGTAAAAAAGAAAAGTCTATATTTTTAATCAAAACATGCGTAATGTTCACACGGTGGTCAAAATACTAAACGTAACTAATTGTACCGTAACCATAACCTGTCTGTAAACTAACTGCGACTTAACCGTAACCTAACCGTAACTTAAGCATAACATAAATGTAACCTCTAGCCTTTATCTTATCGCATCATTATCCGTAATCTAACCATAACCTAACTACAACTTAACCTTAACCTAAATGTAACTTAACCGTGATCTAACTGTAACCTAACCGAAAATTAAATATAACCTAAGACTAACCGTAAATAGTCCGTTTTCTTATTACATCCCGTGTGCAATTTTATGATTAAGTATAGTGAGTGGTCCCATTTTGTTCCATATGTCTTGTAGACTAAGGAAAGCGATGGTGGACATCCGGGACCCGCGACTGGGGAGGGGGAGGGGGAGAGGAAGGGTTGAAAGTGCAAGGGGAAAAAATTCCATTTCATAAAAAATAAAGAAAATTATCTATAAATATTAATGTTTAAAACATTTATAGATTAGGAAAACTATTTGTGGACATCCAGGACCCGCGATTGGGGAGAGAGATGGGGAGGGAAAGGGTTGAAATATGCAAGAGAAAAAAAATTCCACTTCTTAAAAAAACCAGACAATTATGTTTAAATATTAATGTTTAAAACATTTATAGATTAGGAAAAACATCTGTGGACATCCAGGAGTCTCAACTGGGGAGCGGGATGGAGAGGAGGTGGGGTGGGGGAGGGAAGAGTTGCAAAGTGCAAGAGAAAAAATTCCATTTCATAAAAAATAAAGAAAACTATGTATAAATATTAATGTTTAAAACATTTATAGATTAGGAAAAACATTTATGGACATCCGGGACCCGCGACTGGGGAGGGGGAGGGGGAGGGGGGGGAAAAGGTTGAAATGTGCAAGGGAAAAAATAAGTATTAAGTGTAATTGAAAAGGAACTGAGTGATGATAAATACTAATTGATACAATTTTTTTAACGCTAAATATTATTTATTATATTTGTATTGTTATTCTACATTATACATCAAATACTTTAATAGTAAAAACCTTCAAATTTTAAACTGCAAGTAAAAGTTTAACTTCAGAACAAAGTAGGATCATAGGTATCACTATCATCATAATTTACATCATCAAGGCCTCCAACATTATCACATTTATCAGTCTCACCCGAGCATGAACACATTTCAGTTACAAGGTAATCCATTTTGTGAACATTTACATTATTCTACACATCTTAACTTGACACACGAACACCGATTAAATCAGTTCTTGCGAAGCACATGGCATGTTACACATGACAGGTAGGTACTCTTTTTCCTTTATCATCCAACCAAAATCAGTTGGGGGTGGAATATTATTTTTTTAAATGTGTGCTGTTTGCCATATTATTGCTTAGTAAAGAGCTTTTCTTATGGCTGGGTAAAGGGCAGCTTGAGTTGGAGGCATATTTGTTCCTCCAGCTTGCTTTTTTGTAAATAACTACCATCTTAGCTCACTCAACATTTTAATTTTTAATTTTGGTATATACACTGAACATATGTATTCTTCAAGTGCAATATATGTTTCACTCTTAAGGATATCTGTTTGACCTCATGCGACAAGTGCTTTCAGAATTCTGTCGTTAGCATTTATGAAGCTCTTTCAAAAACTGATTTTTGATTTACCACTGAATGAACCAGTGGTGTCAGATCTAGAAAGAGAATGCAGTCCCACTAAAGATTCAGATTTTTTTTCTTGCCCTTTTCAACCTTTTCCCCTTCTCTCCCCCTCCCCCTAACCTAGTTGCGGATCCCGGATGCCCACTATTGCTTTTCTTATTCTATAAAAGATTTAAATACTAATATATATCTATAAAATTAAATGGCATTTATCTTTTGCCTCTTTCAACACTTTCCCCTCCCTTCCCCTTCCCTCCTCTTCCCTTACCTCCATCCTCCTAATCACATTTTTCGAATATCCACCAATGCCATTCTCACTCTATTAACGTTTTAAACTTTGATATTTATGCATAATTTTTTGAAACAGAATTTTTGTACTCCCCTTTCAAATTTTTCTCCTCCCCCCTCCCCCTCTCCAGTCGCGAATCCCAGATGTCCACAAATGTTTTTTCCTGATTTATAAATGTTTTAAAAATTCATATTTATACATAATTTTCTTTATTTTTATGAAATGGAATTTTTTTCTTTTGCACTTTTCAACCCTTCCCATCCCCCTCCGCAGTCGCGGGTTCCGGATGTCCACAAATATTTTTCCTAATTTATAAATGTTTCAAACATTAATATTTATATATAATTTTCTTTATTTTTTGGATATGGAATTTTTGTCCTTTGCAATTTTCAACCATTCCCCTTCCTTTCCCCAGTCGCGGGTCCTGGATGTCTAAAAATGTTTTTTTCCTAATCTATGAATGTTTTAAACATTAATATTTATGCATAATTTTCTTTATTTTTTATGAAATGGAATTTTTTTCCCATGCACATTTCAAACCTTCCCCTTTCCCTCCCATTCCCCAGTCGCGGGTCCAGCATGTCCACAAATGTTTTCCTAATCTATAAATGTTTTAAACATTAATATTTATGCATAATTTTCTTTTTTTATGAAATGGAATTTTTCCCTTGCACTTTGCGACTTTTCTCCTCCCCCTCCCCCTCCCCAGTCGCGGCTCCTGGATGTCTACAAATGTTTTTCCTAATCTATAAATGTTTTAAACATTAATATTTATGCATTTTTTCTTTAATTTTTATGAAATGGATTTTTTTTTTGCCTTGCATTTTTAACCCCTCCCCAGTCGCGAATCCCTTATGTCCACCATCACTTTTCTTAGTCTACAATACATAAGGAACAAAATGAGACCACTCAAGATACTGAATCACAAAATTGCACACAGACCTAAGAAAAGCTGTAATTAGAAAACCCACTAAAACGTAATTGCAACCCATCCAGACAAAATTGCAATCCGAACCGAACTTAAAAATTCAATGTGAAAAAATACTGGAATCTGATCCATTGCACATTTGAACCGGACAAAAATATTCCAGTGAACCATAACCCGATCAAATTACCGCAAAATAATTTCTGTATACATGTTATTTGAGCCGAACATAAAAATTCAATTTGAAAACTCCCGAAATAATGAACCGAGTAAATTCCAAATCGGACAAAGTTATTCCAAATAACCGAACAGGACAAAATAATTTCCATGGACATAAACCCAATCCAAAACTAAAAACTTCATTCGAAAAAAATTTTAATTTACAAAAAATTGTTATCTCATGGCGATCTTCATTGGTCTATCACGTACGGATATTTTTTTTTTTTTTCAAAAAACCACGTTTGACAACATCATTTTAATAATCGTTTGGTTTTATTGAACAACAGAAATACATTAAATAGAAAAAAATTGTTTTGCTATTTGATAATTTATTATGGTGTATTAATCGTCTGTCGATTCGAACAATTGTACAACCATTTTATTTTCGTTTTAAAAGCAATTTAAAGCCATAAAAAATTTACATTAAATAGAATACATTTAAATTTAATCAATGATTAAAAAAATAACGCTGGAAAAGCCTCGTATATATATATATATATATATATATATATATATATTATTTTTTTACTGCAACATTAACCACAGATACATTCTAATGTACGAAGTGCCAACATTCTGACGTACAACATCAAAATCAAAATCCTAAATTAAACTGGATGTTTGCCGGTCTATGAATTTTAAATATCTTTGTAAAAAACAGTCACTTTTAAATTGGTTTCTTTAATTATGTCCCATATTTTTAATTATTGCGTCAAAAGGTTTAAGCAATCAACCAGCCATAAGTAAGTGAATGGAGAAAAAATCGAAAAAAATGATTTTTTGATGAGAGTGAATTTTGGATTTTAATTAGTTACTCGTTTAATAATTGCTATTTCAAAATTCTGCAGCTCAGGTACATCAGGAGAGATTCGGGGCTAGTCTCAAAAAAATTCTGAGCCTCGTACATGATGTAGATTTTGCTGGCCATTGCAGACACACACACAGACAGAGCATCTTTGTTCTTTTATTAGTATAGATATCTATGTTTTTTGGAACAGAAAACCTTGACTCTTTGCGATTGTAAAAAGATAGGTCAATAGTAAAGACAATATGCTTCATAATGAAAAAAATGCAATAATATAGTTAATTCTTTTAACTATTAACTATTCGTAAGTAGTTTAATGTATAGCTCTTATGTGACATAAATCTATTTAATGGTAGTATTTGTTTTTCGTTTATTTTGTACCTATAATGCCCGTGACAGTTGATTCTGACAATTTGACTACACATTGAAATATTCTCATTCAAAATCTGACCAAAATCTCTTCAAAAACTCTTAAAAAGTATATTTATTATTATCTACAGCAACGATAAACTGTAAAATGACGTTGTTTAGTTTTCTATACAGTGCATCTGGAGAAATCGTCTACAGCATGTTTACATAACAACGCCCTATGAATGATCCTTTTACGACCTTTCAAATTTTTCCTGTTACTAGGATCTTCTTTCAAAATAAGAAATCGATTTTAAAATATTTGCACACGTTTTTACACTGTAGACTCCATTAAAATTTGGACAATTATCATGAAAAGTTTTTCATGTAATTTTCTCTTAAGGTAATTTGCTGTCATGGACTATAATGTTCAATTTATATTGTTGCTACAATTTTTTTCTTTTAAATGGTCATAGTTTTAGTTTTAATATGTACGCACCGGAAAAAACTGACTATGTTTCTCTAAAACTATGAACTTAAATATCAATGTATGTATCCTGCATGTGTATGACAGTGCAATGCAATGTTAGCCAGATGATGAGATACATCTCCCATGACTAAAATATTGGACAGATCTGGTTAATGCAACTGCCATGGTATAAAAACACAACTGAATTTTAAAGTGTTGCAATAGCATTTATTTTTTAAATACAGGGTGATCATAAAAAACTTTGCCGATATATGGAGCTCTAGTGGCCAGTAGTCCGCTTAACCGATCGAAGTGAAATTTCTGATATAGCTATTCAGAAATATGAGCTCGAGATTCTGTGAACGACAACAAAATGGCGCTCACGGTTACGGTTATACTTAAAGAAACTCGAAAATTTCTAATGACAACACACATTGTTTTTCGTCGCAAAATGCTCAGCGCATGCGAAAATCCTAAAGAGCGTTGGAACCGTACGTGTATCGCAAGAAACGGACAAGTTATGCACGCACAAAAAACCGTTCTGGGAATCCTCCCTCCCCCTTAGAAAAAACTCGATTGGGGCGCAAGGAGGAAATTTGCATATGACGCAGAGTCAGTACACTAATCTCTGATTACAGTACAGATAGGAGAAACTTAAACTTTTATTTTAATTAAACATTTTCCACATAGGTGCCATGCTTGTGATGGCACCGATGTGGAAAATATTAAGTTTATGTTAAGGAAAATGTTAAGAAAATAAAAGTTTAAGTTTCTACGATCTGTACAGTAATCAGAGATTAGCGTACTGACTCTGCGTCATATGCAAATTTCCTTCTTGCGCCCCAATCTAGTGTTTTCTAAGGGGGGGGGGAGGATTCCCAGAACGGTTTTTTGTGCGTGCATAACATGTCCGTTTCTTGCGATACGCGTACGGTTCCAACGCTCTTTAGAGTTTTCGCATGCGCTGAGCATTTTGCTATGAAAAAAATGGGTGTTGCCATTCGAAATTTTCGAGTTTCTGTAACTATAACCGTAACCGTGAGCTCCATTTTGTTGTCGTTCACAGAATCTCGAGCTCATACCTCTGAATAGCTATATCTGAAATTTCATTTCGATCGGTTGAGCGGACTGGCCGCTAGAGCACCGTATATTGGCAACGTCTTTTTTATGACAACCCTGTATTTCTAAAAACTAGTTTCCTTACCCTTCTTGGCGGATTTGGAACGTTATATGCATATCCACTTCGAGTGCTTCCGAATGTGCCAATATTCTCATCGTTTCCAGGGGGCGGCAGCATGCAATGCTCCCGATTGTAGCCAGACACATGACTCGTAGCATATGGAGTTGGAATGTAGGTCGGATCTTGTCCTTGATCGTACGTGACAGAGAGTGGAAGATTTTCAGCTTTGATTGGATCCCTGGAATCTGTGTCAGCTGCGAAAATAGATTTCATATAAAAATTAGTAGTAAATTCTCTCTCTCTATATATATACATGTTTGCAATAACATACATGTTTATAAATACGCAAGACATACAAATAATATAACTTTTTGTACCAGAATCGAAGTTTACATGTTTATTCTAAAAATACAAGATATATCAATCCAAGTCTAACCCAAATGTTTTAAAATAATGTTAACCCTTTCCGGCGCAGTGTGTCCACTCCCCGGGCAAACCTAACTTTAATTCCAAATTAACAAACGTCACCAATAATATTTTAGCAAAATTTTACTTTTACAATGTCAGCTTAAATCAGGGAGTTCATAATTACTAAAAAAGTCTTTTGTAAATTCCGGTGGCACTCAACAATTTCTCATTTTATGAACATAATTTGTCCGCGCCGGAAAGGGTTAAGTAAAGTAGAGTAAGAGCGTGATTATTATTTGACTGGGGGTTCGGCACACATTTTAAAGCAATTTTTTATTGAGTTAAAATATTGAATTTGTTGTGATAATTAACTATATCATTTGTAAACAAATTAACATAATAAAACTTCTCAGAAATTTTTATAAAGAAATTTAAAATTTATTTTTTTTAAAAAGTGGTGTTATTTAAAATTGAAATAACTCAAAATATTTTTTGTAGAATTCCTTTTTTTTTCATTTAAATACACACAAATACATAAGCTTTAATCTTGATTAAGAATATTTTAAAATATAAATTTGTCTAAAAATAAAAAAATTGTATAAAAAATAATAATAATATAACTTTAAAAAAATGTAATTGCAAAAGTAAATATATCTACTTTTTAATTTACTGAATCAAAATGGAAGTAAATCAATAGCAAAAGACGTGATCCAAGTTTGAACCATTTATCTCTAACGGTTCTTCAATTCTAATTGTCTAAATAGGAGACGTGGAGAAGAATCTCATCATGAAGAAAAACTGATTTTTACAAGTAGTCATTTTCCATGAAGGATATTGGTTGTAAGCTAGATTTCGAAAAAAAACAATACAAAAAAATGATATTTTCTCTTCCAATTAAGACATAAACATGATTTAAACGTCATTTTAAGCAAAAAAAAAAAAAAAAAAAAAAAAAAAAAAAATCCAATATTTTTTTTTTTTTTTTTTTTTTTTTTTTTTTTTTTTTTTTTTTTTTACGAAATTTGAAATTTTTTGTCCCTAACCATCTTAAACGTTCACCATTTTTTTCCAACTGTAATATGTTCCTTACATATAGGTATATGTTTGTGTGTGCGTACTGAAAAATTTTACATTCAAATAAATTAACTGTTATTAATTCGACTTGCGAATGCAGGATCGTCTCTGCTTGGTAGGCACTAAGGATGGTGGTTTTATGTTAAATCTATTATTTTCACTGGACTAAGTTTCATTAAATGTCACTGTCATGCCAATTATGTTTAAAATGGAACTGAAGTATAAAAATATTTCATTAAATCAATAAAAAGTTGTTTCATCTTTTATTAAGGTATTTTTGCTCTAGCTAAATTTCTTGATTTTTTTTACACTTTACACGCGTTTATTACGGAACTTACAATGTAGCTAAATATTTTTCAGTTGTATATATTAAAGGAGAAAATATGTGCGTTCATTATCATTATTTATATGAATTTTATTCTTTTTTAAAAAATAACAGGAAGATATAAATTACTAACCATATTAAACAAATTATCTCCCACATTCATTTTTCAAAAGAAATATAATGCTAGAAAGTTACCATTTGAAGGCCTGTGCACTAATCCACCGCTTCTCCTGCGCGTAATAAAACAAACTGCAAACATAACGACCAGGAGTACTATGATAGAGCTGATTACAGGAACAGTAATTGTCAGATGTCTGTAGAATGATCCACTCTCGTCACTGATTTTGGAAGGTCTGGGTGGTATTTCTTGAAAAAAAAATATATATCATTGTACAATATCAATTTCATAAATATATCTTATAAGGATTTTTTTACAGCTGATATCCGTAATTTTTTATCAATAATATTTAAAAATATAAAAGATGAAAAATAAAAGGTAATAGAACATGAAAAAAAAAGGTGGTCAAACTTTTTTGTCTTAACAACATTTATTCAAAATATGACTAAAATATGGAAACACCCTGATTCTAATGCAAATCTTATTATTACGTAAAATGTTACTCTTACCAGCATGACAATGACGTTAATGTATCTTAATTTCGAAGTGGACATTATAAATCGTTCACAGTGCTTCACAGTGCAGTCACTTGAGAATTTTTATTTTGGAATGATAAACATGACAAATTTTCATTAATTGGTCGAGTAAATAATAGCATTAGTGACACATAAACGCATTTGAACATTACAGTATCTTTAATAGATCACAAGTACTGTATGCAAAGAAAATTCGACATGCTGTAGTTCAAATTATTTCTGAAAATAATTAAATTCTGGAGATTTTTACGACCTAAAAAAAGGATCAACAGTTTTATTTCCGCCTAACAGAATAAGTTAAAATTTAAATGCATTATTTTACCTCGAAGTTTCTTTAATATGAAAATGCAAAACTTGGTATTTTCTTTGTGGCAGCAATATTTTTAACTATAATTGCGAAGAAGTGAAATAGAAATTTCATGATAAAAAGTACTAATACATCCTACATTATAGAATAAACTCCTACACTAACTAATGTTTCACATTATTACTAATATTAACAAATATATGAATAACATGTATATAAAAAGTTAAATTTGTGATAAATAATCAATTAAATATTTACACATGCAATAATATTTTTGTGAGGCGTAACGGTGTCTGTAGTATTCAAACACAGAATGCTTCGTTCGAAAATTAAAGACGATGTTTGCCTTTTTATAGGATTATATTTATTCAAGATTTCTACCACACTGTTAGAGAATTGAATCATTCGCGTTATATAAATACGGAATATCTGTTATAAATGAAAACAAACATTTCTTTCTAAAAGGGGAGTTATTTCAACTCTTTCTGGTCTGGAGTAGTATTAATAGTACATGTCATTTAATCGAGTATTATATTAATTTTTACATGTAGTGGTGCCTGTAAGTGCCTATATGTTTACTTTATGATTTCAGTGAAGTATAGGCATTAACTAATATCAGTAATATAATAAATACAGGGTGTTTAAAAAATGAAAGGTATATTTCAAAAACCAATAAAAACTAAACGGGCAGCAATAGAAATACACCGTTTGTTGCAATATGCTTGTGACAACAGTAAATTTTCAGGCAGACAAGTTTTCGAAATTAGTTACAATTTTCAACAACAGATGGCGCTGCAGTCTGTAAAAATCTAAAGTACGATATCTTCCACATATTCACCATGCGCAGCGATAATATGTCATAGTAACAGAATGAAATTACCAGAAATTTTTCTAAACGTGTCAGGCGGGATGGCGCCACATGCAGAAGAGATGTATTGCTTCAGTTCTTCAATTGTTTCTGGATTGTGGCGGTACACTTGGTCTTTCAAGTCAAAATCTTCTGTTATAAGGAATAAATTATTTTTCCACAGCAAATTTGCAACCTGTGAACTCGCTTACAGTAGAAAAAGGACTTACAGAATGTCGAACTCACAGACTGCATTTTCTTATATATCTTTCAAATCGAAAATTGTAACTAATTTCGAAAGTTTGTCTGCCTGAAAATTTACTGTTGTCACAAGCATATTGCAACAAACGGTATATTTCTATCGCTGCCCCTTTAATTTTTATTGATTTTTCAGATATACCGGTCAATTTTGAAACACCCTGTATTTCCTTAATTGTCTTTGCATCGTTTTCGATTCTTTTATTTCATACATACATTTCACTCTTTTAATTTGAAATAAAGGTTACCTTTCTGAAAGAATCTCATGCAGTAAAGCACAAAAAGTATTACAAAATTGCAATATCAATTAAATTTTGTTGTAATATAATAATTTCTAAACAACTGCAAAAAGTTTTTGTTAGGATAAAGTTATATGTATATGAATTGAATGGCACAAATAACAACGGCACTCGTTATATTTCAGACAATGAACTATTTGTTAAACTCTAATAAATCTGTTGTGATAGTTAGTGTTAATGTTATTAACGTAAAAGTAGATTTTTCTAAAAATTGTAAAAAAAATCGTATTCGAAAGGGTTAGCTAAATAAATCCACTAAATTGGCGACAAAGTTTTAAAACATTATTTTTGGTTTAAGGAGGTTATTTACAGTAGTAAAATTTGTTAAAAAGTAATAAAATGTGTTATAATTTCTAAACGGATTTATCATGAGATATTTATTATTTGAATTATTTCTGAGTATTTAAAATTATTTAACAGTTAAACAAACTGCATTAAAGACAAATTTATTAAACAATAAATCTAAAGACATCTAAAACATATTTAATTTCCCAGATAAAATGAAATAGAAAACAATCATGACGCAATGAATCTTTTAAAAGGTATTTTCTTAGTATCTATAATCATTTAATCATAATTCATTTCTAATTTGAAATTACATTAATGAAAAGCTTTTCTATCCGATTGTTATTACATCAATTTTCCCGTCTAATATTTCTAAGAGATTAAATTATCTATGTTTTAATTCTTTTTTACTAATGTTTAATAATTACATTAAATGGGGCAAACAATTAATTGTTATGGAATATTGATTTCTTTGTTTAGGAAACAAATCTCGTCATAAATAGCTAACAACAGATATACAAAAGACATTTTTATTTTTTAGTAAAATGAATAATGATTGATTTTTTAATGTATTTTAGCAAGTTTAATTATGTTTCTTTAATTTTTTTATTACTAAATGGTTATCAATGTTTTAATCGCAGATTTTAAAAGTATTATTATATATATACATACATACATACATACATATATATATAAATTAAATTTGCGCTGTAGGTTTAGAAATATGAAATTATGTTTTAACCACACTGTAAAAAAAAAAGGGTCCATCTACTAAAAAAACTTTAGTGATCCTTGTAATTACTAAAAAATTTTTAGTAATCTTAGTCGGTTACAAAAAAATCTGTAAGAATTACTAGAAAAGAGTTAGCAACGAATAGAGTTAATAGTTTTCTATTTTTAATAGCTCTTACTAAAACTCTGTTGGTGTGGCCTTGATAGCATAGTGGTTATAGTAACGGATTCCAGGCTGAAAGGTCCCGGGTTCGAAACTTGCCACTGCCAAATGCGTCGCGACTGTATGTAGTGTCTCGTTAATAAAGGAATTATGAAAATCCTTTCGGAGCAGGTAGGAATGTCTGGTGCTGCCATGTATTGCCGAAAATCTTCCGCTTCAGGATGCAGCTCGAAGGACGCTCCTGCCCTTCGGGCGCACTTAATGGTTATTAAAAATAATTTTGGAGCTATAACTAAAATTTGCGTGGTGGCTCATACTAAAATTTTTAAGTTAGTTCTACAAAAAATTCTTTTGTTCAGTTTACAAAAGAAATGCTTGTTTCACTTGCAAAAAAAAAGTTTGTAATGGTTATTAAAAAATTCTGTGGAACACGAATTTACTAAGAAATTTTTAGAAACCTCTTGAATTTTTTTTTACAGTGCACTTTAATTATACGTAATACTAAAATATTACATGATAAAGAATTCTTTGTGATCGATTTACTTGGAGTAAGCCGTTTCTTACATTTTTAGTTTTTACTAGCTGACCCGCCCGGCGTTGCCCGGATCCGTATTAACAATATTAAACGAACTTGAAATTTGTATAATTTTATCATTAACTGGAAGCATGCAGAAATGCATTGGCTGAAATACGTCGCAGCTGACTTTGTGAAAAATTGGTTTTAAAAACAACAACTACTATTAAGCTCTAAAAATACTTAAAATGAGCAATGAGAAACACGGGAGAGAACATGTATCCAACAATTGCGTTAGGTTCGTGTTGAAGTGTTGATATTTACCCGTAAAAATCACTTTTAAATCACGTAACTAATTATTTTTTTCGCATAGAAATCTCAAGTGAAAAATTTTGAATTTCAAACTAATTATATCACTCTTAAATCCGACTATACTGTGAATAAAATCGATACGCGATGATAAAAGATTGGTATATAGTATTATAATTTCAGAGCCATTTAATAAAAGTGTATATTTTTAATCAAAGCATGCGTAATGTTGACTCTGTGGACAAATTCCTAACCGTAAACTTTTGTACCGTAACCATAATCTGTCTGTAACCTAACTGCGACTTAACAGTACCCTACCGTAACTTAAATATAACATAAATGTAACCTAACCGTCACTTTATTGTAACCTATTCTTATTCTAACCATCACATAAATGCAATTTAACTTTAACCTAACTTTAAATTAACCGTGATCTAATTGTGACCTAATGTAAAATTAAATAAAATCAAAGACTTACCGTAATGTAATTGCAACCTAATCGCATCCCAAATGTTACCTAACCATTTATTGAGTTCATGTCCATGGAAATTATTTTGTCTTGTTCGGATTTGGTTATGATTCATTAGAATATTTTTGTCGGGTTTAGATTTGGTTCGATTCAGGTTTCAGGTGTTTTTTGAAATTCGATTTAAATGTTCGGGTCGGATTCATGTCCATGGAAATTATTTTGCCTTGCTCGGATCCATTTATGTTTCTGTGAAATAATTTTCTCGGGAACAGATTTTGTTTAATTCAGATTTCGGCGTTTTCTTCAAACGGAATTTTCGGGTTCAGGTCTTAATGCGTGTCCACGGAAATTATTCTGTCTAATTCGAATGAAGACATGCTTCACTGGAATATTTTTGTCAAGTTCAGACTTGATTTAATTTAGATTTCGGCTTTTTTTCAAATGTAATTTTTGGATTCGGGTTTTCTTGCGTGTTCACGGACATTATTCTGCCTTGTTCGAATAAATACATGCTTCACTGGACTATTTTTATCAAGTTCATTTCAGATTTCGAGATTTTTTCAAAGACATTTTTAGGTTCAGATTCGGTTCATATGCATGGAAATTTTGTCTTATTCGGATCATGTTACGGTTCTTTAAAATATTTTTGTCATGTTCAGATTTGGTTCGATTCAAATTTCAGGTATTTTTTCAAATAGAATTTTTAGGTTCGAATCTCGTTCATGTCCACGGAAATTATTTTATCATACTCGTGTCCGGTTATGATTCTTTCTAATATATTGATCGGATGTGGTTTGAGTCAAATTTCAGGTTTTTTTCAAATCGGATTTTTTAGGTTCGAGTCGGGTTTATGTCCATGGAAATTATTTCGTCTTGCTCGGATCGGGTTATAGTTCTTTGGAATACTTTTATCGGGTTCAGATTTAATTCAATTCAGATTTCGGGTTTTTTTTTCAAATGGAACTTTTGGGTTCGGGCCTTCTTGCGTGTTCACGAAAATTATTCCGTCTTGTTCGTATAAGGAGATGCTTCACTGGAATATTTTTGCCAAGTTCAGATTTGGTTCAGTTCAGATTTCGCGAATTTTTCAAAGAAATTTTTCGGGTTCGGATTGGGTTCATGTCCATGGAAATATTTTGTCTTGTTCGGATCCGGTTGCGGTTCTTTGAAATAGTTTTGTCAGATTCAGATTTGGTTCGATTCAAATTTCAGGTATTTTTTCGAATTTAAGTTTTAGGTTCGAATCGGGTTCATGTCCACGGAAATTATTTAGTCTTACTCTAATCCGGTTATGGTTCTTTCAAATATTTTGGTCGGATTTAGGTGTGGTTTGGGTCAAATTTCAGAATTTTTCAAATGGAATTTTTTAGGTTTGAGTCGGGTTTATGACCACGGAAAGTATTATGACCACCTGATTTAAGCTTGCTGGGATCGGGTTATAGTTCAATGGAATATTTTTATCGGTTTCAGATTTTGTTCGGGTCATATTTCGAGTTTTTTTTTAAGACAATATTTAGATTCGGGTCAGGTTTCATGCCCACTAACATTATTTTGCCTTGTTTGGATCGGGTTATGCTTCATTTGAACATTTTTATGGGATTGAGATTTGATTCGTGTCAGTTATCAAATCCATAGTTTTTTTTTTTTCAAACAGTATTTTTAGGTTCGGTTCGGGTTTATACTCACGGAAATTTTGTCTATCACGGATCGGAGTGTGGTTTGTTTTTTTCTGATATGGATCGGGTTATGTGTTAATTAGTCTAAACATTAAGGTTATAACCAGTTTTGCTACTATTCTTTTTATGGCTATTTCTGATAAATTATTTACTTTGCTATTTGATAATTTTTTTTATGGTGTATGAATCGTTTGCGGATTCGAACAATTGTACGCCAAACAGCTATATTTTATTTTTGTTTTAAAACCAAATTAAAGCCATAATCTAATTTTGACACGCCGATCAATTCAAACTGGTTTAAACCCGTATTTCTTTGTTTTTTACCTTTTAAACTGTTATTGAATAGATGATTAGGTTTCGTTTAAAAAATAACGTTTTGTGTTATTATTGACCGTAATACACGATCGGAATGCATAAAAGATACAAATATATCAATCATAGGCAAGCATTATGTGATTATTTTTATCATATGACTTTGAAATATCAATATAGAAGCACCATTTAGGATTTTGCTTGAGAAGTTAACATTCTTCCGTTAATGTCTTAAAATCGTCTGAACTCTGAAATCTAGATTTTAGACTAATATTTGTTATTTAAGTTTTCGCGCATGATGTTAAAAGAATGTTTTCATAAATATATTTTATATATTGACACAGAGTTATTAATATGTTGTTAAATCATAAACATTTTTCATCTACGTTATAAAGTATTAAAAAGTTCTGAAAAAAAAGAAAACTTTTAGTAATACAACTTTTAGTTCAAATCAAATGTTTTCAATATTTTATTTAATTTTATTTTGACATTTAATTATTTCGAATTTATCAATTTCAATTATTTTAAAAGCAAACATTTTTTTTAAATAAATAATATAATAGAAAAAAGACCAAAAAATTACTATATCTTCGTAAAATATGCTTCAGCTGTAATTCATTTCGTTCAATTCGTCTTATTAATGCAAAATCCCTTCCAAAAACTTTTGTTTGGGTCATTAAAATTTGAGCGATAAATGGTTTAATATTGCAACCCTTTTTTCGGTTTACTTCACCACCTCCTATCTTTTTCCTCCATGGTTTGCAACCGTTGTGATAAAAAATCATCATTTAAACTGACAGTTAGCCAGTCTATGAATTTTAAAGGTCTGTTCCAGCTTTTTTAATTATTTATGCGAAAAGTTTATGCAACCAACCAACCATAACTAAATGAAGGGAAAAAAAAGAAGTAAAAAGGCGATTTTTTATGAGAGTGATCCTTGGAATTTAATTAATTACTCAGTTAATAAATAGAATTTCGAAATTCTGAAGCTCAGGTGCATCAGGATAGATTTGGGGCTACTCTCAAAAAATTTTTGAGCCTCGTACATGCTGTCGATTTTTCTAGCCATCGCAGACACACACACACACACACAGACAGAGCGTTTTGTTATTTCATTAATATAGATAATACTAGCTGACCCGCCCGGCGTTGCCCGGGTCCGTTATAATAATGTTAAACGAACTTGAAATTTTTATGATTTTATCTTCAACTCAAAATATGTGTTAATACACTGTTAAGAATTTGACCCTTTTGCTGCATCGTCACTCCACCGCTTTTATAGAAAATGATTACTTCAGCCTATTTTGGAGCACTGTCATAGGTCAAACGAGATATATTCTATAAAAGCGGGGGAGTGATGATACAGCAAAAGGGTCAAATTTTTTACAGTGTACATTATATTAAATACGTGCCCCCTGACTGTGTCAAAAATTGGTTTTTAAAAAAAAAACTAATATTTAGCTGCAAAAATACCTAAAATGACTGCAATGGGAAACGCAGGAAAGAATATGTGTCCAACGATTTCGTGTTGATATTTATCCTTAAAATTACTGTTAAGTGACTTAACTAAATACTTTTTTCACATAGATATCCCAAGTGAAATATTTTGAATTTCAAACTAATTATATATCACTCTTAAATCTGACTATACCGAGAATGAAATCGATTCTCGATGATTCGCTAAAAGGTTAGTATATAATATTATAAATTCAGAGCCATTTTACAAAAATAGGTGTATATTTTTTATCAAACATGCGTAATGTTCATTCTATGAACAAAATCCTAACCGTAACCTAATTGTATCGGAATCATAACTTGTCTGTAACTTAGCTGTATCTTAACAGTAACCTAACTGCAAGTTAAATATAACATAAATGTAACTTGGCCGTCACCTAATCATAACCTACCCATAATCTAACCACAACCTAACCGCAACTTAACCTTAACCTAACTGTAACTTAACCTTGACCTAACTGTAACCTAACCGGAAAATAAAATAACAAAAGGGTCACCGGAACGTAATTGCAACCTAACTGTTATCTAACCGTAACCAAGTTCTAATTTAACATTTACTATAAACGAAATATTTTAACCATCTCGCGCTAAGTACTTAGTTTCACTTTCCACCGCTACGGAGCGCATTATGTTTTGTAGAACATCCGAATTTTAGGTTCGGATTGGATTCAAGTTCATGGAAATTATTTTGTCTTCTTCGGATACAGTTATGGTTGTTTGGAATATTTGTGTTCAGTTTAGATTCGGTTCAATTCAGATTTCGTGGGGTTTTTTTTTCCTTCAAATGGGATTTTTAAGTTCGGGTCGGGTTGTACTTATATGAAAATTATTTTACCTAGTTCCAATGAGGTTATACTTCACTGAAATATTTTTGTTAGGTTCAGATTAAGTTTTGTTCAAATTTCGGGATTTTTTTTTTCTTTTTTTTACAAATTTTTTGGTTTGGAATGGGGATTATGTCCATGGAAATTATATTGTCTTGTTCGTATTTGGTTATAGTTATTTGGACTATTTTCGTCTGATTCAGATTTGGTTCGATTCAGATTTTAGGTATTTTTTTAAATTGATTTTTAAGGTTCTGGTTGGATTCATGTCCAGGGAAATTATTTTGTCTTGCTCGGATCGGGTTTTGGTTCTTTGGAATATTTTTTTCGGGTTCAGATGTCGTTCAATTCAGATTTCGGCTTTTTAATGGAATTTTTAGGTTCAGGTTGGGTTGCGCATCAACGGAAATTATTCTGCATTGTTCGAATAAGGATATGCTTCCCTGGAATATTTTTGTCAGATTCAGATTTAGTTCATTTTTTAGGTTCGGATTGGGTTCATGTTCATGGAAATTTTTTTGTCTTGTTCAGGTCCGGGTATGGTTCTGTGGAATATTTTTGTCGATTCAAATTTCAGGTATTTTTTTCAAATGGAATTTTAGGTTCCGATCGGTTTCATGTCCACGAAAATTATTTTCTCTTATTCGAATCCGGTTATGGTTCTTTCGAATATTTTGATCGGATTCAGATGTAGTTTGCATAAAACTTCAGGCTTTTTTTTCAAATGGAATTTTTTAGGTTCGAGTCAGGTTTATGTTCATGGAAGTTTTTTTGTCTTGCTCTTATCAGGTTATAGTTCTTTGGAATATTTTTATCGATTTCAGGTTTCGTTCTGGTCATTTTTTGGGTTATTTCAGAGAAAAATTTTAGGTTTGGGTCGGGTTGCATATACACGAACATTATTTTTCTTTGATCGAATTGGGGTATGCTTCATTTGAATATTTTTGTGGGATTCAGATTTGATTCGGGTCAAATATCAAATCCATAGTTTTTTTTTCAAATGGAACTTTTAGGTTCGGGTCGCGTTTATGCTCATGAAATTTTTGTCTTGCTTGGATCGGAGTATAGTCTGTTTTTTTCTGGTTGGGATCGGGTTATGTGTTAATACGCCTAAACATTATGTTTTGCTACTATTCTTTTAGTGACTATTTTTTATATATAATTTATTTTTCTATTTGATAATTTATTACTGTGTATGAATCGTCTGCCTATTCGAACAATTGTACGTCAAAGAGCCATTTCATTTTTGTTTTAAAAACAAATTAAAGTCTTAATAAAATTTTAACTTAAATAAATGCATTCAAATTTAATCAATGATTTAAAAAAACTGCTAAAAAAGCCTCATATATACATATACATATATTAACTCCAACTTAGCCAACCACAAATACATTCTAATGTACGAAGTACCAACGATCTGACGTAATAGCTATGTCCAAAAATCCTAAGTTAAACTGACATTTTGCCAGTCTATGAATTTTAAAGGTCTTTGGGAAAAAAACAGTCACTTTTGAAATGTCAAAATCTCAAATTGGTTTCTTTTATAGAGTAAAAAGAAATTAATAGAGTGGAGGTATTATCTCTGGAGATGATGCTTAAGATGTAACCCTACATTAAGTCCAATTAAGTACCAACAAAAGCACCTGCTTTGACACGCCTATCAATTGGCTAAATTTTAAAATGAAGGGCCAAAATCACAGTCAAGTGAAATCCAGCCACCCCATTGGTCGTGTGGTAAGGGTGAAAATCACGAACTTGTTTCTCCATTTGAAAAAGGTGAGGGGGAAAGTATTTTTTAAGCGATTGTTACCGCCTGTTCTTATTTAAGATAAACCATCGAAATTAACTCAATTAAGATATTTTGATGCCATTTTATAAAATGAGAGTGAAAAATTTAGATTATAAATGAAAAGAGATAAGATTTACTTCAAAACTGCCGCTACGATTTTTTCTCGGAAAAAGGAGTATGACAACATTTACCCAACTGCTAAGAGATTGTTCCCTGAAAAGGACGCGGCTCAATGACCAATGAGGTGTTTGGATTTCACCGGACTGTGATTTTGGCCCTCCATTTTAAAATTTCGCTATCAATTGAAACAGGTTTAAACCTGTATTTTTTTTTCTCTCGTTTTTAAAAAAAGAACTAATTTATCGCTTCACCGGTAAAAATTTATTAATTATTTTATCATATGTGTTTTAAATATCAATATAGAAAATTATTTCAACGTTTTGCTTGAAAATATAACATTATTTTGTTTGTACATTAAAATCGTCTGCAGTCAGAAATTTATATTTTAGATTAATATTTATTACTTAAGTTTTCATACATGATTTTAAAAGAATGTTTTCATCATTATATTTTAAATATTTATTTACATGCAATTATTAAGTCATAAACATTTTTCATCTACGTTATAAAGTATTGAAAATTATATTAATGAAGGAAACTTTTAGTTATACAATTTTTAATTCGTATCAAATGTTTTCAATATCTTATTTAATTTTAATTTGATATTTAATTATTGCTAATTTTCCAATTTCCTTCATTTTAAAAGCGAATATTTATTCTAATAAATAATAATAGAACGAAGACCATTTTAAAAATTTGCTATTTCCTCTTGAAATATGCTTCAACTGTAATTCATTTCTTTCAATTCGTCTTATAATACAAAATCTCTTCCACGTCCTTTTGTTTGCCACATTAAATTTGAGCGATAAATGGTTTCATATCGGAAACCTTTTTTGAGCTTACTTCACCTCCACTTATCTTATTCCTCCATGGGTTTCTTTAATTCTGTCTCAGCTTTCTTATTACTTCTGCGAAAATTTTTACACAACCAACCAACCGTAAACAAATGAAAGAGAAAAAAATTTGGAAAAAGATGATTTTTTATGAGAGTGACCTCTTGATTTTAATTAATTACTCAGTTAATAATTAGAATTTTGAAATTCTGAAGCTCAGGTGCATCAGGAGAGATATTGGGCTACTCTCAAAAAAATTTTGAGCTTTGTACGTGCTGTAGATTTTGCTAGCCATCGCAGACACACACACAGACACACACACAGACAGAGCGTTTTGTTCTTTTATTAGTATAGATGTTATATATACATACTTTACAATAAACAAAATTATATGTGAATTCTTTGAGTGAGATTATTAGAAGTTAATGTGAAATTGGCAGAATAAAAAAAATCGATAACATACGTACATCTAGTTTACTAAATTAAAAAAGTTGGAAATTGCATGTGAACGTAGCGAATGAGGTGCGTTCGTAGGATAACAAAGTTTTAAAAATATTCAGATCTTACTGATATAGTAAAGCGTATTCCGGATACAGTATAGTAGTCGAAATCTTTACGTTTCTGTAAATTTGCAGGAAGTAATTTTTATTGCACCTGAGCAACGTATATCTCATTCATAAAATGTGAAATAGTTGAATATAATTAAAACACGTACCAAACCATGTTTCCCCGTATAGCATTATATAGTGGAATACTTTTGTGTGGCCCTGTAATTTAATAATAAATATTCTTTGCATCGCAGACTGTACAGAATGTATATTTTAGTATATATTTCATAGATTCATGCCAATTCTATTATGCTCAAATGAGTGTAACACCATTAAAATACATTTGAAACTTTTTCCCCATTGACCGTAATGTAACGGAATCCTTTTGATTGTCGCTGTAATTGATCTATGCATCCGATTTTTATAACATTTGAAATGAATCGACAAAATTACGCAATAATTATATGTTTTAAATTTCAGACGATTAAAATGCATTTAAAACTTTTTTCCCTATTGACCGTAATGTAACGGAATCCTTTTGAACGTCCCTGTAATTGATCTATCCATCCGATTTTCATAAAATTTGAAATGACTCGACAAAATTATGTTATAATTATGTATTTTAAATTTCAAACGATTCGGTTGGGTAGTTTTTCGTTGTTATATGCGGACAGACGGACAGACAGACAGACGGACGGACTGAGAGACAACGATAGGTGCTACCTATTTACATAAATACGAACGCACCTAAAAACGTAATACTGTACTTCATGTCGATGCAGTATTTTCTTTTATAACTTTTAAAAAAGAATGAAACTTTTTAAAACTTGTTTTCGTCGACTTATTTTATACGTAAAATAATACAATAACAAAAGAAGTGCTGAAAAACTAAAAATTCCGTTTAATATTGCCGCATGTTTTAATCATGATCTTTTTATTACCGTAAAATATGCAAGTTTTACCTTCTATATATTAAATTTTAGATGCCCTCAAAAGAAGTTTCTTTTAAGAAAATATTAATAGAAAAAATAATTTTACTTAGTTTTTGCACATCATTTTCATCGATAAAGTCACATTTCATTTGCAACAAAAATTCAAGATTATGATTAATTTTATATTCTCTCTAACATAATTACAACTTATCAATTGTAAGTTTTACTTACCCATCATGTATTTGTATAATAGGGTAAATAATATATAATAATAATAATATATAATAATAAATCATTAAAAATTGGAAAAAATGACGTATTTACACGTTTCAGATACTAGAGACTCCAAAAAATATAAAAAGTCGTGCGTCTGTTTTTCTATGTGTTTGTAAATGCTCTATCCCCCGAACAAATTGAGATACAGATTTATTGTGTAGTTAGTATGTAAAGATGCCTATTGAAATCCGTAACCTCGATTATCTGGAACTACTTTTTTCGGACTCTCGAAATATTCCCTATTTGATGAAACTTGTAAGAAGATTTTCGATTTTTTTTTAAGGAGTGTATTTAAAAGACAATAAAAAACACAAATTTTGCCTAAAAATGAAGTCGATCGGATATTTAATTTTTGAGACATTTATAATCACATTTTCCTCATTCCAAACTTGATTTTTCAAGACTCTGTATTGCATTCAACTTTCAATTCAAATATATATTTTAATTGGAAATGAGACTTTTAATCCGACGCAGTAAACTGTTAGTTAATAGGATTATCACTTTTGGAATCATAAGAATGTTTCTTTTGCACAATTCAGTACTACTAAATTATACTAATTTGCATCAATTATGAATAATTTGACGTTTTATAAAATTTGTCGAAATAGGTTCATCAGTAATTCATTAATACTGCATTACCGTGTGTTAAAACTATTGATATACACGTATAAATTTTGTTTTGGAATTGCGATGCACTTTATAAAATGTTTAAATGTGTTTTATTTTCATTTTTTATAGTACATTGAGACAAAAATGTAGTTCTGGCATCTAGAATCTAAATTGTAGCCCTTGAAAAAATAGTTCCATGTCATCCTTATAAATTCTAACTGCATTTGCTAGAGAGTTCTAGAGTTTCCTACTAGAATTCAAAAGCGTTTTTCTATATTCTCGTAGTCTAATTTATTTAAAAATTTCTCCAAATAGATACGAACACAAGAGGTTAGATTTAGTAACTATAATTTTAGTTTATGAACACTGTAAAAAATGTCAGATGTTTCTGAATGTATAAAAATGTACTGTAATCAAAAACGAAAATATGCTGTGACCTCTTCTGTCACCTAAGGTTTCGAAAACAGTTCCTTTACCTTTAAAAATTTCAGAAAACTATTTGTTATCGAAATTTAAAGAAGAATTTATAAAAATTAATTTTTATTAGCTGCCCATCCTTTTCAGAAACGCCTCTAAGTAGCTTTTACAGTACAATAATCATTTTTCTCTAATGAAAATATAACTTTTTTTTATACTACTAATTCATACGAAAATATTTTGATATTCAGAGAACATGTTTAATAGACAAACATGCAATATTAACAGTATTAACATTAATATGAAAATTAACATTATTGTGCTACAATTGCATGCACAAAACCAGTTATGCAGCTGAAAATGTTTACTTGAGAATTGGTAGTATCCGAAAAAGTGATATTTTGATTTGAGAAAAGTGATTATTGTACTTTAAAAGCTACTTAGAAACGTTTCCGAAAAGGACGGGAGCTAATAAAAATTAATTTTTATAAATTCTTCTGTAAATTTCGAAAACAAATTGTTTTCTGAAATTTTTAAAGGTAAAGGAACGGTTTTCAAAACCTTAGGTGAGTTAGACAGCATATTTTCGTTTTTGATTACAGTACATTTTTATACATTCAGAAACGTCTGACATTTTTTACAGTGAAACCATTCCCGAAATCAAACGATAATTTCTGGTTGCTGAAACGATTCAATATTTTTTTGTCATCTAAAAAACAAGAGACTAGGAATGCTAGGTCATTATGACTATTCATCTTAGCTGTTCAACCTATTCGCATAGTTCAATCATCTATAGTTCTAATTTAGGTATTGAGAAAGTGATTAACTATTCATTCTAGATGAAGGCAGTATATTTTTTCCTAGTGTATGCATATTAGCCCAGTTAAAATAAGCGAAAAAAAGTGGAAACCTAGGAAAAATTAGTGAAGAGCTGGAAAATCGTGAAGACCTTTAGAACATCATTTCGAATCAAATGCCAAAAATCTTAGTCGATCTGGCTGGAGCAAAAAAATGTATTTAAGGTCAAAGGTCAAAGATAAAATAAGCAGTTTTTTGCAGATATCTTTTAAACGGTAAGTTTTATCCTAAAAATAGCAGTCTTAAAAATTAAATATCTTTGTATTTTCTACAAAAATGTCTTTACTCACTCCAAGCCCCCTCTTTCGTAAGATATTGCAAATGCAAAAAGTGCAAAAATCAAAAATTTTCATATTTTGGATAATAGTTAAATTTTTCTGAATGCATTTTATGTTATTAGCTGTTGAATTAAATACATATAAGTAGATATAATAAAATTAAATATAATAATGCGAGATACGGGCATACATCATCCCATACACTTGAGGTAAGCTGCGGTCAGTTTCCCTCCACCTCTCCCGTGGCGCAATAGAAGCACGCGCCGCAGGCCCGTTGCTAAACGATACTCCTAGACTGGGCAAATGTTTTTTGAAGAAGGGCAAAATTACTTCTTCATTTCTTTTTATCTCCAAGCCTAAAAGCTGATATAACAACAGGTTCTATCTGTACTTATGTATGTAAGAATCGCAATACCTTTTGGTAGAAATATGCGATTTGCTTTAATTGGGTAAATATGTTCATTCTGATAAGGTGCATAACTGTTTAGTTTTGGAGATTCATTGGTTAAGTATAAAGAGGGATGCGGGGTATAATCCTCCTGAATTTAGATAAATGGGTTTATCATGCAAAATTATCCGATATTTTATTAATTTGGTATTTTTGTTTATTATGATAGGTGCATCCCTGATTAGATTTGAAGGTTTATTGATTAAATATAAAGGAAGAAACGGGGTTTAATCCTCCCCCTTAAGTTATATTGTGAGGGAGTGACCTTTAGTCATAAAGGCACTCTAGTGTTTCTGAGATCGTGACGTCAATAATTTAACATTTTGTAGGCGTAAAAGTGACATCTATCCTCTCTTTTACTTTAACTTTCTAGAGTGTGTGTGCTCTTTCGAATTCCGCAGTTAGCTCGCGGTTATTAGTATTATGTTAATGAGAAGTATCTCAGTTTGTCGCGTATAAAAGCTTGGGTGTGAGTTTGTGGGGTGTGTTTCTGGCCTTGGCCAGCAGCCAGTGTCTATGTGTGTTTCTGGCCTTAGCCAGCAGTCAGCGTCTGTGTGTTTCTGGCCTTGGCCAGCGTCTGTGTGTTTCTGGCCTTAGCCAGCGTCTGTGTGTTTCTGGCCTTAGCCAGCAGCCAGCGTCTGTGTGTTTCTGGCCTTAGCCAGCAGCCAGCGTCATTGGACAACGAAGTTGATGATTGTTTAGTAAGGTGCTGACGATTAGAGAATAGCTACGGCCTCCAGTAAAGCGAAAAGGAGTTCAGATAGTGGATTAAAGATTCGGCCTTGGTAAGAAAGTTTAGTTTTGATCATTTGAGAAATAAAGAAATATCCACAGCCACGGGCTGTGAAATTAAGATTTGTTTAGTAGATCAGCCAGGAAATAGTGTCAAGTGCTAGACGGTGCCCCGACTGAGCTAGACCAAAGCCTGTGAGTATGATTTAGCTTTTCATAGTGTTCTCAGTGAGTGAAATTATAGACTGGCTCCACTTTCCTTTAGCCCTTATCATTTTAATAAACTGTGTTGTTTTAACCTAAATTCCTGAGTATGTCTGCATATAATGTGATAAATGACACCCAGCATGAATATACCGTCACAAATGGCGCCCAACGAAATGTCGGACATTTTGAGATTGTGCCACGAGTGTATTTCACCGGTGAGGGTGATATTAGTGAATTTTTAGTGAAATTAGATGATTATATTTTGTTCAATAATATACCTGAGAAAAACAGGTACGTAGTGCTTAAATGCTCGTTAAAGGGCGAAGCACTTTTGTGGTTAGAAAATATAGGAAAGTTTTTGATTACTGAGGAAGCGAAAAGATTTGAACAAACTGTAATTAAGTTAAAGAAGGCATTTCCTCCCGTTAAAGATAAAAGTATTTTGAGAAAAGAGTTCTATTGTAATAAGCAGAATATTTATGAGTCGGCGTCAAAATTTTATCTTCGTAAGCTGGAACTAAAAAATAAATTAGATTTAGATATTACATTTGAGGAATTGTTGGACATTGTTTTTCCTCTTTTCAATCCAAACATACAGGACTTTATTGAAGTTAGAGCACCGAAGAATTTTGCAGAAATGCACCAGATATTATCGAAGTATGAGTCTCGGCATAGCTCGGATCAACGGGATTTGCGTAACCCTCGGCAGAGACCTGTCACGGATGGTAATTTGAGAAATGAGGGGGAACGTAATTTTGTGAGAGGGGGACAGCGATTTCCGGATAGTAATGTGCGTAATAGAAGTGATGGATTTGGTCGTAATATGTCGAATACGAGTAATGGTAATAGGAATGGTGGTGGTGCTAATAATTTTAGAAGTGGTGAGAGAAATATGCATGGAAATAGACAGAATAGTGGTTATGATCGTAGTGGGGGAGTACGGGACAGGAATGTTTCTTCGCAAGTACGGAGATTAACTTCGGATGAGAATGTTGAAAATAGGTCAACGCAAAAGAGATGTGTGCAGAGGTCGGAAAAGTCTTCGGTGAATTTGAATAAAATTACTATTAATCCGGTTGAGTTACCTGAAGTGTTAATTGTGTTAGATGGTATTGTCGTTGAAAGTGTCTTCGATACAGGGGCAGATAAGTCGTTCATTTTTTTTGATTGTTATCGGAAATATTTTTCGTATAAGAAGTTGAAAAGGTCAAGTCTGGTGGTTCAGTCAGCACAGGGAGTAGCTTGCGATAATAAAGGTTCAGTAGAATTGGAAGTTGAAATTCGTTCGGTTAAGACATGTTGGGAGTTTTGTGTGTTGGATGGATTAACAGTGCATTGTATAGTTGGTGTGGATTATATGAGGGATAGAGGAATTAGTTTGGATTTCTTTAAAAAGTCGTTAATCGTGAATAATGATGAGAATGTGAGTAAGAAAGAGCCTGTTTCAGTGTCAGTTAATTTGGAGGAGTCGGGTTTAAGTGTGGTTAAGAAAATGGAGGTTAATAAGTCTTTAGTCGATTGTGGTAAAGTTTTTTCAGATAAACCGAGTTTAACTAATGAAATTTATATTGGTTTTGACGTACTAGTTGCTAGTAAACCATTTCGTTATGATTTTATATTCAATATTTTTAAGTCTTTGTGTGAAAAGTTGCAGACTGAGGACGGTAGGGAACTTACTCAGTCTAATATGGCTGAACGTGTAAATCGTACATTAATTCAAATGATTTCTTCTTATGTTGGTTCTCATCATGCAAATTGGGACCAGTTTCTTCAACATTTTGCGTACGCACTTCGTACGGCAGTTCACGAGTCAACGGGGAAAACGCCTGCTGAATTGTTTTTGGGTAGAAAAGTTATTACTCCATTCCAAAGGTTAGTTATGGTGTCAGATGCGGAAAGTCAGTACATGTGTCAGGATATTGAGAGGTTGGTTAAGGAAGCTCAGGTTCAAATGGGAATAGCGCAAGAAAAGCAAGCTCAGTATTATAATATGCGTAGAAGGGAGTTAGAAGTGAAAGTTGGAGATTTTGTGTTAGTAGAAAAGCATTGGTTAAGTTCAAGTCGTCAAAAGAGAGTAGCTAAGTTTGGTCCGAAGTTTGTAGGTCCGTTCGAGGTTTTGGAAGTTCGAAATAATAATTTGGTTGTTGATGTCAATGGTGAAAGAATGACTGTGAATCTGGATCAGGTTAGAGTGTATAAGTTTAGAGAAAATGGTAGTGAAGGTTCTCATATGTCGAGTGGTGTTTCGCGAAATTCCCGATCCAATGAGTGTCCCGAGTCCAGCACTTCTTCGTCTAATTCTTTTCATCAATATTCAAGAAGAAAATTTGGTCAAACAGCTCCAAAGACTGTTATTGAAAGTCGAAAGCCTAGCAATCCGAGAGCAAAGTATAATGAAAATAAGAGAACTGTGTCAAATACATCGGACTCTGTGTGTCATAAAAGACAAAAAATTATAAATTGTCCAGTTCCTCCATCTATTAGACAACAACCTCACAAGCATAAATTAACTAATAGTTCACCATCTTCAGTGATTAATCCCCAGAAAAGATTTCGTTTGGACACTCGTAAAACTGTTAAGCGAAGTTTAAATTCTGAATTTTTGCCTCACAAGAAACTACATAGGTCCGGAAAGAAACGTGGCCTTGGATCTTCGGTAACTTCGGGTGCGTCTAGAAAGAGGAGACAACTCTCAGTTTACCGGCAACAACAGTGTGAACCTCGCCATGGAGTGAACCCAGCGAACCGGCCAGAGCAGAGTCGTCGAGTGGAACCTACGAGTATTCCACGGCATCCATTCAGAACCAGGCTGCAGGCACGACAGTCAACTGTGGCGTCACCGTACAGTTCTGATGACGAGAGATCCTTCGTACAAGCCTTCTGGGACAGGAGGAGAAAGCCATCTTGCAGTATGAAGCCTGCCAGCAGCAAATCATCTCTATGATTGGGTGATAATGTTCTTTATTAAATTTCTATTAGAGTGCATATATGTGGTAGCAATGTGAAGGAATAGAAAGCAGAAAGACTGTTTGGTACTTTTGGCCATTTTTGGAATTTTTTGACGGACTCACGTTTGGTGCTTAATTGTGTTCAAAATTTGTTTGCAAAATTGTTAGTTTTATGTATGTTGGAAATTTTGGTCTTAACTGCTTTTTAAAATTCTGGATCTATTGTTAAATGGTTATGTTATTTGTTTAAAATGTTATTATATTGTTATATTGTTCATGTGTTATAAAATGTATGTTAATGTATGTTTAAATTTTCAGAAAGTACAGATAGTATTTTGTACACGCGCCGCGGTTCAGGCGCGCACGTGTTTTGCGGTCAAGAAGTCCTTGACACGCGTTTCTATCTCTTATACTAACATTTAATGAATTAACTTTCTTCTTATCGTTCGTGTTTTATGAGTTGCGTTTTGTACTTTAGTTGGGAATGGTTTCCGCAAGTTACGAAGTTTTAAGCTGCATTTGAATTTGAAATTGTATTGTATTAAAATTGAATGTTAATGTGATTTTCTTGCAGGGAAGTATACCTTTTGTTATGTATTGATTCTGCTATTTTTCTTTTAGTTAATACAGATGAAGAGATTGATGACGTCATTTTGTAAATTTTTGATATTTTTTGATTGTTGCATAAGCACAGCAATATGCCGCTGTACGTATGTGCCCCAATTATTGTTCAAGTGGAGTTAAGTCTGCAGAAGTTTGGGAGTTAGTTCATTGGCTAATGGGGATGTAGGTATTACGTAGTAGCAGAGTTAGTTTAGTATGAAGTAAATGTAATTTTAGATGAAGTCGGAATTTGGATGAGGAAAGTTTTTGCGCATTGGGTTTTTTGGACTTGGTGCGAATTCTAGTATATTAAAAGTTATGAAGAAATTTTTGGGTAAAGTTATAGTTGCATTGCAATATTGAGGAAAATTTCGGAAGGTTAGTGTTTGGAGAAATTTTAGCACTCCCAGTGGAGTGGGTTGTTTTGAGAGAAGAAGTAATTAGTTTTGAAAGTTTTACGAGTTTTTGGAAGTTTTACGGAGGCTATTTGTAAGATAGAAGAAGGGTTGGATTGAATATGTGATCATTTGAGGCAAACTGAGTTTTTTTGGTTGTGATGGGTTAAAGTTAATATTTTAAAAGTTATGTTTCGGCGTTAAATTTCACCCATCACTGTGTTTTATTACGGCTCTAAATTTATAACAAGAGAAAGTTCTGGGCATGCATTTAGCCCAGCCCTTTTTCTCTGCGGAGTTCGAGGGGGGGTTGTGAGGGAGTGACCTTTAGTCATAAAGGCACTCTAGTGTTTCTGAGATCGTGACGTCAATAATTTAACATTTTGTAGGCGTAAAAGTGACATCTATCCTCTCTTTTACTTTAACTTTCTAGAGTGTGTGTGCTCTTTCGAATTCCGCAGTTAGCTCGCGGTTATTAGTATTATGTTAATGAGAAGTATCTCAGTTTGTCGCGTATAAAAGCTTGGGTGTGAGTTTGTGGGGTGTGTTTCTGGCCTTGGCCAGCAGCCAGTGTCTATGTGTGTTTCTGGCCTTAGCCAGCAGTCAGCGTCTGTGTGTTTCTGGCCTTGGCCAGCGTCTGTGTGTTTCTGGCCTTAGCCAGCGTCTGTGTGTTTCTGGCCTTAGCCAGCAGCCAGCGTCATTGGACAACGAAGTTGATGATTGTTTAGTAAGGTGCTGACGATTAGAGAATAGCTACGGCCTCCAATAAAGCGAAAAGGAGTTCAGATAGTGGATTAAAGATTCGGCCTTGGTAAGAAAGTTTAGTTTTGATCATTTGAGAAATAAAGAAATATCCACAGCCACGGGCTGTGAAATTAAGATTTGTTTAGTAGATCAGCCAGGAAATAGTGTCAAGTGCTAGACGGTGCCCCGACTGAGCTAGACCAAAGCCTGTGAGTATGATTTAGCTTTTCATAGTGTTCTCAGTGAGTGAAATTATAGACTGGCTCCACTTTTCTTTAGCCCTTATCATTTTAATAAACTGTGCTGTTTTAACCTAAATTCCTGAGTATGTCTGCATATAATGTGATAAATGACACCCAGCATGAATATACCGTCACAATATAATGGGTTTTTCATACAGAATTATCCGATTTGCTTCAAATTTGATATACCAGTTATTTATAAGTCACTTTCTTTATTTGATTTGGAGGTTCATTGATTAAGTATTAAGGGAAAGAGGGGGTGGGGGCTAATCCCATTTAATTTAGATAAATGGATTTTTCATGTGGAAATATCCGATTCGATTCAAATTTAGTATATAGTTTATTCGGATAAGGCGTCTTCCTGATTATTTACCATTTTGTTATAAAAAGAGCGAGTTCTGTTTTAATTAAAATAGACATAAATATGAGTATTATATGGAATTAACGTGAGTAGCCTATGAGCTCAATGTAATCAATTGAACTGGGCACTTATTTATAGAATTTTATGATCTCTTAAAAATATGTATTACGTATTCAGTTTATACCTCTTTCCAATGTAATTGAAAGGTGATATTGTTTCATCTTTCTGTGTATCCATAAATTATTTTTTGTAAATATGAATTTCAACAAAAATGTAAGAAGTTTTCGAGGATTGCTACGACAACGTCACAAACTAGTTCTTTGGGGATCCTCCGTTCTCCATATACCAAAATCTGAACACTTGCATTGTTAAGTTTTATTTGTAATAAACTAAAATTACAATATTCAAAAATAAAAGAATACTAAAGACATTTTGGAGCAGTAAAACCCATTTTTTAGCATTTAAAATCTGATTTTGTACCAGTAAAATCCGATCTTTTGATAAAATTTACGTTTTTTCGCGGTCTTCTGACAAAAATTGCGCCTTTTCGATAAAATTGACAGGTTTTATTGTGATGTTTTGGCCGCGTTTTGTGCGTTTTTTCACAATGCTAATATTCATTTGACAAAATTCAATTTTTTTTTTCACAATCCTTCGACAGAATTCGCGTGTTTTTTTTCTGTGATCTTTCGACGAAATTTGTTTTTTTTTTTTGTGGTATTTTGAAAAAAATATTCATTTTTTCCGATATTTTGACGAAATTGTCATTTTTTGCAATCGTTTAACTATGTTTTGTAAGCTTATGACAAAATTCACGTTTTTTCCAGCAATCTTTTGACGAATGTAGCTTGTTTTCCGTGATTTTATGATAAAGTTGACACAATTTTTTTTGTAATCTTTTGAGGAAAATCACATGCTTTTCTCCATAGGTGGGTGAATTTTACGTGTTTTTTGCGATCTTTCGACGAAATTTGCTTTTTTGTGCCATTTTGAAAAAATATTCATTTTTTGCGTCTTTTGACGAAATTACCATTTTTTGCGATCTTTTAACTACGTTTTGTTCACTCTTGATAAAATTCACGTTTTTTCTGAACTTTTGACAAAATTACGGTTTTTGCAATAACGACTTAGAGCCCATTAAAATTCTTCTCTCGCCTGCACCAGAAATATTGCTGCATACCATTTTTTTGTAACTACACAAAGGGTTGCAATTTCAATTGTGGTTGCAGAAAAGTTGATTTGATTTGATCAGCAATATGTAGCAACTGTCACGGCCAGTCTTGCTCAAATGTTACCACAAATACAACAGATGATGATGCTTCCCACACCAGTGAAGAGATACAAGATCCATCTGATTTCTCAGAGCAATGAACAGGAGTTCAACATCCAGAGGTAGAAGAAGAAGGAAATGCAACTCAAGAAACAGAATTCACAGATGAATAATCAACAAGTAAGATAAACTTCTTAAAAATTAAAGACTTTTTAGTAGAATATTTCAATTTTTTTAACAACCTTCAATTTGTATAACAACTATGTTTACGATAAATTTACTGTTTAACAGATATTTGAAGGCCACTGTAATACTTACACTGTAATGGATATGCATAATATAAAATATCAAAATAAAACGTGTATAGACTATTTATAAAATGCATCGCAATTCCAAAATAAAATTTAAACGCAACATAGTAATGCTGATGAGCCAATTTCGACAAATTATATAAAACGCTAAATTATTCAAGTAATACCGGATTGCGTAAAAGAAACATCCTTATAACTCCAAAAATAATAATCATATTAACTACCAATTTACTGCGTCGGATGAAGCCTCTCATTTCCAATTAAAATATATCTTTGAATTGAAATTTGAATGAAATACAGGGTCATGAAAAATCGAAAAATGTGGAAAACAGGATTACACATATCTCGTTAACTAATAATCCGATTGACTTTGTTCTTTATGCAAAATTTGTGTTATTTGATTGCCTTTTACATCCAATCCTTAAAAAAAAAATATCGAAAATTTTATATACCGAAGAGAGTCCGAAAAAAATAGTTCTGAATAATCGAGGTTACTGATATTAAATAGACTTCTTCTTATTCTTACATACTAAGTACATACAAAATTTCAAGTCTCTATCTCAATTTGTTCGACAGATAGAGCGCAGACAGACAGGCTACGGACAGACAGACAGACACACTGACGGACGGACGGCAAATTTTTTCTTTCTAAAAATATATTTTTCGGAATCTCCAGTATCTGAAACATGTTAATCCGTCAAAAAATTTTCGATTTTCAAAACGATTGCAAGACGTATTCTATACTACGTATGATGGGTAAGTAAAAACGAATTTTTTGTATCTTTCTCCTTTAACCTTGAATAAAATTTTTTGCTCCAGCCAGATTGATTAAGATTTTTGGGATTTCATTTAGAATGATATTCTAAACGTTTTTGCAAATTTTCAGCTCTTCTCTAATTTTTCTAAGGTTAAGTGTCTATTTTGGCTGGACTATATCCATGATAGGTAAGAGTTACGGTGGCCCCTAACGACAAGTTTTTCTTAGTTTTACATTTCCAAAACCATAGCCCTATACATACCTCCTGATAAAGTGAGAGTTGCAAAAATATATTCAGCGTCAGTAACTCCGGCATCATTTCTTGCGGACATCAGAAGGGAATACCATGAACCGGGCACCAAATCTGTTATCGTGATGTTTTGCTGTTCTGGAATAACGTTATTACTGACCAACGTCCACTCTTGCTGTCCATTGGCTCGATACTGAATCACGAATCCTCTGATGGGACAGCCTCCATTGTGCCAGCTGTTCAGGTTCACCATTACGGCTGTCGAATTAACTGTCAGAAGTAATCGTTTATCTGGAGCAATGGGAGCTGGAATAATGGGATTTTGAAAACTTAACTAATGCTTTGCTTATATATCGTTCACATATCTACATACATACCATTCATATAGCGCTTTTATTTATTCAAAATCAATAGTAAATTTGTAAAATAATATTTTTTTAACTACAAATGTCAGTCAATTATTAAAAAGAATTACTATTTTAAATATTTTGTAGATACTAGGAAAATACACGCTACATTGATAACATTGTCACCAATAATATGCAATCATGGACAGAAAAAGTGTTTGCTAAACAGAAGCTAAAACGGTTTTAAATTTCCACCCAGCATGATACACATATTCTATGTGCAAATTTCATCCGTTACATTTTACCGAAGAGTGTAAAATAAACAGAATAGATGCTTTAAAACTATTGTATTTTTAAATAACTACATTTGAAAATGCTATTAAACTTATGATTATTATAGCGAATGATGTCGAACTGTTTGCGAAAAACGTAGAAATCTTTGAAATGTAGCAGTCGCGTCTGCCATCGTTAAGTCTATCTAAGCCCTCAATTTTGGTAAAAGAAATTATATGATGAGTCTTCTGCACTTTCTTTGTAAATCTCAATCAACTCATGTACGCTGTAAAATTATATAAGTTATTATTTTTATTTTTTTAAATATATTAAAAAAATATTATAAAGATATAATGCTGACTGAAAAAACACTTATTATTTAAAGAAACCAACTCCTAATTTTTATACATTGGATAAAATGATACATTGTAAAATCAAATTTATAAAGAAGTATTAAAAACAGTTTTCGACAATGTATTGTTTTAATTTTAATTTTAAACCTTAAAATCGCAAAATAATACTTACAATTACCTATTAAACTTTCATGTACGTAATTTAAATTGAATATTTTTAACTTAGAAAGAACTTCGAAACGTAAAGTATATTTTATTATCCTTTTGATCTCAGTCCAATCAACGCAAGTGAAAAAGCTCACATGTATTTTCTTTCTCATTCCAGATTTATGGCGGCCTCCTTATTCCTTAAAACTATTTCAAGGAATTTAAAACTCATTTTAAAATGGAGAAAGCAGTACTTACGACTTCCATCTGTCTTGGCCGATAAAATCTCACTCCCATTTCCTCTTCCGGCGCTGTTAAATGCCACTAAATAAAACGAATAGGTCGTGCCGCACTGCAGGTCGTGGAGAGTGTAAAAAGTCCGGTCGCCAGTCAAATGGGTTTCCTGCCAATGGCTATCATCCATCCTATAGTGAAGTATGTAGCCTGTGAAGAAAAAAAAAGTTTTTAAATAGATTTGTAAGGAAAAGTTTGTGTTTAAAACTTTTTAACGATGATGTGTTTTAGTAGAAAGAAAAGAAGTTTTATTAAATTCTCCCGAAAAGTAATTATCATAATGTCAGTTTACTGTGAAGGAACTTTAAAAAATATATTTATATAAAATCTACTTTAAATTTACCTACAAAAATAATATCAGTAAAACAAGTAAATAAAAGTTGATAATATAATAAATTTATGAAATGAATTGGTATAAAAGGGTTTTATTAAATTGCCCCGAAAAGTAATTATTATATCGTCAGTTCACTATCGAGGTACATTTAATAAAATATATACAAAATCAACTTTTGATTAATTTACATAAATAATATCTATATAAATTATTATATTTAAATTATTCCAAAGAGTTTTTTTTTTAATTTTCCCGAAAAGTAATTATCATAATGTCGGTTTTACTGTCAAGAAATTTATTTTTAAAAAATTATAAAATCGAATTTTGGTTAACCTACATAAATAATATCAGTGAAACAAGTAAATAAAAGTTGATAGTACAGTAAATTTATGAAAAAAATTATTTCAAGGAGTTTTATTAAATTTTCCCGAAAAGTAATTATTCTAATATCAGCTTACTGTCAAGGAACATTTAAAATATACATATATGTAATCTATTTTTGAATTAACCTACAAAAATATTATCACTAAAACAAGTAAATAAAAGTTGATTATACAATAAAGTCCTAAAATAAAATATTTCGAAATAAATTTGTTTTCTTAAATTTCAAAATCTATATTTTAAAAATAAAATGTGCCTTTGCGCAACAGTAATAGGATTCTGAATTTGGCGTCAACTGACGATTAAATTTCGCTTTCACAGTTTTCGGTACTGCATTTTTATTTTTACATGTTTGCAGTCTGGGAGAAGGATAAAATTGTAACTTTGTTTTCACTTTATATTATTTTACTATCTAAAAGAAGATCAAATTTAAATATTTTATAATGTAACTCAAATGTACAACAGAATTATGTACTTTTAAATTGTGCTTATATGACAGTGAGTCTTAGAACATAGTGTAAGTAAAAACATTGGGTTATCCAATAGAGAGTTTTAACTTTTACCAATTACACATTTTCAATTTTTACAGAGTCGTGCAAAATTTCGTACTTTACTCTTTTATTGTTTTTTTTAAATAATCGATGTAAAAGACGTGTATCCTATATGAAAGAAGTCGATTTGCATTTTAAAAAATAAGGAGCATTTGCGTTCAATCGCTATTGATCAGTCTAGTCCAGTGGGGGAAGTTTCGAACTGCTTTCTCTGATAGACTCTGTATTTACTGGAATTGAATTGAAACTTTGAAATATATTTTTAACAATCTTATCATATGATAATAAAATAAAAAATAGATAGATATGCCAATCACAAAACTTTCTTCTATCTCATCTGTACATTTTAATATTTTTAAAAAATAGTTGCACATGTTAATGCTTTAATAATTTTAATTCAATACTATACCAACTTTTATTTCCATTTTAAATTTCTGCTTCAGTCAATTAATCGGAGTAAAAACGAGTTTCCGTCTCTGCACGAGCCGATGGACAATAGGACGTTAGAAAGATTTTTTTCAAATTCAGGGAGAACTTATTTGCTATACCCAAAAATAATCATACACAAAAATTTTAGTTCAGTTCTATGCATAACTTCTTACACTTTTTGATGGTAAAATAACGAAAATGGCATAGACATCGTGATTATAGCGCCCTCTTCCATCGGATTTTTTTCAAATTCAGGGCGGACCTACTAGTTACAGCCAAACACTTACACCAAAAATTTCGTTCAGTTCCATGCATAACTTCATATACTTTTAAGTGGTACAATATTGAAAATGGTACAAAAATTGCAATTGCAGCGTTCTCTTCCGGCGGATTTTTTTTTCGAATTCACGGAGGATTAACTAGCCATAGCCATACACTTACACAAAAAATTTGGTTCAATTCGATGCATAACTTCATACATTTTTAGTCGGTACAATATTGAAAATGGGACAAAAATTGTTATTGAAGCGCCCCCTTCCGGCTGAATATTTGAAAGTTGACGGAGGACTTGCTTGCGACAGCCAAAACATTCACAAAAATTTTGGTTCAATTCCATGCATATCTTCATACATTTTTTGCTGGTGGAATGGCGGCTTACGGACAGATACATAGAGTTGCTAAAAGTCGGTTTATCCCCGGGTTTATTTCCAATAGACCAGGTTTATTCCCAAAAAACCGAATTATTCAAAAAAATCCCGGGTTTTTTCCAGGTTTATTCCTAAAAACCCGGTTTATTCCCGGGTTTAAACCGGTTTTTTTAAACCTTCGCAACGCTACAGATACATGGACACACGGACAAACAGACATTTTGTATAAGCATATTTTTTTAGAATTTATGACCCCTAAAACACGTAAATCTGTCGAAGAAAACTTCGATTACAATACTTTCTTTTATTGAAGATAGAAGAAAGTGATAATGTCTTGAAACAAATTGAATGTTTATAACATATATAATTTATTGAGAAAAAAACATACACTTTTAGTGGGTACAATATTGAAAATGGCACCAAAAATCGCTATTGCAGCACCCCCTTCTGGCAGAATATTTCAAAAATTAAGGAAGATCTGCTTGACACAGCTAAAAACATTCACAAAACATTGGTTCAATTCTATGCATATCTTCATACACTTTTTAATGGGAGAATGGCGACACAGGGGCACACACAGAGACAGACATAGACAGGGACAGACAGACATTTTGTAAAAACGTGTTTTGTGGAATTTCTTATCACTAAAACGTGTAAATCCGTCGAAAACCGGAAATCGAAAAAAGTTCGATTACAATATTTTTTTTCTATTGATGACAACAAAGTAAAAACTGACGATTTTTTTTGTTTTTTAGATTTTCAAACTTATGAACCCCTTAACTCTTTTAGACTAGAAGAATCGGATTCGAACTAGGACTTTTATTTTTTCTACATCGGTAAAAAGTTTTCTTTTTATTGCATAAGAATGTCTACTTTTTAAAGCATATTGATAAAAATAAGAGAAATTTCATTAAAAAAATTAACAAATACCAATTTACAGAAATACAAAAAAAATAAAGTTTCCTTTGGATTTACATAGTATGTTGTTGGCGGTAATTTTTTTCAAAACATAATTTCTGTATTTTATGTATCTAAAAATAGACTGTTAATGTTTGTAAGTAGACAGTTGTTATCTAAAAGTGCAGAAAAATGTTGATGGATTGCATACAAAGATCACAATTTCACGGAATTACTAAATAAATGTTAATTACCATACATCGATTATATTTTGATAAATATTGTCTATCATTGACTTCAATTGAAATAATTTTTTGACCGATATTTATTGACTAAAATCTAGAATGTCATAAATACATGCTAAATAATATATAATTAAAGAAATAAAATTGTTTTTTTCCATTTTTATGCCTCGACCTAAAAATGTTTAAAAAAGTATATTAATAATAAATTTCAAAAAGCATGTATAACGTTCGTTTTTATAAATGTCTCTATACATTTTGCATTTAACAGTAAATTTGAAGAACTAGAAAATATGTAACGAACGATATTTCTTTAAATTTTTGTTTTATTATTTTTTTTAAGTTAAAATATGTGAAAAGTTGCGTATTTATTTAATTTTATATTTCAAATGTATATAGGGGGAACTGGGGTACATTGATACAGTTTTTTTCTAAGATTTTTTTTGGTGTCAAGAAAGTAAAAAATTCAAGTTTTTTTTCCATGAGGTGACAGCAAAACTTGTGTAGTATGTTATAAAAATGTACAATCATTGTTTTATGTAGTATTTTTGCATGTAATTTTAAAAAAATCAAAAAAAGTCATTTGTATCAATGTGCCCCATCCCCGGGGCAGATTGATACGTTTAAGAAAAAAGACGACAAAATAATACCAATGCATATTTTTCATAAAAAATGAGTTAGAAAAGCATTTTATATTTATTTATAAAAATTCAAATCACCCACAATTTATTTTTAAGCAATATTAAAGCAATCAAAATTAAATATATTATGACTTGGTGTTCTGTCTGTTTCTTGTCTGATTGTTGGCTGTGGTAACTTTGTCATATCTAGCACTTCAACCCCAGCATTATCTTCTTTCTTATGAAAGATGAAAAAATTACCAGGTTTTCTGTTTATAAATAGGTTCATAAACAGAAATTAAAGGATAATTATATTAAAAATTCTGTTTATAATATAAGTATCATTTTCTGTTCTGCAGTTTGTTTCTCTTACTTAACATTTCTCATGTCGAAAATACTTTTTTCTCTGGAGAATCGATATAAATTCGAGATTTGCCAGAATGCCGTCCTTTTCTTTTATTACTTCTACTAGCACTAGATGCTGGTTAAGTTCCTACGTCTTCTGTTTTCAAAAATACTATAAAATGCTCTAATATAAAGAAATTAGAGCTATTTCACTTCAATAAAAACTAATATTAGAAATTTTTCGTGAAAAAAAGGTTGGATTAAGGACTGTATGGTAAACAAAATAATAAAAGATAATGAAAATATGAACTATTAAAGGATTTAGGCTGTATCAATGTGCCCCGTCATAAACTGTATCAATGTGCCCCATACAGCGATTTTGAATAAAATGAGTCTCAAATCCAACACTTCACAATATATCTAACAATAAATAATGAGGAACTGATAAAGAGTAGCAGTACTTACCAGGGAGAGTATTCATTTTGGTTGAAAATACTGGAACAGTTGTATAATAGCATTTCAATTGTACAACTCAAATTTACTTTTGAACAACAAAAACAATAAATCACCCGTCCCATTTCATCAAACTGCTGAATCATTCCAAGATTTTCTGTATGTAGTTGAATACACTAGCATCACCTTTTGGAGCTGTTGTGAAACTTCCTGTAATGACCCTGTGAGCGGTAGAGGGGGTGTATCAATGTGCCCCATGTATCAATGTACCCCAGTTCCCCCTACATTTTAAATTAAAAAATGTCGAAACAATTGAAAGACTTTTTTTTTAATGTAGAATTAGATCATAAAAAATATACGAAGCCGTGGATTGTGCAAATTTGGCTTTTCTTACGTAGCCTATTGAAATAACGGGATGCGTAATTAAAGGTTTAATTTGTAAACTTAAAGTACATATTATAACAAACATCATTAAAATTTACCTGAAATTGGAGCATTTGGATGATTTCTCGGTTCCCATGACAACTTCAAAGTTTTAGAGGTAGCAAAGTACGTTCGCATAATGGGTGCATTAGGCTTATCTAAAAGGAAAAATAACATTCTAAAACAAAAATATTGTACGAATTATTATTCAGCTATTTATCTAAAAGAATGAATTTTATTTTTACATATAAAACTAATATATCTAAAAAAAGATTGTTTATATCTTACAATCAATACGTTTGAGAGATACAATATAAGCTGTAACGAAGACTTTTCGCTAAAAAAATAATATCGAAAAAAATGAAAGCAGGAACTTTAGTGATGGTAATAATCACCACCATATATATGATTTTCTGCTAACATTTTGGTAATTTTTCAAACCCTTCGGCCCAGAAACTTTGAGGCCGCGAGTTTAAAATAAGATCAACTTCATTTCAAAGTCCTGTGCAGAATTAAAGATAGCACCAGCAACATGTAGCTGCTAGTGTGAAAAAAAAGGTAAAAGTGCAAAGGAGCGATGTTCGGTGTTGTATGGCGGGTGTGGCAAAACATCCCATTCGAGTCCAAATGGGACAATAAGGTCTAAATTTTTAGTTAAGACTTTACTGGTTGAATGCTCTTCAACTTTCACAAATATTTTGGTGGGACTTGTGAGAGCTTAAGCCATTGGTAAGCCTCCCCACCCAGCTGGCTCTTTTCTTTCACAAGCTTTTGCAGGCAGGTCTTATCAACATCAGAAAGCTGGTTTGAGAGCTCTGTTTCTTGAATGCCGTAGTCTCTTTTTTTCAACTTTTGGTAACAATGTCAATTAAATAACCATATTTATTTTGCCTGATAGGTGTAACGAAAAATTAAAAATGCACCTATCAAGTAAAATAAGTTTTTTTTATTGAAATGTTTATATGTAAAAGGTATATGTCTTAATATCTTGTGATTTAAAAATCTAAAAGGTTTAATAACTTTTTATCTCACCATGTTGAATGTACAACAGTAGAACTTAAAGCTATACGCCTGAGTTTGTGACATTCTGCAGCTGATTTTCTGTAACTGCACTGGAAATAAATGAGCGTAGCGTTCCAATTAAGATACATTGTACATATAATTACGATTTTTTTTTTTTTTTTTTTTTTTTTTTTTTTTTTTTTTTTTTTTTACAAATTTTACAAAACAATTTTATAAAGATATTTTATTTCAAATGCCTAAATTTGTCCTAAAAATATAGTCAAACACGTTAATGCGATTTTTTTTGCGAAAATGATATTAACTGCACTGAGAAATTTTCTTTATAACTTAATGTATAAACTTTATATATATGAAAACTGAGAAATAAAAAAAAAATTATAAATAACACATTTTTTAAATTAATTGCATTATAAGGTTCTTTTGAGATTCTTTAAAATTACGTTTACTTAAGGCCAATTATGTAGAAGCATGAAAACATAGAAAAATAAATAGAATATACCAATCAAAAATTTGTTGCAATTTATGCCTCGATAACTTCTAAAAATATTTTATTAAAATATTGATTAACAAATATAAAAATACACATAAAAAAACTTCAGGTTCGGCATAAAACATGTTTTGAATAAATTAAAAAAAAAATTCTTTAATATTTGGTTAATACTGTTAAAGTAATAACGATTTTAATTATTATATTTCTAATATTAATTAATAATATGAAATTGGCAGGACAATAACTGCCATTATAAGTAAAGTATATGTCATGGAAAAGGGTTATTTTCACTAATACTTACAATAATATTAGAATCATATAAATATGAAAATGCGAACCATAAAATTCAAAGACTTTTTATATCTATTATCGAATTATTTCTTTAAAATTTTTATCGTAATTATAACATGTAAATGTTTCATAAACGTATCTTGACAGAAGTAAACGATGTTATTTATACACATTTTTATTCAATAAGAAAATATAAAACCTTTTATTTAAGAAGAACATTTAAATTCCATTATATTCTTCAACATTTCGCACTGATGCTCAAAGGTCGCAACAATTGGATGCTCTCTTACACGACGTACTTAACTTTGGTGAAAAAAAATCTCATTTCTCAAAAATTCTTCGAAGATAACCTGTCAAAATTACATCATTAAATTTGATTGATCTTATAGTATGAGCGCGTGTATAGTTTTCACCCTTTTTTTTTGAAATTTTGGTTTGGGAATGCACATTTAACAGATTTTCTTTTTCATAGCCACTTCTTTAAACTTTAGGAAAAAAATTTTAAGGGTACATTGGATATAAAATATTTCACATTTTTGAGTTGTTAGTTATCGGCGTAAAAAATAGTAATAAAAGATTGCGGTACTATATGATACGCACTTAAAAAATTATGATTATGGAAGGTTTTAAAATAATGTATTTTAAACACTGTCCGTGTGGATAAATATTTTTGCCCTTTTAGTACGCTTTTTTGAAATTCAATTTTAGGTAAACAATCGAATAATTTCAAAAAAATTGTAGCTGACTTGTTTCTCCCCCCCCCCCAAAAAAAAAAAAAGTTATTTAGCTCTGACAGAAATATATATATACAAATGAAAATATATGTTCTTTAAATTTTAAAGATTTTCAACGTTTTTCTATAAAATATTTTAAATTTTATTTCTTTTATGCAAAATGAAAAATGGTTCTTATTGTACTCAAATTGCATGTTTTCTGACACCACAACAATTTTTATGATGATATCGCTCACCTACAAGAAAAGTGGCGCATAACGCATAAATTCTTTTTGCGTTTTATTCAACAAATAGCTCTGTCATAGGTTTGTCTTGCTACACAAAAAGCTCCATAAGTGTAGTTATAAGGAAAACCATATTATTATGGAATTTGTCCATCCATGACCACTGAAGAGGAGTTGATTGTTTTGAGAGGTAAATTTATCCAACCCTCTAAACCACAACTTATGACTTATTCTTAAGGGTTTTACATTTTTTATGCACTTTTTTTACACCAGCATGCAGAGTACTATAATTTCACACCACAGAAAAACCATGAAAATTTTCTTTTGCCTCTCCGGTAAAATTTACTTTTGTTGAAATGTCTCACTTTTCTTATGCGTGAGCGATATGTTAAACAGTTTTTGAGAAAAGGATACCGATCTGACATATTATTCAAAAAACATGTAAAAGGTTCATTATTTCTTGGAATCTAATTTATGCATGAATTTATTTTCTTGTGATTTGTAAACGGGTTATAATGTGTATACCGTATTTACTCGTGTATACCGCGCACCCGTATGTAACGCGTACCCCGTACTTTACAAGAATAAATGGCAATTTTTTAAAATCTCGTATATAACGCGCACCGTAAACTTGATATGCAAGTGAATGCATGATCAAAGGAACTTTAGTAAAGAAAGTCGAAACAAACATTACATCAGGCCAGAAAACAATGCAAAATTACATTTTTAGACATCGGGTAGGGAGTGAACGACGGTAAGGTAAGAGCGAGTGACAACAGTGAGAAATTAGCATTAAATAATGTTATTAATTAGCATTTAAATAATGTTACTATTTCTGTTGTATAAAAAAACAAGGAGTGAAATAAAGATGCAATAATGTTTTAATTAAATAAGATTTTCCGAGTGGATATGTCTTCTTTGAATACAGTTCTTGATTCATATGAATATTGTGTGATTACATCCAGCATTCATTACATTTACGCGCACTTAGGAATTTGGCTTTAATGTTTTTTAAATGTGCGCGTTATACACGAGTAAATACGGTAGCTACTGCAAAACAAAACTTCATTTCCATGTCTATTTTTAAGCAAAATAAATGATGTTAAATATTTCGCAAAATCTATTATTATTTTACTTATCAAGATGTTCCATGTGCCCCTAAACATTGCAATTAAAAGAAAACTAGAAAAAAGAAACCTAAAACGTAAAAATGATTAAAAGAATTTAAAGATAGAAATTATTACATCAATAATATTACATAAAAAAATAAAATTACCTATTTTTTGTGAGTTTTAGGACAAAATAAATGGATATTTTTTCCATTTTTTAGTAGGATAGGAATGACACTAATACATTTCAATCACATCACATAATTTGCGTTAATAAGCTAAAAAATAGTGTTTAATAAAAATTGTTGCTATTGGAATTAAAACTTGCAATATTTCAACGATAAAAATTGAGTATTTCTGAAGATTTATAAAGCTGGAACAAAACATTACAAAAATAAATAATATATTAATCATTTTCCTTACTGCTTTGCATATGTGCAACATATCCAAGTATCAATGTTTAATGTAAAAAAATATATTTAACGTTACTTCATGAAATTGGTGGTAGCGGCTTCCTCCTGTTTTATGAGCAATTGTTTTCACTTACGTAATGGCGTAATTTAAACATATATTACTGGTATAACATTACAACGTTAGACCGGTTATATGGATCAAAGTACTCCTTAAAACTGGAGGCAGTAAGGCTGCCAACAATTTTACGGAGTAACGTCACACAAATGCTTCACAGTGTTACTTTTTCAATGCATTCGACTTTATTTACTACTGCTACCTCTCAGTACAGCAGTCAATATAAATTATTTATAGTATATTTAACAGACTGCTATAATGCGTTAATTTTTTATATGAAATGCTGTTAATAATTTGTACAGTTTTGTATCTTTATAGCTACAAAATTAGTTAGATAAATAAAGACATAATACTTACCAAATTCTAGTGTCCGTGCAATGGCTTCTTCAGAAGGGGGTCCAGCTCCCCTACTGTTGTATGCTTGGACAACAATGCTGTACTCCGTGTATCGATTCAGGTCTTTAACTTCAAAATGTTGGTGAGTTCCACTCTCCATCTTTGGGACAGGCTTGAAAGTGTAAGGCTCTGGACTACGCAAAATTTTATAGCCCACGTAATATCCATCGATGCTGTCCAAGTCATCAGAATGACTCTAAAGAAATCACAAATAAATAAATAGTCATCGAAAAATGGGTAACACCATACACTAAAAACCGGTTTTAATTCACAGGAAGAAAAACAAAATATAAAACAACAAACTAATGAAACATTTATCTGGAATTTTATACTCAAAATCCCCCAATCCGAAATAGTCTGGAGGTTACCATCGAGACGGGGAAACCGATTTAAAATCTCTGAGATACAAAATTTTCCAAAAATATTTATTACCTTAAAAAATTTCCAGTTTTTTTTTTTCTCTTGGAATCATGGATAAAGAAGGTTTCTATATTAATTGAAAGAGGAAATATAATTTTTCGTTTTGGTTTGTTTTCAAAATTTAACTATCTAGCATAGGTTGTTATGGAAACGACCTCTAATAAAACTGCTCGTAATGAGTTTTTTCATCATTTCCCTTATTTAAATTGTTATAAGTCTATAATAGATAAAGATAAATAGTTGAAACTCGGAACATGTCTTTTATCAGTTGCTTTACTTTAATTTTGATTCAGTAAATTTGAAAAAAATATGAATAAAATTTATATATTTTTTTAAATGGAAAATGTTGAAACTCTACAGTCTACAGTCCCTGGCCAAATTATTAGACGCACTCATATTTTCTTGTGTCGAATCATATTACAAGTTTCATAGAGATATTACTATGCTAATAGCTACAATTGATTATATACATCATCTGTAGGATTATAATAAATTAAGAGCATGCCAATGACTTTAAAATTATTTATTTTTGTAAATTAAATTAACAATTGCTAAAATTGTAAAACTTAAAACATGAAATTCAAAAAAAAAAAAAAAAAAAAAAAAGTCAATATTTTTTGGAGTCTCATTTGCGGCAATCAGTGCCTCTATTCTTCATGGCATGCTGTTAGTATAAAATTGAAATGTTTCTTGCATGTGTGAGTGATGATTCCAGACAAGGATGAGTTTTTCTATGAGCTGTGTTTTGCTCGTTATGAGCTCTTTGTCCAGTTTTTTCTTCATTAGCTCCCAAACATTTTCAATGATATTCATGTCTGATGAATTACCGGGAGCAGTTCAACACAGGGATATTTTGTTATTAAAAGTAGACCTTGACGGATCGTGCTATGTTACAAAAAGCTTTACCTTGCAAAAATACAAATGGTTCTTCATTTGGAAACCACCATTTTAGCTTTAGAATAAACCGATTTTGAAAACTTCTTTATATTGGTCTGGAGAATCGACTAACAAGTCATAACAAACAAAACCCAGCTCATAGAAAAAATCAATCCAAATCTGGAATCGTCACCCACGCATCCTAGAAACTCTTCAATTTTGAATTAATAGCATGCCGCGAAGAATAGAGACAATGATAGCCGCCAAAAGAGGCTCCACAAAATATTGACATTTTTTTGAGTTTCAAGTTATAAATTTTGCAATTTCAGCCATTTTTAATTTAATTTATAAAAAGAAAGAGTTTTAAAGTCATAGGCATGTTTTTTATTTATTATAATCTTTCAAATTACCTACATAATTAATTGCAGTTATTCACAAAGTAATATTTCTATGAAGCTAGTAATATGATTCAACACAAGGAAAAGGGAGTGCGTCTAATAATTTGGCCAGGATCTGTATATATTTGGAGTTATAACGATTTTAAATTACCCATATTTTTAAAATAAATTTTAAATTTTAAATTTAAAAAATAGACGTTTCATCATGTGATTTCATTTACGACTCATATCATAATCCAACACAAAAAAAACCTCACAATTTTAACTCAATCTACAGAAATTAAAAAATGTCTCCTGGACCCAGCAGGGAGCGGAACATATCAAGACCTGCGGTTCGGGTTGATGTGGGTTGCCACTAATGCTTTTGTAAGGAGTTGGTTTGGACAGGGCCGACTTTCTTTTTTTATTATTTCGATTTGAGTTTTGATATTTTCGGCTCCCGCACATCAAAACTTTCAAGAAACTGTTCTTATAGGTTTTGAAGAGAATGAAAGCTATAGAGTTAAATATTAATAATAAATTCATTTCATTTATTATATGTTATTTTTAATTATTTTTATACAAAAATGTATCAATAATAAACATTATATCTGCAGACAATTTTCAATAATTGCACAGATTTTCTTTTTCTTCAAGTTTGCTTTTTTCTGGATTGGCTCAGGTTTTTGCCTCACAAAATTATTTTGTCTGTTTCAGGTCAAATTTCGGGTTATCTTAAAGCAGAAATTCTGGGTGTCAGCGTTTTAATCTAAGATCCGAGGAAAAGTAAATACATGTTTTGAATACGAAACATAAATATACAGATCGTAGTTTTTTAAAAACACATTAAAAAAGAGTATAATACAACAGCAATGTTGTATACAATATCATACAATGTATAGATGTGTGTACATATATAATTAAATGAAATCACGCTTGTGGAAATAAAAAAAAATACGCAGCAATGTATGCATATATATTCATGTAAATTTAGGTAATCAGTTAATAACATTAAGTATTTTATAATTTTGTTTTAATTTCCTTTATATAAATGGAAAGTGTTAATATCTTCAAAAAGGTTTTTTTTCTTCAAGTAATGCAGAGGGGGATTTAAAATGATTCATTAATTGCTTAAGAATTCACATTTTGTTTTAAATTATCATTGTTATCTTTTCTTTTACTTATATTGAATATAAATGCAGTTTTCCAGAAATGTTACTTAGGAATTTCAGTTTCGTACAGTTAAAGTGCTTTTTTTATTATTTATTTATTTTTTTATATATAATGATAAAATATGTTAATTAACGTGAGTAAACAAATAGTTGTAATAAGTTGAAATAAACATTATATGTTTATAATTTATTCAATAAAATTAGCAATTACAAAATACGAATGGGCAAAAAAGTAAAAGTTTTACAAAAGTTTTGTAATTAATAAAAAACTGATTCTTACTTGCCACGTGACGTTTACAGATTTTGAGGACACAGCTACGGATCTTACGTTCTGGGGAGGACTTGTTGGTGCTGTGAATAAACAAAGAGAATTAGTTCAAAAGAATGGTATAGCAAATCTAAATTTCCTTCTTCTTCTTCTTCTTCAATATACACTTGATAATTTTAGAATGAAAAGCAGAAATTATTGTTTAACTGTTTTTTATTCTTGTATTATAAAAAAGAAAGAGCCATTGATGACAAAAGTGAGTGCAGAAAGGTGAAATCTAAAGCACATACTGACGAGATAGTTAAAACTGTTTTGGATGCAAATGGTGGTATGGATAATCTCATTAATGTAATGAGATTTAACATGATATTTTATTGTGCTTTGTTTGTACATTTAGTTGTTTTAAATTAAATTGTTTTTTGTTTTTAAAGTTATGACGTATGATTAGTGGTTATTTTCATAGCTGGAGTTTTAACTATATATATATATATATATATATATATAGACCCTAGAAGCCAAGGGGTATAAGTGACAAAATTGAAAAAATTGAGTTAAGTGCACGGGGTATCTGGAAATATGCTTTTTTCATTTCAGTTAATGAAATACAGGTCATTTTCATATTATTTGCTGAGTTATATAAATAAACCACTTTTTCGAAAAACAAATAATATTGATTAATTATACATTTAAAGAAAATTGTACTTTATTTTTTTAACAGTTATTGAAATGAGAGTTCAAAGATTAGAATGCAACAAGCAGACGTTTCCTCTTTCAATTTAGTCAATTGTTATTGATATTCCAATTTAACATCAATTATCTTTAAACTCAATTTACTCCAAATGGACATTTTGTCACTTGTACCCCTTGGCTTCTGAGGTCGTCATATAGTATATGTATGTAACACATAATTAGTCTTCTAGGTTGGTCTTACGTTTGATCATTAAAGATTTATGGTTTGTGATTATTTTTTGTGTTATTGTTGCTATTGTTGTTATGATGTGTGATTAGTCGATATTTTCATATCTGGAGTTTTTACTCTCTCTTTCTCTCTCTTTCTCTATATATATGTGTGTGTGTTTTTGTGTATCTATGTTTGTATATGCATATAAATTACTCATAAATGTGACGTGTCTGAAATACTTGTTAGTTGAAATATTTTGATACACCAAATTATGGATACTATGGATCAGTGATAGTTCATTTCTCATGAATATAAATGTTCTGAAACCCATAAAAATATATGGGAAGCAACATGCAAAAATATATAATTACGGGAAAACATTTAAAAATATTTGAAAAACATTTAAATTAAGGAAAAATATTTAAAAACATTTGAAAAACATTTAAATTAATGAAAAAAAATTAAAAACATTTGAAAAACATTTGAATTAAGGAAAAACATTTGAAATAAATACATTAAATATTCTATAAAATACAGTATATCTCTCACGATGTTTTTACCCATCTTTTCGGTTTCAGCAGTTTTTTATCGACATTACGAGCCCACTTTAATAGAACATTTTTTTACAGGGTCTGATTCAATTGTCGATTGATTTGTAAAAACTTCTGTATTTTGTTGTTATTTAGTCATTATTTATGCTCAAGAAATTGTATAAAAGTTCTTTCGTACTACATCAGGACCATGTTCAAATGCATTACTTCATATTGAAAAGAATGTGGTACTGTAATATCTACTAAGGATCAGCTTTACCGATGGAATTCAGTTTTCCCGTTATTATCGATTCTTTGCCGATACTTTGCTGATAGTTTTCCTGTCATCCATCGTGAAATGCATGGTAAAGTTCAAAGCATAGTTAGGTTAGTATGCATTAAGTTATATAGTATCCATAGTATCCATAGCTATTTAGTTATTGGAGTAAAATTGTCAATATCAAACAATAAGTACGCGATGCCCCTATTTCTCACAATATCTGAAATTCCAAATATTGTTTAAACATATAAGCCAGTAGTGTATCCCAAAATTTTTTAAAAATCGATTTACATCACTATTTTCTGAAACCTTTTTAAAAATTGCATAACGCTTCACTGCACAGTGTGCGATTTTGCAAATCTAGCGGGAAAAAAGTCAAAAAATTGACTTGCAGACATTTAACTTTTAGACATTTCATTGAACTTCTAATATTAATTTATTTTCTATTTTTTTTATGATAGTATCAAATAATTACAACAATGTAGACACTTTGTCTTTTATACACTGGTTTCCAAAAATTAAGGAAAAATCACAAAAATAGCCATAACTCCTTCAAAAAGAAAGCAATCCGTATGAAATTTGCAGATATTGTTAAATAAAAGATTCTGAATAAAAATACCAAATGCAAATTAGTGGCGCTGCAATCGTATTGTGTCATCCTTGAGGCACATAAAAATGCACGTTAGAATTTAAGGCTGCAATTGTCTCTGTGATAGTGATATTATAAATCTAGGATAGCCAATTCATTACAATGACCTCGAGGCATCATTTGCCCGCAGAACTGCGATTTAGAGCTATTGGGAGATTGGAGGCAGGACAAAGTCAGGAAGAGGTGGCTAGATGGCTAAATGTGAGTCCTTCGGTGGTTCATAGGCTTTGGCATCAATTTCAAACCACTGCACAGTGGGGCAAAAAGCCTTCAAAACTGGCAAAAAATCGAAAAAATGAAATTTTATTTTGAAATATTGACATACGTCACTTTAATAGAGCAGATGTCAGTACACATCTTCCTAGTATTAAAATTTGCGAAAAGTTATTTTGATCGTCACTAGAGAAAGAAGTTAAACTGCATATTGTGCTTTGATAATAAGTGAAAAAAAAAATCAATAATTTTGTTTCAACATTCGTTTGTTAATTTCGCTATAATAATTAAAAAATATTTTCTTATGACTATGGAACCTTTAACTACAAGTATTTAACAATAATTCATTAACTTTCAATTTGTTTTAATACGATTTTTATAGATATACAGACGCTTAGAATATATAGTGGTGAAATTTATAAAAAAAATTAACACTGTCTACAAACATTGTAGGTTTTAGTTATGAGTTAAGGCGAGTTAATTGTTAATTATAATTTTTTCTACTAAGTATGAGTTTTAGAAGGACTAATATGCCAGAAAATCTTGCTCCTTTTTGCCACTTTTTTAATTGTATGGTCATTTTTATAGCTAATCATCCTTAAATTTTTGTTAGTGTACGGGTGTGCCAAACATGATTATAAATATTTTCTTTGTTAAATACGAATTTTAATGCATTGTTTATCACAAAACAATGTATTTAAATGAAACTGAGTATCATGGAACTTTTTTAACAAAAAACTTTTGAAAAGTAATGCGATTTTATGGTATAAGAGCTTCATAATCGGAGAAACTACGAACAAGTAGTTTAAATGAAAAGAAGATTAAATGTTTTAAAGTTTAATATAAATTCCGATGAGCAAAAGCTTGGCGAAACAAGGGAAATGCTTTAGAATTAACAAAGAGTGGCTTGGCAAATTGCTTTCATTTCCTCGATTTGAAAAACAAACAGAAGCGTCAATGAAAAGCAAACGTGCACATCTTCATATTCCGTCTGAATTTGTTCTGGACGATCAAAAATATCAAGAGTAAAACGGTTATACAATTCTAGTTCTACATATTCGTTAGTGTACGTGACATGTATGAGTTTAAGATCTGAAAAACAGGAAAACAAAAAGTGTGTGTTAGCACTAAAACTACAGAAACAGTTTTTCTTCTGCTGTCTTTATAGTAAGACGTACATTTTGCCTGAAAATGGTTGATCCAATCCTTCAAAACGAGTCGCTAATATTCATTATAAGGTTTGCTCGAGAATAATTGAAATTACTAGTTATGTTTACATTTTTTAATGCGATATTATGGATGATTTATAAATATCTAATTAGTATAAAACTATCTTAAATTCTTGTTTTTAACTCATTTTTCTACAAAAAATATTGAAAAAGATTTGTAAATTAATTAATAAATTACTATTTAGCTTATGTAAAAGTTTAAAATTTTACTACTTTTCTTCTACAAAAGAATCCGTGATGTGCTTTTTTTGTTCAAAGTAAATTTTATTTTTTGCCAACTTTGGAGGCTTCCTGCCCCACTGTGCACTGGTTCAGGTTCAAGAAGGTTCAGCTAAGGACGGCCAAGGATTTCGACAAGCGCCGATGACCGATATTTGCGGTTATGTGTACGAAGGAATAGAACCGCAACCCCATCTCACCTTAGATCCTGCCTTGCTGCAGCCACTGGAAGGTTGATGGCAATGTCTATTGTGCGTAGAAGGCTTCACGAAGGTGGCCTTTACGCGAGGCGACCAGAAATTTGTCACCGGAGGGAACGTTTGATGTGGGCACGTCAACATGTCCACTGGACAGTTGATCAATGAAGGCGTGTTCTCTTCACGGATGAGTCCCGGTTTAGCCTCCAAAGCGATAGTAGGCGTTGTTTGATTTGGAGAGAGCAGGGAACACACTATCATCCATCAAACATTCGTAAAAAAGATTCATAAGGAGGAGGCAGTGTCTGCGTTTGGGGTGGTATCTCTTTGGGTGGACGCACAGACCTCCATGTCTTTCACATGGAACCGTGAATGCTCACGTCTATCGAGATGACATCCTTGATGCTTATGTGCGACCTTATGCCGGTGCAATAGGTAAGGATTTCCTGTTACAGGACGACAACGCTAGACCGCACAGGGCTTGCATCGTGGAAGATTATCTTCAGCACCAGACAATTCAGCACATGGAATGGCCAGCTCGATCACCGGATTTGAATCCCGTCGAGCATGTTTGGGATGCTTTAGGGAGACGTGTCGCTGCTCTCAATCCCCCTCCTCTGACCCTTGCCAAGCTTACAACTGCTTTGGAAGAACAATGGCTCTTACATCCCAGCTAACTCATCGACCGCATAATTGACTGTATGACACATCGCTGTACGTACTGTATTGCTACTAGGGATGATCATACGGCATATTAAAGGTACTTTTTCTATACCAAACTGGCAAACTGATTTTGTTAATTTTATAATTATGCTATTTTTTGAAACACCATAACTGTCTGGTAATTTCTTTTTATGTTATTTTATATCTTACTATGCGTTGTATATTGTGGCTGAGTTTCATTAAAATCTACATGTAATATTTTGAATTATTGCTATTTTTGTGATTTTTCCTTAATTTTTGGAAAGCAGTGTAGTTACGATAATAATTAAATGATTTTTAAGACAATATGAAAAATATTAGAAAATGTTATAGCATATGATACATTTTACAGAGATCCAAAAAATTTTGTCCACGTCAGTCCACTGTAATATATATATATATATATATATATATATATATATGGATTTTAAAATTCACTAACTTGCAAATGGTGAAAGCTATTTAAAAAAATTTTGCAGGAAGATTATGTATAATGTCAGGAGTTTTTTTTATCGTAATTTTTTATTTTAGTTCGCATCTCAAACAATAGGTGGCGCTGACGGCGATTGAAGGCCAGGTCGACACCTCACTCATCACTGATCACTCACTGGTTGTTACACTGGATTACATAAAATTTTCAAATATAATGTATATATATATATATATGTATATATAATTGATAAATAAGTAAAACACATTTTTATTCCTGTATTATATTTCCGTTGCATCTTTCTATTCTTTTTTTCAAAAAACAATTTATATGGTAGCTAACCAATTTTACACGCAATTCTTTTATACATGCTGTACACTGCACTGCTTAATTGAAATTTTCAAATATGAAATTTTTAACTAAATTCAAATAGAAATAACAGATATTTTAACTGTATGTTTTAACATTTTTAGGGGAAAGATTGATGTGCTTCAATTTTATATCATTCTGAAACTCTTATTCATGCTCTATATAATGATGAATTGAATCTGTTCTATAATTCGAATCTAATTTTATGTAACTCTCACATAAAAAAATATCAACAAAAATCTGACTAACTGTGATTTTATGTAATTTTAGAGATACGATCTGAAATTGATAATTTATAAAATTTTCTAAACACATTTGCACTAATAATCTTTAAATTTTCTGAAACGCAAAGTTATTTAGAATCAAATTAGCTACACTTAATCATTCATAAATAATTTCTATGAAACTCTGAATGAAAAGGTCTTCATGTAATTTTAAGGATATAATAGCTGGATTTTTAATTTTACAGCAACATGTACTCTGTCTACACAAATATACATTGTTCAGTTTAAAATCTTTTGAATCATCATTAAAAAGTATTTTATCTTACATGTAGTTTTCTGGTAATGAGTTTCATCAGAAGTTTCAGTAAGAGTCTTATATATTTAATTTTGATTACAGGAAGACTTAAATAGTCGCCTGATCTTAATTATTTCGTTCAAACTTTTCTACAGTAGGAAGATGATTGATGAATCAAATTATTTTTTAATGATTGGTAAATTAATCTAAAATGCATTAAGTTGTAAAATTTCCTTTTTAAACAATATTATAATTCGTTTTTAATTAAATCAGCTGATGAAAAGAGAAGATCTAAATTAGAAAGTTGAAAATTATTTTTTTCTGAATTAAAAACTAATTTAAATGAGGTTAGTTGTAGTTTCTGAATTTTAAATTTCAAGCTATTTGTTCTGCATGAAAGAATTCATTGCTAAATGAGTATTTTTGGTAATTAAGTAAATAAACAGAGTAGAAGAAATTTCATGCAGTTATGCTGAGATTATCTAATACTGAATTAGTAAAGCTTCCCGCTGATGCCATTACGATGATAATCAGTATGTTAAAAATATTGTATAATTTTATTTAATTTTTTGGAATGTAAAAAAAAATATATTTTTTTTTATGATTTCTAGATTAAATCGTTAAATTGTACACTTGAAATGAGAATACTTTTGGCATCATCACGTATTTGTTTATATTTCAATTAAATTTCAAAATACATACTGTTATGATAAAAATAAGGATGACAATACACAAGGAACTTTTTTTTCTGTACATTTAAAGTCACAAACCATTTACCCTTTAAAAATACGTGATGCCAAGCTCTAAGGTGAAATTTGAATCATTCATCCTTCTAAAAATAATTTATACTTAGTGTTACATATTAAAAAATCCCTGTCGGCTGGGCCTATAGGCGCAGGTAGATTTCGAAGAATGTTCATTTCAACAAAAAAAAAAAAAAAAAAAAAAAAAAAGATTAGAGATAAACCCAGTTTAATAACTTCATTTGGCCGTTTATGAAAAATTTTTAATTTCATTTTTCTGCAAAAACTGGTTTTATCAGAATCATCTCAAGAAAAATTCAGCTCAAATGCCCATTTTGATAACATATTTTGAAATAAATTCTGAATTTATTAAAAAATCGATCAAAACAGTACATTATATAGTACCTAAATAACAAAAAACTGTCAGTTGAATGCATTTGAGAAAAAATTGAATTTAAAAATGAGTCATAAAATGACCGATTTGTTCTTTGAATACATCCTTAATTCTTAATCATGTTTGCTTCGGAAAATTTTGTGCAAAATACTCACTTTGACAGCATTTTAAAAAATATATTCTATCTTTATCAAAAAACTGGCCAATGCGTCACAGTATATAGTTCCGAAATAAGAGGATCTGTAAATTGGATGCGTTTGAGAGCTAAAATAGATTTTAAAACGAGTCATAAAAAACGCAATTTGCTACGTGAAAACTTCCTTAAATTTTCAAATCACGATGACTTCGAGAAATTCTGTTCAAAAAACCTCTTTTGGTAGCCTTTTTTGAAATATATTCCGTCTTTATCAAAAAACTGACCAATGCATCACATTATATAGTTCCTAAATAACAAAATCTGTAAATTGGATGCGTTTGAGAGCAAAAATGGATTTAAAAACGAGTCAGAAAAAAACGCAATTTCTTATTTGAATACTTCCTTAAATTTTCAGTCCCAATGACTTTGGGAAATTCTGTTCAAAATACCTTTATTGGTAGCCTTTTTTGAAATATATTCTGTCTTTATGAGAAAATTGACCAATGCTTCACTTTATACAGTTTTTAAATAATAGCATCTATTATTTTGATGCGTTTAAAATCAAAAATGAATTTAAAAATGAGTCAGAATATAAGCAGTTTGGATTTGAGGTTTTTTCTCCAACTCCTATTTTTGTTTAATTTCTTTTTGCTATACTATTTGGTCCTATGAAAAACCTGTCAATATAAAAGTTGTAGGCCATTGTAAATTTTTTTGAACAATTCTATAATCATTTGCAACTATTCCTAAAATGATATATAGGGTCATTTCATGGTCACTTATGTTATAAATAGAACAATTTGATGCAATAATACCACTAAAAAATTTTCAAATGTAAAATTAACAGGATTTGTCAATAAAACCTACCTAAAGGCCAATTTGGATGAAATTTTCCTAAAACATAATTATGAAAATTACGCTTTATATGATAACTTACATTCATTTTTAGGTAATGGCAATTACCATAGCAAATATAACTACCAAAATTAAAGAAATAACATTGAAATTAGGTAATTTTCATTTAAATTGTGCTTTGAATAAGTTTAGTTAGTAAACCATATCACATTTACATTTTGATGATTTTTTGTCTGTGTTATGTTACTAAAATTACTGAAAAAGCTCTAAATTTAACGCAGGTTACTATGGAATGACCCTAAATCGTTTTCACAGTGTCGTAGACACGACTCATCAAAATTATTACTTAGCAACAATTCATATAATAACGATTCTGTTTGAGTCACACTACGTTCACTTTTGAATTATATTTAGGTCATATTGCAATTAATTTTTTCTTTTACTGTTTCCTCGTATCAATATATATTTTTAAATACATATATATTGACTAATCAAAGATAACCGTTTTTTGGTATCTTTGTTCACATCAATTTGACGTAGATGAGAAAAGTCACTTTTTGAAGACAATGCGAACAATAGGAGTTTCGTTTATGATTCTTTACTTTAGCTTTTTTGTCACATTTCAGTCGAGTTGCGATTTGTAGTTTATAAGTTTATAAGATTTTTATTTCAACAAAAATTTTTTAGTCTTTCGACATGACGAATATACACGAAAACTACGAAACTGACTAGCTACATAAACATGTAGAGTATCTATACCTACGTTCTTCCAGTGTTGTTACAGCTACTTCGGCTCCAAATTGGCTCTCACCTAAAGTATTTTCGCATTTCACACGGAAGAAATATCGGGTTTTAGGACGTAAACTGCGTATGATGAGCGTTGTCTCGCTGCCAGGAACATGAAGAGGTCCACCCGCAATATCAACTGCAATAACAGAGGCGTAAAACTATTATTCAATCATACTTCGGATAAAATAAATTTCGCACAATTTTATTTAACTTTTTTACTGAACATATGCTGGAGGAAAATCTATCAACCGCAAAATAAAATGAAGAAAATTGCGTATTAGTACCAATAAGTGATTGCTTATTGTCTTTTTCTGAATTTATGTCATGGAATCAGAAATTATCCCATACTTTGACAAAAGCATTTCTTTAGCATTTTCTTTAGCATGCATTTTATTTGAACACAGTCACTGTAAAATGTTTTGAGCCTCTCTTTGAATATGTACAAAAAAGTTTTGAAAAAAAAACAGTCCAAAATCAACATATCATTCATAAAATTCAGACACTTGATAGTGATTTTTAAAATATTGTTACTATAAATTATGAACTGTATTAATAACACTACCCAACAAAAAATAGTTTTGTCAGTTTCCTGGTGTTAGTCAATTCTTACTAATTTTGGGTTGAAAAAAACGAATATGTAATTTTTTTTTTTTTATTAGCTCTTGTTTTAAAGATACAGTACAGTCCACTGGAGAAAAACACACAATGTCCCACACTTCGATTTAAAAGCAAATTAACGAAGAAAAAAATTCCTACGTAATAAATGCAATACAATGGGCTTGTTTCATTAAACAATGTACATTTTTCTGGAATTAGTGGCTGTTTTTAGCATATTCTTTCAAACGAATCTTTTTGAATTGCCTCTTGTATGTCAACACCGGAGCATCTCTTGTAACAGTCCAGCAGTAGTCGACCAGCATTGACTAATCCCAACGACTCTGATATCTGCGTTCCATTACAGATATATCTTTGTGCAACCTCTCACCATGCTCATCTCTTACAGCTCCACAGTTTTTAGGGAAAAAATAAAGATGGGCCTGGTGGAAATGAAGTTTTCTAGACATATTGCATCCAGGGTCATGGTACTTTTGTAGGAGTTCTTTCACCAACTGTTGGTAGTTCTCTTCATTTTTCTTGTCCAGAAATTCTAGTACCACACCTCTAAAGGCTTCCCGGGCTGCTTTCTCTTTACCTTCAAAAACTTTATGAAAAGCAGGGCCCTTCATTATTGTGCGTGTTAAAGGGCCAACAAAGATTCCCTCTTTAATCTTTGATTCACTCAGTCTTTAAAATTTTGCTCTAAGGTACTGGAAAGCCTCTCCATTCTTGTTCAAGGCTTTCACGAAGTTCTTCATTAATCCCAGCTTAATGTGCAGGGGTGGAAGCAGAATTTATTTTAGATCAACTAAAGGCTGATTTTGGACATTTCTCTCGCCGAGATTTAGATTTCTTGAAGGCCATTTTCCTTCTATGCGGTAAGAGTTTCTATTTCGACTGTACCACGAACATAGAAAACAGCAGTACTTGGTATAGCCTAATTGCATTCGCAGGAGTAAAGCAATCATTTTTATGTCCCCACAAATCTGCCATTTATGATCTTCGTATTTGATTGGCTCGAAAAGTAATTTCACATTCCCGTACGTTTCCTGCATGTGAACGGAAAGTCCAATGGGAATGAAAGGAATAAGGTTGTCGTTATGTAGTAAGATTAATTTCAAACTAACTTTGGAAGAGTCTATAAATAACCTCCACTTCCGTGGATCATAAATTATGTTCATGGAATTCATTAAACTTTAAACATCAGTAGAAGCAACAACATGTTCTTTCTTCTCAAAGAAATGAAGAAAATTCTTGTGACGAGTCCTGTATTCTCTGATCTTGACTTCTGGTCGGAGTAGATGCCATTGCTTCTGGCATTCATTGCTTCAGATGCGAGAAGCTCTGCTTTCTCCTTTGGCAAGTCAAGATCTCTTACGAGATCATTCAATTTTGTTTGATTTAGTTTTTGAGGCTCATTCAAATCTTCTACCTCGACATCTGGATCATCCGAAGTCCCAAGTCTAGTGACTTGTACTTCTACGGTACCATCCTCTTCAATCTCAAAATTTTGAGGTGGTTCAGGAATCGGCATATTAGCTTCCATCTGCTGAGGAAAAGAACGTCAATAAGATTCTACACAGAGAATTCGGTTGAAGGGCATTACAGCTATTTGGAGTACCAACTACCGAACATTCGATATCCAGTGAAATAGCTATATTGAGATTTCTCAAGTTAGTTCCTATCATAAAAACAAGAGCTAATCTCAACTTTTTATGTTGATTTTAGTGTTTAGCTATACAAAATACTTCGGAAACAACTATTTTTGAGCCGGAAACATTTTTTATGTTGGGTAGTGACATTAATATAAATTATTATTTTAATTATAAATTATAAATTTTAATATTAGGGACATTAATATAAATCACCCTAGCAGACAGCACACTATCAAACTATTTCCATGTTAATGCCAAAATGGACATTACAGACACTAAATAAAACTAGAAATCTTCCATACCTCTAAACTGAAATATCATACCAGTACTTACCTACAGTGCTACATTCAAAGATTTGGTTAAAAATGCTTTTATTCCACATTTCACAAAACTGTGCTTTTATAACATATAAAATTATTCAATCTACTAAGCAATGTGTTTTTTAATCTCCAAGTTGATGTCAATATCGAATTTCTTATTCCGTTTCAAATTTAAAGATTACGCGTAGTTTCACGTAACTTGAAAAACTAAAATCAGCATTATTATTTTTCTGTTGCAAAATTGGAAATGTTATTACACAAGTTAAAATTAATTTTTTTGTGCTTCTATTTTTAATCTCAAGGTTACTGTTTTGAATGTTATATTACCAGTTTTCTTTACTAAAATACAGACTATTTTAAGACATACAATTATTATAATTTAACAAATCACTTACTAATTTTAAAATAAATAGCATTAAATAAAATTTACCAAGATACGAAAAATGTGATATACACTTTAACGAATGATTAACTTTAAACTTTTAATGTTTCGTTTTCAACTTAAACAGATCAATTATTGAATTATACTTACTATTAACTAATAATATATATATATTTTTTTTAATGCGTAATTTGTAAAAACTGTTTTTAAAGAGTTGTTTAGGTTACATTATCTGCTTCTTTCCGTTTTCCAAGCACAATTTGAACATAATGCATTTAATTTAATTATTATTATTTTTTTAAACATTAATAGATTATAATATTTTAACGAAAACTGAATATTTATTAAACATTTTACTGCAATGTAACTAACACTCTCTTGTGAGGGGATGAATATAATGAAATTTTTACATATTTTGTATATACTTCAATATTAAAATTAATTTTTATATACACGAAATAATCTAAAAGATATTTTAAGGCTATACACGTGTGATGTATAAAATAATTTAATTCCCTCAAACTGACTGTTATTACAATATATCTGAAGTATTTACCATTCACTTGTCTCCACATGATAGTATAGCGGGTTATGGGAAAATTTCCATCGAAAGGTTTCTTCCAAGATAGTCGAACGCTTCTGCTGGAAACGTCGTGTATTTCTAAACTTTGAGGAGCATCTGGTATATCTGTAAAAATATATAAATCATATGTGAATGTTAAACAGGTTTTAAAATGATTTCAAATAATATAAAAGTTCGATGATAATTTTGTAAGTGTTATAAGCATACATGAATGCATGGTTAAAATAATGTTGTAAGAATAAGCCAATATACAAAAATAAGTAAATAAATAAATAAATAAAATAAATAAATAAAATATACGTAAGAATTTATGTGAATGATTTTAAAGGTGAATTAATTAAGTTAAAGTTTTATTGATCAAAAGGAAAACAGAGGATTTCAAGTGACATAAACAGTAAATTGGATGGAAAATGGTACCGAAACAATGAGAAGTGGAAAAAATGCATTATATAATGTTCAGGATAATAAATTTATTATTCAAGGAATATAGGAATTCTCTTAACATACAAGAATCTTTATTTTACTTCAAATCTTTAACCAAATTCATTCTTTATCATAATTATATATTATTTAATAATACAATATTTAAACAAATAGTCGGTCTTCCAGAACGTGGGATTGTATCACACATCTGTGCTGATCTCTACTTACATTATTATGAACGTAATACTTCTATTGTTAATTGTTTTTTATACAGGTATCTTGATGGTATAATAATTTTATATTATAAAAAGTCATCTAACTATTCGCTACCAATTATTACCACAAAAATTTAAAATACAGTTATAATGATATGCGTAATAATAAAATTAACTTTCTTGATATTAATATTACTCTTTCTGATAATAAAATTCTATTTGATATTTATGATAAACGTAATGTCTTTCCTTTTAAAGCAAACCTCTTTACCCATTATAATTCTTGCCTACATAAATCTGTATATATGAATATATTACTTAATTTTGCCCATAGAATTAAAAATATTTGTTCACCTAATTTTAAAATGCATAATTTTAAAACTCTACAAGAAATTGCTATAAGATATGGTTATCCTTTACATTTGGTTAAAAAAAATATTATCTGTATAAACTTTTATTTAGCATTAACTGTCTATTTTCTCCTCAACCAAATATTGCAAACATTAAAATGCTAATTTATGCAGCACCATAAGATGTTATTGATAAGAATTCCTATAATCTTTAATATATAATATGTTATTACATGATCTTAAAAATAATTAACACATTGCGTAAAAAAATGTTTAAAAAAATTATAAAAAATAAAAATAATACAAAAAGATTAAAATTACAAAAAATTAAAAAATATGTATAATAGGATGGTTGGGTGGGTTAGATGTTAGATTACGGTGGAGGGCGGTGTTGTCTGGATAATACGCAATGGTTAATTATTATATATTTAAAAAAATAACTTTACACATAGTATTAAAGTTTATGTTTACCTAAAAACTAATATGCATAACTTAGAAAATGATCAAGTTATTGAGATAAGATATGGTTGTCTATTGTATTTGTCTTAAAGAAATTATTTGTTAAATATTAGAATAGAAATTCTTCCTGGAAATTCTTAGCTATTAAATAATTTTTTTCCTATAATACATGGCAGCACCATAAGTATATAGTTTAATTAAAATATTAATCATATAGATAGCAGCACTAAAACATTTTTTCTACTAGAAGTTGTAGTAATATATTCTAGTTAAATAATTAATACAGTAATATTAATAATTGTTTAAAAATAAAAATGTAATACTTCTAACAGTAGCATTTATTTTTTTTTTCTAAATATATTATGAATTATATAGTATAATATATGTTCTACTAATTTTTATAATAATTGTTACAACTTTCTTTTATTATCTATTCGATTTATGCTATGACCATAACTTTAACTGTTAGAAAGTCACTTGTAGTTTTATTTAATGTGGATTCATTTGCACTACAGATCTTTCTAGGATTTGGGTAATGGTAAATATTTTAGTATATATACGCTTTTTTTTAGGAATATTATTGTTATTTTGTCATATTGATTTTATTTACTTCAATGAGTATCTTTTTACTAATTTGTAATGTGTAATCTTCTTACTAATTTTGGTAATCTGCCTTCTGTTCCACTTCAAACTTCAACTGTTTTCAATAAGATGACTGTAAAAATACTGGTTTCAATGGTTTATTGTATGATAATATATGAAATACTCTGGTTATATAATGTCCATTTATCCATATATTTTTAGTAATTTGGTAATCTGCTTTCTATTTCTCTTCAGACTTCAACTGTTTTTAATAATACGATTGTAAAAATACTGGTTTCATTGGTTTATTTAATGGTATTGTCTGAATAACTTTGGATGTATTTATAAAAGTATTTATATATACAGGGTGTCCCTAAACAAATGGTATATACGATAGGGGGTGATAGAACACATCAAGACGAGTAATAGTAAATAGGAAACCAAGGGTCTCAAACGTTTTCCAAAATAGATAGCCGCCTTTAAAGTTTGGGGTCCAAAATTTCAAATACACATAAAAAACAGAAAAATTGGTCGATTGATTTCCGGTTTTCACTACAATTATTCTTTATGTAGGTATTTTCTTGAAAATAAATTATAAAGATAAATTTCGAAAAATGCCGATAGAGGGCGCTTTAGACTTTGAAGTATTGAAAAACTATTTTTTGCCGTGATTTTTTGCATCTCATTAAGTGGTTTCGTAAGCTTAGACTTAAACTTAAATTTTGAACTCAAAATCTGAATAGTTGGAAGCGGTTAAGTACCACAAACTTAAATGTGTTCAGAGGGTTTAAATTTTAAATGATTATAAAAAACGGAAAAATTGGTCGATTGATCGCCATTAAAATTTAGGGTCCAAAAATTCCAATTATTATAGAAAACAGAAAAAATGGTCGATTCGTTTGCGGTTTTCACGAAAACTATTCTTTATGTCAGTATTGTCTTGAAAATAAATTATAAAGATAAATTTTAAAAAATGTTGATAGAGGCCGCATTAGACTTTCGAGTAACGAACAATTATTTTTTACCGTTATTTTTTGCATCTAATAAATTTTTTTTGAAGCTTAGACATAAACTTAAATTTTGAGCTCAAAATCTAAATCGTTGGGAGTGGTTGAGTAGCGCAAACTGAATTGTGGGGGGAGGTTCAAATTTCAAATTATTATAAAAAACGAAAAATTGGTCAATTGATTTAAGATTTCAACTAAAATTATTCTTTATGTCGGTATTATCTTAAAAATAAATTATAAAGATAAAATTTAAAAAAAAATGACGATAGAGGGCGCTTTAGACTTTGGAGTAACGTACAACTATTTTTTACCGTTATTTTTGGCATCTCATAAAGTTTTATTAGAAGCTTAGACATAAACTTAAATTTTGAGATGAATATCTGAATCGTTGGGAGTGGTAAGTAGCGCAACTTGACTGTGTTCAATGGGGATGGGGAGGTTCAAATTTAATGATTATAAAAAAGGTAGAAATTGACTGGTTTTCGCTAAAACTATTCTTTATGTCAATATTTCCTTAAAAATAAATCTTAAAGATAAAACTAAAAAAAATCCGTTACAGGTCGCCTTAAACTTTAGAGTAACCAACAACTATTTTTAACCGTTATTTTTTGTATCTAATTAAATGCTTTTTTTTAAATGCGCCTAGACTTAAATTTTGAGCTCAAATTCTAAATCGATGGGAGGTGTTAAGAAGCGCAAATTGAAGTGTGTTCAGGAGTTGAAATGTTATTTTTTCCATCCCTCGACACAATTCAATTTTCTAAGCAAAACAATTAGTTTCTGTAACACGAAATGCAAACGATAAAAAAATATACATTTCACTGATCCATTCACTAAATTAATGAAACTGCCATTTAATACAAAAATGATAAAATGTTTTGGAAATAAAATGTATTACCGAACAAAAAATTTCCCTTAATTGGTCTTAAATATTAGGACTATTTTCCTTTTAGTTAAAAAATTAGCCATATCCACATCTATTTAAAATAAAATTTTTACTTTTATTGCATTAAATAAAGCATTATAAGACATTACACTTTCCATTGTACTAAAAACTAACAGTAATTACATGTAATGTGAGATAAGTAATGCGATAATGGCTGTTTTCTTCCTTCTGAAAACTGCACGGCGTAGGTAAATGTTTGTTGAGGTAAGCGCCACAAATGAACGTGCGTACTGACAAGTCATTATGATGGAGCAACATGCCGCGCATAGATTGAATACAGAAAAATCCTCTTAATCTAAATTCACCTTCGTCGTCAAAGAGGTTATAAAATGTATAGTTACAATGTATCACTAAAACTATTTTTACCTTGGACGGTAACTTGGATGTTGATAGAATCTTCTCCATATCCATTCGAAGCCGTACAAGTAATGAGAGCTGAATCCTTTCTTTCGGCTTTATCTATTATCAAGTTTGATCTTTCGCCACCGGAAACACTTTCGGTTGTTTGCGTGTATCTGAAATAAAGATATGATGTGCAATTAATTGGCTTCTTGTTAATTTTAATTAAATGCATAGACTATTTAAACAACGGCTTGCATTATAAATTGGAGAATAATAAAGTTATTATTGAAGTTTGCTATTCTGTGCATATCGTCTACAAAAACAATAAAAAGATTCAGAATTGCGGAGTCGTAATAAAAATCAAAAATTCCAAATTTAAATCATGATTTTTGTGTCAATAAAATATATAATATATCCTAGATTAATAAAGCCAAATGCTAATATTACTCGTAATTATGAGGGAATTCGAGAGATGGAAATTACGGGTTATGGGTCATCTAAACCACAAAGAATCGTTTAAAGTTAATTTGTTTCGTTTGTTGACCTTATCGCCGGAAAAGCCATGTAAAAGTCAACGTCCGATCTAATATTTTTGTGGTAAACTCTATGATGTGATTTGTTTATTGCATAAATTTGTAATGTATTTCCGTGCTTTCAAAATGTTGTATAAGATTTTAGATATGAACTCGATTTAGTTGGTAGTTAAAAATATACCGCACAATACGTTTTCCGAGTCAATAACGCCAACCACTGGTGTTATTACTCCGTTTTCTTTTGTTTTTTTAATGCTGCAATTACATCCGAAGAGGATTTTTTTATGCACAAGAGAGCATTACTGTCATTGTTTCAAACCAAAAAGTATGAAGAGAAATTTATAGATTCTAAGTGCTTCTAAGACTTTCAGGTTAGAAGAATAAATTAGCAAATAATCATAAATACATTCTAATATCGCAATTAATGATAAATAAACAAAATTTCGCAATTTCTAGGGCTCTAGATTTTGTACATCTAGAATTGTCCAATTTGCATGCCAATATTCCATCTTATATTATAGTTTTGAATGCATGGTGTTATTACCCACATAGATGGATAATAACGCCAAACCGCATTGATCAAGAAATCGCGCTACTACATTTTATGAATAAATATCGTAAAGAATATCCTTTATTATATACATAGCTAATAAGTTGCTGTAGCATATCCTATATTTATTAGAAAAAATCTAAAACTAAGATGTGAAAATTGGTTGGGCTTAACTCGGTTTTATTATCCCAGCCCACTTTAGAATCTCGAATGTGATTATTTTGACGAATTCCAATTTTCGATTCAACAATCGGGAATTTTTGTATTCAAATAATAATAATAATAATAAAACATAATAAAACATAATAACATAAATACATTTGAAATTGTTTTTACCCGTCTTTATGCTTTAGCCCAAGTTTACGTCTGGATTTTGGAAGAACACTGACTGAGCTACAGAAGCAGTTGATTTCAAATACAAATAATATATTTTATGATTCGGTGGGGAAATTCATTATACTTGTGTTTTTCAATGATTTTTCTTCAAATATAATCATTAGAAAATTCGTAAACGGCTTTATTTTTGTTTATTTTGGACCAATAGATAATACCTATTATTTAAAAAATCTATATTTTTTTAACTAGTTTAAGTAATAAATAAAACATTCAATGATGTGTTAAATGCAAAAATTTTAATCTAATTCCTCTTTTACAACAGTAATAATTTATGGAATTTTTCTAAATAGTCACGCACTATTTATTTTTTTATACGGTAATATTTTTAAAAGAGATTTTTAGTAAGAAATAAGAGAAAAAATAATAGAAAAAATTTAATTTTTTACTTAAAAGTTTTTTTTTACGTTCTCATTATTTTATTCATTTTGTGCAATATCTTATAAAATTAATGCATTATCCTATGAAATAATGACAATAACAATGGTATTGTAATAATAACAGCAGTTTTGAGATATTACTACACAATTTATTCTTATATAACTAAGCTTCGGGCATAAGAAGAAAAGAACTGCGAAAGTGATTGCCCATACCAATCCCCTTTTAACTCCTAAGAGATGATTTTTTCTTTTGCTAAGCTATTCTAAATAAAAAAAAGTTTTAAAGCTATATTTTTTTATTATTTCTAATAAAGTTGCAAAAATAAATAAATAAAATAAAGTGTGAATTTTCAATTGCAAGTTTAAACAAAGATAAAAATATCTTTAAACAAAGACCTGAGAATCCCTACAGGGAAGTAGGTATAATATAAGGTAAATATCTCTAAAATGATGACCAAGAAACTCAATCAAAGGCATTTAATCGAGAACTAGTTTAAATGCACAGAGAGCGTTGCTCTTTTCTGGTGTTTTTAAAGAAATTTTTAACAGTGTAGTATGAAGGGAGATATAATGGAGATATTTAGAGACAATCAGGATATACAAATTTCAACTCACACTCAACTTTTTGTACAGCATGAATTGATTGTCACAAAAAACATAATATCATCCCGAGTCTTCTTTTATACCTAGCAACAAATTCCAGTTTATTTAGACTTTTTTTTAAAAATAAATTAAGCAAAATTTTGAAACTCGTACGTTAAATTACAAGGGTGAATAAAATATAATTTTGAATTACTGTATTGGGTCCTGAAGGTCATCGTGAGGGTGCTCAAATCTCTGCGTATGGCAAATGGGGATGTCACATTACTATCTATACACTAGTATGTACCACTCTAACCGTTTCTCATTCGGCTTCGTGATGAATGAGCGAGAGGTTCACCATAACGTTCAGCACTGCATTATCATTAAATTTCTCTAAAATGAATATCGCAGGACCAGCTGAAATTTTACAAAACATTCAACGAAGACATGCCTGAACAAAACCCAAGTGCATGAATGGCAGACGGCTGTGGAAGAACAAATAGAAGTTGAAAACACACCCCACGCCCGTCGCCCTCGAAAAGCTTAACTAAGAAAATCATTGAGGCTGTTCGGGATAGCGTTGCAAAAGTTATAAAAAAAACCAGTTTAAACCCGGGAATAAACCGGGTTTTTAGGAATAAACCTGGAAAAAACCCGGGATTTTTTGGAATAATTCGGTTTTTTGGGGAATAAACCTGAGAATAAACCTGGTCTGTTGGAAATAAACCCGAGAATAAACCGACTTCTTGCAACTCTAGTTCGGGACATTCTAGATGGTGCTGCTTATTACTGTCTGAACGAAACAAAACGTGCATATCGTCGGCAAAGCCATGTATTTTCAATCGGAAATCAGTTTTGCTTCATGACATTGCTTTTCCCCATACCACCAACCTGAATCACGATAAACTCGAGGAAATGCTTTGGACAACATCGAAACTCCCTCTCTATAGATCAGACGTATCTCTCTATGATTATCACATGCATTTTGAAAGAAGCATTGGGAGATGAACAATCCAGAGACGATACTGCTATTGAAGCTTTCGTGTTCAATTGCTGGAGACACGACCCTCTTCATTCTATGATGACAGCATCAAAAAACACCCAATCTGTTGGAGAAGATGTGTTTTGAAATCGGGTAATTATACATAAAATAGTGTATAACTTTCTGTTTCGTGTCGTGTACCATTAAGTAATAAAAAAACATAAAATCCGATTTATACTGGATTCATTCTCTTACACCCTCTCTCTATATATATTCTCTCTCTCTCTCTCTCACTCACTCTCTCTTTTGGGTGTGTGTGTGTGAACAAATAAATTTGCCATGATATTTTTTTCTGAACAATCGAAAAAAAATATTCATATATATATTAGTCATATCCCAGAATGTGTGAAATGAATTATAAAATAATATTAACATATTATAACATGTATCCTTTAAAAAATACTTCATTTCCATTTTAAAATCATTTTTAAACAAGTCTACTTAACTTTAACATTTTCCTTGTAATATTATTTTCGTTACACTGAAAATAATTTTTAAATATCAATCTTGAGAATTATTCAGGAATTCGATAAATGTGATTTAGTAATAATAATATGTACATATATATGCGCGTATGTATGCGTTTATCATTATTTTACGATATTGCGTTTCTAATAAACGTAAACTAAATTTGATATATGGAAATCTGATCTTTAATAAAGCCTGAAAGTATTGGAATACGATCTCATTTTCATTTCCTTTATTATTAATTCTCTTTATTCTCTCTTATTCTCTTATTCTCTTTATGATCTTGAATTATGATGTCTTCAATATACATCTTTAACATTTATAACAGCAATATTGTTTTTTCCATGATGTTACGTCCTATTAGTATTATTTTTACGATTACTTTCGAAAAAAAATCTTTATCTGAAAAAAAAATCTAGAAATATTTTATCATATTTAAAAATTATTTTAATTACAGTAAAATGAGAGAGAATGAATGCAATATGAATGCACTTAATAAAAAATTTCGGCCTGAGTTAAAAAGCAAACCGTAATAGAATTTACTCAAAATAATAAAATGCGTCATTTTTTAGCTAATGCATAAAGAAAAGAAGTAGAGAATGCGGCAAATTAATATCATAATAATTTTCTCTCGTATATGGGGTACATCCTTTGAAATTTAAAATACAATAATTTATAAAATGCAATAATATAAATAAACATTTCCCTTTTAATTTATAGATTTATGGTCGGTAATTAATCTGTATTCTTTTTCATTTTTTCGGACATCCATGTTACTCATTACCATAAAATATGTACACACCCCAATGAACTTATCTATAAACTGATATAAATCTCGAATAAGCTAATCGAAAGAGTAATACCTATTACATAATATATTTTTTTAAGTTATTATATAAAGAATTTTTCGGTGCATACTTTTTTTTCGATTTAGAGAAAGAAAATGAAACTAATTTACCATCTACACGCATATCAAAGATTACATTCGAATGAAATTGGGTATATAAATGTTTTTTTTCAGTGACATAAAATAGAACAACTTAAATTGCAGAAAGATATATGAAAAAAAAGAGAATGAAATTTCGTTAAATAATTGATCAATTTTCTTTAATCATAAATGCATGTTTGGTTCAATAATTGAAAATTTAGAAAAAATACGGTAAATTTTAATTTCAATTAGTTTATTCACTCTGCGTTGCCTGGGGCTTGTTATAATTATTTTAAACATAAGTACCACGTATTAAGTTCGAATGATTTGAATGATTCCTTTTAAAAATATTTTAAATATTTTAAATATGTTAAAATGTCTTAACATTTAGCGCGTTGGATCTTCAGTTAGTCAAAAGAAAGCATAGGATATGAATTTTAGGTTAGAATAATATTTTAAAAAATTCACCAAAAATTTGATAACTGTTTAAAAAAGGCTCAGGAACCCATTTAAAATTTGAAGGAGCTGGTATGAAAGGAGCGAAGAATTCAAGACTCAACTTTAAAATTATGTGTTGAGAAGATGAGAAAATTAGGGGGTAAAAAACGCTTGGTGTAAAAGTATAAAGCACCATGGACAGGATCATACGGCATTCTAGGGGATCCCAAGATATAAACTAAAATGTAGAAATGTGAGATTTTTTTTTTTTTTTAGGATACCAAAAATTAAGAGCGCTTCAAAAGGAAGTAATATATTAACAATTTATTTTCACGAAAACTTCTTGGAGCCAGGTATATATTAGGAGAAACGTGATTAAAACTTAATAGAGAAAGGTCCCTCAAAACAAACATATATGATAAAATATGAACAAGTTATAAACAGTTTAGTGAATAAAAATTTAAAGAATCATAGGGCCCTAGTCCTAAAAAAATTAAAAATATGAGCCTGAAGTGCATCAGGGCCTGTCTTGGACTACATATCACCTATTTACGACTTTTAACACCAAAATGTTTAGTAAAATATGTGCGGTCTAGCTATCATACACAGACAGGCACGCACAGACATAAGATGTACAAAATTAAACTTTCTTTTATTTCTATGGATATCAATTATGAAAGCTCTTTTAAGCATCAAAATAAATAAAATTTTCACAAAATTTCTTTAAATACAGAATTTAGCATCTCACTTATGTGTTTCTAGTGTCCAAAAAAACTTTTAAGTTAATTTCAGGTATTAAACAGAAACATATTTTTTTTTAAATAAAAAAAGGAAAAAAATATTAAGAATAAAAAATGTGCGTTATTTTTTAAATTTATTTGTGCGTAAAACATTAAGCTTTTTATTAGTAACTTTTATGATTATAAATATGAAATTTCTACACAATCACCAGCGTAACAATTCGCATTCAACGACATCATATTGATTGGCTGCAAAATTATAAAAGTAAAATTTTCTGCGAAATGTCTTTTGTTTTTTCTTTTGATAAAATAACCTGTGTTTTTTTACGAACGCATCTACAGTTTGATGCAAGAAAAAATAAATCGGACTATAATTTTTGATCGTCTCAAATCACTTAACGCAAAAATTTTACAGACATGTCATTTGTTTCGAGTTTATGGTTTTTCCATTATACCTCAAGTAATGTTTGTTTAATTTTAAATTATTATAAAGGAAATCTTAATGAATGTTACAAAGAAATTATTATAAAGGAAATCTTCAATTCGAAGAAGGGTACATAAACGTATATCATTAATAAAAGTGACTTTCCTATCTGCACTATAAATGAATAGCGTTCTCGACTTTACGTCATGATGGAGATTCATGTGTGCAAATCACAAATTATTAAAAAATTCATGAATTTATGCTTGAACAATTATCCTAAGAATTCTTACCATAATAATTTGTGCGTTTATTTTCACCGCAATCTTAACGCATGTTTGTTTTTACAAAAAATTGACTTACCGGGTTTCCTTACTGAAGTCGATCGGGATACCATTCCTTCTCCATAGAAAGGACATGGGAAGATCTCCTTCTGGTGTACATTCTATCACCGCTTTTCCTCCTCTTTTGGTGCTAACGACTGAGAATTTCGTCATAAAGTGGGGAGAACCTAGGGGAATAAATTATCACAATGGACAAAAATTAAAATTCATCTGTGTAAAAAAGTGTATGTAGAGAAATAGAATAGATCTTGTTGCACTGTGAGAAATAAAATTCTCAATTTTGACGATTTAGTAATGCTTGAGCTGTATTTCGTCGTTTTTTACATTAATTTTGTATCAAAACTAAATGATTTTTAACGAAACGCAAATTCTCAAAGATTTGACGGAATTTTCTTTAGATCACGGCCAGACTTAAATGCATTAAAAAAAGGGCTGGGGTAGCAGTTTGTCGAAAAGCAGCCTTCTGTACTAAATAAAATCCTGTGATTTTATGTGTGATTTTGGCAAGCAGATAATATGCTTTATATGTTCTTCGGGTCACGATTAATTTAAAAAAGAGCATTTTTTCAGAAAATACTGAAATATATGTAACCATTGTTTCTGCATCAGCTCTTTATTTCTTTATTTTTTACCTGTAAAAGTTTTTAGGAATATTTATTATTATTTTTATTAATTTATTTATTTGCATTATTCATTATGGGTTACATTTAAAAGAATAAATTTCGTGTGTTTAAAAAAAAAAAAAAAAAAAAAAAAAAAAAAATTAGTTGCACTTTTTAAATTTTAGCATTTTTTTATTCAGTTAGGAAATATATTCTTATAATAATCCTATAAAAATATACATAATTGCTCCTTCTTTTCTCCATAAAATGTAAAGTTTTAAAATCATAAGATCATAAGAGCAAATCATACTCAGAGTGATAAAATCTTCCCATATATGCATTTGGAAATTCGTAATTTCTCAACAACAAATTAACTAGACCATATCCTAATCATTCATTAAGCAAAAAATTTCTCTAATAAATTATATTAATCAAGACAAATTATAAGTATCGTCTTAAATACTAGGAAAAGGAAAGTAATAAATTAGCCTTATTAAATAAAATTTGCAAGACTTAAAACAGTATCAAAAATTTACAATCGACCTTATAAAAATTTAAACAGACAGTAAAAGCAACTAGATACATTTAAAATCACTTTCACAGGAAGACACTTCGGCGTAACAGCTAGAACGACAGCCTCCCACACTGAAGGCTGCGAGATCGAATCCCCCCGAAGATCGTAATATTTCCCATGTCGATGAATACAGAAGCTTTTAAACTGTTCAATAGATGACACAACAAGCCATCTTATTGCCCTTTTCGAATAAGCATTTTTTATGAATTTTCTATTTTCAAACGAGCAACGAAACAAATTTATTCAATTTGACGAAATGTTTGCTCGGATAATTTCTCAGGAAACGGTTTCGTCAAAAATGAAGAAAATTTCCTGAAATCTGAGTTTCCATTTCTAATTGTGTGATATGTAGAAAGTCCCATTTGTTAAATGAAGCACAAAATTCACATTGCAATGTACAGAGTGATTCGTATAAACTAAATATTAGTATAACGTAAACGTTTCAATAAATGAACATCAAATTCTGAAAGAAAAATCGGAAAAATACAGAAAAATTACTGGTAGTTAAAGTTTCATCAGATTTTTTTTTTTTTGGGGGGGGGTAATTTCTTATTTCAGATCGTTATTTTGAGACATTTAAAAGTTAATGCATTAAGGTTTTTAAAAATAATTATGAATAATTACACAACATTAAAAAAATCTACACAAACATCTTATATATTAATGCACATTTATACGAACTGGTAGTTACATTGCATATTATTATAGCTTCTTTTTTTTCTTTTATCGTCCAGCTTTTCTCTTAAATTCAAATCGGGTTTTCTACCGAACACTTTTCTCACAGCAACTAAATTCTGTGTCCTCTTTATCATATGTCCATAATATTCAATTTCGCTACTATGCAGAATATCAGTAGCAAAAACTTAATTAGGTATTTTGATTCTTCTCTAAATTTCTATTGGTTTGTCTTAAAAAGAAAATTTGTGCCTTTAACATTCCACGAGTAATAATGGGCATACATTTGTAACTGATTTAGGGAAAAAGCACGATTTCCTCTCAAAGTAAAATGTTTAGATTAAAAAATTTAAATTTAACATGAAATCACTTATATATTTTCGAAAATTAATTTAAACATTACATATATATATATGTATACCCTATATATTTAAAATCATAATAAACGATTTTTTGAAACGACTGATTAAACGACCTATTGTGTATCATACAGCTTTTTTTGCTAAAATATTGAACGCTTGACAGTGAAATTAATACCAATTAAACATAAAAATCCGCGGATTAAAAAAATGATTGTAGAATTTTAAAGTTTTAATTAGTTTTTGAGATTTGTTTTTTCTAATTTTAATAGCATTCCTTAATGATAAAAACAAGATTATTTTATTTTTGTGGCAAAAAGAGGAAAAACTATAAGGATTATTTAATTTCACCCTCTCCGCTATTTTTAAACAGCAATCAAAATTACCTTTTACAGCTTATATTCAAAATATTAGAATAATTACCTTTTTTTTAGAAATTGAAAATATCGTTTGGTAATTTAATGTCTTTTAATGAAAATATGCAAACGATATTTTTATTAAGAACTTATTGTTGATTAAACTTACTTGTTATCTTAAATTTAATATCATTTTTGAAAAGATTAATTGCAAAAAAAATTATTTTGAAAAGTCAAAATATTAGAATATTTATTCAAGTGGTTCAAAATATTAGAATATTTCACATTAATTCTCCTTTAATTATTATAAATTCTTAACTGGTGGCATCATTGATTAAATTCAGACTATTTTATTTAAAATCAGTATTCTTTTTTGCAGTTTTTTCTTTTTCGTCTTAAAATGGGCCGTCTGAGTGATATTCCTGAATCTACTAAACTTCGTATGGTTGACTTGTATCGGCACGGTAAAAATCAATGTTTTATAGCGAATTATTTACATTGTTCGCGATCGAGCGTTAGTAAAATACTAACACAACATTCAAAAATTGGAAAATTTCAAAATAATCGCCGAAATGGTGACCGAAAACCAAAAACATCTGCTAGAGATGACAGGAAACTGAAGCGTATAGTTAAGAAATAACCGTTTTAAAAGTGTACGATTCTTGCACCGAAAATGGAAAGAAGAAGGAGTTGAAGTTTCTACATCGACAACATTAAGACGTCTCCATAAATTTAAATTTGAATCTCGTGTACCGAAATCAAAACCTCTCATGACTGCAAGACAAAAGCGTATAAGATTGAATTGGTGTAAATCAAGACGTTTATAGAGCAATGAAGATTGGAAAAATATATTATTTAGTGATGAAAGTATGTTTTGTGTTTCATATGGTAATCAAGGTATTCGAGTTTGGAGAATGAATCAAGAAGCATTTGATAAAGAATGCCTTAAACGTTCCGTAAAATTTGCTGCTAGTGTCATGGTTTGGGGTTGTATGAGTGCAGAAGGACCTGGAAAGTTATGCATCGTCTACGAAAAGGTTAACTCTCTGATATATCAAGAAATTTTAGAATATTACATGATTCCATCATCAGAAGATTTATTTGAAGATGATTTCATCTTTCAACAAGATTTAGCGTCCCCGCATACCTCGGTGTCAACTAAGAATTGGTTCCGCCAACGTAACATTAAGGTACTTCCTTGGCCACCAAATTCACCAGATCTTAATCCCATCGAAAACTTATGGTGTATAATGAAGAAAAAACTTAAAGAAAATCCTCCTTCAAGTAAAACTGAGTTAGTTTCACGTATAAAGTCTATTTGGGCTAATATTGAGAGAAATGTTTGTAAACACCTTGTATATAGTATGCAAGATCGATTGTACGCTGTTATGAAAGCTAAAGGGGATGCTACAAAATATTAACTACCATTTACTTCATATTCATAAGGTAATATTGTTGCGTAAAATAAAATATTCTAATATTTTGAACCAATCTAAATTTTATTCTAATATTCTGGTGTGTTTAAGGAAGCTGTATACCTAATTTGTTGTGCTGTATTTTATATTTTATAAATGTTAAAATCTTATCTAAACATTCCAGATTTAATTTATAAGAAATTTAATTGCATTTACTTAGTATAAAAAATAAATAAATGACAAATAATTTTTTCTTATTACTTTTTCTCAATTATTCTGATATTTTGAATATGAGCTGTATTTCAAACATAAGAAATTCTGATGTTTGTAATAAAAGATATTAAATAAGAAATAATTCCCTCATTTTTTCAAATAATGAAGACAATTGATTAGGTTATGTTTTTCAAAAAGAAATAAAATGCCATTTACATAATTTCGATCTCCGGAATAATTTTTTTAGAAAAGAAAAATCGTCTGTCATTTTCTTTTAATCGTTGTCAGAAATTCCATTGATTTAAAAATAATCATTCAAATGCTGTTTTTTTTTTTTTTTTTTTTTTTTTTTTTTTTTTTTTTTTTTAGCATAAAGCCAAAATGATATAGAGTGAAAAATACAATTTTCTAAGTAATTATTTTAATTCATTTCTTAAAATTATGAAATTATTTTGAGTAAATTCTTTCAGATGACATCATATATGTAATTGCGAAAAGGGAAAAGGAAATTAATAGGCAGTATTACTTATTGCTAACATTTTGTCAATTTTTGAAAATCGTAATGAAACAAATTTATGTACACTAATTTTGATATATGTAACGAAATTATGAAATAATAAATATTTAATGAACTGTAAAAAGGATAAAATTTCCACCTTTTTCTTTTTCTTTCTTTTTTTTATTTTAAAGAGAAAATAACATTAATAACACAAAGCTGCCAATGCCACGATCCACATAGTCTTTTCGCTATTAATACGACAAGATTAACAAATCAGAAGACTCGATTTTTGTGTTTGGAGTAAACAGCTAAAAATCAGCAAGTATTCAGACTTCTAATTAGTCAATTTGATTTCATTTACTGCAAATAATCTCTATCCCGAACATTATTAACAATAAAAATATTTTTTGGAACTGTTACTGAAATTCCATTCGAATATAAAGCAAATTAATATTACAATAATTTTACTTTTTTAATATTTTGTATTAAGAAATGTTAAGAGTTAAATCTCCTTTGGAATCATTCAGGTATCCGAAACGAGTATAAAAATTAATAATTGGCCAGCTGAATGGAAATAAAAAAATCGCCCCATTCTTTTCAATTTTAATGAGAAAATAAAATAAATAACACAAAAATGACAAAATTTTCTCTTTTCTCTCTTCCATTCGTAGCAAGAAAAAATAATGTCGCGATGAGGGAAATGCTAATAAAATTTAAAACAAAATAATATTTGAATAAAGTTATTGAATTATATATTTGGACGTAAATCTCAAAATACAAAAAATATTTTAAAATAATCAAATTATTACACGCAAGGGAAAATATTCGGTAAAAATTATGCCATATATTAAAACTTTACATTTAAGACGATTTATTTAAGGACAGTATTAAATTAACGTCCCACTTATAATCACATGGTGAAAAAGTAGAATGATATTTTTTATTTATTCTGTACAAATTAATTATTTGATAAACATCGTGGCAGCGATTGGTCAAGCCATGGTAGTCGAAATGTGCCCCATTCAAATGGAAAATATGGCAGCACGATTACAAAAATTGTACTTGTTCGTGATGATTTCATTCAATCTTCTGTAACCTAATAATATTTTTAAAGAAAAAACACATTACCATGTTTTCACAGTTTAAACGGGGGATGGCGAGCGTAGATCTCAGAGGGCAGAGTCCCCTAGTATATATATATACATATATATATATATATATATATATATATATATATATATATATATATATATATATATATATATATATATATATTCCAGAAATTTAAACTATCCCATTATTTCAGTTATCTAGAATAAATAAAACATAACAATTCTAAAGCAAATAATTAATTTTCAGTAAACTTCCTCTGACAGTTTGTATCTGAACAAAAAATAATATTTTACACACTCAAAGAAAAAGCAACGAGATTATAAATAAATTTCATTAATGAAGCGAGGCAAAGAATAAATGATCACTTAATTCCAAAAATAAATTAAAAGAAGATTTATAAATAGAAGATAATGATGTAAACCATTAGCGAGGGGAAAATATTTGGATTTCTGTTAATCATGTGAACTAAAAAGAAATCCTAAATTCATGAAAAAGATTTTCAAAAGTATAAAAGAGAAAAATGTATTAATGTTGAATTTTGAAGGGTCTTTTTTTTTTTTTTTTGGTAAATTCGAACAAAAAATATTTCTTTTTTCGAAACTGAATACATACCGCATTATGATTTGAATTCATCTCTAAAATTCATTTTTATGCATAAAGGAAAATATATTAAATTAACGTCTTACGCAGTATCTTAAGTACCTGTCTATCTAATATATATATATATATATATATATATATATATATATGTAGTGTGTGTAGTATATATGTACACATGTATCTGTACATGTATGTGTACAGAGTACCACAAAATATTGATCTCGGCTTTCAATCTTCAAATATTGATCATATATATTATAACTTACATAGTTATGTAAGAAAGGTACACAAACTTACGAAATTGATTGAAGTTTCTAGAAGAATAAATTTGAAGGAATTCTAAAATAAAACTTTAAGTATCTTCCGTACAAAACTTATCGAATGAATGAAACATTCCCGTACACTAATAAGATCATGTACAAAATTTCAGCATGTTATCATAACATGTTTGAATGGTATGAAAATATATAAATGCTGACTCTAATCACTTTTTGTTGCCTGGATATGAATTTACAAAGAGGAAAAATCATATCAGATGGTCGCGGTTCAAATTCAGTACACTAGTTTCGAAAGAAAAGAATGATTGTTAATTTAGCTGTAAATCTTTAGATTTTTATTTATGAGTATCAACTCCGTAAATTTGTTTAAACATTCTATTTGACTTTTTATGATAAAATGCTGAAATTATGGGCAATTCACGCATTGGGGAAAGTGTTTGTCTGGAGTCTCTATAAAAACCTATGTGTAATCTTTCGATAGATTGATTTTTTTAAAATCAGAAAAAAAAAATTCCACTTATTTAATTTTCAATAAACTATTTGTTGTGATTTTATTTTAAATTCGTATTTTAATTAATATAAAAATCTGTCGAGAGAAAGTGTTTAAATTCATAATTTTACCCTACTTTATATAAGGTGGTCTGCTGTAATAACGCCTAGTGCTAATATTTTGCATAATTATGAAATAATCTTGTAAATGACACCCATGTAGTCTGCGCAGAAGGGTTTTGAGTCATATAAATTGCAAAAAACAGCTAAGTTAATTTGTTTCATTTTTAGGTCTTATTGTTTTTACAAGCAACTAAAATTAACGCATGATCTAAAATTTGCGAGATACGTTTTGTGATGTGAAGACTATTTTTTTTATCCGGAAATACTTTTTTAATTACATAAATTTGTAGTACATTTCATGGAATTTCAAAATATTGTTGAAGATTTTGGATATCTTCTAAGGATAATTTGTAATTTAAAATGCACAGCGCAATAACTATAACGGGGTAAATAACGCCAATCCTTGGCATTAATACCCCGGTTGATTCCCTACAGTGGCCGAGCTACATCCTAAATACTGATTCAAATAAACACAGTTAAAACTGTGCAATGTTTCTAATAATTCTATTTAAGCAGTCCTTTTTAAGGAAAAAGAAGCTCACGGTCTGATATTCTTTTGTCTCACCCCCCCCCCCCACACACACACACCACACCTTTATTTTTCTTACACTTTCACAAAAAATGAACATTTTCAATAGCTTAGAATGCAATTTGTCAATTTCTAAGTTTGTAGAGTTTATATTTTTAGAACTGGGCAATCTACATGCAATTATTCCATCTTATTTCATAGTTTTGTTTGCATGGCGTTATTACCCATATAGGTGTGTAATAACGCAAAATAGCATAGTTCAAGAAATCACGTCATTACATTTTATGAATACATATCTGTTAAATTATTTTTTAATATAGATAGTCAATGGGTTGCTGTATCAAATCATATATTTTTTTGAAAAATACAAACTAAAACTGAGCCGCGAAAATTGGTAGAATCTTAACGTGGCGCTATTACCCCATGGTACCTTATATTAAAAAAGACATTCTGAATCATTAAAATAGAGACAAATCACTGTATTTTAAAACTAGTATCGTGATAAATTTTCACCTTTTTATTAATATAAAGTTTAAAACATGCATCTAATTACTTGAAAAGTGTTACAAATATGTGATGGTGTTATTTATTATAACCCTGAGATCTTTTAAATTCATACGCGCTCATTTTCAAAGGGAAAAAGTGACTGACTAGAATAGGAAACACAAGTAAAAATAAAACAAAATACTATATATACTGAAAGGATGTTAGCCCATTGTTTAAAGAGTAGTGAAAAGATCAATTCATACTTCACTGTGTTTCAAAATCGGGAGGAGAGAAGTGAAAATATCACTTCATATCTTTAGTAAAAATTAAGCATAAAGTATGTGGAAATCACCCTCTATATGAATAGATTCGATTGCATAGCAAGTAAATAAAAAAAATGTAAGTCTCTAAAATGCTAACAATAAAGATATTTTTCCATGAAATTGGTCCTACTATGTATTTTATGATCTTTTCACCATTATTGTATTAAAACTAAATAGCGTGCGATGAGTTTTCACAGCAGTCATCCTCTCATCTGCATTTAATGAAGAGTTTTGCAACTAAACATTTATGTCTTAATACTTGGAAAAAAAAAACTTATATAGTCTTAGATTTAAAAATAGATCGACAGCAGCAAAATAGTTACTCAATATAAACTGATAACAGAGTAGTGTAATTTTCTTAAAAAAATATTTTTTGTAGATTTGTAATTCAGACATAATATAATTTAAATTAAGTCAATTGCATATATATATGTATATTTAGTTTTGCAAAGCGAATTTAAATCCATGAATCCTATGAAAGCTTTTAGGAATTAAAAATAATCATATGGTACTGGCGTGGTATTTAACTATTGATCCATTTTCTTCCGCGTTGAAAACGAAAAAAAAATTTGCAAAACACATAGTTTATTATTTTGTTTTTTCGTAATTTATTTGCCTCGATTGGTAAGTATCACATTTGATGTTTCCAAAATCAAGAGGATAAAAAATAATCATGGGACTTTTAATATTTGATGTTTGATTTACTTTTATATAGCTGAATGTTTTTGACTTTGGATCGAAACTAATGAGAGCACTGATGTTTATTTTCTCATAAAATAAGTGTTATTTTCATCTAAGTATGCAAAACTTATTCCAGATTCTGTGTCCAAGAAAGAAAGAAAGTTTCATGACTAAATAAATTAAATACTTTACTTGCAATTGTTTACTGACTGAATTTAGGTTATTAATATTTAAACTACAATTTTAAGAGTGTTGGTAATTTTAGATCCGTATTTGTGAACTTAAATTACCAACATCCTTTAAGTAATATGTTCAGGAAATAGTCTACGGTGTCTATTAGTTGTGAAAAATCAATGATTTTGTATTGGTAGTGAGATATACTTACTGTGAACTCTCAGCTGCACTACAGCACTCAGACCAGTACCGACACCATTGTTTGCTTCGCATAAGTAACGTCCCGCATCAGATGCCTCTACGCTGCGAAAATTCAGCGAACCGTTCACAAGGATATGTATATGGGAACTGCTTACGATTGTTTTGAATTGCTCGGAGGGATGATCTAAAATAAAAGAAAATAAAAAAATGGATTTAATGTAACATAAGTGTGATGGTTACTTATTATAAATTATATCAGGTAGCTAACGAATTAGATCTTAAAAAAATGATAAAAACTTTCGAAAGTGATAACATTTTTCCGATTCGGCGATGCTAATCCCCTCAGATAAAAAATGCCTAAAATTTTTTTTCAATGTATTTTCATAATTTTTTAAAGATAATCGACATATTTAAACATTATGTTAAACGTATTTACATTGCTTTCTTTAATACATGATGACATCAATAAATGTCCTTAAAATTATAAATCATTGAATCCCAATAATGTTACTCTAAGCCGTCAAATTTTAGAGTCTAGCTAGCAATATAGACGTAAACGTATATCTATATCATCGTTTTTTAAAAGCATACTTCAATTCTGAACTCCTGAGTGACGGGATTCTTTTACAAAATTTCTAATCGTTTGTCACATTCCTTCACCACAAAATTCTCCAAATAAATAAGTACTACTTTACAGTAAAATTTTACTGGTGGCGATAAAAAAGAATTACGAGAGCCTCATACGGCACGTATACAGGTCGCTTGTTCCCTAGGGGTTGTTTTTTAGAATCCTACTTTTGCTTATAACATCAAGAAACATTTATTTCATTTCATCACACTATGTGTAATTAAAAATAAAGACTTAAACTTGTTTTAGAAGACATTTAGAATAACTGGTGTTCAGAATATTATCAGTAAAATGAATATGGTGTTTAAGGGGATGTATCATATAATAATTTTAATTTTTTGATACTTTTTTCCAATGATTGGTTATAAATATTTAATTTTCTGTTTCTTAAACAGAATTTCTGCGGCATAAAAAACACTAAACGTTATTATAAGAAAATGTTTAAGATTAATATAATTTGATTTGCAAGAAAGATTTTTAACGAGAAATTATTCTTGACACAATTATAAAACATTGTTAAATATTTTCTACTACGACACTTTGATAAGTAACTATGCCGAATCTGTTTGAAAATCGTTCTTTCGTTGTCTTAAAAGAAATCACTTATTGATGTCTCATATAGGTTAAGTATAAGGATATTGCTCGTACCTGTGGCCATTTTCCACCGCACATGAGGCTGCGGAACACCGTCTGCTTGACAGTCAATTCTTGCTGGTCGACCTGCAACAGTTGCTATATCTTTCGGTTCTAGTAACCAACGTGGAGGCACTAATTATATAAATGTAAAAAAAAATACATGTATACAAAACTAAAAATTGAATCAACTGCACGTAAGTATTCAAATGTACTACAATAGTTATAAACTGTTCAGTTTTTATTCAAACTAAATTATGAAGCAGTAATACTTGTTTTTGTATTTTCGTAATAGGTATAATTATTAGAAATAATCCCAAATAGCATAAATGGGTTCAGTGACTTCAGCTTATTTTGTTATCTGCATTTGGCTTAAGATTGGAAACGCCTATCAGATTTACAATACCGTATATTGCTATTTAGTTATAAAATGTAACATAAAACTTGGATTTAATATTTTAAATGGCCAGCAACGCTAAATAATGAATAGCTCAACTGGAACATCAAGTTCATTCTTTTAAATTTAAATAATTTCTTTTAACTAAAATCAATCTTCATTTTGCTGATAGAAGAAGTTAAAAAATGTGGAAAAAACACTTTACGATTTTAAAATAAACTTTATTAAAAGAAGATTGTTTTATATTAGGTTTAATGAGAGAAATAAAATTCTTTTTCCCTCACTGTTTAAAATGAAGGAAGAAATTCTCACTGTTTAAAAGAAAAGATTATAAGAAAAATGTGTGCATTGTAAAAAAACAAAAAATATATATAACGAAAATTGCTTGAAATGATAGTATAGATGCATATCCTAATGCACTTATCTACGTCCTCTTAGAAATAGAATTTAGATTTCTAAGTGCAAAAGATTCTCCTAGTAATAGAGAATGCCGTACGTGAATAGAATACATACAGAAATAACGATTTTATTATGTTACTGGTTTAATATTAGAATCTCAAAAAAGAGTATATAAAACTACAAAAACTAACCTTTAACAGTGAGGACAGCACTGAATGTTCCGGATGCGACATCATTCGTAGAAATGCAAGTATAATTTCCATTGTGTTTGTATGTCAGTTTCTTGAAAGTCAGTGTGGAAATAAAACCATCATCTTCTTGCAACATTCTTACATCCAGTTCATGTTCAATGATGGGACGTCCGTCTTTCAGCCATTTTGTGCTGACTGGTCCGTCTCCCGCGATCACTATGCACGTGACTGCCGTCCGCATTCCTTCGTGCAAGTTGTCCCTAAACGCAAAGTTGGCAATTTTAGGTCCCGCTACAGAATAAAAAAGAAACGAAAAATATGCGCTTTTTCTTTGATAGGCATACAAACAAAATTTTACAGCAAATGTACACATTTTTTTTTTTCATTCAGTTCAGTAAAGATATATAAATATATATATATTAATATCCCTTATATTATTTGAGTAAAACTGTCTCATTAACCCTTTCCGGCACACTGTGCCCTGTCCCCCCCCCCCTTGGAAACCTAAATTTATTTCCAAACTTGCAAACGGCACCAATAATATTTTAGTAAAATTTTGTTTTTACAATTAAAGCTTAAATTAGGTGTTTCCAAATATTACAAAAATTCGTTCGTAAATTCCGATGTCAGTCGATAATTTCTCATTTTACTAACAGATTTTGCCCGTGCCGGAAAGGGTTAATATATTTAACCCATTAACGCCCAGCGTCCTCTTTTGAGGACGGTTACAAAAACAGCAAGAAAGCGGTTTTCCCACCAGTAAAGAAGAAGATAAATATATACCTTCTTTCACGAGACAGAATTCTCGATAAATTTAGATAAAAGTTAATTTGATTATAAAAGTGGTGGGAAATACAAAATTTAAATTTTAGCGAAGAAAATAATTCGGGCGTTAATGGGTTAATTCAACTTTCAACTAGATTTAATTCAACTTTCGAAGAAAACAATTGTCAGGATTATGAGAGTAAAATTTTGTTTACATTTTCATGCTAGCAGAGATTTTCCATCACAAATAATAAAGCCAAACTTTGAAAATACCTAACTTGAGTTAAATCAATATTGAGTTAATGTTATACATTCTATATACATGTATGTAATAATGTGCTACTATAATTAATATTCTGGGGATGTTCCAAAACACTTGACTGATTTTATATACTTCAAAAAGATCCGTTATTAAGGAAGTATCTAGATTATTTATAAAGGTGTTGGGGCACTTAATATGTGTTTTATATAAAATGAGAATCTCCAACGATCTACAATGAAGCATATTTGAAGAAATACTACAAAAAATGCAATAAACTGCTGAATCATTGGGTCGTTTTCATAAATAATGACAAGTTGAGAATTTTTTTTATTATTTGAATTGTATAGGCTAAAATTATATTTACACAACTGGTAACTTTAAAGCATTTTTTTACATTGTTTTAAAATGTAATCTTCTGTTGTCACTTCTGTTGTTCTACTATTTAAACATAACATTTTGTTAATTAACTCTAGATTTAAAAAATATTTATGTCTGCGAGTGTGTGCATTATTATATATTTGAATCCTCCCCAAATACGCATATTAATAAATAAGTTTGTTTAAGGGAGCCTATACGGATTGTAAAAAAAAAAGTAAGAATGTACGAGACTGCAAAATTGTTTATGACATTTGTATTTAATCATGCTTCTCTCTAAGGATTCGTTCATTTCACGAAACCCTATTCTGTCCTCTAGGTGTCCGTCCGTCATTGATTTCGCACACAAAAACTGTGTAAGTTAGATACTTTAAATTTTATTTACTTACAGCTAGATAATTTCTGTCATACGAAAGATCATACAATTTTGAATTAGTATATTATTTTAATAAAGATATTTTTTAATGTTAGGCGTTCATTTTCGCGATTTAAATTTTTTTAATAAAAATATTTTTTAATGTTAGCCGTTCATTTTCGCGATTTAAAATTTAAAAGATAATCTTAATTTCAATGTTTTTTTGTAGACATCATAGCATGGAGCTAAAGCATCTCGATGGTAAACAAAAAATCTTAATTCGAATCCCAATGCTGTAACTTGAAATTTTCATATAAAGGTAGATTTAATTAGAAGACATTTTAAAAATTTAAGGGTTTATGTTATTAAGGGTTCGTTCATGTGACGTTCATAATATATTTTTTTATTTCATTTATTTATTTTGTTTGTTTTTAGACATTTTAAATTTCATTTACATCTCAGCGAATTTTTTTTTATTTCGGATTTTTGAAAAATTTAGAATTTTGTATTTTATTTAAATAAATTGATTTGAACATTTTTAATTTGATTAAAATAAATTACTTCCCTTTATAATTGTTTTAAAGGTAAATTTATGTGTGCTATCATCTATGTAAGAATTTAACATTTATAAATTAACAATTCAAATTTATTAATTAAATGATACGTTTTTTTTAAATAAATATTGAATGAAACCCTATGTGCGACATGCGAGCACATTTACCAACTTGTTTATCAAATGAAATGGTATAAGAATTATTTTGAAGAAAAGAAATGCGAAAAAAGGAAACAAACTTTTCGCTAAAATGATAAAAATCCAGCTCTACATAAAAACAGCTACTAACAAAGAGTTGTTACTGTACATGAATTATGTTCAAAAATTTGGAAAATTACCTTATGGGTTTATAAAGAAATTTAATAAACTTTTTGGAGCAATAATATACATCGAAAGAAGTAATTGTTGCACAGGAAAACGATTCGCAAATTCAATTATCTAGTCAAAAATTTACGAATCTCATTACAAGCTGGGCTTTGATTGTAGTTCATAACAGTAGTGAAGGTATTGTAACTATTTCAATAGTCTTACTTTACTTTCTGTTATATATACGATAACACCTGAAGGAAATTTTGTATTGGACAATATTTATATTCAAAGAACACGGATTTATAGGCTCATAAATAAGAATACAGCCACAAATACAAGCTTTTTAACTGACCTAAAAATATTGTTCTTTCAGTGCTGCACATTATGTCATCGCGTTATATTAAATGCAAGTCAATTAAATCGGATTCCATTGTTCCTGACGTGTGCCCGAAGGGCAAGTTGGGTTGCTGGTGCTTCCATTTAGACTGTACCCAGAGGCTTAAATTTCAGACTTTTGCAGAAAAAGGTGTTCATCTAAACTGTCCTTAAAGGTCAGAAAAAACAAAGCCACTTCCTCAATTTCAGTATGTCTCTGAAGGGGAAGAAAGGGTTTCTCTAGAGACCTATATCCGTGGTAACTGTTAAGATCAACCACAGGACTTTCAGAAACACTTCATTTAACGAGCACTTACACTGCGTACACTCTGTGGGTCTTTCGTGATCAGATTTCATTTATGTAACTAAAATCGCATTATTACTTTTAAAATTGTTTGAAATGTATACATTCTGGTATAGGTGAATACACCATATTTAGGACTGAATAAACAGATTTTCCCATTTTATTGTCCTTTCTGTTGAGATTTTGTTTTTGGTAATGGGCATTTTTGCATCTGAAAGTTTCCCCATTTCTTTAGAAACATTCTGTAAAATATTTTCCCATCGGTACTTATACTCCCTTTCTGCTGGAAATTCATTTTTCATTGCTGATCCAAAAGTAAAAAAGAAACATGTAAAAATGGCACATTTCATTTCAGAGCTTAAAAAAAAACTTACTTCTCACAATTATTCGAAATGTTCTTGTGGCTGGCTGCATTCCTTGCCCTGAAGAAACAGCACAGCTGTAATGCCCACTGTCCACGTCCGGCTGGACATCCAATATTTGTAGCGTACCGTTCGGAAATACCCGTTGTCTTTGATTGTTTGGCAAATCTCTTCCATCTAAAAAGAAAAAAATCACAGTTGTTGTGGACCATAGGAATGCCAGTTTTTCACCCATTTGGGACGAGCGACTTTTTAGGCATTTTAAATCTTTTGTCATCTTTTTTCAAAACAGAAATTTTTGCCTAATTGGATCGCAAAAATGATTGGATTAAAAAGGGCAAATCTTTCACAATTTTTCTACTGGTGAGAATAAGCGAGGATTCTGAGCAGCTTATGCGGCACTTATACCAGTGGCTCGTACCGAAAGGGTTAACACTTTTCAACAAAGTTGAAAAGTTGACTTCGGTTGTCTAACCGTCTGTCTGTTGTCTAACTCTCGTAAATATAATAAAGCTGTTTTTGTTTGTTTGTTTGTTTTTGTACGTTTATTACAGAACGAGCCTTACGTCAAATGAAATCTGTAGCACGTTTTGGTTATTTACAGGGATAGTTAAAATTTTCCTGTTACATTATAGCTAATGGGGAAAACGTTGCACATGAATTTTAAAGATGTTACACTTTTTCAAACTTAATAAAACTGATATGCATTTATAAAATGAATAAAAATATTCATTCTGAAGAATATGCAGTGCAAATAATAGTTATTATGCATTTACACAAAATAATTCTATTACAGAATGATTTCAGGGACAAATGTTTGCGACGTATTTTAATTATATTAAGTTATTTCATACACAATGAAATTTATATACGTTGCTGAGGCTTACTAAAATTTACTTCATGTATAATACGAAGTACATGGGATTTACTGGGACACATAAAATGTTCCAGATCTATCCGATGTACTGCATATTAGCGAAGATAGCAGAAAAGCTTTTTTAATATTGATATGCGTTTATAAGTCTCACTAACTTGTGCATAATATATGGTTCTGCATAATTGCTATAGTTCCACCAGTTATACACAGAGTTCCACCAAACAATTCATAATGATTAATTAGTATTGGCATAAATTGCTTACATTTGATTTTTAAATGAGCTATACATATGTACGCTACACTGCATCCAGTTTACAAAGAAATGTTTGTAGAATATAATTCAAATGATATACAGAGACACGTAATTAACTGGACATATCACCGTCTATTAATAACAATTTCTATAAATGCAATTTCATTAGTTTTCAGACTGTTTTAGTTTGACTTAATCTTTCATTGCACTTTATATTTTTATGTAAAGAAAATATTGGAAATCTATATATCGGTCTAATAATGGGAAAAGTAATAATAGAAAAAAATTTCAATTTTTTAGCTAAAATTTCATATTTTACGGCATGTACCCTATGTACACAATTAGGTTTTAGAATAATTTATTCCTCTTTTTTGGAACTAAATGAACTTAATTTAATTAATTTTATCAGCTAAACAATATGCAACTTTCTTCATATTAATAAGATTTTTAGAGTTTAGTAAATACAACAATATTAAATTTTGCCTTAAATTGTTGATGGATTTTTTTTTCCAAAAAACAAATTTTAATTTTTTGCTAAATGCAGCCATTAGACATGGACAAAATAAGTATTATTCCATTCTTTGGCGTAATCTTAATCTGTTCCAGTGATCGTATTAGCCAAATTCATTACACAAAATGAGAATTACAGTGTTTTTAGGTCCTTGACAGATATGGTACATTGTTCAGTAAAGGATTAAATTTTAGCTAAATAGGGGTACGTAATAAAGGTACTAGATGAAAATACATCAATTAAATACAAAACAGCGCTAAAAAAGTGAACAAACATTTTTAAGTATAATACCCTCAATTAGAATAAATTGCTCAAAGAGAAATCTTAACCTGTTATTCGTTTTTATGCTAAACTAATATATATATAAACCTATAGATCAAATACAGAGCAGTTCAAAGAAATTGAATACATATTTGGATATAGAAAGTAACTGCTGAAATCAGATTTTCAAATTTTTTATCTGTTTTCTAAAATATTTACTTAGTTTTCTTATTTATCTTATTTCCTTAAATGACGAAGTTCGGTTAAAGATCTATGATTGTGTAGAAATAGGTTTCCTAATCTATGTTTAAACATGATTTTTTTATTGTTTTTTCTTGTTATCGTTTTTTTGACCCACTGGAGTCCAAAGATTCTTTTGCAGAGGGATACTTTTGCAGATTTATGCTTACAGTCCCATAATTAGACGCTTAAAAATTGAAAAAAGTTGTAACATTTTTTTCATTGTAAAATAAAAACTGCATAAAATGATTAACTATAAATTCCTTTATCAGTAACCGAGAGATAATAGAACAAAAATTATATTTCTATGGTTAAAAGGAGATTTTTTTCAATGTTTATAGACTTACCATTGTTCAAGATGGGTGAAATTTTAAAAGAATTTTTATTTGTATTTTCTCTATCAAAGATCAAAATAATTTAGTTTTAATCTTAGCTAATAAACATTCTCGAAATATATAAACATACATGTATTATAGAAATGAATTTAATGTATTTTTAATTGTGTTTTTTAGTATATATATTTTTTCTGCGCGTTTGTAACTTTCTAAACGTAGCATGCTGGGTATGATTGCGTAAATGTTTGTAATAATCATTTATAAGAGTGTTTTTTATGAAAATATTGCTCATGATCTTCATGAAATAATTGGTTTTTAGTTTCATATACGATTACACCTAGTTTAGAAAAAATCATAATTATATCAAAAGTAACTGTAAATAAATAAATATTTTAATACAAAAGCATACAATTTACAATATACACTATAGAATTCGAAAAAATATTTTGTATAAACCTGGTTTTTACAGCAATTTTCAGAAAAACAAAAAAATACGCATAAACGGTTTTTTAATATTACAAGCAAATTATAAATGTTAAGGTATACTTCAAATAAAATTTCATGTATGAGTTATTTACTGCAATATAATGAATATGATAATGTTTTGTTATATTCATAGTTAATGATTTAAGAAAAACAATTTGCAGACTTTTTGAAAATGTTTTGGCGCATCATTGCATCCTTCATCGAACATGAAAAATAAAATATTTCAAATCGGACAAGTTCTCTTTAAAATCATATATAAAATTTTGCATTTTGTGAAATGCAGCATTTTCTAAAAGCATACAAAGTTAAAAAACAAAAATTTCCAAAAGTGTCTATGAATTTAACCACCAATGTATATATATAAATAATATTGTATATCTGCCTATTCCCATACTACATATAGACTTATACACTGAAATTTCCTCACCCCTTTTCCACGTTATTGCATCAAATGGGAATCCTCCAAATGGACACATCATGTAAAAAGTAGCTCCAGCTACGGCAGTAAGATTTTCCAACGGTCGAATGAAAACAGGCCCGAACACATTCAATCTGCGCATGTGAGAAATCCTTCCAGCTTCGTTGACTGCATCACATGTATACATACCGCTGTCAATAATGTCAATGGATGTAAAGTTCACGTAGCTTGTGACGGTGCTCTCAGCACTGAGGTAAGAGCTGACGAGTATGCCCGGACGAGTCGATAAAGGCCATATATTGTCTAGTGACCATTTGATGTGAGGTTCTGGATTGCCAGTAGCAACGCAAGCCAATGAGACATAACTTCCAGGACGAACAGTTTTCTCACTGAATATAGATTTGAATTTCGGTGCAAGATCTGAAAGTTATACACACAAAAGTTTCTTATATACACAATAGTGTAATAGAAAATATAAAACAAAATTAAAAAAATACGTAACAGAAAATTATAGCTCAACATCAAAGGTACCCTTATTAAATATTCTTATCATTAATATCATTCTGATCGAAAAAATAGAAGAAATTATTGAGATTAAAAACTATTATTAAATGCAAATTTTGTTTCGGATTTGAAGTAAAATACTATATTTTTATATTGAAATGCATAAACGCCAATTAATACACGCATAGCTCAAACGGAAAAATACGGGCTATCGTACAAGCACCATATAAAAATTACTTTTTTTCTGTTTCACAACATGATTTCTATAAGAGTTTTTAAAAAATATATAAATGTAACAATTTATGCATATTAATTTTAATCATACATTTCAGCATAATTTGCGCAAGAATCAAAACATGTAATTGATAGGCCTTATATAAGGACATTGTAGAGGAAAAGGTAAGTGACTGTGCCATACGAGAGATCAATTAACTACCTTCTCATACACATGAACTATTTGTGTATTATAGACTAAAATAACAAATTTATCTTTACATATTTTTAAAAGCATGTCCTGACTAAGAACTCATCCAAATGTGGAGATTTATCCGTCTTTTCGACAATTTCAACAGTCAAATCAGTTTGGAAAATGTATTTCTTACATAATGTAGCTACGCTATAGAACAGGAATGCTTTGAATTCATCTCCAATTTTCACCCTCCAGGTTCAACTCTTTAAACATAGATATTTAAATGAGTAAAATGGTAAATATATTTTAACACATATTTCTGCGATTTCAAAAATTTAAACACTTAGGGTGTGCGTGGAGCCTTGGACTCATCTTTCAACTTTCACTCTTTACCGTTGCCACTAGGACAATGAAATTTGTAATTCATGTTCCTTACATAATACAAGGACCAATTAAAGAAGGATTTTTTTTATTCATCCCATAAGGTAACTAAATAAATGATTAAAAGTTTGAAAGGCGTCTTCTATTATTAATTTAGAAACAAACTAAGAATGAATTTTTTTCATTTAATGGTGTTAATATTAGGTTAGACGACATTAAGGTATTTAAGCAATATCTGAGTTGCAGTAAAATTCAAGGAAATTCAGCTAGGAAAGTGAAATTGAAGAAAACATATCTAGTAACAGATTAGTTAACATGGATTTCAGTGATTTCGAAAATTCAACATTTAAGAGACTTAAAGACGAGGCCAAAAATGCTTAGCTAATTAATCATGTCTCAGCAGCCGTTTTAACTAGGAGCATGACATTCAGCATAACAGTTATACTAGAAAAATGTCAAAAGAAATATTCCTATGATTTTAGTGTCAACAATCTTTTGGTTTGTAACAACGTACCTCCAATAACAAGTCGTGCCGAGCCTTGTGAAGAAGAGCCTTCTCTGTATACAAAGCACTGATACATTCCTGAATCCTGTCTCTTTAATTGTCTCATTTGCACAACATACGGTGTGGGAAAGATAGCACGAGGACTCGAAGACAGCAGTCTCATATCTTTCTTCCAGATGACCGAACTAAATGGACTTCCAGAGATGTTACAACTGAATGTAGCCGTTCGACCAACATCCATTTGGAGTTCCTTTGGGAAGACTGATACACGAAGAGGATCTGCAAAGAAGGTTAAATGTGAAAACATTAGTAAGGAAAGTGAAATTTTCTTGTGGGAAACGAGAAACGATGTTTATCTTACTCAGGCTCGAGATTTATCAAAATGTACTCTTTGGAAATATCTTCAACTAAACGCGAGTTATGTTTAAAATCCTCAATTATATACGTTCTTCACAAATCGTTTCATGTAGGCAGATATACAGCGCCACCTACAATTAAAATCACAGTGCCTAGAAGCGAAGTGAATTGCTTTTTCTGTTTTTATTCAAAAATTGTTTTTGAGATGTGTGCAGACGATAATGCGTCAGTGATCTGTTAATGATTTATTCTATTTAATAAAGTTATTTTAATGTAACCAGCGCTTGTGGAATAATTGTGTAATGTGTGAAATTAATACAACACAAATAATGATGCTTTAAGCAGTGTGTATATATATATATATATATATATATATATATATATATATATATATATATTACATTTTCAGAAATTTTCATCATATTAAGAAAAATATTTGGCTAATATTTCGAAATAGAAATAATGTGACCATGCTGCCAGACCATTCTATGGCAGTTACATGACGTAGTAATTTGGTTTAGAAACAATTTCAATAAACAATTTTTTTAAAACATTTACTTTTTGAACTTTTATGTAATTTTGAAGAAAAATGTAACTGCAATGTTTCAAGATGATATTGATTATCATTATTGTAGATTATGTATAAATGTTAAAACTAAAATATGTAGTAAAATTAAAAATAAAAGCTTTAAAAATCTAATAACGTAAATTATGATTCTAATAATATAATTTTGTAAATTCTATCTTTTTATAGAACTTTAACATTAAATGAAAGAATTGAATTACATATATATAGTTATGATACTCAGGATTCACGCTGCCGCTCGTCATTACACAAAATTGTGGCGAAAGGCTTCATTTTGCGAAAAAACAAATAATCATATTCCCCAAATTGCGAGTTCTAGACCACTGCTACGTTGTTGTGTGTGCCAATACCATCGATATCCTTATTCGCATTTGTGAAAAATTGATCTTGCTTTACATATTCAATCGCACCGTCTCATTTGAATTGCACTGTTTGCTGAATTACTGACTCAATCTAAATTCAGTTTAGCTATTGCAAAAACACAGAAAGTATAATCGGATAGATATTTTTCTATTGTCATTTAATCACAATTTAAGTGCCGGCATCGTGCTGGTAAAACACAAAAAAAACTATTTTCATCAACTGTCATATAGAGAAAAGATTGCTGAAATGCGGTGTTGAAGTAAACCAATTTGTATGTTTTTTTTTTATTAGTTGTACTTAAAATATCATTGGTAGATCGATTTTTTCTATCGGTTAGAGTAGAAATTTTATAGCAACATTTAATGTTTATTTCCACAACGGTAAATCAAGGCAACTATTTTGAATTTTTTACAGAGTGCTAAAAGACTGTATGGAACATTAACAGATTCAGGAGACTTCTGGAATGGACTTCATTATAATAGCTGTTCTTGCTGATAGTCGAATTAGTATTTTCCAAGTAATTTTAAAAATAGATTATTTTAGAATATATTCAAAAAAGGGAATACAAGAAGGGGTTAAATATTTACATTTAACATTTTTCAATGTTTCATGTAAAATCTCTTTTGCTAACATTTATTTTCATTTGGCTACCGTCTTCTATTTTTTATTCGCCAAATCGCAAATGTTGGTCAAAAGCCAGCAAGGATTCTGATGATATCTCAAATTTCCGTTTTGTAATGGTCATACATTTGACATTCAAATATACTTTAAATCTGCTTTTAACTTTATAATTTTAGCTTTTATTGATTTTAATTTAAACATTATAGATTAAAAAAAGAAAAATAAATTTTAACTCGAATAAGCCGTCGACAATGGATTCAGATGTTTGTTGCTTTTTTAATCTTTTGGGAACCTAAAATCCTCCTCTGATGCACCAGTTTGCTGATGCACAGCAATTATAAACCTGCTGATTTAATATTTTAAAATCTACACACAGTTTCTTTTTTTCATTATTAGGAATGCAAAGTTGTTAAAAAATAATTAAAATAATTAAAATTGCGACACGAAACAGTCGCAATTTATTAAGGTTGTTAGGTAAAGGAAGCCATGTTAGATATAATTTCGGTCCAACTATAGAAATGGTTTTTGTAATTTTCGTGGCTATCAAAACATGCAAAAATAATATTTCTTTATACTTAAATGTATAATGCATGCTCAACTATTATAGCAAATTTGAATAACAAAACAGGCCAATATTGCAAAACACTCAAAATAATATTTGTTTTGTCAAGCAATTGTGACATTTTGTTATTTTAGGTTCTGCTACAGGATTTCTTGATAATTCACTAACAATCGTCGAAAGTAAAATATAGCTATTCTATCGATATTATACCAAAGAAAATACACTATTTTATACAATAAATCTATTTCCTTAAAAAAATGGATTTTTTGTAATAAGATTTTATGTTGTATCATTAAATAGTACCTTCTACAATAAGCTCTGTTTGAACGGAATCTTCTCCCATTGTATTACTAACGTGGCAGGCATATCGTCCACTGTCTGTCACCGATGTCTTGTGGAATACAAGCACGCCTTGATCCTGTCTGGCGGAAGACGTCATCGGAAGTGAGACAGGTTGGTTTCCCACTACTTTGTGCCACCTGTACAATGGAGCAGGGTGGCCTTGAGCAATGCAAGATAAGACTGCTTTTGATCCTGTCGGTACGGTGACTATGCTTGATCGCTGCATGATTCTAGGGGGTTGACTATGGTGAGGTTCTGCAAAAAAACATTTAATATAATAGAAGACAAGCATTCAAGCAAATAATCTTCATACATAATAGTTACATTGGTATACACTAATTGTTCTAAAAATGTTAAGAGACATTATAAATCTTCATATGTTGGAAATCCGCAGGCAATGTAAATTTCAAAAGTATTAAAGAAAAAAGAACTCGAAAGAGATAAGCCGATAAAATGGTCCACCCATAACTTTACAATTACTTTCTCTTTTTATAATTTCTTAATATGGAAATTAAAATTCCCTTTTATTAAAAATTATAAAAAAAATTTAGTGATAAAAAGCTATGAAATATTATTACTGACTTCTTAGTCTAAGAAAGCGCGATCTTAAAGCAGATTTTAACATGATACCTCGCGAATCGATCGCTCACACAGTATAAAAAAGGGACACATCTCGACAAAAGCAAATTTTAATGGAGAAGTAAAAGAAAATTTCCATGATCTTATTGTAACATGAAAGTATAACATTTAGTTATGCTTGCAGGAATGAAAATGTACATAAAAGTGTAAAGTTCTGAAGAAAAGAAAAGAAGGGCCAAGTTAAGAGGATTAGGTAGTTTTACCTCCCCACAAAATCCACTCCATTTTTGTAATCGCTAATAGACATATAATGTAATAACGTTACATTCCGTATAACTAAATTTTAAAAAAATTTTAGAGCAAGACGCACTCATGACTGACCTAATAGAGGTATAAAACGCGAAATGATTTTTTGCGAGATGTGTCCTTTTTTTAGCGGGTCAACGATATGATACATTAATGAAGCTTTATATGCCTATTTATATAACTTTAAGTTTTATATTTTAACGCGGGTTTCATCCATCAAGAGATAGTGTTTAGGGGAAGATGGGGATACTTGAGCCATTTTTTGAATTTTAATTTTTTAAAATTTTTTATAATTTCTTAGAATAAAATAAAATATTGAAAATGAAAATTTGATATTTTTTCTTCAACTGAAAACCACTTTTAATTAATTTTGAACTATTTTTCTATGAATAATAAGTGTTTATTTTTTGTTTTACATCGTGGCTCAAGTATCCCCATGGGGGGGGGGGATACTTGAGCCACGACGGAAAAATACCTACAAAAGTAATTTTTTTCGCTTTATTTTTGCACAAACATTTTACAGAATGATAAATTATGTCCTTCAAAACCAATTAAGAAAACAAAGCTAGTAATAAGGTCATTTTTTGTCGTTAGAACTGGCTGTCGAAGGATAATTTCAACTTGACTTATAACGACGGTAGAAGCCTCCTCAGTTCAGAGCCATTTAAATTTGGAATCTGCAATTCATCGGGCAAATTTCATTTTCAAAATATTAAGCACTTATCCAACAAATATTTTTACAGTTTTCTTTCTGGCATATTTTATTAGTAACCAACCATCAATAGAAGGTTTTCTTTTCACATCATCACCATCATTGACAGAATTTTCCTTTAATGATATTGTCGAACTCATGCTTTTAATTTAGTAGCTGTCGGAATTTAAGCCAGATGTATCATTCTACTATTTCAAACACTTTTTTGATTTCACAGGAAAAGATTTTGTCTTCCTCTTTGGCTCCATGCAGGTAAGTTTGAACTGGGATTTTTGTTGCTTTTCTTGTTTTTTGCGCGCTTTTTTTTACCATTTTTTTTCAATTTTCTTAGTTAAATAAAAAAAAAAGTTACAGCAACAGAGGTTACGATTTCAATATAAAATATTAATCTTAATATGTTATATTAAAAAATAAATATTTTAATATGTTGGACTTAACTAATTAAAGTATTAGAGATTATAGCCTGTAAAACAGTTTTAAAAAGTTATTTTAATTTAATAAAAGTTAAATTGAAAACTTTGTTTACATTTATCTAGACAGGCTATTTTGTTAGTCAAAATGAAAAATAAAATGGATATTTTCATTTAAAAAATATACATTTTGAAACATTTTTAGATCGTTATTTTTTTAAGAAAAAAAAAATAAAATGAAAAATTATTCTCCCTTTTATCCAGAAATAAACTATCTGTGAATATAAGGATGAAATTTTATTTTTTGTTTGTTTCACCCATGTTTAATTTCTAGTAGAGGTGGTTGAGACATGGTTCAAGCATCCCCACTCTCACTGGCTCAAGTATCCCCACTACCACTATTTTTGTTTCCTAGAGTTTTACTAAATAAAGCATGCAGCTATTAGAACTATTTTAGATTCAAAATACAATTGAAATTATGCTTATTAAATTTATGTATATAGTTGCTACTTTAAACAAAACTTTGATTACAAAAAAAAACAAAAAAACCATGCACCCAAATATTTACTTCAGATAGGGAAAAGAAACTATTAATCACTATACTTTCAAAATGGTACCAAGATGTGTGATTTCTTTTTTACATGTTCAGAACTATAAATATGTTACCATATTGGCAATTTTAGAAAGAAAAATTAACCAACTGTAGAGATAATAGGGGTGGCTCAAGTATTCCCTATGTTTAAGTATCCCCACTCTCCCCTACTCTTATAAAGAAATAAAGCAATATAATTATATGCATTCCGAAATTAAATGCTTTTCGAACAGTGGGAATTATAATTACAAAATTCTTTAATCTTTTTAAAATGAGGTGAAAAATGTGAAGATGTTTTGCAACCTGTTAAGAGTATCTTTGTTCTAATCTTTTCCTGAATCTTTCTCTCAATAATCGTCCAGTTCAGCACGGCGATAAACGTCATGGCCGGTATGATTTACCTCAATGAAATCTTATAAAAATAAAATCCTTGAGTAATAATTATAGAACCTAATGGATTTAGATATAAGAGATGTTGATAAAACATATCCTTGAGAAATAATTATTGAACCGAAGGGATGTAGATACAATGTTAAAAGTTACTAGATGTTAATTCATTTTTGTATTACGTAATATATCTCTCTCTATATATAAATCAGAGTTTCAGTTTAAGTTTCAAAGATAAATATGCAGATTTTGACCAAATTACACATATCGGCTACATGAAAAAAAAATATTGACAATTTTAAGGAATTCTCTGATCGATTTTCATTCCTTTTTAGACCAAAAACATAATTTATCCTTTCCCAAACTTTCTTTCAGAATTTTCTTTTTTCAATTCCTATGAAATGAATTACGTCTAGAATATATTTTTAGCGAATAAAACTTAATCACTATGTTTTCACATCAAGAGTAGATGGCATTCAGAACAAATAATGGGAATTTTTATATAAAAAATTTAAAACGATTATTAAGAGTCGTTTAAATTAATGTTGTGAATTTATTTAATTGTACTTCCAGTTACGTCTACTATACTAGACACTTTTCTGTTTTAAAAATAAATATTTTTGGAAAATAAAAATATAACAAATATACTGTCAATTTTTAGTATATAATTATCGGTATGAATTCAAATTGTGCAGACATTTGCTGTTTTATTTCTTATTTCGGTTCTAACTATAACTATTCGTTATAGCAATACCTTGCAGCTATATAATTTAAAGATGATATATATTCTGTGGAATTTATTCCAAAATTTAAATTATACAGGGAACAAAATATGGTAAATACATGTTTAAAGTCTATTCTTTCTTCTTTTCAACTTAAATTTTATGATCAATGTCACGACTGTAAGCGCCTAGGAACGAACTGTAATCCTTGAAGATTTATTTTTATAAATGGGAATGTAATTTACTATTTAAAAAATAACATACTTAGAGAATCTCTTTCCTGTCTATGCTCACTGTTTGGATCAATATTTTTCAATTCTTTCCATATTAAAAAATGCATAAGTTGTAAAGTGGGACTAAATTTACATACTTCGCGAAAGATGTTTACCTGTGACTATGATCCTGGAATAATTTGTGCTGACTTTCTTCTCTCTTGTGATGGCGTTCTCTGTATGACATCGGAAGCTCAACAGGTTTTCATTGTCTGTAATTTCACGGAGGTACAAATCTCCGTTCTCTAACATACCATATTTTGCTGCAAAGAAAAATATTTGTGGCAAAAATCGTTTAATCATAAATCGCATCATTAATCGCAAGCTCAGTATGAAAGAAAGAAAAAGTAAAACAGAGAGTGAAAGCTATAAATGACTTATGAATAATGTATCAAAGCAAATAAATAAAAATACATGATGTATCATAAATAGTTAGCGTAGTTTTAAAAAATATTTATTTTTATGTACTTAATTTTTTTTCTTTGCATGACTGTTCCGAAATCCTGTCTGTTTTTTAAAATTAATTTCAAAAACATTTATTAGAATCTAATATGATCTACGTAAATAACACATATCGGTATAATACCTACTGCATGTGCAGAGTTAATCCTGCAACTGGTTTCAAGTTCATTTCTAATTCGAACGACTATCAAGTATTTATTTTTATTTTAGTCTCCTTATTTTTTGGCAGCAATTTAATATTACCGTCGACTTTTACATGCCTCTTTACTTGAGAAGTACAGATGCTGATCTTTTTCAGTTTTCAAGTTTCTAAAGCCTCGGAAAACAACTGACTACATCAGCTGTATTCAAATAAATCCCGGTCCATGAAATAACAGAATATTCAATGTGAAGATATAATTTGAGACCGAAAAAAGTTTTTATTCAGTGCTGAAAACTAAATGTTTGACTGCTCATTTTACATTGAAAATACTAGCATCATTCTTAACATCATTAAAGTTTTTTTTTTTCTAATCAAAATTTGTTTTTTCCTTTAAAAAAGGTGATTTTGTTTTGCTGAAAAATTTAAATTGAAAATTGCCAATTCATGAATATTATGAAATAAAATGATATTTTAAACATACTATTATATTTTCAATATAATAATATGCAATAAGCTATAGACTCGCAATTTCAAAACAGAAAATGATTTCACAAATGAAAAAGAAAAGTGTATACCAGTAATGAACTTAATTTAGAATCCCAGTGTTTAATTTCTAGAACAGTATCATAATTTCTATATTTCTGATTTAGAGAGCGTGATTTTGTAGTCTTCTGTAAAACTTCTCATAATAATATTTATTTCAACTAATGCATAAAGAATTTATTGAGTAACAATCAGATAATGTAACAATGTTAATTAAAAGTTTCAATTTTGTTCTAGATACATGATGAAAAATGATTTATTCCCATGGGATTTTTACTTTATACATTGTCTTTAATAAAATAGCTATTATGTTCATATATTTTTAACACAGAATATATAATGTATTACCATTTCCATACTTTATATCAAATATACCTTTCTTATCACTTGCTCTTTGTGTTATGGTCTTTGCAGCAAGATTTTACTTGGAGGATAGTGGTGGGGAAATAAAAAATGAGTAATATACTTTCTTAAACTTTTTACTCATTATTACTTTATTTTTGGTTTATAATAACATATATTTAGTAAGATGTCTTGATTTGTATTACCATTTCCTGTGTTCTTGGTGACAATGAATCTGTCTATTTACTATATATGTTTCCTTTAATAAAGTATTTGTTATGTTCAAATATTTTAAACATAAAATCTAAAATGTATTACAATTACTATACTTTATATTTAATATACCTTTCGTATCACTTGCCCGCTGTGTTATGGTCTTTGCAGCAAAATTTCACTTAGAGAATAGTGGTGGGAAAATAGAAAATGAGCAATATACTTTCTTAAACTTTTAACTGTTTATCCCTTTACCTACCGAATGATGAATTCATGACGATTTTACATTCTAAAGCATTTTACGTAAATTGCTTAAACTAAATTAAAAGATTTACATAATCATTCAATAATTTTTTGAAGGATTTTAGAAGCTTTTATATATTTAGAAGGATTAATTAAATTTGAATTTACAGGGATTCTGTGCAATATTTATAACCACGCTCAAATCTTTTATTTTAAATTGTTTTCTTAGTATTTTATAGAATTACATAACGTACAAATATGATGTTCTTACAATATAAATATAGAAATATTTCCGAATTGAAAAGTCCCCATTTCCCTCCCTCAGCGTCAAGAAAGCTGAAAAGATACAAAGTCAAAAGTAATCATCCTTTAAAAATTTTTTTTTGTTTTGTGTAAGCAATAATACTTTTGGAACAAGATAGAGTAATGTCTCGGCAACTCATTCTAAACAGTATTACAACTAATTGGTGTATTAAAAGAATTTTATAATAAGTAATTTTAATGGTAGTTATAAGTATTATAGAGGTAAATGTCACTAGATAAACAATTATTACTTTATTTTTTGTTTATAAAAATATATAGTTAATAAAGTATCTCGATAAGTATTACCATTTCCTGTGTTCTCGGTGATCATGAATCCGTCTATTCTCTCCCATGAAATTACTCTGACGTAATCGATGACGGAGCTGGGAATCGGACACCGGACAACAGCAATGTTTCCCCGTAGCACGAACTCATCAAAAAGTCTGATTTCGTACCTCTGTATCACAACTGAAAAGAAAAAAAAAGAGCGTAATTAAAATTTCTTTTAAAAACGCAGTATTAGTATTTTTAGTGCGCTGTAAAGAAATTGTGTAACGTTACTCTATAAAATTGATCTTGATATGTTTTCTCCACTAACAGAAGACAAGATTTATTACAATCCTGTGGGAAATGTGTGAGCTTTCACAATTACGGCCTTGACGTATTATTAATGGACATGCTTTTATTGAATATTATTTTGTCATAAAAATAATTTTTGTTATTTCCAGCTCCTAACAGCGGTGGCATACGTCGATACATTTACTATTATGACTTCACTTACGTTTTAGCATTTAATAAGAATAATAGTTTTATTAACTATTACCAAACCGTTGGCGTTTCTTTTAATTCAAACGTATATTTAATTCTTTAAATTTAACTTAGGGACTGCTTTATTTAAACAAGCAATTTATGATAAAAGATAAAATATACTACTAAAGTTTTATGTTTCTATAATTCGATTGTAATACGGCATTTTCTAAACGTCTTGAAAAAAAAATTCTTTAGGTTATTGTTAAATGAAAAACGCACAAAATAACCATATTCGTTACTTTTCTGTCAGGAACATATTTGTTAAATTTTATTAAGCAGTAACTTCTATGATTTCGATATCCACTTGTAATTTTGTTAGTTAAAAGTAAATTTTTCCGAAAATTGGAATAAAGAAATCAGGGCCAAAAGGGTTAAGATCCCTTTCCATGAAAATAACCGACCGATTTTGATGAAATTTGGAATACATTATAACTGGATTATGCTAAAAACATATGATAGATAGGTTTTCCCTGACTAATAGTTTTTATTTCATAGCAATAGCGTTTTTTCAGATTTTTTTTTTCTGATACAAATCATTTTTTTTAAACTGTCTTACTAAGATCTTGAAAGATTTCTTCAGCCGCTAAGCTCAACGACGCATTAGTCTAATCTATATTGTTCGTCTATTCTAAACTGTCGCTTATAATAAATTTAAATTTCTTTGTGTACATAGCTGCTATTTTTTTTATATAAAAATGTTTTTGTCTGCTTAATTGCAGATAAAAAAAAAATATATATTCGATGGAAGAATTCGATTAATCTGCTCAGTAATAAAAGGATTATCATATAAATTCTGAACTTGGAAAAGTGTTTTCAGAAATCCGGATAAATTTCTGGGAAAATCTGCATGAATTCCGTAATAAAAATATAAATGCGAAAACATACTTAATATTTTTGTTTTATTTTTCACTCATTTTAACACTATTTTAAACTCATGTACATTCATTTAAAATAAAATTAATGGAAATACTTTTAGAAACCAGTAATTTCAGTACAATTAAAAGAAGACATTTAAATCATCAATAAATAAATATATTTTTTTTAAATCCCGAAAATCATTCTGTGTTGCTAATGGACGCAAACATTTTTATCTATCGTTAAAAAAAACTATGTAAATATTAGAGAGATAAAAGCGAAGGAAAAGATCATTCCTGTAGACTCATTAGTGAACTCCGCCGTAAAAGTACTCAATTTTTAAAATCAATTAAACAATCACGAACGAGTAACGAAAATCAATTTCCACTTTTAAAAAGTTCAAAATATGATAAAATTGTTTGAAAGGTAATTAGGTAAGAAAGAAAGATACTAGCATGTAAAAAGATTTTAAAGTAGCGAATTTTATCATAATAAATAGGAGTAAGTTACTGAAAAGATTGATTAATTTTTTATTGTATAAAATTCAATAAATATTTTTCTGTAAAACAAAAAAAGAATCGCTGAATGTAATTTTAAAATTTGTTATGAAAAATGTAGATATTGGAAAATTAAGAACTGAGATTAGCATTTCAAAGTATTAGAAACTGATTAAGACGTGAGAACCTGTTTACTGACCCTCATTACTGAATTTCTTCTCATAGGACAGTTTGTCTTTCTAACATCAATAATTCTATCATCATTCGTGTTTCTATTTTTCGAAAACCGACTTACGCTTTTAAATGGTTTACAAATAAGAATATTTTTACAGAATAAAATTTAGAAATGAAGGATTTTCAAAATTTATAATTCAGTAGTTTTAGCAAAATAAGTAAGAAAATGTGACATAAATGATTGAAAAAACATTTTATAAGAAAAAGAAAGAAAAAAAATCCGTAAATCATAGATTAAGAAACAATTTACAACACATTTAGAATAATGTTTAAAAAAAGACACTTAAATGATAAATAAATATCTAAAAAATATCCCGGAAATAATTATGTTCCGCTAATGGACACAGATATTTTTATCAATCGACATACAGCACGTGTAAAAACTATAAGGACAGCAAAAAGTATTATATATATACTAGCAGGCTATGCCCGCTGCGCTAGTCCATTTTTCCAAACAAATCTTGATTCAAACAAAATGGTGATTTAAAATTTCTTTTTTAAAGGAGTGTAGACCATCGCCTGGAATGTCCTTCCGCAATGTTGAAAACGATGCCAGTGCCAATGTCATTGCGATATACCACTATTGTATGCCTTGCAGAAAATTTGGGTAATTAGGTACCATCTCTCTTATTTGATCATTTATAGAGAGTTTGATATGAAAATGAGACCGTTGTGACAGCAGAAATCAAAATATTCTCTACTCATCACATATTTTCTTAGAAATCCTTGCAATGATTATCAAACTCTATTAATTTTCAAATAGCACATTATCATTTGTTAGTTCTTAAACTCCCGAATCTGAACTTGCACTATATGCAGATCCTATAGCCTAAATACAATCTCGTTACATGTTGCATTACATTTTTTAATAACCGTCCTCTTCTGGCAATTCTACTACAGTTTTCTATCTACCTTGGTCAGTTCCAGCAAAGTACATAGCACAGAAATGTAAAAAAGAGTGTTTAACTTATATATTTATTAGAACAATGAAGCATAAAAGGTGTGTTTTAAAGCCGAATTATTTGGGTAAAATTAAAATTACATCAGTTTCACTGCCTCTTCAATTTTAAAAACCAGTTGCAGGGATGCCACAGGCGACTATTTTTATATTCCGTTCGCACCACTATTTTTCTAATATAAATCTCAAAATAAATTTTTCTTGCAAATGTTGTCTAAGTGTATGTTAAGGATTTCTGTTTAAAGAAATTGGTGCCAGTTAGAGTTAAAAAATAGTCGCCTGTGGCAGCCCTGCAGTTGCAAATATGTAGCTGTTAAATCGGGAATAATCTTGATGCTAAATTTTGTAGAAAAATAAACCTTCAGCTTGTAATCAATTCCATTATGATTTTTGGCGTGAAACATTAGTATTGCTTATAACGATTTGTTACAAATGAATCAGACTTATTTCGTGTTTATTGTCAAATGAAAGTGAAGTTTACAATCATCTATTATTGGCATTTAATCTTATATGTTGGCGATAGTTTTTTTTTTTTTTTTTTTGATGGGGAAATGAAGTAGTATTTAATAGTTAATTTTTAATAAAATTATGTTGATAGGGCTTAATGTTAATTAAAACTGCAACATAAACATCATAAAAAAATTCTACTGTCGGTACTGTATATTTTTTTCTTAGCCAATTTTAAAGTATTTTTTTAACCTGAATGATTGATAAATTAATTGCAAATATATTTTTTTTAATTCTATATCATTGATATTCCGAATATTTTTCCTGCACATTGCAAATATTAGGGATAATAAAATAACTACAGAATAAAAATACATAATAAGGCTAAAACACAGAATTAAAGACAGCTTGGCGAATGCCTCTACGGAGACTTGAAAAAGACGCCAGTTCTGTCAACTTAAATATCCATCTAGAATTTTAATAAATAATAGATACTACTTTATGATTCCATAGATCAATTTCGCCAAATTATACATATTGCAAAACGATTCACCATATTATACAAACGAATATAACCTTTATTTTAAATAACCAAAGAATCAATAAATTATGAAAATATTAATAGAAATACAAATAAAACGTCGAATTAAAAAGTAGTTAATGACGTAACAAATGCATGTAACATGTTTAATTTCAAATGAATGTGGCATTTACGATCATCCATTATGGACATTTAATCTTTTATTTTGGCGGCAGTTTTTTGGTCGATGGGTTAATCAAGTAGTACCAAATAATATAAAAAATATAAATAATAATATAGCCAATAATATTTTGGTTAGGTGTCATGTATGAATCACGTTGGTGCGATTGCAACAAAATTGTGATTTTATGGATTGCATGGTAATCTGGTTGTTGTTGTTTATTTACTAATAAACTTTGTTTCTTTACTTTTCTTTAATTTTTTCTTTCTTTATTGTTGTATTCCATAATTATTAATTAAACTTCACTTATTTATTATTGTTTCCTTTTTAAAATAATACAAAATAATTAAAAATAATATAACATGTAACTGGTATTTGAAAACGCAGTGTTTGCCAAACTGATGTCAGATTAAAAAAAACATGCCAAGGTGATGCGTATATAAAAATGGAAAAATGTTTATAATAATGTAAAAAAAAAAATGTAAACAAATAATTAAAAAATCGCCTTTTCGACTTTTTTAAAAATATAACGCCAAGCAGTCGTTAAGTCTGTAGTTGCATCAGTAGTAAATTTTCTTTTCTTCGTTTGTTTCGTAATGAAAAAGCATAAATTTAATAATCTCAAATAAAATAATCTGAGAAATTTTCTATGATCTCGTTGATGATCTAGAAATCTTCTTAATACATAAACAAAACGGCAAAGTTGTCATATGCGCCGAGTTTTGCGCAATAATTTTTTATGCTAATTTGGCGGAAACATTGTTTTCGAATACCAGTTACATGTGTATATTTAAATTATTTTCTATTATTTAAATAGTAATAAAAATTTATGAAAAAAGTTTAATTATTAAGTATATAACAAAACAGTTTAAACAATTTATAATATAAATAAGCATTTTATTTATAAATAAATATTAATAGTCGGGTTAATATATCTCAGAAAAAATAATGCCAATTTAAAGTCTATTAGTTACCTCGGTGATATATAATATCCGTGCCAATAAAACTTTCAATAATATAGTAAATATGCTATTTGGCGATGCTCAATTATCGAAGATTAGTCCAATATCATTTTAAATATTATCTAACACAGGAAAAATATGAAGAAAATTGAAGAAGAAATGGCTAATTAAAACAGACTTGTAAAATATTTTGGCACAAATGCCTTATGTGCACCACATTTGTGCATATTTTTTTTCCTTTTTTACGCCAATTTGGCGAAAACTTCGTTTTAAAAAATCAGTTACATATATATTTTTTAATTGTTTTGTATTATTTTAAAAAGGAAATAAAAATAAATAAATAATGTTTTGTTAATAATTATAAAATAAAACAATTTACATCATTAAAAAAAATAAATAAGAGTAAATAGTTTATTAATAAATATACAACAGCCGAGCTACCATATGAACATAAAATCGACGTTTTGTTGCAATCGCGCCAATGGGGTGCATATATGACATATGTGCCATTTTTTTTCACCAGGCAATTTTTATTTTAAAATGTCGAATTTATCGATAATAATAACGCGAAATTGCATAAATTTCATTTAAATTGCATAGATATCCTTGTTCAGTTTGTAAATTTTAAAACTAATTTTCCCTGGAAGAGAATTTGACAAAATGGCGCAAAAAAAGTATGTTGATTACAATTTTCAAAATTGCGGTGAAAAACTTTTAAAAGAGAATGACATTACTTTACAGTATATATACGTGTGGGAGAATTTCACACTAAATCTAAAATTTAAATATTTGATTACAATTTTTAAAATATTAACTTATGTCTATTGAATTTACAATTGAATACCAAAAATTATCTTCTTTTGGAAAAAACAACATCATTGCGACCCAATGTTAGACATATGCATTTTTGACTTAATTCTTTGCCAACAAAAGTAAAAAAAAAAAAAAAAAAAAATCTCAAAGAAAAAAATATATAATTCACAATTACTTTTATAATTAGATCTGCCTTTTTCTGGAGTAAGTTATATACTACCGAAATTTGATAAAAAAGAGAAAAAAATAATAAAAAGGAAAATAAATATCGTTCAAAATTCATTTAATCAAATTTTCAAGTTATTTTTTTTTTATTCTAACGCAAGGATAAGTCGCCAAATGTTGCATCAAATGTAATATTTCAGTTAAGTTATTTTTTAAGCGTTACAAATATTTCTTTTAAGATAAATATTTTTTTATAATATCATGCCCCATGAAATGGTTTTTCTTTATTATTATTATTATTATCATTATTAATTATTATTATTATTATCATTATTAATTATTATTATTATTATCATTATTAATTATTATTATTATTATCATTATTAATTATTATTATTATTATCAATAGTTATTTTCTGCTTTTATTTGCAAGATGTTTGTAATATTTCTAACAGATATATCATTTTTAATTTGTTTAATAATGATAATTTTCGCCAAAAATAACTACTGGCAACCCTTTCATCAAAAATAACCGAAAAATACAAAATTTATAACCAAAAATCATACTTATCCCTGTATATTTGAATGAAAAACCTCCGCAAAAATTTTTCCTATCGAATGATACAATCAGCAAAAAAATCCATCGGGTAGTTTTTGAAAACACTGTTGTGGAAGTTTCAGAACTTCTGCTTTATAATATATATATATATATATATATATATATATATATATATATATATATATATATATATATATATATATATATATATATATATATATATATATATATATATACATATATATATATATATATATATTTACAAATTTCAAAACAAAAGAAATTTTTTTCCACTATAATATGTATCATCAAGCTCAAAAGCCAATAAAAACGTGAACAAAATTCGATCGTATGTATTTTTTATGAAAATTAAGTAATTGTAAAAAAACACTATTGTTACTTATGTAAAAACTATAAGGACACCAAAATAATTTCAATATATTAACCGATGAGCCAAATATTTGATGTATTATGCACTCACCTATGAATGTAATAATTGCAAATATTCCATTATTCCTGGACATCATAAATTTTTGGCACAGTTCGGGATTGTTTTTGTACAATTGATATTCAGTTGTAGATCTGAGTTCTGATGTTGAAGAAAATGCCTTCTAGATCTCACCATATGTTATCAATAGCACTAAAATCGGGATTTCTGAGCGGTACATTGCACAAATTCAGTATTTTTCTTATAAGACTAAAGTTTTTTCGCACGACTTGTGCGGATAGGTGCATTATCTCGTTGTTATATCCCGTTTTTTTCTGTCAAAGGTATAGCAACAAATCAAAGATAGTAAGAAAAAGTTTGTGCATGTGTCTTTGAATTAATTTTTCCGAAAAGAATATACAAATGACAGCACGCCATTGAGTGAAAAGCAGCCCCATTTTGCATTGAATCTACCATATAACTAATGCTTTAAAAAATCTCTTTTTCATTTCTTAAATCCTCTCAATAATATTTCAACTCAAAAGACCATTTAGGTTTAATTTCGTTTCATCGAAGAAAATTGTATAAATTTACTTAAGAAAAGAAAAATAGATTTTATTAAATCAACAATTAGGTGGCGAATTCATTGCAACATGGGGCTACTTTACATTTAACGACGTGGTGTCATTAATATATGTTTCAAGAAAAATTTAATCGAAGACAAATGTACAAACTCTATTTTACCATCTTTCATTTATTGCAGCACTTCAACCAGGAAAAAACCCGCATATAACAGCGAGATAATGCATCTATGTACACAAGTCGTGAGAAAAAAACTTTAGTTCTATAAGAAAAATACTGAATTTGTGCAATGGCCCGCTCAGAAAACCTTATTTTAATCCTATCGATAACATATGGGGAGATCTAGAATTCGAGTTTATATATATGGAAGCCATTTTCTTCAACATCAGAACTCAGATCTACAACTGAAGCTGAATTGCACAAAAACAATCCCGAACTATGTTAAAAAATAATGATGTCCAGGAATGAAGAAATATTTGCAATCCTTAAACTCATAGGTGAGTTCATAATACGTTAATTATTTGGTTCTTTTGTAACTATATACTCACGATCAAATTTTGTTGACGTTTTTATTAGCTTCTCAGTTCGATGATACATTTTATGAGAAAAAAGTTTCATTTGTTTTGAAATTTACAATAATAATAATAATTATAATAATTATAATTTTTACCGCTTTATAGCTTTTACAAGTGCTGTAAAATCCATGTAAATATTAGTGGAGTAAAAGCAAAGGAAACGATCATTCTTATAAACTCAATAGTGAACTCTCCCGTAAAGTATTAGCTTTATAAAATCAATTAAGAGACATGAATGAGTAACCAAAATCAATTTTCACATTTGAAAAAGTTCAAAATGTGATAAATTTGTGGTAATTTGGAAAGAAAAAATTTGCGAATTTTAGCATAATAAAATAAGAGTAATTAACTGAAACGGTTGATTAATAGTTTAAAGCAGGGCTGTCCAACGCGGCGCCCGCGGGCGCCATGGCGTCCTTTGAGGGGTTTTTTGGCGCCCTTTTGAAGGAAAAAATTAAGTTATAAAGACTTCTTTGTTTAAAATTATTTATGTTTGCACCAGAGATACTTTCAAAACCTGTGAAAAGACATTAAAATTCAGAAACATACTTTGAAAATGTAATCATGCATATTTTCACGATTTGCAGTTTTTTTGTATAAAGTGTAATTATGATTATTAAGTTTTATTAGAATTAGAAATACCTCTTTTTAATACTTAAGGAGTACCAGAAAAAGAAACGTTTTTTGCCTCCCCTCGTTCCGCTCCTCTGAAGGTGTTCATGAATGTTCAGTTTTTTCTTTCTTCTATTGTCTCATTATTGGGCCATCGGCTGTTTTATACGAATAATAAATGGGGCTTAATTTTTCCTCTTGATTTTTTTAATTTTAAGTTCTTTTTTTTTAATTTGATTAGAAAAATTAATAATTTTCATTTATGAAAGCACTTTTAGACTATCTCTATGAAATTAAAAATATGGGTTTGTTACTATCATGTCTGTATTTGTTTTTTTACATCTTTTAAAACTAAATTCAGACCTTCAAAATAAGTCAAATCTTGTTTTAATACCTTAAAAGAAACCTAGCAATATCTCTCATTTCCATATTTATTTATTCTCTTGTTGTTCTTATTATATTCGCGATTAAAATTTCTGGCAACTTGCCTTACAAACATTTTTAGATAGGTCTCTCATAGAAAATGCATAATTTGAAATTTTGCACATAGCTCCAGAATTATAAGGGTCTTTTGCCTATTGCTGTAGAATTCATTTACATTATGTTGAGATATGTGTGTATACTAAAACTGTGCGATAATATTGCTGTATAATTTCAGTCAGTCTATTAATGGCGCCCTTCGTTTAATGCCAATACCTGAGGTGCGCCCCTGCTCACTAAAAGGTTGGACAGCCCTGGTTTAAAGTATAAAATTCAACAAATCTATTTCTGTATAAAGAACGTCGAATGCAATTATGTAATTCGTTATGAAAATGCAGGTATTAGAATAACTAAGATTAGAATAAGAATTGAGATTAGAATTTTAGAATATTAGAAACTAAAAAAAGACGTAAAAACCCGTTCACTTACAATCATTACTTAATTTCATCACATACGAAGTGTTCCTTTTTAATATCAATAATATGGGAAATATTCCTTGTTCGTTACTTCACTTGCATTCCGACTAATTATTTCCGATGCTACATTGTGGTTTTTTTTCAGATTAAAAGCAACGAATCTGCGTTAAGTGAAAATAGAGAAAAAGTAAATAGAATGTTTTTGGGAATACGACTGCTGGTATTCTCAGCACAGAATCTTCTTTTAACGAATTAAAATAGAATATTTGAGGAGTTCTCTAAAAACTGTAAAATATTTTATGACGTAATGTTATAAGTAACAGATTGCCAAATTTAAGATAATGATTATCATGCAACGAGTAATAATTTGCATTTTTGCTTTTACTTGTCTATTAGTTTTCAATAAATGTAGTGGTTGTCGTAAAAGTTTTATAATATTGAATATCAGGTTTCGCGCCCCATAATAATGTTATCATCATTGGTGTTTCTATTTTACCGAAAATCGACTTCCATAATAGTTTACAAATTAAAAAAAATAGTTTACAAATTAAATAGTTTACAAATTAAAAAAAAATCGGATAGAACATATTTTAGTGAGAAATGGTGGATTCGTAAAATTTAGAAGTCAGTAATTTTAGCAAAATTTTTTAAGTAAGTGAAAGTGACTTAAATGATTAAAAAAAACATTTTATAAGAAAAAAGAAAAGGAAAAACACCCGAAACCCGTCTATTATGAAACAATTTGCAGCACATTTATAATAATATAAAAAACAAAGCAAAAAAACAATAATAAATAAATAATTTTTACCTTTTAATATGTTGGAATAGGATGTCGGATGAAATCATTTATGAAAAAACTATTTCCATTATTTTCAGCGACAGACAAAAATTAGCTGAATTATTTTAGCAGCCCTACGTATATAATTTAAATTTATATGTATAAAGTACGTGTATACAGAAATGTAGTTCATTTAACAAATACTACTACCACAGTTAAAACTCCCCTTTCAGCAGTTTCTGCTAATAAGGAGAATGATGCATGAATTCCTTCGTGCAGCCTTGCAGCTGTAGAATTTATGCACAACGAGCAACATGGAAAAAGTATTAAAATCATTTCAAGCATCAAATAGTATTTTTTTTTTCTATTCTACTCGTTGAAATTCGTTTAAAACTAACTCCTTTAATATAACATTTGCTCCTTTGTTTCTAAGTAATTTTGCTAAAAATGGCTTATCATTCAACAACTTTTAGAGAGCAACTAAAATCAGCACACATCTTCATGATATTTGACTGTCGTTTTGTTTAGTAAGTTACACCATATAACTTAATATTAAATCAGAGAAAATATACATTTTTAAGCGTGCCCGCATGCACAGATAAAAAATACTTTACAAAACTGCTCATATTTCATTCACTGTTTAATATATTTACATTCCTATTGCATTTTTATTTTCGATTATTTCTACTACATTTTGTCAATTTTCTTGAAACTGGTGTTAACTTTTGGTAGAAAACCATGCATGTTACAAACAAAAATAATACAACAGATTTTTTGCACTGAAAAAAATGGATGTATCGCGATGAATATAAACACCATTCTTATACAAATAAATATACATATTGTACAGTATTCATATAGTCGCAAGGTATAATGATAGATCATTTCTTTCATTTTAATTTTCAGGGTGATCTCAAATATTATTTTTATTATTTTTTTACCTCATAATTGTTCTTTTAAAAAATTGCCATTGCTAAATATGAAGTCAAACGAATTCTTTATCATCTTAAAATTCTGAATGAATGTGATAGATATATCTTTATATATTCGACAAAATGTCTACATTGAAATTGTCCGATGGTTAACAGTTTATATAGTGTATACATCCGTCGAAAATCTCCCGTCAGCAATTTTCACTAACAAGGAAAGTGCGCCCAATCCAAAGTTGCGGGTGTGACATTTACACAACTTAATTTAGTCACCAGCAAAAATATTTTTGAGCATTGGTTTCAATTTGTATGAATTTCAATGTAGACCACTTACACATACGTTTATCCAAATCTGAAAATTGTCCAATGTATCATTTATTTATAAAAAAAAAAAATAATTTCCACCTGTTGCGGGTGTGACATAAAAAGGACATGCATTTTCATCTTTCAGTGCAAAAATGCAAAACTCTGTGAATTATGACAAATGAGTGAATTGATATTTTTATATATTAGACAGTAATACTTAAATAATTATTCTGTGAAAAAATTAAATTACTTACTCAATTCTTGCTTTTGTGGAAAATATTCAAAAATTTCGTTGCGGGTGTGACTTGTACAGCCAATAAAATAATGACATACACAAATATTTTCAAGGAAGATTTTTTCAATTAAAGAATTAATGAATATTACAATTATAATATCTAGAGAGGAAAATATCAAACAAATTTCATTTCCAATCTTGAATTTATAATTTCTGGTGGGGGTAGCTTTTTTTACAAAAATGCTCTTTTTTTTCCAAGGTACATCTGACTGACTGGGCCAAATATGTACGTTTTCTTAAACTTTTTTTAAACATTCTAATTCTATATCGTCACCATCCATTTGTCTTATTTGTCCATCAAAGTTTTCACTTTTTTATGTCGAGAATAAAACAACTTCAACAAAATCTCCAACTGCACATTAATCGTTGGATATTATATCCTTGTCAAAGTATGGATACACCTAACTGACTGAGCTAAATATACATATTTTCTTGATTTTTATTCAGATACTCTTATTCTATAACATCTCCATTCATTTGTCTTATTTGTCCATCAAAGTTTTCGCTTTTTTTTAAATGTGGAGGACAAAACAACTTCTACAAAATCTCCAACTGCACTCTTATCATGGATATTATATTTTTGACAAAATATGATAACAAACAAATTCTCTTGTGATCATTTTCTGAAGTTATTGCTACATTAATTGTTCCTACGTCAATAAAAACAACATGATGTATCGATTGAATGTTGAGCTCCGATTGTGCTTGGTGCCAGCATTCATGGAGCATTTTCACAATATCTTCTGAAATTTCACATTCAGCAAAGTTCTTTTATATTTTTTAGAACTTTTTCTACACACATGGCAAAATCTGAAGCTGAATTTATAGTTGCAGTGTGTTGCTAATGTTACAATTTTCTTGGCAACTGCACAACCCCCTCGACAATTCCTTTACCATGAGATGAAATGCAAAAGGATTGCCAGCCTTTACCATGATTTTTTTTAAATAGTCTCTTCTTTTCTGGCCTTGCTTTGTCTCTTTCTTTCTCTTGTTGTAGATATCCTTCATATTTAAAAGGGGTTTCCTTAATCTTTTTTCGATGATATCGTCATCTTTCTGTACTCTTCATTCTCTGCAAAAGAGAAGAAATTAATGTATAAACTGAATAAATATAGCACTTCCAGTCCAAAAATATAAGCTTAACAAATTTTTAATATTTATCCCTTGAAATTTCTAATCTTACATAAAGTTAATTATGCTAAATTATGGTTAATTTCAAACTGACTATATACATTTTATGCTAACTTAATAAACATTTTAACAGTTTCTATTATTCTTACTTCTACTTTTTATTTAATTTGAATTAAAAGAGAAAAAAAAATCTTCCCCTAATATTGATTTACTTATTTTAAAAAACTAAAAATATACATATTAGATAAATATTATCAAATAACAAAATTTAAAAAATGTATATAAAAAACAAAACAAAATTAACAAATTTAAAGAAAATTGCTAAAATATTGTTTCGTAATTTTCTTTTTTTAATTTCTATTAAAATCTTACCTTTTAAATTAATTTCTTAATCATATATCACTAATAAAATTATTTTCTTGTAGTAAAGCAACAATTTTATCAATCCAAACTGAATAAATCAACTCCACACAGTGTCACATGCTCAGATGATGCAAATTTTTATTTATTAACTGGATTTCCCTCTATTAAATCAAAGGGTATAGTTATAGCTGCCAAGTACATGTTTTCTATCATATTATTCTTTTATAAATTTACATATAGTTTGTTCAAATATACATTTGTAATCAATTTTAAAAGACGTTGCGTGTGTGACTTTAATTAAATATCACACCCGCAACAGGAACATGTCACGCCCGCAACGCTCAATAATTATGATTAAAATATTAATTAATTTCTTTTGTGTCTGTAATTCAAAGTATCTTAATAAACTATTTTTGAATATAAAGTTTCATAACTTTAAATCAAAAATATTTTTCTGTAGAGATGTAAATGTAACTTTTTGTTGCGGGTGTGACACAATAATTAAGAGTAATTAAATATGCTTACCTTTTGTAATAAAGATTAGTGAACACTTCTCTGTAGAGAAAAACTCTCAATAATAGCTGTCAGATCATATACATCCAAGTTTGGAGATTTTCAGAATGTTTGTTCAGCTGTACGAGACCATGAAATGTAAAGGTTTTTGCCGCAGTCTATTTGAGAAAGTCATAGTGTCACTTTATTAATTAAAATAAGTATGTTAATGACAAAAATTTAATTCTTTTTTGATAAAATATGAAATAGTACATTCTTAACAGTTAATATGCAAAATTTCAATCATATTTAAAGAAATTTAAATTGTCATCCTCATGTCCTTTTTTTTGTGGATTGGGCGAGTGATATGTGGCTGTTTTGTGCTGCCGGGCAAATTAGATATAAAATTTATATACAACGAGTAAAATGTAAAAAAAAAATAGTTACATTTAAAAGAACTCGACGACACTGAAAACGCGTTTTTAGAAAATAATACTCATAAGTGGTACTATAATATTTTTTGCGTGTTTTTGTTAATAAACAGCACTACTGTAAGCTCTACTGTAATAATCTTGTAGTGAAATTTAGTATTTAAATCAGTCTCCGTACTTTTTAAATTGCGTCGTCACATTAGAACACTCTGTTAATATTTTTTTTTTCTAATGAACCGTAATATAATGGAAATCTTTTGAGTGCCGCTGTAAACGAGCTATTAATCTCAATTATTTTATCTAGAATACCAAACTTGTCCGTGTGACATTAAGTAATGATTATCAATCGCATGAAAACCTGAGTGCATTTACAGGAGTTAAATCGTGAACAGACGATGAATGGACAAATCGAATGCTAAACAGTTTTTAACTTTGTTGAAAAATGATAAAAGAAAGATAAGTTAAAAATAAATTAATATAACAAAAAAATACAAAAAAAGAACTTAAAGAAAATCAATAATGACCATAAAAGGACTATTCAAAAGAAAGTTTAACAATTTGCCATTTGCAAATGCAATTTTAATGCGAGAAGCACCTTTCATTTTTATTTTGTAGGTTTTTCTGGAAAATAAACATATTAAGATTTATTAAAAATATTACGAAAAAAATCTATGTATTTAAACGCATACAAAGTTTTAATATTTCAATCATGGTCAGTTAGAAACATAATCATACAGACCACAAAGCAGGAAATACTGAAAGCCTACAAACTTAAATCCTCACTAGTATATACAAGCCAGGGAAAAAAGAAGCTATTCGGTTGTGAGAGTCTCAAAACTTTCTTCTATCTCATATGAAATATATTTCAAAATTTGCAATCACATAATCCAAATTATGTGGCATTCGTATGCCATAAGGATTCTAAAAATACGGAATTCCGTGCATTAGTTCTTGAGATATGTCTATTGCTAAAATCGTATACATCCTATAAAATACAGCTTAGCAGTGGGTTCTGTTGGGCAATTATCATCAAAACTTAATCAGCAACATATCGTCTTAATGTCTAATTGCATCCTAAATTAGATAAAAATTTCTGTGTTAATTCTTGAGATAGAAAAATTGCGGAAATCGCAAAAAATACTGCATAGCAGTACCACCTGTAGAAAAATTTACTCCAAATTAAAAAAAAAAGTTAGTTCATGTCATGAACTGAACTAGTGAACAAACTGAATCTAAAGTTTGATGATAATCCGTGCATTGAATCTGGAGATAGACATATTGCTAAAGTCGCTAAAAATGCAGCTTAGCAGAGCTACCTGTTAAACGATTTACACCAAAATGTAAAATACGCCAATTTATGGCAAGGACTAACGCAATCTGAAGATTTATAGAAATCCGTGTTGTGCTTCTGGAGATTGGGCGATTGCGAATATCGTAAAAAAAAAAAAAAAAAAAAAAAAAAAAAAAAAAAAAACCTGCATTGCAGTGCTACAGGTTGAGCGATTTATATCAAAAACTAATCATCAACAATATATATCAAGTACTGACTGAATACACATTTTTATTAATATTATATCTATTAGTTCTTGAGATAGAGTCATATACAGACATATTTTAAGAACGTGTGTTTCTTATCTATTACTCCTAGAAAATGCAATCCGTCAAAGATCGAAATTCGAAAATAGGAAAAAATAATCAAAGACTGCATTTTTTCATGACAGAAAGTTTAATCAGTTTAGCTGTAACGTTTCTTTTATATAATTAAACTAATCTTATACACTCTCCTAATAGTCTCCATAGTCAGACATATCTAATGCTAATTCTTTTAAATAATTTTAATGGTTTTAAATTTCGAAGAAAATTTCGTATGGAAGGGCTAGTGCTTGAAACTCGATACAATTACGGATAATTGATATAAAAAAGAGAAGCTGGTGGATGAGTTTTTTCTTAAACAATTTTCGATTGCAGCAACTCGTTGGTTCGAGAATTATACATTTTTGAAAGATATACAAGTTTGTGGAAGTCATTTAAAAATAAGCTGCTATATCCAGAGCCGAAAACACATTATATTTTGTGCTTCTTGGAATATTTTACGAATATGTTTTTAATTATGTATGGATGGCTCATAAAAGTTGGCCGAATATGACATAATCGGACTTCACGTGCATACAAATAATAGATTAAAAAAACATTTGTCCACTGTTGTTACCAGTAACAATATAATGTTCAGCATTATCAATGGAAAATGTTTAGAATTTTTTGTACATGTTTTAAAACATTTGAAATGTACACTAAACTTTAAAAAACAAATACAAATCTTATTCTATTGCAAATATTATTTCAAGCACTACAAAAAATTTCAGTTTCTTTTTTATTATTTATTTAACGAAAGAACAAATACGTTTTCGTTAATAATAAATCAATTTGAGAGAATAAAATATTTAAAAGTTAGAGAACTTTAGAAAGTTAATTATTTTTTTACTTATTTATTTCCTAGAGCTTGGTTAAAAGAATAAAAGAGGGAAAAAGCATTTTTAAAGCTAAAAACAACCTTTTCAAAAGTTAGTTGATAAAATTTAAAAAGTAAATTTAATTCTTAGAATATTAAATTTCCAAGTGATTTAAACGGCTGTATTTTAAGGATAAAATATTTTTGTCTGATTTACGTTTCGTAAATCCCATTTTTAGATTCATAAATTTATTTAAATTAATGCATTCTAATTTTTTTTAAAAGAAAGTCAGAAATACTTGTTTTAAATTAATGAAGAGAAAATTATTAGTTGTTACTCTATAATTTTAGTAACTCTTTCGGTTCTTTTCTTCCATTTTAGAACAAAATTATTATTATTTAAATAATGTAAATCGTAGCTATCCAAATATATATTATATAGACTATGGACTACATAATATAGACTATATTCTATAGAATAATATACACTGGTGGACAGAATTAACAGAAGGAAAGCATTTTCCCAAATATCTCGAGAAATACTGGATACAAATAATGAAAATTGGCATGGATATAACTTATAGTATGACAATAATATGTGCAAAGCAAAAATTAAAGTGCCATTCTTTGGCAAGAGTTATTGCCAACAGTCCAATGTGGACTGAAATTCATGATGAAAGATGGCAATGAAAGTGAGGCTTGTATGGCGTGTGGTCGCCTCTAGCATGGTGTGTGGTCACCTCTGACAGATAGACAGCATGCACAACGAGTATGCATGCTGTTAATAAGAGAGTTAAGGATTGCTAATGGAAGATTCTCCCACTCTTCCACCAGAGCAGTTTTTAATTACGGAAAGGTTCTGGGTTGGGGTTGGCGTCTGGCAATAGCCCTTCCAAGAGCATCCCAAGAATGTTCAGAGGGGTTAAGGTCAGGAGATTTGGCTGGCCAATCCATTCGATGAATATACTAGCGTTCCAGATACTCCTCAACCAGGCAAGCCCTATGTGGTCGGGCATTGTCATCCATAAAAACGAATTCAGGGCCAACAGCACCCCTGAAAAGACGCACGTAGGATTGTAGGATGTTCTGCCTGTACCTCTGGGCATTCACGGAACCAGTGTCAAACACATGGAGCGGTGTGCGGGTATATTGCATGATCCCTGCCCAAACCATCAGTCCTCCACCAGCATAATGGTCCCTTTCCATGATGTTATTGGGATGGTATTGGGTCAGGTTCCCTCTGTATGAATATTCGCCGAGAATCAGGTTGAAGACTGAATCTGGACTCATCTGTAAACAGAACATTAGCCCATTGGAGCTGTGTCCAGTGTTGGTGCTGTCTGCACCATTGTGAACGCTCTCTTTTGTGGACGGGAGTGAGTGGGATGCAAATGGCGGTCTTCCTGGCATACAACCGTCTTTCATCGAGCCTCCAGGCAACAGTCTTCCTTGAAACTAATGTTCCTGTGGCAGCAGCAAGGTCCCTAGACAGTTGTGTCGCAGTAGACGTCCGTTGAGGAGTATCTGGAAAGCGAGGATATTTATCGAATGGACTGACCAGTCAAATCTCCTGACTTTAACCCCATTGAACATGCTGGGGATGTTTTTGGAAGGGCTATTGCCAGACGCCAACCCCCACCCAGAACCTTTCCGTAGCTAAAAACTGCTCTGGTGGTAGAGTTAGAGAGTCTTCCACAAGCAATCTTTAACTCTCTTATTAACAGAATGCATACTCGTTGTGCATGCTGTCTATCTGTCAGAGGTAACCACACACCATACTAGAGGCGACCACACACCATACAAGCCTCACTTTCATTGCCATCTATCATCATGAATTTCGGTCCACGTCAAACTGTTGGCAATAACTCTTGCCAATGAATGACGCTTTAATTTTTGCTTTGCACATATTATTGTCATACTATAAATTATATCCATCCCAGTTTTTATTAATTTTTATCCAGTATTTCTAGAGATATTTGGGAAAATGTCTTCCATCTCTTAATTTTGTCCACCAGTGTATATTATACAGACTTACTGATGTTTAAAGATTATCTCGTTGTCTGGCGTGCTACGAATGTACTTATTTTGTGCATCATTTAATTGATATTTATATGATAATAGGTTAAGGATCAGTTTTGGAGACTATTGGGAAATATCGTATTTCTCAAATATTGCAACTTTCTAATGTTTTTTGCGTTTTAGAAAAATAATCTATATTTTAAATTTAAAGAGTAACATATCTGTATATAACAAAGGAATCGCCATCTGTACAAAGATAATTAAATAAACGTTAAATATTATTGCGATTACTTAATGCAAAAATATAAATGAAGTCATAATAAGAAAGGCATGGACACATGCTATCATTTTTGCATGTAGAAAGTAACAAGGTAAATGTTAAGACAAAATAATTGTCGACGAAAATATATGTACTATAAAAGTGCACCGGACACGAAAGGGTTAAAATAAGTTGAAACCCGTCGGATTCGACGAATCAAAATATTAAAAAGAACGAATTGACTGAATTCATAAAAAATAATTACAATAATTAATGAATATTTTATTTGTTAGTTTAACTTAAAGCTTAGGTTAAACTTTTCAAATTATTGGAAAATTAAACTTTATTCCTTTTCGTAATCAATAATATGCAATTAACATGCTAAAATTATACAGGTATTTATTGATGTTTTGATTTTTGTATTTCGCGACGAAAACTGACCGAAAATTTTGTCACCATGACAAAATTATAATTTTCGCTTTCAGCTAATCAAAAGTAATATCTTTTTAATCGTCACTAAATTTACATCCATATAGTCATATTAACTATGCTTTTTATTTTTTTATGCGCAATGAATCATTCATAAATATATTCCTAAACCTGATGCCACATTTTTATTTAGAATTGAATATAAACGTTCGCAATCTTTGCATGAGGTTTCTAATCTGAATTTCGCCGGATATTAGTTTTTTTGTATGTATTCGTAGCAAAATATTTAGTTTTTATCAAAGATAATACTCATTTAAATTTTACTATGACATCATATTCACCCACTGAAGAAGTCTGAAATTAATCTTTGAATCTTATTATCAGCGGAATGAAAAAAATATTGAAATGTAATAACTTTAAAAGTAAAAATGCGTTATTTTAAATCGTGACATCATTTTCTGTTAAAAAGTACAAAAAGAATTATTTTAATTGCAATCACTCGCAGAAATAAACTCTCACTTTTGACGATTCATCAGTCTTTGAACTATATTTCGTCGTTTGTATCTATCATTTCGTATCAAAATCCCGTGACTTTTAATGAAACGTAAACTCTAAAATATTTGACGAGAGATTTTCCTCAATCATAGCCAGACTCAATGAATTTTAAGAAAATAGGAACTGCACCTCCTGAATTTCCGCGATTTTAGAAAGCAGATAGTTGATAAATACAGGAACTTCTAAACTGTGCGATAGATGGTACCAGCCCTCTTTTGACAACATTTTTGATGAAATTCGTATCATCAAACAAACGAAGAAATAAATTTCCTCATTTTCACTAAATATTCGTTGGAACATTCCCAGGATACGGTTTCGTTACAAACAAAGAAAATTTCGCGTAATCTGAGTACAAGTATATGAAAAAGACATCAATAATGATATCATAATTTCCGTTGTTTTCCTTCTCTTTTAAGAAGTGAAAGTATTCCGGATGTCACCAATGTGAAGAAATTTTATAAGACAAATTTTAAAATTTAAATTAAAATGTAAAAATAATTTTTTTTAAATAGCGAATGTGGGTTCAATCTAGAAATGAAGTGCTTTTATTTTAAAAAAAAATTCTTATTAGCCCGGCCTGCAGAACGAGATACATTTCAAAGTGAAGTACTAATTTTACCAATAAAAACTAAATAAGGATTAGAGGTAAACCCAGTTTCTTCACTAAGAATGAGTTCTTATGACTTCTATATATATTCTAATATACAAACATACGCACATGGGTGTATATAGAATTGATTTTAAAATGGAAAAAACAAATTCATAAAATCCAAAGATGTTAAAATATGTCAATATTTCCATAGTCGAGTTTTTATCGTCTTTCAATATATTTTTTTCAAACTCACATGGCGTAACATATTCACCTGCTGACATCCATTATATTTTTAACATGACCTACTTTTATCCTTTGTTTAAATTTGCCAAAAAATTTGTTTCATTTTATATTTTCACGTAGAAACTTTGCTATAGAAAAGTTATGACATAATATTCTTTTTTTTTTCTTCAAATAAATTATTTCATTTTTATTTCTCACATGGAAATCTTTCATTAAAATAATAATAATAAATGGTGGGGTAAGAATTTTATTATATGATTTTTTTTTCTAATTGTTATCAACTGCTATAATGAAAAATGTATATTTTCTCCTGTCAGTTTTCTGTAAGAGCTGTTTTTATCAGAATCATGTTAAGGCGGTATTCAAAATTTTTTACCATCCCCGTTTTCAACCGCTTAATTTTTGCCCATTTGTATTTAAATTTCTTACAAAATATTCCAATAATTCTTTGATTCCTTGTGCACTAGATATTTGGGAATTTATGTACTCCTGAATAATTCTCAAAATTAATTGGAACCAATTTAGTACAAATGATATTCTTCAGTTTTGAAAGTTGTTTAGCTACAAAGCAGATAATAAAACTCTTAAGATTGTGTTTAATTTTCTCAAAAAAGCTTGTATAATATATAAGAAAATATATATATATATATATATATATTTTTTTTTTTTGAGAATCAATTTTATGTTTAGGCTTCTTATTACTGGCAACATTCACAGTTAATTATTAACATGTTCAACTTCTAAAGTATTATTAAAATAATTGTACATTTTTATCTAATTTGCTATTCAAATTATATTCAATACATACTAGAAAATCTCCTTTTATAAAAAAAATCTGTAAATGGAAGTTTTAATGGTAAATACAGAATATACAGTATTTGGTATCATAACCTGGTTAGTCCTGCATTTTCTGTAAACAGTCATGTCAATGAATTTTTTTATGGAAGGCTCTTATTATGATCAATTCAATAGTATGTTAAATGTCACTATCTTTTGAATTTAGATTATTTGTAAATATTTCAAGTTCTTCAAGTCTGTACTCCCAAGTGAGAAAAGTATAATCCACATATCTAAGTTAAGGGTAAGGAGTTAATTGATATGTACTAAAACTCTTATTTACCAATTGACGAAGAGTAAATTCAGCTAATAAACACGAAATGCGTAACCCATCGGAAAATCTATGATTTTGCTTATATTTTTTATCATTCAATATGAAAAAGTTATTGTGGCTGATCAGATTAAGTCTTCTTTTTATTATAAGTTGTATTTCATCTTCAAAATCTTCTATTGTTTCCCTCTCATTGCAATCGTTATTACACACTTGCTGTGGGTCCATTGACGGATGTAATGATACATTAAAAATACTAATATAAATCAGCATAATATATTCAGTTATTGTATTTTATTCATTTTTTGAATACAATCTTATCTTAAATAAAAAGTTAATTGCGACTCTAGTAATAATTGATTAAAGAAAGGAATAGAAACCTTTTATTAAAAAAAAGTTAGTACGGAGCACTCGAACACAATAGGATGCAATGACATATTACTCTTATGATCTTCCATTCGACAAACTATTTTAGAAATAACAGCGAGTTTATGTATCGTCTAAATGTTCTTCATAAACACGCGCCATGTTCCATTATTGTTGTTGTCATTGATAATTGAGGATGTCATTTATTTTTGATTAAAGTTGTTTGAACTTTTTATATTTTCTCACATTTCGCGTTTTTAATGCTATTTTGCATTTGGTTTATATAATCATCTCTAATCAGAATACCTAATTTGTTGGAATTGTCGGATTATACTATAATTAGTACAAACTATATTTGTTACATATTTAAATAATAATTATTTTTTCTTATTTTCTTTTACTTCTCGTTGTTTATTTCTATTGTATAATGTAACTGTATTATAATTATTTTTGCCAAATCAAGTTGTAAGTTATCGAGCTTTAGTGGGAAAAAGAGGAATTAAAAAAATCATTTTATCATAAATCTACGTAAATGATTGCAATCTAATTCTTAAACGAACTTTTATTTTATAATACAGTTACTTCAATTATATTCCCATAATCTGCAACTTTTGTTCCATTTAAACTTCCATTTTACTATTTATTTAGAAATTAAACATTTCATGAGAAAGTATTCTGTAACATGTAATCAAGATATTTACTGATCGTGAACTTTTAAAATCAGATTCTGATCTTTGGTATTACAGAATGAAGAAATTAAAGAAATTTATAAAAGTCTCAATAAATATTACATCCCTCTTATGCAGTCACGGAATCTTTTTCAATGAAATCTAAGAATGACAATCTTTTAACTCACTCAAAATTTGCATATGTTTTTCTTACATCCTCATGCACAACTTAAATAAAAATAATATTTTATCACGTTATATAATTTTAATAAAAATGCTTCGAAATTTGACATTACCTTTGGAAATTTAGAATTTTCTGTTCTGGTAAAAGTTCCGCAAATAGATTGTCTGGAAAGCTATGTCTTTACATTGTAAAAAATCTGCAAATGTATTAAACTTTTTCTAGGAAACTGGGATTTCTAGAACTTTTCTTGTAACGGTTCATAATAATTCATATAACTGATCCTTTACATGAATTTTTCTTGTTACCATTAGATAAAGAGTTCTTAAAATCCGACTTTCCTAAAAAAAGATTAGTAATTTTACAGATATTTTTTACAGTGTAAATGCTTTTGTATAAAAATATTCGGTTAATGAAATATCCTTTTAAAAATTACTTTACTTACACTCACTGAAATACTTTATTTCTTTATAAAATCAGCGGAATACTGAATCTGAATTCAGTATTATCAGACTTTATAAAGAAAAAAAAGAGGTTTTTAAACATGACAACACTTTGTGTCTAAATGTATTTTTTAAGTTATTTTGAATTCTAAGGAGAAATAGTTATATGGAAAAGATATTATAATTACTTTTACTCCTTTTTTACGTTGTTTGAAGAAAATTCCGTATTATCTTTATAAAAAAAAGTAATATCTGGATACATAAAATTAAAGTAAGATGAAAAAATAAAAAGATTTTAAAAAATTCTATTTAGGCTCGTATATAAAGAAACAGCTTTCAATGAAAAAATATTAAAACTGTTTATTCTAATAAATATAACATAAATATTAAAGGGTTATTTACTGTTATTTTACAATACGTGTCTGCATATCGATAAGAAATTTAATAGTAAAATTACTCCAGTTGTCTATATAAAATATCATAAAATAAGATAAAATACTTAAACCATCTTAGCTAAATTACAAGAATCTGTTTCTCTATATCTCTCTTTCTTATGTTTAAGTTGTAAAGAAATTCGTCGTTGCTCTTATGTTTAATGCTTTGTAAAACCATTTGAAAATCAACTTCAACGGAACTTTGTAAACATTAAACTTCATAAAAAGTCTCTAAAGACAATTTAAACAAGCTATATAAAAATAAAAATGTTAGAACATGTATTCGCATTCAGGATAGGAGAATAGAATAGTGTAAATATATTGCAACTTTTACGGCAGACTTACTAGATGCGTTATTTAGTATATTTAAAATAAATGTTTTCTTGGAAGCCTTTTCTGTTTGTAAAATTCTTAAAGTGTTAAACTGCAATTTTTTTACTGTTATATATCATCAAATTTAGATGATAAAAATTTTACTTTCAGTTCATTTATGCCTATCAAAAAGGACTCAAACTAAACCTTTTACGAAAACACACTTCTAAAAATTATAAATTGTGCAGTAAAAATATTTCCTAATGTGGAATTACATTTTATAAAAGTTGGCTGGGCCTTTTAAATAACAAAATATGTCGCATTGCCATATTATATATTTATGGTATTTTGTGTTTAAAATAAAATCTTATACTGTAATAGAAAACTGTTAAAATATAGTTTTCATGAATATATATAAACAAATGTATATATTCGAACTGGTATACTTTTTCATATCATACGTTAATTTCTCATTTAATAATGCTATTGAGAAGTTATACATTTAAAGCCACATACAAGATAGTTAAGACATGTATCACAATATTTTAAACCGAGATTTTAAAAAAATCAACATACCAGTCTTTGTCTATTTGAATAAAATTTCCGTATGGGTACATTTTACTTCTATAAAAAATATTTTTTAAGTACTCAGACCTACGAATTTATTTTTTTTAAGATCGAAACATTTAAGCAAGGTATGTAAAAAAAAGACTTTATTTAAAGAAAATATGTAACTCCATACCAAGGTCATGTACAAACATTTAGGATATTTGTTTAATTTGTGACGTAATTTTTTTTTTAATTTATTAGTCATTTTAAATTTTAATGAAAATTTTACAGAAGGAAAAGACTTTTACACCTCTATAGCTGATTTGGATTCAATCTCTCTAAAAATTTGATTTAACTGGAAAAAGTGTTAATATCCGTACATATATAATTAAACTAAAATATAAAATTAAAATATAATTTTAAAATTTCTATTGCGGGTTCATATATCATCAGATAGCATTCAATCACAAAAAATATTAAAAACATTTGTGTTAACGGTTTTGGAATAAATATTAGGAGAATGTTTGCTTTCATGTTACTATACTTATGCCTGAAAGTTGATAAAAAAATTAATAACAAAATTAATCTAGTCATCGATACACATGATCATAAATTAAAGTAAAAATTCATACCTAAATCTGTTAAACCCTTACACTATTTTAGCCGAATTTTAAGAAACGTTTTTCTATCTCTCTGCTTCTTTTGTTTTAGTAGTAGAGAAACAATTCTCAGGTCTTATGTTTATTATGCTGCAAAACCATTTCAAAACGAACTTCTACGGAACTTTGTGGAGATAAAACATCATAAAATGTCCCTAAGGGCAACTAAGTATCCATAGAAAAACACAGAAAAAAAACTGTTAGAATATCACACTTACATTTAGAAAAAAAAGAAAAAGTAGGTTAAATATATCGCAACATCTTGTGTAGATTTACTAGATGTGTTACTTTTTTTTTTAAATTAAATTTTTTTAGAGACAATTTCTAAAATGTAAAAATATTATAGCATTAAACTAAGAAATTATAAGATTTTAAATAATCAAATTTAGGTTATAAAAATCATATTTTTTACATTTATATATGCACATCGTATAGGACTTGAAACTGTAAATATGATTTGATATGAAATTTATGAAAATGTGTTTGTAAAAAAATATGACTTAGGCCGTAAAAATATTTTCTAATTTCAAATTAAATTTTATTAAAAATGGAAGACTTTTAAAAATAACTAACTGAGATGCATTAATATATTTTCCCTCTGTTAAAAATCGTGTCCTAGTTTGAACCAAATTTTGGTGCTCAATAGCTGACACTGTAAGATGGTAAAATCTTGAACCAATATTTGTAGCTCCTATTGAAGTATAGTTACATTAGTTGGTAAGAAGTTGAAATAAGAAGCTACAAATGTTGGTTCAAGATTTCACCATCTTGTGGTGGAAGGTACTGAGCACCAAAATTTGGTTCAAACTTGGACAAGATTTTTAACACTGTAGTATTTGTAATGTGATATTCCGTTCACTAAGCTGGAGATTTCTCTTCGATTTAATCAATATTTAAAATAATATAATTCTATGGATTTAATGAATTTCCAATACATTTTAGAATGATTAATACTCTCAAGTATTATATTCATTTTTTAAAATATATATATATATATATATATTTTTTCTTTGGATGAAAGAATCATATTTTCTGAGCATTTAAAAGAAAATAAAGTGAAAACAACATAACAACTTTGCCTATTTGCAAGACACTCAGTGGATTATACAGGGTGATTCCACAATTTTTTTACAATAAAACGCGCTTTAAACTTTGGAGTAACGAACAACTATTTTTTGCCGGTATTTTATGCATCTCATTAAATATTTTCGTAAGCTTAGAGTCAAACTTAAATTTTGAGCTCAAAATCTGAAAGTGGGAGTGGTTAAGTAGCACAAACTGAACTGTGTTCAGGGAGTTCAAATTTCAAATGATTATAAAAAAAAACGGAAAAATTGGTTCATTGATTTGCGGTTTTTACTAAAACTATTCTTTATGTCAGTATTTTCTTAAAACTAAATTATTAAGATGAATTTCAAAAAATATCGATAGAGGGCGCTTTAGACTTTGGAGTAATGAACAACTATTTTTTGCCGTTATTTTTTGCATCCCATTAAATGTTTTCGGAAGCTTAGACTTAAACTTAAATTTTGAGCTCAAAATTTGAATAGTAGCGAGTAGTTAAGTAGCACAAAATGAACTGTGTTTAAGGGGGGAGGGTGTTCAAATTTAAAATAATTATAGAAAATGGAAAAATTTCTCGATTTGTTTGCGGTTTAAAATAAAACTATTCTTTAAGTCAGTATCTTCTTGAAAATAAATTTTAAAGAAAAATTTAAAAAAAAAACCATTAGAGGGCGCCTTAAACTTCAGAGTAACCAATAATTAATTTTAACCATTATTTTTTTGTTCTAATTAAATGCTTGCAAAAAATTATTAAATGTTTTCGGAAGCTTAGATATAACTTAAATTTTGAGCTCAAAACCTGAATAATTAGGAGTAATTAAGTAGCACAAATTGAAGTGTCTTCAGGAGTTGAAATTTAACCCTCCACCCTCCACGAACACAATTCAATTTTTCGCTACTTAAACAGTCCCAACGATTCAGAATTTGAGCCTAAAATTTAATTTTATGCATTTGAAAGCATTTAATGAGATTAAAAAATAACAGTTAAAAATTGTTGTACGCTACTCCGAAGTCTAAGGCGCCCTCTATCGGCATTTTTTGAAATTTTTTTTTAATTTTTTTTCAAGAAAATGCTCATTTAAAAATTAGTTTTAGCGAAAACCGCAAACGAATCGACCAATTTTTTCGTTTTTTAATTAATTTGAACCCTCTGAACGCAGTTCAGTTTGTCTACTTCACCACTCCCAACTATTCAGATTTTGAGCTCAACATTTAAGTTTAAGTCTAAGCTTACGAAAGCATTTAATAAGATGCAAAAAATAACGCCAAAAAAGAGTTGTTCGTTACTCCAAATTCTAAAGCGCCCTCTATCGGCATTTTTTGAAAATTATCTTTATAATTTATTTTTAAGAAAATACCGACATAAAGAATAATTTTAGTGAAAACTGCAAATCAATGAACCAATTTTTCCGTTTTTTTTAATCATTTGAAATTTGATGCCTCTGAACACAGTTCAGTTTGTGCTACTTAACCACTCCCACTTTCAGATTTTGAGCTCAAAATTTAAGTTTGATTCTAAGCTTATGAAAACATTTAATGAGATACAAAAAATACCGGCGAAAAATAGTTGTTCGTTACTCCAAAGTCTAAAGCGCCCTCTATCGGCATTTTTGCAATTTATCTTTATTATTTAATTTCAAGAAAATGCCGACATAAAGAATAATTTTAGTGAAAACCGCAAATCAATCGACTGATTTTTCCGTTTTTTATGTTTATTTGAAATTTTGGTCCCTAAACTTTAATGGCGGCTATCTCCTTTGGAAAACGTTTTGGACTCTTGATCTCCTATTTATTATTGTTTGTCTTTTGTGTGTACTATCACCCCTCTTTTATTGTAAAAAAAAAATAGAATCACCCTGTATATTTATGCTATATTGAATTTAAAATAAAGTACTATGTCATAACATTGTATATTGTAAAAGGTTAAAGGTTCGTCTTTAGTGTTTTTTTTATTTAAGTATTCGTTATGGAATTTGCCTGCGATTTTTTACGAGTAAAATATACAGGGATAACTGTGATTTTTATACAATAAATTTCGTATTTTACAGTTATTTTCAACGGAAAGTTTGCCAGTAAATATTCTTTCACATAATTGCCGTTGGATAAAAAATTCAAACAGCTATATCAAGTAGAAAATAATGTAAACAATTTTCAAATTAAAAGGGGAAAAATATTCGTTTAAGTTTTTATCTACAGACGATACTTATAAGTATAATTGAAATTACTTATTATAAAATTCTTTTAATACGTCAATTAGTTGTAACACTGTTTAGAATGAGTTATAGATACTTTACTTTATCTTGTTCCAAAAAGCATTATTGGTTACACAAAACAAAGTATTTTTAAATTATGATTTCTTTTGCCTTTGTGCCTTTTCTGCTTTCTTGGCGCAGAGAGAGGGGGATGGGGATTTTTCAATTTTGAAATATTTCTACATTTACATAGTAAGAACATCATATTTGCACATTTTATAATTCTACAAAATAATAAAAAAACAATTTAAAATAAAAGATCTGAGTGGGGTTATAAATTTTGCACAAAATCCCTGTAAATTCAAATTTAATTAATCTTTCTAATTCCTTCAATTCTTCTAAAATCCTTAAAAAATTTATTAAAAGATTATGTAAATCTTTTAATTTAGTTTAAACAATTCACGTTAAATGCTTTAGAATGTAAAATTTTCATGGATTCATAATTCGGTAGATAAAGGGTTAATTGAAAGGAAAAATAATCAAAAATCCTATTAATGAGAGATAAAATTATGAAAGTAAAACGTTTTATTTAAATATAAAACGAATGTTTGTAAAGCTTAAAAAATAAATGAGTATAAAATATGGAATGGATGCATCATTTAGCGATTTATCACTTGCTCCACATTTATAAAAATGTGTCTGAAAACACGATTAAATAAAATTTAAATACTATCTTTTAGCCATTCTTATTTTCAAATTAATTATTAGCATTATGTTATTCTCCCGTCATATGAATTACAGGAGAAACGAGAAGAAGAAATTGAAAAAAAAAATTGCTATATTAGTGAACTAAATGCCCGTTTATCAGTACCTTTGTTGCCAAACAATGCAATTTTAACTCCTTGAGTGCCACGATAGCTGACACTGAACTTTCTGTTAAGGCAGATTCAGCCACCGGTGAATAACATTGTAAAATATGATATACAGTCGAACCTTGATTTAACGTACTTTGATTTAACGAATATTTTTTCTATCCCGACAAAAAGGATGCTAAAATGCTCTCATTTAACGAACTTTTAGCTGTAATTTAACGAACAACAACCGCGGAAAAAAAAATTGCATTTGCAGATAAAACTAAAACTTTGATTTTTTTGCACAAAAAATTTTGAATCTTTCACATCCTAATCCAAGTGTTACATTTTTTCCCTTTCTGGTGTATTCAAAAGGCAGTCTTTTCCCTTTTTCAACTAGAAACATGACAAAGATGTATAGCTAAGTACCTGTGATAGTGAACAGAAAGGGAATGACGATTCTGAAGGCAGTCAAGATGACGAAGAGATGGAAATTCAAATAAAAAATGTGACATTCCAAGAATCAATTTGCAGCTTGAACATTTCAAAAAATTATTTTTTGTATTACGAGGTTGATGATGTTGTTCTGACAAAGTTAGAAAATGTCGACAAAGAACTTTGGAAAGTCAAAATAATAAACCCAAAACAAAGCACTATCAAGGAATTTCTTTCCAAATTGCTAATAAGCATGCATGATTATGTATTAAGTTTTAAAAACAAATAATACTAAAGAATTTAGAAAATTTAAACGTTGATATCCAAACATATAATTTTCAACCTCGTAGTAAACAACAGTCATTCTTTTTTTTAAATATGTATATCTAAGGGTATTTTGTATTGATTTTTTTTACCATATTCTTCACAAAAATTTAAATTCGATTTAACGAATTGCTTTGATTTAACGAACGGATTTGTGGGTCCCAATCAATTCGTTAAATCGAGGTCCGACTGTATAACAATATATAACAATATATAACAATATATTTGGTTTAAGAAGTTATTAAGAATGTATAATTTTGTAATAAATAAAAGTTAAGAAAATTTTAAATAAATTTTCAGTAATAATTTAAATATATTTTTAGTTTTATGTCGTATTTTAGATTGTCAGTCACCATTACGACCACACCAAACGTACCCCACATGCGTACAATATACATACATCACACGACCTAAACAAAAAGATCAGTGTCAGTCACCGGTAACTGACGCGGCACACAACGTGTTAAGAAACAAAGGTAGAAGCATAAAATAAGCCAAGTGAATTCTGGAATTCTGTTTAAAGCATAGAAGAACATTTTGGATTAAACTTTATATTCTAATTTTGCATGCCTAATTTATATATAAGACGGATGAAATTATAATTATGTAGAAAAATATTTAAATTCTAGTTTAAATGTCTGCCATATACACATATATGCTTCAATAATTTAAATTTAGAGATTTAAATATTTATAGAATGTAATCTTTAAAAGCAGTAAAAAATGTAGTACTTTAAAAGCATTTTTAAGCTAATTAAAAAAAAAAAATGAAAGACGCCATAATTCTCCTCTTTTGTATCGTTTCTGCTGCTGATTGCTACCATTAAGAAGAAATTTTTCTAAAAACTTGATTCATATGCAAACAGATTTATTATCTATTCATACATAATTAAAACTAAAATATAAAAATGAAAATGTATTTTTAGATGTGCTATTGCGGGCTCTTATAATAAAGAGCTAAAAATAAAAAAATATATTACATATGCTTTTTACAAAAATTATGGTATAAAATTAATCGGAATGCTTTTTTTTCATTTTACATGACTTATGCCTGTTATCGATAATAAAATTAATAGTCAAGTTAATTTAGTCCTCGACACGAAATATAATAAATATCCATAAAAAATCACTACAAATAATGTGAATATTTTAGTCCATTTTAGTTGAATTACAAGAATCCGTTTTTCTATGTCTTTACTTCTTTTATTTAAGTAGTAGATAAACACATCTAATCTCCTATGTTTATTATTCTGTAAAATTATTTGAAAATAAACTTCAACTCAACTTTGTGGACATTAAAACTCACAAAAACACGAAGAGCAATTTAAGGTATATAAAAAGTAAAAAAAAAATAGATGATATCTTCATAATCAGGGAAAAAATAAAATCGTAAGTTAAATATATCAGACTCACTATATGTGTTATTTCTTATTTAAAATAAGATCTATTAGAAGCCATTTTAAATATATAAAAATATTAAAGCACCAAACTGTAAAATTTTACGATTTTATGTAATTAAATTTACGTGATACAAATTTTAATTTTTAATTTATCTATTATTATCAGAAAGGTCACAAACTGAAAATATTTTATTTAAATACATGTTGAAAATTACAATTTAAGCAATAGGAGTATTTTCTAATGTCAAATATTTTTTTAAAAAGTACAGAGCCTTTCAAACAACTAACTGAGTTGTAATACTATAACGTATTATACTTAAAATAAAGTATCGTAATGTAGTATAAAACTGATAAGAATAATCTTCTTTAACTGATCTGCTTTTCATACCATATGTTGACTGATTGTTTTATGTTTATCTGCATTTAAAACCACATATAAGAAGATATAATAATAAGTTAAACCGATATTTTTAAAAAAGTAAAAAAAAAAAAAAAGAAAAAAAAAAACATAAACATGCCAGTCTTTTTTTTTTTTGTAAATGAATCGAAATTTGAGAATGTGCATAATTTACTTCTATAAAAAAAATATTATTTTTTAAATACTCCGACATTTGATTTTACACTTATTTAAATATTGAAATGCTTAAGTGGATCCGCGATAGAAAAATATTCATTTATTCTCTTTTTTGACTGTCGTTTGTAAAATTTAAAAACGAAACCTTTATAGGATCAGCCCTGTATATGTCCGTCAGAGCTATTTTACTCATAAACCATGTACTGCGGAAATTTTAAATTGGAGGAAGTAATACAAACTATTGTTTCACATATTTACAGATTTTTAAGCATTCACAAACATATTTAGGAAAAATGTAGAGGGTAAATTTTATATTTTCACCCCCCTTTTTAAAAAAGAATATTTTTTGTGTTATTTTATAAGTAATTTGAATTGTGAATGATAGTATATTATTTATCTTCATATGTACTTACGTTAAAGACGCTTTACTCCGATTAAAAATATGCCATTGGTAATTAATGGGTTAATCAGACAAATACTATGGGATTCACAAGTAGTTTGCATTGAGTGGTTTTCACAATACACCTATCTTGTCTTTAAAAGTTAATTAATAATAGAATGGCCATGAGTGGTCATTTTTAACTGATTTTCATTCAAACAAGATATTTTATTATTAAAGAAAAAAAACACAAAAAAATAAAATAAAATAAACTATCTTATTAAAAAAATTTTCTATGAAATATTTTATAAAACTTGACAAAAATTTACGGATTTTTTAGTGTTAAAATCTATCTTGAAAAACACAATGCCGACCATGGCGTTGTTCCCATTTTGTTATATGCTTTCGAAATGCTCTTAGCACAATGTCAAGTTTAAACTGTAAACAATGGTTTTATTTTATCCTTATTATAAAAACAAAGGGTTATTATTACGTGAATTTAATTTTATGAAATGCCAAATAAAATATACATAAGCACTATTTTAATTGTCAGTATCCAATTAATTTCACAGAAAAATCCGCAAACAGAAAACTTATTAAAATAAGAGTAAAAAAGCGTTATACAGAATAGCAATAACTGATATTGTTTAGGCTTCATATTTCTTTTATTATTATTATACATCTACATTCATACTTTCCTAATATATATAGGTATACCCAACACTACGTTTTTTTTTGTTTTGTTTTTTTTTAAGAAAGATTTTATAATAATATAATACATAATACATAGATTTAATAGTACATAGATTTATTACACGGAACCCCGTGAGCTCGAGTAGTACTCGCACTTAACCGTATTTTCTGACTAAAATGAAGTTTAAATCATGGTTCTGTCTTTATTATAACAGTAAATATTGATTTTTAAGTTTTTTTTTTTTTTTTTTTTTTTTTTTTTATAAATCGAGCTTTACAGCAATTTTTGTTATGGTAACGACTTTTTTAATAAATGCGTTTTTTATCATTTCTCCTATTTAAATTCTTATAATTAAAGACTCGTTTAAAATAAACCATACAAACTTGGAACATGTCTTTTCGATTCTTTTACTTTAAATTTGATTCAGTAAATTTGAAAAAAAAATTACTTTTAAAAAATATGACTTTTTAAAAGTTGCATTATATCTTTCCCATTTTTAATTTTAATATTATTAATTTTTATTTAAATTGATAATCATAAATTAAAGCTTGTATATTTATGATTATTTATATGTAAAAAATTGAAATTCTACAAATCATATTTTCAGTTACAATGATTTTAATTTACAACACTTTTTTAATAATTGTTTAATTTTTAATTTTAAATTTTATAAAATCATAAGATTTATTATGCGATTTTGTTTGCTTATTATATGATTAACCATCAAAAAGAATTTACAAATTGTAATTTAATAAATAAAAATAATTTTAAAATATGCCTCGGACTGCCCTATGGGGACTTACCTGGTGGGGATGAAAAAAATTGAAAATATGTTATCATATGGGAAAAATCCATCTGGTTCAGTCAAATTTGGGAATTACAACAATATATTTTTTTAAGAGAATAGACAAAGTTCTTTATCCCTCTGTAAAGTTAAACTAATTTAATCATCATTATAAATATTTTAAATTTTTTGAATATTTTAAATTCAAAAAATTTCGAAAATTATAGAAAGGTATTTTAAAGACGGTCTTTAATTAAAGAAAATCCAAATAACCTATGCCCAAACTTACGTCATAGGTTTAAGAGATTTGTTTAATTTATAGTGTGACATAATTTTCTTTTAAAGAGTGTACCTTAATATGAAGTTTTATGAAAAATTTTACATTAATAAAATATACCAAAATTCTCGTAACTTCTATGTCATGTGTTCCTGATTGCTGCCATTTAGAATACATTTCACTAAAAACTTCAAATGCGAAATCTTTTAATTTTCGTTTGAACAAAACTATACATTAAAATATAAAATAAAAATATATTTTTAAATAAAAGCTATTGAATGCTCATATTCAAGTAAATAGCCTTACAATTAAAAAAATATATATTAAATACGTTTGTGCCAGTAACATCGCATAAATTTTATGGGAATGTTTACTTTTATTTTACAAAACTTATGCCTGCATAACGATAACACTTTAATAATTAAATTAAATTAAAACTAACTTAAAAATCGATAAAAAATTCCGCAAACAAATATATTAATACATTTCTAAAAATGTGGAAACCATTTGAGCTGCATCACAAGAATCCATTTTCTGTCTTTGTATTTCTTTTGTTTAAGTAGTGAAGAAACACGTCTCAACTCTTATGTTTATTACTCTGTAAAACCATTTGAAAACCAACTTCAACGGAACTTTGTGGACATTATATCTCATAAAATGTCCCTAAGGGCAATTTAAGTTCTATAAAACGATAAACAATGTTAAAAAATATCTCCAAATTCGGAGAAAAAAGAAAAGCTTAGGTTAAAAATATCGCAACGTCAACTGTAGACTTACTAAATGTGTTATTTCTTATTTAAAATAAATATTTTTTTCAAAACCATTTCTTAAAATGTAAAAATATTGTAGTATTAAATTGTAAGAATTCGTATCATAAATTTAGATGATGAACATTTTACTTTTTAATTAATTTATACTTATCATATCGACTTGAAACTATAAATATTTTAAGTCTCCAAATTAAGAGAAAAAAGAAAAGGATAGGTTAAAAATATCACAGTATCAACAGTAGACTTACTAAATGTGTTATTTCTTATTAAAAAATATTTTCTTATAAACCACTTTCAAAATGTAAAAATATTACTTCTATTAACAGTGGTACACGTCTGTCTGTCTGTCCTAGTGCTAAACCCCTTGAAGCAGCAAAAACGTTTTTCATATTTGACGCAGTAAAACACGAAATCTATACAGAAGAAGCTAATTTTTTGCTGCACCCTAAAATGGCTGTTCTGAAAACATCCGGCAGTAATTAGCGGTGAAATTAATTTAAAAACTTTTTTTAATGAATTTCAACTTAATTGGATCAAAAGTTCTATTACTTAACTCAGTATTTCTGATTTTGAATGCATGAATTATATCCTGCTAATATGAAATATTAGCAGAATAAAAACACCCTAATACTGGAGCATTTTTACATGCAATTGTAAGCAATATTCACCCATGTTATGACTCATTATCTGTTGCTACCAATGTTTATTACAAAAAAAACCACAAAATTTTCAATTTTTAAAATTCTACTCACTTATATGAGTGTTTTATGTACAGCAGATTTTCAATCAATTTAATAAGTATTATAATGTTACAATATGTAACTCTCAAACATACCATTTCAAAATTTCAGAAATGCATTGAAATTTTGCATACATATTTGCTGTTAAATATTGCAGCATTTCTCTTAACATCTATTATATACAGACTGAATTTAAGCAATACAATACTTGTTGACAATAATGTATTAAATTATACACGAAATATTACATTTCAGAATATTACATTTCATTTGTTTATAAAATAATTGTATTTACAATGAAAAAAATAAATTCTGGCATTAAAATTCAAATAGGTTTATAAAACATTGAAATTATATTAAATTGTCAAGTTGATTTTGTAACTTGATAATATTGGAAATGAACTAACAGCAATATTGTTATATGTTAAATGCAAGCACAGGCACACATATATACATATAAGCTAAAGAAATATGAATTTACACTACATTTTACAGCAATAAATTACCTAAAGTGTATAGTAGAAAAAAAAAGTCTACAAATAATACAGTATTTATTACAAATTTTTTTAAAGCTAACGAAATAATTTCATCTGCTTTTAATAATTGGTTTCGTACTTATTTTAATTTTAATATTGAGATCCTGTGCTATTATGGATTTTCCAACATTTTCAAATATAGTTAAAATGTGCTTATGAATTCGATTCTTCTGCTCGATTCATGGTCTAATTCAAGTAAATATAGTCAGAATGCCGTGATATCGATGTCATGTTATTTGCGTCTACGACATATGGTGGCATGCTCAGTATTTAAAAGGAAGTGTGTAGAATGTTCTAAAGTTATTCAAATTTGTTCATATTACTTTAAGTACTACAAAACGCTTATTCAATAATCTCATGTGCATATAACTTATCATTCATTTGACAGAATAATGAATTTGGAAACAGTGCAACCTAATAAGAAAAGTTGCTGGAAATGAATTTTCATTTATAATACTCTTTTTAAATTTGAACTGCGATTTTCCTTGATATTTGGTGTACAAAATTTCAATATATTATATACAGGGCTACATAAAATATCTTAAATACATGTTTGTTTATTAAAGGAAATTAGTGAATAGGAAATTTCTCAGCTTTTAGCATTCTATTGCGTACAAAAATGAATCTATACGTCATATAAAAGGGATGCACAAAAAATCAAATTATTTTCGTACTGTTCATGGTCATTACAGACTTAATTTTTTCAAATCCATTATGTATTTTCTAAATTGTTTGTTTAGACACCTTCAAACTTAATAATTTGTAAATTTTTGTTACAGTATTCTGAATTTGTCGAGAAACGTTTCAGAAAATTCGATGTATGCGTTATTTAACATTCTTCTTTTTATGTTTATCGTTCTATTAAATATTTTTCTTCACTAATAGAAAGTGAATAGATACAGCACTAGAAACACCTACCAATGATCGAAAACATATTTGAATGAATTACTTATCTTCCATTCCTCCATAAAATCAGGATGATTGACATATTTTTCAAACATATTGACATATTTTTCAAAAGTCTTACTTGTAAAAAAACTTTTCTTGAAGATCTCCTTTTAAACAATAAAAGTATTTGAAATAAAATAAAATAAAATAAAATAAATAATATAAAATAAAGCATTACAATCGAAAGAAAGTCATGATAAATATCCACTGTGTGGCAAAATAAATCCAATAGCATGAATTTCAAACTCTTTGTAATATGAAATAAAATTCTATAAATATTGACATTTTTGGCAATAATTTTTAATTTCTAAATTTAAACTGTTATATATTTATCTCTAAAATGCATTTAATGCTAAATATATGTATAAATGTCTGCAACAAATAACACTAAGTATATTATAATCTAACAATCTTTTTCGCATTTCAGACAACTCGTCTCAAATTAATCTGGAAAGCAGCATAGAGCAATTAGCACCAGTTTTTTGCATGTATTCGAGAGTCTCATATTCCTCTAACAATTAAAAAAAATAATTTAATTTCAACGATATCAAACGCTTTCGTAATTTTTAAGAAAGTTTTTCAAAGATGGCAAATAAATTACTTCTACTTACAAATAAAAATAAGTATAACCAACATTGGCAATACGAACAACAACTATTTACTTTGCTATCCAAAATTGCAAACAAACATTTTTTTCCTCTGCTTATATAAATCAATTCATTGTTTTTGATATTATAAATTTTCATTAAAAATACACTGTCAGAAAAATTCTTCGATATACATTAAATTATCCTTATTTTTTCACAAATAATTTCCGTACTCAAAGAAAACATATTTGATACGTGAATTCATTCTGAACGTCTAAAAAAGAGGAAGAGATTCCGTTTATTCCTAGCACGCATGGTTATGGGGCGTACCAGTAATAAATTCAAATTTAATTTTAAAATGAAAAACAAAAAATTCTGTAGATTAAGATATCTAATTTAGTTCAAAAAGACAAACATGTTTTCGAATTTAGAAATAAATAACAATTAATTTCTTCATTCATTCAAAAATACCCACAATTTATTATTTAAAGTTGAATAAGTTGAATAAAGTTGAATTCACAAAGTTATTTTAAAAAAAATATTCTCATTTAAAACATACTTTAAGTGAACACATTTAAAAGATATTTTAATTAAAAAACTAAATGCAAAAAATAATCGATATTACATCAAAATAATCCTATCAAATAAAAATAGAACACTCATATTTTACCTCTAGCAATCTACGTAAATATATTTAAAATTCATATTTGTATGCTACATTAAAACTATCGTATAAAAATTCCAGCTACAATCTCATTAAAGACGACATCTTCCCGAAATTAACTTCAAAGTTAAAAGCTTTTCAACAAAATAGGCCAAACAACACCCATTTGAAATGAAAACATTTACTTCAAAGCGTTTTGCTGCTGTACAACCGTAGACCCATGCTAGCGAGTTCGCCTCACAACACTAAGATCGCTGGTTCGATCTCCGCGTCTGCCATTGTTACCTTTTCCAAACTTACTTGAGTTGACACATATTTTACTTCTTGGAACTGGAAAAAAATAAACTGATATCCTTCAATTGAAAGAAAATTGCAGCACTGCTGCCAGTAAATTTTCTGCGAAAAGAAGAAAGTTTTTTCGAGTGTTTATCTAACGTATCGAATATTCATACGATTTCCACGTTTACTAAAATTAGAATCCAAAAGATAAAATGTAAAAAAAAAAAAAAAAAAAAAAAACTAATCGAATTGTAATGCTTTCCGAATATTAAAATATATATTTATATAAATTTATATGTGATACAGAATGTGATTTAGAAAATAGAGTACATACATACTGATAGTCCGATTAGATTAAAAGTTTTTGTCTAACCAAAGCAGCTCACAGCATAAAACTTACCGAAACTCACATGAATAAATTTGCTTACACCAGTTTGAAAATAGTCATCATAATGTTTGTCGGGTGGCATCAGCCCAATTGGGATTCGACCGATTGACTAGTCCAGTGAGAGAAATTCTGCTTTCAAATCTGATAAATAAGAAGGGCTGAGTTGGAACCCAATCGATCCCGTCAAACTAATCTTTCGGAGTTTTCCGTGGTATTTTTGGAACGTTGAGTAAATAAGTGTTAGGATCCCTCAGAAAGTCCCCCTATGGAGGGCGTCCCCCTATTCATAATGCAAATATTTGGCCATCAACACCGAGTTTTTATTGGAAGCCACCTCGAAAAATAGAATTTTATTTGCCAAATATAACGGTTTATTTCTAAAGACACATCTTTGATTGAAAATAAGGTAACTGGGAAAATGTGATTTCAGTTCTTTTACTTTATAAGCATGCTTTATTACTTATAATAAGAAATCTAATAAAATGTTACAAATGCTTTTTAAATATAGAATTAAATTATACTTGTTTCTTGAATGTTGTTGTTGAATTTCTTTTACCAGACGCCATCATTTATTCATTTATTTTGTTATTGTTGTTGATGTTGTTTAAAGACGTTCCTTTAAATTTTTTTCAAAAATAAACGTAACTAAAAAAAGCTATTTGAATTCATTTAGATTATAAACATGATTTTTTTACTTTTAATAAGAAATGTAATAAAATATTACAAATCCTTTCTAAATCGAAAATAAAATTACACATATGTGTTTCTGGAATCTTATTGTGAAATTTATTAACCAGTGGTCCCCATTTTTTTACTTTTTTCGAAAAACATTCCTTTTAATTTGATTCAAAATAGCATAACATGGAAAATGCTATTTTAGTTCATTTACATTATACACAAAACTTTTTACTTATAATAAGAAATGTAATAAAATATTACAAATACTTTCTAAATAAAAAATAAAATTACACATATGTAGTCCTTGAATGTTATTGTTGAATTTATTTACCAGTCGTTGCCATTTTTTACTTTTTTTCGAAAAACATTCCTTTAAATTCGATTCAAAATAGCATAACTTGAAAAATGCTATTTTAGTTCATCTACATTATAAACACAACTTTTTACTTATAATAAGAAATGTAATAAAATATTACAAATCCTTTCTAAATAGAAAAAAAATACACATATGTGTTCCTTGAATGTTATTGTTAAATTTATTTACCAGTCGTCACCATTTTTTACTTTTTTTTCGAAAAACATTCCTTTAAATTTGATTCAAAATAACACAACTTGAAAAATGCTATTTTAGTTCATTTACATTAAAAAACACAATATTTTACTTATAATAAGAGATGTAATAAAATACTACAAATCCTTTCTAAGTCGAAAATAAAATTACACATATGTGTTCCGTGAATGTTATTGTTCAATTTATTTACCATTCATCAACATTTTTTACTTTTTTTTTCGAAAAACATTCCTTTAAATTTGATTCAAAATAGCTTAACTTGAAAAATGCTATTTTAGCTCTTTTACATTATAAACACAATTTTTTATTTATAATAAGAAATGTAATAAAATATTACAAATCCTTTCTAAATATAGAATTAAATTATACTTATATGTTCTTTGAATGGTTTGTTAAATTTTATAATACCAAACTACTTCGTTTTTTTTTTTTTTTTTTTTTTTTTTTTTTTAAGACATTAAATTAAATTTGATTCAGGAATGACGTAACTTGAAAAGTATGATTTCAGTACATTTACTTATAAACAATATATATTACTTGCAATAAAAATTCTAATAAAATATTAGAAATGGTTTTTAAATAAAGAATTTAATTATATTTATTTAAAAAAAAATCATACCACGCACATGCATGGCATCAGTTTTTTTAGGCACAATAACAAATGGTCGTAAGCAATTCATTAAAATTTAGCAAATTGTTTTACTTAAATTTTCCTCTTCTTTTATTGATTATGTCACAAATAATTTATTGTTCTTAAATATTAATATTTTACGAGAAAATTAAAATTCTTTTAAATATTTTAAAATGTCATCATTTTATCTCTTTGACATACAGTGAAGTGCATGTTTCATTAGCGACTATCGTTTACGTTAATGGAATATGGCATTATAACCTTAACATTATACCATAAAACTCGTTTAATTTTTTTTCCTCAAAGAGCGTAATATCTTTTAAACTTTATTAGATTCAATATCCGTGAATAACGAATATTTACTGCTTGTCGATATTTTATGACTATATCATTAAAGTAATTACTTAAATTTTCTGCTTAGTTCAGGAGCATTAATAATCATTATATAAATATTTTGAAAGAATTAATATTTATCCAAGGGCTAGATAAATATGTAGATAATAAATTAAATATTAAAGGTAAATGAACTCAAGAATGTATTAGCTGAATAACCGTAAATTTAATTTTGCATTATATAGTGAATAAGGATTTTTTTTTATTATAATGTTTGATAAGCAATTACACATTTTTGTTTTAATTTGATATATGTTTTTTTTTTTTTAAGTAGATTTAATTCATGTACATTTATGTAAATTTTTAATAAATACGTAATGTTTGGAACAGTTTGTGTGCAGAAATTTTTCTATCTGCAAATAAGTGGGTGTTTGCTATAAATAATTTAAACATATGTTTAGTTTTGGTAATTCAAATGAAATTCACCACTTATTTTTTGAAATTTATTTACAAAATGTTTAATTTAAATTAATACATAATGCTTATTTTTCTGTATGTAAATAGGTGGGTGTTTCCTATAAATAATTTAAACAAATGTTTAGTTTGGGTAACTCAAGTCAAATTCGCCACTTATTTTTTGAAATTCCTTTACATAGTGTTTACATTAAATTTATACATAATGTTTATTTTTCTTTTTGTAAATAGGTGGATGTTTGCTATAAATAATTTAAACAAATGTTTAGTTCTGGTAATTCAACTCAAATTCGCCACTTATTTTTTGAAATTCCTTTACATAATGTTTACTTTAAATTAATACATAATGTTTATTTCTATTTTTGTAAATAGGTGGGTGTTTGCTATAAATAATTTAAACAAATGTTTAGTTTTGGTATTTCAAGTAAAATTCGCCACTTATTTTTTGAAATTCATTTACATAATATCTACTTTAAATTAATACATAATGTTTATTTTTCTGTCTGTAAATAGGTGGGTGTTTGCTATAAATAATTTAAACAAATGCTTAGTTTTGGTAATTCAAGTCAAATTCGCCACATATTTTATTTTTAATTCATTTACATAATGTTTACTTTAAATTAATACATAATGTTTATTTTTCTGTCTGTAAATAGGTGGGTGTTTGCTATAAATATTTTAAACAAATTTTTAGTTTTGGTAATTCAAGTCAAATTCGCCACTTATTTTTTGAAATTCATTCACATAATGTTTACTTTAAATTAATACGTAATGTTTATTTTTCTGTCTGTAAATAAGTGGGTGTTTGATATAAATAATTTCAGCAAATGTTTTGTTTTGATATTTCAAGTCAAATTCGCATCTTATATTTTGAAATTCATTTACATAATGTTTACTTTAAATTAATACATAATGTTTATTTTTCTGTCTGTAAATAGGTGGGTGTTTGCTATAAATATTTTAAACAAATTTTTAGTTTTGGTAATTCAAGTCAAATTCGCCACTTATTTTTTGAAATTCATTCACATAATGTTTACTTTAAATTAATACGTAATGTTTATTTTTCTGTCTGTAAATAAGTGGGTGTTTGATATAAATAATTTCAGCAAATGTTTTGTTTTGATATTTCAAGTCGAATTCGCATCTTATATTTTGAAATTCATTTACATAATGTTTACTTTAAATTAATACATAATGTTTATTTTTCTGTCTGTAAATAAGTGGGTGTTTGCTATAAATATTTTAAGCAAATTTTTAGTTTTGGTAATTCAAGTCAAACTCGCCATTTATTTTTTGAAATTCATTTACATAATGTTTACTTTAAATTAATGCATAATATTTATTTTTCTGTCTGTAAATAAGTGGGTGTTTGATATAAATAATTTAAGCAAATGTTTAGTTTGGATATTTCAAGTCAAATTCGTATGTTATTTTTTGAAATTCATTTACATAATGTTTACTTTAAATTAATACATAATGTTTATTTTTCTGTCTGTAAATAAGTGGGTGTTTGCTATAAATAAATTAAACAGTTATTTAGTTTTGGTAATTCAAGTCAAATTCGCCACTTGTTTTTTGAAATTCATTTACATAATGTTTACTTTAAATTAATACATAATGTTTATTTTTCTGTCTGTAAATAAGTGGGTGTTTGCTATAAATAATTTAAACAAATGTTTAGTTTTGGTAATTCAAGTCAAATTCGCCAGTTATTTTTAAAATTCATTTACGTGATGTTTACTTTAAATTTGATTATTATTTTATAATTCAATTTTAAAATATATACTGTGAAGATTATTCGATCGTGCGTCATTTCATTTATAAAGCACAAGTGTAATTTGATAGTTTATTTTTTGCAATAATGCTGCTATTTACTTTCTATGTCTGATCATTTATTTTTTATACATTATTTAACTGTATAAAAACATATTTTTTAAAGTGATATATACTTTATGGCAAGTGAAATTTCATTTGCGATTTTAGACTTTTTTTTATTAATATCTATAAAAATACATGAGAAATTATTCAGAAACTCCAGGTGTCTAAGCAGACTGATACAGTTACCATAATTCCGTCAATATAATTCTGGAAGCCCCATAGGGGACCGTCAACAAATTGAAAAAAAAAAAAAACGAATATCTTTTCAATAACACGTTCAAATATAATCTAGCAAAAACACTCAAACTGTAGATTATGATTAAGTGGCTTAATGTAATAAACTGTAATGATTTTTGTGAGAATAGCATGTGTACTCGTATAGAAATTAAGGTTTTCATAAAAACAGAGCTAACATTTCCAAAGTTTTTTGTTAATAATTTGCAAAGTTCTTAATATATATATATATATATATATATAGAAAATGTGACAAACAGTATTGTACACAGTAACCTCTAATAAGAATTTTTAAATAATAAAAAACTTATGAAATGTGAGCGGGTTTACTAAATAATGTTTCACTGCGCATGCGTGAACATAATCAAAAGGTAATATGCATAATCCGTTATTTAAATGTAGAGAGCAACTTTTGTGAAAGTCTCAAAAACATAGCTTGAAATTTCTGAAAATTATCATAGAATAAGCTCATTATCCGTTGTTTCCCAAAAGGAAGCAAAATAAATAGAGGCTGTATCAAAATATAATAGTATGTGCAGTATTATGTATGCTGTATTGACTCTATTTAATGCATATATCGAAACAGCCTCTCATATTTCTGCTTTATTTTGGAAACAACAGATTTTGAACTTATTGTACCAACGATAACACTCATAAATTTCAAGCTATATTTTAGAAACCTTCAAAAAATTTGCTCTGTACTCATTTTGCATAGTATATTTCAATTGCATTTGCTGAACCGCAGTGAAAAAATATTTAGAAAACCTGCTCATTTTTCATACACTTTTTTATATATTTCTTAATTTGATTACAGGGTGTTTTGTACAGTGTTGTTTGTGATATTTTCTGAGAAGAGCATATTTTTATAATATAAACTCTGCATCATAAACAAAAAAAAAAATAAATAAAAAAAAAAATAAAAGACTAAATTTCGGATTTTTTTTTTATGAAAACTTTAATTGATCTATGCCATACATGCTATCCTCATAAAAATAAAGACAGTTTATTACAATAAACCTATTAATCATAATCTACAGATTGAACGTTTTTTCTACATTAGTTTTGAAAGGGTTTCCAAAAGTTATTTGTTCTATTTCAGATGGTTGTCGGTCCCTTGTGGGATTTCATAAAAATACATGAACTTTACTATTCAGTTTACTCCCTGGACTTTCAGTATTATTCCTTATGCATTATTCTAAATTCTTAACAAAACGTCTAAAATGGCCGGTCGCCTTTGGCCATATAGTGTATAAAATATGATTTAAATAATTAAACACATATTTTATTCTATGTAATTAAATTATAGCAAAGTAAATTTTTATTAGAAAATAAATTACATTACATCCATAGCATCTAATAAATCGTTTAATAAGGTACCCTGGGGTAATAACGCCAGGCGGGGTAATAACGCCAAGTGCTTATATTTTGCATAATTATGAAATAATCAGGTAAATGACACCCTTGTGCTCTGCGCAGAAGGGTTTTGAGTCATATAAATCGCAAAAAACAGCTTCAAGTTAATTTGTTTCATTTTTAGGTCTTATTGTTTTTACAAGCAACTAAAATTAACGTTTGATCTAAAATTTGCGAGATAAGGTTTTTGATCTGAAGACTATATTTTTTATCCAGAAACACTTTGTTTATTACATAAATTTGTAGTGTATTTCATGTACTTTCCAATTGTTGTTGAAGATTTTGGATATCTTCTCGAGATAATTTGTAGTTTAGGATTTACTGCGCAATAACTATAACGGGGTAATAACGCCAATCCTTGGCATTAATACCCTGGTTGATTTCCTACAGTGACCTAGCTACATCCTAAATACTGATTCAAATAAACACAGTTAAAACTGTGCAATGTTTCTAATAATTCTATTTAAGCGGTCCTTTTTAAGCAAAAAGAAGCTCACGGTCTGATATTCTTTTGCCTCATCCTCCCCCCCCCCCCCCACACCGCACCTTTATTTTTCTTACACTTTCACAAAAAAATGAACATTTTCAATAGCTTAGAATGCAATTTGTCAATTTCTAAGTTTGTAGAGTTTGTATTTTTAGAATTGGGCAATCTACATGCAATTATTCCATCTTATTTCATAGTTTTGTTTGCATGGCGTTATTACCCATATAGGTGGGTAATAACGCCAAATAGCATTGGTCAAGAAAAAACGCCATTACATTTTATGAATACATATCTGTTAAATTATTTTATTTTATATAGATAGTCAATGAGTTGCTGTATCAGATCCTATATTTGTTTGAAAAATACAATCTAAAACTAAGCCGTGAAAATTGGTAGAACCTTAACGTGGCGTTATTACCCCAGGGTACCTTATATTACACTAAACTGTCAAATATTTTATAAATATGTTATCCTTAATATTGTAACATAAAACTAGTGTAATTTTTTGTTTAAAAAAAAAACCCTCATATATTTTTAATTTTATTAGATTCAGTATTCATGAATAGCGAATATTTGTATCTTGTTGATATTTTACGGCTCTAACATTAATATAATTACTTAAATTTTCTTCTTAGTTCCGAAGCATTAACAATCGTTATATAAATATTTTGGAAGAATTAATATTTAGCTAAAGGTCATATAAATATCTATGAGTTAATAATATGTAAGATGAACGAACTTAAAAATACGTTATCCTATTAAAAATAATGTAGCATTTCTTTTATTTTATAAATAATGGCTACGTTTCTGATTAAATTTTTGATAAGAAAATAGAACTTTTTTGTTTTTATTTAAGCTCTGTTTTCTTAACATATGTTAGATTCATATAGTTCGAAATTATTATACATATTATAGTCAATAAATACTCGGTATTAGGAATGGTTATTATGCAGATTTCTTCACAATCACAAAATAAGTTTTTTTTTAGACGAGCGGGGAGGGAGCTTTAATAAATATTTGTTTACGACAATTATCTTCCCTTAAATAACTTATTTTCCGAAAATTGTACGGTGTTTATTTTTAATTTACAAGCAGTTTTAGAATTTATCTTATTAAATAGTGAAAGTTACTTGATGAATTAAATTACTTTATAAGCAAAATGTAATTGGATTGGTTTACGTTCACTTTAATAATGTTTCACATTGCTTATATTATTTTTTATATGTTCCTAATAAATGTTTTTTTAAATGTTTTTTGACTGTCTTTTAATTTTTTTATTGAATGTTAATTTTAATATTGCATTATTAATTCTGGACTGCATTATTGCTTCTTTGTATCTTTACAAAAATGAAGTATTTGATTTGTGAAAAAATTCGATTTCTGGTTTTCGATAGATCTATACGTTTTACGGGTAAACTTCTGAAAATGATTTGGCGGTTTTTAGAAATGTCTGACTGTGAAACTGTCATTCTGTGAGTCTTTATCAGACATAACTTTTCTGACCGCTCCATCTCAATAACTGATGCACGAGCTTCGCAAAATTTTAGATTTAGTTAGATATTGACACAAACTGTGGAAAATTAGTTTTTCGTGTATATCATTCAACAGTCTGCACTGTTAAACTGCCTTATTCACAATTTCCACAACAGTTCTATTTCAAGAAAAAATGTGCGGAATTACCTAACATTTCAAATTCAGTTGATTTTAAACTTGATTTTGTGATGACTTTTTTGTGTAAATCGTTCAATATGTGGCGCTGCCATGCTGCATTTTTCACGTTTATCATAATAGCTCTACTTCAAAAACTAATGCGAGAACTTTCATCCAGCCTTTGACTAAGTTACTCCTTAAATTACATTTGTGTTGTTTAATTTTTGGTGTAAATCACTCTACAGGTGGTGCTACTATGCTCCATTTTTTATGATTTTGCAATAGCTGTAGTAATATAGCTAGAGCATGGATTTTCATCAAACTTCAGATTCAGTTAGTACCTGCTAAAATTCGATCCTGGTTAGATTTTAGTGTACATCACCCAAAAAGGGGCGCTGTTATGTAATTTTTGCAATAGCTCTACTTCAAAAAGTAATGCACGGATCTTTTTGAAACTTCAGTTTCAGTTAGACGTTGACATAAGTTGTTGCTCTTTACATTTTGCTATAATTACGTAACCGTTAATGCTACTAAGTTGTATTTTTCATGAAATATTTACATGTAAAAGATAGAAAAAAGTTTTAGAAATTTTACATCTTACTAGTTTGGCTATATAAAAACAAATTTTTTCTGACAATATGAAATAAGATTTATCCTAAGCACATCTTTTATATGTATCTATAAAAATACATATACATCTACATAACATATAGAAAAGACTACGTTTAATCAGAGACTATTTCAGTCAAAAATGTATTACGTTTTATCTATAACCTCTTGCTATAAAACTAGTTTAATATGTTTCTGTAAACTGTCGGATGTTTTATAAATATTATTATGCTTTATACGCACGGTTAACGAAAATCCACTTCTTTCCTATATTTTACGGTTCTATAACCTTAACGTTCTCACAATATTCCCTTGCTAACTTAATGAAAGTTAATAACCGTAATGTACATATGCTTCTGAAAGAATTAATGTTTAACCAAGGGTCATCTAAATATCTAGTTAATAAAATTATTATGAAAGATAAATGGACTCGAGGCTATGTTACAACTAATAAAACTTAATTGGATTGTTCTCTATTTGGTAAATAATGACTCTGTTTCTGATAATAGTACTTGATAGAAAAAAATATCATTTTTGTAATTTTTTATCTCTTTTTTACCAAGGAAATGAATTAGATAAATCGAATTTAATGTTAACTTTCTGTAAATACTTAGTTATATCACTGAGTTTTGCGCAGATATACTTCACACGTTGTAGGTAAATAATTGTTTGATTTAAATTAATTAAAGAAATATTTAATCACTGCAATTTTTTTCTAATAAATACATCATTTCTGAGTATCATTAGGTCTTGTTTGAATCAAAAGGAAATTTTCGCATATTATTTTCAAAGTGTTCATAGATTTTCTGACTGTCATTTTATACGCTAGATGTTGCTGTACAGTAATTTTTGAAAAGAAAACATTATCATATAGGCGTAACTTTCTAAAGTAATTAAAAACAAATATTATAATTTTTTTTATAGCATTTACATGTATTTTAAAGGAGAGGGCAAAATAACTGATATAAACGGTAGTGTGTGAGTATTTTTTTTCGTATATGTAATTGTCTTTTCTATATTCTTATTTTTTTTAATATGGGAAAAACGCTAAAAAGGTATGATTGAAGATTTTTTTATTTAACAACCCACCGAATCAATTTTTGTATATCATTTTTAACGTACTCAGATGCAGTCTAGAATCCTATCTATATATTATAAATCAGAAACATGTTTTCTGTAATACTGGTGTCATAACAATTTTTGTAATTACTAAAGCTTTTTTTGGTACTACTTGGTTATTCTGTTGACCAAATTTGCCGACTTATCCAAATCACCAAACTATTAGCCAAATTGTACAAATTAATGAAATTTTGCATTTTAATAACGACAAAACAAATAAATTAATAGAACATTAATGATAAGAAAATTAAAAAGTTGAATTAAAAATCATTTGATGATGCAATAACGAAGTACATTATGCTTAATGCCAAGTGTATTTGACATTTATGATCTCCACTGTTTACATTTAATCTTGTAGTTTGGCGGTAGATTTTTGGTTGACGGGATAACCAAGTAGTACCCGTTTTTTATATATTCGTTTCTAAATACTAGATCAATTTGCATACATAGAATAATACAAGTTATGTACTTTCATGTACAATTTGTTTGAAAATTTTTACACGATTTACTTTATTTTATTTTTTCTGTAAGTTTTATTAATTTACTTTCAATTACATACAGTCAAGTATATAATTTAAATTAATTTTAGCAATAATATGTAACATTTACAGTAATGCAAATAAAAATGCCAATTCTGCACAAAGTGGCCGTCAGTTGTTGCTGTTTTGCGATAGATTCGTTTTCACCATCATATACAATTTGTTTGAAAACTGTTACACGGTTTACATAATTTTTTATTTTATTTTATTTATTTATTTTATTTTACAAACAATCAAGAATGAATTTTATAATTAATTCTAACAAAGAACATTCATTTGATACAATAATGTAAAGTAAAATTTACAATAATATAATTTATAATAATATGTCCAATAAGCACAAAGTATTAATCGGTTTCTAACGTTTAATGATATATTCGTTTTGTCTTTCGTCGTAAAAATAAAAGAAAATGTGCATTTTCAGTCTGAAAAAAGCAAAGCGGCTAACTAATTCCTTTGAAATTTTGTATATGGATTATAAACAAGGGGGACAGAGCCTACGCATTTCTTTTAACTTGTAGATTGAAAATAATTGTAACTTTCATTATTTCTAAGACAGTTATTAAGATAGCTATTATGTACAAATGCTTTTAAATGTACTTACTAACCAAATTAATAACTCATTAAATGTGAGAATTCTAATAGAATTTTCAATTTCAAACGATTTTTTTTACAGTTTTGTATGTCTTTTAATTCCTTTTGCATCTCAGAACAAATCTTATATACAAAACAATATATTCCTTCGTTTTAATAATTAATAACACTATAATAGTTAGAAATTTGCAAGATTGTGATGGTCATGTGTGTGTGGGGAGGGGATTTCCGGTTCAGGATTCGATCCAGGTATGTATCGGATGAAACCGCCAATTCTCTTCCAACTGAATAATCCCGGACGAATACTGGAGACCTAATTTCCCCAAGTAAACTTATAATGGTCACAAAATCTGGTCTGATATTCAAATGAGCTCAAGAGAATAAATCGAAGATTATTACTTATTGCTACAGAAAACGCTGCATATATAATTATGTTAGATTAATTTTTAGTAATTTGGATTGTTTTCCACTCACTTGGAAATTTCCAGCAATTGTGATTTATTTACCAATAGAATAATTGTGTTAAAATTAATCTAATACATCCAGTATTAGTTAATCTAGTTCCTGCTTAATATTAATCACCATATAATTCTTTTGCACAATTTATTATTAAACTCTTGTTATTTAATGTACCGTATAATGAATTTATACGAATTTTTAAAATAAAGAATTGTGTATAAAAATATTATAAATATTCATTAATATTTTTATCCTTCTCTTTTTATTGTTTTAATTTTCATAAGCAAAACTTTCTAAAGAAATGTCGATATAATTTGAATTTGAATTTTTTATAGACTAAGTTCTTATTGAAAATTTATATTTTAAGAAGTTTTGTTCTAATCACAAGTTTTTTAGTTAGAGATATTAACAAGCAATCTCCCCAAAGAATTAGCATTCGCTCACAAGCGCTTCGCCCGACGTTGATTGTAGCCTTACCAAGCGGTTTGAATCCACTGCTGGGTGTGTATGCTAACTAAACAAGAAATTGAAAATGTCTTCTATTGAAAAGTATATTATCCATGCTAACATTCACAGTTTGTTCGTGAAAATAGTCTTGAAAATTGAGGCTAATTACATAAGTAATAATATAAATGTTTTACGAGAACAAATTCTAATTTTCTTAATTAGTTTTTCGATTAATTTTCAGCATTGAAATTCTTAAATATTTAATTCATGAATTACCACATTCCTAACTAAATGTAGAACCAATAGAGTGAAAAATATCCAAGCCAAGGATCGAACCCGGAATCCTTGTAATAGCGTGAACAGTGCTCTACCATTTAAGCTACAAATACGATGCCCAGGTACGCATTTATCTCTCCATATGTTGGTAAAGTTGCAAAACTTAATCACAAGATGGAACCGTCTTCATGAGCACACAATCCTGCTGCAAAACATGAGACATAAACATACCTAGCATCGGTAAGCACATATTTTAAATTTTTTCATTATTTTTCTGATGTGAAATTACTCCCAAAATTCTTGAATGTTCGATACGGGAATTATTACATGGCTAACTAAGCGTAGTGAAGACCAACAATACTGCCAACGAACCAATGAACAAACCATCAGTATTCCAAAGGTTTCGGGTTCGATTCCCAGCTGGACATTTTCCACTCTCTTGGTTTTACGCTTAGTTTGCAATATGGTTATTCACATATTAAATATTCAAGAATTTCAAGCGTAATTTCAATGCTAAAATAATTAAAAAAGTGTGTTCGAAGATGCTAGGTTTGTTTGAGTCTCATGTTACGCCGCAAGATTGTATGCTCATGAAGAAGGTTCCATCTTCTGCTGCAGTTGCAGCCTTAGCAACATATGGAGTGAAAAACTCTAAGCTGGGCATCGTCCTCGTTGCTAAAATGATAGAGCACTTGGAGCGCTTTTCATAGGGTTCCGAGCTCGATCCCGGGCTTGGACATTTTTCACTCTGTTGGTTCTATGCTTAGTTTGCAGTGTTCTCACGTGATCTCAGAATTTGTTCTTACGTATAAAATACCCGAGAACAAATTATTTCATTCAAAGGAAAACGCATTTTCATTAAAACTGTATTGTACTCATGACATACTTCTTTAAAAAATAAATGTGGTTTGAAAAAGTTCCAACAGTAAATGTGTATATAAATCGTTTACTATTCTTTTCAAATATTCATTAAAATATATTTCCACATTACACTCATTATATTTACTTCGTTCAAGCAGACGTAGAATAACTTGAATTCAACTCATTATAAAATGTTTATAAAAATACATTCTGCATACGAAATAAATGTTATTAGCTACCAGATCTTTAAAGCCATCTTATTATCAATTTTAGAATACATAAATTAAGCATATTTCATCCTTAACAAAATGGATAACATTTTCGAAAAAGGATATCCTTAATCAAATAAAAGACAGGAAATATATATTCTTCTTCTTTGCAAATAAATGTTATTTACTGCGGAAAAACATGATATTTGAAGAATTTGATGCATTACAAAAAATAATGTTTATTCTTATTTAATTTTATTACGGATTTTAAAAATATTGTTTTAAATCAATAGAAATGAATTAAGTATTCAAAATATTTATTTAAATTTCTAATGTATATTATTGTCGACATATATCAGGTTAAATTTTAATAAAATAAAACAAAAGCTTAAACAATATTTCAAAAATCCTAATTTAATTAAAGGAATGTTTTAGTTTATAAGATATTTCTTAATATCAGATTTTGTATTTAAATACAAGTTATATGAAATTAGTTAATTTTATTAAGTATGTAATAAAAGGAAATTTAAATCATTAAGACTTAAAAGATACACAAACTAATATACAGAAATACAGTCTAAAAAATCATAATTTTATATTGGATTCATTTAAGGGGCTTCGGGACTTTTACAAAGCTGTAATATTTTTTTAAAAATATCTTTTTTGTATGTTAAATTTTTGACTTATCTAAACGCTCTGGCACGATTGTTTTTTTATTTTGTTGTTTTTGTTTACATTAGACAGAATTTGTGGATCTAAAAATTCCATTAGTTAAATAGCTAAAGCATCGTTTCCGAAACTTTCATGTCATTTTTCTCCAAATGACGTTTTCCTTTTTTTCTGCTAACCTTTCTTTCTTTCTTTTTTCTCACAACTTGCAGGCTATATCGAAAACTTTTGAATATTTTTTTTTTTATAAAATCTTGAATGCAATTTTCAAAATATATTATGTTTCATGTTAGTCTGTATAAACTGAATCTAAAATTTTATTTTTACTCTTCAAGGAAAAAAAAAAAAAAAAAAAAAAAAAAAAAGGTAATAATACTGTTAATTTTTTTTTTAATTCTGTATTAGCTAAAAACAACTTTGCATTAAAAATATATAACTACTTCAATTACAAATTTATAGAATTTCGAAGTAATTACTATAACTCTAAAACATAAGTAGGTACGGAAAAAATCATCCTAGAAGAAAAATTTATTTTGCAATAATGCGTATAAGTGGGTATGCCAATTTTCTTTCTGACAAATGTCTGACAGTTTGGAGCACCCGAAAAATAATAATGCTGCACTTGCATTTTTTTTAATACATAAAATAAAATGACATATTTATATCTTTTAATCCCAATAAAAGTTTTGTTTTTAAATCACATACATTTTAAGATATCAAATGAGAGGAATATATATTTTTTTCTTACACTTTTCAGAAATTTCTTACTCCTTAACAAAAATGTACAATAACATTTTAAAAAATCACACTCATTTCCAAAAGGTGTTCTTTATCTTTAGAAATGTCAAAAGTCAATTATTTTTCCAGATTAAAAATAAACTTAATTTTTTTAAATTACTTACTTTCGTAAACATTTTCAAATGGCTTTTATAATGTATTAATATGTTACTAAACATAGGTTTTTGTGATGCCATTGATTTTAAACAAAATATTTGTAGCTAAATAGTTAAATCCATATATGAAATTACAACATTAAATGTCAATGCTAGGGTTAAGATTTGTATTATCTTTTTAAAATTATGTATTGCCATTGAAAAAAAAATGAAGTTTGGGTTCGTTTCATTATGCAGATGGTCTCTTAAAAAAATGTTTGTTGCTTTACGACGAAAAATATTCGTCGTAAGCTGCGATTTATAATGCTTCAGTGGCTTGATTGTAGATTGCTTTTCTGTTAACCGTACGGCCCATGTTCGATGCTCCGCTTCCCCCTTTTCTTTTCTCATTTAATCAATTTTATATCATGGCACTTTATAACTTTTAAGTTTCTGTTGGCAGTTTCTGTCGGTATATCTTTTTTAATATTTTTCTTGTTTTAAACAGATTAAAATGTGTCAAGTAACAAAATACAAAAACTTTTATTATAACTCATTTGAGTTTAGTAAATATGCAATTAATCGGGTGACATAAAAAATACAGTCTTATACATATATATACAGAAAAAATACAGTCCTTTATATGTATATATATATATATATATGTTACAGGCCAAATCCGATTTTAGGCCAAACTAGATTGGCCTAGGCCAAACCGGTCTATCCTAACGCCCATCGGATAAACTAGTTTTTCCTAGGCCAAACCGGTCTATCCTAACGTCGATCGGATAAATTAGTTTTTCCTAGGCCAAACCGGTTTATCCTAACGCCCATAGGATAAACTTGTTTTTCCTAGACCAAACTAGTATATACTCAGGCCCATAGGAGAAACTAGATTTTCCTAGGCCAAACTAGTTTGGCCTAACTCTTATAGGATAAACTAGTTTAGACTGCTGTTTATTGGTCTGAACTAGTTTATCCTACGCCAATTCAATTTGGCGTGATTTTATTGAATTCAATGACCGTCTCAACGCCAACATTCTTGTTTGTCCTAGGCTGATCTAGTTTATCCTAGGCCAATGCAGTTTTACGTGTTTTTAGCTCACGGGCGTCAAAGCCAGAGAAATAGTGGGCCCACAAGTTCTGTATGTATGTATGTACGCATGTATGTTGCATGTATGTATGTATGTGCGTACGTATGTACGTAACGCGATAACTCTTGATAGAGGTATCCGATTTGGTTCAAATTTTGGATGTAGGTTCATTCTGATAAGGTACTTTTCTGATTAATTTTGGGAATTCATTGGATAGGAATAAAGGGGGGCGAACGGGAGGCTAATCCCCCACCTTTAATTTAGAGAAATGGATTTATCATGCAGAATTATCGGTTTTCATTTTAAATTTTAGATATAGGATCATTGTGAAAAGGCGCCTCCGTGATTAGTTTTGGATGTTTATTGTTTAAGTCTAAATTTTAGACTTAAAGAATAAAAATCCACAACTCTAAAAGAAAGGGCAATGTAGGTAACACAACATAATTTAGAGACCTGGCCTGGAAATTCCGTCCCGTGCAAACGCCTGACAGTATTCTACAACCCTTCGAATAACATAAATTATATAAGGGTGATAACAAAACCACTTTGCACAAGGTTAGCTATGGAGCAGTAGTCGGGATCAATATTAAAAAGAATTTTGCCCAATTAAAGTGATGGATTTGCATTCACAGGCTGTTTACACTAATTGTGTATTACAGCCTTATTTTTTTAAAGAATAACACCCTCAAAAAATAATGTAAGTTGGATTACCTTTTCCTATTTCCCCCAATTATACTAAACCATTGAACCCCCAAAAGTAATCACAGATACGCTTTATAAAGTTAAACAATTATCCAAAATTTGAAGCAAATCAGATAATTTTGCTCAAAAAACAATTCATCTGATTTAAGGAGGGTAATCCCCCATTCCTCCCTTTATTCTTAATCATTAAGCCCTCAAAACAATTCAGGGATTCGCCTTAAAAAACTACTTTCAAAATTTACGGCAAATCGGATAAATTTGCATAAAAAAACTATTTATCTATTTTAACGAAGGGGATAAAACGTCCACTACCCCATTATACTTAAACAAAAGAAAAACTCAAATTAATTAAAGAAGCGCCTGATCAAATGAATTCATGTCCAAAATTTTAAGAAAATTGGATAATTCTGTATTATAACCAATTTATCTAATTTAAGGAAAGGAAAAAAATTGTAAGTTTCCCCCTTATATTTAACCGAAGAACCATCAAAATTAGTCAGTGAAGCGCTTCATTAGAATGAACAAATCCAAGATTTGCAGCAAATCGATTAATTTTGCATGAAAAACACATTTGCCAAAATTAGGCGGGATTCCTCCGTTATTCTCGTTGTTTTATTAAATTAACCCCCAAAACTAAATAGGGAAGCGCTTTCCAGAATGAATTTATTTCTAAAATTTGAAGCAAATCAGTAAACTTTGCGTGAAAAAAGCATTTACATAAATTATGGGGCTTTACTCCTATTCCCCCCTCCCTTTATACTCAAACAATGAACACTCACAACTAATCATGGAGGCCCCTCAAAAAATGCTCCTATATCTAAAATTTGAATAAAATATGCTAATAGTGCATGGAAACCTATTTATTTGAATTAAGGGAAGGGGCGAATCAGCCTCTTGTCCCACCCCCCCCACCTCCCACTTATTCTTCTCCAATGACCTCCAAAAGTAATCAAAAAAGCTCCTTATAAGAATAAACATACATTGAAAGTTTGATGCAAATCGCTTATTTCTATCAAGAATAATTGCGTTACGTACTTACGTATATACATAGATACAGAACCTACGGGCACATTAGTTCTCAGGCTTTAGTAGCTTTATGAGTTAAAAACATGTCAAATTACATTATTTCTATCAAGGGTTATCGCGTTACGCACATACGTACATACATACGTACATACATGTGTACAAACATGCGTACATACATACATACACAACCTGTGAGCTCATTATTTCTCTGGCTTTGACGCCCGTGAGCTAAAAATACGTAAAACTACATTGGCCTACGATAAACTAGATCAGCCTAGGACAAACAAGAATGTTGGCGTTGAGGCGGTCATTGAATTCAATAAAATCACGCCAAATTGAATTGGCGTAGGATAAACTAGTTCAGACCAATAAACAGCAGTCTAAACTAGTTTATCCCATAAGAGTTAGGCCAAACTAGTTTGGCCTAGGAAAATCTAGTTTCTCCTATGGGCCTTAGTATATACTAGTTTGGTCTAGGAAAAACAAGTTTATCCTATGGGCGTTAGGATAAACCGGTTTGGCCTAGGAAAAACTAATTTATCCGATCGACGTTAGGATAGACCGGTTTGGCCTAGGAAAAACTAGTTTATCCGATGGGCGTTAGGGTAGACCGGTTTGGCCTAGGCCATTCTAGTTTGGCCTAAAATCGGATTTGGCCTGTAACATATATATATATATATATATATATATATATATATATATATATATATATATATATGTGTGTGTGTGTGTGTGTGTGTGTGTGTGTGTGTGTGTGTCTTTGTGGGATCAGCAGAAGATTTTTACATTTTTAATTCACAATTTTTGCTTTATTATTATTTTTGTAACAGCGAAGAAATATTTTGAAAAAAAAAATTTGTTCATTTTTATTCACCTAATATTAAATAAATTTAAACACTTAACATCCAAATTATTACTGATAATTTACGAAATAATAAATGTTGATTAAAATTCCAAAAGGTACATACATAATACAGTCCAGTAAATGACTGAACCATTTCGAATGGGAAAAAAACGGTTTTAGATTTTAAAAAAAATAAACGGTTTGAGATTAAAAAAAAAAAAGACACGGCTTGCTATAGTGTTATTATAATATCAATAAATTTTAAAACATGCACTTTGATAATATAATTTAATAATATTTAAAATAATATCTCAGTCTCAGTATTATACAGATTATTGAATTATAAATATTATTTTAATTCTCTTTCCAACCAACACACCATATTTCTGAAGCTGAGACGAGAGTCGGTTCAACATATAGATTCAGATTCAGCCGATTCATTTCATACTTATGAAAACTACAGTCATGTCTGTATTCAAACAGTCTATTGCCGCCTGTACCACTTTTTGGCCAAAATTCGAACTGTATTAACAAAGTGCATGTTTAAAATTCATTGATTTTCTAATAACAATAGAATAAACAGCGCATTTTAATCTAAAACCGTTTTTTTTTGTTATTTACATTCAAAATGGGTCAGTCATTTACTGGACACCCTGTATATTATGAATTATAATTGAACTTTTCATAAAATATAAAAAAGTGTAAAAATAAATTATAATAAAAAAAAATAAACAAATAATTAAATAAAAATCTACATATAAAATAGTTTGAATTTTAGGCAGTAGAAAAGTTAATTTGCAAATGATATAAAATATAATTTTTTTCACAAAAAGTAAATAAATAATATATAAAAGTAATTATATAGGGGAAAAAATCGGACTTTCTAGAATCCATAACTGTGCTTATAAGTTGTAAAGTTATAACTTAACTAATCAAATAAAATTGACTGAATAAGAAAAAAAAGAAAGTAAAGAGGTTCCATCAAACCCGAGTCGTCTGGCTGGTATGAGAGCATTCTGCGTTCACTCCACAGAGTACTCGTTGTAAGTCGTAAACTACTGAGTAATTAAAACGTACTCTGAACTTTGACCCCCGATTTCTCAAAATTAAAAACGCATTTGAAGGAATCATTTAACCAGAATAATTAGGGAAATGCACTCTACAATATACTTTAAAATCATGAAAATCCGTGAACATCATGTTTGGTAATCCCCTTACAATATCCGAACTTAGCATTTGAATTGCACGATTTAATAACTATCTGTTTACATTTTTGTTAGAATACTACTTAAAAAGTAATCTGAACATTTAGTAAAAAAAAAAGGATATTTTTTTTTAATTTTTCGGATATTGTACACGTGATTGTTACGACAGTTAATAAAATTTGTATATAGGAGGTTTCAAAACAGTTTTCAAAACTTGAAGGCGAGAGGGTGAGAGCATGTCGATGATGTGAAAACACACAGCAATGATAGGTTGGAGACGTTTTCCTGTCGTGGTTGTGATGATACAAAATACAAGAAAGGAAAGACGCAAAGATGGTGGAAGAGCATGTTTATTATTAGTAGCACAGCAAAAAAAAAATAATAAGTACAGACAGAGAGACAATGATCATAATGTGTTAAATATTATGCCCCCAGAACATGATGCAGTCCTCTAAATTTAGGAGCTCGGGATACTTAGAGAATTCAGGATTTGTCACGGACCCTTTTCCAGTGGGAGTCACAATGCATGCAACTTGTTTCTAAGTGCTGTTCATGATTGTCCCAACATTTTTTTCAATAATAAAAATAACAAATATTTGTTCGTATCTTATCCATGTTCTTCCTATTATGTTTTCATACCGCAGCAAAAAATGAATTTCCAAAATGCATCGCTATGTGATTTCCGATAGTCTAGGTGAGCATAAAATTTGTAACAATTATACTGAAACACCCTGTATGTTTTTGTAACTCTTACCACAAGCTATTTTGGAACTTAATATAAACCAAGCTTGCTTTCAAAAAATTTTCTACCGCAAACATTCCAGAATTCAAAATTCATGTCTTATATCACCTAATAAACAATGTATGTTTAAATTATCTAAAATTTTGAAACCTCTTAAATAATAGAGTTATTTAAAGATTCCCAATATCCCGCGGTGCTTTAAACAATCGAAGTACTGATTCATAAATAAACACAATTATTCCTGTATATCATTTGTTATCTGAAAGCAACAATTATTTAAATTTACCATCATTCATGTTTTTTATTTTATGTAAAATGTTGGTTTAACTACAGAATTTTACTTAGTTATTCTTCTTTTGTATTAATTTTTTTTTCTAAAAGAAGAAATCTGTTACAACAACTGTCACGCAAGTTACACAGAAGATTTTTTGAAAAATTTTTATCCTGTAAAGAGAAAGTTATGATAAATGTTTCCGGACTTTTAAGTTAAATTTTTTAAAAGTATTTTGTGAAGTTTAAGGTTTTTAAGAAATGTTCGTTTTACAGGAAAAAAACTAAAGTTTCCTTTAAAGAAAAGTTACACATTTTTTATTATTTTTTTTTAAAGTAATTACTGTTACGTTTAACAAGATTTTCAAATGAATAATATCGTGTTTTTCATATTTAAAAAAATGTTATTTTATACTGAATCCTTGAAATCATTTTTATTTAACTGATTTAAAATTACTAATGTTAAATACTGTTTGTGTTATAAGTTATATGTCTACTTGATTGTCGAAAGTATATGATTGATTGTCGAACATATATATTCATAGATGCTTATTTGTATTATTATTATTATTTTATTCATATCAGTGATACCAAATTGCTATTGTTAGAGATAGATTCTCTGAGGGGAATTCCTCGCTCTAACTTTATTTTCAAATACAAAATTTAACTTTGTTACGTTTTTTTAAGTCAAGTCTCTGATCTATATTTTTAATTCACATTCTTTTCTATTTTTTCTCTATTTGCGAATAATCTATCCCCGTCCTAAATATTGAGTAATTGAGCTTTTACGATGTCTTTCCTCTGAGCATTTTCCCGAAACTTGTGCAAAATCCTTTCATGTATAGTATTTACGAACACGTCATTTTAACCGTCTTAGTTTGCAATACAATTATTACTTAAATAAATCGTTTTCATACTTAGCCAAATAATATATGTAACTGCTTGATAAATGTCAATCATCAAAACTAATTCACACGGTAAATTTTTTTTCAAATCTAAATACCAATGATAGCCAAATCACGATTACAAACATTCGCGGAATTATCTAAAATTCCACGTCCTCAGTTTGGCAGAAAAAAATTCAGTCTTGTTTTTATTCATGAGTAATCATAAGGAAAAATGTCTTATACTCGTAGAAAAGTTATCGGAAAACACAGTATATATAATGGAGGAATTTATTTTGTTTCATTTGATGTTTTGCGTAAAATCCGTCCTCAGACAGAACTATTGAAATAGAAAAATATCTTTATGTTTTCTTTAGGCGAAGTTATTATCGACAATTCTCAAGAGGTTAACATGTAGAAAAGAATAAAAGCCTTTATATTTCTGCACCATTACTTACTTCAATCCAAGAAAAAAGTATAAAAATTTTTAAAGAATGTTTTATTTATATGTTCTTAAATGAAAAAAGTTTTTAATCTCGATTCTTTCTGCTAAAAAGAAGACTGGTAGAATATTATATGAATTTACTTTTAAAATGAAATAACTTTTTGAGAACTGGCAACAAAACTTATACTTTCGTTTCGTTTATCGTTTCTTTTCATTTTTTTAATATCAATATAAAAGGTAGTGTCTTTTTCGTTGTTTTCATTTTAAGTAGAATACATTTTCCTTATAAGAGTAACATTCTTTACCAAAATTTTGATTTCTAAAACTGGTCATATTAATAGCCAAATTTTATAATACTTTCCATCCAAACATCACATACTTTCTGTCATATGCATTGTATCAATCAAGAAAAACTAATTCCTGATGACCGTGAAAACAAAAGATCGATGATAGCAAAATTTGTATTGCGTGGGATATGATGGGCTTCGCAAAAGAGCTATATTTTCATTAGCAATATGATTAATTATCTTATTTCATAAAAAAATGAAAGAAATTTCTGCTCCTCTTTCCATAAATTTGATATATTCAATAACATAAGAGAATTTTGTATTTTGTCTTCAAAAACCGAAGATAATTCGCCAGTTCATCAAAACTAATCCACACGACATCCTACTTTATCCAAATACCAGTGAGCCAACTCATGTTTATAAATATTCGCCGAATAATTTAGATTTTCACGTTTAGAGTTTTGCAGAAAAACATTCATTCTTGTTTTTATTCGTGTATAATCACGGGGGAAAATGTCTTATACAAACAGAAATGTTTTCAGAAAACACAGTATTTATATTGCAGAAATTTATTTTGTTTCATTTAATGTTTTTCATAAAATCCGTTGTCAGATAGAACTATTCAAATAGAAAAACATCCTTATGTTTTCTTTAGGCGAAATTATTATCTACAAATCTCAAGAGGTTAAAATGCTGAAAAGAATAAAAATCTTTGCAATTCTTTATCATTATTTTCTTTTATCAGGAAAAAAATAGCATTAAAATTTTTAAAGAATCTTTTATTTATTTTTCGTAAAGAAAGAAATGTTTTTAATCTTGATTGTTTCTGGTAAAAGGAAGACTGGTAGAAAATTATATGAATTTTGTTTAAGAACGAAACAATTTTTTGAGAGCTGGCAACAAAACTTATAATTTATTTTTCATTTTCTTTCTCTTAATATCGATACAATATCGATTTAATATCGATACAAAAGATAGTGTCTCTTTTGCTGTTTCCTTTTAAGTACAATACATTCTTCTAATAAGAATCACACTACAAATCACATTTACTACATATTTGATTTCTATAAATGGTTCATATTAGTAACCTAAATTTATGATATTTTTAAACCAAATAACACACACTTATTATTTTGTGCAATGTGTCAAGCAAAAAAAGCTAAAAAAAATCAATAAAATTTTAACTTTTTTTTATCAAGAAGTTAGATATATTTCTTAACATATAAGAATTTTGTATTTGTATTTAGAACACCGAAGTTAATTCGCCAATTCATCAAAACAAATGCACAGGGTACCCTATTTTATCCAAATACCAGTGAGCCAACTCACGTTTATAAACATTCACAGAATGATTTAAATATTCACGTTTTGAGTTTTGCAGAAAAACATTAATTATTGCATTTAATTAGGTTCATTATATTCATGGGGAACAATGTCTTTTACAAGTAGAAAAGTTATCAGGAAACACAGTATTTATAATGGAGGAATTAATTTTGTTTTATTTGACGTTTTCCGTAAAATGCGCCCTCAGATAGAACTATTGATATTGAAAAAATTCCTTAAATTTTCTTTAGGCGAAGTTATTTTCTGCATTTCTCAAGAGGTTGAAATGTTGAAAAGAATAAATACTTTTATATTTCTTTATTATTCCTTTCTTCGATCAACAACAACAACAAAAAAAGAATGTTTTATTTATTTTTTCGCAAATAAAAAAAAGTTTTTAATTTTGAATTTGTTTAACAAAACGAATACTCGTAGAATATTATATGAATTTAATTTTAACCATCTAAGTGTTTGGAACGTAATATTCCATTTACTAAACTCCAGTTTTAACTGCTTGCAAGCAATATTTAAGATAATATAATTCTGTAGATTTAATACATTTTCAATACATTTTAGAATGATTAATACAATTAAGGTTTACATTCATATTTCTAATTAAGTTTTGTTTTTTATATAATGTTGAAAGAATTATATTTTCTGACCATTTAAAACTAAATGCTGAGGAAAAAAACATTACAATTTTATCCATTTGTAAGACGGTCAGAGAGTTAAGAAGGAAGAACTTTTCGAAAAATGGTAACAAAACTTATAATTTCGTTTATATATATATATATATATATATACAGGGTGATTATAAAAAAACTATCCCGACATTTGGACTCCTAACTATCATACCATTCTCAGAAACTGAATGAAATTTTGTCAAAAGGTATTTTGAGGTATGCGCTCGAGAATGATATGGAAAACAACAGTGTCACTTAAACAGTGACGGTTACAGTGAAAAAAATTCGAAAAAATTAAATGATAACATCCAGTTTTTTGTATTGGAATGTGATCTCCATTGTGAAAATCCCTATATAGCGGATATATACTGGAATGGCAGCTGTAGCATGGCGGTAGATAATCTAAAAGTTAGGACAACCAATAAGGACGCAGAGAAGCAGCACAAAAAAAGCATTTTATAGTGTTTCACAAAATTTCCACATGACCTTCTTCACACACGATGAGACTTGCATGAATCAGATGGTGGATAGCACTACAGCACGTACCATGGCAATAGGAATCTCCTGAATCGCAGTTCTGATGGCATATTTCAAATCAGATTTAGTTTGAAGACGAAACGGATACACTTTGGATTTCAGATATCCCTACAGCCAGAAATCCATTCTTGTCAGATCAGGAGACTTTGGTGGCAACGGAAGCGGGAAATGACGGGAAATAACTGTCAATAAACTGTTGACTTAAGACACGTTTGACTGAAGACCCGATATGTTAGGAGCGCCATCTTGCATCCACACAACTTCAGACACAGCACTTTACCGTTGCAATGCGGGTATAGCATAACGAGTTAACATGTCTTTATAAGCGAGTACTCGTTACTGCACACATTTGCAGATCACCGGTAGTAACCTCTTCAAAAAAGTAAGTGCCGAGGACCAACGTATTCGTTATACCACACCACACAATCACAGTCACTTTTTCCTCGTGTAATGGACGTGACAATCATGTGGATTATTCTCTGCCCAATGCACACAATTTTTCGAATTCACGTTACCGGTTAACGAGAAATACGCCTCAATTTTCCACAGATTGCGGTAAAGGCCAGCTGCTATCCCCATCGTAGCGGATAAGCTGGAATCTATACAGAAACATGTTTACAACAGAGCATAGAATCTTGCATACAGTTGAATTCGGCAAATTCAGAACACGTGAAACACGGTGTGCAGTTGCGGGACGAAATGTGCTTATCGTTTGATGGTGTTCTGGAACAGCTTCCACAGGAACGGAAGGTCGTTCAGACCGAGGCCGATCGGATGTGCAACTATGGTTGCGGCGGTAAACACGTAATTTCTCTGTGGCACTTTGCCCATTCAGGTAATAAATCTGTACAATCTCCCTAACGTTCTTTCCCTGAAATCGGCATCTTGTTCGTAATGGCAGAAATCAACATACGCGACTCGCATTTCGCAGTGCTTATACTTTCACCAAGCGTGACGACGTCAGGCATGACTGTGTCTTACGCAGAATCCGAAAGTTGCGCTTTTTGGTTTCTTCTTCTCGTTTTGTAGAGATATCACTGGGGTATCAGCCGACGAAATTGTGTGACGTGTGACATACATGAAACGAACATTAATGATCTGGTGCACGGCAAAGACATTTACCTTGCCTAGCTCCGGTCATTGTTATGCTACAGTTGCCATTCCAACGCTATTTAGGGTTTTTCACAATGGAGATCACATTCCAGTACAAAAAACTGGGTGTTGCCATTTAACTTTTTCGAAATTTTCTCACTGTAACTGTAACTGTTTGAGTGAAACTGTTGTTTTCAATATAATTCTTGAGCGCATACCTCAAAATACTTTTGCCAAAATTTCATTCAGTTTCTGTGAATTGTATGATAGTTAGGGGCTAAAATGTCGGGTTAGTTTTTTATAATCATCTTGTATATATATATATATATATATATATATATATATATATATATATATATATATATATATATATATACAGGGTGTATCTAAACTACTGGGCAAAACTTTAAGGGGTGATAGAACAAATCAAGACCAATAATATTAAATGGGAAGCTAAGGGTCCCAAGCGTCTTTTGAAGGAGATAGGTGCCATTAAAGTTTAGGGTCCAAAATTTGAAACGATTTTAAAAACGGAAAAATTGTCTATTCGTTTGCGGTTTACACGAAAACTATTCTTTATATCAGTATTGTCTTGAAAATAAATTATAAAGATAAATTTTAAAAAATGCCGAAAGAGGGCGTTTTAGACTTTGAAGTAACGAACAACTATTTTTTAGCTTTATTTTTTGCATCTTTTTATAAATTTTTTTTAGTAGTTTACACATAAGCATAAAATTTGAGCTCAAAATCTGTGGTTAAGTAGCGCAAAATGAACTGTGTTCAATGGGAGTGGGTAGGTTCAAATTTCAAAAGATTATAAAAAACAGAGTTATTGGTCAATTGATTTGCGGTTTTCACTAAAACTACTCTTTATGTCAGTTTTGTCTTGAAAATAAATTATAAACATAAATTTCAAAAAATTTCGAAAGAGGCGCTTTAGACTTTGGAGTAACGTACAACTATTTTTTACCGTTATTTTTTGCATCTCATAATTTTTTTTTGAATCTTAGATATAAACTTAAATTTTGTACTGAAAATCTGAACCGTTGAGAGTAGTTAAGTAGCGCTAACTGAACTGTGTTCAGAAGTTGAAATGTTACCCTGCCCACCCTACGAACGCATTTCAAATTTTCGCTACTTAATTGCTCACAATGTTTCAGATTTTGAGATCAAAATTTAAGTCTAAGCTTTTAAAACATTTATTTAGATAAAAAAAGTAACGATTTAAAATAGTTGTTGGTTACTCTTAAGTTTAAGGCACCTTCTAACGGAACTTTTTGAAATTTATCTTTAAAATTTAATTTCAAGGAAATACTGACATAAAGAAATTTTTTTAGAGAAAACCGCAAACTAATCGACTAATTTTTCCGTTTTGTATAATCATTTGAAATTTGAACCTTTCAACCCCCATTGAACACAGTGCAGTTAGCGCTACTTAACCACTCTCAACGATTCAGATTTTCAGCACAAAATTTAAGTTTATGTCTAAGTTTCATAAAAATTTAATGAGATGCAAAAAATAACGGTAAAAAATAGTTGTACGTTACTTCAAAGTCTAAAGCGCCCTCTATCGACATTTTTTGTAATTTATTTTTATAATTTATTTTCAAGACTATACTGACACAAAGAATAATTTTAGTGAAAACCGCAAATTAATTGACCAATTATTCTGTTTTTTATAGTCATTTGAAAGTTGAACCTACCCACGCCCATTGAACACAATTCCGTTTGCGCTACTTAATTACATATTTTGAGCTCAAAATTTAAGTTTATGTCTAAACTTCTAAAATATTTAATGAGATGCAAAAAATAACGGTAAAAACTAGTTATTTGTTACTTCAAAGTCTAAAGCGCCCTCTATTTTTAAAGCGGCATTTTTTGAAATTTATCTTTATAATTTATTTTCAAGACAATACTGACATAAAGAATAGTTTTAGTGAAAACCGCAAACGAATCGACCAATTTTTCTATTTTTTATAATCATTTGAATTTTTGGACCCTAAACTTTAATGGCGCCTATCTCAATCGCAAGACGTTTGGGACTCTTAGTTTCCGATTTAATATTATTTGTCTTGATGTGCACTATCACCCCTTAAAGTTTTGCCCAGTAGTTTAGATACACCACGGTAACTAGAATACACGGTAGGGATAACCTCTGGATGCGCAGTAACATTTTCCCCTCATCTGGACACCAGAACGCAACCACTCCTTCGCTTGTCCTCGTTCTTGTATATATGTAGTAGGTCAGTATCTTTGAAATTAATGTGCGTTGCTATTTTTTTCTTTGTGATTTAATTTTTTACTTGCTAATCATAGTTTGTTGTGCAATAGATCTTAATATTCATCACGATAGATAACAGTCAAATATTAAATTGTCAACAGTCAAGTAATTAATTTCCGAAGAACATAAAAATCAGACCTAAATGGATTAATAATTGTAAAAAAAATATATATAATCTGTAAAGTATTGAGCTGTGTTGAATAAGTGTAAGACATAAAATGAAAAAAAAATAATATTAAATAAAATAAAATAAGTATAATATGAAAGAAGAAAGGAAAAAATGTGAAGAAAATGTAGAAAACTGTCTAGTAGTGTTTAGCAACAAGACTCATGAAAATTCTAATTTTAAGAACTATATATATGTATATAGTAGAAATTCAATAATGTATTAACAAAGTCAGTTTGTAAAATATGTATACAGGGTGTCCCTAAACAAATGGTATATACGCTAGGAGGTGATAGAACACATCAAGACGAATAATAGTAAATAGGAAACCAAGGGTCCCAAGCGTTTTCCAAAGGAGATAACCGCCATTAAAGTCTGGGGTCCAAAATTTCAAATACACATAAAAAACGGAAAAATTGGTCGATTGATTTGCGGTTTTCACTAAAACTATTCTTTATGTTGGTATTTTCTTGAAAATAAAAAATAAAGATAAATTTCGAAAAATGCCGATAGAGGGCGCTTTAGACTTTGAAGTAAAGAAAAACTATTTTTTGCATCTCATTAAATGGTTTCGTAAGCTTAGACTTAAACTTAAATTTTGAGCTCAAAATCTGAATAGTTGGGAGTAGTTAAATAGCAGAAACTTAACTGTGTTCAGAAGGTTTAAAATTCAAATGATTATAAAAAACGGAAAAATTGGTCGATTGATTTGCGGTTTTCACTAAAACTATTCTTTATGTCGGTATTTTATTAAAAATAAATTATGAAGATAAATTTCAAAAAATGCCAATAGAAGGCGCTTTAGACTTTGGAGTAACGAACAGCTATTTTTTGCGTTATTTTTGCATCTGATTAAATGTTTTCGTAAACTTAGACTTAAACTTAAATTTTGAGTTCAAAATCTGAATAGTTGGGAGTCGTTAAGCAGCACAAACTAAACTATGTTCAGAGGGTTCAAATTTCAAATGATTATAAAAAACGGAAAAATTGGTCGATTCGTTTGCGGGTTAAAATAAAACTATTCTTTAAGTCAGTATCTTCTTGAAAATAAATTTTAAAGATAAATTTCAAAAAATTCCGTTAGAGGGCACCTTAAACTTCAGAGTAACCAACAACTAATTTTAACCGTTATTTTTTGTGTCTAATTAAATGCTTTCCAAAACTTATTATATGTTTTCGAAATCTTAGATTTAAACTTAAATTTTGAACTCAAATTCCGAATTGTTGGAAGGGGTTAAAAAACGCAAACTGAAATGTGTTCCAGGAGTTTAAATTTAAACCCCCCCTCCCACATCGAACACAGTTCATTTTTGCGCTACGTAAATACTCGCAATGATTCAGAATTTGATCTCAAAATTTAAATCTAAGCATTTGAAATCATTTAATGAGATTTAAAAAAATAACGGTCATAAAAAGTTGTACGCAACTCCAATGTCTAATGCACCCTCGACCGGCAATTGTGAAATTTATCTTTAAAATTTATTTTCAACAAAACACTGATTTACAGAGTAGTTTTAGCAAAAACCGCAAACGAATCGACTAATTTTTCCGTTTTATATAATCGTTTGAAATTTAAACCCTCTGAACACGGTTCAGTTTGTGCTACTTAACCACTCCTAATTATTCAGTTTTTGAGCTCAAAATTTAAGTTTAAGTCTGAGTTTACGAAAACATTTAATCAGATAGAAAAAATAACATGAAAATAGTTGTTCGTTACTCCAAAGTCTAAAGAGCCCTCTATCGGCATTTTCAAAATTTTATCTTCATAGTTCATTTTTAATGAAATACTGGCATAAAGAATAGTTTTAGTGAAAACTGCAAATCAATCGACCAATTTTTCCGTTTTTTATAATCATTTGAATTTTAAACCCTCTGAACACAGTTAAGTTTGTGCTACTTAACCACTCCTAACTATTCAGATTTTGAGCTCAAAATTTAAGTTTAAGTCTAAGCTTACGAAACCATTTAATTATATGCAAAAAATCACGGCAAAAAATAGTTTTACTTTAAAGTCTAAAGCGCCCTCTATCGGAATTTTTCGAAATTTATCTTAATTTTTTTTTCAAGAAAATACCAACATAAAGAATATTTTTAGTGAAAACCGCAAATCAATCGACCAATTTTTTCGTTTTTTATGTGTATTTGAAATTTTGGATCCCAAACTTTAATGGCGGCTATCTTCTTTGGAAAACTTTTGGGACCCTTGGTTTCCTATTTACTATTACTCGTCTTGATGTGTTCTATCACCCCCTAGCGTATATACCATTTGTTTAGGAACACCCTGTATAATGTATAACATGTATTGAGTTGTATGTAATATGTGTAAGGTATACAATAGTTTGATTCAAGATTAAGAAATTTTAGTTTGCGGAAGGGTATTTTTGAATTTGGTCAATTTTGAATAATACTGTAACATGTGCGGTGGCATAGTACTTAATACTGATAAAAATTAAATTCATGAAAATTATGGATAAAAAATTTATAGATTATGGAATTTTACATTTTATATAATTTTTTTTTCTCTCGTGTATAGTAAAAAATTAAGAAAATTCAACTCTCAATTTAAGTATAAAAAAAAAGAAAAATAAGTATAAACTCGAACGTTAAATATATGCACAAAAATATTAAATACACCATGGACAAATAATTAAAAAAAATTAAACCTCTATCCAAATTAGCCTTAATGTTAATTAATTATTAGTCTTAATATTATTTTAAGTCTTAATATTTTTCGAGCCAGAAAGTTATAAAAATATAAACAGGGAGAAAAACCAGTCTAAAGTTTTCATTTTCATGGCTAATTGCGCTGGATCTATCAACAAATTTTACAATATCTCGCTATCAGTTTTATTGGTAAAAATGCGGTATAAATAACTTTTCAATATATTAAAGTTGTTATCAAATATTTCCTTATCGCAATGTTTTAACATTTAAAACTAAATTTTTGCTACATTAGTTGATAAACTATAAACGTACATTTTATTTGATGGTATTTTATAAGTTAAAAATATTGAGTCGGTTTATATTCACGCCCCAATCATGACTGATTGGCGCCCTGGCTAAAAATAAATTAGGGGACCCCATTCGAATCGTTGCAACTTTATCCAAATAAAAGTGATGGCCTGTCATGTGTGCAATGTATAAACAATATTTTTCTCCTTGGATTTTAAATAGAGCAGAATTCTTAGCTCCGTTAATTTTAAATTAAATACCTTAATATTTTTTTTTTGCTTAATATATTAATATAATGTCAAATATTCTAATAAATAAATATGAATTAATAAAATTAACTTCCTTTTACATCTTTTTAAATTGTACCACACACACTAAGTAAAATACATTCTACTTCACAAATAGAAAGTATTTTTTTTTAATAAGTTAAAAAATATGACAATTTTAGGTTTGTTTTTCATGTCAATGAAATTAGCTCACGATCGCGAATGTCTTCACTTGCCGGGGCAGGAGCCTTAAGGATGTATTTCCATTCAAACTGCTTACTTTTTGATTTATTTTTCAATTCATTTTTTCTATCATATGCATCAAACTGGCAGATTGTCTTATTCAGAAAGTACTCAAGGTGCCGTAATAGTCGATTCTTTGATAAATGCAGAAAATATTAAAAAAAAAAAGCAATCAAAAACGGCAATTTGAACTCATTTTTCCGAAGCGGGAAATCTGTGGACGAAAAAAAGAGTCATACTGAGAAGATAATTGTTTATAAATGGAATTCTAATGAATTGAGCGTAAAATGACATCTCACGGCACCTTATATGTCCCTTCAAAAATCCCCTCAGCAAGTTTCATGTTTCTACTTTTTAAAATGTGTCTGAAATTGTATCAGAAAGTTTCGAGCTGTTGAAGGTGGAAAAGCGTTTTTTCGAATACACCCTTAAGTCAAAAGAAAAAATCTTTGAATACGGAAAAAATATATCATGTCAATAAGAACTAATTATTTTCAATCATTAAATTTTAGATTTGGGCTAAGTTCATTGTTAATGCAACCAATTAAAATAGAAAAAAATACTTCTTATTTAACACTCGTTAAGGTTAGCTTGTGATTTCAAAATTAAATTTGTTTCTCAGAAAGTTTCGTAGAATTTTTAAAAATGCATTTGAAATTTTTTCAGAGTTAGAATTTGGGAAAATAGGTAAATATTTTATACGAATTGTCCATGCGATAATAAAAGCCTGTTTATATTAATACATATACATTTATATCTATTTATATACATATAATAACATAAATATTCAAATCCTTGAAAATACACATATAGGAAAAATATAATTATCATCAAAGAAGAATTATTGGAGCGCTTTATAGGAAAGAATGGCTCCTGCTGATAAAAAGACAGCATAAACAACACTATGCAGAACTAGAGCCATGCAGAACCACATGAGAGAAACATTGGTGTTCAGCTGACGTCATAAGAGGAAAGGTAGATGCGCGTGATACATACTGTTAAATCTAGATACCGTGAGATACACCTTGTATATTGGCATGAGTTAAGTTCCCAAATTTAGTACTACGAATTTTTTGTTTGCCTTTTTTGGGGGCTATGCCATTCGGATAAGTGTCATTCCATACAAAATGTGCAAATTAGCTGCGGCTGCCATGTCACAGATTTGAAAGAAAATTGAGATGTAAGTACAACATCTTTATTTAGGAGTAAATGTAAAATAATAAATTTCAGGACAGTTTATTTCAGTATGTATAATATATAGTTTTAAAGGCTCTAAGTTTTATTGACGTTGAAGGAAATAAATGATAACTTTCAAACTCGGGGAAATCGATCTTTATATGTAATACTACACCAGGCATAAATTCCACAGGTGTTTTTTTATTCCTTTAATTTTTATAACATTTCCAATTTTCTCAAAATTTACACATTTTCAGTTTTTACGACTAATTTAAAATTAATTGTGGCGTTACCAAATCATTATTATTAAATAAAAGAGAAAGTAATTTTTTGGAGGTTATAATATCATAAGCAAAATTTATTCCTGATAAATAATTTTCAAGGTATAAAAAGTTTAAACTTATAACTTTGGATGATTGCACACATGCCATTCTTTATCACAAGTTTTTTAAATGTCTAAAACTGCTAAAATAAGTTATTTTTGTCAAAATATTTTGCAGCGTTCTAGTTCAATCTGAAAAAAACATGTGCATCGAATTTTATTAAAATCGGTTACCACGACTTTTCTTCAATTTTTGTCCATTTTACATAGAATGGCCCATAATGTTGAAAGAAAAAATCTACTTTCGAAATTACGCTAAATGTTTCCGCCAAATATGTGCATATAATGCTGTAATTTTACAAAAACAAATTCATTGGTTTTTAAAAGAATTTTTAAATTTTTTTCAATATTTTATATTTATTATTAACTATTTTATATCTTTAAATACTTTCCTCAAAAAAGGACTATATTGATAATTTTCCTCAGCGCACTGTAAAAAAAAAATTGGATAATTACAAAAATTTTTCTAGTAGAATTGTATTCCAAGAACTTTTTATGTAACGGCAACAATAAAAATTCATGTAACAGATACAGATTTGCACTTTGAATCAAACAAATTTTAAGGTTACTAAGAATTTTTTTGGGAAATCGTATTCCAAGAACTTTTTAAGTGACGATAACGAGCATTATAGATAAAATTTTAGCAAAGTTACCAAAATTTTAGTATATTCTTTTGTAAAGTTAATGATGGTTTTAGTTTTGCTTACAAGTTTTGTAGATTGACATCATTTTCTTGTAGAGTGTACACATAAAATTTTAGTAAGCATAAGAGATTTCGGTTAATTTAGATTACTAAGGTTACAGATTTTTTTTACAGTGCGGCCTCGGGAATGGCATCAGATTTTTTTTTTCTCAAATTTTGTAATGGGGTTTTAAAATGCACCGAGTCTCAATGCTAGTTGCGAAGAACATCAAACAGTTTCTTCTGTAAATTAATTTAAAATACGAATATGCGATCAGGTTCAGTCTAAATTTGAAGCCAGTACCAGGTGTGTTGAAAATTTGGTAGGTCCAATACAATTTATAACATTAAAAGCAAGAAATCTTATATGGTCATAATTGTTGATTTATATTTTGCTTTCTCGGTAAGTTATTTTTTTAACAGTGACATATTTGTTCATCTAGTAACCAAATTTCTGTAACATAAAATTCATTTTCTTCTATATTTGTAACAATTTTTTTCCAAAATATTCCTACAGATTGCTAAATCTATTTATTTTTTTCTTGTCTAAATCGAAAAGAAAGATTTCTCTTCTGTTTTCTTTGTTGTTTTTAAACACTTTCGAAAAAAGCTGAATAGTGTTTATGCATTCTCATTCCCTGGTGCACTGTAAAAAAAATCTGTAAAGGTACTAAACTTTTTCTACGAAACTGGGATTCCAAGAACTTTTCATGTAACGATAACAGGAAAAATTCATGTAACCGATTCTGAAATTTGAATTTTTGTTGTTACCGTTACAGAAAAAGTTCTTGGAATCCCAGTTTCCTAGAAAATGTTTAGTACCTTTACAGATTTTTTTTTACAGTGTGTGATAACAAACAGCAATATCTCAAAATTTTTTCCACTAGTCTAAAAAAGTCTCCACGATTCGCGAGTTTTCATACAACTTCCAACATTTCAGCCAATCGGAGATAGGTGGTTTTCAACTTCATTATTTTACCACCTTCGATGATGATTGACAACGATATTATGCTGTTATTAAGCTGAAATAGTATGATGACCAAGAATGAGATCTGATGTAATGCGTAAAACATAAAACACGTATATGGGATATAAAAAACAAAGTCCAAGAGCTTACAGCACATAAACCTAAGAAATCAAGCACAATCGAAAAACCTTTATTTTGTGAAAGAGTACACTGTAAAAAAAATTCTGTAAAGGTACTAAACTTTTTCTTGGAAACTGGGATTCCAAGAACTTTTCCTGTAACGGTAACAGCAAAAATTCAAGTTTTAGAATTGGTTACATGGGTTTTTCCTGTTACCGTTACATGAAAAGTTCTGGGAATCCCAGTTTCCTAGAAAATGTTTAGTACCTTTACAGAATTTTTTTACAGTGTAGAAATAGGGGAATCTAATGATCCATGTCTGCCGGATGAGAAGTGGTGCATACGCCAAAAATTAATACCACCTGTGGTTGACTCACACGTATATAATTTTGTTTATCGTACAGTCTAATGAATGAAAATAGACAAACACTTTCATAGACAAACATTACAAGAAAAATATGTCGTTTAGCACATATTTACATTATGAAGCAAAACTATTTATGGTAATATATTTTATTTTAAAGTTTAGCTACTAAAAATTAATTAATTTCTTTAAATAACGCTTCTTATTCTTATGCATATTTGTGATATATTATATTAGATTTTTACTGTAGCTATTGATGTGGCAAAACTTCAATTGTATATTTCTGATCTGTATAATATGCATAGACTTACCGTTATTGGAATTGATGTTTACATTTTCTCCTTTATTTTGCTATTCTGTTTTTACGCTCCATAATGCCAGATAGTTAACTTATTTCCAGAATGTTTTCAATAAAAAGCAAATAATCTTGTTATGTTTTGATTTTTTACCCCATTAATCTTGTTATTCCAGATGTGTAATGCACAGTAATTGGCTATATATTGCCTACAGGCGTGCCCATTAGTTTCCAGGACTGATGTAACTGTACGAGAACCGGGAATCGGTAAAAGACGATGATACTAGTATTTGCAAGATCGCTTATAACTGCACATGTCCAAAAACTTCAGTTTCATTCAGAAGCAAGTATCTGATCATCAAACACTTATTAAAAGCTGTTTTTATTTTTGTGGTCGAAGTCGATATGGAGCAGAAAATAAACATTAAATTTTGATTCAGATTTGTTATAACAGTTACAAAACCTCGCGAAATGGTAAAACAAGTACATTGAGAGATACAATTATCCCGTTCATGCTCTTTTGAATATTTAAGTTGTATTCAGGGCGGGCGCGAATACATGCACTGTAAAAAAAATCTGTAATCCTGCAAATGTAAAGTTGTCGCAATCTGTTTGTTTATTAGAGTTTTATGTGTACACTGTACAAGAAAAGATGTAAAATTACAAAGCTAATTTTTGCAAATCTACAGAAATCGATAACTTTACAAACGAATCTACTATAGTTATAGGAAGTTGGCTAAAATTTTATCTGTAACCTGGGTAGCAATAACATAATGTATTCTAGGCATCCCAAGCTTCCTAAAAAAATTTTAGTAGCCTTACAGATCTTTTGATTTTCAGTGTAAATCTGTATCTGTTGCATGAATTTTTGCTGTTGCCGTTACATAAAAAGTTCTAGGAATCTTTGTTTCCTAGAAAACTTTTAGTAACTTTACATATTTTTTTACAGTGTGGAGATGAACTTGATGGAGTCCCGTACTCCGTGTGCATGCAAGAAAGAATTGGGAAAAATCGTGAGCATATGATTTGGGATAGCCGATTTACTATCCGAGTACTCTCTAACGAACTGAATATTTCCAAGGAGGTGGGAACACAAGTTGTTGCCTATTGGAATAAGATATAGGATACCGAAGCCATCAAGAAAGCAGTGACGTCCACATTAAAGATAATTCTGAAAGAGGATTTTGAAAGTTGTTTTGAAACACTTATACAACCGAGCACATATGTGCATTATGTCAGGATGGAGTTACTTTGAAATAACACTGAATGGATATATATTTCATATAGTATTTTCTGGAGGTATTACACCACCCCTGAAAATTAATAGCCTCGTGTTATACATCATAAAGTCATTTTTTACGTGGCTTGTCAAATGATTTAATTATGTAGAATTAATACTGCATACATTTGTCTATTTTATGTGCAAATTTTACTGCATATGAAATTCATATGTTTTAATACATTTGTTGTTCTAATTATTTTAAAAATACCGATTCTCCGATAGCTACATCAAACTGAAAAAAAAATTACAACTCTTAATTAGCAAGTGAAGTTTAATCTAAAGAAAAGCCAAAAGAAATTATTGTCCCTGTCTTTTCTTTTTAATTTCTTCTATCTTCATTAGAAAAATCGATTTTTTTACTTCGGGTTTTCGACGGATTATACGTTTAAGGCTTCCGAGATACCAAAAATATATTTATTCAAAGAGTTTGTCTATTTGTCTATCCTTTTGTCACCATTGTACTGTCGAAAAGTAGGGGGAACTGGGGTACATTGATACAGTTTTTTTCTAAGATTTTTTTTGGTGTCAAGAAAGTAGAAAATCCAAGTTTTTTTTCCATGAGGTGACAGCAAAACTTGTGTAGTATGTTATAAAAATGTACAATCATTGTTTTATATAGTATTTTTGAATGTAATTTTAAAAAAATCAAAAAAAGTCATTTGTATCAATGTGCCCCATCCCCGGGGCAGATTGATACGTTTGAGAAAAATGACGACAAAATAATACCAATGCATATTTTTCATAGAAAATGAATTAGAAAACCATTTTATATTTATTTATAAAAATTCAAATCACCCACAATTTATTTTAAAGCAATATTAAAGCAATCAAAATTAAATATATTATGAGCTGATGTTCTGGCTGTTTCTTGTCTGATTGTTGGCTGTGGTAACTTTGTCATATCTAGCACTTCAACCCCAGGATTATCTTCTTTCTTATGAAAGATGAAAAAATTACCAGTTTTTCTGTTTATAAATAGGTTCATAAACAGAAAATAAAGGATAATTATATTAAAATTCTGTTTATAACATAAGTATCATTTTCTGTTCTGCAGTTTGTTTCTCTTACTTAACATTTCGCATGTCGAAAATACTTTTTTCTCTGGAGAATCGATATAAATTCGAGATTTGCCAGAATGGCGTCCTTTTCTTCTATTAGTTCTACTAGCACTAGATGCTGGGTAAGTTCCTACGTCTTCTGTTTTCAAAAATACTATAAAATGTTCTAATATAAAGAAATTAGAGCTATTTCACTTCAATAAAAACTAATATTAGAAATTTTTCGTGAAAAAAAAGGTTGGATTAAGGAGTGTATGGTAAAAAAAATAATAAAAGATAATGAAAATATGAACTATTAAAAGATTTAGGCTGTATCAATGTGCCCCGAGATAGACTGTATCAATGTGCCCCATACAGCGATTTTGATTAAAATGAGTCTCAAACCCAACACTTCACAATATATCTAACAATAAATAATGAAGAACTGATAAAGAGTATCTGTACTTACCAGGGAGAGTATTCATTTTGGTTGAAAATACTGGAACAGTTGTATAATAGCATTTCAACTGTACAACTCATATTTACTTTTGAACAACAAAAACAATAAATCACCCGTCCCATTTCATCAAACTACTGAATCATTCCAAGATTTTCTGTATGTAGTTGAATGCACTAGCATCATCTTTTGGAGCTGTTGTGAAACTTCCTGTAATGACCCTGTGAGCGGTAGAGGGGGTGTATCAATGTGCCCCACGTATCAATGTACCCCAGTTCCCCCTATATGAATTTATTTACTCATTCAAAACATACATTTGACTTGTGTGCTGAACATGAAATCCCGTATATGATTCATCGGTAATATCAAAAGACGACATAGCACAATGAAAATTACAACTGCAGAGAAATACATCTGGAAGCTCTACAAATATTGCACAACAGAACCAGTGGGAATTGAACCCGCAGCTAACCTACGCTATCAAGCGACTACCCTAATAGCATGCATAGTCACAGCAACGTCACAGTTACGTCACTGTGAGTCACTTTGGTCACATCACATCTGTGACCGAAATGCCACCACTCAGTGACGTCACATTGTGACTGAGATGTGACTTTCTTAAAAATATTTAGAAAATCGTCACAATGTTAATGTCAAAGTAGTCACAAATGACACAGTTTTCACAAATTGGTCACATTGTGACGTCACAAAGTGGTCACAATGTGACGTCACAAAAAAGCTCTAAAACGGCCATAACGACCTCACATTTAAGTCACTGTGACTTCACATCGACGTCACGTGACGTCACATCGACAATCGATGGTCACAAAGTCACAATGTGACTTCACAACGACGTTGCAGTGACGTCACCATGTCTTACGGGTAGCGACGTAGTGTCTAAACCAAGCAGCCACGATGTTTCTAATGTGTATGAAGTTATAGATACAATTGAAACAAATATTTGCGTATTTTTGGGATGTGGCAGTTCCTTCTTTAATTTAGAAATGTTTCACCGGAAGTAGGCTTTATAATAGCAATTTTGTGCCATTTTCATTATTGTATCATTAAAAAATGTATGACGTTATGCACAGAATTTAATCAATATTTTTTATGTTTTCGCTATGGCAGTTACATCCTCCTTGAAGTTTAAGAAAAGCTGGCGGAAAGCGGCACTGCAGTAACGAATTTTGTGTTATTTTCATTTTTGTACCATCATAAAGTTCCTAAAGTTATGGAAAAGTAAAAACCAAATTTTAAATGCATGATTTTGGCCATGACCAATAGGTTTCCCTGCAATTTCGAAATATTCCGACAAAAGGTGGTTCAACAATAGCGATTTTTGCGTCATTTTCATTATTTTATCATTGAAAACAGTGTGTAGTTATGCATAAAATTGAAATATTCTTTTTCTAAATAATTTTTGCTTTTAGCTATAACAAGCAGGTTCTCCCTTAATTTTAAAAAATAATCTGCTGCAAGAGGGGATCATTAACAGCGATTTATATGCCATGATCATTGTTGCACTACCGAAAATTGCATAAAATTATGCATAGAAATAAACCCAATTTTTGTGTGTGTTTTTTGACTACAGCTAGAAGTTCACACTTGAATATGAAAAAAATCCGTCGGAAGGGTCTCTGCATTAGCAATTTTTGTACCGCTTTCTATATTGTGAAATCGAAAAGAGTATAAAGTTACACATAAAACTGCACCAAATATTTACATGTGTTTTGGTCTGTGGCTAGCAGTCCTCCTTGAATTTTGAAATATTACTTAGGAAAGGCCGCTGTGAAAGTAATTTTGTATAGTTTTCTTGATTCTTCGTAGTTTTATTGTTCTTTGGTGGCTCATGCAGAGACGGAAACACACGTTCTGCTATGCCGGCTATTCGTTATTATCTAATGACAATAGAATAATGGAAAACGATTGCTTTTCTTAAATATAATGATCTGCATTAACTATATTTTAAATTTTTCGTATGAATTGACTCAAACTTAAATTTAAGATGACAATCAAAGTTGGTACATTATTCAACAACCAATGTTAAAATTCTAACATATGTAAATACTTTCTGAAAAATTAAGAAACATAAGATTATGCAATCAACACATTTTTGACAAAAAAGTCAATTTTATTTGCTTACCTGCTCTAACATGGACATCTCGACTGCCGATGGTACCGACACTGTTTGTTGCTTCACATCTGTATATCGATGCGTGGACATCTGCTCTATAGTCTTCGGCAGAAAATGGCGAAAACACTAACGAACCATCATGTCGTGTGTGTCTTAGTCCAGGCAGATCGTGGACGATTTCGCCGTCGCTTTTCAACCAAGATATCACTGGTCTTGGTCGTCCATCTGCCATGCACGATATCACTGTCCCACTGGAGTTCGAAAATTCCACACGAGAGAGTGGTTCATTTGTAAAAAATGGTCCTTGATTCACATTGTCAGTCGCAAACACTGTAGGAGATAGAAAAATTACTATGATATTTTGTGATGCAAATGCAATAATGTAAAATAATACATAGTAAGTCCAAAGTAAGGGAAAACATTCACATAAACAGAACATAAAACGAAAAATAAAAGACCATTGTTGTTTAAGATACAAAGAATTTGATATTAGCGGATAAATTTTTCTATTACCGCAGCTATCGGTATGTATGTTATAAAATGTATTTTATGCAGAATTTTATTTTTTGAAAAAGTAAAAATGTCACATATAAAAATTTTTATGCACAGAAAAAAACTAAAAATGTATTTCTGATTTTTTTTTCTTGTAAATGATGTAATTGAATATGAATTAATTTATGGAAGATGAGTTTAATTACATAAATATAATTCATAACAAATAAACTATTCTTATTTTTTTCTGAGAACTTGAAAATCATTAACAATTAGTTAAAATTATATCGGATTATCAAATTTTGGAAAAAAAACATAATCTCGACCTATCAAATTAAAATTTAAAATCAAAAGATCTGTTTGTATCTTCATTAATATAAATATACATTATTTTAATAAAAAATTCTTCTTGCTTAGTAAGAATAAAATTATAAAATTCATGTTCAAGAACAAAACACCCTGAGTAACATAAAAAATATATGAAGAGAGTTTCAAATACATTTTTATTATATTTTTGTGAACTTAGATATGATCACACATTTCTTTTATACATAAACAAATTTTTCTGGATAAATATGACATTATATGATCATTCGTTACTTGTTTTTAAAGAGAAACTATTATAAATTCTTTTTCATAATGCATTTGTAAAAATCACAGTTGTGAAAAATCTGGAGGACAGAACAATCTTTTTCCATTTCAAAGAAATGTTCAATTTGCTGACACCGACTGAAATAGTGAATCATGCATTATAGTCGGAGAAAAAAGGAAAAAATGCAAGCGTTTCTAGGCAGATCCAGTTTTAGCATTTCAACTCTGCAGGTTTTCTCTCCAAAAGTGACTTTATTCCTTAGAATAGAGAGAATATTTTTAAAGTTTTATAGTATTTCTAGAATGAAGAATTGTTATGTGAAAGTCGTGCCTTTTTTGCAATAATGACTAATTTATAAAACTTCGAAATAATCTACGTTATTAAGATAAAATATGAAGCAAATAAATATAAGTCAAACAATTGATTTAACCTTTTGGGGACCATTAGTGCGTATATGCATCTTCAAAAGATGCTTACATTCCTTGTTTTGATACCACTAAATAAGAAATGTAAAATTTCGCTACTTAATTTTCGTGATTGATAAATTTAATTTAATTATTTGACAAGAAGTGGCGTCAATAAAAGGAAATTAATGTAAAAGATCCTGGCCACAAGCAGGTTACACATAGATACAGTTACATACGCAAAACTATCTCCCTGAACATCAAAATTTACGTACGTTATGGTGGCGTTAAGGCATATTTCTCACTTTCTTGCTCCTTTTGAGTTTTAAATGAATTTTATTTTTAATATCTTCAATAATTATTCCTTTGCAGGTACAGTCAATCAGGTTAACTGTGCGCCAAATCAGAGTAACTTTGTTCCATCTTTACGAAAATTTGATCCATTCTATCATGCTGGAATCTTACCCTATTATTTTCAATGAACTGCAAGACTTACTCTATTACTGCTATCCATATTTTAAGACCAAAATTTTACCATTAACTCAAGTGATGTAGCAGATTTAATTTTTTTTCTCTCTTGGCTAAAGTTACCCTGATTGACTGTAATTACTTTATAAAACATATACTTCGATAAAGAATTAGATAATAAAAACAATAATAATAAAGCTGAGATTCACTTTTCAATCATTAGCAGATTTTGAGGCATGAATTAAGTGATTTATCTATGACTTAAAATTTATCTATTCTTAAAATTATTTGCATATATATAAATATATTATCAAAGACTGTACACGAATTTTTAAGATTTGAAAGTCTTTGTGTAAAAATAAATTAAACAACTGTATAAGCTAATTGCAAATCCGGGTAACAGGATTTAAGTTACAAATTTGATCATTTTCCTTTGATTTGTTTTCTATGCAGGTTAAAATTATGCAAATTATTTCCTAAGAAACTAAGCGGCTCTATCCCCTAAAAGCTAAGCTCGTCAACCCCCGTCCCACCTCTAAAAACCAGTTAATTTAATTGTTTAAAAAATACGGAAAACTGAATTATAATTCAAATAAAAAGAATATTGCCCAGTTAAACTGATGGCATTGAGCTCACAGGCTACGCATACTAATTGCACATTACAGTTTTATGTTTTCAAGGGTTAATTCCGTTCGAAAAAAAATTAAGAAGAGGAAACAGCTCTCCCCTTTCTCCTTTTTTATACTTAATCATTAAACCTCCTAAACTATCAAGTACATGCTTTATTATATTAAAAAATCTATATCCAAAATTCAGAGCAAATCGGATAATTCTTAATAAAAACCCATTTAGCATTTATATAATTTAAGAGGAGTTATTCCCCTCTTTTATTCTTATCCATTAAACTTCCAAAACTATTCAGAGAATTGAACGAAATCTGACAATTCTGATTGAAAAATCCATTTATACAAATTAAGGGGAGGGGCATTAGAACCCACGTTCCACCTGTTTATACTTATTCAATGAACACCTAATAACAGCCACGGAATCGCCTCATCAGAATGATCCTATATCTAAATTTTGAACGAAAACTGTTAATTCTGCATGAAAATCCCGTTTATATCAATTAAGGGGGGGCATGAGCCCCCCCGTTCCCCCTGTTTATACTTATTCAATGTACACCTAATAACAGTCACGGAATCGCCTCATCAGAATGATCCTATATCTAAATTTTGAATGAAAACTGTTAATTCTGCATGAAAATCCCGTTTATATCAATTAAGGGGGGGGGCTTGAGACCCCGTTCCCCCTGTTTATACTTATTTAATGAACACCTAATAACAGTCACGGAATCGCCTAATCAGAATGATCCTATATCTAAATTTTTAACGAAGACTGTTAATTCTGCATGAAAATCTCTTTTATATCAATGGGGGGGCATGAGCCCCCCGTTTCCCCTCTTATACATATCGAATGAACTCCAAAAACTAATCAGGGAAGCGCCTTATCAGGATTTACCTATATACAAAATTTCAAGTGGATCCGATATTTTTATCATGAGTTATCGCGTTACGCACGAACGAACATACGAACGTACATACATAACGGACGGGAACATAAGCTCTCAGGCTATGATAGCCTGTGAGCTAAAAAGGATAATAATCACATGTACAGACGAAAATATACGTAACCGATTACAATTATTCTGAGAAAAATAAATAATGGTAGTATAAAATTACATTTTGGAATTATAAACGTGCGCTCGCTTGCGGTCATAAAAGTATCTGAACACACCAAAATAATTTTGTTTAACCTTCCGTCTACCAGACAAAACACCCATTTATCTACGGCAACACCTAATTTTAATTCCAAACTTGCAAATGGCACCAGTAATATTTTAATATAATTTTGCTTTTACAATGAAAGCTTAAATTAAGGAATTCGTAATATCTAGACAAGTCCTTTATAAATTCCGGTGTCAATCGACAATTTCTCATTTTACCATTGACACCAGAAATATTGCTGTCGGGTCCAATGGACCCGTCTGGTAGACGGAAGGTTAAAATGTAAAATTGCAGACTGTATCTTTTATGTGTGATTAAAAGACATAAAATTTTTTGTTTAAATTTTCTAATCCTATATTGATAAAACTGCTTTTTCTTGATAAATTTATCATATCCACTATATCTGTGTATATTATGTCCTCTACACGATATATATACAGTGGCGGTCAAAAGTTTCCGGCCAGCAAAAAATTTTTAGTTTATTTGTAAGTATTCCCATATGAAGAGGAATATCAAAGTAATACTTATACAGTTTATTGACATAATAGTTGGGAACTTATTTATGCAATAACATATAAATATCAATAAATTTAGTAGACAAAATTACGTACAAAGGAAAATGCATGTTCTGAAAAGTTTCCGGCCACCTTCACAAGTTTGGAAAAAACGGTATTGTAACAGAAAATTACAGTAATCAACAACATTTATAATTAGTATTTTATCAATATACATACAGTAAAAAGTACTGCAGTGCAACAATGGGACATCCATACAAGCAGCGGTTAAAGATCTTCAACGATACTTTTTTTCCACATTTTTGCAATTTTTTGAAAATTTCGGCTGAGTTGGAATACTTATAGCTTCACACACATTTACCACTTCTTTCCAAAAATTTTCTATTGTATTCATGTCGGGCGCTCAGGCTGGCAATTTCAAAAATGAACTTTTTTATGCTAAAGCCACTGCTTTTCGAGTCTTACATACATTCTATAAGTCGTTATCATGTTAAAACATATAGTTGCGCTCACAATTTCCCCTCTAATAAGGAAGGAAGTAATCTTGCAAGATGTCCTTATGCATTGCATCATTCATCTTGCGGTGGATTTCAAATAACGGACCGACATTTTTGAAGAAAATACTCCCCACAGCATAACGGGTCCTCTGCCTTGCTTCACTGTAGGAATAACATAGGCCGAATCACATCTTTTGTTGTTAGGTCATCGGACGTAGTGTCTACCATCACTTCCAAAAAAATTTGAAATTCGATTGATGGAAAAATACTATTTTTGTTCAGTTATCACTTGACCAGACTTTGTGTTTTTTGGAAAATACCAGTCGGTTACGTCGATTTTTTTTATCTGTGAAAAATTTTTGAGCACCGACTATTCCATAAAGTTCCGCATCGCGTCAGCATCTTGACTTGGTAGGTCGACATATTTCAGCAACATTTTCATTCTGCATATCGTGGGATATTGCAACGAAATGTTTATGTGGATCATCAAATGTTCTTCTCCTGATAATTCTATTCAGAAGAATAGTCATTTCCTGGGTTCCAGGACCTCAGAAAGTCCTGAAGGCCATTACCATATTTATATAATTTTTAAATATCGTTTACAGTCGATTAATCGATCGATAACTTTGCCGCAATATCTCGAGAAGATTAGCCTTTTAGCATCAATGATTTATTTACGAACAATAATTGTTGAACTTTTCAATTTCGACATTAAACTATGTTATTCACGTTTATTCATTCTCAAACACGACCAAAAACTACATTATCGATAGAAAAAACTGAGGAATGATGAGTGGCCGGAAACTTTTGCTTGAGCGAACTTCGAATTCTACCCCTTTGCATGAAGCGTCTTCAGTATCCAATCAAAATGATCACGTGGTCAGAGGTCATTCTCATATTTCTAACTTTAGAAGGAATTGTGCTTCTTCTGTGCTGAAACCTTCTGGCAAATAAATAAAAAACTAAGTGGCCTGAAACTTTTGACCGCCACTGTACGCCGCAGATACGTGGTAGATCTTGAAAAGTTTCTTGTCGGTAAATTCTGGAATGAAAAATTCTAATCTCGAAAAGTATATCGATTACGACATGAAGTTCAATGTGGAAGGGCTTGAAAAATTTTTAGAAAACAAACACTGTTATGAATTGAAATGTAACATAATCACATTTGCTGACGAATATATACATATCAAATTTGATTTATTTTGAGAAAATAAATAACGGTAGTTTTAAATTATATTTTGCAATTATAAACACAGCATCTGTTTCTTAAAATACCTGAACGCTCAAAATTAATTTTGTTTGAAATGTAAAATTACAGATTCTTTTACATGTAACTAAAAGACTTCACATTTTTAGTTTCATTTTTCTATGCGACATCATCCTATTTTGATAAAACTTCATTTTTATAAAAATAACAATAGTTTCGTTTGCTTTAAAGAAAATTCATGTAAACAAAATATCTATCTGCGGTGACCAGTACTTTTGAATTTAATATAACTATTTATTTGTCCCTATGAGCAATACGAATTTTCTCTCTTAATCAATGAAATTGTATTAAAGTTTCACCTTGAATATATATTTTACGTTGAAAAATTAAATTTACACATATAGCCAAATACTTAAAAAATTTTTATTCATTTCATAAATTCTTTTAATAAAATTAATTATAAGTGCAGTTTTTCTAAAATGTCATGCTACCCATTTATTTCTAATGTAAAAGGAACATATAATACAAAATATATTTGAAAAAATACAACGAAATGCTGACCATTTGCCAGATTTGTCAAAGAACCTTTTTTTTTTATTATTAGTTGGTGTGAACAGAATTTCCATATCTGTTTGTAGTACATTATATAATAATAATACTTATTCATAGTATACGATATAACTTTAGTAAGTTATTTTTTTCCATGTTGTAAAAAAATAACAATAAAGACTTTATTTGGTCCTTTTTAAAATATTTTTGAGCCAATTAATGTAGATACAGATTTTTCAAACACTTAAGAAATATATTTAAACTTTCCTATGCTTACAATTGGATTTTAATCTTCCTTTCCCCACCTTCATATTCTTGTTCAATTTTAGAAGATTTTTTTCCTAAAGAGATTGTTACTCATTAAGATAAAATAGCTGAAAAAGAAAGCAAATATCTGCAATCGATAAGAACAATTTTCTATGGGTTTGCCTTTTAAACTTTAAAACTTATTCTAAATGAATAACCTTATTATTTTTAAGAAGATTGTTTCATTAAAAAAAATAAAGAAGGCATATACTTTTATGAGAAATAAAAAAATATATATATTTCTTTTGTAATTAGCTTCGAATAAGGGAACTTTGATCATTATATTTTATTAAAGTTTTTCATTTAGATAATAAGATACCAATTGAAGAAATTTTCGACGTTAATTGCGCAGTTTGGGGTATAAGTTTGAAAAATCAAATATATTTATTTTAAAGTTGTGCAGAAAACACGATTATTTATTTTCTTATGAGTTTTAAAATTATTTTTTTTCGTAATAGTGAATATTGGAGGAAAACATCTTAATATTATTAGAAATTCGGAAAACGTGATGTTTGGCGAAAAATATTTTTTGCGATATAAGGTACCCTGGGGTAATAACGCCACGTTAAGGTTCCACGGATTTTCACGGCTTAGTTTTAGATTGTATTTTTCAAACAAATATAGGATCTGATATAGCAACTCATTGACTATCTATATTAAAAAAAATAATTTAACAGATATGTATTCATAAAATGTAATGGCGTGATTTCTTGACCAATGCTATTTGGCGTTATTACCCACCTATATGGGTAATAACGCCATGCAAACAAAACTATGAAATAAGATGGGATAATTGCATGTAGATTGCCCAATTCTAAAAATACAAAGTCTACAAAGTTAGAAATTGAGAAATTGCATTCAAAGCTATTGAAAAATGTTCAATTTTTTGTGAAAGTGTAAGAAAAATAAACGTGTGGTGTGTGGGGAGGATGAAGCAAAAGAATATCAGACCGCGAGCTTCTTTTTGCTTAAAAAGGACCGCTTAAATAGAATTATTATAAACATTACACAGTTTTAACTGTGTTTATTTGAATCAGTATTTAGGATGTAGCTCGGTCACTGTAGGGAATCAACCGGGGTATTAATGCCAAGAATTGGCATTATTACCCCGGTATAGTTAATGCGCTGTACAATTTAAATTAAAAATTATCTCGAGAAGATATCCAAAATCTTCAACAACATTTTGAAAGTCCATGAAATGTACTACAAATTTATGTAATTAACAAAGCGTTTCCGTATAAAAAATATAGTCTTCAGATCAAAAACCTCACATCACAAAACGTATCTCGCAAATTTTAGATCAAGCGTTGATTTTAGTTGTTTGAAAAAACAATAGGACCTAAAAATGAAACAAATTAACTTGAAGCTGTTTTTTGCGATTTATATGACTCAAAACCCTTCTGCGCAGAGCACATGTGTGTCATTTATCTGATTATTTCATAATTATGCAAAATATAAGCACTTGGCGTTATTACCCCGCCTGGCGTTATTACCCCAGGGTACCTTATTATACATAAATTTGAGGAACAAATATTTCTGTTGTTTTTCACAAACGCATGTAGTGTTTATGTAAATATATTTTACTATACAGACTCTTAAGAAAATATTGATCAATTAGTAAAATTATGCGTGTTATCTTAAAAATTAATTAATCTTTCCAATTATTTTCACCATAAAAACTTTCCAATAACTAAGGTACCCTGGGGTAATAACGCCACGTTAAGGTTCTACCAATTTTCACGGCTTAGTTTTAGATTGTATTTTTCAAACAAATATAGGATCTGATAAAGCAACTCATTGACTATCTATATAAAATAAAATAATTTAACAGATATGTATTCATAAAATGTAATGGCTTTTTTTCTTGACCAATGCTATTTGGCGTTATTACCCACCTATATGGGTAATAACGCCATGCAAACAAAACTATGAAATAAGATGGAATAATTGCATGTAGATAGCCCAATTCTAAAAATACAAACTCAACAAACTTAGAAATTGACAAATTGCACTCTAAGCTGTTGAAAATGTTCAGTTTTTTGTGAAAGTGTAAGAAAAATAAAGGTGTGGTGTGGGAGGGGGGGGGATGAGGCAAAAGAATATGAGACCATGAGCTTCTTTTTGCTTAAAAAGGACCGCTTAAATAGAAATATGAGAAACATTGCACATTTTTAACTGTGTTTATTTGAATCAGTATTTAGGATGTAGCTCGGCCACTGTAGGGAATCAACCGGGGTATTAATGTAAAGGATTGGCGTTATTACCCCGGTATAGTTATTGCGCAGTGCATTTTAAATTACAAATTATCTCGAGAAGATATCCAAAATCTTCAACAAGATTTTAAAAGTACATGAAATGCACTACAAATTTATGTAATTAACAAAGTATTTCCGGATAAAAAGATAGTCTTCACATCACAACACGTATCTCGCAAATTTTAGATCAAGCGTTAATTTTAGTTGTTTGTAAAAACAATAAGACCTAAAAATGAAACAAATTAACTTGAAGCTGTTTTTTGCGATTTATATGACTCAAAACCCTTCTGCGCAGAGCACATGGGTGTCATTTACCTGATTATTTCATAATTACGCAAAATATAAGCACTTGGCGTTATTACCCCGCCTGGCGTTATTACCCCAGGGTACCTTATATAAAGGAATTATATAAGATGTGTGGCTAAAAAAAATTCTCAATTGTTTATTGTTCAACATCTGAAGTTAAAAAAGCGTAATAAAATTTGGTTTCCATTTTAATCTTATCTTAAAATATTATTGATTCTTTTGGAATGCTAATGTGTTAATGTTATCAGCTAAAATGTGTGAGCCAAAGTTTAAATTAGGCTTACTGGGTAATCGATGCAAAAATATTTACGTGAGTTATTCCCGATGTACAAAAAATGGTGTTTAGATTTAAGATCTTTTGCAAAAACAACTAATACTTCAGGGAAAAACAGGCAAAACTTCGCATGAAATTGCGGAGCATAATTAAAAAATATATATTTATTCCAAAAAAAAAAAAAAAAAAAAAATCAAATTTCTCTACAGTTTGCCGTTAAAAGTGTCTGAATCTAAGTACATACATACGATTATATTCATGCAAATAATACGTAAAATTTGAATAAATATATCCCATGTATTTGTGGTAAGAATAAAATACGTCTTATTATGTGTGAGTACACATCTATTAGGCATGAAATATTCAGAATCGTGTTTATTTATTTTTTTCTACTGGAGCACATAAAAAGTTCCGACAGCTGAATTCATTTATTTTTTCATAAATTGGGAAAAAGTCAGTAAATTAATCTGTGCAAGCTTTAAAAAAGTGTTGAAATTTACAGTTTTATAAGCGTAATTACTTCTGAAAATATCGGCAACTTTTTTTTTAATTAAAAATTTGAAGCAAACAAGAAACTTGATTTAAAAAAATGAGAATTTTACCTCGTTAAAAAAATGTTATGGTACGTCAGGTAAGTCATTTATTTTTTAAAGGAAAAACAAAATCCCTAAACAAATATAGTTAAAAATAGATCCTAGAAGGTTTAGATTCTCAGTTTTACATTGTTTTAAGCATGAATATCTGTGTTCAAAAAATGATCATTGACAAATATTTAAAGCTACAATAAACATCAGTTATATTAAAAATTGAATATTTTTCTTACTTTCCGTAAAATATATATTAAAGAACGACAACCTTAAATCTCTTGGATTAGATTAGTATACATATAATTATTGCAAGTACTCTAAAACATATTAGAATAAAATTTTACATTAATACTTTCAGCGAATGAAACCATTTTTTATAACAGATTTACATCATTCTTAAAACCAAAATTATAACCTAAATTATGATTAATGCACTAGTAATTTTTATTTTAAAACCTTATATATATTTACAATATTTACAATCATCAATTTTAACTACCTACAATGTTATTCACGCCTTACTTTTAAATATATGAAGTTTCTTCCACCTCACCTACACTGTAAAAAAAAATCTGTAACCTTAGTAATCTAAATTAACCGAAATCTCTTATGCTTACTAAAATTTTATGTGTACACTGTACAAGAAAATGATGTCAATCTACAAAACTTGTAAGCAAAACTAAAACCATCTGTAACTTTACAAAAGAATTTACTAAAATTTTGGTAACTTTACTAAAATTTTATCTATAATGCTCGTTATCGTCACTTAAAAAGTTCTTGGAATATGATTTCCCCAAAAAATTCTTAGTAACCTTAAAATTTGTTTGATTCAAAGTGCAAATCTGTATCTGTTACATGAATTTTTATTGTTGCCGTTACATAAAAAGTTCTTGGAATACAATTCTACTAGAAAAATTTTTGTAACTTTCCCAATTTTTTTTACAGTGTACACTGTAAAACATTTGTGTACGTGAACCATAAAATGGGTGGCAGCTTCGCTGCCTACTATTTTATGGAGTAATTTTTTCCCCTGTATAATGGTGTATTATAAACATACATTACTGGTGTAACAATCAGAACGTTACACAGGTTATATCGTTAAAATACTCCTTAAAATTGAAGGAAGCAAGGTTACTCCATAAAATGGGAGGCAGCAAAGCTGCCACCCATTTTATGGTGTAACGTTACTCAAATGTGTTACACTGTGCATATTTTTGTGTGGTGTTAAAATGCTTCTTCTTATATTTAAAGTACGGTCTAAAAGTCAGGATGGGTTCCAACCCATTCATAAAAGGATCCAAACACAACCCAAATGATACTTTATTATCAACAGTTGAACGGAGCATGTTTTACATAGAAGTAACGCTCCCTTTAGCAGCGTTAAAAATCAACCAAATAAAGATTATTGGTATCATATTTGTAGTTTACAAATGCCACTTGCTTTCATTTGCTTTTGTTTGCAAATAAATAAATAAATAAATAAATAAATAAAAACAGATATATATTAATAACGTGTACTTTTCCAAACTGCATCTAAAATAATGAAATATTTTACAAACCCAGAATGCTCTCAAAAAGGAATTTCTTTGGAAATTTGAACAACTCATTTAAAAGAAATCCTCCACAGAAATGTTGAGCTAGAAATAGTTTGAAAGATACCGTTTTTAAAGTAGTTTTTTTAATGCATTGAAGCATAGAAGTTTTAAGTTTGAAATACTTTTAAAAAGTCCTAAAGGTGATTTTTTAAATGCAGTCACAGGCATGATGGCAAGCTTTAGAAAGAAACTTAGTTAAACATGGAATATTTTATTGCAGAATCAAATAAAGAGAGTTATAGTAGTTTCGTGACATTAATTAAGTGACAGATATTTTACTGCCGACAAGATATAAGTGAATAAGTGAGATATAGGTGAGATATAAGATATTTTACTACAAAATTAAATAAAGAGAGTTATAATGCTTTCACGACATTAATGAAGAGGCACACAGATGGCATTCCGTTTGCCACAGATGGCAAAAGGAATGACATGGATAAAAAACAAACAAAAATTTTATATCCTCTTTCTTAACACAATCCAATTGAATGGTAAATTTATCACACGAATTGAATATTTCCAACTGAGTGAAAAATTGTCCAGGCCGGGAATTGAACCCAGATACTTAGCTTTCAAGGCCAATGCTTTGCCTGTTAAGCTAACTGGATGATAACCGGTTGATATTTTTCACTCAGATACCCTTATTGGTTATGATTAACATCTGGTCTGCCATTTAGACAGCTCAGCAGAATAAACCGCAGGTAATGGAACTCCATATAACAACGGATACGTAGATATGCTATTATTTTAACGCAAATTATCCTTTAACGAAATACAACTACTTGGAAAATGTTTCGTTTTAACTAATCGTAAGATTAACAAAGAATTTAAATATTTGTCCATGAAATCAATCTAAACTGCTAAAAAATACTTATATATATATTGAAAAATACCTCTATATTTAAAAACTATGTATTTTTTCGCCAATCAGAACGCTCTATGGACGTTTATGTGGAATTCTTATTTTGTCAGAAAATTGATAGTCTTTAAAATCATAACTAAATTTCCCCGATTTTTTTAACTGTGTACTAATTATTTTATACAAAAGAAAACCAATTTTTTAACGTACGTAAGTCGTCTCTCTATAAATTAAATTAGTTCTTCGATTATTCGGTGATATTCAGTCTAGAAAAAGAATCTATAAAAAATAAAATAAAATGATGCACATGCGGATATCCATTGCCCAAAGCAAAATATCTGTATGTTTCAAATTGAGATAATGCAAATCAAAACGTGGCTTGCGTAATAACAGAGCCATATAATATTACTGGACCAATCAGAAAATGAATAACGTGCTGATATAAAAAATGTTGATATCACTAAGATTCAAATATGGCTAAGATTTCTCTATTCCAGACTGACAGCAACAACCATTTTCCAAATGGTTAAAGAAACGTAATAAGTTGGTCTGGTGTAATAACGCCAGGCGAGGTAATAACGGCAAGTGCTAATAGTATGCATAATTATGAAATTATCTGGTAAATGACACCCATGTGCTCTGCGCAGAAGGGTTTTGAGTCATATAAATTGCAAAAAACAGCTTCAAGTTAATTTGTTTCATTTTTAGGTCTTATTGTTTTTACAAGCAACTAAAATTAACGCTTGATCTAAAATTTTCGAGATACGTTTTGTGATGTGAAGACTATTTTTTTAATCCGGAAATACTTTGTTAATTACATAAATTTGTAGTACATTTCATGGACTTTCAAAATGTTGTTGAAGATTTTGGATATCTTCTCGAGATAATTTGTAATTTAAAATGTACAGCGCAATAACTATAACATGGTAATAACGCCAATCCTTGGCATTAATACCCCGGTTGATTCCCTACAGTGGCCGAGCTACATCCTAAGTACTGATTCAAATAAAAACAGTTAAAACTGTGCAATGTTTCTAATAATTCTATTTAAGCGGTCCTTTTTCAGCAAAAAGAAGCTCACTGTCTGATATTCTTTTGCCTCATCCTCCCCCCCACACCACACCTTTATTTTTTTTTACACTTTCACAAAAAATTGAACATTTTCAATAACTTAGAATGCAATTTGTCAATTTCTAAGTTTGTAGAATTTGTATTTTTCAAATTGGGCAGTCTACATATAATTATTCCGTCTTATTTCATAGTTCTGTTTGCATGGCGTTATTTCCCATATAGGTGAGTAATAACGCCAAATAGCATTGGTTAAGAAATCACGCCATTATATTTTATGAATATATATCTTTTAAATTATTTTTTTATACATAGATAGTCAATGAGTTGCTGTATCAAATCATATATTTGTTTGAAAAATACAATCTAAAACTGAACCGTGAAAATTGGTAGAACCTTAACGTGGCGTTAATACCCCAGGGTACCTTATTAATGTGATCCATACTGTATAAAATTATTTTATGAAGATGAATCAATTATAAGGAATGTTATTTAAATAGATATTTTTTCAAATATTTTTTACGAATAATATTTTTAGGTAGATATATTTTTAAGTATCTATCTTTAACATTTACATACTTTTCTTTACAAATATAGGGATGTTTTTAATTGTTATTGCATATGAATAAAAAAATACATTTTTTTCGTACAGCTACTGTACAAAGGTTATTTCATTTAATTATCCAACGGATATCGTACCTCTTCAAATGGTTCTTGAATTGTATAAAATTAACAATTATCAGAATGTGATAAGACTGAAATAAAAGCAAAGTCTTAAGATGATGTAAAAGGAAAATTTGTTTAAAGGCTCTCATAACATTTAAATATCCATCGAGAGTAAAAAGGTGATCTAGTTTAGAGTTATCATAACTATTTAAATACTTTTTAGAATTTACATAAAACATTATAGTCTATTTAAGACATATTTAAGGTTTTAAAATGTTTAATAATGGCACTCTTTTCTTCCGTCGCACATTTGTGGTATTTCGCTGAAAAAGCTGGCCAAAAGTCAGAATTTTAAAATTAGTATTTAGTTTATAATTTTCTAGTTGGTATAAGAGGTATATCCTGTCCACATGATAACGGGTTCATTTTTTTCTGTAGACTCTCCAGTTGTCTGGTAGTTTACTTGGAATTCATGGTTTTTTCATTTCTCATTTTATACTTCTGATCTATTCATCATTTTATCGAACATTTAAAAAACTATTTTTAGTCGAACTTCAGAAACATTTTAAAGTTTTTAAAGACGAATGTACATACTCTCTTTTGCATAAATATTTTTGTAAATGCAATGCATCTTCGTTTATAATATTTAAGTTTGAAACCACCGAATTTCTGGGTTAAATATTTTAGATAAAATTATAATTTTAATAAGGAGTTAAACTGAGTTCAGTAAGAACTCTTGTGTTTTCATAATGTATAGGCTGGCTTTCTAATTAAAGATATAAAATAAAATTTGCCCTATTTGCCCCTCGTTTTTTTAATAGGTAAAGCAAAATTAAAAAAAAAAAAAGTTTCTGAAAAGCAGTTTTTTTTACTTCATTGAATTTTTTAATTTATTAACTGTTTGCATTTAATGTATGCTGTAGTTTTTTACTTCCTACTGGACCTTTTGGTGTGACCCTGGTACCTTTTGGTGTGCAGATTGAATATGCAAATCTGCAAATCTGTAAATTGAAGCGGAAAAATCTTTTTTTCTTTATGTAAGACGTTTTTTGATCGTACATCCATAACGTTGGTTAACTGAATCTTTGTAAGTAATGTAACATTTTAGTTTTGTACCAAGAGTTTGTAATATGTGAATTAACTGTTATCTTTTTGAATAATATTTTTTAAATCAACATTAAGGAATTATGTTCTTTACTCACTAACGAGGTAAGAGAATTTTATATTATTAAGAAAGAATTTGCTAGACATACATACATTATTATTTTTTCTCTATTGAATAAAAAAATCAGTAGAAATATCAAAAAATGTATGAATGATGTAATAAAAGTATTATGACAGAGAAAATTTAATACGTTAAAGTTTTTGAAAAAGAAACTTAACAAAATTGCGAAATGTTTATAAAATTACATAAGAAAATAAAATCTTTCAAACACAGTTATAAACAAAATTGAGCTTCTTCTTAATTCACTGAACGATGTTATAGTGAAAACAATGGGGAATGACTCAAAATAACGCTTTACTTTTCTATAAGGAAACGTGGTCACCGAACAAAATGGTTTAAAAATTGTATTTGCAAAAGTAAGAGATATAAAACGGAATAATTAAAATCTGAAATTAGTCGAGAACAATTGCAGTTCAACTGAGCTTCAGATGTTTAAAAAATATATTCAAGACTTTGTTGTTAGGCCAACAAGGGCAGCAAAATATCGAAAAAAATAATTCTTTGTCTTAGTCCTCAAAACTAAGTACATTGAACTTATCACCGACTGAGGTTTTGGCCATGTTTGTTGCAGCAGATTTTACATACAATCTATAAAATGTCACATGAATATCTAATAAATACATATGTCTTCGCAATATATTTCCTCAGAGAACTAAATAACATTACTGAAAACATGGCGGGAGTAAAACTTCAAAACCTTTTAAATCACTTTACTCAAAGACTCTGTAAATAAATAAAAAATGTTTTTACAACAGCAAGTGAAGAAGAATAAACAAGTTTAGAACAATTGTGCAAATGGGTTTGTGACAGCTCTCCACAAAAAATTAAAAAAAAATATATGAAAATTTCTTTGACTCAAACATGACTCGAACATTTTCTTAAACTCTTTAGCTTCTTTGAGATTAAAAATGAAATAAATGAATTTCAAAAGTATGGTTTCAGAGCCCCGTACCTTCATATCCACGCTTTTGCTTTCTCATGCTAATAAGATTTATTCATGAAAATAATGACATAATCCAAGAGGAAGTAAACTACATTGAAGAGCAAGCACGAAATTTAATAAATACAGAGATATTCACAGCTTATGGTTTATTACGAGTTCATTTCACATTAGTGCTGTCTAGTGTCGATGCTAGAGGTTGCAATGCTATTACTAGCAATAAATGCATGAATGCGATATTATATTTGCAAACAATCATAAAAAAGATTTTCATAAGTTAACCCGTCATTAGTCGCGTGTCGGTCTTTTCGCCGCCCGTATAACTTATCTTCTCCTATCTTATATCACATTACAAATACAGCGGAGATCTACCATGTAGCTGACTTTGAAGCTTTCTCGAGCACCTTAGTGAAGTAACAGGACACCTCTGTTTTTCTTTCCGGTAGATTTTTAGAAACAAAGTTTAAATTGACAAAAAAGTCTACGTAAAAGTCACTAATTCGAGTTCATTTTTACTTTTCCCAATTACTCCAGATCTCATGAATAAAATGCATAATTTAAGAAAACTGCAAATTTATATCTTCGTTGTAATGTTATTTTCGTATATTAGGTGAAAAATATTTCTTATTTTACATATTTGGTATGCGGGGGGCCAGCGGCGAAAAGACCGAGCGCGACTAATGACGTTGTGAAAAAAGTCGCGACTACTCGCGAGTTAAAAATAATTAAAGACATTGATCCTGATTCTTTGAAATTCGGTCTTTCATGTTAGAATAAGATTTTTCGAGTCAGTTTTACATCTTGCTTCTAATTAAAAAAATAGTAAGCAAGAAGTAATAATGAGAAAAATTGTCAATAAAAGAAAAAAAAACTCATGCAAGACATGTTTTAAACTGAGATGCGATACGGTACACGTTACAAAAGCTGGTTTCGGAAACAGTCCAAGAAAGTTTTCTCAGATTTTGAAAAATCAACTTAGATTATAGAAATTAAAATAAATCAATGCCCAGTCTAAAGGCTGTTCGAAAGTGCTATATAGTGGTTATAAAATATATACTAAAAAATTTCAAGAAATTACGAATATTGCTTCTAACCTTTATGTAAATCTTTACGGTTGACACCCAGTGTCATATGCATTACACAAGATTTTGAATCACGTAACTATTATTAAAAAACATATACCATCCAATTGGGCAGCTATCAGAGATGGAGGCTGAAGCCCGCAACATATGTTTCTATCTATCACCGTTTCCGAGTAATAGATTTTAAAATTTATGGGTCCTTTGTGAAACACCCTGTATTTTATAAGGCTTTATAAAATGATGATTAACGCTATAAAAAGCTTATTTTTAAATATCATTAGAAGAAAAATCTTTATAATTGAAGTTAGGAATTTAAGTTTTTTTTCATAACAATTTCAAAAAAGTACGATAACCTTTCTCAAATTCATAACTGAGACAATACATTTTTTCCGATTATACGAAAATTTTACTTTTCTAGAAACAATTTTGTAGTTATTTTGCATGAATTTTTCTTTTTTTCTTATTTCGACTGACAACATGTTAATTATTATTATCATTATATTTATTAATTTATTTTCTAAATTACCAAAGAAAATTTAAAACAATGTTTCATTTTTTATCTGAATAATTTTCTTTAATATATTTTTTTTGAAAATGCAGTTTTTAAATAAACCTAATCGCACAAATATTGAAGATCAATACACTTTAAGAGAAGATAAAACAAAAACCCAAAGGATTTAAATAAAATGAAAGGTGGCATTTAAAAAGAAAGAAAATATCCGAAATCCATTATTTTACTTTAAAAGTGCTTTATATTTAAAGAATTCCTTAACGGAAAATATGCAAAAATGTAAACAATGCGTTTTAAAAAGTAACCATAATATGTAAATGAAAACTACACGTATGGATATGTCTCTTTTGAAACAATATCAGCTTATTTTAATCTCAGAAATATGACAATGTGACTTTAAAATAACTCGAAATTTTGAATTTAATATTTTATGCAATAGTAATATGTCAAATGCAGCCTATCAAAATTGGGACAATGTGGCTATATTGTGATAAATATTAGCAATACCTCTACAAAAAAAGTCACATTTTAAGTATATTTATATTTTCTCTTTATTTGTAAAGTGTACTTGTGCAGAATAATTCGCTATTTAACAGGCATTTAAAAGTAAAACGAAAATACGAAATACTGTTTTGGCTTGGAAAATATATAAATTTAAAGACTTAGCTGAATGTATTAGTGAGATTTAATTTCAAATATTTTCATTATAAAGTAATTATTTAACAACAATTAAATCGTATAATTTATATTTATGATCATTTTCGTGTGAAATTTAACTCTAATATTTATAAAAAATCATTATTTTATTCAATTTTCCGTACATAATTTAAAATTATTTTTCCCGTATTTATATATGTTTATTTCATAAGTAGTAGAAGCAAATGTGTTCTTTTAATAATTTATGTGATACTCATGGATCTTTTACAACATCCCATCCTTACATTTCTTATCAATTAAAATTATATAAATGTTCCTCCTATTGATTTGTATCCAATGTAATTAATAATTGATTAGATTATGATAAATTGCATTAAAAAATTAAAGACAAACCAAGGCAAGTTCGAGTAACAGGTAATGTCAGTTTGGCTTCTAGTAAAATCCAGTTTCTCGACCCGATGAAATTGTAAAATCAACGTTTTATATCTGATAGCTCCTGACTTTTATGTCAGAAACAACTTATTTATATTTAAAATAATGTCATAGAAGCAACACGTACATTTGTAATCAAGGTTGAAAATTGATTACAATTTGATATGAGAATGAAAATCGTAAAGATTAACTAAAATTAAACATAATTTTCTTTCACTCCTAAAGTTCGTCATCAAATAGACTTTTGTTAGGTAACCGAAGCTGAAAGTTAATCTAGAATCGAAATCTTAAGTTAAATTAGTGTGTTTGCACTACGGAATTTAAGTTTTATTTCATTACAATTTTCACAAGGCATATTAAACTTTTTAAAATTTATAATTGAAGCAACATACTTTTCCCAATTCAACGGTTATTTTCTTTTTCTTATAACAATTTTATGGTTACATTGTGTATATTTTTCTCTTTTTTCTTATTTTGATCGACTACATATTTATTATTATTATTATTTATCGTTATTTTTTTAATTTATCAAACAAAATTATAAATATAAACTTTTTTATCTAAATCTTTTCTTTAATATTTTGAAAAGAATTTTTAAAAATGCAATTTTTAAATAAACTTTATCGCACAAATATTGAAGATCAATATACTTTGAAAGAAGATAAAACAAAATACCCCAGAATTTAAATAAAATGAAATGTGGGTTTTTAAAAGAAAACAGAAATCTAAAATCCATTATTTTACTTTAAAAGTACTTTGTATTTAAAGAATTCCTTAACGGAAAAGGTGTAAAAAAGGTAAACAATGTGTTTTGAAAAGTAACGATAAAATGTAAATGAAAACTATACGAGTGAATGTATGTGTTTTGAAACAATGTCAGCTTATTATAATTTAAGAAATAAGACAAAGTGTGTATCATATGTCACGATATTTAGAATTTAATAAATGATACATTATTAATATATTAAATACAGTTTAACAAAATTATTTGAACAATGTGGCTATATTGTGATAACTATAACCAATACTGCTGCAAAATAATGTCACATTTTAAGTGTGTTTATATTTTCTAAATAAGGTACCCTGGGGTAATAACGCCAAGTGCTTATATTTTGCATAATTATGAAATAATCAGGTAAATGACACCCATGTGCTCTGCGCAGAAGGATTTTGAGTCATATAGATTGCAAAAAACAGCTTCAAGTTAATTTGTTTCATTTTTAGGACTTATTGTTTTTACAAGCAACTAAAATTAACGCTTGATCTAAAATTTGCGAGATAAGGGTTTTGATCTGAAGACTATATTTTTTATCCAGAAATACTTTGTTTATTACATAAATTGTAGTGTATTTCATGTACTTTTAAATTGTTGTAGAAGATTTTGGCTATCTTCTCGAGATAATTTGTAGTTTAGGATTTACTGCGCAATAAGTATCCCGGGGTAATAACGCCAGGGATTGGCGTTATTACCCCTGTTTATTCACAACAGTGGCCGAACTATATCCGAAGGGGGTTTATATATGAATATGGGACAGCATTATCATCATTGTTGAAATGGTAAGATTAAGGGGGGGTGCCCAATACTTAAAAATAATCTCTCTATTTTATTTTTTATTAAATTATTATTATGTTTTTTACTAATGTAAAAAATAATTTTAACTCTTGTAAATAAAACTATATCAAAATGTTTTCGAGATTCAAATTCGAACATCTTCAAAATCAGGTTTCTATTAAATTTCCACTGGATTGTTCAATTGAGTTCGAAATTTTAACTGTCCGCTTTCTCAGCGTTCGGTTTTTCAAAACTTTATAAATTTAACCTTTAACTGATGTGACAGAAATTGTAACGTAAGAATGTAATGCGGTTTGTGAGACCACAAAATTGAAAGATGAATAAAAGGCGAGAATAACTCATAGGATTGTGTTTTTGTACTAAACTTTTTATACAAAAGTATAATACTTAATATTCACCTATTTAGTCTCTGGTGATAGTACTAAAATTCCAAATGAAACAAAATTTCGGTTGTGTTTGCAGTTAAACTGAAAATTACAAGTTAAACTAAAAAATTAAAAGAAAAATAGTGGTCTACGAGACCGGTAACATTAGTTAAAGGTTAAAATGCTATCCATGATTAAAAATCATAGAATACTGTTCCTGAGCTTAACTTTTTGTACAGAATTAATTCTAATTAAGTTTAATCTATTCAAATATTTCTAACAATATTACGAGAACTCCAAACGAAAGAGAATTTCAGTTGTAACTATAGTTAAACTGGAGAATACAAGTTAAACGCTATTTTTTTTGGGAGGGGGGGGGATACAGTGTTCAATCAGATTGCTAACAGCAGTTAAAGGTTAATTTTGTTGCTAATATAGAGATAATGATATATAACCATATGAATTATGTATAAAATTGAATAAGAGATCTCTTTGGGATAATATTTTTTAATCAAAAATTTTATTCAATCTATTAAATTTTATTAAAGCATGCTCTTTAAAGCGTCGACAATTTAACTGTAGGTTTGGAGAATCCGCATTAGTGTGGAGTTATGGGTTAAAAACTATTTACTAGATTACTATAATAGTATTAACTCTTAACTGCTGTGACGAAAATTGTCGCATAACTTACTGTGAGAGGCCTGTCAGACCGCTTAATCTAACGATGAATAAAATGTTAAATTAACTTTTATAATATTATTTTTGTATTGAACTTTATATACAGGACTATTATAAATAAAATTCAGCTATTCAAAAGTTTCTACATATAATAATAGGACTCCAAATGAAACAAAATTTTCCCGGTATCTATAGTTAAGCTAAAAATTTCAAGTTAAACTCTGAAACTTGAAAAACTCAACGGTATGTGAGGCGCTAACAGCAGTTAAGGTTTAACAAAAATATTTATTACATATAACTCTAACTATTATAAAACTTCACATGATTAAAATACTACATTATGAATGGTTAAAACCATGCAATGTTTCTTATAATCATATTTAAGCGGGACTTTTTAAGCAAAGAGAGACACAGGGTGTTATATTCTGTTGAAGATCCCCCTCACTCCTTTTTCTTTTACTTTCACAAAATAATCAATATTTTCTATCGCATAGAATGCATATATGGGAATATAAATACTGATTCAAATAATCCGTGCAATGTTTCTAATAATTCTATTTAAATGGTCATTTTTAAGGAAAACGTAGCTTAGAATCTGATATTCTTTTGCCTCCTCCCTCCGCCACCACCACAGCTTTCTTTTTCTTTCAGAGTCACAAAAAATTGTACATTTTTAATAGCTTAGATTGCAATTTGTCAATTTCTAGAGCTGTAGAGTTTGTATTTTTAGAATTGGGCAATCTACATGACATTATTCCATCTTATTTTATAGTTTTATTTGCATGGCGTTATTACCCATATAGGTGGGTATTAACGCCAAATAGCATTGGTCAAGAAAAAACGCGATTACATTTTATGAATACATATCTGTTAGATTATTTTATTTTATATAGATAGTCAATGAGTTGCTGCATCAGATCCTATATTTGTTTGAAAAATACAATCTAAAACTAAGCCGTGAAAATTGCTAGAACCTTAACGTGGCGTTATTACCCCAGGGTACCTTATTTGTGAGATACTTGTGCAGAATAATTCGCTACTTATCAGGCATTATCTTAAAAGTAAAACAAAAATTACGAAATAGATTCATGTTTTTGTAAATACATCAATTTAACGACCATTCTGACCGTATTATTGGGTTTTAATTTCAAATATTTTCTATATAAAGTAATTATTTACGAATAATATAATCTGAAGATTAATATTCATTACGATTTTGGTGTGAGATTTATCTCTAGAAATTCTAATCAAATCATTATTGGTTTGCATATAATTAATATTTTTTTTATTTATGCATGTTTATATAGATAAATTTTTGAAATAAATGTGTACCTTTTAATACTTTACATGTTATTCATGGATCTTTTTCACTATATTATATGTAAATGTCTTAACTTGTATTCCACTTATTACATTGTTTCCAACTTAATCAATATTTGTTTAGATTTCATCAAGTTGTATTAAAAAATTATAGACAACTAAAGGACAGCTCGAGAAACAGGCAAGGTCTATCAGGCTTCTAATAAAATCCAGTTAGTCGACCCAATAAAAATGTAAAATCAATGTTTTATATGTGACCTTTACGTCAGAAACAAGATATTTATATTCAAAATAATGCCATAAAAGTAACACGGAGTTTACACGACTTGTAGATTCCATTTTCAAGAAGGTCTAAAGATGACAATGAATAAAATAAAGGACTTCATGAAATATTTTGAAAAAAAAATAATAATAAAATATGCATAAATTTTCTGCTAATTTTGGAATTAGGCACATTTATGCTCATTTGTTTTTAAATTGCACTTAATACTAACTAAAATTAACTATATACTATTCACGAACATACAATAGGAATTACGGCATATATTTATCGGACAAAAAAAATCAACTTTTGTGAATTAGCATGGTTTTCTGAAATGAAATATAATTGAAAAAGGTAAATGTAGATAATTGCAAATATATAGTTTATACAAGAATGTTAAAATTTTAGAAAATTTAGAAAATGCATTTTTTTATCTTTGTATTTAGAAATACAAAACTCAATGAACAGTTATATTTATATGTGTAAACGAAACTGAAAAAAAAAGGAATATTTTGATTGATATGGAATGGTCATGGAATAATTTGAAATGTGCTTTAAAACGCTTAAAATATTCAGCGATATTCCTTACTTTTCCTCCCCATTTATTTTTCTTGTGTGATTGCATTTAAAAAAATGAGTTTAAAAGTTCCTTGGCCCCTTTAAATACTTCAAATGTAAATTAATAAAATTCAGCCAACAGAGAACTGTCGTAGGATTACACCAATCGTTATTACAAAAGTCGTATTGCACAGTAAGTTTTATACTGCCTATACCTCAAATTTTAAAACCCAGAATGTTATATATATGTTACGGCCAAAACCCGGAGCCTGGCCAACTCTGGAACCAGCCGGCTAATACCCGAACTGGCCAAGTTTCTTTTCCAAAACCCGAAATATATGAAATGAATAGTGTATTTCTGGTTTTGTGGCCAGTTTGCGAATTAGCCAATTGCATCTGACCAGTTTACGAATTGATCGGCCAATTCTAGAATTGGCCAGTTATTTTTAAACGTTGCTGACCAGTTCGGGAATTTGCAAATTTTGGGTTTTGGCCGTAACATATACAAATAAAACTGTTCATATAATTTATATAGTTGAATACAATTATGTGAAAAAAAATACATTTGTAAATTTTATGAAAATTTCAGTGTTTTTGTTTCATATTTCTTGAAAAGTATTTCTTCATATTTCTTCAAATCTTGTAACAATCTTTAACTTTTCCAATTATATTTCATTAAAGAAAAAGAAGCACTGTTTTACTTTTTTAACTTTTATACAAAAATATTCATGATTTCATTTAATACGGAATGCACATGGAGCATTATGAAAAGTTTCTCAAATTGTTCAAGATTAAAGAAATGTCCTTATTTTTCTAAATTTTTTATTTTTTTTTGTATGATAAATAAATACCATGTTACATATAGTATACCATTGAAAACTATTTAAACTGAAATTAAAAAAAATTATAAAAATAGGTTTGATGATTCCTTTTCCCCTTAGCGTTCTTAATGAAAATATATGTTCATTCTGACATAAGACTAAGAATTATATTTAAGTAATAAAGAAAGACTGTGTGCCTATGTAATTATTAAAATTATTTCCAAACGACTGATTTGTGTTTTTGTTCTTATCAAGGAATATAGAATATCTATATCTCTTAATAGAAAACCTTACCTTCAGAATATAAAACTCATACATTTCTGTTAATTATCAGAGCCTTCAAGCATAAATATTAATTATTATGGAAAGAGTAATTTGAGACAGAAAATTCTGTGTGCAAGGGAAATCAATTTTCGAAGTATAGAAATTGTTACAGAGAATTATAAACAAAATAAAGCCATCCATTGTGTTAAAAATAATACACAAAAGATATCTTTGAATATATTTTCAAAAATATTGTAATATATATATTTATAATAAAGATCAAATGATAAAATAAAGCCCATCATTGTGCTAAAAATTATACAGAAAAGATAAGTTATGTGTCCGATGTATTTCTAGAAATAATGTAATATGTTTAATATTTTTTGTCAACTTTGCTTTCATAAATTCTTAAAATGTCTGAATATATAAGTTGTATCAATTAGAATTTTAAATATTCAAGATAACAATAGAAATTTTTGAAATTTAAAAGTTATTGTACTAATGAACAGTGAATACTGCAAATATTAGAGATCTATATTCATTCAATATTATTTTGATAATCTGGAAGAAAAGAAAAAAAGATATTACTTTTAATCAGTAAGTTTTTTATGAAATTTTAAGGTATTTAAATGTAGAACTAACTACCATCAATTAAATACAAAACACTTTCTAAAAAAAGTTAAACTTACGATTGGGGTAAAATAATATGTATATCGAAAAATAAATTTATGAATAAAGCTTAAAATAAGTAAAAATTGATTTACAGAATATGCATGCTACAGTTATGTGTTCGAAAAACATTCGCTTTCTTTACACCAATAATTGAATATTTTCCTTCAAGAGAAAAATTTAAACACGTTCTTTATTTTTCGAATCTTTTTTACGATATAGATGCTATGAATATTTCTTTAATGTTGAAAAGTATTTTTATGCAAATTTCATAAATCCAGTTATTTTCATTTTTTTCCTTGAATAAATTTTAGTCATGGTTGCATTATTATTGTAGTCCCGTTCTACACTGATCTGATTGAGGTTATTATTCAGATAAAAACAGCTTAAATAAATGTAGCCGATTGTTCCCTTATTTTTTATGGTTACGATAATGCATAAGAGATTTGGATTAAAAAAAGTAATTTTAAGAAAATAGTAATTGAGTTATACTTACTTAGATTTTTTAGCAAACCAACAAAATTATATTTCATATTCTTATATACTTATCGACTGTTCTTAAAAGAAATAGAAGTTGATTTATCCAAATTTAAGGAAAATGTATTTTTCTGCATAACATCCATTTTCTTCGCCTCTCTTCATGTTACATTTTTTTTTCTTTTTTTGAAAATTAATTTTGAAACCAGCATTCGATATTTAATTATATTTATTGTGTTATTTGTCCACACGTTTGTCATGAATTGTGGAAAGCAATGTGATTGAATTTTTATGAATCTACAAGTTCGATCTTTTCTTGTATGCATTTAATATACAATTGTTAGTTTTTTGTTGTTTTGTTTGACATTTTTTCCGCGCTAATGCGGAATAATTGTAAAAGGATCTGAAATATATGGGTACAAAATTTTTAAATTAAATTCCGTACATTAATATTATCCGTATATTAATTTTCACATTTAAGTAATTTTTATTTTATTTCCGATTTTATTTCTCACGCGAAAAATCAAAAGAGAAATGATGGTCATGAACAATCCGCCTTCCAATATTAACTAGAGCGTGCGACAGAATGGGTGTTAGCAAAAAGAGTTGTCTACACTCTACAGTGTTGATGCATCATTAGCAAGTACACTTGTGAAAGATTTAGAAGTTGTGACACATGACGATAAACCCAATGTTATAAGCAGACTTACGGTAGGACGGTAACGAAACAAAAACATCGCGTGGGACGCCAAGTTCAATGTTTCATTTTCATTGCCGCCAATAACTTAATAAGATTATACTTTGATTTTCGAAAAGATCTAACTTTATCTCAGATGAACATTAAGTGAACGCTGCATCTACTATGTATGCTTGAAGAATGCGTGACATTGAAACCTGGCTGCAATTACATAGTGCATGTGCTTCTAATAACCTCTTTTGCTAAAGATATTCTTGAAAGTATAATGAAATCTTGCGCAGAACATCATATTATTCACATTAGATTGTTGGCATTAGGATGTTATTCATCAGCATTAAACATGGAAGTAAGTGTAGTGTTTTTCGCCTTGTAGAACTGATTTGTGCGAAATACTTACATTGGTTCGTATGCCAGCTTCTTATTAACAAGCTTATGATTAGGAATATAATGCAGCACCGCACTTAAATTGTGATACAACCGCTCCTAAAACGTATTGTAATTAAATTGGAAAAGAGTTTCAGAATTGTGAACTTTTACCTATTATGGACAGTAAGAAATTATCACCGCACATTCTTCTTCAGTCAAAACTCATCTGTGCACATAACAAAAGGATTACTGCAGGTTATCTGTGTTGTAGCGACAAATTGTCTTTGTCCTAAGAACTACACAAAAATCCTGGAAAATTTAGCCATACCCGCTGATTGGCAATGACTTACCGAATCTTGCATGCTTGTATTGGTACACAGAATACCTCCAATAAACTACAAATTTTGATTGAGTTTATCAAAAATGCTTAAGCACCTGCGTTATTTTCAATCAAATTGCATGCAGTACCGATAGATCGAACACTAAATTCTTTTGAAAACGTTTCTAGATTCATATTATCTAACAGATAACATGAAGGTAGCTGTGATTTGCCTTTTGGAATAAAAAAATTACTTTCTGAAGCAATAGTCCTTGCAATTTTTGTTGATCGAAACCAGAATGTGCGAGAATTTCCACTGTGCAGGAATTTGAAAGCATGCAAAAGCGGGAGGAGGAGTTCGTGGTTCAGAATTTCTACACTTAATTTTAAATCTAAATCTCACGTGGATTTCATAGACTGGCAGAATTGCCAACCAACATAACCTCTGATTACAACTCACAAAATTATTGAGCATAATCACTGTAATTTATAATTTATTGTTTATGCTTAAATGATAGTCTTCAGTAAAATATCAAATTATGTTTTTTTTAATTAAATGTATCGGCAAAAAATAAATATATCCCATATTTTCCGAAATCCTCTCAGAAAATTTATATATTCTATGTATTTGTTTATTTTTATACTCTTTTTTTAAGTCTTTTATTTATTAGCTGAAAAAATCTCGCTAAAATATGTTCTTAACTGAATAATGTATGTGTGTGTTAAAATGTTAGTGTCGGTAAACAGCTAACGAAAAAAGGCTTAAAATAATAATTAGTATTTACTTTGGAGATATTTTACATCAATAATAGAGAGTGTGTAAGAGACAGAGAGAGGGAAAGAGATAGAAATTCTTCAAAAAGAATGTACAGAAAAAAATGAAGTTAAATCATCTTATTCGCAGAAGATACTTGTATTTTATAAATAAGAATGCAATCCACGGATGTATCCCCACTAAAAAGTATTCTTAAGATTATCTGAAGAAATCGCCTCGACAGAAATTCTACAGAAATTTGAAGAAAATTTGCAGACTTAGCTTTATCTTTAAAATACTTGCAGAATTTCTTAAGGTATTCTTTAAAAACTCTGCATAATGGGCCAAATACCTTCGGATTTCCCACAGATTTTGTGCCAAAAAACTATAGTTTATATATAACTGCAGATTAGTATATAACTGCAGATATGTTTTATTGGGGATGGTTTTACTCCATGGCGACAGGAATTTTCTACCTTATTAACAATAATCTTAAGTGAAATATTTTCAATATTTCACTATATCACCATACACTATTTCAATATTTCACGTGTATAAGAAATTAAGTTTTTAAGCATGGAACAACATTTTAAAAAAAGATCGAAAACATATTTTGGCGAGTCTTTCTTCTTTTTTAAAGTTTATTTGCAACATTTCCACTTTCATAATTTTTTTAATAAGCTATTGTAAAATTAAAACATAAAATAAAAAGTAATGTTAAGCAAATCAAAAGAGCAATTTTTAAGTTTTAATTCCAACTATATTATTATTTTTTTAATTTAAAACCGAATATTGTTCAAGCATAAATTCTAATTCATGCGTGAAAGAAAATATAACTGAGAATTAAAAGTTTTCTCATTAGCCGAAATATTACGGAACTTTAACAGATGCGAGTGAAATCTTTATTAACATTTAATCTTCTTATTACAACTTTTCTAATTTTTTTAAAATTAGAAAATTATTCAAAAAATTACACATTCAGTATAAACTGAAGAGATTAAAATTAATTAAAAAGAACTGTAAAGTTAATTGTAAGCATTAATGAGAAACATTTCTGAGAAGTTTCTCCTTATTTTATAAACTGTGTTCTTCTAAAATAATATTTATGCAGACATAATTGGATTAACATATTATAATGTGCTTTAAAAAAAAAAATTGGCTGGTAAATATTTTAGATATTATAAATAATTTCATCTAAAATACACAATAATTAAGAATTTTCATTCACATGAATTAAGTTAAAACAGATTTTATTTTTAAGAGTGAAGAGTTTGTTATATAAATACGTTATCTATTGTGTTTTCAATAGTCACCTTTTTTTTATTTTTCAGAAGGTGATGATTTGTTTTAAGAAATATGAACATTATAAATATGACAGTAATTTTTCGTAAACTTATACACAAGATCTGTTATCACTAATTTATAAGTAGAACATAATATAAAACCTTTTTATACAAGATTTTCTATTGTTATTTTTTAAACGGGATAGAAAGTATGTTTTAGTATTCAAAATTTACCTACGATATAGTTAGAAAGATAATAACATATAATAATAAAAAAAGATAACAATGATAAACTGCATGGATTTGAAAGAAGAAAAAAAGTAGTTTTATGTGTAAAAGCTTGAAAATAATATGAATTATATGTATTAACACGTTTTTAATAAATGTCGTTTAGACAAAATGTAACGGTTATTTAGAATATCACATATAAAGTACAACATATATAAAACAATACAACTTTAATTCTCATCGTAGTACGTAAGTAAAAAATTAGTTAGATAATTTAAGAAGTTTAAAATATATTTTTTATGTCTAAGTTAATGCCTACAGGCGAATTGGCTGTACAAATGATGAAATCTCAATAACCCCCAATCAATCACATAATATAACAAAAGAAAATTGTCACTAAATCTGGGAAAATATAGTATAATCTTAAAGGAAAATATCAGTCAGTCACCTCTAGTTTTTCCACTATCGAAAAAGCGTTCTTTTTAATTAGAGTCTGTAAAAAATGCATATATATAAATAAATGTATATTGTTTTTCGGTAGTTAAGGCAGCATATATAAACAGAAAATTTTGCTGCTGCATTTAATTTTCCATAATTTTACTGAATAGATATCATATCAACTAAATCAATTTGCTTAAACATTTAAAATAACTTTAGAGATTTTCAATCTGTGACATTTGATACTGTAATGATAAAACAATATTTTGTGTTTTAATTAAGATAATTGAAACAGGTTTACAAAAATCTATTTGAATCTAAAATCTGAATTGTTTACTACTTAAAAAGTGCGTTTGTTTTAAAAATTTTGTAAAATTTTTTCAGCTAAAAAGTTTCATATAAATTTAAGTGGGTAGGTTAAGTAATGCAGAAATATTATAAGCTTTTATTCCAGGCGTGAAGATTGTACAGTAAATTAGTCTAAACATAACCATGTGCTATGCCTTAAAAAATAGTTATGTGAGGTGGTTTGACCCCGTGAAAGTTGCGAGGGTTGAACAGATGGTCAAAGCTTCTTAAATAAATAAATAAATAAATATATATATATATATATATTTAAATTATTTTATTACATACTGTACATAATGAAGATTTAATGTATATATTTCTAGAGTAATCTAAATGTATAATGTAAAACTACAGTAAAATTTGATGATAGAACGAAAAAAATAAATTTTTAAATTGATTCAATTATGATGCGAGTTATTGTTACAGAAGCATGCAACTTTTGGTGAAATATAAATTGGAAAGTTGTTAGCACATTAGAATCCAATTAAAGAGTACACATATTACATAAATAAAATGAATGTAAAAGACTAAAAATGCTGAAAACAGCAATTTTAAGAAATGTTAGATATTCATTCCTCTGCAAAAGAACATAATATTGATCAAAACACTATACGAAGGAATGTAGACAAACAATGAGATGAAACATAACCGTGTAACAAGTAGGGTTGCTTAGTTGAGTGTCACGAAAAGTAAATGTTTAAAACGAAATTTTCTTCCGGCGATTTAAATTCCATCTAAGCAGGTTTGTTTACAAATCACATTTTCTAAAATATATTTTAATAATAATGAAATCTTATAGCATATAATTTTTCTGCATTTTAAAAAACTTGTTTTATTTTCTTTAATAAATACTTCAATACGCAATAAAAAGGTCCAAGCCTCCTATAAGTGTGGAGCCCTCACTCATTATATTGTTAACGTTTAAAATCAATAGTTTTTCAAGTTTCTTATATAGTACACTCATGTCGTAGTTTTATTTTGATAACTAAGTGTATAACGAATAAAAATAACTAAACGTCCTTCTGAGTTTAATATTTAAAGCATAAAAAATCAATTTGTAAAAAATGGCTGACATCTGAGTCCCTAATATAGCTTTTTTTGTGGTTATTAAATTTTAGAGGTACACTTTTTCATGTTCAACAAACATATGTTTTAGACTAACATGATAAATTAATATCCTTAATATTAATGCTACATTGATGCTAATTTGTTACTATTGGATGTATAAATCCAATTACGCAAACTCTAATAAAAAATTAAGAGTAAAAACGCCAATTAAAACTAAATTTCCGGTTGAAGCTGTTTAATAACACACAAATAATTACTTACAATCATTTTCGAAAATGAATGATTGAAAAAATAATTGTTTTTAAAAAGTACTCATCAAATCTTATAAACATACTGTTTTTTAAAATTCTGACAAGTTCTTCTTGCCTGGAAACAAAGAGCATCCGGTTGCGTTGACTAAGAGCGGAGTGATACTCAACTATTCATCAGATAGCCATGATAAACATTAACAACTTCATGACAATCGTAGCGCTACACAACATTATGAGTGTATTTTGTGTTCTTTTTCTTATTTATTCGAATTTTGTATCTTACTCGTCATGGCAACCAAACTACTTTGTAGCTTAATTGCAATTTTTCTTTTTTTTTCACTTGACACTGAAAGGCTTAACAATAGCTTCGATGTGAAAAGAAACAGAAATAGTTCTATATATTTATAATCGAATATACACTACATGGCCATTGATGAATGTCCACTTGCGATTTTCGACATTTTGTCAAATACCTAGAAAAATACATGAGGGATTATCCTAAAACTCTAAGTGTATAAATATAATAGTACAAGTCATACATTTCTTTCTGAAACTCCATAGGGGACCGTCAAAAAATAAAAAAAATGAATATCTTTTGGATAAAACTGTCAAAATTAATGTTGGAGAAACGTTCAAACTGTAGATTATGATTAAGTGGCTTATTGTAATAAACTGTGTTCATTTGAATGTCGATAATAAATAAAAAATAATCGTCAATAGAAATAATAAGATAATATTTTTTCAATAGACAATAGTTGAAAATTCTTTATTCGCAAAATGATGCAAAAACAAGAGGGGTTGTATCCATACCCTCATCGATTAGTGTCGATATAGAATACACAATATGGAACGTACTACTATATTTGGATAAAACCCCTTATGTATCGCTTCATTTTGTGAACACCGGATTTTGTGCTTATTCTATAGACGATTACTTTCAGAATTTTCAAGCTATGATTTTGAGACTTTCACAAAAGTTGCTCTATACATTTAGTTAACATAATATGCAAATAATATTTTTATATCGTTCATGCATGCACAGTGAAAAATTATTTAGTATACCTACTCATTTTTCATACAATTTTTATTATTTTTTAATTCTGATTACAGGATCTTGTGCGCAAAGTTGTTTGTCATGTTTTCAGAAAAGAATATTATTTTATATTAAGAACTCTTCAAATTATAGGCAAAAATTTTGTAAAAATTTAAGACTGTTTTTATAAAAACCTTAATTTTTCTACGAGTATACATCCTATCGACATAAAAATTAACGCAGTTAATTACAATAAGCCAGTTAATCATAATCTACTGTTTGCGCGCTTTTGCTACATTAGTTTTGACAGGGTTATCCAAAATATATTCATTTTTAAAATTTGTTTATGGTTCCCAATGGAGTTTCGGGATAAAAATCTTCTCGGGAGTATATGGTTTGTACTATTATATTCATACACTGAGAGTTTCAGAGTAATTCCTCATGTATTTTCTAGATATATAACAAAATATCTAAAATCGCAAGTGGACGTTCATCAATGGCCAGGTAGTGTACACTACGGATAATTTAATGCTTAATTTTTAGTCAAAAGAAAAATTGGTGAAATAATTGCGGATAATACATAAGTTGCACCCCAGACTACACTGACCTAGCTGACTGAGACCTAACTTTACACGAGGACTGTCGGCAGGGGACTGTTTTAAGTTACATATTCCAATGGATCATCCGAAGTTAATGTATATGAGTTGCATTCAAACGTTGTTTTATTTGCCTTGTTTATTTTTATTAATTTAGCAATTTAATATATGTACAGTCAAAATTTATTTAAACCAGTGTATTTATTGTTCCGTAAACTGCTAGTTTTAAAATAGCAAATTAATTCTTCTATCCATTATTTTTTAAATAACTTGCTTAGCAAGGCAATAAGCAAATTGATTTATATTTTGTTAATTATAAGGGAACTGCCGAGACTGTGAAGATTTGGAGAATAAATATAAATTCAGGCATATAAAGGAGTAAAGTCAGTAGCAGTTTTAATCCTGTATTGTATGTTATTTTAATGACATTATAATCACTATAAACTAATTTTACTGCCATGTTTTGTACCACATTTCTAATAATTGTACCTAATTCTTTGTTTGGGATTTTTATAGATCTGTAGACACTTAATCTGTGTGGGTGTGTGTTGATACGGGAGAACTTAAGTTATGGTAAGGAATTAGTGAGATAGATTTTTCAAAAAATACTTGAGTACTTTTCAAACTTTTTCTTGTAAAACACTAACACTTCTCATAGGTTTCATCATATTTTGATAATATTATTTTGTACTCATGAACATGTAATTTTCACTTACAAACTATATTTTACAATACAAAAAATAAATCTCTAAAGTCATTAGACTTTTTCTAGAAAACTGGGAACAACTTGTGAAACAGCCTTTTTTACTAAAATTAATTTTTTTAAATTTAAATCTTTACTATACATATATTTTTGCTTCAATTTTTTTCAACATTCATTAGAATATATTACATAAAACCGTGCGTGGATTTTAGATATGCAGATTTTTATATTTAATATGGAATTTTGTCTCTCTTGAATATGAAAAAATGAAAATAAAGTCAGCAAACTCTCAATTTAAATATATCTTTTTAAAAGAACTATAAACATGAAAGTTAAATCCATGCGCAAAAATATTAAGTACATCATGGAGATCAAGTATAAAAAAATTCAAACATATATCTAATTTTGCAAAAAAGCCTCTGTATTTATTGAACAAGCAAGTTGTAAAAATATGAACAAGGAGAAAAATCAGTTTCAAGTTTTCATTTGTATGAGTACTTGCTCTAGATCTACTAACAAAATTTACAATATACGATACAATAGTTCTATAGATAAAAATAAAGTGTTAAATTTTTTACAAATAAAGAAGGTTTCAGTTAATATTCAAAAAATAAATCGATAATTTGACCAATCTCAAGTCACTGTGGCCCCTTTATATATTTTTGCCAAAACAATCATGATAACCTGATTTAAGGAGATACATACGTATTTTGCGAAAATGCTCAAAAAATATCTGTAATTATACAGATATAAACTTAGAGAAATCTCTATGCTTACAAAATTTCTATATCTGCACAGTAATTAAAATTATGTAAATCTACAAAACTAGTTTTTGTAAAGCTAGTGAAATCCAGTTTACGAAAGAAATTTTTAAAATTACAGAAATTTTACTAAAATTTTACCTGTAACCCTGATTGCAGTTACATAAAAAGTTCTAAGCAACCCAGTTTGCCTAAAAAAATTTAGTAATCTTACAGTTTTTTTAATACAAAATAAGAATACATAAAAAATTTTAGGCATTCCAGTTTCCAAGAAAACTGCCAGTAACTTTATACACCTTTTATTTTAGCAGTGTAAATCTCATTCAGGTGCAAATGTTAGAGTAAGGACCCCACTATTGCGCAAAAATATCTCAAAACTCTCTCGTCCCCACATTCGTAGTTGATATGTCTGCATATTGATTTTATAGTGATTTGGAATATCAGAGTGTATAAAGTGTTAAATATTGGCATTTGAAAGCTTCCCGATTATTTCAAAAGACATATGTGGATGGTAAATTTAACTAATATTGAAATAAAGTATCGGGCTTTCAAAAAATCTTATGACTTTCTGCATAGTTTTATGAAAATTGCATTTTGAGATAGTTATTTGAATCCAATTATTGAATATTTTGTTTCCACTATACTTTAGCATTTCTCGGTGTATCTAAAGAAAAGAGTATGAATTATGCCTTAGAATTTGAATAAATATTGCAAACAGTTATTCTGTATAAGCTCATGATGAATTTCTATGATAAAATAGAGATTTTTTCTAATTAATTTAAGAAACCTATTTCAATAAGAAAAATATCTCAACAAAAAATAAAAAATATTGGATCCTTATATTTGTATACTTATATCCTGGAAATAGAAATATTTCTTATTTATTTTTATGACTCTCACTTTATTAAAATTAATGAGATTAGAAGTAACAATGTGCATGTCATTTAGTTTGCATGTCCAATACAATATGTCCAATGCAATAGTTTCCAAAAGTTTGTTCATTTCGAGAAAATAAATTTTGTTGTAGAAACTTTTTGTTATGCCAAAATTTTCAATTTGTGCAATAGAACTGAAAGTTTATGCATTGTACTCTTAGTTGTAATTATTTATAAGTATTTCTGCATTTTAAAAGTTTCATATACTTATTATATTATTTTAGTAACATAAGCAATAAAGAATGGAATACTTCATTGAATAATTGAATATATATACATATGTTGATGTACAAGAACACGTCTGATGCAAGCACGAACTATTGCATTCCAAAATTTTTACAACAGCAGAGTATATAGTTCTTAGGCAGTTTGTGAAGATTTTAATAAAATATTTAACATGGATCTTTCAGTGACGACATCTAATGCTTTTATTTTAAAGAAAAACACTAAAACAAAAAAAAAAGCATGAATTCGAATATGCTTAAAACTAAATAATTATTAAAATATTTACAATTCTTAAAAATAATTTAAACATTTGATGAATACTAAACATAATATACTAGCAGCCTGCGCCCGCTATGTAGGTTAGTTTATATATAAAAATAATGAATCAAATGATATATACCTATAAAAGACGAAAAAAAATCTTAATCTGCAATTAAATATCCATATTTGTTCTCTTACTCATATAATCTTAAATTATCCAGTTCTAAGTCAATTTTGAGCACATAATGGAGAAAAAAAATCTAAAATCAATAAAGTAACTATGTATATCAGTTTTTTAGTGACGTTGTTATCTCGAATGTCCCGTATCTATTTAAAACTGTTTTTAAGATATGGCAAAATATGTATAATTTTCAACCACTCTTTTAAACCTCTTAGGAAGTATTACTAAAATCGATAAAATGCATGTTTAATTATTCTTTAGAAGAATTATTTTCCTAAAACTCATGCCTCTATTTAAATTATCTACTCATGCATGTCGAAATTACCTTAAAGTTCCAATATTCCCTCTTTAATCCTCTTAAAGGGAGGATATTTCGGTAAAATACACGTTTTATTTACTTACGCTATAATTTCATAGGTTTGAATTTTATACTTTTACCAAAAGCTGTTTCTGAGAAATGGCCAAATTTTCTAGGATTTTGGACCGCACTGTATAATCTTGCTAGGGTAGGGATATCTGAAGTGGCTTAAATACGTCTTTAATAATTATTTTAGAGGATTTGTTTTCTTGAAATCCATCCTATTGAAGAAAACGGCTGCTGAGATAATGACTAGTTGTTCTGTAATAATTCCAACCGTTAACACTGTTACGGGAGAAATGTTATCTCTTTTATGTGTTAAATCCTTTTTTAAGAAGTATGTTATCCTCCATTTCTCGCCTTACCTAAAACGGCTTCAGAGATATGGTCAAATGTTATAAAATTTTTGATCCCCTTTTAATCACGTTAGGTAGAAATTTCCAAAATTTCTGATACAGATACTTAATTATTTATTTAGTAGAGTTTTCATCTTGAATTTCATCTTTCTACCAAAATGCCTCCATAGATACGTCCAAGTGTTCTAAAATTTTCGATCCCTATTTAACCACCCTATGTAGAATTTTTCAAAATTTCTAAAATAAGTATTTAATTATTTATTTAAAACATTTTTTATTTTGAATATCAAGACCCAATCTAAAATTATTCTTGTGAAATGACCCAGTGTTCTAAAACATTAGTCTCCCTCTCACACACACACTTTAAACTTTTTAAAGGATGATTTTTTAAATCGTTGAATTAGATGGTTAATGAATTATGTAGTAGTATTTTCTGTAATTTCACGTTACGAACAAAAACTTCTCCTTACTAAAATTCCCTAATAAATACCACCTCCCATTAAATACCCCCCCCCACACACACACACTCTCTAATTTTTGAAATATATAAAATACATATATAATTTTTTATTAGTCGTGTTATTTTGAATTTTACGTTTATACCTAAAACCGTTGTTGGGATATGGCGAAATGCTCAAAGATGTCTGAGGGTAGTCCCTGTTAAGAGGAATTTTATAATCTACTGAAATAACTTTTTAATTATTATTAAATGTCCCAAATAATATATTTATTTTATAACCACCCTGTATTTACAAATAAATTTTAATTCTTTAATGAAGTTTCCCATTTAATGTCATTAATTAGAAATACACTTTTAGTCAATAATTATTCAGTTAATGTATTTTTCAGAATTTTTTTTTAATGATGAAGATGATGAATGTTATGATAGTTACTTTTTAAAGCAGGATGCATCCAAATAAAGGTTTTTTAACCTAAATAGTCGTTCATTTTCTTATTATATAAAAACAAATGTAATTTATAATTAACATTTCACCAAGTATATTATCATGCATTAAAAAATAAACGCTAAAAATCTTCGAACCCCTATAAAAAATTTTGAGACTTCAGATTCTGATTGTACAAGCAAAAATACCTAAAAAATACACATTACAAAATTAGAAAGAAACGTTCTGTTGACTAGTGTTACTATCTTGCAATTACATTAACAGTTACCGTCACGTAATTTTATTTCCTAATTACATACTACAATCAATCAAACAAAAATGCTTGTCAGGGACTGTTCTGTAAAAATCAAGCATATAAATGTAAAAAAACAAAAAATAGAAACTACAAAAATCTAATTTTAAAGCGAGTACAAAAGCTTTCTTCTGCAGTTATTTAAATAAATTATACAGCATTTGTAATAGGATTATTTCTAAATTTACAGTTCTTAAACAATATGAATTATTTCTAATGCATTAAGAGATATTATTTTCAATTTTAGAATCCATTTAATAAAATTTAATTAAATACGAGTCATGATAAGCATTAACGATTTTTAAATTTATTATATATTAAAATTAAATACTGTAAGCGATGATGCAGTGAACTATGAGAAACTCTAGGTTAGAGTTAATTAGATTTGTGCGAAACCTAACAAAAAAAAAAATCTAGTTGTCATTTAGTAAACTAGCATTGATGATAAAAATATTTTTAATGTGATTTAGATTCATTAGCTTCTTTAAAATCCATTCTCGCAGAATTAGATTTCAATCCGTCAGTATTGTGTTACGCAACCCAAAGTATTCACAGTTTTGCTTTGGACGTGCTTTAATTTTATGAAATAAATTACTTTATTGTGAAACTTAATTATATTTACTGTAATTAGAGTTAATGGAAATATTCTTTATAATGTTGTTATTTGATGAAATCTAGAATAAATGGCAGAATAGTGTTTTTTTTTTTTAGTTTTAAGATTTAAAACAAGATGTAAATAAACATTTTCCAAGAAATATTTTATAAACACCCGATTTTTAAGATTTTAATAGATATTCTTAGAATAAGATTTTTTTGCATTGTTAATTGATAAACTATGTAAAAAATATGATACTTTGTTCTGTTACTTGTAAAATTAACAGAAATACATGTAATTCATGAAGAAATTCTGTAAAATTAAAAAAATAAAAGATATATTTTTTAAAACTTCCAAATTGGATAAAATCTGAATGAAACATTGCAGCTATATTTTAAAATTTGGACACATAAAAGCATTAAATAAATATACATTTTTCAGCAATGCGTTTTTGAAAACCCAAAGAACCGACGGTTTGATAGTGGCGAAAGGGGACCGTATCCAATTTAATCATAAGATGACTGCACTATGAAATTATTTCTGCGAAAATATATTAAAGGCTTACTGGTGTGTACTTTGGGAGTACAATATCAATGATTACATAACAGGAATTAGACATGAAAATCCAAAAATCGAAATACATATAGTCTTGCGATACTGGCAGTTCATGAATTATCTGTTGAGCATGGAAACATTAAAAATAATGATAAATAAAATTTAAAAAAAACGTCCTATTCTTATACATACAGTCTTAATTAAATATATAATAGAATATTCCATGCTTATTTATTATAAATATATGGAACAGAAAAACTAAAACAGTCATTAGGGATTTTGTCATATTTTATTTAAAGCGACAGTGTATCTTAAATTTGGTGAAAATGTCGGTTTTTTTTTTTTAAAAATATTAAATGAAAGCTTGTGTAATTGTGAATTCTTTGACACCTCATTTTACATAATTGGGAATTTTTTCGCTAAATTTTGTTAATATATCCAGTGCAATTAAGCACACAAATTAAAACTTTATATAGTTCCCTGTTCGTATCTTCGTTACTTTCCTGATTTTAAAATACTATTCCTGTTTCTTTTATTATTATTATTATTATTATTATTATTATTATTTTGACTGATAGATGTTAATTTTTTTGCGCATGCTCCTAAAATAAACAAATAAACGGCAATAACATATACATGTATATAAACTAATATTATATATAATTTTAACAGAAAATTCTATCGGTTCTCCAACTTTCATCTGTAGAGCTACAAAAAGAGCCACCTATCTCAAAAATAGCCAGCTAGACGCCAGGAATACCAAAAATTGTTTCACTTGTAATGAGGTTTTTTAGTTATAGTAAAAAAACTACCAGCATTGCCGTTTATTTTTGCCTTTTTCAAAATTAAAATTAATAATAGGCATCACATATTTTTTGGCTGTACAACTCATAAACTATGTGTTCCAACAAAAACCCTCTCGAATGCTGACAAAAATAAAATTTACCGAAGAATCCAATTATGGTATCAAATTTGCGTCTTAGTTAACATTTTAAAGTTTATTAGAATGTCTATATACAGACTCCTACATTTTTTTATAATAAAAACTGAAATAATATTCCATTTTGAAGGGAACTGCTGTTTTTCTTTTTTCTGTAACAAATAATGCTCATTTTTAAGCAATCAATTTAACATTTCATCATCATCATCTTCTTCTTCTTCTTCTTCTTCTTCTTCTTCTTTTTTTTTTTTTTTTTTTTTTTTTTTGATTATCTGAATAATTTATGCCATAAAAATAATTCCAATTCCTCTTCTTTTATCAAGAAGTATTTAATTTTATTTTATAAGGAAAACTTCCAGTTTCTTATAAAGACAACGAGTAATATTGAGAGAAAATATAAAACTGGCAGTCGAATATATCAAACTGATATTTAAGCTTGCCTACTAATAAAAATAATTTAGCAATAATTTTGTATTGTTGGCCTTTTATATTAATCTTCCGTCGGGCGCGCCGTTGTAAAAAGTACAACATTCACTTTCTTTTTTCTTTAAAACAAATTTCAAACAGTAGTGGGTGTTAATAACCAACTGTATTCTTTTATTGGATCTCTTTACCCAGTTCCTGAAAGTTATTTGTATTTCAGATTGCGCAGTTAGCTGCAACTGACATTTTAATCTGCTAACAGTGCATGAAATACACAAGGTTTATTTGTAAACAGCCTTTAGAAAAGCAAATCTTATGCTTGATATGGGAAGCGACTAATATAGATAAAGTATATACTAATTGTGTAAATCCGAAAATACTTAATTATTGTTTAGTAATTCATTATTATTTTTTTTTCTTTGTGATTTCAATATCAAGTATCATTTTATACATCTAAACTTCTGTTTAATATGTTATAAAAAAATAGGGATATTCAAATAATAATTTCATAAAATGTGATCAAAGATAATTTATATGATATTTGCAAGTTAATTTATTTGTAAAATTAAAATAACGCTGCAATAACTGATTTTTTTCACCTGTTGTACAATTTACATCGCTCATGTGACGAAAATTTGCGCGCTGGCGAAAGGTTAAAAAATATTTAAATGGAGAAAAACATAAAGTGAAATAGTATTTGTTTTAACATTAAAATAGCAAACAAAATCTTCGTGCAAAAATGAATAATGATAGAAAACCAACGTTGAGAAATGCTCAAATAATGCATGAAAAGGTAGCAAACATCCGTTTCGAATCTACTATTGATATTCTTCATCAGTGAAAGACACAGCGTGCCAGAAAAAAGAAAGATAAAAAAAGCGACAGAGATGTGCAGGTTAATAGTCCCGTTATGGGAGCGAACGCACCAAACAACTAAACAGTTAGCACGAAAGCAGCATAAACAATAGGTAGACAAAGAAAACAACTCCCAAATAACAGGTAAAACAAAGCGAAAAAAATAAAGACTTTCAAATGCTTGGAAAATGAGATGTACTTTATAAGTCATTGACTAAGGAATAAAAATTTTTAATGATATGATTAGCATCCCAAAAATTAAGATTTTAACTTTTTCTCGCTTCATATTTTTTAGATTAATTCAGTCAAAGAAATATTTTATAAAATACGGGTGACTAATTAAAGAAACAGTACTTCCGTTAAAAAAATAAAAAATAAATAAATAAATAAAAAAACAAAAACAATCTCCCTTCGTCAGCCTCCAATTCTGTGTCAACGCTCAGGCATGGTATTCAAGGGGTGGTATACAACGAAACACAGTGCATTGGCATTGCGCCAAATCATCGTTTCTTAATGCATAAATGCAAAGGTGCCATGTAATTAAAAAAATTATCTCAAAATGAATAAATGTAGGCTAATGTTCGTGTTCCTTAAAAAAATGCTCCAGTACTGCTTTTATATTTTACACAAACAATGAAATATTTTCCTTCATAAATACGATTAAATATATAATTCAAAAGCTAATTTAAACATAAAAATTCAAGAGCACACAATAGCATTGTTCTATTACACTATTTCAGATCAATGCGGCGTTACTGAATATGTTGTCAATTTCTTATCAATGTAATTTAACACATTTCGTGCATCACCCCCTTAATACTAAGCTTTAGTGCTGATACAAAAATTATGACTATTGAAAAAACATTTTTTTTTCAACGTGTGTGCGGTATCGAAAATTTATGTACAATTATTTTGAAAAAGTTTCTTCCGCTTTTTTACTGAGATTAAAAGCAAGTAAAAGAAATCATTTATGAAATACTGATGTCAAAATTTAGAGCACTGTTCATGTACATGCGTTAAAAAATATGGCCTTCTCCAATTGCCATTTTTGTGTCCGGCTCAAGGACTCCTATTCAGGAGTTGGTAGTGGTTCGTAGTTGAATGTTAAAAAAAATAAAATAAAAAAAAAAATAAAAAAAAAAAAAATTCAAAATGCCATTTTAATAACACCAATGCGCCGTGTCAACAGCTAATAAAATTAAGCTTATTTTGTTTTTATTCAAAATTTTCAAGCAGATACAATTAACTTTCGTTCTAAAAAGTAACTGTCATAAAATTTACATTCCATTAAAAAATAACTTTTATCTAGCACTTTTTATACTGAAAACTTTTAACTGTTTTTTCTTCCCAAGAACATTTTATTTTTATTTTTATTTTAAAATTTAATATTCTTCTCTAAACTATTTTTAATAATTTGAATAAACTTAAAATTTTTGCGAAAGATAATTACTTCTTTTTTCTCTCTTAACATCATTTAAGCAGTCAGCTTTTTTCAGGAGAAGAAGTTTAAAAACTGTTTATAAAAACTAGTTACAGAAAAAACATATATTTTCTGTTTCAAGTATTTAAGAAATATTTCCGCTGATAAACTTAGATGAAGAAATAATTAAGAAAATATAATAATTCAAATGAAAATTAATTGCTTATGTGAATTTATATTTTTAATTAGTTATTTAAATTAAATATGTGTGGTGTGGTATAGAATTATATTTTCAGATTATTTTATAAGACGTTAATTGGTTTGTTCAATCTATGATCAACAATAGTAAATTATTTGCTCTGCAATTTCAATTTAGTTGAATACAATCTATTTTTGCTTAATAATATATTTTAATATAATATGATGGTGAGTATTCAATTTTTCATACATATTCTGATAATTTCAATTTTTTTTTTCAACAAAATTAAAGACATCAACATTTTCACAGTTCATATCAGATGAAAAACGGGTGGAACAAGAGGGAAAAGTATAACTCGATCTAAAAAATAACATAGTGTAAAATCGACAACTATTTTCAATCTAAAAAAGTACATAAAAAATCACTTGAATCCGATTAACTGTACATCTCATGAAATTACCCAGATTTTTGTTGATAGCTGAAATTGTGAGCGGAGCTATGTTGGTAAAATCCATCAGAGAAAAAGAGGCATTTTTAGAACACTCCATATTCCAATCATCCATTATCAGTTTAAAAATTTGGGTTCATAACTATAGGCTAAAGGTTAATGTAATAAAGATCCTGAGCGGTCCGTTCAGTGCAAAGTGTGTACCAAATTCTATTTCAGGGGTTTTTCACAAGTAGAACACCAAAGCACAAAACTTTAAACTTATGTGATTCAACCATTAATAAATATTTGTGTTGAGAGTTGTTCATCTGCATCAATTTCTCAACAACCTGACTATATAAATGTTATATTTCAATTATTAGTTCCTTGTTTATATTCGTTTAGCATTATGGAGCTTAAGCTTCGTTTGGAACAACGTAAATATATATTCTATTTACTATTTTGCCCATTAATTATTTTTTAGTGAATAATAATATGATTCTAAATATAAGGCACCAATAAAGCTCAGTCCACATTTTTAGCTATCAATAAAATTTAGTTAATTTCACGAGCGTTACAGATAATCTGATTCCAATGCTTTTTTACGAACTTTTTTAGATTGAAAATATTTGCCAATTTTTATTGTAACATTTTTTAGATCGACCTCTACTTTTCTATCGGTTCCACCAGTTTTTCAAAGAATTTCTCAACTTTTCATATTATTTCAGGAACTTGATAAACTAACTTCAGCTAACCAATCAACCATCTCAACTGACCAAATAATGACCTATATCAACAGGCCCAAACCAAGGCCAGCTATCCGTAATAACGGGCCTCGCAATCGCTAAGTTTCTGTTGTCCGCAGTACATGTGGTCAGAAACCACATGCTTTACCCATTGTTAGCGCCATCTTATATGAAAAACTTAAATATTTTCTATTTTTTCCTATGAATTTGTGAATGGAGTATTACCAATAGTATGCAACATGTGGCGTTACTTACGAGGCAAAGTCATATAATAAGTTGGTAACTATCAGGCCATTTGCAACCATAGGCATTCTCCTGATCACGAGGCCTGTTATTATGATAAGGCGGCCTGGTCCAACCAATTACTTCAATCAAAAACCATCAAATAACAACTTTAACTAAAAAAATCAATGAATTCAATGAACCTGCCCAATCAACTGCAAAAATTAGAAACTAACAGAAAATTGGTTTCACTCATACTTATCAACGTCGAATTGATAATGAGGGCAATTAGGTAGGCAACAACAAAAAAAAAAATTAGTAATATTTGGGATCAACCTGTAAAAAAAAACACATGAAATGATCTATCGCTAAACCATACAAATATTCGAATATTGCAAAATATGTGCAATCATTTGTGCTTTCAGGGGATGTTTAGTATCATCCGGAATCTGAGTATTTATTTTCCAGGTTTTTAAAGGATTTTTGTCTTATCTTATCACAAAAAAATACAAATCCTGGAGTCCAAATCCAACTTCGTTTAACTCCAACGACGTTAAACAATCTCGTTTAAAATATTAAATAGAATACTTTAGCCATAAATAGTTATAAGAGTTTTCTTGAAAATTCAAAGGAATCTCAAACCTATAAATATTGTAAGCATATGCTGAAAAGAAATAAGAAAATAAAATAATAAAATATGTAAGAATGACCTTTTAACTCGTTTTTCTCTTTTACACCAAATTTAACCCTTTATGTATCGGCGGTATTTCTATCTGCCATTTAAAAACAAATGTCAAATTTATGGCAAAATCTGCTGACAGCATTGTTACCAGCGGTTTTTGCCGTAAAAATTGTAATAAAACTACATGTAATAACAATAATGACATTCAATTTTACTGAAGTTTTTATGCCGTAAATTTAACTTTTTTTTCAGCGCATTTTTTCTTTGTATATTGACGATGGCTTATAAGCGGACTTTCATGTCAACTACACTGTTCAAATGCATGTTTTCAATAAAATGTATAAATAATTAAAATATATTGTGCAAAAAATTAATATTTTTAAAAGGATGATTTTTATTCCATTTGTGTGTCATAGGCTTTCTTGATGTTGGAAGAATGTAAGTGGAATTTTTTAATTCTTAAATGTTACTATACCTACATTATAAAGACATTATACTTGTACATTTCCTGATTCTGTAAAATGGTTAAAAAAATAAAAATAAAAATAGCAAAGAGTGAAATTTTAAATATTCTAACCCCTACAAATAAAAAATTCATCGATTAACCTTCTCACTGCTATGAACTAATATATCTGTTCCCTAAACTGTAGGTTTTACTGTAACAGCAGCATTTTGTAAATTGGTATAATTATACAAATATAATTCAGTTCTGTAAAATTATGTAATCGCGAAAAAAATATATATATATTGCGTTTTTTCAGCATTATTTAAACAGTATAGAGAAAACAACACTACAATTTTTCCCTTTTGCTCGACGGTCAGTGGTTTAATTTTAACTGCCAATAACTGTTAAAAATTATTAATTAGTTATGGGAATTATCTAATGAATTTTCCAAAAAATCAGAAAAAACACTTTAGATAGAAAAACTTTCATGATTTCATACTTTGGGACAAACAGGGTTTTAATTGTATTTAAAATAATGTAACTTTTAAATCAATAGAATTCCGCCATTCCAAAGTGATAGGAAACGAACTCTGTTCGATTTAGCGATAATTCAGAATAAGTGGATTTCATATAATTAATCGACGTATTGACTTATTAAGACATAAATTAAGTGTGGTGGACATCTGCTGGTGCCAACTCAATACAGTGTTGATTTTCTTGTGATAGAAATGTTCTGTTACATCTAATAAATTAATTTAAAATGCTCTGTTAATATTTAATAGACTTCACATAAAATCTACAACTGTTGTATCGTTGCAATAAATACTCTTTTTCGTCACACATAAATCTCTATCAACGATGGCAAAAGACAAGTTACTTATTATACATATTTGGTATGTATCCATTTAACTTCTTTGTATAACAAGAAAAAATCTTCTTGTTAGCAAGATGTATAGCCTTCTTTGTATAGATGTGTTTTTTTTCACGAGTGTTTTTTCTTATTACATCCTGTTTTTGAGTTTAAAAAATCGGCATTTTTTCTGAACTCTATTCGGAATGGGAAATTTCAGGAATAGTGTGATTTTACTCTAGTTAGATATAACTCTAAGACTAAGAATTTAGCACACTGTTATAAATTACTGTTATAATTTGTTATGATTTATTTTAATAATATGTAAATAATCTTGAACAATTTTTAGTTTGTTTTGCTATGTTCTTCAAATAATAATTTTAATCCCTTAATAAAGGAATATTATTTAGCAACTTGTTATACAAATATCTGTCTGAATTAATATGATTCCTGGGAGAACAATTATGTAGTTTTCATTTCTTCCCTTCGTAATTATAATAATGCATATTTAAATAATTACGTTTGGTAAAATCTTATATTTTTTATACATAATGCCTCTTTTCTCTATTGTATCAATTCACTTCATTGTTTGTATAATGTTTGTTTATTTAATGAAAAATAATATTTCATTTAAATACATTTTCACGGCTCTATAGCTATGCATGATATACATACTATATACTTTTGTGTGCTTATTTTCTCGAGATACGTTTTGAATTATGTATAAAATAATTAATCATGCAGCATTATTATTATGAAATATACTTTGCATATGAATGTATCATATTTTTAATAAATTTGCAGATAAATAAAAGCGCTGTTGATAGTAATCCTTTATGCAACGACGGTAAATTAAAGTACTATTGAAAAAAATTATTTCTTCTATCTATTAATAACAGTTTTTTTATTATTTCCACACAAAATGCTCTTCTCGACCAAAATTAGATAGAATAGAGAAACAGTCGAAGGGAAATATTTTGAAAAAAAAATGGTAGACTTATTATTTATTTTTGTAGGTATTTCTTCGCTTAATTTAAATAAAATTATATGAAACATATTCAACTACCAAAAACATTTCCATTATTGAGAGGTTAATGATAGATTTAAACTTTTTTTTTTTTTTTTTTTTTTTGCGAATTGTGATATTTTTGATAAAGTAATTTTGGTTAATTAATCTGATTATTTTTGTAAATATTTCACAAACAAAAATGTATTTAATCTGTTTTAATGAAAAAGAAACATGCCTAAATTCCACATTAGTCTTATCTAAAAATTCCAGTATACCTTCAGATATTAAAGAAGGTAATTATTAAGGTGGATCAATTTCTTGATAAATAATTCCGTAGATAAAGGGTTAAAGAACACGTTCTGGCATCGTGAGAGCATTATAACTGTTCGATTTAAAGGAAACTGTGCAAATGCTTTTAAACGAACAGATATTTACTTTAATATTCACATGCTATATTTGAATGTTAAAAACACATTATCCAATTAGAGGTAAAATTTGCCTTTTTATATCTTGATCTTTTTTTTTACTATACGTATACTAACAAAGAAATAAAATGATAAAATATTTCGACTTCCATTTTTTTATACAATTTTGTATTTTGGAATGTCTTTAACATGATGTTTCTAATTTTTCTTCTATTCTGTAAAAATAACTGTCAGTCTGTCCGTGACACGAATAGTTCGTGCAGTGTATTGCAAGAAATAATGCACTTAATTTCATTAACCGCCTATTTCGTTTCATAAATTGGTGATGATAAAGTTAGGAAATATATCCTCAAATATGTGGTACTACTACGCTGTACATTTTCACGAATACTGTGATAGACGTTTTTCGGAATTTTTGAAATTTAATGATTTTGAATATCTAGTTAGACTAAGATAGTTAATGTCATGGATTAAGTTTTCTGGTATATAATCCAAATGCTGTTACTTTTATGCAGCGCTTATCAGGATATCTTTTGTAACTCCATTGGTATCAGGGGGGCTGGAATTTCATCAAACTTGGTATTCTATAATTGTATAAAACTTTGTATTGATTAATTTGTGTAAATATGCCTCATTAAGTAAGACTGCTGTTCTGTGTTTTTCAGGAATTCCTGGTAACTTTCTATCGGCGCTTATGGCATTCGAAATATCCTTTAGTTTATTTTATAAGTTATATATAAATAATGTTAATTAAACTTTCATTATTTTCACTAATGTGAGAGTGTCACAGAATTGTGTTTTTAAAAACTTCTGTCATGACAATAAGAAGTGAGACTGCGTTTTTCAGGATTTCCTGATAATTTTATCTCGGCGTTTATGACATACGGAATATTCTTAATTTTATTATATAAGTTATATATAAATATTCAATATTGATTAAACTTCTATTATGTTCATTAAGGAGAGATAATTGCTCAATTGTGTTTTTAAAGACTTCTGTCATACCTATATCTCGGTATCTGTTGCGGCGATGTTTGCAAAATTTAATTTACTAGATGAGCAACTAAATTTCTGAATTTCACACATGGATAACTCTAACGACTCACATAGACGACATATATGACTGACGATGTATTTTTTAATAACTTGCACATCTGTTATCATAATACCAATGCATACCACAACGCAAAAATATTTTTTCTAACAAAGAAAGATGTCGAGTTTTACGCCAAATAAACCGCGTCTAGGGAAGTTTTGTTTTTCTGATTTAATCTGAAAAAAAAATTGCAGCTGAAAGACATCATTTGTTAAGGAGGTCTATGGCTAAAATGCACCCTCGAAAATTACCCGTGAAGATGTTTAAATGTTATAGAAGTCGCAATTTCTCCGGAAAACAAAACAATTGAGGATGCCGATTTGCAAGCATTATTGCAGGTAAAAGGTAACCAAAAAAATTAACTTAGAAAAGCATTTAATATGACTCGCCAAAGTATTTACAAATCCTTACAGCTCGGGGGAAAATTTTAAAGAGAAGGAAAATAGGTGCTGCATGAATTGACTGAAACCCAGATGAAAAATGGAAGAGCTATTATCGAAATTTTTCTTTTTCCTCACATAAGACATTTTCCTTCATCGAATTATTATTGGCGGTGAGAAGTAGATATATTTCGATAATCCCAAATGCAAAAAATCTTCTTTCAAGTAGTGAAGCATCGACATCGAACAGATTATTTCAGAAAGAAAACAATACCCTGTGTTTGGTAAGACCAGAAAGGAATCGTGTACTATGAGCTGCTGAAACTGGGCGAAACTGACAATAGGCATCACTACCGACAAAAGGTGATTAAATTGAACCATGTTTTGAGTAAAAAGGGGCTAGAATGGGACACGAAACACAAAAAGGTGCGTTTCTAGAACGACAACATTCCATACTGTCGATTTCCATAGTTCAGAACACCAACAAAGCGCTGAAATAGGATCTGCTACCTCATCCGCTATATTTGCCAGATGTGATTCCTTCCGATTATCACTTGTTCTGATCGATAGCGCATGGCTTAGCTGGAATCCACTTGGCTAATTTCGAAGATATGCAAAATTGATTGGTTAAATTATTTCGGTTCAAAAACATGTCATTTTATCGTCGTGGTATCCTTGTATTATCAGAGAGATGGCAAAAAATGTGTAGCTAGTAAAGGACCATTCTTTCAAAACACTATTTTTTGTATTTCTCTTAAAAGTTTTAATTTTTCATTGATCAAAAAACCCCAGAAACTTAGTTGCGCACCTAGTATATGACATTTGTCAAAACTTGAGTTAATTGAATTTTGATTCTTTCACACGATAAACTGTAAAAAATGACAGATTGTTCTTAATCTAAAAAAATATACAATGATCACAAATCCAAATATATACTAACCTGTTCCAAGTCATCCAAGATTGCGAAATGCGTTCCTTTTATTTTTAGAAACCACAAAAAATAAATTGTTTTCGAAATTTAAAGAAGAATTGAAAAAATAATTCTTTTATCTACCTGTAATTTTCAGAAATGCTTTTAATAGCTTTTGCTTTAATCAATTTTCTGTATTCAGAAAACCAGTTTGTTTCCATTTGCCATTTTGTCAATTCTTACATAAACATTTTAATCTGCATAACTGAATTTGTGTATGCAATTGTAACATAATACTGTTAATTTTTATATTAAGGGGGTCTGAGACACAAAAATCTTAAAATTTTCTGAAAAATAAAATTTATTGTATTAATTTTTCCCTATTATTTTATGCTTAAAATGGCGTTAATGTTTTTGTTTTAATTAAGAGAGAAAATATTAATTTTTTTTGTTTTGGTTTATTTTTCAAATAGTTTTCAAGCAATGGTTGTCATGGAACAGCTCTTGTGAAAGTACGTTTTTATTCATGATGGGTTTCTTCACAATTTCTCGGTTTTCAATTGTTATAATTTTAGAACCATTTAAGATAAATGCTTTTAACTTGGAACGTGTCTTTTTTTATTCCTTTACTTTAATATATGTTTAGCAAACTTTAATTTACTTATGAAAATATGGTTTTTTAGATAAAACTTGTATCTTTTTTTTTCAAATTTTTACTTTAAATATTTTTAGCTTTTTATAAAATTAATATTTCTCAAAACGCTGAAATCAAATTAAAATTTTGATAGTTTTGTTTATTTAAATATAATATATATATATATATATATATATATATATATATATATATATATATATATATATATATATATATATATATATACCGGGCGTTCCAAAAATAACCGGTAGATTTTAAAATTCAATAACATAAAAACGGTGAGAGCTATTAAAAAAATTTTTGCAGGAGGGTTATGTATAATGCCATAAGTTTTATCTCCGTGATTTTTGATTTTAGTTCGGAAACCAAACAATAGATGGCGCTGACGGCGATTGGCGCTCAGTCGAAGCCGAAACAGAGCTCACTCAGCATTGATACAAAGGAAGGAGATTAAGGATATGGAGTGCGTCTCATTCGATTTGATTTCAATGAAATGCATTTTTGCCATGGATGTAACAGATTCTTCGATAGTGGAATGCAGCGTTCAGAAATGGATATAAATTTCGCAAACAGTATTTGAGTTTGCAGGATATTTTACATTTATAAAGTTTTATTTGCTCGGTTAAAATTACTTTCTTATGGCATGATTTAAAGAATATTTTATGCATCGTATTTTAAAACTACACTGTTAAAAATTTGAAACCTTTGCTGCATCATCACACCTCCGCTTTTATAGAAAAAGATTACTTCACTGTATTATGAAGCATCCTCATTGGTCAAAATTGAGATATTCTATAATAGCAATGCAGTGACGATGCAGCAAATGTTTCAAATTTTAACAATGTTGGTGAAGATATTTTGCTACAATCTTGCTCTTACATCGTAAAAAATTGACCTATTTGCTGCAGCGTCACTCCACCACCTTTATAGAAAACGGTTACAATATTGTATTATGGAGCATTATCATTGGTCATAAAAGACATATTCTATAAAAGCTGTGGAGTGACATTCTAGCAAATGGGTCAACGTTTTTGCAGTGTTTCTATACTGGTCAAAATCTGCTGCATTTTGTTGCAACGCACTCCACCGCTTGTATATAATATCTCTATTCCAACCAATGAGAAAGCTCAATTTCACGGCTAAGTAACCGTTTGTTTTCTATACAAGCAGAGGAGTGCGTTGTAACAAAATGCGGCAGATTTTTAACAGTGTATGGGGAGGCATTTTTGTAATAACTCTATCGCATTTTGACATTTTTTAATAATTTTTTTTTGCATTGCATAGCTGAGGTCTCTCTCAAGATCTCTCCTTTATTATATTTCTTGATTATTTTCAATTATTTTGGCAATTTTCAACAACAGATGACGCTGCAGGTGTGATGAAAACTATTGAAGAAAACTCAGTCTCTGAGTTCGCTATTCTGTAAGTTGTCTTTCTGCTGCAAGCGTATGCTGTTCACAGACTGCAAGTTTGCAGGTAAAAATGGTTTATTCTTTAGAACAGAGGATTTTTTTGGTGTTGGAATTCCACCGCCTAGAACAGTGTTGCTGCTACAAGACGAAGTTTTCAAAGGAAGTTTAATGTAACCAAAGTACCGAAAAGCGATACAATAAAGAATTTGTTTGAAAAATTTCAACGGACTGGAGACGTGAAGGATGAACGTGCTGGAAATGTAGGGCGACCGCGTACGACAACAACAGAGAGTAATGCTCAGCTTATGCAGAAGGTGATCGAACAGCGGCCTCAGGTTTCCATTCGCCGTGTTGCAGCTGCGGTCCAAATAAAGCCAACGTCCACGTACCGTCTCATGCGCCAGAGTTTACACCTCTATCCATACAAAATTCAAACTCGGAAACCCCTCAGCGCTTCTTCTATTGATGCACGAGTAACATTTGCTAATGATAGGGTGCAAAGGATTGATGTCGGCGATATCCAAGTGGGCAGCGTTTGGTTTAGTGACGAAGCTTATTTTTACCTGGACGGTTTCGTAAATAAAGAGAACTGGCGCATATGGGGAACTGAAAACCCCCATGTTGCAGTCCCATCATCCCTACATCCTCCAAATGTGTTGGTTTGGGCCGCCATTTCTTCCAAGGGGCTCATTGGTCCATTTTTCAGATCCGAAACGATTACTGCACCACGCTATCTGGACATTCTTCGAGAATTTGTGGCGGTACAAAATGCCTTAGACGACACTGCGAAGACCTCGTGGTTTATGCAAGATGGTGCCCGGCCACATCGCACAGCCGAGGTCTTTAATTTCCTGAATGAACATTTCGATGATCGTGTGATTGCTTTGGGCTATCCCACACATACAGGGAGCGACGTGGATTGGCCTACCTTATCGCCAGACATGAACCCCTGTGACTACTATCTGTGGGGACACGTGAAAGACCAGGTGTACCGCCACAATACATATATACATATATATATATATATATATATATATATATATGTATATATGTATATATATATTAGAAATAATATTTTGAGTTATAATGATTTTAAATTATCCCACTTTTTTAAATAAATTTTAAATAAAAAAAATATATATGAGAAGTTTTATCATAATATCATATGGTTGACCAGCACAAAAAAAAATCAAAATTTTAAATCTATAAATAAAAATTATTCTAAATAGGTTATCGCTGTTAATATTGCATTTTTGTCTCTTAAAGATGTTTTCTGAATATCAAAATATTTGACTTAGAACAGATAGAACCCGGAAAAGTTGCATTTCAGTCTGAGAAATTTTAATTTTGCAATGTAAAAGCTACTCAGAATCGATACCGAAAATAAAGTGCAGCTAGTAAAAATTTATTCTTGTAAATTCCTCATTAAATTTCGAAAATAAACTGCTTTCTAGAGTTTCTAAAGGTAAAGGAAAGCTTATCAGAGTATTCGATTACGTAGATCAGGTTATTGTGTATTTTCGTTCTTTATTATAATACTTTTTTTTTTATTACGGAACCTCTGTCGTTTTTTAGAGTATAGAGAATGATGCGGTTCTGCTTTATTCTAATTTCTGCAATTACTATATCTTAATGTCTATAGGATAACCTTTAACATGATATAATTTTCATTGTATTTATTTTTTAAATAACCCTTTGTATCACCATATTGCAGATATGAAACATACCCAAAAGTAATTAGGACTTACACAGTAAGCTTTAAACATGGCTTTATTTATTTTACCTATTTTACTTTTTCTAACACGCCATATATTTCAAATTGATCATTGGAATTCTCAATAGACTTTGATATTGAGTTAATTTCTCATACCAAAGTTTTCTTTATCATTCGAAAAACTTCAGATCCATATTGCAAAAGTTTACTAATTATAAATCTTGTCAAATTAAAAAATCTACAGAGATCTGAAAGTATATTTTTCTAAAGACAATTCTGTATATTTTAAATTTTTAGATTAGAAAATGGACAATATGTATGTGAAGTATGTCAATTTATGTTTATTGTAGATGTGAAAATAATACACTGCTGTGCAAAATTTAAAGACGATTCTCAAAATGCCAATTTTCAAGGGATTTTCAAGCGATAATTTTCACGCGAATAGTCAAAAGGAAGTAATATAATTCAAATAATTGCTATCCCTCATTAACAGCTAGTCCATATGACATCTCATTCAAGTCATACATGGTCATAAGAGTCACAGTCACTACTGCGAAACAAAAAATAAGAAATTCTATACTTCTCTTTTATGAGTTTAAATTGGCGACTATATGTGACTCCAATGACAGGCCAGTGTGACTGCTGTTTTGTGTTGAGTCACATGGTGACTTTACAATGTCGTTTTATTAAGACTCTCATGTGACTGTCATTTGAAGATTCAATTTCAAAGTCATTGTGAATGTTGCATTATGATAAATCACCAAATAATGTCTCATTAAAGTCACATGGTGACATTCTTTCACAAGATTTTGTCAAATGGTGACAGAGACCCTGCTATGAAATAACCACTGTGAAAAGTGGTGAAAAGTCTGCATTAATCTGCATTGTTTGGGTAATTAAGTAGCGGGAAATTGAACCATGTTCGAGGGGTACGGAGGGTAACATTTGAACTCCTGAACACAGTTCATTTTGCGCTTCTTAACCCCTCCCACCTATTTAGAATTTGAGCTCAAAATTTAAGTCTAAGCTTTTAAAAGCATTTAATTAGATTTAAAGAAAAAAAAAACGGTTAAAAATAGTTGTTGGTTACTCTAAAGTTTAAGGCGCTCTCTAACGGAATTTTTTGAAATTTATATTAAAATTTATTTTCAAGGAAATATTGACATAAAGAATAGTTTTAGCGAAAACCGACCAATTTTTCCGTTTTTTATAATTGTTTGAAATTTGAACCTCACCACTCCCATTGAACACAGTTCAGTTTGCGCTACTTATCCACTCCCAACGATTCAGATTTTCATCTCAAAATTTAAGTTTATGTCTAAGCTTCTAAAAAAAATTATGAGATGCAAAAAATAACGGTAAAAAATAGTTGCACGTTACTCCAAAGTGTAAAGCGCCCTCTATCGGCATTTTTTAATTTTATCTGTATAATTTATTTTCAAGATACTGACATAAGGAATGTTTTTAGTGAAAATTGCAAATCAGTTGACCAATTTTTCAGTTGTTTATAATTATTTGAATTTTGAACCTCCCCGCACAGTTCCGTTTGCGCTACTTAACCACTCCCAACGATTTAGATTTTGAGCTCAAAATTTAAGTTTATGCCTAAGCTTCTAAGAAAATTTAATGAGATGCAAAAAATAACGGTAAAAAATAGATGTTCGTTACTCCAAAGTGTAAAGCGCCCTCTATCGGCATTTTTTGAAAAATATCTTTATTTATTTTTAAGACAATACTGACATAAAGAATAGTTTTAGTGAAAACCGCAGACGAATTGACCAAATTTTCTGTTTTTTATAATCATTTGAATTTTTGGACCCTAAACTTTAATGGCGCCTATCTCCTTCAGAAGACGGTTGGGACCCTTAGTTTCCCATTTAATATTGTTTGTGTTGATGTGTACTATTGCCGCTTAAAATTTGTACCATGAGTTAAAAACACCCTGTATAAATGTGTATGACTACGTGAATTGCAGAATTCACCTTATTTAGAAAACCCAATTTTGGGAAATACTGAAAAACTTCTGGCTTTCTGGTATTAATTTTAATTGTCAGAAAAAAAAAGAAATACTCGATTTTGTGAAGATTGTAGTATTTTTTAGAATCAGATCCACTAATAGAATAAATTGTTTGGAAAAACTCGATTGTTAAAATTTTCCATAAGGGGAAGTTTGAATATGCCGTCGTCATACATTTAGAGAAAAAAGAAATTAGATTTTTTGAAACTGAATCTATTTATTTTAGAGTATTCTTAACGAAAAATTTCAATGTGTGCATTATCATGTGTTGATGTATTTATATCAATAAAATTTGACTTCTAGCAATTTTAACTTATAAAATTTATTCATTCTATTTTATTTTATTTACTCAAATGGAATTTGCGCTAATTTAGTTGTTTATATTATTATTATTAGCTAATCGTACCAGATTTACTTAATGTAGTTTCCGAAAGATTTTTTAATAATAAAAAATCTAATACACATAAAAACATTATGAAGTAGTTTATGGGTTATATTTCTTATTTTTAATAAGCAATAACGCAATGAACTCTTTTTTTGCGTGTGTGTGCATTTTTATATTTTGGAAGTATATTTCTTTAATCCAGCATTAAAAAAATATTTTTAAAAAGCTAGAAATTTGATAAATATGAAAATGCAGAAAGGATCTCATTAGTCATAACCCAAAGGATGGTATGCACAAAAGCTAAACCTCCACATAAAATATTTAAAACTAATGAAATGAAGAGAGGCACATTTTGAATCTAATCCTTTTTTTATATATATAGATTTATGAATACTACAAATTTCACTTTTGACTCAGGAGTTTCAATATCGATAGTATAATTTTTAAATATTTTTTTTTATAACAAAAGTAATTATTTCATAAAGAAGAGTATATTTATGTTTCAGCACACAAATATTTCTGAAATTTTCAATCAATTTTTCTAGCTTTTTTCAAGCATGATAATTTCAAGTGCCTCGAATTGAGTTTTCTTTCTTTTACATTGGTGTATCACAGAATTTAAAGGCAGCATAAATGGAAAAATCTTGATGATTATAAAGCCAATTTACTAATTTCACTTAAAGAAAAAAATATGTATCTAGGAAAACTATTCTTAGATTTTCAGTTATTCAGTAATAAATTTTCAATTTAATATCGAAACAGTCTATAAAATATCCCGGTTGTGGTTTTAATTTGAGCTATTTTTTAAAACTATTTTTTATCAGATTATTATAATTTTTTTGGAGGGGAGAATTTTATTGTATGATTTGTTGGATTTTTTATTAATGAATTGTTTAAACCGTTACTGATGGTTTTTTAAATATTTTTTTCATATTGTATTTCTTTTTAGCCGAGCTACTTGTTTGTTTTCAGCTATTTTAGTTTTAAACGAATCTTTAAATTTTTAGGAAAGTCTAGGTTTGCACAAATATTATTATCGTATTAAATATTTCAATCGTTTATAACAGCGAATAAAATTTCATTAAAAATAAAGAATAAAATTAATATAACATTATTATTAGTTTTTAATTCGTATTTCAGATTTTTTAAAAAAATCATATGCGTATGTTTTTATTACAGTTAAATAAATTCGTTTAAATTTTGTATAAAATTTTTTTAATATTAAATATTTCATACTTTTCTTTTACCGTTATTATTGAATACATATTTTTAATTATGATGTGCCAGCATGCGTTGAATGATGTATTAAATAATTTTATAAAAAATACTTAAAGTACTTAAACTTAAGAAATTCAGAAAAATTATACATTATGAAATTGATATTTTATGTTAAAATTCCTTTTAAACCTAACGTGAAAAAGGAACAATTTTTAAGTTACTAAGAATTTCAAATGTAGTTTAATCCAAAAAAATATTTCTAAGCCGTAACAATTTTATGAAAACAGCCAATTTTTTATGTCTGATGTTCAAAAAGTAAAATATTCTTCTAGCAATCAACTAAAAGATTTCTTTTTAACAAGTTAAAGAAGTTAAATAAACACTTGAAGTTTTACAGTTCACAGATATATTGATTTCATTCTGCAAAATGTAAAATCTTTCATCTTCACGCTTATAATTTTCATTTAAATATTTATTTTGCATCTCATTGTGGAAGTTTGTTCCTTTAATTTTTTCATGATAAAATTGAAAAATATCTTTGAAGTATTATTAAAAAATCTTTCAAGGAAAATATAAAAATAATGTTCTGCTAATCCTTAGTTACACTTGTAAATAATTTAATCAGTTTAAAAATTACTTTCAAAATTTTAATTTTTTTAAAGGCGAAATGAAAAATATTGAAAACATTAACGACATCAATAAAATATTAGTTAATGGAACGGTAAATTTTAGAAAATATTTTTCATTATTTATATTAGTCTCATCAAAGTTTCTACAAAAAATTTCTATAATAAGAATTGAATAATACTTCATTGTACTTTTCTTTATTTATTTAATAATAGACTATTTTATTTACAAAAATATGTATTAGTAAAAAACTAATTAGATAATACGAAAAAAATATTTTTTTTGTTTTATTTTTTTAAAAAAAAGAAAATGCGTACTTTTCTCAATTAGTTCAGAGGTTTATTTAAAAATAAATAAATAAATAAATAAATAAATAATCTAGGCAGTACTGAATTTATATACAGTATTTTTGACATTTTGGACAATATTTTTGACATTTTACAATATTCTTGACATCATTACATTAATCACTAAAGTGGTCTCTCGTAAACACGTCTCCACTTAGGATGTATCTGAAGATAATAAAGATAATCCCACCTTCCCAATCCTTTCGTATTATCAATCAATCTTGGAAATGGGAGAGGTCTGATCACCTTCAACAGCTCAATATTGCTTGATTTAACACAACATAAATGCTACTCAGATGTCGAAATCTTAAAACTTTCTTTTTGCTAATACATGTTAACACATTCTGAAAAATTCAGCATAGCACTGTCACTTGCTTGGTGATTTATACCAAAATATTCGGCCATACTTTATATCAATTTCAAACTGAATCTCAATATCCGTGCATCAGTTTTCCAAATAGAGATATTGCGAAAATCGAAAAAAAAATTGCCAGTGCCATCTTTTGGGCGATTTAGTGAAAAAAATAACTAGGATCAATTTATACCAGGAATTAACTAAGTCTGACTTTTGATGAAAATTCATACATTAGATCTTGAGATAAAGCTAATGCGACAATCATGTATAATGCAGTATAGCAGCACCACCTTTTGGGCGATATACACCAAAAAGCGCCGAACAATATAAAGGAATAACAGAATCTGAAGTTTTACGAAAATTCACGAGTTAGTTCTTGAGATATAGCTATTGAAGATAACGTGAAAATTGTTGCTTAATAGTGTCACCTGTTGAAAAATTACACCAAATATTATTCAGCACCAGCTTATGTTAAGGACTAATTGCATCTAAATTTTTATTAAATAATTCCGTGTATTAGTTCTTGAGATAGAGTACACTTAAAATTTGGGTCACATACTGATATAGTCACAGACTCACAGACATACATTTCATAAATACATGTATTTCAGGACTTATGCCCCTCCCCCCCCCCTAAAATGCGTAAATAAATCAAAAACAAAATTTCGAAAATCTTCACGAATCAAATTATTTATACTTCTGATAGAAGAAAGTAAAATAAGTCGAGGTGTCATTATTTCTTAAGTTAAACAATTTCTTCAGTGTAAATTGTGAAAATCTCTGTTTTTGTATGGCCCTAAATACTTTTAATAAAAAATATAATTTGAATTTAGCATAAGGCATACTAATTAAGGATTTTCAAAAAGATGAATTGACATGCACGTGTTGCATGAAATATTATAAAAAATATACTCTATCTATTCACCTAATATTCCATATACATATTCTTAAATATTGTACTTTCAGTTCAAAAAAAAATTAGAGTCTACAGATGATAATATTTTTATTTCAATTAAATTATAAAATAAAACATTTATGATAAAATTTCGATACAATTAAAAAAATAAATAAGTATATTATACTTACATAACAAAAGGCAGAAGTTATAAAAATATATAAAATATTAAATTTTTATGTTACTTTGTTTTGGAAATGGGATGTCCGCAATGATAAAAATATCTTTTTTGAAGATAAATATTCAAATAAATAAGTTAAAATTAATAGATATTTTATAATAAAATCATTTCAAATTGAAGTAACGTAATGCATATTTATATATTTAAATTTATTTATTTTTTTACCACCGAAAACGTCAGAGGTTCAAATTCTGCTAATTGCTTTTCAGTTTTATTAACAATCAAATGTGGCAGAAGATATGATATCGCAAAAGCGTGTTGTAAAACTGGAAGATGATGGTGTAAAATGATCATTTGTTTAAGTATAGTTAAATAAATTAAAAGATTATTTAAAATTAAATTATAAGCATTCCCATTGCCCTTTCCTCAGTAAATATTTCTTTTATATATATAAATATTTACTAATTTGCATTTTGATTGAAATTACTAAGCTATTTTTTTCTTTGACTTGAATTAAATTAGTAACATATACTATTCTTATAAAGAACCAAAATACAGTGTTGTACTCCTCTTTTCGGCACCAGCATTATCTCACAAATAATCTATCCGAAGGCGAAAGTTTGCACGTTTACAAATAATTTTTTATTTTTTCTAAAAAAAAAAAAAAAAAAAAAAAAAAAAAAAAAAAAAATGGTAGTTTTTATAAAAATATGCCTTACTTGTACATACCCTGCAACTCCATTTATAGAAAATAAGAAAATATTTTGGATCATTAAAACATGTAAATCCTCTAATGCTAATTTTAGTGTGAGAAATATACTACCACCTACCACTTCTCTAAGTATCCATAAATTTGTAATTTGTGGAAATTAATAAATCAAGATTTTTAAAAAAATCACAGATCTTATTTGCATGTTTCAAGATAGTCAAACAGCTATGTTCTGAATTTGAACTAAAAATAAAAACGCATTTTTAATAATATATATCAGTTTTTTAGGAAAAATTCATTTGCAATATTTTGTTATTTGTGAGTTAAGCTCTTTACATTTAAAAGTATATGATAACAGAATTTGAGTCAATTGTGTGGCAACGCACGCAAAAAATTAAAGATCGTGTTTTTGAAAAATTTGGGCTGATTTCAAAAATCACGTCAATGTAAAAAAGGGCAGGAAAAATGAAATATTTAGCATACATCTAAAATGTTAAATGTGAACGAAGAAAAAATCAATTTAATCAAATATTTAGGAAAACAAACACATTTTAAAATTGATTTTTAAGTGTATTTTATGACGGCCGATTATCTGCACTAGGGATATAGGCCCGGGGGAGGGATGCCCTTCGTGGGGGTCTTTCTAAGGGAACCTAACCCGTATTTACGCAAGGTTCGAAGAAAACCACGAAAACTCCGAACGGTTAGGCCGACGGCCGCGATTGGGTTCGAACCCAGCACCTGCCGTCTACCAGTTGAGAGGACTGATCCTCTCGGCCACTGGTGGGGCTTGATTTTTAAGTAAAAATGCCTTCTCTCAATTTGTGTGGACAATATTGACTGTAAGAAACACAGTACAAAAGTATAGAAACACACAAATATTCTGAGTTTCAGTTTCTCATTGGTATAATTCTAAAAAGAAAAAAAAATCTTACAGAAATAAATGTCTGACTTTCAAGAATAAAGCAAGCATTGAAAAGAAAAAAACACGCTACATTAGAATTTCAGTTACTTAGTTTTTCTTTTCTGTAAAATAATTTTGTTCTTCAGCGTTTTACATTGAATTTTCATTAAATGTTTCGAAATATATAAATAAAAAAATAAAAAAAAATGTATAGATTATTTTTATCTTAATGTATTACATTTAAATTTAAAATATTTAATATAAATATTGAATGAAATTTGTTACAAAAATAAGAAATACTTTGTATGTATGAGTTTTCTCGATATCACTATTTAAAATAATTTTCAGAATAAAGAACGCACAATAATAGTTTCTAACGTCGAAAAATAAAATAAAGCAATAATAACAATGTCCCGATGGTCTTTCATGTACAGTCGTGGGAAAAAGAAAAGTAAACTTTTCCTGTGAACTCTTCAACAAATTTCCATTTAAGAATGTTACTGGTATCGATGCCTGGAAATAAAGTCTAATTTTAAATGATTTATATAAAATTTGCTTAAGGTGTCATCTGCACATTAAAACGAACACAATCTTCATCTTTTTTTCAATATAAATACCCAATTTTAAAATGATATTTCAAATGTTCCATTCAAACAATGTGTAGACACAAAATGTCATGTCATTTGAATAAGTTTTTGGATTATAAACATTCAAAATTTAATTCTTCTAATGTTAAATTGCATTTTTATATTTTTATTAATATCTAGTAAAATTATGCTTCTAAAGTGCTTTTTTTTAGCAATGAAGTTAAAATACCCAAACATAAACCCGTAGAATTTGCAATTCTCATAATTTTACGATATGAATTATGAGATATGAAAGTATTATTCTAAAAAATTATAAATTGAAACCTACATTTTTTTATGGATTTAGATTTATTAAATCCTGCTTTGTGGTAATCCAAAATTTCACAATTTTTTTAAAGTGGTTATCAAATTATGTTTCTAAAATGGCAAAATGATGTTTTAAGAGACAGTCTATGATAGATGTGACTAGATATATTGAAACTTATTATACTATACTGTAATATAGCAGTTTTCAATGACTGCTTCAAGGCACTTAAGACAATTTGATTAAGAAGGGGGCTCTCTAGGTCAACACTCAAGTACCACACTTCAATTTAGATACAGCATCTAAAAAAAATCTCGTGTTAAGGTATTTTCTCGCACACTTAGCGCAAGAATTGCACACAGTGTTTTTAGGCTAATAGAAGGATGTGGAGTTCATTTACGCTGTCAGAATTGGGTACTGCTATTGAAAAAATAAAGTTTGAGTTCGTTTTATTATTTAGATATCCCTCTAAGCAAAATTTTTATATATCAGTTAAAGATGGACTTTATTTCTAATAGTTTGGTATCAATAACTTTAATGTACGATGATTTATTGCAGAGTTACTAGGGGGGGGGGGGGTAATTGCTTTCGTCTTCATGACTGTGTCATTTAAATAACCTATTATCAAATTCTTTGAAGACATCTAATAAATGAAAAATAAGTAAAAAGTAACAGTATTAAAATTACTAGAAGAAATATATTTTAGAATGAGCCATAGATAGTTTATCTATCTCAACATCTATCACACCAGTTCTGAAAGTATTATTGGTAGAAAAAAACAAAAATAATTTCAAAGGAATGTTTTCTTTATCATTTGCATCTCTAAAGTTTTCTTGGCGTTGAAAGATTTTGGATGGAAACTTTTAGTACCGAATTATTAAAATATTTCTATTGGAATGGAATTATATTTGTACATATCTTAATTTTATAAAATATTAAAAATATACATTTTTTAAAAATAAAAGATTAGAGTGAAGCTATAAATATTACACAAAATCCTTATAAACGATGATTTAACTAATTAATTTTAATTGGGAATATCCTTCTAAAATTTATTAAATGGTTGTGCAAATATTCTAGTGCAGCTTCAACAATTCACAAAAACGACTTTAGAAGGTGAAACTTTTATGATTTCATAATTTCGGATAGAAAGGATTAAATTGAAATAAGTACAAAACAGTAAGGTTTTTGTCTCATTAAATTATATACACACTCAAGAGCCAAAAAAAATATGACCCCCCCCCCTCGCCCAACATTTTGCAATGAACACGCCTGGATGGATTAAAGTATATAAGTAGGTGCGAATTGTACATAAATACTTGTATAGAGACTCAGGAATCATTTTTGCGCTTACGCCTTCTTATGATAGGAAAAGCTACTGATCTAAGCTACTTTGGTAGAGATCACAATTCAGTCGCTCGGCGCCTTAAAAAGATTAACTTTGAAACTGCTTCCCAGTATACAGTAAATTATATACTTACCAAATGTTTCTTTCAGGAGCGTTCTCATAGGCGTCCCTGGAACCTAAGTTTGTTGTAGAATAGACCATGAACACAACGAACTATCTGAATATCATTGCAGATTATTTGCACCATTATATTGTATCTTTCTTCTACAATGGAATTGGGGTCTTCGCGCAAGACAATATCCCACTTCACATAACTTAAACGATGTTTGATTGGTTAATCTGACGGAGTGAATTTTGAGTGTCATCTTTAAAAGGCAGCCCAGAGTTCTAAGAAACCTTTTTGGAATATTCCGGAATCACATGATTGCTACTTTTATAACTAATACAATTTTCTCCGGTCATCTACTAAAATCTTGTGGCATACATGTCAAAGCGGTTTGCATCTGTTTTGTCAGTCAAAAAAGGGGAAACGTGTTATTCTTTGACTGTCATAATGCTTGGCTCTTAAATGTATATTTAAAGAAAATCAAAACCGTTATTAAAGAATTTCCAATATACTCACTATTTCTCTGGCTCTTAATATCTTACTTATAATTTCTATTTAAACTCATTTTATTTTATATATTATCTTATATCAATTTCTAATCTAAAACACATTTTCTTTCATAAAAATCTTTATAAAATATTACGTTTCACATTGCTAAAACCATGACGCCAAACACTTTAGAATGTTTTTGTTTTACCACTTTTTTATCTTATTTTATTCTAAACTTCCACCTTCTTGTACTTTTCAACAGAGAAGCACATTACTACGTAATTGATGCGCTTATCGAAAGTAAATCCGAATGCATTGATTGGAATGATAGCTCTCGCTGAGTTTACATATGTAGAAATATACGCCTTGGCGTCGGAAGCTTTACACATAAAGTCCTATTATGTTGATTTGCAGAAGTTTCTGAGCTCCCTTTGTGTCCTCTTTTTGATTGATATGATAAGTTATGTGTGTTTAGAGTATAGTCAACGCACTCAGTTAATCTCTTTCAATTTTATTACCACTATTTTATATCATCGATTTTATTCCCGAGGTTATAATCTCTTCAGAAAATCTAAGTATTCTGGAAGGTAGTTTCGTAACGACGAACATAAAGAATAAACATTATTCTCTTCTAAAATGTGGTAATTTTTGTGGGAAATCTTCTGTGGTTTGTATTTCATTATGCCGCCAATCCCTGCATACCGACTACATCCATGTCTTCAATCATTGTAAAATAAGACCCAGTCAAAACCTATAAATTACTGGCATGTTCACTAAGTATCTGTTCTTGAATTATATATATCATTAATTCTATTAAAATTATCCTTAAATTAAGTATTATCTTAGTCAATTTACTTAAATATAAAGCTTTTAGTTTATTACTGAATTCTACTATTTAGGGTGAATTCGAATGTTTCTTTTTTTTTAAAGACACATTACTTTTTCTTTTTTACTTATTTTTACTCCAAGATTTCTTGCGCCTTGGGATTTTTGTTTATGCTTCACATATCTAGCTCATTACGCGTGTCGTATAGATCTATTTGTAGAATTATTCTCATTGGACCGTTTTGCGTGACATTCTTGCTGCTTAAGAATGAGAAGTGAGTAACGCCTTGATTTGTTATATATAACTTAGCGAGTTTTATCAAACAATAGGAGCATTCGATGGAAAAGAATAATATGGCGACGTGTTAAAATCTTACGCTGTCTGGAGTTCCCGTACACCGCTAGCTTTTTCCATATAAATTTCTTTAAATGGCCACTGTGATTTATTACCGTAAGACCTAATCTTCGTTATTAAGTGGAAATTGTTTCAGCGGATATAGTGTCATTAAAAGATTAAAAACTGAGCCGATGCCTTAGTTATTTCATGAAAAAAGGACTTTTCAAATTTATTCTATTGTCTTTGAACACTCCACAACTGCAATAAAGAATGCATTAACGACCATAAAAGGTGTCCGATTTCATTAAATTGAATTAATGGAATTAGAATGCCATGCCAGAATTGCCACAACCCACACATGTACACATATATATATCAGTGATGTATTTTAAGGACCGACCTATTCTTATATACAAGTGCCTGCCTTTTTTATCAAGGAATGCATAGAAATTAGATAGACCCCTCAGTTTTTTCTGACTAAGAGCTATATTTAATTTTAATTTAATTTTTTATATTATTAACTTTTTACTGTTCATTTTTTGGCACAATATTTATTTCGCTGCTGCATGTCCTCCACCGTGATTAGATTTTATGTTTTAGTTATCGCCACCTATCACATGCTTTGTAACCTCTCCACTTTGTTATTGTTTGTGTTTAATGTTTATTTATTACATTGTTTTTTTTACTGATTTCTGTTTACATCATGGAACTATTAAGAAAAAGAAAGTTAATGTTTATTGATTACGTTGGTTTTTTTTACGGATTCATGTTTACATGATGTAATAATAAGAAAAAGAAAATTAATGTTTATTGATTACGAAGGTTTTTTTACGGATTTGTGTTTACATCATAGAACTATTAAGAAAAAGAAAATTAATGTTTATTGATTACGTTGGTTTTTTTACGGATTCGTGTTTACATCATGGAACTATTAAGAAAAAGAAAATTAATGTTTATTGATTACGTTGGTTTTTTACGGATTCGTGTTTACATCATGGACCTATTAAGAAAAAGAAAATTAATGTTTATTGATTACGTTGATTTTTTTACGGATTCGTGTTTACATCATGGAACTATTAAGAAAAAACCTTACATATCCTTAAAATAATGAATCTTCAACTGTAACAGCATTCGTTGGGGTTTATTACCATTGCGGAAAACTTCCATTAGTAAAAGTATGTGGAAAACTTCACTTTTTTAAAAGTCTCATAAATAAAAAATTTCAATCATAAATAATGGAAAAAACATATATTTATTTTTATTGGTAGTAAATACTTTGGCGGTGGCTTTTACTCCACCATATTATTACAATTCAATAAACCCACGGTACCTGTCAGTGAAAATACATGTGTAAACTGACATCAGTGAAAAAAAATTGCATTTTTTTACCATAATTGTGAGTGAAATCTCCGTTTAGCAAGTCACATTAAGTAGACGAAATTTTCTATTGAAGTTTACTAGAGAAGTTTTTACCAGCGATAATCAGAAACTGTCCTTACGATTAGATGAAATAGCAATCATCTTGTTACAACCAGCTAGGTTACTTCACTCGCATTTGCTAGACAATAAATTATAAAGTGAAAAAACACCGAAAACACTGGCGATAATTAATAAATAAAATAAGACACTTTGTAAAAATCACCATAAAATAAAAAACAAAGATGGACGCGTTTCGAGCTAAATCAATAACAGCTCGTCATCAGCGGAAACATGCACGCACGTGTGGATAATGGGACAAAGTCAGAGATGAACTAAATGTCTCCCCCACTTTATTCTTAACTCAGTTATAATAAACATAATTGTTTATATAGGCTGATAATGAGCTTCATAATTTCCTATCCAAATTCCATTCTCAATTCCAAAATATGCATTTCAGCCCTGTGTGTTCTTTTGATCTGTTTTACTGTGATTCAAACAGTTCAAAGCCTAAATCCTATAGAAAACTTTTTTTTTTATTAAAAATAAAATGTCCTTCCTAAAAAGAAAAAAAAGAAGAGTAAAATGAAAAACTTTTATCTTTTCATTTCGGTTTCCTCCAAACAACCAGAGGAAAATCCCCGCCTCACTAGAAAATAAGCAATAAAATAATAAATTCCGTTTTCGCAACAAAACTTTTTGACTTTATGCGATCATTGTATTACTTAAGCCATAATGAAATATTGCGGGTCCACTTATAATTTATCTCTGAGGAAATAGTTTTCCAGACTCTTTTCCTCTTTATAAGACAATTTTTCTTTATTTTCGAAACGCTCTCGATTTGCACAGGGAAACAAATATTGTCATAGTTATTCTTAAAATAACTATTAAAATACTTGGCAAAGACAAAAATTCGTATAAAGTAATATCACTACACTGTAAAAAAAAATCTGGAAACCTACGAAACTAGTTTTTGTTAAGCTACAGAAATCTGGAAGCTTACTAAAATTTTATATGTAGCCTGGTATTATTTTTACCACTCGCATTGTACAAATACATGAAATATCTTAGCTTCACCTGTCAGCCAATCAGAAAGGGCTTCAATGGTGATGTAAGGACTATTCACGCAGCCACAGAGCCGAGTAATGCATCCATCTTGAATCTGGTATCGATAAAAATATTTCTAGTTAGTAAGTAAATTTTTAGTCTATATGATTTAAATTTTATTATATAATGTTTGATTTTTAGTTATTAGCAAGCGAATCTTCCTAATTATTCGTTAAATCTGTGTTTATTACAATTAAAAAATTTCTAATGTTTTATACAATAAATCAAATTTACCTGCTCTTTTCCTGAATTTAATTTCTCTTTTTTGCCCCCTTTTCCGCAGTACCAAAATTTAAAGTGTTTAAAACTAATTTTAAAAAAAATTATTATTCTATTTGTATTTTAGCGAATAAATTCCATTAAACATTCGTTAAATCGCATTAATTTCATTAAAACTTCATATGAATTTCACCCTTAAAATTTTGTTCCCGAACTTTCTTCACACAGTAACAGTACTCAATATTTAAAACTCTTTAAAACAGCTTAAATTAAAATAACATAAAATACAATATGTGTTCTATGCGTTATTTTATTGTCATAATAAATTATCAATTAAGGCATTTCTTCCCCCCCTTTCGAAAAATATCATTTCCCCGTTCATCCACACTCCTTGCGAAACTTTAAGAACACACAGAAAGTTTTTAAAATTCTTTATAGCCCAGTGGTGGAGGAGGGGAAAAAAGCCGAAATCGGAATTAGTTAATTGAAAGCTGGAAATTATTTAAATTCATTTAGTTTGGGTCTTGAATGAATGTATTAAGTGTTCCCCTCTTACTATGTGCGCTTAAAAAAATGGGTACAAATTTTATAATTGAAAAACACGATTTTATTGATTACCATAAAATATCTAACGAAAAATAAACTTATCAAAAACATTGTTAATGCAAATGTTTTAGAATTTAAAATTCTGAATAAAATGACAACCGATATTTAACATTTTTGTTGAATTTTCAAAATTCAACAATTGGATTCAACTATTAGATTCAAATATTGCCTAAATCACTAAACAAAAGCTTTCAGCGCGAACAAACGAGGTTATCAGTTTATACGTGATTGTTATTATGTAAATGTAATTTTTAAATATTGATGCATTATTTAGGATGGATATATTGAGAATTGTGGCTTAACCTCTTGCTTGCGGGTTATAGACCAGAAATTGTATATGAAAGAAAGGACGAAGTCTGATTTAATTACGAGAAATCTAGAAATTGTTTTAATTTCCATCGACATAGAATAGAAATGAATCTACTGTGTTTCTTTCTTTTGCTCGATGAGCTACAAACAAATTAATTTAAAAAGAACATCCTTTTATAATTTTTAGAATATTTCAAAAATGACTCGTAGATGATGGCAAATATTGTTTATTATTTCCAATATGAAATGGGTGTAGCTCTTAATATAATGTATATAGAGTGAACAACAGTGCGTGTCTATTAGAATTAAGGAAATTGAAAATAAAGTGCAAGGATGAGAGAGGGGGGGGGGCGGTAGAGCGACAAATGAGTGTGCATAAGACTTTTCCCTATAGAAGTTCAAAGTCAACGAATAGCGCGATTTTAAACTTTATATTTTGTGTTAAGGACAAAGATCGCTCTAATTAAATGGTTTTCGACTAGTATACAAGAATCTTCATTTAAATTTATAAAAGTTTAAAACCTTAGGAATAGTGAAAAAAAATTAGTCTTTAAGTAAAAAATCTTTCATTTAAACCAATGATTTAAGTCTCGGGGTGTGAGTTGAGAAATGAAATGTAAAACAACTATCATTCATGCACCATTTTCTCAATAGCTACTAAATTATAATTCTCAAAATATGCAAAATAAAATCCTTACATAGTTACAAAAACATCGTGAAGGCCTCAAAAATTTAAAAAATGTACACGTATGTAACAAATGGAGACAGAGCGGATGGATAACTTGATCTCTCCTAGTTTAGAGCTTTGGATTAGCGATTAAGATAAAATTTTAAAATAGAATTGAGCCCCCCCCCCAAAAAAAAAAAATTAATCGCGAATTTCAAACTTTAAGAAATTTGTATTCACAATGGTTTCTATAGACTTAGTTGTTTTAGAATATAGTTAAAATAATTTTTAATAAAGTATATTTTCACTATATGTACATATTTTCTAACGTTCATCTAGTATGTGGGTAAAAAGTCAGCACATTAATTCTAGACCTAAACTGAAGAGATCAAAACAATTTCAAGTTTTTCCCTAATTATTTTAAGATAAACCTCTTGACCACTGCGGTTAATTTTTGAAATAGAATTGTGCCATTAATGTTCAGCAAAAATATTAAATGTAAGTGCTCATTTTACTCGGAATTTTAAGCTTTACAACACTTATATTAATAGTGTTTTTGATAGTTAGTTCTTTTGAGATATTATTGTGGCATTAAACTGTAAATCTAATATATTTCTAACGCTCCGCTAGTATGAGAATAAAACTTACTATATTCATTGTAGATCTAAACTGAAGAGATTAAACCTATTTCCTACTTTCCCTTAATATCGAATTCTACCATATAATCACTGGGCTATTAGTACTTTAAAAATTTTCATTAATGTAAATAAGTCATCTAATACTCCCCCTTTCTAAAAAGAAAAATAAATCGCTAATTTTTTTGCCCCCTCAACATATAAAATTTAAAACCTTAAGTCATTCTTTAAAAACATTTTCTGATCCGTTCCTTTATTATAAGAATGAATAATAGGTCATATCCATAAAATCCAAATAAAAATCACCCCCCCCCCCTCTCGCCTTACAAGCATACAAAATGTAGTCTTTTACCCTAATTAATTTTCATTTTTTTCGCTAATTGTAAGTGTTCAATAAGTTATATTATCAATCGTTTGAAATATCCCCTTCCCTTCCTTCAATAATAAAAGAAAATATGGTTATCTTTGTCTCTATTCTTACTCGTTGAATTAAAAATCTTTAAAAGTCTATTTTTCTTCCTGCTGTATTTGTTACTTTATTTTGATAGCAGTTAAACACCTTAAATCTTCCCTAAATTCCTTAACCCAAGATTTTGTTACTTAATAAGGGAGAGTGGGGTGGTATGGGACAGTACATTTTTCTTTTTATATTCCATTATTAAACATTTCATCAGTTACGTATTCCATTAAGCAAAAGCATTCCCAATCTTCAGTTGAATAAAATAGCTGATTTACATATGCTTGCAATTATAAAAAGGAAAAGAATAATTTAAGAATAAAAAGTAAATTTGCTATATATTTTTATGCTTTCTGCTGTTAACAATCCGTCGGGCGTGCCTCAAAAGTTGCACCATCGGCCGCGTTGTATCTGACAGATACATTCTGTATTTCAGCATCATATATTGTTTAAAAGTGAGTTTTAAAATATTACTCATCGTCACTTTCTTCAAACTGTTCAGAATCTTCATTGTCATCGCTAAATAAAATTTTATGGGCAATTTCTATGCCTTTAGGGTTATTCAAATCCAAAAACCGTTTAGTATTTATCATTTCGAAGCCGAAAGTTAAACAGGAGAGACTGAGGTATTCACGTATTCTAACCTAGTATCAGTGGGAAAGTAACTACAAACGCTATCGGGCGCATGTATCTAATGGATACAAATCCTTAACAAAGCGCGAAACCGAAAATTCCTATCGACAAAAATTTGAAACCACTGCATTCCAGGGACGGAAATGACCGGAAGAACAGATACTGTGAAGGTCAAGGTCGTGAAACTCCCTTTTCTTTTCGAAAACGACGAATTTCTCTCAGATACTGCGCGCCCGATGAAGTGTTAATGACTTGTTTATGTAAATAAGTAATTGTTTTTCTATTTATAGAACATTATACTGCTAATCATCCATAATTTAAACTATATCTAATAGCAGCATTTATGTCTATACAAGAAGTTTAACATAAAGTACAGGGAGGAATGGGACATACCAGCAAAGGAAGGAATGGGACAATTCCAATTATTTTCACTCTTTTTTTTCTCTTAGTTGCAGTTTCGTTAATTATAAAATCGTTTCTGAAAATTATGTTTCTCCCATAATTTCTTTTATATTCCGATAATTTCAGAGCTTTAAGTGAGTAGTTCAATTGCATGTCTGTTAAATTTGTTTTATTTATATTTTAATTACTCATAGAGGAAGTTTTTATTTTTATGTAAAATTAGCCGTAAAAAAGGATGAAATCTTTATGTTGTTTTAAGAACAAATTAATCTTTGGGGTTGTTCAAATATAATGTTATCATTTCAGGAGGGAGGAGGTTTGTCTTTTGATATTAATATCATTTCTGATCATCAATTGTTTCTCTTTTTATTTGTAACGTGGTCTTTAGTACAAAGTAGTACGTTATTTTTATAGCCTGTTACATATTTTGTTTTATACAAAGTTATTAAAATCGCTAAATTATTATAAAATTATTTAACTCTAAAATATAATATACTCTAACGTTTAAAATTCTTATTTTTCTTCATATGTGTATGCATATTTAATCACAGTTCGAGAAACAGTATAAAGTGTATTTGAAATTAAGCTTGTGCTTACTAATAAATAAAGAGAAAGAATGTTGTCTTCGTTTTTTGATATAAATTTCTATATGCTCCCCACCCATCTCCGTTCGGTGCAAGTATAATAAATCTTTATTACTGTTGAATGCATTATGTAACAAAAAGGTATCATGAAATTTATTTAAATGGTATTGCTTTTAATTGTTATGTGATATAAAGTTTTTTCATATGAAAAATGATATTTTATCAACTTCTCATCATTTGTTCATAAAAGTATGCGGAAAATAAATGAAACAAGTTTTGTATGTCTTTTCGAGCAAAATAAGCTATAGGAATCCAAATTTTCTACACTTTGATACCGATATCATTAATGGGGGGGGGGGGGGGGGAGTTGAAGTATTATAACGTATGAATCGGAAGGAGGGAGGGGATCCAAAATTAACAAAAAGTTGATAAAATTATATTTGCACAGCCCCTTTCGAAAGCGAGCTCTACGCGATACAGATTAATTAAAAAATATTTCATGTTTCAAAATTGTTTTTAAAACCATAGACAATCGGTAAGGGGCTATGCAACTATAATTATAGTTATATTGCATAAAATCAAGTGTACGAATTTATTTAAAATGTACGTAATACGAAATGTACAGTGACATACACAGATATAGAGAGAATTTTAACAATTTTTTCAAAGATAAATTTTGAATATTTTATTTCTTCTGTTATTACGAAGCATACGATTCGTAAAAAGTTTCGTCACATTTAGATGTTTTAGGGGCCAGATTTCCCGTTTTTACGAAATGTGAGCCTGTGACTCTATTTGCATGTGACACACATTTCGTGGGTACTCTGTCACAAAATTTAATATTTAAAATATATATGTTTAATATAGAAATTATGCCCATTCTGTCTCTGATATAAATTGGTGATTATTAGTTTTTAATGTAAATTCTAGTTTTCAACGGATTTACATGTTTTAGGGGTCAGATATACCAAAAAACTTGTTTTTACTAAATGGCTGTATGTATGCGACCTAGGGTACTCTGTCTGAAGAACTAATGTTCAGCTTTCAATAAAAAAATATATATTCAGATAGTCCTTGATATAAATTGATTTTTTTTTTTTTTGCGTAAACCGTTCAATAGATTTTGTTGCTGCTCTACTTTTTTTGAGATTTCTGCAACAACTCTACCTGAATGCATAATGGACGGATTTTCATCAAACTTCAGATTTAGTTTGTCCCTAATATCATTTGGTGTTTTTTTATATTTTGGCGTAAATCGCTCAATATATGGCGCTGATGTGCTGTATTTTTCACAATTTGCACAATAGAGGGGGGAGGGAATCTGCATAATTTCCGCAAATTCTAATCTTATGAACTAATGCACGTATTTTCATCGAAATTCAGATTCAGTTATATGTTGACACCAGCTATTGCAGTGTCACCGTTGCAGGTTTTGGTGTAGATCACTAAACAACTAGCGCTTTTAGGGTGCATTTCTTACGTGATTTTACCGATATTCATATCTTGAGAACGGGAATTTCATATCATTAGAAATCTCATGATGGGCATAGATTGTCTTTTAATATTGGTACTTCGACGAATTTTGAAATAGTACTATGTATGAGATAGAAGAAAATTGTGGGATTTGGAGTTGTGGTACAATGTACTTCCGCTATTTTACATTCTTAAAAAACTTGACATTATCAACCAAACTCTGAATTTTTTTGATGTTAAAAACATAAGATATACGAAGCCTGGGTGAAAAAAATATTGATATTTAGTGGAAAAGGGCTGGTAAGATTATTACCGCGATAAAACTCTCAGGTTTTAACAAATTTTGTCAAAATTTTCACACATTTTATTTTGTAAAAAAATATTTCTAATTGTCGGAATTTTTCGAAATTTTCGTAGATAATGCAAGTATGGTCTATTGAGGTGCTCTAAGAAGATGTTCAAATACGGAAGTTTAGTTAAATTTATGACGAAGAAAAGTATATATAGTAAATAAACATAGTTTCCTTGTGGCGTGAAGGGATCTGCCTTCGCCAGTGTATTTGAGAATTAAAATTCAATTGATAATTTTTATACATGTAAATATAAGTCCTATTTCATATGGTTTTACGTAATTTTGACAAAATGTTAATATATAGGGGAGAGTGGTGTGAGATAGTGGGAGGAATGGGACAGTAGGTTTTTCTCTTTATGTATCATTCTAAACATTTCATCAATCATACGCTAGATGAAGCAATGGTAGCCAAATCTTTAGTTGAAAAAATATTGTTGGTCATTATAAGCTTACAATTGTAATAAAAAATTATTTCAAGAATCAAAAGTAAATTTACATTTTATGCTTTCTGTATATTAATGATTTGTTATTCATCGGTGTAATAGTTTCATTACTTATGGAGCATTATACTGTATATTATTAGTTATTTAAAACAAGTCTAAAAGCAGCACTTTTGTTTATATAATAAGTTTAACACAAAAAAAGAAAGTGGGGAGGAATGGGACATGCCAGTAAAGGGGGGAATGGGATATGTCTTTCGTTTTTTTTAATGAGATGAATGTAAATTCCTAACATGCAAACATATTTAGAGGGTAATATATTAATTATAACATTGATAATATATTCATTTACTTCAAAATGTAAATAATTTGAATTGATATTTTTTAATGTTATCTATGATTAACAATCCCAAATTTCCATTGACGTTATGAAGATCCTGGAATTCTATACTGTGCCACATACATTATAGCAATCTACAATCTTTATTAGATTATATATTTATCCGACACTTGATTAGTAGTGCCTTATAGCTTTATTTTATTGCAATTCGATATATCTCTGTTAGTGGTGAGTTATGGGGCAGATTTTGAAACTTACAATTTCCTTAATTATAAAATACCTTTTGCATGTTTTGTTCCTATATTGTTCAAGAACATTAAAAGGTGTTTCATCTTGCACTCTATAAATTGAAATTTTTATTTTAAAGTTAAACAAAGTTGATTCTCTAAGTTTTATAAAAAGTGTCGCACCTCACCCCGATTTCCTCTATAATAAAAAAAATTGTAAATACCCAAATATCCTAATAAATGTGCCTGTCAAATGATGGCAGTTTGCATATATTCGAAGGTTAAGCTTTTGTATTAAAATCCATGCCTATTGGCATTATTTATTGGGTAAGAAGGCGGATTGTGTTTCAGCATTATTTACTTAAAAGACATGCCGTCAAAGGACAATGGCAGCATACAATGCTGAAGATTTTTGAATCCACAACGTCAACATTATGGATGCCTTCAGGACATCATTTTAAAAACAGTTGAGCAGATTTATTGATATATATTTAGCATTTATAAAGCATAATCAATATTTTTTATGTGTTACAATTCCACCTTTCAGTAGATTTTTGTATTTTTATTTCATAAGTTACAAGAATACCAAGCCTTTATAAAAAAGACCTTTTCAATATGGTTTCACGAGCTCATTTTAGATGAAATTAGTAATGACGAATGAGAGCAATTTACGATTTATTAATGCTATGTCAGTAAATGGAAAAAAACTCAGATGAGAAAATCCTATGACTGCGTATGCGACTTTAACTTTTTTTAAATGCCGATCATCAGTTTGAATTTAGAAAGCATGGTTTTTCTTCATATAGTTAATTTTTAAATAATTGTAATATTCAATTATTCAATACGAAGATGAATATTGGCTTTTCTATAATATTATATTCATTGTAAATTTTACTAAATTTTTCTTTCTTTTTTATGTTAACATCTAACTTATCATTTTAGATGCAGGAAGAAACTGAAGTTCAATTTAAAAAACAATGCAAACCTCTTTGACGACGAAAGTAGAGGGAAAAGAAGCGCTATTATGATTGAGAAAAATCTTGCGAACCTCATTCTGCAGCACTGAATTTTTCCAATTATTTTATTGCTAGACATCTTTAAATTCATTTTCTGATATTATCTCCAAAAATAATCTTTAAAAAGTATGCAATTCATAGGCATTTGTACTAATTATGTAATATTTACAAAATGTGAGCCACATTAAAAATATATTTTTTATTGTAATGAATTAAATAGTTATTTAATAAAATTTATTCATATTTCATTGTATTTTGTTATTTAATCATATTGCATTTATTGGTAGTACAGATATCCATATTACATTTATATCAAAGACGACAGCTCATAATATTTTCCAAATCAATATGTATTTCTTTTAGTTTCCATTCTAGTTTTCTACTTTCAGAAAGATTGCTTAGTAAACTCTGATTATAACATACTGATAAACATTAAAAAGTGCGAAACCTGCCCACAATTACAGTTGATAAGTCAAAGATGTATTTTTGTGCACATATATTAAGATGTGTATATTATCTCTCCTATATGTAACTATTTGAGTTAAAGATTCTAATTCCAGAGCAATATTAACCACAGAAGAATTCTACTAAATTCATATATATTCGACTCATTCTTCCGGATATTTAAGCCAGTTTAGAGTTTTAAATTTGTGATCTATCAATAATTAAATTTTTCCTCTTTAATATTTTAATTTGAAACAAAACTCTCAAGCAAATAAAGTATTAAAAAATGTATAATGTATTAAACGTAGATGGTGAAAGAAATTTGTGAGGAATAAGTCGAGAAAAAAGACAATAAAAAATTGAAGCGAAAAAGATTCTAGTAATTAGTAAGAATTGTACGGCATATCACTTGAAATAAGAATAAGGTTTAAAAAAATTCTTAAATATGACATTCAGATAAAGACATCAAATTCTTTGCAGATCTCTTATCTGTTTTGAACCATTGAATTAGTTATTGTGTAGTGTTTCAAAAATATGTAACAGAAGACACTTGTTAATGAAATTCATATGACCATAGAACTGAATAAAACACCTTAAATACAAGACTACTATATTTTCACTTCTAGCATTCTAATTTAGAAGCATATTCGGATAAAATGAACGGACAATGTCTTTTCATGATATAAAGATTTTCCAATCATGTATTGGATTAGGTGAGGCTCAGTGCTTTATATGTATAAATTAAGCACTGTGCTTCATCTAAAATCATAATATTTCTTTTAGGCATATTTTAAATCTGTTTTGATACTTCATTTGCATTATTGTATCTATTTGCTTTTTTTAGTTTAACTAGAGACCGTAAGATCTGCTTCAAGTTATCTCCTCATTTAGTGCTATTGTTATAATGTTCATTTAATAAAAAAATGATTTTGCACCTATTTAAATATCTACAATGAAACTTCAGTGAGTTTTCTCATGCGTAACATTTATGTCAATTGCTGTTATAATACTGAAACACATGTTAGGCCATATTGCTTATTTTACATTGAAATATTTTGATACATGAGGAAAACTCCACTCTGGATATTTAAAACTGTAAAAATTTAACTTCATATTGAAAAAATACTATAATAACTCCAATTAATTTAACTATTAGTGTAAAAAAAAACAATTACGTAAAATCTTTTCGGAATACTGCTGTAAAAACATTAATAATAAAACTGCAAAAAAATGTGCAGTTAAAAATACATTTTGATAAGTGCAAATAAACTATTTTAAATACAATACTAAAAAAGCATTAACAAATTTACCGTATTAACACTTGTAATATTGCAAAGAGCTTTCTGGCAAGAATACAAAACGTGGCTTAAATACAATACTAAAACAATTTTGGTAATGCTTCGAACGGCACCTTATTAAAGCTACTTTTTTTTATAAAGTACATGAAAGGTTTAAGATGCAAGCATAAAACACCCATAGTAAATGTGCCTTAAAGTCCCTTGCAAATGTACAACAAAATTCTCAGTAAATATACTACAAAAGTTTTCTAAGAATACTAAAAATTATTAGAAAACTCCCTAAAAATTCGTAAGTACGTTTTCTAAATAATACTCAGTAAATTTACCAATATATATATAGTGATCACTCTAAAATATCGCTAGTAAGCTTACTAAATAATGTTTAGTACATTTACAAAAACTAACATGAGAACCTTCCATACAAATCATTAGTAAATTTACTAAATAATCAGTAGTAAGTTTACAAAAAAATCTTTAGAAAACTCCCTAACAAATCGTTACTGCTTATACAATATAATCACTGGTAAACTTACAAAAAATTCCTTACTAAACTTCCTGAATAATCATTAGTAAGTTTACTAAATAATATTTAGTAAGTTTACAGACGATTCTTTAGGAAACTCGCTAAACAATCGTTAGTATGTTTACTAAATAATATTTAGTAAATTCACTGACGATTCTTTAGGAAACTCACTAAAAAATCGTTAGTATGTTTACTAAACAATATTTAGTAGCAGTAACTAAAGAAACTTTTGTAATTGTACATGATTTTCTTCTGTTGCGGTTACATGAAAAGTTCTAGGCATCCTAGTTTCCTAGAAAATTCTTAGTAACCTTGCAGAATTTTTTTTACCGTGTACTGTAAGAAATCCAGAACTTCGTTGGCATTTTCTAATGATTAATTAAATTTAGAATTAAAACTGATGCCCATTAATACGATAAATATATCTATTTTTAAAAAAAATTGTAGCAAAAATTTTACATTTTGTTTAATGTAAAGGAAATGTCTCGAAAATTTCCTTTTGATAAAAGAATTTTGAAAATTAAAAGATATTTATGGTGACTTTAAATTTCCAGTTACATGCCAGTTTAATGATTTTAAAATAATATAAATATCCAGAAGAGGAATAATGACAGTGTATTTTATTTTGAAAAATTAGACAACAGTGAATTTTATTGATTTGGAAAAAACATCATTTTTGAAAACAATGAGAAGAAATGAAGAAAAATACAGTTGAAAAAACTCTGAAAAACACACTTGGAAATGTATATCAATAAATAAAAAACTTTGTTAAATCACCATAAAAAGATAAAATAAACAGGACGCGTTTCGAGCTGCAAAATTACTGCTCGTCATCAGCTGATCTAAACACGTGTCACAACGGACAGAGTGGAAATAACAGTGAAATAAAGAGGGAGGAGATTACACAGAGTGCGACAGGTGGCGCTGCTTGTCAGAGCCAAGGAGAAAGAGAAAAGTAAAGATAAACTCAAAGAAGGAGGGAGGAGATTACAAAGAGTGCCCCAGGTGGCGCTGGCTAAAAGAACACAGGTGGCAGAGAAAAACCAATAAAAGATAAAGAAAACAAATAAAATAAAAATAAATAAATAAATTAAAATAAATAAATAAAAATCAAGATAAAATAAAATTAATTAATTAAAAATGAAATAATAATAATAATAATAATAATAAAGTAATAATAATAATTAAATAAAAAATTAAAAATAATTATAGTAATAATAATAAACTACAAAAGTAATTTCCATGCAGGAGAAAGGGAGGGGGATGAAGAGAGATCGTTGACAAGAGTATTACAATTTTTATAAATAAAATAAGCTTCGAGAGTATCTAAATGAGAAGGAGAGGCAGGATTAGAAATAATTCTGGCCATGGAAAAATTGAAATAATGACCGGAAGACCAACAGTGAGAAGCAATGGAAGACCTAGATAATTCCTGATTTTTAATGTACCTCTGATGTTCATCCAATCTTTTCTTCAACGCTCTTCTGGTCTGACTAATATAACCCAAATTGCAAGAGCAAGGAATAAAATAAACACCCCATCGGTTTTCAACAGGAATAGGATCTTTCAAAGACGAGAATTTAATTTTATTCAAAGGTTTGAAGATAACTTTAAAATTGAAACGAGAAAGGATTCTAGCTATTTTGAAACAAAGAGGAGAATAAAAAGGTAGAACTATAGAATTAATATTAGACGAATTATTAGAATCAGTAAGAAGACGTTTAGGCTTATTAAATTTATACAGAGCTTTGTCAATCAAAGAGGGATTATAACCACGAGTGAGAGCAAGAGATTTGAGGTAACTAATTTCCTTATTTAGAGCAGAAGAGTCAGAAGAAATCCGAAGTGCTCTGTAAACAAAAGTATAAAAGGAAGCCACTTTATGCTGTGGAGGATGGTTAGAAAAAGCAAGCGGCGGTAGAGATACAGCGAAAGGTTTTCTATAAACAGAGGTAGAGAACCGATCAGGGTGTTTAGTGACCAAGACATCGAGGAAAGGAAGAGAATCATTCTCTTCGACTTCAAGACTAAACTGGATGCAAGGATCAACAGAGTTGACAAGAGAAAGGAGATTTTGGAGATCCAGCTCAAAAAGCTGGAGCTGGAGCTGCAAAAGCTGTAATCTCCTCCCTCTTTATTTCACTGTTATTTCCACTCTGTCCGTTGTGACACGTGTTTGGATCAGCTGATGACGAGCAGTAATTTTGCAGCTCGAAACGCGTCCTGTTTATTTTATCTTTTTATGGTGATTTAACAAAGTTTTTATTTATTGATATATATTTATCGCCAGTATTTTCGGTGTTTCTCAACACTTGGAAATGATGTAATGAAAAAACAAGTATCTTTTTTTTTTTTTTTTTTTTTTTGAAAGAATACAAGCTTTTATTGTTAGAAAGTACGGTGGAAAAATTATATCGACATTTATATTTTTTCTACCTTTCGCAAAGAAAACAATGAATTATAAACATTTAACTGTTTGTGACTATCATTATTTCTTCTTTGATTTTACCGCTGATACACAAAGAGAAATATATTTTTATTTAAGAAAAATTTTAGTAGAGTATTTGCATTTTTGAGAGAAAAATCGTAGAAAGCATATGAAAAATTTTCAATTTCTAAAAGAATAAAAAAAATAAAAGGAATTTGTGGTGTCTTTTATTTCCTGTTACATACCAATTTCATTTTCTTTTAATAACTTAAATATCTGCAATTAAAACAATCTTACATTATTTGTTTTTGGAAATTTTTGAAAACAGTGGAATTTATTGGTCTGAAAGTAACAGTAGGTTTGAAAATAAAGAAGTAATGAAGGAAAGGACAGTTGAAGAAATTCCTGAAAAATGTTTCTTTATCAGGTAGTTATTAAGCACAAATAACAATCACACTTTAACACTTTAAGACCGGGAGAGTTTGAAGGCAAATTAAAAGTGTTGGTTTTTAAAGCTAATTTATAGGATAATATTTGAATAAAAAAGATACTTTAAAAAGTTTCCGATGTTATGTTACGTCAGCAAATGATACACACAAATGTATGGTGCAGGTACAACTGTAAATCACAGAAAAAGAGGAAATTGTTTTATTCTTTTTCTTTAGGATCACCTACAAAATTATGTACGTCAGAGCTTAAAGGGTTATACAAATTCAATAACGTCAAGTATAAATAAGGTCAGAAAAACTATAAAAGTTGATATTCTCAAAAGTGAAGTGATGGTTAATAATCCTTTAACTATTTGCGAGTATGACCATCGCCATATGATTGATTATCCTTTGCCTGAGATGGTTTACATCCTGTATTTTCTCAGCATAAAAAATACTATTGACATGTCACCAGAAACAAAAATTAGTAATGTAATTAGATCCACCCCCTGATACGGGGAGTAGATCTAATATAACTACTGACGAATCGCGGGTATAAATACTGACGCGGGTCTAATCGCGTCCCGCGCTAATCCCGCGAGTCTAATCGCGGGTATAACTACTGACGAATCGCTTTGTCCGTAAGGCACATTATCAACATAGTTGCGCCGAAAGTTCCGCTGTACAATGTTCACAGATCCAAATGCTATATTTCAGATAGCAGACTGAACCTTTACTTGCGGTTTCGCTATCGCACTGCAAAAGTAGAATGGAATGATGGAATGAGCGTCCGCTAAATTATTCAGTGGTCAATGATGCGCAGCACTACCCAGTATTAAAACAAAAAAACTGAAACTCATATGAATAAAATTTGATGAGCTGCTGATTCCTTCAAAATTAACTGACCTGAAATTAACTTATATAAATTTTCGCTGCGCTTAACCCGCGAGTAGTCGCGACTTTTTTCACAACGTCATTAGTCGCGCTCGGTCTTTTCGCCGCGGGCCCCCCGCATATCAAATATGTAAAATAAGAAATATTTTTCACCTAATATACGAAAATAACATTACAACGAAAATATAAATTTGCAGTTTTCTTAAATTATGCATTTTATTCATGAGATCTGGAGTAATTGAAAAAGGTAAAAATGAACTCGCATTAGTGACTTTTACGTAGACTTTTTTGCCAATTTCAACTTTGTTTCTAAAAATCTACCTGAAAGAAACACAGAAGTGTCCTGTTACTTCACTAAGGTGCTCGAGAAAGCTTCAAAGTCAGCTACATGGTAGATCTCCGCTGTATTTGTAATGTGATATAAGTTAGGAGAGGATAAGTTATACGGGCGGCGAAAAGACCGACACGCGACTACTGACGGGTTAAAAAATGTCTTTTTATTTCAAATCAATGATGAGAATAATAAATAGAGACACTGTAAAACGAGGGACGTTCGTGGACTGTTTCGATTATACCGAGCGGTGTCGGACAGAGTTAGAAAGTAAATACCATACGCCTAAACGCCATTCTTAGAATTTAAGGAGAGGCAAATGAGCAATATTTCATTCCGAAACGGACGTGGAGAGAAAACAAGACGATGAACGTCAAAGAGTGAAGTTTGACACAAAATAAAGGAATGCCAGAATCTACTATCTGTTAGGAATATAGGTTTATTTTTGTGGCCAAGTGGCGTTTTTATTTTATTTTTTAAAGACTTTAAAAGGAAAGGGACTAATGTCCTGTAATATATTAATAATTCCCTCAAATTGGGCTGAGATCCTTATTTCCTGATTTATTGTAGGATTTTATTATTCCTTATATCCATCTTTATTATTTCTTACCCCCCCCCTCTCATTCTTTTGTGAATGAATCGTAGAAGGGTCCTGAACAAAAGATTTCTTTGAAAACTGTAGAAGGAAGCCAAAACAAGCGTGCGTGTGCGGACTAAAGTTGGAGAACTGAAAAAAAAATTTGGAAATATAATTTGAGTCCACTATAATCGAACTACAAAATTCTCAACTGTCCATTATAAGCGTATAGAATAACATTAGTTATATGGGATTTTGGAAGGGACCACTAAAGAAGTTCAATATATCCGATTCTTCAGTATATTCTGGGTTCATTTTAGCGAGGTTCGACTGTAACTGTAACGCCAGTGACTCATATATTGATTATCAACATTGTATATTAATTCCATTCTTCACATTAAACAATCATTTGTTAATAACTAAACAAGCATAAATATAAACACACTAATCCTATAGTTTCAATATATCATGCTAAAGTCAATGTTCATTTTCTTTTTATAAAGCAGAAGAGTTTATGAAATTTTATTTTTAAAGTTTGTAAACAACTTTCAGAATTGGATAAAGGAAAAAGTATTTTCCTGCAAACACACACAAAAAAAATCTCTTTTATATTTTTAATATCAGAAAGTCTACATCCTTAGGAATAGGAAAATTAAAACTTTTCATCTTTCCTATTTCGTAACTCTTTTCTGTAGTTATTTTCGAAAATATCAATATTACAATACAAGATATTTTGTTAGTGTGGTGGTGGGACGGGGGAGTCCGCTTTTCTCCCTTTAGATTAAAAACATTGTTTTATCGAAACTGCAATAAGGGATTCAACAACAGCAATATTTCAGTATTTCAAATTATATTTTGAAACATTTATTAAAATCACTTAAGTGTACAGAAAAGTTTATAAAGTTAATATCTGAAAACAATTTGTTTCACAAAATAAAAATAAAGAAATAAAAACCTTTCTACATTTGCTTTTCCCGACTGAGGGCAGCTGCATCCAAACACTCCAAAATGTAATTTTTGATAGTTTTGCTTACTATTTTAATTCTTGTCTATTCGAACCATAGAAAGAATTACTGAAAATTTAATATAGAATTTGATTTAAACTACATTTTTGTGCGCATAGAATATTTTTAACACTTTACTATTTCGATTCTTTTTGCACAATAGTAGAGTACAAATATCCTGAGTTGTAAATTTATATTTAAAAAATACATTGAGATAACACATTCGCAACAAAAAAAAAGTAGATTTTTTTTCCTTTTAAACCTTTATAAAAGTGTAATCAACCAAACGCGAAATAAAACCTATTTCACCAGTTAAGTTTCTTCTATTAACGAATATAAGCCTGACAAAGCATAGCGCACTGACATTTCACTCTTTGCACACGAATAGAGCACAAATATGCTCAAATATTCTGAGTTGTAAACTTATAAAAAAAATCCCTTCATCAATAAAAAAAAACTGGCAGATTTTTTTCTTTTAAACCTTTATATAAATGTAATCAACAAAATTTGATATATTAACTATTTTTAGAACTAATTTTCTTCTTTTAACGACTATCAATCTGAAAAATTAGCACAGCGAACTGATTTGCTCAAAAATGGGCCAGGTACACTAATTGCCGGAATTTTTGTGTCCGGATACATAATGTTTATGATGAGGAAACTTTTATGCAAATTATAAGCAAATGTTTTGAAACCTAAAAAATACTTTATTAAAACAAATTATTCATCGAATACGATCCATTAATTCTTCCCTGCTTATTATTAATAGCACATTATTTTAAAAGGACACATAATATTCTAGAAGACATATTTTAAATTCAAAACTATCTCTAATAATACCTGAAAAGATATCTCTTTATGTAGGAAAGAATAATCTCCATCAAAATGAACAAATAAGCAAGGGAAAAAAAACAATTATTCCAAAATTTCTCTGCAGAGTTAGCTGTTAAGGGATTTAGTAATTGAAATTTCATTTTGCATTTTTTCAGAAATTGATTGTTTGCTTGTTTTTAAACGTCTAAAAAAGTGGGGATCACTACTAGTAAATGGCTCAATAATAGGTGGATATACAATATTTTCTAACAAAAAGAAATCCTCACGTTAATATAGAATCTTTCACGTAATATGGAACGAAAAGTTGGAATATGCCTTTAAACTTGATATTTACATTTTTCTTTAGTTTCATTAAAAACCATACAAATACATATCATTATTTTAAACATATTTTGTAAAGATTTCTTTTTTTCAATTTACTCAGCTTTATTATGGTATATGCCATTACTCAATAATACTCCATAAATGATAATTTGTTCCGTAAACACATTAAAAATTACATTAAAACACATTCCATATTCGAATGCATCCATGTTTTTACTCCGACTAAATAAATTTAAAATTTACATAAATTGAGTATATTAAAAGAAGTGCATGTTAAAACAGATTGTAAACATTGGACATTTCTCATATGCTCAGAATAACATAAAACAAATATTTTTGTTAAGTTACTTAAAAATGAAAACTAGAAAACCATTATGAAAAATATTAATAGTAGCTCTTTCTAATTTTAGTTTACTTTTGCTAATGCTGTGTATTGATAATTATCTTTTCTAAGATATTAATAAATACCGCATTCTTTACCAAAAGTTTTACTACATGAAAAGCCCTTCATATTGTTTTCAGAATATTAATTTAAAAATGTCTTGGAATTTTCGATTTCAAAATTATAGATTTTGTAAAGACATGTTCAAGAAACACTAAACAGTACTTCTAAAATTATAGAATATTTAGTTATTCGAAGAACTGATGAGAAGTTCCTATGTCATTCTTAAAAATTTGAAGTATTTGACTTGCAAATACTTGATGTACTATTAAATGTTTTAAAATACAAAATCAACGTTATCGAAAATTTTTACAGAACACTTATCGTCTAGATGTTAAAAGTTAGTAAAAGTTTTCAACATTTCTGTTTTAAAAATTATTATTCCCACTTGTACAACTCTTTTTAGAGAGAATGTAACGGTATCCTGTTTTGAATTTATCTTCTAAGAATATAAGCAGTACTTACATTTTATTTATTTCTAGGAGTGAAGTCTTTTAACCAGATTTTTTTAAAGGTAGACAGTAGAAGTGCTAGAGGTGAATATACCTGCATGTATTTAAACATTCAATTTACAGGGTGTCCAGCAAATAAAACCCCGATTCAAAATTAAATTTCTCAAAAAAAAAAAAAAAAAAAAAAAAAAAAAGATCGATAGAATTGTGCAGTAAACGGTTTGTTTATTAGGTAAACTGTAAATATCTTCATACAGAAGTTTAGAACGGTAAATATTTTTTAAAGTATCTGCTTGGATTGCAAAGAATGCTTGATTTGACAAATTTTATTTGTTTTAGATTGGTTGCAGATGGTTCGGTTTAGAGTACCATATTATACGATTTTTTGTCTTTGGACTTCCAAAATTTCAGACATTAAAATTCCAAAAATCGTTATAATATGGCACTGTAAGCCAAAAACCCCGTTCTTTGAAAGAAATCTAGGAGAAGAAAGATGCTAAGTACAGCATTATTTGCAATAAAACACATCTTTTCAAAATATTCACCGTTCGAAACTACTGTATAAGATTTCTATGCAAATTATCTAATAAACAAACCTCTTACCGCATTATTCTATCGATCTTTGTTTTTGAGAAATTTAATTTTGAAATAGGGCTCTTATTTGCTGGGCACCCTGTAAGTAAACTGTGAATATAAATAGATAAGAAAACATCACTAAAATAAGTAGGCAAAATTTTTGTACAGTTTAACCGAAAATATGCATCTTTAAATATAAGATTTCTTTATGTAGGTATAATTTCGATGGGATCGCAGCATTTTATTTCCTTTTTGTTTGAATCAGATATTCGAAAACATGCTTAATCCTTTCCCGCACGGGCAAAATCTGTTAGTAAAATGAGAAATTATCGACTGACACCAGAATTCACAAACGATTTTTTTTATATGTTGAATTGCTTAATTTATGCTTTTATTGTAAAAGCGTTAAAATTTTACTAAAATACTATTGGTGCCATTTACAAGTTTGAAATTAAAATTAGGTATCCCAGACCAGACACAGTGTGCTGGAAAGGGTTATATATGATGACGGGATATTATTATATAATTGATAATTTTAAATAGGATTACGAAATTGTGAGAGAGTATTCCATTATATCGTTATAAATCAAATTGATGATATGATATATATTTTTATTACTTTTTTTATTTACAAGAAAAAAAAGTAATAAAAATATACTTTCTTTACAAGAAAATTTGCGAAATTTTTCGAATTCTGGACTTCGTATGGATTTAAACGTTTTAGGTGTCAGAGATTCCAAAAAACATGTTTTTACAAAATGCCAGCCTGTTTGTAACATAAATTTTGTGGGCGCTTTATTTCAAGAAATAACGCACGGAATTTCACAAAACTTTAGATTCAATTAGAAAATGACATAATTTAGATCTGATTAGTTTTTATTCTATGTCGCCCCAACAGCTGCGCTACTATGGTTTCTTTTTCACGATTTCTACAATAGCTATATCTCAAGAACAAATGAACGGAATTTCATAAATCTTTAGATTTCGCTAGTTCTTGATATTATATGGCGTTTATTATTTTTGGTGCAAATCGCACAACAGGTGTTGATGCTACGAGGCGTTATTGATAGTTATCTTAATAGCCTTATATCAGGAACTAATGCACGAGTTTCTATCAAACTTCAGATTCAGTTAGTCACTGATGTACATTAGTATTTTTTTAATTTTTGGAATAAATCGCTCAAGAGGTGCTTCTACTGCTGCATCATTCCTCATTATAGAAACAGCTCTTTCTCAGGATCTAATACTACATTTTCATCAAACTTCAGATTCAGTTAGTCTCTGATATAAATGATTATTCTTTAGTTTTTAGAATAAACCACTCAACAGGTGGCACTGCTATGCATCATTATTTGTGATTATCGCAATACCTCTACTTCAGGAACTAATGCGCGAATTTTCATCAAACTTCAAATTCAGTTAGTCCTTGTACTGTAAAAAGAAATTCGTTGAATTTACTGCAATAACTGCTGGTGCAGTTTTTGTGGTAAAAATTGCAGTAAACTTAGATGTATTTTTATTATCATTATTATTACATCTAATTTTACTACAATTTTTAACTTAATTTTGAATTTAATAAAATTTTCTTTTTATTAATTAATTATTAATTAATTAATTTTTCTTTCAAATTTTAAAAATGATTTTTTTTAAATTTATCTGGAAATATTCATGGTATAAATACCTTTTATTGTACAAATTGGAAAAAAGATTGGAAAGATTGGAGACAAAAAACAATTCCTCTAAATACATTGTAAAGAAACGCTAAAAGAAACAGTTAAAAGTTACAGTTAAATTATAGTTTTACGAAATCTCAAAATTAATAAATATTCAGTGCAAAATACTAACATTGAGTAAGGTAAAACGAAAAACTAGACTAAATTTTACGGCTGAGAATCGGCGAAAACGTATACAAAGTTGCGCGGCAGAATGAGCTGATTGGACCAAAATGCTCGTAACTCGTAAAAATAGTGGAAATTGAAAAATTTTTTTTGCGTTCAATAGTAGGGAGTTCATATAATGTTATTATGCTGAAAATAAAAATTCAACAATTTGATGATTTTTTGCGTTTTTGAAAGTTCACTGTACCCTTAACTAGTTGGATGTTCCAATCCAGAATCTTTCATATACTTCTTAAGATTTTATAATTAAAAAAAATAATAATAATAATTTTAATACTTTAATGGTATTATTTCAATGCTACGCAAACTTTTATTTTCTTTTTAAATTTCTGCTACAGTTTCTTCCTAATCCTATTTAAATTTAGTTAAACCGATTTAATCTCGATAATGATATTTATGAAAATCTGTAATATTTGGTTATTTTATTTATTAGCTGTTTTCAAATAGCCAACTTAGCAGAATATGAGATTTGTGCCGCTTCATGAATCGTCGTTATACAGTAAAACTAATAAAAATAAAAAGATATATATAAAAATAGCTATTGCAATGACGCTTTGCAGCAGAATATTTCGAAATTCAAGGAGGATCTGTTGTACATAGCCAAAAATAAACGCAATAAAATAAAATAAAATAAATAAATAAGTAAAAATGAATCACTTCTCTAAATAAATAGATAGACTTTTGAATGGTAAATGATGAAAAATACCCAAAAAACTGCTATTACAGAATCCTACTAGCACGGAATATTTGCAAAATCTATGAGGATCTGCTGGTCATATCAAATATCATACAAAAATGTCTTCAACTCTATGCATAACTTCAAACACTTTTAATGTTACAATGACAACACACCGGAACATAAACACAGGGATAGACAGATTTTTTTATAAATATATTTATGTGGGATCATTGAACCCTAAAGCGTGTAAAATCGTCAAAAACAATAAGTCGAAAATTTTCGATAACAATACCTTCTTTCAGCGAAGATGGACTAAAGTAAATACAAAATATTTGAACAAAATTTCTAAACAAAACAATCACCTAATAATGTTAATAAATGAATAAATGGTATGTGTGATATATTTTCCTAATTTTCGCGCTTTTTACTTTAATCCATTGCCTAAACAATCATATATTATAACAAACAGTTTAAAGTGCAATAGCCCGCTGATAAGAATAGCATTTAATAAATAGATAAATGATAATTTAAAAGGGTTAGAACACATTTATTGTTTTTTAAAGGCTTCTGATCATTTAAAACTTCAAACATTTCATGTTTTCACTAGTTCAGATTTCCGCTTTCATACATCTCTCATAAAATGAATAACGGCAGTACGATGCAGAAAGTGTTACTTTGCCGTAAACAGGTGTTGCTGACAGCTTTATAAACTGAACAAAATGTTGTTCAATACATCTCAATAAATTTCAAAGGAACACGACGCAATCGTGAAATGTGGAGACTTAATGTCAGTCCATAGGTATTGATAAAAATAAATCCGTTATTAAAAAAAAACTTATCAGATGTTTAAAAATTATATTCCTTGCCAGAGATGTGAACTATATTATGATGTTATTTTTCAAATTCAATTTAAAATAATACGGTAAAATTAATATTCTGCATTCAAATGCGAGAGTTAATATGCGAGACTTTAATATAAAAATACAGTTATTTTCTTGAAAATAATTGCTTGAATTAAATGCAAATAATTCGCTATTTATTAAATTCTGATTGCACTTTTAGAATTTAATCGTGTAAAAATCTTTATCTTTATTTTATTTTTAGACTTCAAATGAAGTTCATAGAAATGGAAATTCATTTCGAACTTACGAAAAGTTAACGAACTTAAATGTTAAAGAATGGAATTCGATGTAACTCACTACAGCGTTATTTTTAGAGTCCTTCAATGAAAATTATACTTAAAAAAATTAAGAATTAAAGTTACATTTAAGTTTAATAAAAGTCAAGTGTACCTAAGACATTAACGCAAATGTTACTCAAATGGCTATTCATTTTAATTTCACTTCACTATTATTACTAGGGATTACAATCCCGGGATCCCGCATCCCGGGATTCCGGGATCCCGGTGTATTTTTAATCCCGAAAATCCCGGGATTTATCAGAAAAAATCCCGGGATTTTCGGGATTGTCTGTTTTTTTTAGTGGAATAATATTCAGCTGAAATTAAAAAATATATTTATAAACTTTCGCTTTTGGGGAAGAAAAAATCAATTTTCATGAAGTTTATATATGATTGAAAAAGAATATATACCTCAAATATTTTTTACATATACTTCTAAGCGATGAAATCTTTTACAGCTGAAATCTTTTGACTTGCAAACAGATGTAACCCACACAGATATTTAAGGACAAATGAAATCGTTTGTTTATTTTGATTTTGTTGCATGTGTAGAAATTATCTTCAATTAGAATCGGGGTTTGTTTTAATTTCCGAAAACGAACAAAGCTTTTTATACTCTGATGAATGTATCAATGAACTTATTAAAAAAGTTGGAAAATTAGTAATTTATAACAGATGTAACTTTTCCATTTTTCATTTTTGGGTGAAAAAAGTCTTGGCCAGGATTCGAGCCAGAGATGTATTGGCTGAAGCCGCCAATGCTCTACCAACTGAGCTATCCCGGACACGAACACAGGAGGACTATTTCACCCAATTAATCCTTCCCGGAATCTTGGCCAGGACTTTTTTCACCCAAAAATGAAAAATGGAAAAATTACATCTGTTATAATTAATTTACCGATTGAATAATCGTGTTTCAAAATTAATCTAATTGGTAATTCATTTTAAACGATCTGCAACAAGGAATGAAGTTCTATCTAAGTATGTTACATCTGAAAAAGAGAAGGAACTTTCGATTCTTTTAGATTGCAAGACTAGATGGAATAGCCTAGTAATTATGCTTGAACGATTTTATTTCTTGAAAAATAGCATACAACTAGCTTTAATCGATTTAGAGTATGAGATATGAACTGACGATTCCGATTTTTTACTTATAAACGAAATTGTTGAAGTCCTCAAACCGATACAAATTACAGTAGAAGTAGTAGAATCTGTTGTAAGGGTTCTAATTTGTTAACCGCAGACGCAACCTTAAAAATTCTTTTAAACGAATTGTTGGAGACAAATCAAAATTTGCTTATAAAATGACAGACGCGCTAAAACTACACATTGGAGAAGGACGACGTATGGAATTACCAGGTGTTTTAAATTACTTGCATAATCCTAAACGAGATGACCTGAGTGCAGTAACTAGTAGTATGTTTTCTATTCCTAACAAAACTGTTATTAAGAAGCAAGTGAAAGCAATAATTGGAAGGGTAAAGAGTGTTGACAATGACAATTTTGAAGATACAGAAATAACGCATATTGAGCCCACTGCGAAACGGCAAACGGATAACCTAACATATAAGGAAAAATTACAAGAAATAGAAAAAAGCATGCGAACTGTCGAGCCTGAAACACAAAAACAAAAGGATTTATAAACACAAATTAGAAATGAGATGTCTCTTTTTGAAAACGAAGGTGTATACAGTCATCATTTAGAATTAGCTTATCAATATTTTCTGACTTGCTCCCGGGAGTGTAGAATAGAATGAGCATTTTTAGCAGCAGAATTTATTGCAAACAAACTTAAAAGTCAACTTGGAGGGGATACTTTAGATGTTTTGATATTTCTTAGATCGTATTTTCAAAGGAAACCCAATAAATTTTAAAAAACACTGAGCTATTGAAACTAATCTTCTTTTTTATCTTGGTATGCAATAATTTTTTATGTTATGCAACGTTTTCAAATTTTAACAACGATCACATATAATTAGAAATTTAAATAATATATCTATTTAATTTTTTATTGTTATGTGTGTGCATGTGTTAAGTATACTTTTATTTTTTTATTTTTGCAAGCAAAATAAAAAGCATTATGTAGGGGAAAATCTTATGTTTTCGATAGCCTAAATTTGTAATCTTTAATTATTTGGTTATGAGAATAATTCAAAATTTAATTAGTGATATTATTTATCTTTTCATATGTAAACATTTACCCATTCAAAGACTTTTTTTAACATCAAATGAAAGAAATTATTTGGAAAATAAAACAAACATTTTTTTTTCTTACATTGTCAAACATTAACATTAACAACATATTTGTTTTAATTTCCAATTGTTGTAATTTATCCTATACTTTTTTTATTATTAAAGTAATAAATTTTGAATTTGGTATATTTTGATAAGTTAGGCTGTATTTTTGCTTTAATTATACTTTTTTACAATATTGTGAAATTTAGCTATTGTAAAAATTGGTTATATTAGAGAAATTCTAATTTTCGTAATCCCGGGATTATCCCGGGTTCCCGGGATTAAATCTAAATAATCCCGAAATCCCGGGATCGGAAATTAGTCTCGGGATTGTAATCCCTAATTATTACACATTGAGAAATTGCTCATTATTTCTATTCATTTATCATTAAGAAATCGCTCATTATCGCTCAAACCTTATCATTATGAAAGCGCTACATGAAAATTTCACTCGAAAAGATTCAGCATTAAAATATATATTTCAATTAAGCAAATGAAGTATAATCGGTAAAATTATGACTGTTTTGCTAATATGAAAATCTCTTTTCAAGAGATGTTTCAAATAAAATTTAGGACTTCGTGCAATTTTAACTTAACTATCATTCCTCTTGAGCTCCTCATCACTGCAAATGATATTCAAAATCTTTAAAAAATTAAATATGCATTTAAATGAACTAAATCTAGTGAATGTAAAACATATATTCACATTAAGGTGGTTGCAGGAGATCATTTGTTGATATTTTTCTGGGAGACCCGGTAAAAATTGCCAATTGGTTAGAAAATGTAATTGGCAAAGTTTCAGCTTATTTGGATAATATTAACCTATTCCTCATTGAAGCTAAAATTTGTATAAATAAGTTCTTTTTCTCAACAAAGCTGTTTTTCTTTTATAAAATGAATACAATTGAACATACAACTGTAATGCTGTTCCATTTTGTAAAAAGAAAAAAAAAGTTTTTGTTTTAATTTTAGTTGTGTTTTTACACATTATTATTTTTGTAAATATATGTATGTAAATTTAAACGTATGAACATTTTTCAGGACTAGACTCTATCCGAATCTAAAAATTAATTCACATTTTATGAAAATAGGAAAAATCATTGTAATATTCCATTTAATTTGCTTTTCATCCTTATCTTTTTCTTTTCGGATCATACATAAAAAAGTCTTGATTAAAAAATATCCGAAGTAAAGGAAATAAATCGAAATTTTAACCGATTAAAAAAGAAAAAAAGAGAAACAAGGGAATAAAGCGGAGAAAATATAATGTTCCAAATGCATTTTATTATTAAAGGTGTGTTAAAAAAGAATAAATTAAGAAAAATAAATTATTACCCCTTAAAATTCTCTCATTAAGATAGTAATGACTTAAATTTAGTGGCTTTTGAAGAGTCTTAAAAAGGTGTTCTACATTCAGACACATCTTTTAGCAGAAAACGTTTTTCTATTTCGTTTTTTGTTAAACAGGAATTGAGATGTTAAATTAAATTTAATACCTTTTAAGCTGAGTCATTGACAACCTTAAAAACATTGTTTTTTTTCTTTTTTTCAAATAACGTTTTTTTTTATACCATATATTAGAAATAGTATTTAAAATTTTCGCATTAATATAAAATCTCTTTAAAAATTCCCAGTTTGAGATGAAGCACCAACTTCTTTGTTTAATAAGTAACCTATTACGTTGAAATACATTGTTTTTCTGATATTCCTAACATCACCGTCGACATTTTCTTCTTAAAACAACATTTTAAAGGCATGTATATTGTAACATTTTTCTTTCAAATCATCATCTGAAAATGGAAATGCAATTCCGAATCAAAATACCAAAGTCGGCTTATGATTTTAGAGAATGCTTTTAGAGCAACCGGTTTAATTTTTTTTTCTGTAAATCATTAAGTCGTTTTAATAATTGATTGGAGGCCAAAGTGATAGTGAGAGGATTTTACTACGCTTTGACAATAAATATTCATTTTAATTAAGAGACTGTTTCTTTTTCTAAATGTGTTAATGAGAACTGATCCCTGAAACGATATTCTTTGAGCGAATAAATGATCTGTACAATCCATGTAGGATGGTAAATAGCACCAGGTAATCTAAAAGAATATTTTTTTGGTGTAAAACGTGTTATAATTAATGATCAAGTGCGAGTATTACTCGTGCTCAGGGGGTTCCATACAATACACTGACAAGTGCAAATACTGCTCGTGCTGAGAGGGTTAAGTGCAATAAATATAGGAATTATAAACCCATGCATGATTCTTACACTTCAAGGACTTTCAAGTACCGTTTACCAGAATTTTGATAAAACAATACTTGCCTTTTTTAAAGAAAATAATATCTACCTTCAGATACAGTGACTGGTATATTATGAATTTATTTACGACCAGTATTTCCGCGATACAACTACAGAAAATTTTCTGTTTTGAAAAACCGATGGTAGAAAATAAAAAAATATAAGTTTTCTCGCCACAAAGGGGTTAGCAGTATTATTTAAAAAAAACATTGCTAAAAAAATAATAATGCTTTCTAAAAACTGAACGAAGTAGGGCAAGTTATTGTTCTATAGATTAGAAAAGTGTGACTGGTTGCACCATAACAGTTCAAAGATATAAGAAGCCTAAATGTTATAAAATATTTCTTTTCTGTGTACTTGTGTTCATTTATTTGTAACGTTCCTTTATTTTTAGAAACCTAAAAAAAATAATTTTTAAATTTGAAGAATTTATAAAAATATTTTATTTTTAGATGTCCGAATTTTTCAGCAATATTTCCTATTAGCTTATACAATGCACCGTTACAACTACACAAAGATTTTTTTTTGGATTCTATCAATTTTCAAGTTAGCATTGTCAGTTAAACAACAAAATTATGCATGTCATTGTAGCAAAATAATGTTAATTTTCATATTAATGTTATTCATGTTATTATTGTATATTTATGTGTTAAAAATGTTTACTCAATATCAAAATACTTACCAGACCATAAAAAACATAAGATTAATCATATGTGTGCTATTTTAATTTGAATAAACTAATTATTCCACTACACTGTTAAAAATCTGCAACTTTTGTTGAATAGTCACAGAAAATATACCTATAGAAAACGATACGATATTATGTAGCATTCTTATTGATCAGAATACAGATTTTCTATAAAAGCAGTGACCGTGCAACAAAAAATTAAGATTTTTAAAAGTGTAAGCTACTTATAAACGTTTCCAAAAATAACATGCAATTAATAAAAATTTATATCTAAAAAATCTTATTAGATTAAAAAAGAAATAGTTTTCTGGAAATTCCAAACGTGAAAAAATAGTTTTCGCAATCTTCGATGAACTTTGAAGTGGTTATTGTAAATTTTTGTTCCTGATGGTAGAGCATTTTTGTAGATTGTGAAATATGTCATTTTTCACAGCATTGCTAGAAATTTTGCACAGAATCAGCAACTGAGTTCAATGTAATAGCGATAAAATATTCAAAGCAGCTGAAATATTGACGTATGCAGCAATTTATGTAGAACATTTCTGTCACTATTTTTATCTGTATTAGAAATTGAAAATGCGTAGTTAAGGGAGACCCGATGCCATTATTTTGACGCCATTCTAACGAGTAGTTCGCTTTTTAGAGCGTTTTGAAACTGGGACTTTAATTATAATCACCCTGTATATATGCATAGAAAAAGTATTATTAAAAATAATTAAATATAATAATTATTAAGGGATACCCGTAAGAAAAAACACAAAATTTTTATTATTGATTTTAAAGTAATGAATTTTAGTGTACTACTTAAAAATCATTTTGTAAGGAATAATTAGCAAAAAAATTCACTTTTTATTAAAAAGTATATTTTTTATGGGGATTTTTATGATATTTTTTGTCGAAAAATACACTCTTTAAAATTACTACTCCTCATTCAATACTTTGGTATTACTAAAATTTCTTAAATAGTGTTATAGTATATAGAAAAGACCTAAGAGAGATATTTTTAATTTTCTATTTTAATCGACTAAAAATAATAAATAAAAATACGCATGGTAAATTTCCTTAAATTCGTTATAATTTTCATGTTTACCAATTTATGTAAAATTTTCAAAAGTAGTTAAAAAAATATCTCTCCTTACTTTTCTTGCAAAATTTTTTATATTCTAAAAACATAAACACTTTGTTTCTAAATCATTTTACCACCGAGCCTTAGTACTTTGCACTTAGGCAAAATATGAAAAAAGTCATTTTCAGGAAAACACGTTTTAAATGGCCGCTAGCCCTTTAAACTCTATAGTGAGAACAATTAAAAAGGCTCATTTTCTACCTGTTACAAGTGTCCCCGAGTTCTGAAATTTTGCATAGATATTCGCAAACATGTATTTTATCGTCTTCTGACATAAAAATTTTTTTGAACTTTTGATGATTTTTGGCCGAAAATGGGGTACGGTTCAATGAAGTCTTAAAACATTTTTTCTTACAAGTCATATTTTTGAATAAAAGAGAAAATATTTAGTCTTGAGACAAATATCACTATGAGCTACAGAAACTAGTTTAAAATTATTATAAAACATCTTCAAAGGTGTATCAGTCTATTAATGAACGCTTATGATATGCTAAATTTTATTTCCAAAGTCTGAAAATAATTTTGGCAATTCCAGAAGCATTTAAATTAAAAGATGTTCTTTAGTGTTTCCTCCCAGCGACATCAGTACTGAGAAACTTAAAGGTATAACTTTAATGCAAACAATAACTAAATTTTATGCATATTATTTCGTTTTTTAACTCTTTCAAGATTTTTTTTTTTTAATATCACGAAATTTACAAATAAATTAAGAGTGCTTTTAAATAAATGTATGTTTTCAACACTTTTCTGACGCATCGAATTACTTTTTAAAATAAAAAAAAATGTTGAAACTTAATCTAAACTTATTTCAAAGTTTAAATATTTTTTCGAAATACAAAAGAAAACAAGTTTTAATAATTTTTACTTTAAATATGTTAAGCTACTTTTATGAACACAAATGAATATTATTTAGTTAAAAAAAAACACCTTTACAATTTTACTTTGGAGCTTATGTTTCTATATAAAACAGAAAATTAAAAACAGCAGTTGACAGATTTGACTTACTTAATTTAAAAACTTGAGAATATATTTTTCATATATTTTCTGCTTATTTTATTGCTTAACAATATGAATTTTGGAGGTTTTTAAATTAAAATAACTACAATAACTGAAAAACAGAAGTTTTATTTGATAAAAGCTTAGATGAAATATTTATTGTATATCATATTTTAAATATATGTATATATATATAATTTGTTTTTTGAAAAATTACTTTTAGAATATTAAAATATCAACAAAATATTTATTGACTGTTGAGAATGATGAACATGTTTTATTATTTCTTAAAAAATCAAATTCTACATTAAAAATTGTACTTTTATAACTAAGAAAAATACAAATGTTGACTTTTAATTTAAATACCAGTTTTACTGATATTTTGAAATAGTAATAATAACTTTTTTCTATAGAATAATAACTTTTTTCTATAGATTTCAAAAGGAATGGAAAAAAATATATATTTTTGAAATATGCATGTTTTATAGAGTTTAGATTATTATTTTTTTGTGTTCTAAAAGAGTTTCAAAAGAGTCAGTAAGGATTCATAATTATTTTTTATCTGTATCTTCTGTCAGTAAACAAAATATAACAGCAAAATATTGCCTTACTGATTTCAAATTTCTCTTTTCAAATTTTTATAAGAATGTCAGCATTTTACAGTAGCAAAGCTAATTATTCGAACAATATCTTCTGTATAAAAATTGTCGTCAAAATACTCATCTAGATGATATTTCTGTTGAAATAGTGTATAGGAGGTAGATACACCATTTCATCCAACACACAAAACGGAAATCACACACTGTAATCATTGACAACAGCAGATGGATGACGGCAGGCCTAAAGAGCACGTTGTTGTAAACAAAATATAACAGCAAAATATTGCCTTACTGATTTCAAATTTCTCTTTTCAAATTTTTATAAGAATGTCAGCATTTTACAGTAGCAAAGCTAATTATTCGAACAATATCTTCTGTATAAAATTGTCGTCAAAATACTCATCTAGACGATATTTCTGTTGAAATAGTGTATAGGAGGTAGATACACCATTTCATCCAACACACAAAACGGAAATCACACACTGTGATCATTGACAACAGCAGACGGATGACGGCAGGCCTAAAGAGCACGTTGTTGTAAACAAAATATAACAGCAAAATATTGCCTTACTGATTTCAAATTTCTCTTTTCAAATTTTTATAAGAATGTCAGCATTTTACAGTAGCAAAGCTAATTATTCGAACAATATCTTCTGTATAAAATTGTCGTCAAAATACTCATCTAGACGATATTTCTGTTGAAATAGTGTATAGGAGGTAGATACACCATTTCATCCAACACACAAAACGGAAATCACACACTGTAATCATTGACAACAGCAGACGGATGACGGCAGGCCTAAAGAGCACGTTGTTGATTTTATATTCAATTTTTTATAATGACTAGCAGAAAGCATAAATCTGCGATTCTTTAAAGTAAATTGTATATTTAGTAGTTGGCAAATTAATAGAAAAATGGGCATCACTAGGAAAATTGAGATTCAGCAAAACTCTTTATTTACATCATTATAGAATTTTCAATGAAGTCTTAAAACATTTTTTCTTACAAGTCATATTTTTGAAAGCAATCAGAATATTAGCGGACAGGGTTTAGAATTGCGGTAAATGCTGATATTAACAACACTTAATTTAACTGATTTAAAAGAAACAGAAACTCAAATGTCAGAATAAAAGATCTATAACTGTAAATAATGTCTAAAGGAGACAATGAAAATTTTGATAATAATTTTAACTAACCGTGTTTCGAACTTGGAATTGGATGGGTTCAATGGTTCAAAGATAGACATGCTTTTCCTTCTATAGTAAAAAAAACTAGCCTTAAAAGGAATGACTCCTGGAATGATGCTGATGTGGAAGATTTCCGGAACTAACGAATCCGGGTTGTCCACTCCTTCCATGAGTCGAATAGACCAATCAGGAAAGGACTCCGTCTATGCATCGCCGTATGGATTACCATAAAGAGAGGAAAGGTTACCATCGCCAACAATCGCCAAGTTTGTCGCCAACTTGGCGATATATCGCCAAATTTGGCGACCAAAATTAGTTGTCAAAAGTGACGCCAACTTGGCGATAACTGTAATATTTCGCCAAATTTGCAATTTCTTTACAACACCAGTCGTTTGATACATCATTTGAGAGGTTTGCAACTGCTTATTCATATAATGGATGTCTTGTGTGTTATCCCCCATTCTGCTCCCCAGGGGGGACACATTTTTAATTTCTTTACAACACCAGTCGTGTTACACAAGATTTGAAAGGTCTACAACTGCTTATTCATATTATGGATGTCTTGTGTGTCACCCCCACATTCTGCTCTCCCCAGATCCACATTTTTAATTTCTTTACAACACCAATTGTGTGACACATCATTTGAGAGGTCTGCAACTGCTTATTCATATTATGGATATCTTGTGTGTAACCCCCCCCTCCGCCCTCAGAGGGGGCGCATTTTGTAATTTCTTTACAACACAAATTGTGTGACACATCATTTGAAAGGTGTGCAACTGTTTATTCATTTTATGGATGTCTTCTGTGTCAACCCCACTCTGCCCCCCAGGGGGGCACATTTTTAATTTCTTTACAACACCAGTCGTGTGACACATCATTTGAGAGGTCTGCAGCTGCTTATTCATATTATGGATGTCTTGTGTCGCCTCCCACTCTGCCCCCCAGGGGGGCACATTTTTAATTTCTTTACAACACCAGTCGACACATCATTTGAAAGGTCTGCAACTGCTTATTCATACCATGGGGTATTGGCGAGCGCAGCAAGCAGGGGTAGCCAATAATTTGGAATCGCGAAGCGATTACGTAGGGGGTTGGCGAGCATAGCGAGCAGGGGGGCGGGGCCCCCCTAGTGTTTTTAAAAATAAGTAGTGGTGGAAATTCTAAGGTTGATGATACAGTGTAAATAATTAAAATGATGTTCACAAAAATGATTGATCAGTTCAGAGTCTGTGATACCTATAATATTGATGAGACTGGAATTTTCTTATAAATTGTTGTCTGAAAAATCATTTGCCCTAAAATTTGAAACTTGATCAATCGACCATTCTGTTAAGATCGTGAAGCAAATTACATATGCGTTAGTTTCGAATGTTTGTGAACATAAAAATGATTATATATTAAAATTTAAAAATTATAATTCGCAAATACTTTAAGGTAATTACAATCATAATTTTACAACGGTAATGAAACGCATCATTACAACCGATGAATCATCATAATCTGTGTTTCATACGTACGTGTAGGTATAGCAAAGTTTCGATCAAAGACGAATATTTTTATATTCTACTAGATGGAACCCGTCAAAACTTGACGTTACCGAAGAAAGAAAAAGGTATTTTCCAGCTATTAAAGGATTTTTTATCGACTAATCTTCAGCAAAAATTTCAATAAATAAAAGAAAAACCTGCATTTTACATCCAGGCAAATGACCTGCATTTAACTGAGTTACATTCAAACATGCTGTCATAGAATTAGAATCTCACTCATTTGATAATTTTCTATTTACAAATACAACACCAATAAATTGTACATGAGATGAATAAATCTTAAATTACTGTCATTACTCATTTCATACAAAATATACATACTTCACTTACTTCGCAGCAAAATAAGACTGAATTTATAATTTGCCATTTAGCAACAACTATAACAATGATCCTCTCAGTGGTTAATTTGTTGTTACATTACCCACCCCATTCAACTAATAAACATTTGCATTTTCAACTACTTTTCTATTACCTTTTCATAAATCTAAAATACATGTAAATTTCACATATTAACCCTCTCACTGACAAGCCCGTCTATAGACGTTCCCTAAGCTCCAGGTTTCACTGCAATGCAAGCAATAATTAAAATGATATAACTTAGTTGATTTAATGGATTTTAAATACATTGTGCAATGATTAACACACTCAAAGACAACATTCATATTCGTAAATAAGATTTTTCTATAATTTTGAAAGAATCATATTTTTTAAGCAATTAAAACATAATGCTGAGAAAACAACATTACAATTTTGCCCTTTTGCAAGACTGTCAGAGGGTTAAAAAAATTAATGATAATATTTATTCTGGCTGGGTGAAACCCGTCAAAACTTGACGGCAACAACATGAAAGAACCAAAGAAAAAAAAGTATTTTGCCGCTATAAAAGTTTTTTTAAAGAAAGAAAAATTAAAAATTAATATTTATTAAAAATTTCAATATGCTTTTCCATTTACCAACGTAACACCAACATGACATGATCCCGGGCGCAGAATCAGTGCAACGCTCCGACACACGTCACAGACTCTTGAAAATGTTTGAAGATTATTTTTCAACTGTTTAAGTTTAAAAAAAAATGCTAGAAATCATTTGCTTTGTACCAAAATTTGTCTAGGTACTATAAAAAACGCAAATTTTGGCAAATAATCACAAAAATAGCAAATTTCGTTAAAATATTTCCCCTCCCCCCCAAAAAAACCACTGTTAAAAATGCTAGAAATCATTTGCTATGTACCAAAGTTTGTCTAGGTACCATAAAAAACGCAAATTTTGGCAAATAATCGCAAAAATAGCAAATTTCGTTAAAATATCCCCCTCCGCCCCAAAAAAACATTATAATTAAAATTTTATAATTAGATGTGGAAAAAAAACAGCAAATTTCGTCAAAAGATTGCAAAAAACAACAAATTTCTTCAAAAGATCTCAAAAAAATTTGTCAAAAAACTGCAAAAAAAAAATTGTCTAGGTATCCCAAATAAAACAAATTTCGCGAAAGTATTGCAAAAAATCAAAATCTGCCAAAATGTCTAAAAAAATGGCAATTTTTATGAAAAAATTTCGAAAAAAAGGCAAATTTTGGCAAAAAAAGCCTAAAAAATGGCAAATTTGTAAACATATTATGGAAAAAAAAAACCTCAAAATATTGTGAGAAAACAACAAATTTTGACAAATCATTGTGAGTAAACAACAAATTTCAACAGATGATTGTGAGTATACAACAAATTTCGTCAAAGGATTGAAAAAAAGCAAATTTCATCAAATAATCACAAAAAGATAAATTTCGCAAAAAAACAACAAATTTTGCAAAAAGATCTTCAACAAACAGTAAATTACATCGAAAAATCGTGACAAAACGACAAATTTCATAGAAAGAACTCGAGAAAAACGATAAACTATATCGAAAGACATGAAAATGACGAATTTTGTCCAGTTATCATAAAAGACGTGAATTTTGCCAAAGATCTCAAAAAGCACATAACATTTAACCAGTTAATCACAAAAAAGGTAAACTTAGCTAAAAATAGTGAAAAAAAAGACAAATTTAAAATAAATAACAAAAAACAACAATTTCGCAAACAAAAATCACGAAAAAAGGATAAATTTGATAAAACAGCAAATTACATCAAAAGATCGCAAAAAAACGACAAATTTCACCGAAAATCCCCGAGAAAAGAAATAATTTTGTCCTGGTACCATAAAAGACATGAATTTCATAAATAGATCACGAAAATACATAAAATTTGTCTAGGACTTCAAAAACCCAAATATTGGTAAATAGATTGTGAGAAAATAACACATTTTGTCAAAAGAAAAAAAATGAGGCACATTTCATCAAAAGATCGCAAAACAGGTAATTTTTGCAAAGGAAAAAAAAGCGAAAATATGACAAATTTCTGAAAATAACGAAAAAAAACGACAAATTTCACAAAAAAATCACAAAAAAAGGATACATTCGATAAAACGGCAAATTGCATCGAAAGATAGCGGGAAAAAACGATAAATTTCTGCGAAAATCCCTGAGAAAATCAAATAATTTTGTCCTGGTACCATAAAAGATGTGAATTTCGTCAAAAGATCGTGAAAATACTTTAAATTTGTCTAGGTACTTCAAAAAATGCAAATATTGGTAAACAGATTGGGAGAAAACAACACATTTTGTCAAAAGATGGAAAAAAGAGGCGCATTTTATCAAAAGATCACAAAAAAGGCAAATTTTGCAAAAAGTAAAAAAAATAAAAATAAAAAGGTGAAAAAATGATAATTTTATTTTCTTTGTTGATTATAATGATCTTCATATTTTTGAAAAAACATTGTTGAGAGATCAAGATCAAGCGATTGAAAAAAAATAGCAACTTTCATCAAAATATTCCCTTCTTCTTATCCCCAAAAAATTTAGCAAATTTTGTCAAGGGGACACTTTTTAAAAAAAGGGTACTTTTTTAAAAAGGGAACTTCGAGTCAACAGAGAGAAAGGGAAACATCAAATAAATATTAATGATTTACAAAGCTGTTTCTGTTTATAACTGGGCATATTTTCATTTCATATGCAATTCTCCATTCTTCGGTGAAAACAATGTAATGTAACTACTTCCTAAACGTTATGAATTTGCTCAAAAATGAAATTATAAGGAGGAAAAAAATCACCATTTTTAGAAATGATTATAATAAGAAACTGAAGCAAAAAATAAATAGTGATTTGCGAATCTGTTTACATCCATGAAGTCAAAACATCTTTCGAAAATCCCTGCTTTTCCTCCAAAATACAAAACAAAAAACAATGTGATTTCCAGCCAGGTTTTTTATACCTACTTAGTATAAATTTGAAAATTACAATATAGAAAATGCTTTATCGGCCAAGAACGTAAATAAACACTTTAATCATTAATTATTGAATTTTTCAATTTCATATGAAACATCTCTACATTAATCCTAAAATTTCCGGCAATAACATCGCAATTTTTGAAGGGGGGAATAGCGTTTAACATGAAAAAAGAATACAAATGGAAATAAAATAACTTACGTAAAGTGAAAAAACCAATGTATTTCGATCATTATAAGATAAGTAAAGAAAAAAATATAATTATCATATCATTGCATTAAACAGCTACAGCAAAAATGCAGTTCTATCCCCTTATCCCACTTTTACCAACGCGCTTTGCAAATGCGTGTACAGAGAGTAAGTAGTCTTCTCTGATTGTTCTCAGATATCTGCGCTGCGCAAGCATGTATGCGTAGAGACCAGTTTTAGTGTGCTGAATGAAGAAAGCTACTGCTTTAATATATAGATTCGCATCACTATTTAAAAGAAATATATTTCGTAGTATATTTCTCTTGCAAATACGTATTCTTAAAGCTTACGTAAAAAAAAAAAAAAGTTTTGAAAAATAGTGCGACGTTCCATGCAAAAATATTTGAATGCAACAGGAAATTTCCGATAATCCTACGTATTGCAATGTTATATTTTCGATATGTGATCAGTAACATAGAATAAACATTGATTTTTTCTTTTAATATAGAAATTTTCAAATTATAATCATAAATAATCATAATCGGTCTTCATGATCTAGAGTATTTCCAATAACGGTACGTAGTAATAATTACCAGTCCTATGCATAGCCTAAACCACTTATTCTTCACCACACATTCAGTACTGATGACTTTAACTCGTCATAGACATAGAAAAAGACATACACAGACATAGAAGGTTTTAACTCGTCTATTTGCATTATGTTTTAAAATCATTACAGTGCCAAAACATAAATTTCATTAAATTATTTTCTAAAAAATAGGCTATACTATTACAAATTTGAAAATAAAATATTTATTTAAATAACTATACACAATTTTTTCTACCCTATACAAATCATTTAAAGTATTTGAATATAGAAACTTGAAGCTGTAAAATTTAATGTACAAGCTATTCTTTGAAAACTTGAGAAATTTTATAGGTGTCATATATCTTTGGAATCTAAATATCTAGCGACTGTTTAAAAACTTGTTATCTTTAAAAATATACGTACTTGGAGAAATTGTTTGAGAAATATTTAAACGAAATGTCACTTTTAAGTATATATATATCTATAGTTTTCATTTATTTTAAATTATAACTCGGCAATTATATTTTCAAAAAACTACATGAAGACACTTCTGAAATGATGCATATGTGATATTTCTTTAACTAAGTACTTTATTAAGTTTTGTTTAAATAAAATGTCAAAGTATTCTAAGAAATATCTTTATATGTTAAAAGATATCGATTTGCAAGACAGAGTCTTTAAAACCCCTTTATAAATGTAACTAGTTATATTTATTAATGCATAGCAACATTTCTATAACTCGATTTTTTCAATCTTCAAAATCAGTTCCTGCGGTCGTATGATAATAAAACCACAGATAAAACCACAAAATAAACCACAGAGTCAGTTAATTTTGTGATCATGCTCATCTTAAGAAAATAAACTATGTTTAAATTCAAATCCTACATATATATAATAACTGCGCGTTTCAATTCTTTAAAAAAGAAATACAACGAAATTAAACATATACTTCTCCATTTGAAGTTTTTCGATTACAACTTTCTTGAATAAAAAGAAATTATAGCAAATTCGTATGTAACTTTATCTTGAGAGAAAAAGAATAATATAAAAACTAAACAAATACTTAAATACTGACTTAACTGTCAATTATAGTTTAGCATTAAAGAGATATACATTTTTCTTTAAAATATCTTAATGTATCACAAACTACAGATTATAAAGAAACAATTCATGTTTTGTTTTGTTTTATACATTAATTTCTATTTGCAAAATAAAAAAAAAATTTGCAAGATTTTTTTTTTTTTTTTTTTTTTTTTTTTTTTTTTTGACATAGAAAACGTAAATATTTGAAAATTTAGTACAATTTAGCCAATTTTAGTAAAAAAATAAATACCGTCATTATTTCCATTTAATATTTTTAATATTATAAATTTCTGCAATGTATATAAACATTAATAATATTTGTCTAAATAAGAAAAAAATAATTTCAATGTATTATACAAATCAAAGAACTATCTGAAAATTTTCTTGTACAAATTATGAAATGGTGATGATGTTTCAGGCATTCTGAAAACTATATATTAAAAATAAAATATCTGCAATATGTTTTAACGAAATCTAACCAAAATCTAAAACTAAAGGGAAAAAATGCAGATTTTTTTTCACATTTCTTTCACCTTACATATTTCAAATTTTTCTATTCAAAATTCATATTTATTTGTTTCTTAGTATGTAGAATGTTGAAAAATGCTTACATGTCTAGAAATATAACAATACTCATACTATATAACGCTAGGTTTGTTAGCAATAAATTGCTACAAATGGTTTATAGTAACAGCGTGCTATAAAACATGATTATTCATTTAAAAAAATCGAAGACATCATTTTTTTAATGTAAAACGTCATTCCTTGCACGAATGTTGGGCAATATTCGCTTGTACACAAATGCAACACTTTCCAACATGCATTATACGTATTGCTCTGGGCAAGGAATATGCTCACACAAAGCACATCCATCTACTCTCGAGAATATGGAAAGACTATTCTCTAATGCGCTTAAAAGTGCTTCTTTCACTGCAGGAATTTTATGATATCTTCCAATGCCCGAATCACGATTCGAAGGCTAAACTGGTTCACTGGCGCACATTTTCCTATGAAGATAGTGAATTTTTATCAATCCGGCAGATTTCTATCCAGAAATCATTCCATGTACATTCTTTGTGGAGCCGTTCCTTTTTCGAACGCAGAATAATACATGAAATGCATGTCGGCAAGCTATGTATTGGTGTGAAACTTATGTTGCCCTAAATCAGCGCAGAAAATAACAACTTACGTTAGCGAAGTGTTTTTAACCACTGCATTAAACATCGCGTTATTTTCAGTGCTTCACTTCCACATTCATATTCCTATACGAATCTGTTTACTTAAGTGCTATTTACTTGCAATTAAAATTTCTCACATACACTGTAAAAAATAAAATGTAAATTTACGGTACTTTACCGTGAATTATCCAGTAAATTTGCAGAAAATGACTCTTTTTTCACATAAACTGTCATAAAAGTTTGAATTTAACGGGCAAAACATGTTAATGTTATGGCAAAAACCGTTAATGTAGGAAGAAAGACCGTTTTTTATGGACATTGTCTGGAATCTCTACTGCAGTAAAATTACATAAGCATTTTTTTACAATGTAGTATTTTGAAACAATATATATCAGCGATTCCCAACTTCTATTGGTACGCGATGAACCTTTAAGAAAGAAACTTTTTTCCTGACCCACCTAATATAAGGGTTTGTATAAGTACGGAAATTGTTAAATGATATCTACAAACTATCAGCTATCCTGTCCTACGAAAACAGCACATTTTAACACGAAGACAGTATTGTCAACAAAAAGAAGAATTTTAAACCCCAATGTGTGTAAAGGGACTAATAATTAAAACAATACACAAACTAACAAAGGTTATTAAAAATACGTTTAATTATTATCAAAATATGATTTAAAAATCAGTGAGATTTCTTGCATTGATCTTTAACGATGAAGGCATGTTTTAAAACTGGTTAATTTTAACCTTAAGTCATCTTCAAAATTCAATTTACATCTGTACAATTTTTTAATGCAAAGTAGGAAATGCATTTTCATACAATTATGCCGTGTTTTACTCCATCAAGGATTTTAATGCTGATTTAGATATTTCTGGAAAGAAATCTAAAAAGAAATGAAGTATTTTCGATTTAATATTATTTCATGTTGAAATTGCTTCAAAAATTCATATATTTGTTACAAACCTTGATTATTCCGTGACCCACCAAAATATTCGCCGCGATCCATCAATGGCGGCAAATTAACACGGCGATATATAACCACTCAGAATTGCAAAAACCTTTTTCATAAATTGTTAAATAGGAATACACTATTTCTAAGTTTTAATAAATAATAAAAAAATCACAATCAAGAACTTCTGTGTTCTACATTTAAATGTAAACACTTAATTTTTGCCTAGCTCTATATCTACTAGTTTAAAAATTTATTTTGTAACAAATTAACATTCTTAAACTGCTTAAAATGTATTGCCTTTGTAATAAATAAAGCTGAACTAACTAATTTTAATAAAATAGGAGAGCAAATGCAAATAAAAAACATAATTATAATATTTTTTCGCAAAAAAAAGAAAAATACATAAACGTGCAGTAGCTTCCTAAAAATTTACTGATGCATACATAAGTTAATTTAAAAAAGCTATTGGACTTTGTATTAATTTATCGGACGAATTTCTGCATTGGAAGTTGTTTATTATGAGGTTTTTTTATGTGGTTGTTAATCTCATTTGTAAATTAATAAAAGCCGTAATATTTATTAATCGTTTCGTTTAAATTCACTGCTCTGGGATTCAATTTCTGTTTAAATTTCCAATAAAGAAAATTGCTTGATTTATTGCATAGGTAAAAGATTAGGTTTTTTCTTTGTAGCTCAAGATAATTTCTGAATGAATTTCTTTTTCAATATAAATAATTAGTTTTAATAATAAATAATTCAATAAATTTAGAGAATAGCTAATATTTTTGTTTTATTTGATCTTATTGAGTTGCATAAGGAGGTTTGTCAGACTTATTTTTAATTTATGGATTCAAATTTTTTTCTTAAATATAAGTATATTTCAATAAGTAATATATTTCTATAAGTATATTAAGTAAATTTGAGATATATTGGCCCAGTTAAACTTATGGCATTGAGCTCACCGGCTATGCAGACTAATTGTATATTACAACCTTATATAATAATGCCTTTTAAAAAAGATACGGAAGGAAGTACCCTCGCCATTTCCTTTCTTTATACTTAATCATTGAAGCCCCAAAAGTGATTAGGGATACCTCTTATCACATAACAAACCTGTATCCAAAATTCGAAGCAAGTCGAATAATTCTGCATAAAAATCCATTTATGTATTTTAAGAAACGTTGTCCCTCGTTCCCTCCTTTATAATTAACCATTAAATCACCAAAACTGTTCAGAAATTCAACTTATCAGAAAGAATCGACATCCAAAATTTAAAGCAAATCGGAAAATTCTGCATAAAACACTATTTAGCTAACTTAAGGGGGAGGTAATTGCCCGTACCTTCCTTTATAATTAACAAAAGAACACCACAACAAATGACCGAAGCTTCTTATTACTAGGAACCTGTATCCAAAAATTGAAACAAATCGGTTAATTAAGCATGAAGAACCATTTACATGAATTACGATGGGTAGTTTCCCCTATCCTCTCTTTATATTTATCCAGTGAATTCCAAAAAGAAATTAGGGAAGATCCTTTTTAGAATAAACCTATATACAGAATTTGAAGCAAATCGGTAAAAAACCTAAATTAAGACGGGGGGATTCCCTCCCCCACCCCATTCTCTCTCTCTTAACATCCAATACTGATCTCGGAGGCAACCCATTAGAATGATCCTACGTCTAAGATTTGAACGAAATCTAATTCTTCATGTACCCGTTTATAAATATTAAGGAAAGGGGCAATAGCCCCCGTTCCCCTTCTTATACTTATGGAATGAACTCTCAAAACTATTCAGTGAAGCGTCTTATAATAATAAGCTTATATCCAAAATTTCATGTAAATCTCATATTTTTATCATGGGTTATCGCGTTACGAACGCACGTACATACATAGAGAACGGGCGGGCACATAAGCTCTCAGGCTTTGATAATAGCCTGTGAGCTAAAAACGATGCATTGAAAACATAGATTTTTTGAAAAAATAACAATAAAAATTCTTTCAGGCGAAATATAGTAAAATTAAATGGAGAAAAAAAAATTATAATTCTAAAATACAGGGTAATTCAAAATTGATATAGTGACTACAAACAGTTACATCTACTATTATTTTAACACAATTAAACTGACTTGTAAAGTTATCATACGAATTGAATATTTCCAGCTGAGCGAAAAATTGCCCAGGCCGGGAATCGAACCCGGATACTTGGCTTACAAAGCCAATGCTTTACCTGTTAAGCTATCTGGGCGATAGCCGGCTGGGATTTTTCGCTCAGATAACCTTATTGGTCATAACATCTGGTCTGTCATTTGAAACAGCTCAGCAGAATAAACCGCAGGTAAATGAACTCCATATAACGATGGATACGTAGATATGCTATTATTTTAACACAATCAAACTGATTGGTAAAGTTATCATACGAATTGAATATTTCCAGCTGACCGAAAAATTGCCCAGGCCGGGAATCGAACCCGGAGCCACGTATCCGGGTTCGATTCCCGGCCTGGGCATTTTAACGAAATTTCGGTAACGAATAGGGACTGTTGCTTTTCATATTTTAAATTAAGAAACTTTCTGTTTCTTTTTCTTTTTTTTATAAAAATTTTGCTTTAATATGTAACCATCAACATAAATTTAAAAATAATATTGTAAAAATTAACTTTACTCTCAATGTTTAATGTTAAATTGTATATCTTTCATTTACTTTTATTTCCAGTAAATTTGTGACTGACCCCAGACTGATTTGCAGCAAAAAATATTCTTCAACTTTAAACAGCTATTACTCGGTTAATTTTAATCGCAGAGGAATGGAATTTTTTTCTATTACTTGTTAGAGTAGTGGTAAAAATTTACTAAATATCACTTATAGGACCGAGGGACCGTATAAAAATTTAATTTTCGTAATTTTTTAATAATTTTTTTTTTTTGACCAAAATCTCTTTCAAAACAATTCTTTACCCTTTTTAAAGCATTTTTGCAATTAGAACTATATGTCTATGACTAACGGTTTAGAAATTAGCCATTGGCCACCGTTGAGAGTGGACACCTTGTATAAGATTGTTCATAATGCAATTACATGAAATAAAAGAGTAGAACTTAAAATAAAAAATAAATCTGAATATAACTTATTAACACAAATGTTTACAGTCATATAATTTCATCAAATGTATGTAATTGTTTATTAAATAAATTATTAGGGTTATATATACTGGGGAAATATCTTGAAAATTCATAGTAAAACGTATATTTCTTCGGTTATTTGTCCCCGGTGTACGGCTAATAAACAAACACTGTCTTTTATTAATTTAAAAATTATTTTTATTTAAATAATATATTCATATTTTTATATGAAAATATTGATTGTATTTTGGTATTGGGTATGAATTTTCCTTTAAAACACAGCAGACCTTATTATGTGCTTTCCAAAAAGAGAAGTGTTCCTTACCCTAACTTTATATTTATCCCAAGAAATTTAATACGATTTTACTTATGTAGTACAAATTGAAGACTTTGTAGCATGAATGAAAGATAAACATAAATTATTACTTTTTATTGAATTGAAATAAAATGATTCCTTAAGATCTGTTATTGATTTAAAACGATTTAAGATGTCTATAGATATAAAAAGCAAGCTGATTTTTTTCGTCTCTGTCTTGAATTTTATACAGAATTCATTCCAACAATAGTAACATATAAATATATTTCTACCTGAAGTCTATCGTTCAGAGATGTGCTTGCACAAGCTATTATTTTAAAATATTTCCCTTTATATATATATATTTTTTAAGTTATTAAAGAAATTTGTTCATATTGTTGGCAATTAATTTCTTTTGAATGTTACCTTGAAAAGTGCAATAATGAGATTATAAATTTCACTAATATAGATTATACATTATATCACATTAAATGTAAAAATCCTTATTGTGATATTTAGTTTTTTTTTTTTTTTTTTTTTTTTTTTTTTTTTTTTAAGTAGTGATTGGGTAAAACTTATTTTCATCAATGCTTTGATAAGCTAATAAACATGACATGTATCCTACAATTAATAATAAAAAGTTTTATTCATTCACTCACTCAGTTCTGTACGCTCATGTGTAGTTCTTGATATGAATAATTGCGTTACATCAAAATGATACAGAGAATATGTCCAGTAATTTTGTAACAAACAGGTGTTGTTGACAGCCATATAAAGGAAACCAGTATGTTGTTCAATACGTCTCAATTATTTTGAAAGGAAAATGACACACTCGTAAATTCCGGCAAAATAATCTCTTTCCACATGTTTTAATAGACAAATATCCTTTTAAAAAATGTATCGATTTTTCAAAAACTACAATGCTGTCCAGAAATATGTACACATTACAAATTTCTTTTTTTCAGACTAAACTTAATGTAACATTTTATTTTTAAAGCTATTTCACTTCAATTTTCTCTACTACAGCTAAAGTTTCAATAAGTATTTTTATAACATGACATTAAAATTAAATATATTTTAATGTTATTTACACTTTTTTAGTATTTGATCTGGTATGGTTTCATTTTATACTTTAATACGAGCAAAAATTGTGTTTGTATGTGTATGTGTGTGGAAATTTTATCTTTAAAAAAGCTCTAACGATTTTAACAAAATTTTGTATACTGCCATTTTCAGGCACGAGAAAACCATTAGGTTTGGTAACATGTTCGATAAAATTTGATTATAGGTCATATTGTATCTTAAGGAGTCCACTCAAGATATTTATATCTAAAGAATGGAAAAATTTTGGATAAATTTTACTAAAGTTTTGTATCCAACAGTTTTTTTGGACGAGAAAACTATTGGACTAGGAGATATGTTCGAGAAATTTTGATTAGCGGGTCATTTTGAGGTCTTTATGGGTCAAAAGAATTTTACCTAAAAAAGGACTTAAAGGATTTTGATCAAATTTAGTGTTCTACCGTTTTGTATTAAAAGAAAATCATTGGGTTAAGTCAATTGTTAGAGAAAATTCGATTAGTAAGTTATTTTGGCTCATAATGAGTCAGGGACAAACTAATTGTATCTAAAAAAGCGGTTCAATCGATTTTGACGAAATTTTGCATGAAAGCTTTTTTTGACACGACAAGATCATTTTGCAAGGTTATATATTTGAGAAATTTTCATTAGTGTGTCATTTTGAGTCATTATGGGTCAAGATAATTTTCTTGAAAACGACTCGAACGATTTAGTTAAATTTTGAATTTTATTGTTTTCAAGATAGAGAAGATCATTGGGTTATATTCGGCATATATTCGGCAAAAATTGGATCAAATGATTTTGAGAGAATTTGTAATATACTGTTTTCGAGCACGAGAAGATTATCGTGCCAGATCCTGTGTTCCAGAAATTTCGATCACTGGGTCATTTTTGGTTCCCTATGTTTGAAAGTGACTTTTTAAAGAAAAAGTTGTCCAAAAAATTGTCCAACATCATTATTTTCTAATCTACTGAAACTAAAATTGTGAAAAAAAGATAAATGTAGTAGAAATTAATTGAAAACCTGCATGGAAATTATAGAGATTACTCCAAGTCGCAAAGTTTTTTAAGAATTTACTGTTTAAAAATTTTGATTCGATTACTTTTTAATGCATTCTGAATAACAGGTTATACAACTACGTTAATTTTTTCTTAATTTTTTTGCAAAACCTATACTTTGAAAATTAATGCACGCAACTTTGTCAAACTTATTGTTGCGTTACATTTTTACGAAATAGATTCTTATCATACTTGTGTATTGAACAACAGGTATTGATTTTACATTTTTTGAATTAGAAATTTTTATTGTGGAAATCTAAGAGGGTAAATTCTGAATTTCAATGACTTGTTTAAAAGAATGCGATACTTATGTAATCTTGTTAAATGCATCTGATTCGAAGAAGTTATATACCTTTCCAATCCTCATGATAGGCAAATACTGCCATTTAACACTGACACTCTGATAGCGAGTTTTGAATTTTGATCATGTATGGCATAGAAGAAAGTTTTGGAATTGGAAAATCCGACTAGTTTACCACATTACATACTTTATCAGAGAAATGTAGATTGCCTGTTTTATTGTGGAAAATATTCAGAGGACTGAAGAGATGAGACTAGGTGTTTGACTTCTGTGAAAATTGAAACATATTTTTCAAAATATCTCATAATTTATAGACGATATACTAATGTTTAATTGTTAAATAATTTTGGTTATTCTTACAAATCGATATTTTTCTTTAAAATTCCAGCATTTGTTTTAACTCTATTTCAAATTACCCAATTGGTTATTGTTACCCTAAAAATGTAACCTTAAGAAAAGTTAGAGTATCCCTTTTAGGGAAGGACTCCTCCCTCAGGGAAGGAGTATCCCTTTTCAGGTATAAATATATACTTGTAATTTTTTTAATAAATAAAAGAAAAATATATTGGAGTTCGTAATTTAGATTAACTGTTTTACAATGAATTTCAAAACATCTCTCTTTTTTATTTAAAATAAAAATCAGTTCAAAATATAAATAAATAAATAAAATATAAAACAAAAATAAAATTTAGTTATTCTGCAATGCTCGGAAAATTTATTTTTTCCATTAATTTTTTTAATGTCATAAAATTCACCCTGGTTTCCGAAAACAAAATAAAGGATATAAGAAACTTTCATTTTTCATCTTTCCTCTATTCTTATTCTTGCTTCAGTAAACAAAAATGTAACAATAAAATATTGACTTACAATTTTCCTGCATGACGGTTTTGCTCTTTCCAGCAAATCTATTTTTTTACAAAAACTAAAGTAATGTATTAAACGGAAACTGCATTCCGAAACGACTTTGTCATTTTTCTTTTATTTTTAATTTCTTGTAATTTTTTAAAAAGAGTTTTATTAATTAATTGTTTATGATCATGTTAACAAAAGAAAAAAAAGTATGGTACACAAAAATGTAGCGTATAAAAAAAGTACGTGAACACTTAGATACAACTTATCTTTTAAACAATTTAATATAGGCTAAGTTAATTCACGCTAAATCTTATAAACTTACATTGAAAAAGAGTATACATTTACTTTTATTGACGTATTATATTTAGTATATTATATAAATATATATATTTATATATACTAAATATTACGTACATTTAAATTTATTGACGCTGAAGGAAATGAATCATAACTTTTAAACTTAAGGAAAACTATCTTTAACTGAACTACTACACCAGGCATAAATTCCATACAAGTTTTTTTAATCCCTTTAACCACTTAACTGGCGATAGGTATGAGGAAACAGTGCTTTTACCCCCGACTTATCTCGGGGCAGACGGTTAAGTGGTTAATTTTTATAACATTTTATCTTTTCTCAAAATTTACACATTTTCAGTTTTTACGACTAATTTAAAATTAATCGTGGTGTTACCAAATTATTATTATTAAATAAACGATAAAGTAATTTTTCAGAGCTTATAAACAAATGTTTTCCTGACAAATATTTTTCTAGATATAAAACGTCAAAGTTGTAACTTAGGACGATTGCATACATGCCATTCTATATCACAAGCTTTTTAAATGTTCAAAACTGCTAAAATAATATATATTTTGTCAAGATATTTTCAAGAGCTTATTTTTAATATGAAATGAACATGTTTATCAAATTTTATTAAAATCAGTTACCATAGAACTACGACGTTTCTTAATTTTTTGTTCATTTTACGTGGAATGACTCATAAAGAAGAATGATTCGACTCACAATCTACTTCAAATAATTCCACGGTACTTTCCTTTGCCTTCTGCAAACGTGAGGAAATCTAGCTATCTACAGAATGACAGCCTATTGCCATTCAGGATCTCTTTACTTAGCACGAAAAATACAGAATTTAAATACTTCTAAAATATCTTACCACGTTTCCCTTTACTTTTTATCTGAACTTCACATCCACGTTCGCAAGAAATAGAACCTTTAACTACCGCCAATGTAGTTCCAAAACTTCAGCAATAAGCATAAACTGGTTTACAATATCCGATCTCAGAGAGCGACCACAATCTCTCCCTTGCAAAAAGCACTCACAGCTTTCATACTTTGCAGACTGAAGAGTCTGTACCCGAAGTTTGTATAAAATTTGAGAAACACAGCTAGCTGTAGACCAAAGATGTAAAGAAATGTCGCTTTTGCGCCACATATGTTAGATCAATGACATCACGAACTCACTCAAAACACAAATTCTCTTTATTACAAAGTGACACTCCCTCACATAGTTATCTCTAAAGCTGATAATGGAGGGCAAATAGTAACCTGGACAAAACAGTTTATTTGGGTAATTTAAATGATATTCTATACTCGGGTTATTTTGTTAAAGTTCAATCAGTTATCATCTAATCATTTCCATCAAAACATTCAAAACAGGGGAAAACGAGGCTCTCGAAAATGTCGTTTTCATTTATTTCTCTTTTATAGCTTCGGAACACGAGGTGTGACGTCTCACTAATCGACCGACTGACTCTGTCGGAAATTTTGACTAGAAATATTCTTTTATTTTATTTGTGGAATATTTATCATCTTATACCATTCCGCATTTGTCTGATTTTTTATTTAGTAATTCCGATTTCTCACGAGAAACATTAAAAGTTATTATTGTTTTATAAGATGATCGATATTTTACAAATAACATGGTGCACTATTTACCGGGTGTCCCAAAAATGACTGATGGATTTTAAAATTCAATAACTTGCAAACGGTGACAGCTATTTAAAAACTTTTTGCAGGAGGGTTATGTATAATGTCAGGAGTTTTTTTACCGTAAATTTTTATTTTAGTTCGAATTTCAAACAATAGGTGGCGCTGACGGCGTTTGAAGACCAGGTGATCAATGCTGAGTGAAGAGTCGACCTGGCCTTCAATCACCGTCAGCGCCACCTATTGTTTGAAATTCGAACTAAAATAAAAAATTACGGTAAAAAAAAAACTCCTGACATTATATATAACCCTCCAGCAAAAATATTTTAAATAGCTGTCACCATTTGCAAGTTATGTAATTTAAAAATCCATCAGTCATTTTTGGGACACCCGGTAACTAAATCATGCTTACATTATCTATTGGTTCTTTTCAAGAATCGTATCTGAACGACGTTACAGGTAACTGCTAGAAATATTATATGCTACCATATAAAGCCACTATATACCACTGTGAAGAGCATTTTTGTAGTCATTATTACTTCAAAAAATATCAATCTTTAAACATTCCCTTTAATTGGGATGATTTTAAATTAGATTTTGCGATTGTTTGATATGGTTTATAGCCCATAAAACTAACATTAATATTGCCAGTACTTCTATTTAATACAAGAATATTTACAACCGCTCAAGGTAAATCTATTTAGATTATCGAACATTTTACTTTCTGCGCTTATTCCGTTATCTGCTAACAATTAAATGTTTGAAAACAGAATATTAAACATCGCAAGTGTCATAATACAAATGCTTCACTCGAGTTACAAATTGTTGCAGTGATCAATTTAGCGTTATAATATTGACAGTTTTGTTCAGAGTTAAATTAGAAAATGATGAGATTAAGCATAGACATTAATAAAATAAAATAAATTAATTTCACCAAGTGTTTGAAAATGTGTAACAATATTTTTCTGATGAGGTTTAATTTACGATATTGTATTAGTTTTTAATAAATTCCTCGTTGTTAATTACGTTTTTTAGAATATTTTTAATAACAGAAATTTTAATATGTAACACAAAGACATTTAAAAATTTTCAATAATACGAACTCAGTTTAGTCCGACTGTCTCCATCTCCGATACCTTGATACATATTGAGGTTTTAAAGTTATTGATCAGTAATTTATTGGCTAAAAAGATATCATAAAATATAAAATATCACCCCTAAAGTGCCCTTAAAAACAAATAGTACACCGAATATCAAACTGAATTTTATATATATTGTTAGTTTGCTAACATTTTTGCAGGGGCGGGGGGTTGTTTCTTACATTTATCCATGCGTTCTGTAATATGAATTTAGCAAGCCCTATATTTACCACTGTAATGAACTCAGCAAAAATATTTTACTAAATGGAGTTCGAAATGATTTTAATTGGAAGGATTCCAGTTAAAATCTTTATATTTTTTTATGTAATCATCCTCAATGATAATGCAAATAGCTAAAAATCTCAAAATTGTTTTAAAATACATGCATCAATTTATAAAAAACTTTCTTGAAAATATTTAAACACCTTCATTAAAGTTTTTATGAGACGACGTATTTGTTTTAGACCATTTATATAATTATATTAATTTATATTACGATTATTCAATGGGTAAATTAACTATGAGAGAAGAAAATTTTCCAAGTGTTTTAAAAATTTACATCTGTTATTAATGGGATTATTAATTATTTACATGTAATATAAAGGTAATCTGGATTTTAGGAGTATGTTTTGTCAACCTCTAGTTTTTTACAACTCTACGACAATTTACATTATTCACATACTGTATATTGCAATTCTTAAAATCAACCACTTCATTTTAATACATTATTTAATAATTTTCTTCTATAATTTGGATAAATAATGATTTTAAAAAATTAAAAATTTTCATGAAACAAATGAAAGAATAAACGTTTTCAAGACAAATAGCGGGGAGAAAACTGTGTTTCATCAAACCTGTATAATGAATAATGCCATTTGAGAAACAGATTTAAAATATGCATTAAAACAAAAACATTAAAAATATGCATTAACTTTTCTTGCATTAGCTAAAAACATGTTATATTTATGAAGTGATGATTATAATCATCATGATAAAGTTTCGCACAAAGGGACACATATGACATGGTAAAATATTCGTACCCGGTTGAATTATATTTATTACGGCCTCAGTATGAATTGATAACAACAATATATATATAAATTCATTCTCTATAACTGACTATTTAGTTAATTACATATAATTTTATTGTTAGGTTGTGTGTGTGGGTGGGGGCGATGACACATCGGGTGAAGTTTCTTACACTGGTTTAGTTGTAGCCGACTCGAAAAGGAAACTTTTGTTAAAAGTCAGCATGAAATGCCACTCAAAGCAATAAAAAATTTGTTTAACTCCAAACACAATCCTAACCGTATAATCTTCAAAATAAAAATGCATTATTAACCTTTCGCCGGGCGCGCAAATTTTCATCACATGAGCGGACACGCGTTGTATATTGTACAACAGACGGAAAACACTCAATTATTGCTGCTTTAGTTTAATTTTACAAATAATTTAACTTACAAATATAATATAAGCAATCTCTGATCACAGTTTATGAAAGTATTCTGCAATATAGTTATTTTGTTATAATATATTAAAACAGAAGTTTAGATGTATAAAAGCTATTGGCTACTACAATCCCAACGAATAAAAATTAATAATAATTTACTAAACAATAATTAAGTAATTTCTGATTTATAGAATTAGTCCTACATATCATCTATATTCGTCGTTTCCGATATCAAGCGTAAGATTTGCTTTTCTGAAGACTGTTTACAGATAAACCTTGCGCAGTTCATGCACTGTTAATAGATTAAAATGACAGGCACAGCTAATTGAGTAATATGAAATACAAATAACTTTCAGAAACTGGGTAAAGAGATCTAATAAACGAATACAAACGGCTATTAACACCCACTACTGTTTTAATTTTGTTTTAAAGGAAAAAGAAAATGAATGTTGTACTTTTTAAAACTGCGCCCGACCGAAGGTTAAAACCTGAAACCGATATGAAAAGAAATTAGACCATTATTTAATACAAATATGAAAATGTAATTTACAATTATTTCTCTGATTCCAATTTTATTATTTTTTATGTAAAACTGATGACATATAAAATAATTTATTTCCAAATATACAATTGATTTATTTGAAAAAAAAAGTAACATTTTCTTATGAACACTTGTGTCAACAACAACCAATGGGATAAATTATAATCCGAAACCAGAAAGGAAGAAACAAACATACAAAATACATTTTCAGGATATCCGACACAAATTTCACACGAAATGAAACAAGTTGTATGTGTCAACCCCAAAACTTTCTTCTATCTCATACATTATATATCAAAGAGTAATTACACGAGTTAATGAATCAATATTAGTAGTTCAGTACTTGATGCCAATTTTACTTGAAATTTCTGCTTTAATCACTAATAGGTTAAAAAACGAGTTAATCTGAATCATGATAATTAGAAAAATATATTTTTTTCGTTATTCCCTTGTACGCCAATTAAACGTGAATCGTCGACTTAGCAAGACACAAATGTGTTGCCGATGTATGAGCTGCAAATATGAAACGTTAATATTAAAAATGAAGAAAATTGCGAACAAATAGTACTACAGTGCGTTTTCCAGCAAAATATTTCGAAATTCAAATAGGGCCTACTTCTCATAGCTGAAAGCGTATACATGAAACTTTCTTCAATTCTACCCACAACTTCATCAATACACATTTCGTTGAAATATAAAGACATTGGCACAAAAATTGTCATTGGACTACCAGTTTTCAGCGAATTATATCCAGTTTCAAGTACGATCAGCTTGCTATAGCCAAAAGGAAAGGTAGTTACACTCTGTGCATTATTTCATACACTTTTTGTTGGTAAAATATCTAAAAAGACACAAAAATTTCTATTGTATTGCTTCTTGCCGTGGAATACTTCAAAATTCAAATTGAGTGTCAAAATATGTAAATCCAACATTTTTATTTATATACTTTAAATGACCAGATTATTGTTATTTTAGTCATTATCAATAAAATTTCTATTATATCAAATTTATAGTCATTTATTTATTTTTTTAATGAAAGTACATGATTTAAATTACCTAACATACACAATTTTACTTTGAATTTCTTCACTTTAATGGCAATCGGGTATGTTGGTTTGTTGGAAGAGAGAAGGGCAGCAAATGGGAATTACCGAATCATTACGCATGACGCTTTCGTATTATAATTTAAAATAACTTTTAAGAAATTTTTGAGCAGACAATAACATTACTTTATAAAAACATCTTTACTCACAACGCACAAAACATTTCAATATTTTTTACATTCTGCTGACACTAAGATTGGGATACTCATTTAAGATGGCATCGGTCGGTGAAAATTATGTCATAGTAAAAATGAAATCAGTGTGTACATATATACATACACACTCATTTGATTGTGCCTAAAAGTAGATTTCTGGATTTCGCCAGTACTCAGATTAGAACTACAATTAAAGAGCAGGAATGCGTACGTGCAAAAATGTAACTGGCAATCTTAACATCAAGTTTGGAAATATATTTATTAAATGTTGATGCATTATTGTAATCATTTTTCATATTGTTATATAAATTCAATCAATTGTATTTTTAAAACATTTTCATTAGCCGAATTCAATGAATTGCGATTGATATTATTTAATTGCTTTTGGTATTAAAGTTTTCTGCAACTGCATAACACGCATACAGTAATGTATTGACTGAAAAGTACAAATTTCGAAATATGATTATACTTAAATATTTAATTAAAGAAAAAATCGAGTAATTATGAAATAACTTCTAAGTAATGAAAAAAAAGAAAAAGAAGGAAAAAAGTACATGGATAATAAAAGGAATCTGAACTTAGTAGATTACTGCGTGGTCTTGTAAAAAGAAAATAAAAGTAAAATGGAATCGAAAACTGATACAAAAGGAAATTTATCATAATAGAAGAAAGGTAGAATTACAGAATCGAGAAATCCCGTCGAAAGCTTAATGATTAGAGCTGAAGTAAAAAGAGCGATCAATGGATATTCGGTAAATTAGATAAAGGGTAATGGACGAGAAACAAATTTTAATCGATATTGTAACTTTTATAACAAAAGTACTTTTCTAAGAACAGTATTTGTATGAAACTTAATCATTTTTCCTTTATAAAAAATGATTAATAGAAAATTCCTTTTACTATCAAATTTTTTATTTATTTATTTTTTAAATAATCACATTTATTAGGATTTATTAAAGCTAGGATAAAGCAAACTGATTTAAAAAAATGAAAATGATGAATTTAACCCTTTAAATGCAATGAAAAATTTTCGATTCATGTTTTACAATTCATAAAACAGTAGCTATCAAAAGTATTGGTATGACAATTTTTATTTGGTAACCTTGCATATTTTTTTATCTCTTATTTAACTTCAAAAAAAGAAAAATTTGACATTCATTGAAAAACGTTAATCTTATGATAGACGATCCTTAAATATGCATTAACTAATAATGTTTCTTTTTTATTGCATCAAATGTTATTGTTGATACCTCATGCTTTGAAACATTATGAAACATGACTCATGATTTTTCGTGCTTCCTTAACTGATTTCCAATTTTGGTGTGCCGTATATTGCTAATATAGCCTTGTCTTTTTTAGGCCATAGATAATTTATCCTGATACTTGTAAATCTAAGGATTTATGACTTACAGGAACAAAATATTCTAATAAATTAAAAACACGAGGTTGTTAAGCAGATACAATCATTTTACGTCACATTTTGTGCAGCGAAAAGTTTTTTAGTAGTGAAAGGGTTAAAAAAGAACCTCTTTTCAAACCGCTACCAGAATTAAACGAACTAAAAGGAGAACTTCAAGTTATGCTAAGCTAGAACAGACACCATTCCAGCGACCAATGCATGATAGAAACTCTCATTGCCTCTTCTATTTAAAATAAAATAAAATATCCGAATATTGCGATTGTGGTTTTAGTGTCAAGATATTTTATGATGGCACTCTAGGGTTTCAGAAAATATTTAATATTTAATATTATATTTGTAATTCATAATATAAGAATAGGCATGTTCTTATTTATTTATTTTCTATAATATAGAACATAATTCAATTTAAATTCACCATTGTTTGTGCATTTGTCTGCACTGTTCTGAAGATTTGTACGCAGGGCTACATGATTCGGCAGGAAATCAGTTGGATGACTGAAATTATGCACTTCCAAGATATTTTTTAATTAGACATTTTTCGTTAAGTTTTTTAATCGATTTATTAGTTTTTGTGGACATTGTAAAAAGAACAATATTTCAAAGATTCAACTCAATATAGGAAATTTTACTTCATCTTTTAAAAAAATAAACTTTTTTGAAATTCACACAGTACTTTCTATTTTTGTGTCCTTGTCCACTAAAAATAAGAAATGAAATTTTTCTTAAAACACGTCTGTTTGAAATTTTATCAATGGGAACTTTTATTTCATATCCCACTGTAAGAACGCATACAGGACGGATTTTTATTCTTCCCGAATAAAAAGTAAAATTTAGAGTTATCAAATATTTTTTGTTTAATAATTAATTAAGATAAGTAATGGAATTATATTCTGAAGAGTCCCCCGGCAAATTTTACACTTCTTGTGATTAAACACCAATTGAGAAAATGTCCAATGTGTTACTAATGCATCATGAACGATATGTTGAAAATTTGAATAAAGGATAAATCTTGATCAAATGACACATGAAAGACTGTGGATCTTTCTTCGTCAAATCCCTATTACAAAAATTTAAATCCATTTTAAACTTACATCATTTTTTGAAAGGATAGTAGAAATTCATTATAAAAATACTGCCCACAAAATTATCAAATCGGGTAAGCAGGAATGATAATAGTTATAAAAATAAAACACGCTGCTAGAAAAACAAGAAAATATGAATGTCTTAATATCACGACATCCGTTGCCCACATGAAAGCAACCATGGCTTTCAATTTAGAGCTATGCTATCGATGGTGTGATTTTTTTACATTGCAAATCATTTCTCATGCAATAAAACAGCATTTATTTTTCTTTCTTTATTTTTTCTATTTATTTTTTTATTTATTTATTTAGTTTGCCTAAGACCTTTTTTTCTCAGTGCAAAACAGTGATTTTTTTAGTTTTAACTACAACTTTTTTTCTCAGATTGCAAAATAATGATTTTGTTTACTCTTGCATAAAACTTTTTTTTCGTGTTCAAAAGCATCGTTTTTTTTTCACTTTGCGAAAAAAAAAAAAAAAAAGTGTTCTTTTTTTTCCATTTTGCAAAACAATGATTTTTTTCGGACAGACAAACACGGCTATTTTTTTAGCCTGAAATATTTTTGTTACATACATATATATTATGCACAAATTGTTTTTCATTATTGCGTAAATACCTAAAAGTAATTTATTTAAAGGGCTGGGCACGGCTGTAATTACCCAACATTTTTTTCTCTATTTCTTCTTTCTCTTGACGTATCAAAATTATGCTCAGTACGACTAAATTTTGAATCCTGATTTCTATTCTTCTTTGCAGGCGATTTAATATTCTGCTCAAACAGCAAATTCTTTTTCTTTCGAACAATGCAAACTTATGCCCAGACAAAGCAGTTTTTGCGTGTGTGTATATATTTTAGACAAAATTTCGATTTATTTTTTTCTCTGCAAAGCAAAATGCGACAGATATATTTTCCCTAAAAAAGAAAAAAACGCACAATTTAACTACTAGACGGGGAAAGTTTTACCAATCCTTTTTCATAACAACTGCATGAATTAAAAGACTTCATAAAACGACGATTTAGCAAACGACGACTGAAGTACCAAAAAGAATGACTAGGAAAGGTTAGCTATGTTAGAGTTTTTCTTCTCCCAGTAGCTCCCATAGAAGCAAAGTTATAGCCTTTTAAAGATTGAAATGAAGTGAAAAAATGAGCAAAATTAGGTGAGTACCCGATAGGGGGTGGGGGTCCACAGCTCCGGGGGTGCCATGTGGATTAAACATTTAAGTTAAAAATGGTACGGAATTAAATGACCGAAATTTTAAGGTGTATGTTTGGATGGAGGGTGCAAGTATTCCCTCCCGGAAGAGACCCTGAAAAATAAAGGTACTTATTAATTGATTTAATTAATAGAAGCCAAGTACGGCAAAGTTTTTATTACAGTACCATAATAAATTAATTTATATGCTAAATGAGGAATTTCTGGATAATTTATTAAACAATAGAATTGCAGAAATAAATGCATTAAATGGGAATGAAACAATTTACAAAATTATAGAATCTGCCAAACTTAAGTATTTTTAATAAAAAGAAGAGAGTAAGTAATTTTATCGAATGATGTTTCTTCCATCTCTGATGTTAAATTGAATTAAGTACTTTCAATAGCACTATAACTTATATTAAAACTATGTAAATTATTTCAAATTAAAATCAAGTAAAATTATTTATCAATGTAAAATATTATGTTAAATATTTCTTTATATGTTAAACTTTATTCTTCTTTATATGTTTAAATATGTTATATATATTTTTTTATTAATGTAAAATATATATCCTAATATTATGTTTTTATTCTAAATCAACTAGTCAAAAAGGAATTATATATTATTAACATCTAAACTTCTTCATAAATTATATATATATATATTGGTTATTTATTTTTCTATATTCATTGTGTTAAATTATATCATTGAAAACATTACACTTTCTTTATCTCATCGGAAAACGAAAATGGTTATTATGTACCCACATCGTTTTTATTACATTTTCCCTGTAGTTGTTTTTTTATTTATTTTTTCACTGTTTGATTTAATCAAAATAATCGATAATGACATTCTTCCGTATTCCGTTTTAAAATTTCCATTAATAAGTATTTTTTAATGATAACAGTTTAAAAATATAATATCCAATTTCCTAAACGTTTTATACTGTTAAGTTTATTTTTTTATTTTTTAGAGATCAAAATAATCAATTTCAGTTCATATGTAATTAATATATATATATATATATATATATATATATATATATATATATATATATATATATATATATATATATATATATATATATATTACATATATATATATATATATATAAATATATATATATATATATATATATATATGTAAATGAGTATAATATCTGCATATGCTAAGTGTACACTTTCTATAAAGAATTGTTTTTATTAATTTATTCATAATTTATGTTTTTCTAATTCCGTACTAGATTATTCATTTTTTGTACGGGCAAAAGTTTTGTCTTTAAACAAATCACAAATCTACCATGGAAAACATATTGAATATTGAATGACAACGAATAAAAATTCAAATCTTTTATTGAAAATTCGATAAATTCTGTATATTTAAAGGCTTTCAGAAAGAAATAATTACTATTTGCACTCGTTTAATGTTTATTATTTTGAAAAGTTTTACATTTTTTTTTTAGTCTCTATAAAAAATAAATGAAAAGTTACAAATAAATGAAATTGGAAGGAACGCTAAATTGCGAAAATATTGTAATGAATTGTGAAAATAATTGTATTGAAATATACCAATTAAATATAAAATGCATAAAACTAAAATAAATTCAATAAGTAATATTCTCTTGGTGGCTCGATAAAAACGAATTTTGAATTACATAATTTATGCTTATATAATTAAATTTTACGTGCATAGATTTTTTTAAATTCAAAAATAACTTACAAATCACAAAACAGACCCCCTCCTTACACAAATAAAATAAACAACTAAATAAAAATAAATAAACGTGTCTAAATGTTTTCATTGAATTCCTTTTATCTAATGCAACAAAAGTCATCATTGCCAAAATTTTGAAGAAATTTCACAAAAAAAAAAAAAAAAAATCTTTTGAATTTAAATATAAAAATGGAAAGAAATAAAAAAAAGAACTAGTATGAGAACATTTACAAATGAAGAACATACACTTAAGAAAATAATTAACAAAATCGGTTCAATGGAAAGCTTATTGAGGTGCCTAAAAAATTAGCCTTGTGTTTTAAATCCATGAATAGCATGTTTATCCCCGAAATGCTTTCCGTCACTTTGCTACATTGTAAAATAATCTGTAAAGTTGCAAAAAGTTTTCTAGGAAACTGGGATTCTTAGAACGTTTTATGTAACGGAAACAGCAAAAATATATGTAACAGATACAGATTTGCAGTGAAATTCTAAAAATCTGTAAGATAACTAAGAATTTTTTAGGTAACTGGTATTCCAAGATATTTCATGTAACTGCAAACTTGGTTACAGATAAAACTTTAGTAGAATATCTGTAATTTTAGTAGACTCGTTTGTAAAGTTACAGATTTCAGTAACTTTACAAAAATTAGTTTTGTAGATTTACATTTTTTCTTGTACAGTGCACAGATAAAATGATAGTAACCATACAGATTTCGACAAATTTACATCTGCAGGATTACAAAATTTTTTTACAGTGTACATTTCGATTTTTTTATATGTAAGATTGCATGAAAAAGCATAAGTAACATTGCATGCCGGTTTCATACGGGACCTAAAATTTCCTGATCAAGTAATTCTTCGGTAACAGTATTTTCTTTTACGAAATATCTCCCTTAAATAAGGCAAGGTTTCGCGCGTTTATCCTAGATTTACTGTTCCATAAAACTGATATTTTTCAGGGAAAAATCCCTCAAGCGAACACGCACGTATATAATAAACAATATTATTATTATTAAAGGGACAGTGGTCATTTAAAACCAAATCCTTCTATTTTCAATGGATTCATTTTAAAATTGACACACGCATTAATGGTAAGCTCAAACAGCTACATTATTGAAAATTTGGTGGGTAAATAATACAAAGATTTTAAATTATTTAATTTTTACACTTTTGAAATTACGAAAAATTGTTCTATTTTAAAATATCCCATGCTCATTTATCTTGCAGCAAATACGGTAATATTAATGTTTGAGATACGTTTTATGATTACAATTGAATTTGGCATGAACTGTAAAAGTTCACTGAATAATTTCAAATATTTTTATAAATATGATTCATTTTTCCAAAACAATGGCTCTATATTTTCATATTCACCTAAATTTCAATATAAAAATGTTTGTTAAATGCAACTTTTTATGTTCATACGCATTTTTAGTTGTACCGGGAATATGAAGTGTAAATTTTAAAAGAATATCATAATTAGGAATGGACATGGAACGTTTCAAATGTCAGAAATGTGCAAAATTTTAAATTTTTTAAACACAGCACTAGTAAAACAAATTTCAAAAATATATGCAGTTTTTACGAATATAAAAGCCTATACCTCAACGAAAATGATTCAGAATTGAAAAATTATTTTTGCATGAGAAAGATTTGAGCATCTAGTGTCATAATTTAAGAAAAGAGAGAAATCTATTTTTTAATCAAATTTCGCGATTTCGATTCATAATGATTCCGGACAACTTTACTTTATCTGCAAAAAACATGTAGAAAATCAAGTAGTAGTGAAAAGAAAATCGAAAATATCTGAAACACAAAACAAATTTTCAGTCGGTGATTAGTGGAAAATTTTCAATGTTGCTTTTAAAGTTTAATTTACAATAAAATTGCTAAACAATGCTCATTATAGTAAGTTTTCCACAATATAGATTGATAACGTGGTCTTTTACATTAATTAAAAAACATATATTATAGTACAGTATATATATTATCTTTACATAATATTTTTCTTTTATTATTTGCTTGATGAAATGTACATTTAAATTTATATTTCTTTTATATGTGAGTTGTTCAAAAAATACACAAAGAAAAATATTTTTAAATATTTAAAAATAATAATAATACACTGAAAATGTCATATTTTTCAAAAACCTTTTAGAATGCCAATCAAGCATTAAAATTTTCCCTCAAAACAACCTTAAAATTTCAATCATTACATAATTGCGAATTATTGAGCAAAATGTCGTATAATATTTTATAGAAATAATGAATAAATTCCATGTGGAAGTACACTGTATAACAATCAATAAAGTTACTAAGGCTGTTCTAGGAAAACGTGATTCCTAGACCTTTTTATGTAACCGCAGCAAAAGATATTCATGCAATAGATTCATGTTTGCATTTTAATAATAATAACAATAACAATAATAAATAATAAACTGTAAGGTTACTGAACGTTTTTTCCGTCACGTTTGAATTTTAATAACAATTCACGTTTGCATTTTAAAAATAGTAACGGCAATAATAATAATAAATAATAATGTGTAAGGTTACTGAATTTTTTAAGAAATCAAGATGTTTATATTTTTTTATGTAGTTGCAACAGCATAAAGAAGCAGATCTGACAGATTCACGTTTATGTCACAATCAGTTACATTATGTCAAGATTGTGTAGCAGATTCCTATTTTCACTGTAAAAAGAAAAATATGTAAAATTACTAAAAAATTTCTAGGAAACTGAGATACTTAGAACTTTTTCTGTAAATGCATTAAAACAAATTCTTGCAACTATCCCGGGTTGCAGATAAAGGTTTAGTAGGCATAAAGATTTCTGCAGATTTACATACTGTTTCTCTCTAGTGTAGAGATAAAGTTTTAGTAAAAATAGAGATTTCTGAAGATTTTGTAGATTTACATTATTTTTTGCAATGTAAGGCAACATATTACACACTGAATGGAACAAATATGGAAATAAATTTTAATTAAGGATTTTAGATTTTTTTATATTTTATCTACATTTTTATAATATCCATAAATTAGACTAACAAGAAGTTTTACATGAAAAATATCATGTATGCATTCAAACAGAAAACATAAAATTTACAAAATAGATATTACTTTCATTATATCAGAATAATATTGGTTGAGAAATCTTTAAAGCTTTCATTATATATACCCATTTTTTATGTGTTCGTAATTCTGTAAATAATTATCATCTATATTCATTTTCTGCTCCGTTCGGCGGTCTATATATATCACCAGAAAAACTACCCAACTCTTTTGAAATTTAGTAATTGTAATCAATACAGAATTTTGAGGAGTCTTTTCAAATTTTATAAATATCTAATCAAAACTCAAAAACATATTAATAAAAGATTTCTTCATTCTATTAATCATTTCATACGTAATTAAACCAATGATATTACGTGACAGGTAATGATTCTAGGTTGTCATGTTGATTATTCTGTTAAATGCTATCATTACGTACTTAATAAGTGATATAGAAGGTAACGATTCTGCATTGTCACGATGATTAATTTCTATTTAACACAAAGTCACATTGTTTCCGTAGTTCTGAGTTTAACATATATAAACGGAATAAATTTTGTATTGATGCATTTTTGCGGAATAATGCATCAGCTATATCACCAAGATCTGAATATTGCTAAAACTAGTTTTAGTACGAAAGCATCTCATTTGACACGTTTGATGTACAATTTCTGACTACTTTGAATTGTTATGCCAGTGTTTAAAATTAGATAAAATATAAAGCTGTTAAACTTGGGTTTTATTAATTTATTTATCTCTTAGTGATCCGAACAAATATTGAACTATTTACGCTGTTTCAAGTTAAAAAGCATTAATATTCTACGGTCAAGTTAATATTATTGGACTTAAATAGTATGCTTGAAAATTATACTAAAAAAATAATAATAAAGGTCATTAATTTAAAATAGAGTTTTGAAACATGTTGCATCTGAATGTATATTTTATCTATTCCTCGGTATAATTAAATGATTAAAAGTTAATATTTTCTCATAAATAAATAAATAAATAAATAAATAAATAAATAAAATTGACTGTCAAAGCCGTTGCCACTATCGACATGACATCATAGTTACATTTCGAAACGGTTTTGATTTTTAACACAGATATTTATACATATGAATTTAAATATAGTGGATTTTGAAATTATACATTCTGATATAAATGGATTAAAATCTGTATGTACTCTTGAGACATCCATGCATATCTCACCACATAAAAATAATTATATCCTTTGATTAAATTATTGAAATTACGTCTGATTTGCACCATTGTATTAAAAAATAGTTATTTTTTAACCCATTAACGCCCAGCGTCCTTTTTTGAGGACGGTTACAAAATCAGCAAGAAAGCGGTTTTCCCACCAGTAAAGAGGAAGATAAATATGTATTTTATTTTACGAGACAGAATCCTCGATAAATTTAGATAAAGGTTAACTTGCTTTTAAAAGTGATGGGAAATACAAAATTTAAATTTTAGCGAAGAAAATAATTCGGGCGTTAATGGGTTAAGTTAAAAGCGTAAACAGTGTGGCATTTCGACATTTTTTTCAGATCAGGTTAAAAAACAATATTTTTTTAATTAATTTTAAAATGTTTCAATGGACAGTGGACATTAAAAGCGAAATCCCTCGATTTTTAATATATTCGTGTGAAAATCAGCAGACATGTTAATGACAATCTCAAATAGTTATATTAAAAATGTGGTAATTATAAAAAGGTTTAAAACTAATCGATTTTTATTTATTTATTTTTTCAAATAACAAATAAGTGCCATATTTTAAATCGTCCCATGTGCATTTTCTTAATAAAATATGATAATATTTATACTCATGTGGTACTTTTTTATGTTACAATAGAAGTTGAGATAAATTGTAAAAATTCACTAAATAAATAGGTAGAAAAATATATTTTAATAATTATGCTTCGTTTTTCAAAAAAAAAAAAAAAAAAAATAGCCATATATTTTCATATTCACATAAATTTCAACATTAAAATATTTCTAAAATGCAACTTGTTATGCTAACATTTATCTACTATATAATTAGACGATTTAATGCATAAATTTTAAAAGAATCTGATAATTAGAAATACGCATGGAATGATTTAAAGATTAAAATTGTGCGAAATTTATAATTTTGTAAAAACAGCAATCTAAGTAAAACAAATTGCATAAATATATACAATTTTTATGAATGCAAAAGCTTGTATTTCTAAGAAAAATGCATAAGAATTATTATTATTATTATTATTATTATTATTATTATTATTATTATTATTATTATTATTATTATTATTATTATTATTATTATTATTATTATTATTATTATTATTTGAATCAGATAAATTTGAGCATATAGTTAAAAAATTCTGAAAAAGAAAATAAAATCCATTACTATGTCGAATTTCGCTATTTTGAATGTCCACTGTCACCTTAATATTTTAAAGTTATAATATGCTAATTAGTGAAAAATGTTCCTTACCTCTTGATACAAACATGCTGCAGAGAAGAACGCAAAGTTCTGTCACAGTCATTTTAAAATAAATGTTTAGTTCCTTTAAAAATGTAAAGGAATATTTATATATTATTTTTCTTCGCATTTATCCATATTTGTGTCGCAGTTTTATATCAAACCCTCATTAAAAACAGGGTTATTCTTTCTCAATTCTCTCACAATTTTTCTGAATTAGTCAGAACTTAAATAAAATACTGTAATTAACCTGAAACGTCTTCTTAAAAACACTCTACCATCTTCCAATGCAAAAAAAATCCATGAAATCATTAGGTATCAATTATTTTTGAAAAATTTAACTAAGTCCAGCATAATAAAAATAACTATAAATATCTTTCAAAAAAAATTCCTTCACATTCCATAATACGTAAGAAAATGTTTCAGTGCAAATTTTTCTTTCAACTATTCCACATATACAATCATTCTATATCGATTAATATGCATAAAAAAGGATGTAGAATCAAACTTATTTTAATTAGCTATAAGCATCCGTCCAGATAGCATCTTTCTATAGTAAATCGCAAAATGATTTTTGTAAAAAATTCATAAATTACTGACTGGATTCAAATATGTATTTTCTAGTCATCTTTTGCACCAATTATGGAATATGGCCCAATGAATTTACCTTTTTTCTGTACATTTTTTGTCAGATTTTATTTTTTATCTTAATATAATGTTATCTGTGTTCTCTACTTATTATTTTTTAACTACTTTTTCCATAATATTTCAACATTTTTCAAACTTTAATAATTTAATTTCAAATATGTTGCTTTCACTTACAGCAACTTTCTCAGTTATTATAAATATTTTTTATGTTTATTTGTATATAATAAGCAACCATAACAACATTTGAGCAGAAATATTCCAAAATATCTGGAGCCGAATAGTTTAAGCTACTAAGCTTTCTAAATATTATCGTACTTTTCCGAATTTTTTCTTCTATTTCCCTCTTTCCTCTCAGAATTTTATAAAAGTATTTTTTTAAACCTTTAATGCATGTAAACAAAATCTATTACATCAGTTTCCAAAGTTTTGTCGATATGCTAATTTAAATCCTCCGAAATTCACACCAGTGACATGTTAAACTAAATCCAAAACACATGTCCTTGCACCAGCTGAATCGATTGTTGACAAATTACTTTCTCACGTGATGAACTGAGTGCTGAACTACATTGCACTGCGAATGATGCGCGACTGGATCTTGCTGCTCCCGATGGTACAACTAAATGCGGGGTAGACTGTTCCGATTTTCCAAGAGAAAAACGAACGCCCCCCTCCAAAGTGAGCATGCGCAAATCGAAGGGGTACTCTTGATTTATCTGTCGGTGTGGTGTAGCGCCGAAATGATGCTTCAATCACTAGTGAAGAGATTTGATGTTCAGTTACGTTTTCTTTTTGCAGAGTTTTGGAATGAAAAACTCCGTCGTAAAAGCTTTCTGTTTGTTGTTATGGAGTTATAGTGTTTCACTGCTTTTGAAAATTTTATTTTACTTTTTTAAAAGATGCTTATGGGTCTTATAAATATAGTTTTTGGTTTTGTTATTTCCTTTTCTAAAGGAAGTATAAGAGATGAAAGATGGGATTTTTTTGGTATTAGTTTGGGGAAAGGAAACGGATTACGCTTTTGAAAGTAGACGGAGAAAAGGCATATAAATGTTCAAAGTTTTTTTTTATGTTAAGTAACTAATGGAATATATTTAAGTTTAAAATAAAAATTGCAGATTACTGTTATATAGTCTTTCGTCTTAACTTTTGTGCATTTTTTTTTTTTTTTTGCTTAAAGTAAGCTATTCGAAGGATTGTTTAGGAAAATGATTATTAGAAATAGCCGTTAATTAGTATTTATTATTATTATAAAATGAAAGAAGTGATACTAAGTAATGTGTTCTATTTACATCTATTTTTTTTATTCAAAATTTCTGAGAGAAAGCTTACAGTTACAGAATTCTAATGTTTTACCTACTGTTAAATTTTCATTCTAAATAAATTTGAATACATATAAATATAGAGTATACGTATTGTTTTTTGCCTTAGAGAAATTTATGAAATTATATGCTTATTTTTTTATATTAGTTAAAGGAAGTTGGGTTTTGAATATGAGATTTGAAGCTGGAGGCAGAAAAGGAATATAAATGTGCAAAGTTTTACTACTAAATATTGGGATATAATAAAGAAAAAAAAACAACAAATGATTGCTTGTTTCTGTTACATTTTTTAATCATAATTTTGATCTATATTTTTACAAAAAAATATTTTCGAAGGTTTATTTATTTATTTTTTAATGAAATACTTCTTTTAAAAGATCAATAGTCGCTTGTTATTATATGTGTTATTAAAAAAAAAAATGTATTAATTGTCACAAATTTTTGGAATAAAAACGAAGCATAAAAACTTCACACTAATTTTTATGGATTTAGCGGGTTTTTCTTTCTTTCTTTCTTTCTTTTTTAACTGCATATGCACCTTATTAAAAAATATTATTCTCCGTTTCGAATCCTTTCTAAAGCAAAAATATTAGATATGGAATGCCTGCAATTAGTTATAAATTTCTTAACAAAGGCATGACGTTTAGGATAGAAACAAAACATAGCGTTGAGAAATTTAGAAATGTGAAACTTAATTGAATAATGGTATAGTAAATTATTAATATTTATTATGCATGTTTGTAATAAATTAATTTATATATAATTTGGATGAAATATATTATTCGAAAATAGGTCTACTGACGCAGTTTAAGTAACATGAATAGATTAAATAATAAATAAGTAATTAAAAATATAATTGTTATGATAGCAAATATATATATTTCCTGTCTGATTACGTTATCCTTTTTCAGTTTTAAGTAAAATCATCCATATAATACAATTATTATAGTGGTAAATTATTTCACTACATTCTGCAAATTTCATTTTATTATTTTGGAAAAAAATTGTAATTTTCTAAATACTTTTCCTTTTTAAAACAAATTTCAGGCACTATAAGAGTTTTTTTTCTACATAAATTCTGAAAAATAGGAAAACAAAAGAAAGAAAAAGAACACCAATTTATAGAAATTCACTGGAGACATATATTATGTCCAATAAAAAAAAAAAGGAGTAAACACCTCCTATTGATTCTGTAAGTAATTGCAACAGAAAAAAAGTTACTGATGTTAAATAATTGGAAAGAATATCTACTTTTAAAACATGCTTATAATTTTTGATTGCACGGTGTATAGTAATCAAAACCAAAAGAACTTTGTTCTTTTTAATAACACCCAATTTTGATATTAAATTTTAAGTTTATGTTTCAAGTTATGCCTAGAAACGAAATTTACAGTCATTAGTATTATAAAATTTGTTGATGTATAGATGTTAAAAATTAAGGGCTTTTAACTATAACTTTATTTTCATATATTTATTAATTTCTTTTGAAATTATTAATCATAATGTGATTATTTTTCGTAAGTTTATAATAGTAAAAATCCAACCATAACTGAATTTGTAGTTAAAAAGATAGATAATATGATTTATGAAATTAGTATTCGAAAACATAGTGAAATTCAACTTACAATTTTTTACTTGGATTCATGTTGAGTATGGCTTGCTTCATGCAAATTCTTAATTTCAATTTGTTTTTCCAACTAGTTCTCGAATTAAGAAAAAAAAACTTTATAATAGTTTAAGAGACAGCCTATTATTTCCAAAAAAGAATAATTTGTATATATATGTGGGAATAAAGGATAAAGTGTTCAACAATAAAATATAATAAACTCAAGGATTTAAATGAGCGTGATATCCCAAGCGAGATTCGTGTGATGATGCGGGGAAAGAACGAGGTGTTCTATAGATTTTGGCCGTGAGAGTTTGGTCGATATTTAAGGAAAATCTCAGAGAAGCTTGGTTATGCTATCTATTATTCGCTTTTACTGTTATATTTGAATGTCACGTATATATTTTATGTCTATTAAACGTATTTTGAAGAATAGTAGTTTTGCTTAAATCATAAGTTATTCACTTAAAATCCCGCATATAAATTTATCACTCATTTTATTGAAATATTCGGTCTGCCAATGGTCGAAACGTTTTTAACGAGTAAAATGTTCATACTGCCATGAAGTAATATATTAAAAGAAATGACATAGTCATTCTGTAACTTTTCAACAAGCGAGTACCAAAGCTTAATTTGGATAAAGCCCCTAAAACATTCTCATTTTAAAATAGTTGATTTCTCTGAAATTAATGGAAAGAATTTCGTAAAAATTTGGATTTAGCTAAACTAAGGATGCAGAATTTATGTATGATATCAAATATGAGTACAAAATTGAAAAAGAGGTAAATAAAAGGAAGTTTCAGTTCTATTCGATATGTAGACTGCCTCGTAAGCAAATTTTATATAAGTCATTTAAAAATGGATTTTATTTGCAATCGCTTGGATCCAGCAACTTTCTTGTACCATAAAACTGTTGCAGAGATATCAGGGTTGTCTATCCCCCCCCCCCCCCCTAACGGTACATTTTTTTAAAAATCTTAAATGCTAAGATATTTTTTTTTATTGATTATCTAAAAAAAATTAATTTTACAGCGTTGTGATGGAAGTCTCGGGATTTAATTCAATAAATGATTAATGTATACATTTTTTAAGACCGGCATATAAAAAGATTGACAATTGCGAGGAATCTCAAAAAAAATCTGTTTATGAATGCTATATTTTTAGTTTTGATATTTATGTTAAGTTCACACATGCAACCCGGTGTTTTAAATCTAAATAAAACGAAAACAACAAAAAAGCTATGAGTCCTATAGGCATGCATTTCGATGAAAAATATTCAGCATGGTGCGAGATTTTGTATGACACAATTTTTTTTTTTTTTTTTTCAAAATCTCGATTATAGAAGACATTTTATAATAAATCCATATTTCTCACATAACATAAAATTTTAATACAGAAAAAAACATACCTATAATATATATATATTTTTTTTATTTTTACAACGAAAACCTGTGTTGTATGAATAACATGAAATTATTCCATTGAATGTTCTTGCATTAGCACCTTCTATTGTCAAACTTTTGAACTAATATCTCTTTTTACTTTCTTCTATTCTTCAAGAGAAGAAAGTATTGTAATCGAAATTTTTTTCATCTTCTGGTTTTAGACATGAATTTACCGTTTTAGGGATCAGAGATTCCAAAAAAGCATGTTTTTAAAAAATGTCTGTCTGCCCGTATGTCTGTCTGTGTGTCCGTATGTCGCCATTCTACCATCAAAAAGTGTATAATATTGCATAGAATTTAACCAAAGTTTTTCTGAATATTTTTGGCTGTGGCAAGCAGGTTTGCCTTCAGTTTTGATATATTCCGCCAGAAGAGGGAGCTGCAATAACAATTTTTGTGCCATTTTCAATATTGTACCGACGAAATGTGTATGACGTTATGTACAGAATTTTTTGTGTAAGTGTATGGCTATGGCCAGTTGGTCCTCCCAAAATTAAAAAAAATATCCGCTGGAAGGGGACGATGCAATAGCGATTTTTGAGCTATTTTTAATATTTTACCACAGAAAGGTGTATGAACTTATGCATTGAATTGAATGAAATCTTTTGTATAAGAGTTTGACTATGGTCAGCAGACCCTCCCTGAATTTGAAAAAAATCTGCCGGAAGGAAGCGCTATAATCGCGATGTCCGTGCCATTTTTATTACAGTGCCATTAAAAAGTGCTTGAAGCTATGCATAGTACCTAATTAAACTTTTTGTGTATGATTTTTTTCGAGTATGGTGAGTAGATCCTTCCTGAATTTGAAAATAAATCTGACTATCGTTCTACTGATCATCGGCTCGCGCAGAAACAGAAAATCGTTTTTACTTCGATTAATTGACAAAAGTAGAAATTTAAGACGCAAATCATAGTTGGTATATACTGAGTCAATAATATCAACGCATTAGCATGTGTAACTAAATTTTGAAATATTAAAATGTGCGTATGCGATAGAAGAAAGTTTTGGGATTGGCACATACACCTAGTTTTTTTATTTAATGTCACGCAAAATTCCGTTCAGTGCTGAATATTTATCTAAAAACCGCATTCTCTCCTACACATTTTTTTTTATCACGTTTTACTTTTGAACCTGACTTTTGAAATTCATAGTATTTATATATACATACATATTGTTTTGAGTTTCACCAATTTTTTATATTTTAATTTAATTTAATTTATTTATTTATTAAATAAACTAAATTAAGTTTATTTTTTGCCTTTTTAACGATATGAATTTTACTTTCTAAACTAAATTAAACAGAATTCAAGATTTTTTTTTTTTTTTTTGGTACATTTATCTGAAGATATTCTCAGAAGTATGTATACGAATTTTTGTATGAATTTTTTGCATTAAAAAAATGAATTTTGAAACTAAAACTGAAGCTTATATAAAATATTACATTAAATTTCTCCTAATTAAATTTAAATATTGTAAAAGTTTTACGCATTTGGACTTCCGAATAAATATATAAAAATATATATTCGTGTTTCATTAATTTATTCAACAAATTACCTCAAATTACTTACCAATAAATTCCTTTAGTTCCAAAACATTACGCATTTTAAACCAATTTTAGTGAAAATGTAATATACAGAATACATACATATGCTAAAAGTTAAATATAAATGAAACTTTATAAGGCATGTAATTTTTTTTGGGGGGGGAGGGGGATAAAATAGTTGAAATATTGAACCATAGGAGAATAGAATAGTGATATTTTACGGTCAAAAACAATTCAGTAAAACTATATTACTATAAAATATATTGCATAATTTTAAAGATATAACTATTTTTAAAAATATATATATTACTCAAAAAGTTTATGCACAATTTCTATAAATATGTCATTTGACTATGTAATATATTTATTCGTCTCTAATATCTAAAAATAAATATCATAATGAAAAAATATCAATCTTATCTCTGATTGTACGATAGGGCGTGGTGACAGGTATACTGAGTATAAGCTCGCTTCACATGCCGCAGATCAATAACCTCCGCAGAAGACTTGTAAAGTTAATTTTTTCTCTAATGTTTAATTTACTAGAAGATTGGTGTAACACGTGCTTGGAAGTGCACGTTAAGTATTTTTAGATTGTAATTATAATATATCTTTGAAGCAATTGAAAAGAATGAAAATTAATTTGAATACCTAATGCAGTTTTTTCCTTTATCGTTATAAATTAAATGCCACTGTACCTTTAAGGTTATAAATCACACTAGACATAAGTTTGATATGTTGTATATAACGCATACAGGGTAATTCTGGAATATTTGGCAAAATATAGCAAAAGGTTTTGCCTCACATGCCGAAGATCAACAACCTCCGCAGAAGACTTGTGAAATTAATTTTCTCTATAATGTTTAATTTGATAGAAGACTGTGTAACACGTGCTTGGAAGTACATGTTAAGTACTTTTAGGCTGTAGTTATAATATAGATTTAAAACAATTGAAACGTATGAGAATTAAGTGAATACTTAATGCAGTTTTTCCCTTTATCGTGATATGTTAAATACCACTGTTCTTTTAAGGTTATAAATCACACTAGACATAAATATGACACAATGAACATAAAACATACAGGGTGATTATGAAATGTTTGGCAAATGAAAAGTAAAAAGGTAAATATGGCATATAGAAAGATACATAGTCAAGCATCCAACATATTTTACAAAATACTTTCAAACACTTTCAGAAAAATCAATGGAGGGTTCTCGTTTAATGTGAGGGTAATGGGATTCTTTTAAAATAAATTTTAGCAATTACTCTTCATGGTTTTCTTTTCCGCATTTTATTTAGGTTATAGTTTAAATACATATAGTCTGTTTGTTGTGCGTAAATTATCATCAAATGGTAAATGCACAAAAAAAAAAAATGAGTATTTGCACTTATCATTTTTTTTAATGACTACTAAAATGTGCCAGATTTCTGTGTACATCTCTGCATATCATGTACAGATTTTATACATAAAACATACAACAAGCTAAACATTTAACTGCTAATTCCGAGAAATTATCTTCCATAGATGATAATGTAACTGTGCGCAGCTCTGTACAGGAATTTTTCATAGTGTAAAATCATTTATTTAGATGCTAGGTATAGATCGGCTTAAAAATGCATAGCGCAATTAAGAACAATTATAAAACTTTTATGCAAATAATACGAATATATAGTAATGCCAAAAACGTTTTTATGCAGCCTAGTTTCAATTTATAAAACGTATACCAGTATATAAAAAACATTTAAGATTATTATTGCTCCTACACACTATTGTAACTTAACTCTTTATCTATCCTTTTCAATTACCGGTAATTTTTTAACAAGTCATATTGCACTATCATTTTGCATTACATCTTATAAATGACTATAAATTTCTGTATGTTTAAATAAAAAGAATATTGCCCAGTTAAACTGATGGCATTGAGCTCACAGGCTACGCATACTAATTGTACATTACAGTCTTGTATTTTCGTTAATTCCGTTCGAAAAAAAAATAAGAAAGAGAAACAGCTCTCCCCTTTCTCCTTTTTTATACTTAATCATTGAACCTCCTAAACTATCAAGGACATGCTTTATCATATAAAAAATCTACATCCAAAATTCAGAGCAAATCGGATAATTCTTAATAAAAACCCATTTAGCATTTATATAATTTAAGAGGAGTTATTCCCCTCTTTTACACTTAACCATTATACTTCCAAAACTATTCAGAGATTTGAACGAAATCTGACAATTCATCTTGAAAAATCCATTTATACAAGTTAAGGGGAGGGGCATTAGAATCCCCGTTCCCACTATTTATACTTATTCAAATGAACACCTAATAACAGCCACGGACTCGCCTCATCAGAAAGATCCTATATCTAAATTTTGAACGAAAACTGTTAATTCTGCATGAAAATCTCTTTTATATAAATTAACCTTCCGTCTACCAGACAAAACACCCATTTATCTACGGCAACACCTAATTTTAATTCCAAACTTGCAAATGGCACCAGTAATATTTTAATATGATTTTGCTTTTACAATGAAAGCTTAAATTAAGGAATTCGTAATATCTAGACAAGTCCTTTATAAATTCCGGTGTCAATCGACAATTTCTCATTTTACCATTGACACCAGAAATATTGCTGTCGGGTCCAATGGACCCGTCTGGTAGACGGAAGGTTAAGGGGAGGGGCATGAGCCCCCCGTTCCCCCTCTTATACATATCGAATGAACTCCAAAAACTAATCAGGGAAGCGCTTTATCAGGATATACCTATATACAAAATTCAAGTGGATCCGATATTTTTATCATGAGTTATCGCGTTACGCACGAACGTACGAACATACATACAGAACGGACGGGCACATAAGCTCTCAGACTATGATAGCCTGTGAGCTAAAAAGTGTAACAACACTCTCCATAAGATTTCTTCTCGTAGGATTTGATGCCTTTCGATTACATTATGTATGTTTAAGTGTAAAGTATATTATTATTATATAAATGGATTTTAAATATTTTACACTATTTATTTCTCGGAACAAAAATATGTCTAAGCATATCTTAAAAATGTATATCAGTTTAATTTTGCTTGAAATAGAGTAGCATCAGTTAATTGCACTTGAAAATGTAATCCCTGACGGATCCTAAATATTTAATTTTGATAGGAAATGCCCTTTGTTAAACTGCTTCATTACATAATAAAATTATGGTAATCAAAGTATATAATTCAAAACTGACAGTCAGAAAGGTGGTTAGACAAATCGATTTCATAAATCTTTTTCAACTATACGTGTAAAGTGTTAAAAAAATAGTTATAAAGATAGAGAACTGAAATAAAATTAGAGCTATCTAGTTGCTGGAAATGAAACTGATATCTGCTGTAAGAGATACCAGTGAGATATGTTCTTTATTGACGAAATTCTATAGAAAGCAACTATTTATTTTGAAAGGCGAGCATTCTTCAGTAAACTGCAATTACATGACAAATAGGATTCTATTTACATGAACTGGGGTACGGACAGGAAGCAGACTCACTGAAAATTCTCAATCACATAAAAATAAGAACATTTTAGAGCACTTGTTTTTTCACCAAATTTATAACACATTAATGTATTGCGAATTAGAAAACTTCATATACAATATGTTTTTTGAGTTACGATTGTGTTTCTAACATTTTGCAAAAGTATTGCTATCTAGAAATGTGTTCTAAAAAAATATTGTTAATTGTGTTGAAATAGTGTTGTAAATAGTATTGATAATTTTTTTTGCAATATTGTTGTACTGCAAAACACATTGTCACCAAATTAACTGCGCATCGTAAACACCATACAGTTAAAATCACTATAAAACAACACATTTAAAACTCTTTCAAAGCATGTTCTACGTGGTGCCTTTAAAATTACAACGTTTTAAAAGGAAATAAAGCCAGTTTTCTTTACAATAAAAAAAAATGCAGGAGATTACGGAGTGAGTTGACTAATTTCACCAATGAATATCAATAACTGCATTTCTGAAAAAAAAAATGAAATTTTTTACAACACATTTTGCACATTTTTTTCCTTGCACAACACATTCATAAAACATTCACAAGTAAATAAATAAAGAATACTGCCCAGTTAAACTGATGGCATTGAGCTCACAGGCTACAAATACTAATTGTACATTAATGCCTTATATTTTCAAGTGTTAATTCCATTCGAAAAAAAATTAAGAAGGGGAAACAGCTCTCCCCTTTCCTCTTTTTTTTTATACTTAATCATTGAACCTCCTATATTATCAAAGACATGCTTTATCATATAAAAAATCTATATCCAAAATTCAGAGCAAATGAGATAATTCTTAATAAAAACCCATTTAGCATTTATATAATTTAAAAGGAGTTATCCCCCTCTTTTATACTTAACCATTAAACTTCCAAAACTATTCGGAGATTCGAACGCAATCTGACAATTCTGCTTGAAAAACCCATTTATATAAATTAAGGGGGGGGGGGGCATTAGAACCCCTGTTCCCCCTATTTATACTTATTCAATGAACATCTAATAACAGTCACGGAATCGCCTCATCAGAATGATCCTAATCTAAATTTTGAACGAAAACTTAATTCTGCATGAAAATCCCATTTGTATCAATTAAGGGGAGGGGTATGAGCCCCCCGTTCCCCCTCTTATACATATCGAATGAACTCCAAAAACTAATCAGGGAAGCGCCTTATCAGGATATACCTACATAAAAAATTTCAAGTGGATCGGATATTTTTATCACGAGTTATCGCGTTACGCACGAACGCACGTACGAACGTACATACAGAACGGACGGGCACATAAGCTCTCTTGGCTATGATAGCCAGTGAGCTAAAAAACGACTTTAGCTATAAACGTAAATTATAATGTTTAGTTAGTGTAGTTTTTAGTGTTGTAGTCAGTTAGTGTTTATGTTTCAAAAATTTTCAGTACAGTAAAACAGATGTCATAAATACTTTAAAACTACATTGAAAGTTATATTAAAATAACCTTCAGTTGGTTTATATTAACGAGTGTATAGGATATCTTTACTAAAGCAGAATACGGATTTTTGTACAGTATTTTAATGGATATGAATACATTTTAAAGAGAGAAAGAAATATTCATAGTACATTTATATCCCAATGTGCGGAATATGAGGATATAATAAAAATTTCTGTTACTGTACTGTACAACAACTTGTTAGGAGAAATTTTATGTATGCTACCATTACACTCAAATACATTCAGAAACGTAGATATATATTGTTTTGAATAGAATAATAGCCATTACCTTCACTATAATAGAGTCATTCATTGTATAAATTAAGGTGTTGTTTAGAATATCATTTAAATGTCTTCATTATTATTAATGCGATGAGCGAAAGTATTTTTTCATATGAGTATCTGGCAGGCAATAAACTGAATCGTTTAACCCTTTAAGCGTCCTAATCGGGTTTTTCCGTCAGGTAACTTTTGTAATCAAAGCCTTCTTTGACACAAAATTTCTATTAAAACTAATTTTTTAAACTGATTACGATAAATAATTATGCAAGGTTATCAAATTAAAATCTCTCATAGCAATATTTTTCATAGTTACTGTTTTATGAACCGTTAAACATGAATGGAAAAAATCTGCCTTAACCTTAAATGGTTAACTGATTAAAAATATATCAATTCTTCAATTTTATGATATTTCTTCACATTAGAGAATGTGTGCTAATAATCTTACCGCACAGCATTATTCAGGTCTTGCATGTATTCTCGGACAAATGTTGTACGAGCCCCGTGTAAAGGTTGTAGAGAAATACGAAATAAAGATTCTGGTAACAAATAAACAGTTGTGCCTGTATGTTTAAATACACAAAATTATATGTATGACTCTAACAATCTACACTGGTGTCCAAAAGTTAAGCATAATTGGTAATTAAGTAATTATTTTTAAGTAATGAAAGAAATATGAATCGGGATGTGCTGAAACTCCAGGTGTGTAAACAAAATAGTACGCGTCACATATTTTCGCGAAGAGTTTTCCCCGAAATTGAACAGGGGACCGTCAACAAATTGAAAAAGAACGAAGATCTTTTGGATAACCCTGTCAAAACTATTGTAGCAAAAGCGTTCAAACTGCACATTATGATTAATTGGCTTATTGTAATGTACTGTGTTAATTTTTACAAGGATAGCATGTATATTCGTAGAGAAATTAAGGCTTTTATAAAAACAATCCTAAATTTTTCCAAGTTTTTTGCTTATAATTTGCAGAGTTCTTATTATAAAATAATGTTCTTTTCTGAAAATATGACAAACATCATTGTACACAATACCCTGTCATCAGAATTTAAAAATAATAAAAATTGTATGAAAAATGAGTATGTTTAGTAAATAATTTTTCATTGCGCATGCGTCAACGATATCAAAATGTCATTTGCATATTGTGTTAGCTAAATGTATAGAGCAACCTCTGTAAAAGTTTCAAAAACATAGCTTGAAAATTCTGAAAATGGGAGCCTATAGAATCAACTCAAAATCCGTAATTCCTAAAGGAAGCAAAAAAATCAGGGGTTTTACCTAAATATAGCTGTACGTGCAATATTGTGTAGGCAATAAACAATGGAATGTGGATACAGCCCCTCATCTTTTTGCTTCATTTAGGGAATAAGGGATTTTGAGTTGATTCTATAGGCTCCCATTTGCAGCATTTTCAAGCTATGTTTTTGAAACTTTTACAGAAGTTGCTCTATACATTTAGCTAACACAATATGCAAATGACATTTTGATATCTTTGACGCATGCGCAATGAAAAATTATTTACTAAACATACTCATTTTTTATACAATTTTTATTATTTTTAAATTCTGATGACAGGGTATTGTGTACAATGATGTTTGTCATATTTTCAGAAAAGAACATTATTTTATAATAAGAAATCTGCAAATTATAAGCAAAAAACTTGAAAAATTTAGGACTGTTTTTATAAAAACCTTAATTTCTCTACGAGTATATATGCTATCCTTGTAAAAATTAACACAGTACATTACAATAAGCCAATTAATCATAATGTGTAGTTTGAACGCTTTTGCTACATTAGTTTTGACAGGGTTATACAAAAGATCTTCGTTCTTTTTCAATTTGTTGACGGTCCCCTTTTCGATTTCGGGGAAAACTCTTCACGAAAATATGTGACGCGTACTATTTTGTTTACATACCTGGAGTTTCAGCACATTCCGATTCATATTTCTTTCATTACTTAAAAATAATTACTTAATTACCAATTATGCTTAACTTTTGGACACCAGTGTACATGCATAAATATATTAAAGCGTTTCCCATGTTAAGCAAGGAAATCGAATACCGTTGTGGTCTATTGAGAGTAACTTACAAAACATTTTTCTAAATGCTATTCATAATTTTATATTGTACTTCATTAAAAAACAAACCAACTGAAGAAAGATAAAAGTAATGTATGATGGTATGTAAACTAGAAATAACTAGTAAGTATACGTAGAAGAAGAAATAAGTAGAAAATAAGCAGAAAAAACTTTAAATTCAAATAAAAAGGATTAAATCATTAGTCTTTCTCTATCAAAAATTATTCAGTACGAATTCTAATTTTTATCACCAATCTGCAAAAATTTGAGACAATTCTGGACGAATGTTTTTGATGCTTAAATTTACTGACTTTAAAGTTTAATTTTATCGAGGTATATCATTTACTGAAAATATATATATAAAAAGGATGCATGAAAATTGCTTTCACAACTACATGAATACAAAATATATATCATTTATATGTTTAAAGATAAATACAGGAGATTATATATATATATATATATATTGGATTCACTCGAGAATCATACCAGAATAAATCTACAAAGTCTCCCTAGTACTGATTTATGGTATTAATGGAAGTTAGGTTGTGAATGATATCGATATAAATACTGGAAGAAGTTAATTGTCTTTTTGTGTGTGTGTGAACAAATTTTTGTGAATACTGTATAATTTTATGAAGTACTTTATTGAAAAATAAACTAATAAATTAAAAGTAAAAGTAAAATTTGGTTTTATGTAAACTAAAAATAAATAGATAACTGCTTTACTGCAACTATAAAGTTAAATAAAAAAGATTAAATCATTAGTCTTCCTCTATAAAACATTATCCTGTACGAATTCTAAACTTTATATCCAATCTGCAAAAATCTCATATAATTCTGGTCGAATGTTTTTGATGTTTAAATTTACCGACTTTAAAGTTTAATTTTATCAAGGTATCTCATTTACTGAAAATCTATGTAAAAAAGAATGTATAAAAATTGCGTTCACGACTACATGAATACAAAATATAGATCATTTATATGTTTAAATAAAAATATTGGCGATAACATATATATATTGGCTTTACTCCAGAATCATGCGAGAACAAACCTACAATGTTTCACCAGTCTTGATTTATGGTATTAATGAATGTTAGGTTGTGAATGATATCGATATAAATGCTCAAAGAAATTAATGTACATATTTTTGAAGACATTTTTTTGAAAGTAGAATTTTATGCTGTACTTTAATGAAAAAAAAAATAAACTAGTAAAAGTAAATTTTGCATTTACGTGAAATAAAAATAAATATATAACTGTTTTACTACAGCTATAAAGTGAAATAAAAAAGATTAAATCATTAGTCTTCCTCTATAAAACATTATCCTGTAGGAATTTTAAATTTTAGATCCAAACTGTAAATATCTCATATAATTCTGGTCGAAGGTTTTTGAAATTTAAATTTACAGCCTTTAAAGTTTAATTTTACCTAGGCATCTCATTCACTGAAAATGTATTAAATAAAAGAATGTACGAAAATTGTTATCACGAATACATGAATTCGGAAGGTATTTATATGTAAAAAATATATATATTGGAGATTACACATATATATTGGCTTCGCTCCAGAATCATACCAAGAAAAAATCTATAAAGTTTCACCAGTCTTGATTTATGCTATTAATGGAAGTTCGGCTGAGAGTGATATTGATATAAATACTCACATAAATTAAAAGGACGTATTAAATGAAAATAACTTTCTGACACAGGTACTAGTTATTCGGTAGGTTAAAAAAAATGTTCTACCGTACAATTTTTGATATTTTCTTGAAAACATAAATTATTATATATTTCTTTCCCAAACATGCATTTATATATCTTTAGTTCTTACTTGGTAATAAAATACAAATGTTTCTTAATATACGAAAAAATAATATAGCCACACATGAAAATGTATAATAAAATTTTGCAATTATACGTAATTCTGAAAAAATCCCTATATCGTTAAAAAGATTTTCGTGAACACGGAAATATCGCAATTTTGAGCAATATTCATAAATCTGGTTTAACGAATAATTGCAGGATTTTTTCAAATTTTATGAAAAACAAATATTCGAAATTTACAAATTGGTCTAATAATGGGGAAATAGCAGAAAATAAATAATTAAATGAATAATTTTTTAATTTTCAGTTAAAATTTGATATTTTATGGCGTGTACTCTATATAATTTTTTTTAATATTGTGTTGCTATACTTTGCAATTAAATGGGCTTAAAATAATTAATTTTATCTGCTTAATACGCAGAAATTTTTTATATGAATATTTTAAAATATTCAGTAAAACTAATAAAAGTAAGTTTTGCCTTAATATCTTGATAGAAAATGATTTTGATTCAATAGAACAAATAACAATTTCTATTTATTTTTTTTCAAATGCAGGCGTTTTACATGGACTAAATAAGTGTTATTACATTCCTTGGACAGTCTTCGATCAGCTACAATGACCATTTTGCCCACATTCGTGGCACATAATGAGGATTATATTATATTTAGGTATGTGTCAGATGTGGCACATGGTGCAGGGAAGGGTTAAAGTTTAAAACACCTTTATTTAAGCTAACGGGCTCCCTTATAGAATAGACACTTCCCTATTTTCACCTAGGACACATGGTGAAAAGCAAGATCACTCACTAACAAAATCACTGACATATTCTAAAAAAAATATTCAAATTATATTTCAAAAGATTTAAAGTCCTTCGATAACTCATTCGATAGTAACTTCCTTAAACCAATGCATTGCTTTGAGCTTCAAGGAAACAATTATTCAAATTTCTAACTTGAGATAAATGATGATCCGAGGTTGACAACAAAATTTTACTCTCTCTGTTCATAAAACAAAACATCTTACCGACTGCTATGATTGTACTACAACACACGGATTTACATACGCAATTTGGAACGAATGTTTGCTATCCTTCAACCCAGATTTGGTATTCCATTAAGGTATAATTTTCCCCAAATCTGAAGACACAAACTTCCTATTATTTTTTAAACGCTACGAAGCTAATTTTGAATAAAATTACGGCAAAACCAAGGAAAGTAGATTCCAAGAGATCAAAACACAGATCGGAAAATGAGATTAAAATAAAGTATTAATGCCTCTGCTTCTCACACAAGTTAAATGTTTAACGACTCTTTCACATTCAAAACACTAGAGAATCTATAAAAACGACTTATTATTCTACTGCATCTTAGAAACAAATATGTTTTTGAGTAATAAAGAAAAATTTATAAAATCAAATAATTCCTTTGCTGCCACTGATTTTTGGAAAGTTTATGAGGAGATACTACGGCAATCATTAAACAAATTAATAACTTTCTTAAACTGAAATATGATTTTTATTATGTTATTTTTTATCAGTTAGACATTTTCAGCTGCACTATTTAAATGACATATGCATGAATAACCAACTAATATTAATTTTAATATTAATGGCAATCATATTATTCTATCGGGTTTGTCTATATATCCTATGTTTTGAAGAGTATATTAAGTATAATATTGGGTTGTGAAAGTTAATTAATGTATTTTAATAACTAATTGGAGATGCAATCGATGATCAGTGGTAACAAAAAATAAGGCTTTTTTTAAAAAAAAACTTTTCTTTAAGTCTCTAAAATATATTAGTTTTTCTAGTTTCTAAGTATAAAGAAAGCTTTATAGAGTAGTTAGTACCATAAAAAAGGTTTTTTATATTTTTTCGTTAGCCATTACATCTTAATTTTTTATATGATAAAATTTCTGTCTTTAATTACACTTTAACACTCGTACAAACCTTCCCATTTATCTGTTATGTTTGAAGTACGAAAAAATGAAAAGAATGTGGTTAATTTACATAGTTGGAAGCACAAAGTATTTTGTATAAGTTTAAAGTCATGTTTCATTTATATTTTTGATCGGATTGCGATTTTAATGAAAGTTTAAACAAATGTACATTACTTTGGGTCAAATATCATTACACCATAAATTCTGCTGACACATTGATGTCATATGTACTGATAGTTACATTCGTTACCATCTTTAATAGTATATAAACATGTGTTATTTAAAAGAGGTTTTCATTCGCAACTCGTGATAATATTGTATTTTTTAGGAAAGAAAATAATTTTTGATGAATACAAAATGACGTCATAATCAAGTAGCTTTTTGGTAGCTTTTTCAATAATAAATTTGCGCAAAAAATAATACCGTTATTTGTAGTGAATTGGTAACTAATAAAAATATTTTTTATTTGGCTTTAGAATCACATAATTAAAAGAATCTATCGATCAGGAATTTTATTTGGTATTGCTTTTTGTAAAATAATGTATGAGAAAAAAATTGTTTTATTTATTTTTTCATATTTATTTTTTTATTTTAGTAGGCTTTATGCTATATTAATGAAACTGCTTTGAATATATCAACACATTATTTTTGTAAAAATCATAAGAATAAAAAAAAAAAATATCATTTTTTCTTAAAAATTGGAATATATTATCATTCTTTATTGTACATTACTAAAAAAATACTCTTTGTTTAATAACGATCGAAAAAATATTTACAATAAAGTATTTTAAAGAAAAATACGCGTGAAGTATTTTCTCTTATAAAAACCGAATATATTCACACTAATTTCATTATTGGTATTACTTTCAAAGAAAATTATTGGAGATTCCACATGCATGTTGGCTTCGCTCCAGGATCAAACCAGAAATAAATCTATAAAGTTTCATTGCATCAGCTTTACGGCACTAGTGAAAGTTCAGATACGATTGAAATCGATGTAAATGGTTAAAAAGATAAAAATTACATCCTGTAAAGATCAGCTATTTTAAAAGTTTTTAAATATTTTGTCGAGTCTTTTTTATAATCAGTTTTTCCAATGCATCCTTTATATTGTTTTTTTTTTTTTTTTTGTTGTCAAAATGGATTTTATAATTATTAATCGCTTAGAACTCTTGTAATCGTGGATATGGGGAATTCAATACACTGTAGAAATTTCAGTGTGGCAAAACAACATTAATAACTGGAATATGATCTCGTTACGATTTCAACATTTTGACAAATGTGTCAATGCTGATGTAAATCTTTCTGTTTAGATTTAAATTGTGCATTCATAGGAAGAAAAAATGTCACTCATCTGCAAAAATTGAATTCAAAACTGCAAACATTCAATTATTACTAACTTTTCTGTTTTTACATTACTGGAATCATTTATCTGGTTATTTAATTGAAATTCTTAAGGGGAGGAAAGTTTAGAGATATGCGTTCAAAAAATGTTTCATCATATACAAAAATACCATATTATCATGAACGAAAATATAAACTAAACTCTGGTGTCATATAATGCATGAAGGATCTATCCGACAATATCCATCACTTTATTCTTGACCCTGCATCTGAGGTGCTCTGAAGTATACATCCGGGTCAGATGGTCAGCCTAACGCGGGATACTTGGAGATAATTTTCCCAAGCAAGTACACTGTAAAAAAAAATCTGTAAAGGTACTAAACATTTTCTCGGAAACTGGGATTCCAAGAACTTTTCATGTAACGATAACAGGAAAAATCCATGTAACCGATTCTAAAACTTGAGTTTTTGTTGTTACCGTTATAGGAAAAGTTCTTGAAATCCCAGTTTCCTAGATAAAGTATAGTACCTTTACAGATTTTTTTTACAGTGTATGGTACCAATTTTAATCGACCTCGAAGAGATGAAAGACTGAGATATTTTTGCCCAGTCGGGAGTCAAACTCTCTTGAGGAGGGGCAGTGGAATACTCTAACCACTATGCCACTGAGTTTCTAAACTAATGAAAACGGAAACGAAAGTATACTTAATTTATTTCTGAGTGATTCGGAATTTATTGATTCCGGAAATTATTCTTTATGTATACAAACTTCAGAAACAAACATGATTTTGTGATTTCAAGAAATATTTATAAAAACAACAATACTTTTGCTACCATGCGTTTATGAAAAAGTTTGCGTGTGTTTTTTACATTGTATTAAACAGTTTGTTAGAATTGATGTTTCGATTTTTAGAATGTTTTATATTAAAGATAAACACTTTGAACAGCGTAATAAATTTATACATGTATGGCTAGAAAATTAATAATAATTTTAATTTTAATACTTATGTATTCATTTATCAGGTTTATTGTATGTAAAAATTCTCTCTTGAAACCAAATAACATCCAAAAACTTATGGGGGAACTGGTACTGAGATCCGAAAACTCAGGATTCTCTTTACACGACTCGAAAACGTTTCCAAAAGGCAGCAAATTAATAGTATATTTTAAAATGCTACTTTTAATCTCGAAAATATATTGATTTCTGAGGAGCGGAATAAGGGTCTAATAACTCCACACATAGTGCATGCATATGAGGACGAAGACCATGTTAGTTGTAAAGGTCTAGCAAGCGGTGATATGGTTTATTAATTAAAATTGCATTTTAATCCGTTTCAGAAAGTGTGTTTTATAGTGTAGTGCTATGTGATTTACCTCTAAAAACTAGGTCTTCAGTTCGATCCCACGAAAGGAAAAATTTTTATAGGTGAAAGGTTTTTATTTTTAAAAATTCATTTAAGTTATTGACAAATAATAAAGTTATTAACATTATTGACAAATATAAAACAAGAATAATTGATATACGTGTGCAAGACAATGACTATAGTGATTTAAATGAAACGATTTAGTCAAATCTATTTATAATTTTCGCATAACTTGATTTATTGCGTTTACAAAAATTTAACAGAATATTTTATTATTTATGCATTTTTTTATTATCCAGAATCATCGTTAAATTGTGTTATAATCGATTTATGTCCTTTGAAATTACATATCATGCTATTCGTTCGATCATAGTTACTGTAGACAAAATTGGACGTGCCAATTAGAACTGCGTTAGATTCGAATCAAGTACTGACATTAGTCGAAGCAGGCGCAATTTGTGAAGTCAATAGTCTCCATATTCGCTCGTGATTTCTGAAGGTCTAAATATAAAGAATGTTTATTAGAAATATGATTAAAATGGAAAGGTTATCGTATATTTCCATTCCAATTATATTTTCCTAGATTTCAAAAACATTAATCAGCATTGCTTGAGATTGAGATTAAAGATTATTACTGAATTTTCCGCAAAATAATATTTATCCGCTAACGTTTTCTTACCGATACCTTCACAATATTCACATTAATGAAAAAGCGCATTATAAATTTTTGTTATTAGATTTTGTGATTATTGCACCAATATTGGCTGAAGAACGTTATCATTCAAGCCACACTGTAAAAAAAAAAAATTCAAGAGATTACTAAAAATTTCTTAAAAAATTTGTATGCCACAGAATTTTTTAGTAACCATTACAAACTTTTTTTTGCAAGTGAAACAAACATTTCTTTTGTAAACTGAACAAAATAATTTTTTGTATAACTAACTTAAAACTTTTTAGTATGAGCCACCAAGCAAATTTAAGTAATAGCTTCAAAATTATTTTTAATAACCATTACGTGTGCCCGAAAGGCAGGAGCTACCTTCGAGCTGCATCCAGTGGGTAAAAAGACAAACTTCTGAAACGGAAGATTTTTGGTAAAGCCGCAATAGATGGCAGCACCAAACATTGCTACCTACTCTATTTTGACATGTTTCTAAAGGGGAAGGAAAGTTCAGAGATCATTACCCATGGTAACTGCTACGACCCCCTTAATCCCTTTATTTACATTCGGTGCATATTTGGCAGCGGCCAGCATCGAACCCAGGTACTTTGAGCCTGGAGTTCGGTGCTATGACCACTAGGCTATCACGGTCACACCAAGTAAGCTTTAGCAATAGCTATTAAAAATGTAAAACTATTAACTCTATTCATTGCTAGCTTTTTTCTAGTAATTTTTACAGATTCCTTGTAACCGAGTAAGATTACTAAAATTTTTTTAGTAATTACAAGGATTACTGAAATTTTTTTAGTAGATCGACACTTTTTTTACAGTGCACATATTATTTAATGTATTTCAATTTAAAGCCAGTAGTTGTATAGCTCGTACAGACGTCTCATTCAATTACAAATACATCCATTGTAAATTAATATTACTGAATAGAGATATTTAATGGAAAACTTTTTCATTTTTTGTCTTCGTTAGTTAATTTGTAACAAATAAGAAACATTTTTATAAAGTATTATTGGAATAATGTTAAACCCACATTGAAATTATGTTCATTATTTTCTTTTAACTCAAGAATTTTCCCATTTTCTTTCCTTTCGATGAATTCACAAACTTAATTCTTACCATATAAATGTATTCCTTTTTTTTTTCAAATTGTCTTAAAAGCAATGTATTTTTTAAATAAGTTAATTTTTAATATTTTTATTTTTACGAAATTTTAACATTAAAATAAATATACATCTTGTTTATACATAACTATTAAATAATGTTAAAAAAGAAACAGATTATTTTATAATGTAAGTAACATTATTTATCCAATGTTATGCAAGCTGATTTCAAAATTTCATCACTCATTTGGCATATGCTACGTATGTATAGTTATAAATCGGTTAGAGAGATGTTTTAGAATAGCTTCAACATACAGTATTTACTCATAAATATATTCAATCATATCTACATCAGCCAATTCTGTCCATTCATTGACGATTCCTGTTTGACTGCCAAATAGACTTAATTAAATTACGCTGTTAGATATCATAGTGATTGTATATACGTCAAATTCATTGAGGATAGCATGTAGGGAAACTTGATAATGTACAGCATGGGTTTGTACATCTGTATATTGTGAAAGTATTTCAATTATAAGAATAATGTACTAAATCGTAACAAAGTTCATATTTGTAACTCTATAAGATATAAAGATGTAGGTTTATGGCAAAGTATTTTTTTAAATATTTTCTTCCTATATATCTCGTTTTATAAATAAATAAATAAACATATGAGAACATAAATTGTAAAAATTGACCTCATAAAAGAATATAAGATTCGTGATTTCACTATAAGTCTTTTCAATTGGTATATCTGCATCCAAAAAATATATCAATCTGCAAAAAAAGTAGTTATGTTCTGTATTTTTGTCATTGTAAATACTTGCTTTATATTTAGATTTTTTGGATAAGAAAAGTTTGAAACTTCTGTCCTCACATATCCATGCAAAGCGCACAGAAATATTTTTCACATTGCATTTATAATTATCACTAGATTATAGTCCTTTTATTATTGTCTCTCGCATTTCATAATATCAAAACACTCCTCACTATATAAACAATATAAAATAAAACAATATAAAATTCTTTTAGAAATTGTTATTTAAAATAAAATGTATTATTAATTTAATTTATGAAGTGTAATAAATTTAAATATATGTGACATATTTTACCTTAGTAAATTATATATACTAGGTAGTACAATTACACATACATTATAATTGTAAATTTGATGAAATTTAGCTTAAACATATCTCTTTTATCAAACACAAAAACATGGTAAATCCCTAATCATTCAGCTGTATTTTGAATGTATATAATACGCAGTTCACAATTTTAATCATATCTTTCTAAATTTTAAGTTGCTCCGAAATTGTTTGGAAGTTGCTATGAATAGTTTTCATCCAAATTATTAATGTGAAGAGTACATCTTGTGCATATGCGGATAAAAGTTATTTCATATAAATATCCATACCTAAGCATGTATTTAAAGGTATCGTAAACTATGCTGATAATGTGATTACAGACATTCCTCCAAATGTCAGAAGTTAAAAAAAATGTATCATGAAAATCTGTAGAAGTAGTTGTAGAAAGCCTTCCTGGATAAATTGGTTATATTGTGTATTTAGCGTACTCGCTGCAACGTTTCACTGTAAATTTATATGCTCAAATTGAAGAGTAGTATTTAATCCGTTCTCTTACAAATTTTAGTTTATTCTAATCGTTATACAAATATATTTATAAAAATATATCATTTTAAAATAGAAACGTACGTATGATGTCAAATTAGCACAACTGAATTGGGAACAACTCAAGAAACGGTCATCATTCGAATTCGAAGAATTGAGAACTCAATGAGATGAAGCTCTTTACTAACTGAGTTTAGCCGAACTGTGTATATTTCTATTCTAGAAAATGTAACTATCTCTGTCACCACCACTGAAATGTCTTTTTTGTGACTGAAAGTCTTTCTTCGCTAATATAAAAAAAAACTACTGCAAAAGAAAATATAAGAATTAAATTTGTTATACAGAAATGTTTGATACATACGAAGATGGCGACAGTTTTCATTTCGAATAATTATTTTTAAGATAATATTTGAAGAGATATTTAAGGTTAAATTTCTCTCCGCCGCAAACTGATGTATCCGTTCACTGCTATCTGAGGCTTTTACTGCAATAGCAGCATTATTTAAATTAATTGATTCTACAAGCATAATTCTGTTTTAAAACATTTATTGTGAATAATGGCACATATATCCTGGAATAATTAATTTGTTTATGTAATGTTAATTTTATTAAAAGATTTTTTAAAAATTACTGAGATTTAACCCTACTGAGATTTAACCCCAGAGATTTAAAGTTGGTCAGAATCATTCTATAATATATATATATATATATATATATATATGAAACAATTAATCGTATTATAATATATAAACATCTGTATTTAATAACTTATAGCACTTTTAACATGAATTCAAAAAGTTAATAATTAAAATGAAAACAAACGGAATTTGTAGAACCAAAGCAGAATCTTCAGGTCCCAAATACTTTGGAACTTCCAATGAAGTGTGTGTTTTCATATTGGTATTTGCCATGAAAAAGCACAATAATTTGGGACTACCAAAACACACGCAAAACCAAAACCAAATGAAGAAAAACATAAAAACCAAAGCACATCAAAACTACCAAATTTGATAGCAAAATGGAAAAGGAAATGTAAAAATAATTATCATCAACATGATAATAGTAAATAAATAAATAAAGTAAAAACTGAGTATTGCGATAACAGAAAAAATAAACCGTAGCGATAGTTTACCCTATTAAGATTTAAAACAAAATCTTTTAATTTGACTATGCTAAGCTAAACTCAATATCTTAATATAAGATGATTTAAGATTTAAAAATAGATAATTAATATAATTACCCTATACACTTAGACATTGTATGATATGTCTCCAATTTTTTAACAGTTAGGTAAAATTTAATCATGTAAATTATTTAAATTATATTAATAGAATTATCTGATGTAACTATACAATTATCCATTCATTAGTGTCAATTAAACATCTATTATAATATGTTTTTTTTTCAAATTAGCAAATGCATTTCCCACTGTCATTTTTTAAAATTAAATATTAATTAACTATTGCGTATTATCCAGACAACACAACCTTCCACCGTACTCTGTCAACCCAGCCATCCTATTATATACATTTTTTACATTTTTTAATTATTTATTTTTATTTTTATGTTTTCTTTTTTTTCTTTTTGTTCTTTTTTAAGCAAAGTTTAAATAATTTTTGAGATCAATATATATATATATATATATATGTAATAATAATAAAACGATTTTCTGTAATAATGTTTCAGTTCTCGTGGAATACCAACTTTGTTATAAGAATAAGTAGTTTCCTTTGAAAATAATAAACAGGCTAATCAGTCGCCGTTGTAAGCAATGGATTTGTGTTCTTATAAGGTTTTCTCCAATAAAAGGCAAGACAATCAGTTTCTAATCCTTTATTTTTTAGAGCACAATCATAAGTTACTCCACAGGTCACCTTAAATAGGGCGTAATCACAATAGTAGCATAGGTAAATTACCAACCATGGGATAGGACAGAATTATAATTACATAAGAAATAATTTTAAAAAAGAATCACCATGACAACTTAGAATAATTATCTACAATCAGATATCTTAAAATAAATTATCTATGTTGAGAATTAATAATTCAGAAACTTTTTTTATTAGTTCACATGCTATCAAAGCCTGAGATCTTATGTGCCTCCCCGTTCTGTATGTATGTACGTGCGTATGTACGTAACGCGAGAACTCATGATGAAAATATCCAATTTACATGAAATTTTGGATATTGGCATATTATGATAAGACGCTTCCCTGATTAGTTTTGAAAGTTAATTCGATAAGTATTAGAAGGGTAATGGGGGCTATTGTCCTTCCCTTTAATTTATATAAATGAGTTTTTCATGTAGAATTAATAGATTTCGTTAAAACCTTAGATGCAGGATTATTCTAACGAGGTGCCTCCGTAAATAGTATTGGGTGCTCATTGGATAATTTTAAAGAGGGGGAATTGGGAGGCGGTAATCCTCCCGTCTTAATTTAGGTTTTTCACGCAAAATTTACCGATTTGCTTCAAATTTTGTACTTAGGTTTATCATTAAAAAGGCGCTTCCCTGATTTGTTTTTGGAATTCACTGAATAAGTATAAAGGGAGGATAGGGGAAACTACCCCTCATAATTTATGTAACAGGTTTTTTATGCAGAATTAACCGATTTGTTTCAATTTTTGGATACATGTTCAGAGTAATAAAAAGCTTCGCTCATTTTTTGTGGTGTTCTTTTATTAATTATAAAACGGGGTACGGGCAATTACCGACTCCTTAAGTTACCTAAATAGAATTTTATGCAGAATTATCTGATTTGCTTTAAATTTTGAATGTGGGATCTTTCTGATAAGTTGAATTTCTGGCCAGTTTTGGAGGTTTAATGGTTAATTATAAAGGAGGGAACGGGGGACAACATCTCTTAAATTACATAAATGGGTTTTTATCCAGAATTATTAGACTTACTTCGGTTTTGGATGCAGGTATATTATATGATAACGCTATTTCTGATTAGTTTTGGAGCTTCATTGATAAAGTATAAAGAAAGCAAATGGGGGGAAGGGTACTTCCTACCTTATTCTTTTTTCGAAAGGCATTGTTATATAAGGCTAAAATATACAATTAGTCTGCATAGACTGTGAGCTCTATGCCGTCAGTATAACTAGGCATCCTCATTTTTATTTTTATTTACGTTTTAATATTTTGATTCGATTTTTATAAAATTTAAAATGACACAACAAAATGCTGCAACGTCTGTGTACTATTTATACATGCATCGATTAAACTCCAGACAATTTAGTTTGGTAGTTAACGCTATTACATGCAGACAGGTGGACAGACCAAGCAATGAATAAGATGCTACACTGTTCTCTTGATTTCTAAAACTTTTTATGTAATGTTACCATCAAAAATTCATGTAAATGAATCGTTTACATTAATTTTTTATGCTACCGTTTAGTGAAAAGTTCTATGAAACCCAGCTTCCTAAAAATAGTTTAGTAACTTTGCATATTTTTGTTTACAGTGTACATATTTCTATTATTATCTATATACCTACAAAACCGCAACCTGTTAATAAAAAATCCAATATAACCTACTTAAAATACAAACAGGAGGACAATATATATATATATACAAGTTACAGAATGATAGAATGGATACTAGGCAAAAATGCTTTTTTTTAATTTGAAAATGTTTAATAAAATTTTTCACTATTCGATATATTTATAAAGTGTAATATCTGTAAAAGATGTGTCTAGTGAACTTTGCAATGATTACTAATAGGCTTTTACAAAAGGAATCTAGGGCAGATTTTTCTCGAATTGGAAATCAATTATAATAGCGTTATAACGTAATTTTTAGTTTTTATTTTTTAATATTTTGGGAACAATATTGGCAGGGCAAACTGAACTTTTTTATGACAAATAATTACTTATTCTAGCAATTTCTGTAATATTGGCATTTTTATCCAATATCATCTGCGTTTTCTACAAACATTTATATCTAATACACTCCAATCTTTTGGTGATAAATATAGATTAGAAAAAACACTATTTTACCTTAAAGCGCTTTCAAAACTTGCATAAACTAGCGTTAAATAAATACGTAACAACGGAAAATTGTACAAAACAAATGTTTAGCATTGGCCATTTCGCAGCAACTTCTTTTATTTTTATAAAATTTAAGAAACGTTAAGGCTAAAAATATTCAGGCCCTTACTATAATATTTTAAGTAAGCATAATTCATGTACTGTAGAAAAGGTAATGCATCACTATTCTTTCACAACATCAGAATATTCGTTTATGCAATACGGAAAGAAAAACGAACTTTGAAGAAATTCATCTTAGTCACTGTATCCCTTGTTTGTGAGATATGACAGAACTTGCCCTGCAATTTTCATCGCAAGTGACTTTTTGATTAATGCAACTTCCTTAAAATGTCACAAAGCCAGGTTCATTCTCCAATGCCCGCATTTTTATAATATATTTTATTGGCAGTTTTTACGAAGATGTATGATGATGTATGTTTAACTTCGGTGAGAGAACAAACAAAAAGTTTTCGTGTGGTTACAGAAATACGTCACAGTTATCTCGAAATATATTCTAGATGAAGTATCTTGTCAAAAACGTATTTTATGTTCTATAATTCTATGCATTTCAACATATTTAAGGAAAAATCTTTAATTGCTTTTAGTATCTTTAATGTTAAAGAGAAGTATTTAGATGAATTAGCGTTTAATTTTTATCATACATTATTAGTTTATTTATTGCAAACAAAAATAACATAAAAAAAGAAAAATGATTTAACATATCATTAAATATATTCTAATATCGTATTACAAATTTTAAATGTGCTTCAGTTATATAAATACATATGACGGTTAAGCGCCGTTTATTCCTTCTGTCTGTCAATCCATTTGTAAATAACCGAACAAAAACTATCCAGCCGAATCGTTTGAAATTAAAATATTTAATTGTGTAACAACCTTCTGGGGTCTTTCAAATTTTGTGTAAATCGAATATATAGTTCAATTACAGGGACAGTAAAAAGTGTTCCGTTACATTGCGTCCAATGAGAAAAAACAATTTCAAGTACATTTTAATGTTGCTACTTTTTTTCGAACATAAAGGAATTGATATACATTTGCGAATAACACCAATATATATATTCCGCAATATATGAAGGGACAAGATTCATTATTATTCGTTTACAAGGCAATACAAAGTGTTATATGGGAAACAATATGTGGGAAAATTTTAATTATGTTAAAATATTTCACATATATTGTTAATTTATATAAGTTGCTGAGGTTTGCTTCCAGTCACTGCCTGTATAATAGAATATATATTGATTTATAGGGACACAATAAAATTTTTAAATGATATACTGAATCCAAAATGCTCTTTAATAGTGATAATTTTTGTAATTGCATTTTTATATGTGATATGAGAGTTTAAGTTTAACTAAAATATTACATTGTTTATATAAATGCTGTAGATCATATGTAGGCTGCCCAAAACAATTCGTAAAGGTTCCTGGGAATTAAAAAAAAGATTAAAAATTATACTTATAAAAGTTAATAGATTTACGCTCGAAAACATTTAATATACTGAGATATCTTTGTATAATTGATAAACAGGGCCGTGTAAAGTATTGGATACAAGAATTATGTATGATAATATCTGGAAATGTAATTTCAGCAGTTTTAAACGCGTTTTTGTGTAAATTAAAATTTATATAAGTAGTGATGTATATAAAGGTAGTAGATAAAATACAGGGTTGTACATAAGTATTATAATATGCTTTTGTCTATTAATATAAATTTCTGAAAGGGAAATTTTAAACTATTGTGCGTTTTTAAAATTTTACATATTCGTTGACTTGTGTTTGTGAATTAAGTTTGTCTGTCCAGATGGCAGGCTATCTGACTTTCTGAACTAGAACTTACGTTCATATTTTGGTTTGAGTGCTTTGCAATTGATACATGTTATTCAGATTTACTTTGTCATATTCGGTATGGAAACAGAATATTTAGAGCTCATAGTTTATTTACAAAGACACTCAAAAGTATTCTAATCATTATGCGAAAGTGCCGTAATTAACTAATTACGTAAAACCTACAAATATAATCTGCTCTGTTCGTCAGTCTGTCTGTCCGAATATACAGTGCAAAAAATACCCAGTCGGATAGTTTTAAATTTAACACATTTAATCGTTAAAGAATTCTGTCGAGTTATTTCACATTTTATGAAAAACGAGCCAAAACTTCATTTGTCTTTTTTTGCCAATTTGTGCTATCTGTGGATCTTTGTTGAAATATTACTTATTAATTATGTGTTTAACATGCATTTAATATCATGAAATATGTTTTTGTTCTGATTTGTTAACTTGTGGGATTATAACAACTTTTGTTGATGTCTTTTGCAATATGCAAACTCGTTTTTTATTTGTCACTAAATGTCGTCATTATCATTTCGGAAAGCTATTTAAAACATTAAAAAATATTGCACCTTTAAATATTTTTTGTTTGGCAGATGTCATTTAAAATTATCATTTTTGAGCAATTTTTGTTATTTAACGCAGTATTGATATTATTGTACTCAAAAGGAACACTAAAATATTTCTCCCTTTTTTATAGTAGATAATAATATAAATAAAATCAGATTTAATGTTTTCTGTACAAAATTAAAAAACATGTACTAAAAAGATAAACTGAATTCTTACTAAATTATAAATAAAAAAACATTTACTAAATTAATGATTTTATAAAAAAAAAATTCTGTTCACCTGTTTCCTATATCAGGACCTTGGCAGAGAAGGAGCATCATGAAATTGAGGTGTTGGGAAATCAACCTCAAAGTTTTGTAAGTAATTTAACATAGCCCGGGCGAATCTTTATTTAAATAACTAATCATTCAAAAACAAAATTAAAATACTATGTATTTGAATTCAATACTCAAATTGTTATGTATACATGTGGTTATAGGCTCGGAGTTCTACCATACCCTTCTAGAAAAATCTGACCACGAATTTACTAAATAGCCTTGGCCAAAAGTATTATTTAGCTTCGTTTTTAATCCATCTTCAGTTTTTAAAATAAAAAATAAAAGCCTTATTGTTTTGTAAATTGTTATATTAAAGTAAAATAATTGTAACCATCCATCTTCAGTTTTTAAAATAAAAAATAAAAGTCTTATTGTTTAGTAAATTGTTTATATTAATGTAAAATAATCGTAACCATCCACCTTCAGTTTTTAAAGTGAAAAATAAAAGGCCTATTGTTTTGTAAATTGTTATATTAACGTAAAATAATCGTAACCATCCATCTTCAGTTTTTAAAATAAAAAATAAAAGTCTTATTGTTTTGTAAATTGTTATAATAACGTAAAGTAATCGTAACCCTCCATTTTCAGTTTTTAAAATAAAAAATAAAAGTCTTATTGTTTTATAAATTGTTATATTAACGTAAAATAATCGTAACCATCCATATTCAGTTTTTAGAGTGAAAAATAAAAGGCTTATTGTTTTGTAAATTGTTATATTAACGTAAAATAATCGTAACCATCCATCTTCAGTTTTAAAGTAAAAAATAAAAGGCTTATTGTTTTGTGAATTGTTATATTAACGTAAAATAACGTAAACAAAAAATATCAATATTTATAGGGTCCACTCTTGTCTTTAATAAGATTAGCAATCTTTAAGGGCATGCTGCGTTTTGCAAAGCTTGCACATGCTTTACCATTCTTTTACAGTTCTTCAAAATTTTAACGCATTCCCCAGACTAAACGATATAGAGGAATTTTTTGAAAGAGATCTTCTATTAATTTTTTTTATATTTACAGTAAACTAATATTGTAAATAGGAATATCACATATATTTTTCAGAAAGGATGTAACTAAAAAAATGCAAAGTTATTGCGCATGTTTGGTTTTACGCAGATACAATTGACATTGATTTCCATCGTCGGTCACAAGGGTATAAATTAGCATCGAATATAATTATAAGGATAACTTGAAATTTTAAATTTCTAAAAAAGTTTTTATATCTAATTTAGCATCATAATGCTGTTTTTAGATAATCGGTTAAGAATTTATTATATCACATGACTGTGGTTGGAGTTGATAGTATTTTACAGCATTACGTAATAATTCTGAACTTGTTAGAAAGCTATTGTTTACCTTTAGTAAGAAATGATTTTCAACAAGAAAATTGAACAATTACTGGTGTGCTCGTCATGGGATTTATTGTAATAATCTTGTTAATAGTTGTTGAATATTTTTAATAGTTGTGTTTGAACTTGTCAAATAAAATCAAGGAAAGATCTCATGACTATATATATAATATTTAAACGTGGTAAACAAATCTAGTTATGATATTCTACAAATTTCGAATTCATGGAATTACTGTGTATAAAATATCTGTACTGGCTATTATATATACAAGTGTCTTAATTTATTTTTTTATTTTGGTTTCAAAATTCCTTTTGTAGCTAGCAATTGTATTCAATCAACAATCAGAAATAAATAAATTACAAATTAAATAAGCGCACAAGACAAACTAAAAAAACATAATAAATTAATATTATTAAAAAAATTAGATAACCTTTATAAGGGATCTTATACATAAAAGTGGCCTAATTTATTGTATTTATTGTATTCATTTATTTATTTATTTATTTATTTATTGTGGCTAACAACTGAATTCAATCAGCACTGAAGAAGAGACAAGTTAATAATTAAATGACGGCACAATAATATTTTTTTATAAACATCATAATAAAATATTAATATTCAAAATAAATCAGTCAATCTTTGTCTTGAATATTGTATATAAAAGTGGCCCAATTAATCTTCTTCGTTTTGTTTCGTTATTATTATTATTATTATTGTTGTAGTTAACAACTGCTATTAATAAGCAGGAAAAAGACGTAGATTACAAATGATAAACGACACAAGACAGATTTTAAAAAGTATATTAATATAATAAAATATCAATATTAAAATGAATCCTATAATTTTGTCCTTACAGTATATTATTTACCAGTGGCCTTGAGATAACAAAAATAAGTACAAGATTACATATTTGTCTTTCCCTAAGCGTAGAACACAAAATCATTTAATTTTACAAAATTTTTTTAAATATTTTATTATTTTATTTTATACGAATTCAATATTCCCAACTGAGCGAAAAATTGCCCAAGCCGGGAATCGAACCCAGATACTTGGCTTATTTTGTTGACAAGTATCCGGGTTCGATTACCGGCCTGGTCAATTTATCGCTCAGTTAGAAATATTCAATTCGTATGATAAATTTACCAATCAGTTAGATTGTGTTAAAGTAATAGTATATCTACGTATCCATCATTCTATGGAGTTCCATTAACTGCGGCGAAAAATCCCAGCCGCCTATCACCCGGTTAGCTTAACAGGTAAAGCATTGGCCTTGTAAGCTAAGTATCATGGTTCGATACCCGGCCTGGGCAATTTTTCGCTCAGTTGGAATTGTTCAATTCGTATAACTTTACCAATCAGTTAGAGTGTGTTAAAATAATAGTATATTTTATTTTAATATATAATTCATTTTAATATTTTATTTTATTTATATGAAAGATGAAAAATATTTTAATTTATTGAAAAAAAATTGTTTTTGAAAATTCTTAATTTTACAGACTTTAATCTTAGAATATTGTTAATGAGCTCACGTCTTCCTTTCCAAAAACTGTAACATTTTCTATAGCATATTTTATGACATAATTTAGCAATATCAAAATAGTCACTAGTTTTAAATTAGCGGAGTATCAATCATTATCGTTAGGGGTTGCAAGAGATAAGGAGACAGAAAATCGTTTTAAACTAATATATTAATATACAGATTATTCGATACCGAAAGGGTGTCTCATTTTGCTAAATATTGATTAATACTTAACTAGAATAATGAGTATGATGAAATGATTACAATAATGAGTATGATAAACGATTAGAATAATAAACATGATAAGATGGGGTGAAAGTAAATATTTATAGGTCACCACTTATTTTCTAGAATTTCAGAAAAAAAAATATAATAAAGTATGTAATTAAAAAATATACAACGATAATTTGGAAAATGATATTTTCAAAGACTAAAATTTTAGACTTATAAATAAACTCTATATTTAAAATAATAATAAACATGGTTTTTATCATGATCAAAATTAGACTTATATAATAAAATAGACATATATTAAGTACGCCCTGGATTAAACATTACTATTCTTGGCCGATATAAACAAATTTTAATAAAAATTTTAGCTTTACAATTTTCTGTACCGTAAGATTCTAAACTTATAAATATCGCAATTTTTACACCATCGTACAGGAAGAAATGCATTTATAAATACAATTTGTTTAAAGCTGTATTTCAACTTATTTCTGCGTTATTAATTTGTATTTATATATTTTAATACTTTCTTTGTCATCGTGCCATTTTATTTCTGTACATTAAATTTGAATCTGTCAGAAAACGAATAAAATCCGGATATCACAAGGACTTAAATATGTCTCAAATATCGTTGGCCGAAAACAAAAACCATTTTCTAAATGGTAAATAAATACAACTTGTTCCACAAAGATATTCGGTACTTCTAGGTTATCCCGTCGACCAATTTCGCCAAATTATACAAATCGCCAAGCTAATAGCCAAATTATACATGTTGACATAATTTTTATTTTAAAAACGAAAAACAAATAATTCGTAGAATATTAATAAAAATATTAATAAAAAGTCGAAATAAAAATCACTTAATGACATTTTAAACACGTGAATCACATTTAATGTCATTGAATGTGACATTCATGATCATCCATTATTGGCATTTAATCTTATAGTTTGGCTATAATTTCTTGGTCGACGGGATAACCTAGAAGTACCAGATATTCATTGTTCTAAACATTAATAACAAAAATGTTATGAGGTGAAAAAAATTGCAATTTACTAAAAAAAAGAGAAATATTTAAAAGCTTTTTTTTCTTTTCACAAAACCTTCAACGTAGCTGTACCTGTTAGTAGAACGAATAAAGGGTACTCGATTTCTCCTCCAAATTTTGTTATTTTGAGGTGTATCAGTGAAGATTTATTCTTTTATTTTCTAAAATAACTCTGATTTTTTTAATAATTTATACTTTATTAATTCAATTGTTTAATATCTTCATTCTCTTGCATAAAATTGCTTTCTTTTTTATCAATCAGTATTTTAGTTATTAATGTCTAGAAATATATACATCTTTCTGGGGCATGTTTATAATAAGGAGACCTTCCACTTTTATTTGAGTAGAAATCGACTTAAAAATAGAAAAATATTTTTGTGAATTTTATTATTTTCCAAGTTCTTCTGAATCATCAGCAGAATCCTACATTTTAATATGATTATATTTCGCCAATGTGAATTGAATTTTGAACACAAACAATTTTTCGGCTTTCCAATGAAGTTTAAATCGGTCTTTCTCCAAACTAATGTTTCAAGTTTTAATATTTTTGAATTGCTCCAAGCGTACTAAATTTTTAACAAGATCCATAAAATTTATGAGAAAGAATCCTGATATTACTTACAAAAACTGTGCATGCATTTTAAAATCCAAATTCATTAACTCTTTATGTACTGATGGTATTTTAAATTACCGTTGAAGAAACTTTATATAAAACTTACTTATTATGTCTATTAATAAAAGTTTTTTGTTCTTACAACACAAAACACTCTTTTCAACCAAATTTAGATAGAATAGAGATTCAGCCGAATCTAAGTATTTTCAAAAAGTGGTAGTTTTATTATTCATTTTTATAGGTATATCTTTTCTTTTTTTTAAAATAAAATTATATGAAGCATATTCAACTGCAAAAGCGTTTCCATGTATAGAGAGGATCATGATGCATTTAAACTCATTGTTTTTTTTAAAGAATTGTGATGTTATCAAAAGAGTAATTTTCGTTTATTAATCTTATTATTTGTGTAAATACTTCACAAAAAGAATTATAAATAACGATATGTTTAATCAGTTTTAATGAAAAAAATACATATCTTAATTCCACATTAGTATTATCTAAAAATTCCAGTATACCTTCACATATTAAAGAAAATAATTATTGAGGTGGATCAATTTCTTGATAAATAAATCAGTGGATAAAGGGGTTAAGATAGTTGAATTCGATGATTAAGATTTTAAAAGGCAAAATTTTGATAAAAATTTAAATCAAATTTAGGGGAAAAAATCTCTAGAAAGATAACTATTTAAGAGATTAAAGAATCGACTATAAAATCATTCCTAATTCTAATTAGTTATCGATTGTTTGCGGTAGAAATTTTTACTCTTTTCATTTTCCCCGCACAAATATTTTAGAGAAAACTGAGATTATCACGGAAGTAGTGAACGTTTTATTCAGAGTGTATAATTATATCGATAAATTCAATGTCATTTTCATGAAATCAATATTCTACATATATTATATTATTTATTTATCATCAGACGTTTATTTTCTTTATTTCATGTCGCTGCAATCATTCGCATAAACCGAGATAGCTATGAGCTATAAACGTGTATGTAGTATAGACAAAGTATCCGCTGGACGAATATATCCCTGGAATCACACTGTAGTAGAAGCCTGCGGATAGAATGTTCATATCTGGCAAACGGGATGCGAGATGCATAAATCATTTACTAAGTAGCTCAACTTCACCACTTTAGTATTAATTTATGCATCATATCTTCTTTAGAACTCAGGGTTTGTTTAGATACTTTAGAAAAAAATCTTTCATGGATTTGCATTAACAAACTGATAACTAAGAAAATGAAGCAGTGAAAAAAAAATTAAATTTATTTTTTGAGCATAAAATTTGATGATACAATTGGACTAAAAAAATTAACAATTTATTTGGATTTTTAACATTTTACTTTACATTTTACATCAAAAACATTGAAAAACATATACATTAAAATTATTTACGTTTTGATTTTTGTACATTTCGTTCATTTGTGCTGCAAGTCGTTTCTATATAGCTCGTATCTTTCTAAAAGCTTTTCTAGTTTGTTTAGTTCTGCAGTCAGTTAGGCTCTATTCACATCAATTTATCTTTTTTATTACATTATTTTTGTATCTAAAGATGTGTATTGTATAGCATACATCAGGTCTGAAATGGATATATTTTAATGTATATTTTATTAGGATCGCGAAAATGCAACTTTTAAAAAGTAAAACTATAGTCATCAATATGTAAATAATTGAATCCAAATGAATCAAATTATATGGCGATATGGACTTTTTCATAATACTAGTACATGGAAATATCGTTTAATTAATTTAATAAGAAAACGAAATACATTATTTTCAATGTGTTCATGTTTTTTCCATGATAACCAAATTGTTGTATTTAGATTAATTATTCTATAAAAATATATCCCATTTTACTTACAACTCTTAGATATATTAATAATTGTCCACATTCCTTGAAATTAAACATATATGCAGTTATTGTCACAATTGAGATGTTGAAGAGGGATAAAGAAATAACGGTTATCGACTTCTGATAACATTATTTTTATGCTAGACATATATCCCGAACAACAAATAATCCCCTGTGTAACTTCCACCAAAATTCCCAACTCGACTACTTTTGAAATGAAAGAAACAGTAAAATGCAAATAGAATGTTTTAAATATAAAAAAATTCTTTTTTATGCAAATAAAAAAACCATTGTTGAATACAAGTATTTTCCATTATAAGAAGCAAAACTGTTTCTACATCGAGGGTGTAACTAATTAAAACACAATAAATTTTGTTTCGTTTAAAACCGAAACATTGCTTTTCGAAATTTTTACAATGAAAATCGCAATTTAATTTACAATTAATTTTCTGTTGTAAAATGCAAATAACGTTATATTTTAATTTGTAATATGCATATATTAAATGTCTGAATTAGAAACCTTTAAAATAAATAAATAAAGGCATTACAATTAAAAACATCAAATTTATAAAAAGTTACATTTTAAATTTACTACATTATATTGTAAAACTATATTGAAAAGTTTAAAATTAAGTTTATAGTTAAACGTTACTTACCTATTGATATACAAACATTTTTGCATCTTACGTAGAATAATTAACTGTAAATTAAATTTTCATTTTTATTTTAAAATTTTTAGCAGATTGCTTAGTCTTTAAATGAAACAAAATTATCTAGGTTTTAATAAGATACACATTTGATGTAGAAATATTTTTTCATCTTACAGTGAAAATATTTTTATTTAACAATATTTATTGTTTGAAGTAAAACGAATTTTCATACATTATAATTATACAAAATTTCATATTACAATGTAAAATATTCTCGCGTAACATTGCATGTAAAGTGAGAAAATTCTGTCATTTAAAACTGATCATTATACTTTGGCTATGCATGAAAAAAAAATCTTTCTTATAATGTCTAAAGTAAATTTTTGGTTAATACTTTATTTTTTTTCTTTTTCTTTTAAAAGGCACAAAATTAAATTTATCACTATAGATGAAAATAAAGCGTAGGGTGAACTGGGGCGCACTGATACAGTTTTTTTTAAGAATTTTTTTGGTGTCCAGAAAGTAGAAAATTCAAGTTAATTTTACATGTAGTGTCAGAAAAACTTGCGTTGCGTGTTATAAAAATTTACAATCGTTGTTTTATATAGTCTTTTTGCACGTAATTTCAAAAAAAAAAAAAAAAAAAAAAAAAAAAAAAAAAAAAAAAAAAAAAAATCAAAAAAAGTTATTTGTACCAATGTGCCCCTTCACCGAGGCAGATTGATACATCTCATGGGGCACTTTGATACGTTTGGGAAAAATGACAAAATAACACCAATGCATATTTTTCAGAGAAAATGAGTTAGCAAACCCTTTTATATTTATTTATAGAAGTTCAAGTCACCCACAATTAAAACAATAACAAAAAATAAAGAATAATTATATTAAAATTCTATTTAAAAATAATTATCCTTTGCTGTTTTGCAGCTTGTTTTTCTTACTTAACATTTCTCATGCGGAAAATAATTTTTTCTCTGCAGAATCGATATAAATTCGATATTTGCCAGGCTGATGTCCTTTTCATTTATTATTTCTACTAGCATTAGCTTTTAAGTGAGTTCGTAAGTTGTCGGTTTGCAAATATACTATAAAATATTCTAATATAATACATTAGAGCTATTTCACTTCAATAATAACTAACATTAGAAATTTTTGGTGGGAAATGGTTGGATTAAAACTATCATTAGAAATTTTTGGTATGAAATGGTTGGATAAATGGGTGTAGGGTAAAAATAAAATAAAAGGTAATGGAAAAATAAACTAGAAAAGGCTTTAGATTGTCGGTAGCTATTATTTATAAGTATCAATGTTACCCGACATAGACTGCCCCATACACCATTTTGAGTAAAATGAATCTCAATTCCAACACTTCATAATTAACCTAACGATAAAGAATGAGGAGTTAATAAAGAAAAGTTTTACTTGCCTGGGAGATTATTCTTTTCGGTTGAAAATACTGGAGCAGTTGTACAATACCATTGCAATTGTACAACTCAAATTGAAAACTCTTTTGACCTACAAAAACAATAAATCACCCGTCTCATTTCATAAATTTCTGAATCATGCCAAGACGTTCTGCATGTAGTTCTCTACACTAGTATCATCTTTTGGAGCTATTATGAAACGTCCTGTAATGACCTTGTGAGCTGTACAGTAGGGCGGAGCGTAAAAAACATTTTTCGAAATTATTTTCTCCCTAGCGCGGAAAAGTTGTCTAGTGGTATCAGTAATATAGTCACAAAATTTTAAAACAATCAATAAATATCTTCCGGTTCCACTTTTGGGTCGAAATATGCAATTTTAGCCAAAAATGTAATTTTTCACATTTCAGTAATATTTTTAATTTTGAATTTTTTCTTCACCCTAGTGCGTAAAAACTGAAAGAGTACATAAGGAACACAAGTCCAAAATATTAAAGTAATTAAAAAATATCTTCTGGTTCCACTTTGTATTCTAAATATGGGAAATTTTTCGAAAATTACACAAATTTTCACATTTTAATCATTTTTTCTATTTTTCAATTTTCTGTTCCCACTGGCATGGAAATGTTCGTAGAATATGCAAGAAATATAAGTAAAAAACTTTAGAATAATAAATAAATATCTTCCGTCTTCCTTTTCAGGGTCTAAAAATGTCAAAGTAATCTAAAAGCATGTAACTTTTCACATTTCAGAGATTTTTTTTAATCAATATTCTCTTCTCGCTGGCGTGGAAAATTCGGAAAATCATGTGACAAACATAAGAGTAAAAACTTAAAATAATTAATAAATATATTTTGATTTGACTTTTATTACTTAAACTGCCAAATTCATGGCATTAAAGTACTCAAAAATCATAGAACAATCGAATTACAAGGGATCTGAGGGAAACTGTTGTTTTAATGTTCTGCTCGTGATAGATTCGTAATGAAGATATTCAATTTTAGCTTCTATATTTAATTGAAAAATAATACATCTGAAAGTGTTTACAAAATTTTAATTTTTAATATTGTGTTGAACTGATAGTGTGCATGGAAAATATTGCACAAAAATATCACAATTAAGGTGCAGTATTCACGGGATATGTCTCATCCCATTTTTTGGTATCCTACAAAATTAAGAACTGGCGTTCTGCCAACTTATGAACATATAACGTACTTTTTTGTTGGTGAGAATTGAATCAAAATATAATTAAAAATTTGGCCCACCTTTGGCGTGATAGCGGATTATGGGCTGAAATGGTTGAAACAATTTGGCAGGCTCCTCAGTTCCAACGATTTCTAGGCAAAGAATTATCCAAATGATTGGTTCATATAATGATAAATATAAGAGTATAAAGAAGTTTGACGCTAAAGAACAGACGAAATCGAAATTGAAAATTTTCTTATTGGAAGGGGGAAAAATGTCTATTTTAAAAATTTTCTTACATCAAATACATCAAGAGTACATCTCTAGAACGATGTAAATGCCCACATGATATAAAAATTACAGAATTGGAAGATAGTTTCTTAAGGATCAAAGAACTTCAAGGAAATTGTCGATAGACCCTATTGATACATTCGGTAACATGGTTCACAACGCGGAAACTTAGTAAATGAATGAACAGGCTCGAAAAAGAATAAGAAATTTTCAGAAAATGGTATAAAAGGGAAAAAACAATCACTACTGCTTCATTGAAGACTTAGAGTTATTTAAATCTTTTAGTCTTGTTGATGAAAAACTGTGTCACGGTCTTAGTGATAAACCTTTAGTGTCATTGCAGTCGAACATATTACCGTAAGTATATCACGAACAACCCGTCGTCCTGCCGTAGCCAGAACTTGAAACTTACTTCGAGTGTCCGACCGTGTTGCAGTATCAGTAACAGGCGCACCTCCTGAAGACTTACGAGTTGCGACACGTGACGACATGACCAATGTTGTAGACAGGCATCACACAAGAAGAGAAAGAAAGAAATGCCAAATCCAAGATTAGGGTTTCATATCCACCAATACCTTGAAAAGATTGTATTTTGACAGTGGAAAAGATGAAACTTTAATTCAGAGGAATATTGAGAGAAGGCTCCATCAACAAAGAGTGCATGAAGAATACTTGACACTTATAGAAGAACCTGGCTGCGGTTATATAGGGTAAGTGTCACCAATAACCTCTTCTGCACGTTTCTCATATGATTTTCCATACTTTCCGATCCAGCAAGAAAAGAAAATTGATAAGAAAAAAAATCTCTGAAATGTGAAAATTTACATACTTTTGGGCTTCTTTGACATTTTTAGACCCCGAAAAGGAAGACGGAAGATATTTATTTATTATTCTAAAGTTTTTTACTTATATTTCTTGCATATTCTACGAACATTTCCATGCCAGCGGGAACAGAAAATCGAAAAATAGAAAAAATGATTAAAATGTGAAAATTTGTATAATTTTCAAAACATTTCCCATATTTAGAACCCAAAGTGGAACCAGAAGATATTTTTTAATTACTTTAATACTTTGGACTTGTGTTCCTTATGTACTCTTTCAGTTTTTCCGCACTAGGGCGAAGAAAAAATTGAAAATTAAAAATATTACTGAAATGTGAAAAATTAAAAAATTTTTGGCTAAAATTGCATATTTCGACCCAAAAGTGGAACCGGAAGATATTTATTGATTGTTTTGAAATTTTGTGACTATATTACTGATACCACTAGACAACTTTTCCGCGCTAGGGAGAAAAGAATTTCGAAAAAAAGTTTTTTACGCTCCGCCCTACTGTACAGGGGGTGTATCAATGTGATCCAGTTCCTCTTACTTCTTTACAATACAATTTACATGATAACATTTGAAAAAAGACTATTCTTTAAAATGTCGTATTTCATTTATTTACAGAGCGTTCTATTAAAATTATATCTGAATGTTTTGCAAGAAATTACTTTTTAAATTCGAACTTTCTGATTCATATTTAACAAAACAAATTTACAGCAAATATAGTTTGTTTTGTAATAGTCTAAATTTCAAACATTGCCATGATATTATCTAAATTTTGATAATATAAATTTCCATTCTTTTATCTAAATTAATAACAAATATCTTTAATCGAAATTTTCATATCTATTTGATTAATTTATTACGTCCTATTTATCAAAGTATACTTCAAATAGTTTCAAGAAGAAAAAAATATTTAAAACAAATAAATTATTACACGCCAAACAAATTTTAGGTGAAAATTACGTCATATATGATATTATACAGTTGAAATGATTTCCTTATGGACAATTTTCATTTGATGTCATGATGGAAATCACATAGTATAACAATATCTCGGATAACATATTAGTGCAAATATTTCATCACTTGATGCAGCATAAATGTAGGTAAATGCCTGCGTAACATATTTTGTTTTTTCATTTATTTTCTACGATTTTTTTAATAAATACTAATTGGAAAGTTATTATATTGCTTATTATATAAAATAGATAATTCACATTCTAAAAATAAAATTAAAATATGCATTATAGAGCATCAAAATAGAGAAAAGAATTAGCGCCTGTTAGTGAAATATCTAAAAGTAGATCAAAGCATAAATTAATAGCGAAAAATTTCAAAACACAGTCCAATCCCATTTTTTACAATGTTCTTACAATGTAGATGGAGGATTGTTTTAATTATATCATTGAACTTAATGGAAGTATCACCTCCAAAATTTAGAATGTTATTAAAAATTAGATTGAGGGTTGTTTTATTTTTTTAAACCTTTGAGGGGCAATGAACTTCTATACTTAAAATGCTGAAACGATGGATCGACAGCATAATTTAAAAACAAGTTTATTTCATAATAGATAAAAGATTTTCTTTGCTTATTTAATATATTAAAATTTTCATTTCAAAATTCTGGTGCCAATGTAGCATTACGCAATTAAAATTAAGTGGTATATATTTTATACCACCGCCTTTTAAGGGGTTAAACCTACTAAATCAAAGTAAGAATATTCCATAGCGTCGTTATAAAAGTATAAAAGAGGCGACATTTAGAATATAGCCTTTTTATAATAACGGATTTTTAAATGTGTAAATAGTTTTATTTATGAATTATAAAAGCGACAGTCAGCTGTATAGATAGTGGTGGCATAGGCACATGACAATCGAAAAATGCCCAATCCAAAAGAAAAAGACATGACATCCTAATTAAAGAAAATAGTCGTTGTTTGTGCTTATATCATCCGAAATTACATAACGGGATAATATATCATTTAGATGGTTCATTATCATTCTTTTAAAGTCTGAAGGAAATTAGTAGGCGTAATTTGCAAGTGCAGAGCCTATAGGACATCTGTAAAGAAGTATGCGATTAAAAACATAACCTTAATCGTGCTTCTTTCGCACTTCCATACATCCTCTTCATCTTTATTGAAACCTTTTGTGCTTAAAAAATAAATCTTACATTTCTTTTAAATATTAAGCACATTCTTAACAGTATAAAAAAGTGTTTAGAGTGTAAAAGAAAAAAATATACTACATTAATATGTATTTGCTTCCAAGGTTCAAAATATATACTATAATTACAACTTGCAAACTTGTTGATAATGACAAATTGCTTTAATTTTAATTCCACCCGCGTGTTGGTCTTTTCTTCAAGCAGATTAAACATTATAGGGGAAATCAATCCAGAGTCTGCTATGTTTCCCACGCAGCTAGTTATAAAACCACATCCAGTATACAATCATAACAAGAGATTAATTTCTTTAGTACACTACATAGCCATTGATGACCGTCAACTTGCGATTTTAGACATTTTGTTAATTATCTAAATGAATATACGACAAATTATCCCATAACTCTTAGTTTATAAATATGGTAGTACAAATGATACATTTTCGTGAAGAATTTTTCCCGAAATTCCATAGGGAACCGTAAACAAATTAAAAAAGAATGAATATCTTTTAGATAACCCTTTCAAAACTAATGTAGAAAAGGAGCTCAAACTGTAGATTATGATTCAGTGGCTTATTGTAATAAACCGTGTTCCTTTTTTATGTCGATAGCATATATACTCGTAGAAAAATTAAGGTTCTTATAAAACCAGTCCCAAATTTTTACAAGAGTTTTGCTTATAATTTGCAGAGTTCTTAATATAAAATAATATTATTTTCTGAAAATATGACAAATACTATGGCACACAATATTCTATAATCAGAATTAAAAAATAATAAAAATTGTATGAAAAATTAGTAGGTTTACTAAATAATTTTTTACTACGCATGCGTTAATGATATCAACATTTCATTTACATATTGTGTTAGCTAAATGCATAGAGCAACAATTGTGAAAGTCTCATAATCATAGCTTGACAATGCTGAAAATAATCGTCAATAGAATAAGTTGAAAATCCGTTATTTCCAAAATGAAGCAAAAACAAGAGGGGTTGTATCCATATATTCATTGATTAGTGTCAATATAGAATACACAATATTGGATGTACTACTACATTTGGATATAATCCCTCATTTTTTTGCTTCATTTTGGGAAGAACTGATTTTTTACTTATTATACAGAAGATTACATTTAGAATTTTCAAGCTATGATTTTGAGACTTTCACAAAAGTTGCTCTATACATTTAGCTAGTACAATCTATACTAATAAAATCCGTGCGCCTCTGTCTGCTTGAACATCGCAACGCGGGCGAGTTGGAAGTCGCGAGAGGTGTCTTTCGATTTGAAAAATTCAAGGAAGTCATTTCGGGCATTTTCGAGACCGTGGGACCAAAATTAAAAAAGTTATAAATTAAAAACCCCTTGGGAATCGGAACGAAAAATGTCTCAAATCCCAAACGGCGCTCAAACGGAGCTCCGAGGCAGAACACTGCACCACCTTGCGGTGAAGAACCTGAACTTTTCCCCTTTGGCTAAAAGAAGAAGCAGTCGAAAACCTCTTTTTCTCCCTTTTTTGCGCGTTTTTTCTTAAACCATCATGCAGACAGTTTTTAAAGTAGAAAAAAACTGATTACATATTCAGAATCTGCGTAAAAGTCTGCTTCTGATGAACCAAAAAATACGAGGAAATGTCTTATGGGCGCGCAGAGCCAACGGTACAAAACCAAATATTTTTAATGGGACGATGGCGACCATGGAGCGTAGAGCCCACTGTGCGAAATCACATATTTTTAACGGGATAATGGGCGCATAACAACCATAGCTCTTTAATTTACTTTTTTTGTGCTTGAGGATTCGAACACCAAGACTTGCTTATTAAATGAATTTTTTTGTTTATTATATATTGTTTAATATCGAGGTTCGTTTGGAAAAATTGGCCCAGCTAGCGGGCGTAGCTCGCTAGTATACAAATGAAATTTTTGATATCATTGACGCATGCACAGTAAAAAATTATTTAGTAAACCTACCAATTTTTCATACAATTATTATTATTTTTTAATTCTGATTACAGGTTATTATGTGCACTGTTGTTTATCATATTTTCAGAAATAATATTATTTTATTTTAAGAAGTCCGCAAATTATGAGCAAAAAACTTGGCAAAATTTGGGACCATTTTTATAAAAACCTTAATTTTTCTACGAGTATACATGCTAAAAAAACAAAGAACACAGTTTATTGCAATAAGCCACTTAATCATAATCTACAGTTTGAGCGCTTTTGCTACATTAGTTTTGACAGGGTTATCCAAAAGATATTCATTCTTTTTTAATTTGTTAACGATCCCCTATGGAGTTTTAGGAAAAAATATTCCGCAGGAGAGGGCACTGTAATAGTGATGCCTTTGTCATTTGGATTATTGAAGAATCTAAAAGTGTTTGAAGTTTTACATGAAATTTGATTGAGTTTTTTGCGGTTGTCTTTGACTATGGTCAGTAAGTTTGCCTTGAATTTCGAAGCAATCCACGGAAAGTAGGTGTTAGGATATCATTTTTTGAATCATTTTCTCCATTTTTCTTAGTTCCATTTATTACTGGCAGCTCCAACAACGACAAGAAATCGCGTCCTTCTAAGCCGGCATTTCGAAAACAGCTGAATACAACATAATAAGAAAAGATTATTGATTTTAATAAATATCATGGTCTATATTAACACGTTTTTAATCCTATTAATTCACAGACGCAGAAATTCAAAAAAAAATCAAAGTTGGTGTTGTATTGAATTAATAATATTGAAATGTTAACATGCGTAAATTATTTTTTGTAACTTAAGATGGATGATATAGAAGAATGTGTTAGGATTGCACATCCAACTAGTTAACAATTTCAAAAAATTTTTGACATAGCATTACTAATATGGATATATAAACTATAATTACTTTGCAACAGATGTAACTATTCCAAGTGGGTGAAGAATGTCCGAGCCAGTATTCGAACCAGGGATGCATTGGCTGAAGCTGCCAATGCTCTTCCAACTGAGCCATCTCGGACGAACACTGGAGGACTTCTTCATACAAATGACCTCAACGACCACAGAATTTGGTCTCATACTATGGACCAGACCAGATTATGTGATCGTTGAGGTCATTTTGTTGATAAAGTCCAGGCCAGGATGTATTGGCTAAATTAGTCCTAAAGTATTCGTTCGGGATGGCTCTGTTGGAAGAGCATTGACGGCTTTAGCCAATGCATCCCTGATTCGAATCCTGGCCCGGACTATTTTACTAACTTGGAAAATTTACATCTGTTATAATTAATTTACCGTTTGGATAACCATGTTTTTAAAAAAATGACATAATATTATTACTCCATTGCATTTCGGTAAAATAGTCTTTAATTGTTATAATTTCAATAAATAAATTAAAATTACGTGAAAAACTAATTAATAATTTCTCTCTGTAAAATGTAAACGAAAAAATCGATATAGAAACTATTTACTTTTACATTTTGGCGTTTGTCATAAACATACATTGAAAGACCGAAAATTTTATTAATAAGTAGTGAAGGAAAATTGAAATTTGATTTACAGGCGGATACAAAAAGAAACCAGAATTTAAATATGCCATATTTTATTTTACAAAAAATATGAACGTATTCAAATTTTTAAAAAGACTTTCAAAAAGAATTTTATTCATATTTTAAAATAACGTATAAAAGAAAATTCGAATGTACAATTGTTTTTGCACAAAATATGCATTTAAATGATGTTCCTTTATAAAAACAGATCAAAAACAATATTTATTTTTTTCAAAAATTGTATTTAAATAAAATGTCTCCTGAAAATGGATGATATATTCTTTATTGCATTTTGACATTTGTCATATAAATATATGAAAAGAAAGAAATTGCAAACGGAAGGGCGGTGTAAATACATATAAATCGAAGTCTACAAACGACAGCCAGAATCTGAATTTATCAGATTTCATTTTCTCAAGACAATGAAATATTCAAATTATGATGAATATTTTGGTTTAAAATCCTATTGCAATGATAAAATGCAATGGTTGTAAATAACATATCGATGATGTTTTTATTTAATGATTTTCATAATGAACAAATTTAATAATAAATCTAGGGAAAAAACATTTTTTAACATCATATATTATTTGTTTTTTCATATAAAGAACTTAAGTTCAGAAAGATATTTAGACCTATTAATTATATACTCAGAATGTTATGATGTAAAGTAGACTACGAAAAAAAAATTTTGCAAATCGTATTTTTTATTTATTTAGTTTTTATCTAAAAACTTATTTGCTAATATTTTTTATTTTAATAATCAAATATCGCATTTGACTGTTAAAGTAGAATATTCTCTTATAGTTTTTAATGGAGATTTTGAATTTTTAAAGATTATCTTCCCTGTTGAAAGCTTGGTGATAGCTTTGTTAAATTATTGATGATGCAGTAGTTTCAAGCGTATGATGTAGTGTAACACATGATGCACTGACATCGTCTTCCAGTATTTGATTCCTATTCGAATCATAAACTTGTAAAATATTTAATTAAGAACTGGTAAAATATTAAAAAATCAGTATGTAATATAACCGTAAGGCATGGTGACGCCAATTCGAAGTCGTTGTGAAATCACAGTGACTGAAATGTGAAGTCTTTATGGCCGTTTAAAAGCTCGTTTGTGACGTCACATTGTGGCCACTTTGTGAAGTCACGGTGTGACAAATTTGTGAAAAATGTGTCATTTGTGACTACTTTGACATTAACATCGTGACGAAACTATGACTAAAGCGACGTTGTGACAAAAGTGTTTTTTAAAGTAAATAACATGTTTTTAAGAATTTTTGTGATTTTCTAAAGATTTTTACGATAGTCTCATCACAGTCACAATGTAACGTCACTGAGTGGTGGCATTTTAGTCACAGATGTGATGTGACTACAGTGACTCACAGTGACGTCATTTTGACGTTACTCTGACCATGCATGCTATGAAGGTATACTTGATCCTTTAATCAGCATGACTGTCGCTAGGAAACAAAAATACTCAGACCAAAACCTCTGAATTAATCGTTCCGGGTCTGGTGTTTATGTATTTTCATCGAGTATTATTTTGTCTTAGTAATTACTTTTGTTAGTTTCTACATATATACATGATACTATGTGATTCCCTGTCTATGATATTTCCTGTCTTATTATGAGTTCATTTATGTTTTGGCATTTAGTAATAAGAAGAAGAATAATAGTTTGCTTGGTCTTCTTTGCACTGTTGGCGATATAAGAAAGTTTTAATACTTGTTCGACCCAGTAAAAATGCGATATTTTCCAAACTTCTCCAAATCTTTCCCTTAATATATTACTATATAAATATGAAATGAAGTAGTAGACAAAATAAATACATTCGTTAGATTTCAGACAAAGAGATAATATTCCAACTTTATTAAGTCCATTTGGAGAGCTACGAGTAACATTATTCATGTGAAAGTAATTTTGATTTAAAAATGGAAAGATAAATTCGGACCCAAAAGTACTATATACTCTAATATGGAACATTCAAAGTGAGAGAGAAACAAAAGTTATGTGACATGATTTATTTCCTATGTTATCTGACTGCTAGACAATCAAAAACACAAGCAACCTAACGGGAATGCACAGATTTATTCTGATTGATTACGGTTATTGGTAAATATCGAAATAATTATTTAGAGATATAAATATGTAAATAAATAAATAGATCTTAAATTCCTGATTTCAAAAAATGCATCCAAATTATGCGAAAGCGTACCATTTTTCCACGTAACAGTTTATAATTCATAAGAAATAATGAAAATTGATTAATGTTTATTTAGATTGTTAGGTGAAAATTAAACCAATAGAACGGTATTTTCATAGTCTTTAAACATAGAGAAAAAAATATACCGCCTTTTACTAGATTGAATAGTTAGTTACTTCTCTAAATTAGAGATATAGAAATCCAAACCATGCGACTTTGGTAAAACAACATAAACTGAATAGATGAAATGATCTAGAAATTTTTGTCTGTTGTTTTCTGTTTGACTGATATTGAATCGGTTCAGTAGCCAGCAATTATCTATTGATTTCGGGAATGATTTCATAAGCTAGAATTAATATACTGAAACTAATCTCTTATGTTTGTCTCTCTTTGCTGAGAATTCCTAAATAAATTTAAGTGGTTCCGGCAAACAAAAATCTTCAAATTTTCAGAAAAAAAACCTCTTAATGCATCATTTTTTTCTGCTTGAAACCACGTTTTTATCAGGTTTCTATCATAAATGGAACAGGAAATATTATTTTTTCCAAATAAAACTTTTATCTCGAAATTTAGATTTAAAGCACTGGTGTCATGAAAATGAATGCTTGTTAAAATGTGTTTTTCTTCATGATGGATTTTTCCCCATTTTCCATGTTTAAATCGTTATAAGTATAGAACCGTTAAAGATAAAGTGTTCAAACTTGTAATATGCCTTTTTCTTATTTTTACACTACTAGTACTATGTTTACTCTAATTTTGACTCAGCAAATTCAAAAAAGAAACAATATTTAAATTTGAAAAATATGATTTAAAGAAAACACATATTTTTTTCTTAAATTTTTCCTTTGAATTTTTTTATTTTTTATTAAAATTCGTAATTTTTAAAATGCTGAATAAAAAGTAAAACTTTTGCAATATATTTTTGTTTATTTCAATGATAAAAAATTTAAATTCTACAAATAATACATCGAGTTATAAATATTTTAAATTACACCACTTTTTCATAAACTTTACGTTTTAAATTTTTATAGAAATTAATCTGAGAAAATTTATTATGTGATTTCGTTTCCAAATAATATGCTTAACCAACACAAAATATTCAAAATTTTAACTTAATACATAAACATTATTTTAAAATTTGTCCTTGACCACCTTAACACGAGAATTTATGAAAACTCTCTTGAATTCTTGTAAAAGTTTCTAAAACATTGTAAGAAAGGGATCTAGACTTCATAAGTATAACACGGAACTATTTTTTTTCATTGTAGAAATTTATATTTTAGATGACAGAAGAATGCTTTTTCTCAGTGTAAAAAAATAAATAAAACATATCGTTATTTGTCTGAAGCATAGTACTTTTGGTATCTCCTCCTATTTCGTGTATTCTTTTGTAGTATCCACAAACATATTTAAATTCAGTTTCTGCTATACATTCGTTAGCTCCTTATTTACTTGTTATTTATATACTAGTGTAAATGTCCATTTTAGAACGGTAGGTAAAAATTGTATTTTTTACTTAAAATTAAAAAGTAACATGATAAAAATAACTTATAATATGGAGACATTTAGATAAATAAAATTCGTCGAGTACAATTCTAAATGACGTACTATAAACATTAATACTTATGGGTAAACTAGGATTTCCGGATAATTTATTATAACAAATTTAAGATTGCTTAATAAAACAAAAAGTTAACAAATATGTAATAAAACATCATAATTATAAATGTCTGCTGCAACTATTGAAATAATAATAATAAATACCACTTTTTATATAACATTTTGAAATTGTATTTTTATCGTTAACTACCCTTCCTCCAGCTCCAAAAAACATGCATAGTGAGTAATAAACAGGTTTAATTTTATAAAAAGAAAACAGGCTTAGTGTATTTCAAATTTGTCTATAAAACATTTAATTTAAAGACGAAAGCTATTTTCATTCATGGATAAGCCGTATAAATGCTTCTTAGTTTTTCGTAATTTTAATTTTTGTTATATATCTAAGTAGATTTATTGTTAAAATATTGCAATAAAAAGAAGAATCAAAATAGTTAATGCCCATTTTTTAAAGCTATACAAAATTTTTGAAAATAATCGTAAATGAAAATAATCATTTAACTTTTTTTTTTTTCACAAATGATTCTTACTTTGTTAACGAACAACGAAAGCTACGCCATTTGAACTTTGAAAGCGACCGTCAAAAAATCGTTTGCAATCTCTAGGAACCCAAAGCTGATAAAAGAGATTATATATCCAGCTTTGGGTGAACCTTGTCATTTAATGTTACGGAGGTTGGGAAAGCGGCATTCGGGAAGAATCCTATCCGAAACAGATTGTTAAAATTTTCTTCACGTTTATTTGTGTTATACTTATGTGCACCTGAGCTGATGGATTCACGCCACATTAATAAGCAGGGTTAGGACAACTTCTGGAAACATCTCATCAATGATTTTTTTTTCAATGAATGATTGACAAAAGTGAATATTTTGGTATTTGAGATCTTTACATTATTGTTGTTTTCTTAAAGCTAAATTTCTGAAATGCCTTTTTGACTGCAAAAATTACTGAAATTTTAAATCTTTTATAGAAAATTATGCTCAACAGAAGGGATTTCAGCTGGAAAAAGATTTGTATTCAGGCAGATAAGTTTTTCCATACACATCTCAAATCAAATTAAGCCTAACGTAGCTTCATCTTACCGAAGACTAGTAAGATCGATTGGTTTGTCCCAGATTTGTTACAATGAGATATAGAGATTAAAAAGTATATATTTTCTTTCAGCAAACGATAAATTATCTTAAATAAAAAACAAGAGACTTAATTGAGACATTTATGTGTGATGTGACATGATGAACATGATGAACAAACATGTTTTTTATATGGCCATTTAGGATTTTGATCCATTTTTATAAAAATAATATACTTTTATTGAAACTTACAGTCATTTTTATAGTTGAAACATCAACAGAGATTCAGAAAGTTAGGCTTTAATTCTTCTTATTTTGCCCTTTTTTAATTACTTTAAAAGTGGTTGAACTTTGGGCAAAAACTTTTAACATTATAGCTAATATTTTTTTAATGATGTCTGTTTACTGTTCATACAACAGCAAAGTTCTTGTTAAAAATATTACTTGAACTGATACAGCTAAAAACAATGGATTCAAAAATTTATTTAATTAAATATTTAACCGACACCGTAATATTTCGTATATCGACATGAAGGATAAAATGTACTACCATTAGAATAAAAGCTAATATGGACTATTTTAATATCATTAAAACAATCTCTTTCTAGCCATACATTTACAGAAATGATCTTAAAAAATTATTTTATTTTTGCTAAAACATCTGTTTAGTTAGAAGTCCAGTTATTAATGTATATATACTGACAAAATATTAATATTTTACACAAAATGAAATACATATTATATGAGTGCAAAACATTAAAGCCTATTTTTAACTGCCTATAACCTGTTTTACATTTAATAAAATCTAGAATAATTGTACTCGACTATCCGAACAAGTATACATACATATTTAATACAATCAAACTGATTAGTAAACAAATGATACGAGTTACAATTTTTTTTTCAATTAATGAAAATGTGTCTAGGACGAAGCAGGAACCCAGGAACCCATAATACGTTCTTTCAATTGAGACTGTCCTGACAATACAATCACTTTGACAACTGTTTAGAAATGGCATTTGGCAAGTTATTTAAAAAACACCACAGAATATTTTGCAGTCAAAGAAACTCCAATAAACTGTGAATAAGTAATTTCAGTTTTAGTATTTTAACACAATCTTAATGATTGGGGAACAAATAATGAGATTTTTTTCAAGTGCTTGAAAATGTGTCCATGTTGATGCAATAACCCAGAATTTTAGCTTTCAATTTTAATACTTAATCAAATAAACTATCTGGACTACATCATAACCAACACAATTCACTAATAAAACCATTCTTGTAAAGACGTTGGTTTCCTATTAAAAACTAATGAATTGAATAAGTTGCTGTTGAATAAAAGGGAGTAAACAGTATAAAAATAATCAGTTGCAATTTTACGAAAGGAGGGAAAACGTACCCAAGTTGGTAAAAGAACCTATCGATGGGGTCGTACTTGTCAACAACCTTCTCACTGAACTGTCTGTAAGACATTCCAACCAACAGAATTCATAGATAATCATTATTAAGGGCAACTGTCCTTATAATTAAGCAGAGAAACAAAACAAATCTAAAATAAAAGAATCGCAATAAATTATGTAAATCTTTCCATTGTGATTTTTTTTCAACTAAAAGGAAATGTTTCCCGGTTGGAGCATCAATCTATAGCGTTTGACTTTCAATACCAATGCTATTTCAATTGAACTATATCTAAAAATACATTCCAATCAACATATTTTCTTATAGTTTGAATAGTATATGTCTTATAGTTATTCTAGTTCGAAAGTGGATGGAAGCGGCAAGAAATTTAAGGAAAGAAAATCCATGAATATAAACATTTCCGACATATTAGTTTAAATTATCAGTATAACTCCCGTATAAAATTTGACCTAAAATTTCTGGTTTAGCTATTAATTCTTGATTATATTGCTTGATTTTTTCCTTGTACTTTGTCACATTTCCTTTGTAATTTTCCTAGTGGAATCGTTTTTAAAGTGGTTTAAAAAGAGTTGTAACATGTATTATAAGCCTTATACGCCGGGCAATATTTAGAAAAATGTATATATATATATATTTTTTTTACGATAAAGATTTATAATGTATTACCAAGTTGAAGCTTATTAAGGAATAAAGTTAATTAATTGGATACAACCTTGTTGTGGCACAACCTTATTGTGTGACATTAAAAAGATCACCCACCCAAATACATACAAATCATATGTTATAATCATACTTTCCTGGCCCATTGTTAATACTTTTCAGCAAACTGTTCATTCATTCAACAGTTTTTATAGAAAAACGATTACATTTTTAAACGAACGAGTGAATTTGGTTTCTGAGGAAAGCGCTGTAATAAATTGGATCGTGAATGAATTGTTTTTTACTCCCTTTAAATTAAATTGCTTTTTTAAAATTACTCATTTTCACTTCTATTCTTAAAAAAAAACTTAGAGAAGTACTTTCAAATCGTGACATGAGGGGATTTCGGCCCAACTGAGGCTTTAAGAGAATACTTAACATTAATTTAATACGCTTCTGACTATGATATGTGCAATAATATGTTCGCATTGAGTAAAATTATGGTTAAGTAAACTTTTATATATAAAAGCGGACCAATGAATGAATAGTTTGCTGCGTATTTTTAACAGTGCACTATGACGTTCGAAAGTAAAAATTAACGGTCTATTTGCATCCTGTGATACACATTGAGGGAGATATATTTCTCTAAACTCAGAACATGTAAAGAACCATATTTAAGATATTTTTACAGCACATTCAATTCAAAATATATGCAGCATTTTTTTTATACAGCAATATACTTATAAATTAAGTCATTCGTATTGTATATCAAATCTTATATTAAATAACAAAGGAGGTTTAATATGATTTACTGTTCGGCATTTTTAAATTATGCATGAAAACAATAAAAATTCCTCGCATTATAGGTAAGAAACAATCTTAAGCCTTTAAAGTATTTATCATGATTAATAATTGAATACATAAAAGACATAATATGTTAAAAGTAATGGAAGTTTTATTGAAATCCCTTGCATGATAATAAATATTAATGTTTATTTAAAAAAATAAGCAAACATCAAATTAATATTTTATCCTGCGAGATTCAATACATGTATACTAAAACGTAATACGCAAAATAAGTTAAAAAGTATTAAAATTTACTAATAAATAAATAACATTATATATTCAATTAAATGTAACAAGAATTTTACTTAGAGAGAGACAATATTAATGAATTAATTCTTATTTTATTTCAGTTTCAAACAATTATCAAAATACAAAAACATTGGTGAATATACGTTTTATGACATTTGTTTTTCATATTCATAACTCTTTAATTTTATTTCATTGTTGACAGACTACCCATGCCTTCTGAATGAAGTAAATATGAACTTTATAAACTGAAAAGTACATTTTCTATTATTTACATTTTATGTATCCACACAAATTCATTCTTCTATTATTCCAGACTTAACATTTGGAGTTATTTGCATATCCTATGGCATTTAATAAATAAAAAATCCAGATTCGAAGCAGATTCAGAAAAAAAAAGCTAAATTTTGTAAATTCAAACAGAAAATTTAAACGTATCAATGATTTTAAAAGAATTGCCTTTCTATGAACCATGTCATGTTTCATCGTCGCATTTTATTTATTTGTTTGTTTTTTTTTTATGTTTCAAATAAATGTAAAAGAAATTATTTCCCTTCAAGATTTTATCACAGTCTATAAGAAATTGATAAATATCATTTATTAGGAATGTCACATAGCCTTAATATTTACTATGTGCGCTATACTTTTAAATTTAAAATTAATACAACATACGCTATATAGCCTTTAATACTGAGCACTTTAAATTTAAGACTAGTTTATCAATAGTTTTAAATTATACTCATCAATTTTCTGCAAATTGGTATTTTATGAAAAATATGCTTGACTTTATATGTAGCATTGGGGATTTAATCAGAAGAAGAATCAAGAGGATTGCAAAAAATTAAAGAAAAATGATAATATTGCTGTTCAGTCTGTAAAAGAAAAAAAACATGATGTGGTTTATCAGTATAACTAACGAATACTTTCATAACATGAAAATTGCACTCTCGGTAGAATACCATTCATAACTCTGATTTACCGTTTAAAAGAACTGTATGTAAGCAAACGGGCAGGAGTGTGGAAAAGACGCTTTTATAGTTTGCCCAAGGGTACACGGGGAAAAGCAAGATCAATCTTACCCATCATGTCTACGCATAATATAATGTCTAAAAATAAAACATATGCAAACACAATTTATGAAATGCATCGCAACTCTAAAATAAAATTTAAAAGTATATTTAAATATTTTTGATACATAGAAAGCTATATTACGGAATTGCGGTATTACTTGATTGCCCGTCGACCGAATTCCACAAATTGTGAAAATCGCCAAGCTACTCGTAAATTATACAAATTGGCATAACTTTTGTTTAAAAAAAATAATAAATTAATTAATTAAGAAACTAGTAAAAGATTTATGAAAATACAAATTAAACGTAGAATTAAAAATCACTTGCTGATGTAACAAAAAAGTTTAACGTGTTTAATATCAAGTGAATGTGACATTTGGGCAGTTTTCAAAAGGGGGCACTTTATACAATTCATAGCTTTAAGTGTTTCAGTAAACAGATTTAATCATCATCGACATTAATTTTTTTTTATCACTGAGTTTTTCCTTCTGTCCAGAGACAAAAATTGACATAGTTAATTGTAAAAGTTTTGTATAAATATCTTAAAATTTTATTATTTTGGGTTAAAGGGGCCAATTTCGGACATTCTTAACTGTTCCAACGTACTAAAAAAAAAAAGTTTTAATTTGTTTCCAAGTGATTCTAATAATGAACAACGAATGCATAAAGGAAATGGATGATTGTTTGATAATTTTCTTAACAGATGGCAGTATTGATTTATTGCTATTTGAAGTTAGAAGGACTTTTATAGAAAGCATTTTTCTGAATTTTTAAATGTAACGATCTAAACAAAGCTGCTATTTTTACGCAAAACACATTAAGTAAGCACTTTAAACTCTTTTATCTATCTTTAAAATATTTTCTGTTTAATTTAAAAGTATCTTAAGTATGTGCTTTTGTAACATTTTTTGCAACAAATGCACTTTTATTAATCAAGAAACTGGAATGTCCGAATTGCGTAATGATCTAAATGCCGATTTTTTTTCCGTTAATTTATTTTTAAAGATGATCTGATGTCCTGAAACGTATAATAGGATATTTATTATAATGTTTTATCATAAATAATTATGTGTTTTGTGTAAATAAAGCGGATTTAATACCTGTAATAATATAATTTTACTTAGAAGCACGTGTAGATTGAATAATCACGTGTAGATTGATTAATTAAATGCTTTAATAATTAATTTTCCAAAATAATTGTTGTCTTTTAATGTTTGTATATGGGTTTATAGACTTAAATACTGTATTTAGTAAAAAAAAAAATCGCCTTAAATTTGAAAATTTGAAAAATCACTAATAGTTAACGTTTAATGTTTCCACGTTTTGAGAATTTCCCATTTACAATAACGCACTATTGGCATTCAAACTTATGATTTGCTGATAGTTCTTTGGTCGATGGGTTAATCAGTCCGTACCGAATTGCATAAAAGAAACATCCTTAAAATTTTAATCTGATAACCCTATTAACTAATAGCTTACAGCGTCGGATTAAGCGCCTCATTTCCTATTAAATATGCATTTGAATTACATTTTGCATGAAATACAGGGTCATGAAAAATTGAGGAGTGTGGAAAATAAGGATTAATACCTCGTCAACTAATTATTCGATTGAATTAATTTTTTATGCAAAGTTCATGTTTTTTTATTGTATTTTACATTCACACCTTATAAAAAATCAAAAATGTTTATATATATTTCATCAGAAACAACAGTTCGGGAGCCCCACTCAAATAATAGTCCCAGTTAATCGTGGTTACAATGAGGTATCTAAGTCCTTATGCAATATACGTCCCTGTCAGATGGTTAGTTTATACCTTGGTGTTTAGTTTCGAAGCAATTTTTGTTCTCATTTTATTGACTCTTGAAGAATGAAAGGCTGAGTTAAACTTGCCCAGTCGGGAGTCGAATTTTCGACCTAGTGTGTGGCGGTCAGATGCGCTGATCACTACGCTCTGAGTTTCGAAACTAACGAAAATATGCTTAAGCTATTTCTGAGTTAATCATGATTACAAAAAATTTTCTTTATACATAGAAACCTCAGAAACAAGCATGATTTTGAGATTTCCAGAAGCATTAAAAAAATCCTTAAAAAATATTTTAGCCACCATGCAAGTATGGAAAAGAGTTCGAGTTGTTTTTACATTGTATTCATCAGTTTTTTGGACTTGAAATTTCGATTGTTAGGATATTTTGTATTACAAATAAACACTTTGACCCTCATAATTCATTTAAGGATGCAAAGCTAAAAAATAATTTTAAATTTAATTTTAAGGATAATGCTATTCATATATGAGGTTTGTTGAATGTAGTCACTGTTGAATGTATTCACCAAATACCATCCAAAAAACTTATGTTTTCTTTTGGAGGAATCGATACTGAGATCATAAAACTGAAATTTCTCTGTACACTACTTGGAAAAGTTTCAAATGTAACAGTGCATTTTGAGATGTTTCTTTTAATCTCGAAAGTACATCGATTTCTGATAAGTGAATAAAGGGATGAATAACTCCATACACTGCGTTTGTGTTGGGGCGAAGACCATGCTAGTTTTCCACGTCTTTCAAGTGATGATATCGTTGATTAACTGAAATTGAATTTTATGCCGCTTCAGAAAGAGTGCTTTTTTGTTTATCAAATGTATATCAGCTATATGTTTAAGCTTTTTAAATTAATCAGAATCATAGTTAAATCGTGTTATAATGAATTTGTGTGCTTCGAAAATACAATTTACGCGATTATTTCGATCATAGCTCCTTAAACAGTAAAAGTCACTCAAGACAAAGTTTTACGTGCATATTATAACGGCGCGGCGTGACGTCTGAACCGAGTACTGATATAATTAAACCCATGAGCAGTTTGGGGAGTTAATACTCTCCTGCTTGATCCGCTTGTGATTTCTGAGGTTCTAAAGATAAGGAGGACTTAGACAAGGCTTTGCATGTTTTCAATCCTATTTTATTTTTCTAGATTTCAAATAGATTAATCAGCATTGTTTAATTAATCGATTACCCGAGGTTTTGATATTGAAGTTTATTATTGCATTTTTCACACGACAATTGCAAAATAATATTGAAGCCAATACCTTCACCAGTACTCACATTAATGGATAAATTAACCATAAATTTAAGGTATTAGATCTTGTGATTCATGCACCAATATTCGCATCGATTGTTATCACTCACGTCACTTAACAGATTTCAATTTAAAGACAATGTTCTTACATCTAGATTTTTTTATTTAATTACAATACATTCATGAATATATTCATTATTAGATTAATATTATTGCAATCCGAATATTTTATTGAAAATGTGTACATTCTATGTCCTCGTTAACAATATATCGTAATTCATTAGAAATATTTTTATATGAAGTAAGATTGGCATCTTATTGACCCAAAACAATGAAAATATATTGAATATTTCCTTGTAACTGATGCAATAATGAATTTTTTTCTTTCCAAAATTTCACAAGTTTAATTTCTATTTTACATTTTTTCCAATTCTTTTAAAAGCAATATATTTTTGAGGTAATTAAAATTCATTTTATTTTATTTTTACGAGATGTTAAAAATAAAAATAATAAAATTTATCTGGTTTACACATGAATGTTAAATTTTGTTACAAAAGGAAAAAAAACTTATTATAACATATTAGTAACATTATTTATACAATATTATCTGAGTTGGCTTGAAAATTTCATGACTCATTTGTCATATGCTATGTACGTATAATACAAATAGGATTGAGAGTGGTTTTAGAATAGTTTCAAAATACAGGATTTACTCATATATATATTTAATCATTACTACATCTGCAAATGCTGTCCAATCATTGACGATTTCCGTTTCATTGCCAAATAGACTTAATTAAATTACGCTGTTAGATATAACAGTGAGTGTATATGCATGAAATAAATTTTAGGTAGCATCTAGTGGAATTGGATAACGCACAACATGTATTTTTACATCGATAAATTGTTAAAACATTTTATTTATAAAAATTATGTACTAAATTGTAACAACGTTTATATTTATAACTCTATAAGCCTTAAAAATTTAGGCTTTTATGTAAGTAGATTTTTCAGAATATCATATTCACATTTCTCCATATATCTCTCGCTTTATAAATAAATAGATAAATATATGAAAACATGAATTTCAAAACTCACCTTACAGAAAATAAAAAAATTCGTGATTTCGCTATGTCTTTTCTATTGGTATATCTGTTTTATTTATTTATTTTTTGTTAAACATATTAATTTGAAAAGTGAAGTTTTGTTTTGTTTTTCTGTGATTATAAAAACTTTGTTTAAGCTTTGGATTTTTTTTATATAAGACAAGCTTTGAAACTTTTGTCATTATATATACTTACAAAAGATACAGAGATATTTTTCAAATTGCTTTTACAGTCATCACTGCAAGACAGTCATTTTATTACTGTCACTCACATTTGATAATTTCAAAACAATCCCCACTATACAAACATTATTTCTAAATATACTTTGGTAATAAAGTTAAAAGTAGATTAAAAGTACTTGTAGAAAGAATTCTGCATAAATTTGTTATATTGTGTATATAGCGTAATAAAAGATTTTTCGTTGGCACGTTTCAATGTAAATTTATATGCAGAAATTAAAGAGTAATTTTTAAGCAGTTCGCTTTCAACAATAGTGGAACGAGATGAAGCTTTTCAGCAACTATGCTCAGCCAAATCATGTATATCTGTATTCTAAAAAAATAACTTACATTGTCACCGTCGCTGACAATAATTTTTTGTGGCCGGATGTCTTTCTTCGCTACTATTAAAAAAAACTACTGTACACAAAAAAATAATAATTAATTTTACTATACAGGAGATATTTTTCCATTTGCATTTATAGTTGTCACTACGAGACAGTCATTTTATTATTGTCTGTCACGTTTGATAATTTTAGAAAACTCCTCACATTACAAACATTGTCTCTAAATACGCCTTGGTAATACAGTTCTTTATGAAGTTGTGGCTTCAAATAATATACATGTAAAAATGTTAATGTAATTTACGAAATGTAATAAAAATAAATTAAGTATTTTACCTTAGTAAATATAATTATTTGTACATTAGAACTCTATAAATTTAATCAAATTTCACTAGAAAAGATCTGTTTTATTAAAAACTAAAGCATGGGAAATCTCTTCACATTCAGCTGCATTTTGAATGTATCTGAAACGCAGTGAGCAGTTTAGATCATATTTTTCTAAATTTCTAGTTTGTCTGGAATTGTTTGGGAGTTGCTCTGTATAGTTATCATCCAAATTGAAAAATGAGTAATTTTTGTGTATAAGTGCTTAGAAGTTATTTCATATAATTATCCATACTTGATCAAATATTTAAAGGCCTCGAAAATTATGCTGATAATGTGATTAGAAATATTCTACCAAATACCAGAAATTAAAAATGTGGGAAAGATAGTATGCAAATATGGGAAACGTACTTGTAGAAAGTGATCTGCATAAATTGGTTATAATATATATTTAGCGTAATAAATAAAAAAAAATTGTGCAACGTTTCATCGTGAATTCAGACAATGAAGTTAAAGGGAAGTATTTGATCGGTTCGCTTTCAATTAATTACTTAACTAATTCCTTTTTTTACGTACAATAAATTGAAAATATAGGTTAACGGCCACTTTTTCTAGGATACAATATTCCTAATATATAGTCTAAACATTTTTGCCATTAAATAGTGTGAAGTTGAATTAGAAAATTTAGTGGTCTCAAAAAGCTTTATCTTATGGATCAAGCACTTGTCCGTAAGTCGTACAGGCAAATCTGTTAAATACATAATAGTTTATGATAACCTTTATGCAAAAGTAGATACATTGTTATCTGTGAAATATAACACTTTAAGGTAAAAACATAATTTGAGGTCAAATTACTAACCATTCAAGTAGGAACAATTGGAGAAACGGGCATCGTTTGAATTCGAAGAATTTAGTGCGCAATCAGATGAAGTTCTTCACCAACTGAGCTCAGCCGAAACCTTTATGTTATAAAAATATTTAAAATTGATGTATAATTAGTTTTACAATTATTATGTGATTCCATATATTTCACTTATACAAAAAACTTTTACGTTTAAAATACATGAACTTCCATCAACAGAAGAATCTTTCATTTTTACTATTTTTGACATGTTATAAGCTTTCAATTCACTATTTTAAGAGACTATTTATAAAAGTCTTCTAGAAGTAAATGCCTAAAATATGCAATTACCTTAATCAAAACTGGCATACCATACTTTTCTATTAATTACTGAAATCGATATGTCTGTATATCATATTATTATACATTAAACATAATTTAAATCAATTTTTTATTGCACAAATGTTCAACTGAATAATGTATTAATTATACTATATGTTTACTATTTTTAAAATAGTATATTTTAAAATATAATTCTCGAATGTACACAATGTATAAAAATATATGAAAAAAAAGAAAAAAAAGACGTGTTTATCTGAAAATTGGTGTTATCTATATGTAAATGTATTCTATTAATATAAATTGGACATAATCCAATTCCATTTTCTACAATGAATGATAATCCATCACGAACAGCTCCAATGCTTCTATAACAAGTTGTACCATCAATTATTAATTAAATTTTCCTCTGTTTTTTGTATACTATATCGTACTCAAAAAATAATGATAATAAATATAATAAATACAAAATTTGTTTTCTGGCGCATTTTTGAACTATAGGAACACGAAATGCATAAAGATGTAAATTGAAAATACTCTATAAAATCAAATTTTTTTTAAATATGCTATTAACAAGAAAATATATAACGTGTTGGTTTACTTAATAAAAACACACATACCATTTTCATCTATAAGTTAATGTAATTTATATGCAAATGTATTCTATTAATACAAATTGGACATATCTAATTCAGTATTCTGCAATGTATTTTATTCTGTCATGAATAGCTCAAATGCTTTTATAAAAACTCTACAGTGAATTAATAAATATGACGTTTTGTATAACTGTCGTATAAAAAAGTTTCAAAATATACTTTTTTTTTAATTATTTGACAGTAAATCTGTAGGAAAAAATATAAAGCATAAAATTAAAATATTTTTTGTCTTAAACATTCGGATAAATTATTTACGCTTCTGATGTTTTTTTTTCCTTAAAGCATTAAAAACTCTTGCAATATGTAAAAGATATCTACGTAAAAAACGAATAAATTAAAGTAACAGATTTTTTTTAATTTTCATGTTCAAATTGTCTTTATTAAATAATTTCAGTAACTGAAAAAAATGAAAATTTAAATGCGTGAATAATTTTAAGGTTAATGTATAACTAAATAAAAATTAAATGGATAATTGTAAATTATATGGAATTATGTAATATATTTTCGATTCAGTCATTAAGAAAATATATATTATTCTCAACTTTATTTATAAACTTTTTTACCAAAAATTGAACCGACATCAAAAGCTACTGCAAAGTGAAAAATAATTTTTTTACAGAATAGTATTAAGAAATTAAATTAAGAGCGTAGTACTTATCATGCGTATTATTATATTTATGTAGATTAATTTGATTTTTTGAAGTCGGTGCCAGCCAAGCCAAGTTACATGTAATTTTCCAATAGACACGCCTCCAAGTATCTACGAGTTTTTTTACGGTTTAATATTTAGTTAAAAATTTAACTTTATTCTTTTACGATTTGCACTGGATAATTAATTTTAATTTTGAACTTGGCTTGGCTGCCACCGACTTCAAAAAATCAAATTAATCTACATAAATATAATAATACGCATGATAAATAATACGCTCTTAATTTAATTTCTTAATACTATTCTGTAAAAAAAATATTTTTCACTTTGCAGTAGCTTTTGAAGTCGGTTCAATTTTTGGTAGAAAAGTTTATTTTTCTCTTTTTAGTTAAAAGTTAACGATTTTTTGAAGTCAGTTAATAAAAATTATAATACGGGAAAAATCACTGTAAACCATACTCGTATGTCTGGAGTGGGGTTCGAACACACGATCTCTTTCAAGAACCAGAAATCAAATCTGCTGTCTTACACCGCTCAGCCACCTAACTGCACTCCATTCGGCGAGTTTAGTCATCGTCCATGTTACTTTTAGTTTGCGAGAAATCACTAATTTTATTAATTTTTACTTAATTACTAAAAAAGTACTGAACCAATTTCAATGAAATGGAAGAAGTACCAATAAAAGATTAGCCTCTTTCATTTAACACAAAAAAACAAATTAATCGGTTGGATAGTTTCGGAGTAATCGGTGAACATACATAGAAAAAAAAATACATTCGCGCCGAATTGATAACATCCTCTCCTTTTTTGAAGTCACTTAAAAAATATATATAACACGGAAAAATTTTTCGTATATTATACACATATGTCAGGAGTGAGGTTCGAACCGACACTCTCTTTCAAAACCAGAGATTAAATCTGGTGCCTTAGACCGCTCTTCTCTCCGGACTTCATTCTCTTCAGAGAACTTATTCGATGTCATGTTATTTTTCGCAAGTCTATTCTCTTTTTGAGCACTCTTTCACTGATAAAGTATTGAGTTAATAAAAAATGTCTGATACTCTGTGGTTGATGGTTGGTTGATTTTTGTCGTCCGATTATCTACGCTAATGGGATATAGGACCAGGGGGAGTGCCCTCCGTGGGGGTCTTTCTAAGGGAACCTAACCCGTATTTACGCAAGGTTCGAAGAAAACCACGGAAAACTCCGAACAGTTAGGCCGACAGCCGCGATTGGGTTCGAACCCAGCACCTGCCGTCTACCAGTTGAGAGGTCCGAACCTCTCGGCCACTGGTGGGGCGATACTCTGTGGTAAAGGTTAAATACAAAATATTCCTAATAGCATAATTAGTATTTAACTTGTTAAATATATATTTAAAAATTATAATACGGAAAAGATTACACGTACGTCAGGAGTGGGGTTCGAACCCACGCTGCCTTTCGAAAACCAGATCTTAAATCAAGCGCCTTAGACCGCTCGGCCATCCTGGCATCGGTTAATTTATTCGGCATCCATATTACTACTGATGGGCGAGAAATCACTAATTTTATTAGTTTTTGCCTAATTACTAAAAAGTACTGAACCAATTTCTATGAAACGGAAGTGGTACCAATTCGAGAGCAAGCTCTCTCATTTAACACCGAAATCAAGTTAATTGGTTGGATAGTTTCGGAGTAGTCGGTGAACATACATAAAAAAATACATACGCGTCGAATTCATAACCTCCTCTCGTTTTTGGAAGTCGGTTAAAAATTCAAAATTCTTTGTAAAACGCTGCAAAAAACCCAGAGGAAATATAAAACTGTTATCCCAAAATAAAAGTTTGTAAAAATGTGTAAGTGGTATGATATATATATATATATATATATATATATATTTTTTTTTCTAAAAAGTTATGAAAAGTAAAATTAATTTCAAAAATTATGAAATTTATTAATTTTATATTTTACAATATGTAATATGAAGTTTCATTTAGTCAGTTATTGATTAAATTAGTAAAAATACCCCTTAAAATTTAGGATTTTAAAGCAAAACATCCTAATACTTGCACAAAACACTAAAGGAGAAAATCTTTCTAAATCCACCATAAAGTTTATAACTGTTAAAAGTATATTCGATCCTGGCGAAAACCTAAAATACAAATCAAAGCCTTCAATACCGATTCAAAGCATCAATTCTTATCTTTAAAAAAATGTTTTACTGACTAGCTATTATTTATTTTTTATTTATTTATTTTTGAAAGTGACACCCAATATGTAGAGTGTTACATCGCTATATTTTTCGAAATAACCTGTGTATGTGTCGCAAAAAATTTTATTTGTTTATTTATTTATTTATTTATTACTTTTTATGATACAACTTTTGCCCTGAGTTGGTATGAAGATAACAAGGTGCACTGTTTTGCAAAAATACATGACTACAAAATTTGTTACATTATTTATATATTAATTTCACTAATACGAAATAATCGGATTATCTTAAATAGGACGTAATCACCATGTCAAAGTAGAATCATTACTGATCATGGGATAAGACTAAATTAATTACGTAAGAAATAATGTAACATAATAATCACAATGGCAATTTAGAAAAATTATCTATAATGAGATATCATAAAATAAAATATCTATGATGAGAATTATAATGTAAAAACTTTTTATTAACCTGTTTAAATTTTTATTCGATTTTCATAAGCTTTAAATTGACTGTACAAAAAACTGTAAACGACTGCGATGTTTACGTAGCATTTATATATGCAACGATTAAAATTCGGAACTATTTAGTTGGATAGTTAATGCTATTACAGGCGGACAGACAAACAGACCAGATGGACAGATGAACTTACGTGTTACAATGTAAAAATAAAATAAATGTAAAACTACTAAACTTGGGAAACTTTGATTCCTAAAACTTTTTATGTAATGGTAACAACAAAAATTCATACAACAGAATCGTTTACATGAATTTTTGCTGTTATCTTTATATGAAAAGTTCTAGGAATCCCAATTTCTATGATAAAGTTTAGTAATTTTGCGTATAATTTTTTCAGTCTACATATTTTTATAACTACACTTACACACACACAAAAAAAAAAAAAAAAAAAAAAAAAAAAAAAAAAAAATTGCAACCTGTTTATAAAGAAGCTGATTAAAGCTTCTAAAAATATTTACTAGAGGGCAATATAATATATATATAAGTAATGGAAGGAAAGAATAGACATTAGAAAGATATGTATAGATTTAAACTTGAAAATTCTTAATAAAATCTTTAACAACTCAATGTATTTATAAAGTTTAATGTATACACTGTAAAAAAAATTCAAATGGTTACTAAATTTTTTTTAGTAAATTTGAATTCCACAGAATTTTTTAGTAACCATTCCAAACTTTTTTTTTGCTGATGAAACAAGTATTTCTTTTGTAAACTGAACAAAAGAATTTTTTGTATAACTAACTTAAAACTTTTTAGCATCAGCCAACAAGCAAATTTTAGTAACAGCTCCAAAATTATTTTTAGTAACCATGACGTTTGCCCGAAGGGCAGCATCTTCTTTTGAGCTGGATCCAGTGAGTAACAAGACAGACATATGCAGAGGAAAATTTTCGGCAGAGCAGCAATAAATGGCAGCACCAAATATTGCCACCTGCTCTATTTTGACATGTTTTTAAAAAGGAGGGAAAGTTCAGAGATCATTGCACAAGGTAACTGCTAAGACAGGATTTTTATAATCCCTTTATTTAACAAGTACTTACACTGCATACGCTCGGTGCGTATTTCGAGATGTCCAGCATCGAACCCGGGACCTTTCAGCCTGGAGTTCGGTGCTATGACCACTAGGTTATCACGGCCCCACCAAATGAGTTTTAGTACTAGCTATTAAAATTCTAAAACTATTAACTCTATTTGCTGCTAGCTTTTTTTTTGTATTTCTTACAGATTTTTTTGTAACCGAGTAAGATTAGAATTATTTTTTTAGTAATTGCAAGGATCACTAAATTTTTTTAGTAGATCTACCCTTTTTTAACAGTGTATAAAAAGCCATGTTTACATTGAACTTTAAAATGAATTAGCTGTATTAAAGGAAACGCTTGTAGAAAAACATTTTGGGATAGTGTTTGAATTGCTAAGCCATTATATTATTCTAGCTATTGTACAGTGCTTATTTTTTATATTTTAGGAACAATATTCACAGGAAATATTAAACTTTTTTGTATTCAACAATTGTACATCCGAAAATTTATGTAATATTGGAATTTTTATCTAATAGCATCTGCATTTTCTACCTGCATCTTTATCTAATAAATTCCAATATTTGTGTATAATGATCTATCAGAAAAAAAAACTCTTTTACCTCGAACCGCTTTCACAAAAATATAAAAACTAGCTTTAAACAAATAAGTAACAATGGGAAAATGTAAGAGAGAGTTGTTCAACGTCAGTAATTTCGCTGAAAGTTCTTTAAGTTTTATAAGATTTTAAGAAAAGTTAAGGCTAAAAATGTTCGGGTCCTTTCTATAATACTTTAAGTAAACATAATTCATGTACTGAAGAAAGGATAATGCATCACTGATCTTTCACAACATCAGAATATGCGTTTATGAAATACGGAAAGAAAAACTAACTTTGAAGAAATTCATCTTAGTCACTGTATCCCTTGTTTGTGAGATATGACAGAACTTGCCCTGCAATTTTCATCGCAAGTGACTTTTTGATTAATGTAACTTCCTTAAAATGTCACAAAGCCAGGTTCACTCTCCAATGCCCGCCTTTTTACTATATATTTTATTGGCAGTTTTTACGAAGATGTATGATGATGTATGTTTAACTTAGGTGGGAGAACAAGCAAAAAGTTTTCGTGTGGTTTCAGAAATAAGTCACAGTTATCTCGAAACATATTATAGATAAGATATCTTCTTAAAAATGCATTTTGTGAGTTATAAGTAATTTTATGCATTTCAATATAAATGTAAATAAAAATACTTGTAATATTTTTAATTTGAAACCAAAGTATTTAGAGTAATTTTCAATTAATTTTTATAATACATTTTATTTTTTGCAAATAAAAATACCATGAATGAAATGGAAATTGATGTAATATAGCATTAACTATATTGTAAAACTATATCACCAATTTTAAATTCGCTTCTAATTACATAAATACCTATCACGTATATGCGTTCTTCAGTCCGTCTATCTTTCCAACCGTCGGCATAAAACATCACAAAAAACTACCCTACCAATCCATTTGAAATTTGAAATGTATAATTTTTGAATAATTTTCTCGAGTCTTTCAAATTTTATAAAAATCGGATGCATAGTTCAATTTCAGTGACAGTTAAAAGCGTTCGGTTACATTACCGACAATGGGACCAAAACAGTTCAAACAAGTAAAATTTAATGATACGATACTTTTTCGAACATACTGAAATTAATATGTATTTATGAGTAATACGGAAACATACATTCCGCAGAATATGCGATGCATAGTGTTATTATTATTCGTTTACAGGGCTGTACAAAACTTTTCTGTTGTAAAACGTTATAGTGGAAACGTCGATTGGGGCATATTTTAATTATCGTCAAATATTTAACATGTACTGAAATTGATATGTGTTACTGAGTTTTGCATCTAGTTACTTCCTGTGTAATAGAAAATGCATAGATTTACAGGGACACACTAGACGTTTTGGATAATATACTCTATACGAAGTACTGTTATTAGCAATTATTGTTAGTAGTGAACTTTTATTTGGGATATGAGACTTTAATTTTAACTGAAATATCACATTGAGGATATAAATGCTGTAGATCATATACTGGTCTGGACAAAAGGAGATCTAATTTAAATAAAATCAAGGTTGTATTTTAATGAGTTACAGATTTTTATGTTCAACATAAGTTAGTATACTAAGATATCTTTGGATTATATACATTAAATGATAAACAGATGCGCACAAAGAATAGGACAAATGGCTGACCCTGGATAGTAGTCTCTTTAAGTGTAATTGTAGTAGTTTAAAGCGTGCTTTTGTCTTAATTAAAATTTTGCTAAATATTGGTTTGTATATAAAGATAGTAGGTAAAATATAGGGCAAGTTTTCAAGTATATTTCCGGTTATTCGTATAAAAATCTGAAAGGAAAGTTTTAAACAATTAGACCTTTTTATAACTTTCCAGCATAGTTGCCAAGTGTTTGTGAATACCATTTGTCTGAACATTTGGCTGGCTATCGGTCTTTCGGAACTAGAATTTGTATTAATATATAAATTGGATTTCTCTGTATTTGATATAGGTTATTGCAACTTACTTTGCGATGTTTGGTATTGGAAATAAAATATGTAGTGTTCATTACATAGCCTATAGGGAAATGTCGTAATTATCTGCATACATATTACCTAAAGCCCAGACATGTCATCTAATCCGTTCGACTGTCTGTTTATAGGTCCGAATATGATAGTGCTAAAATTACCCAACCGAATAGTTTCAAATTTAATATACTTAGTCGTTACACAATTTAGTCGAGTCATTGCACATTTAAGAAAAACGAGCAAAAACTAAATGAACAGTTTTTTTTTTTTCAATTGGTGCTATCTATCGATTTTTGTTGAACTGTTATGGGTTAATTATGTGTTATAGCATGCAATTAAGATCATGGAATCTTTTATTGTTGTGATTTGTTATCATGTGGGGTTATAATATCATTTGTTTTTATTGCTTACAATATGCACAACTGGCGTTTTTCTTTGTTATTAAACGTCGTAATTATGATTCCTGAAAGTTATTAAAACAGAAAAATATTACACAATTAAATATATGTTATTGGCAGTATACAGTTATTAAAAAAACTTTTTTGAAAAATTTTTACTATGTAACTAAGTAGTGACATTATTGCCCCCCCCCCCCCAAAAAAAAACCACAAATATTTTTTAAATATTTTTTCTAATGGATAATTAATATAAATGGACTCAGATAAAATGTTTTTTAAACATAATAAAAAATCATGCACTAAGTGGATAAACAAAATCCTTACCAAATTATATGATTTTACTATAATTAATATATTAATATTATAATTAATATATTTATAATTATAATTTATAATTAATGTATTAATATTAATTATAAGTAAATTATATAAATATAATTATACATATAATTATAAGTTAATGATGTTATGGAAAAATTATGTTCACATTATTATCTGTAATATCAATACCTTGGTAGTGAAAGGAAAAGTACCGAAATTGGGGTGTTAAGAATTTAAGCTCAAAATTTTTGAAAGAAGCTCAAGATAGTAAGGCTGAATCAACAGTTATTTTTATAACTGTTGATAAGATAGTCTCTCTATCCCAGAGATCTAAACAAATTCCTGTTTAGTCGAGAGCATAAACGTGACTCCTCTCTAAACGAGGAATAAGCGTCAACTTCTCTCTACACTGTAAAAAAAATCTGTGAAGCTACTAAACATTTTCTAGGAAACTGGGATTCCAAGAACTTTTCATGTAACGATAACAGGAAAAATTCATGTAATCGATTCTGAAACTTGAATTTTAGCTTACAGGAAAAGTTCTTGGAATCCCAGTTTCCGAGAAAAGGTTTAGTACCTTTGCAGATTTTTTTTGCAGTGTACATGAGAGATTCAACTTAAATTCTCTATAACCGAGAGATAGGCATCACCTTCTCTCTAACCGAGGAAAAAATCTCACCTTATTTCTGATCAAGAGATGAAACTTTTTAATCTCTCTCAACGGGAGAAGAAACCACATTCATTTATTCTTCATCGGGATGCGTTGTTCGAAGCAACATTGATCACTGCTGTTGCTATTCCTCAGCCAACTAGGGCTACCGTAGTATGAAGTCATCTTCTATCTTTATTCTCATAGCCTACTAGCAATTTTCCTTGCTTGCTGGAACTAGTTTTATGTCCAAGTGTACGTACTCTCCAATCAGTCATCGGCGAGAACACACGTATACATTTTCCACTTCTGTATGCATCGATTTTTCACAATAGTGTCATTTCGTATGATGTGTTGAGACCTAACGATTTCTTTGCGTTTTTTGGCTAGAAAGTTGGACTGGAATTTCCGCTATCTTTCTTAAATATACTAGTGCCTATCCAGCCTTTTGTTTCAAATTTTCAAAGCTTTGCGCGTGGATCAGTTCCATTTGATACAACCTATTATTTTTCAAAGAAATATGCAATATTCAGCAAAAAAAGTCTCTCTCACAATTGTCTATCTCTAAGAACGTATATAATTTAGAAAGCAATGAAACACATGCCAAAATAAATTGAAGAAGATCTCATTTGATAAAAACAAATTAGGTAAAGGAGCATAAGGTCTATCTCTGAATGAAACTTTCTATAACAATTTTTTTTTTTTTTTTTTTTTTTTTTGTAATTACATTAAGAATATCTTCTTTAAAGTTTATCTCTCAAAAATAAATAGATAATCATTCTGCCAAAAGTTTAGGATTTTCGAAGATTTAAAATTTATAACTTTTAGTATAAAACTCATATTTAACACATGCAAAACATATTGCAACAGAAATGGATTTTAAACAAATCTATGTAGCAAAATGTTCCATTTTTTAGCATATTCGAATCTAGTAGAAATGGATTGTGTTAAAAATTCATAAGTTATAATTCAAATATTATTCGTCGAAAAATAATTTTAAAACTATATATTTAATTTAAAATTCATTTTCGAAAATAAATATAAGTTGTGAAAAATGATTTGGTGATACAAATCGTTTTCTAAAAGCTTTAAATAAGTGATATGAAAATTACAACTAATTTCACAAAGTAGGTTTTGAGTAATCTTAGAAAAATACCCGCACATTTCAATTTGATTTGCAGCTATTTAAATTGAATTGAATATCAAAAATTTTAAACTTTAAACATTATATTTCTTAAACTGTTTGAGCGAGATACTTCTCATTTAGTATCCTAGCGTGATATCAAAATATGATGACAAATTTAAGATTGCACTTGAAAAAATCAGGTTAAACTCTTCTGCGTCACCTATCCATCATTCTTACTTTTTGTAGTGAATTGAGATCCCCCTTTAAGTCACAGCACCTGATTTTTACAGTTCTTCAAAATTCTAAAGCCTTCCCTGGCTAAACGACGGAGTAAAATCTTTTGGGAAATCTTCTAATAAATGTTTTTCTATTTATAGTAAACTAATTCTATAAATAAGAATATTGCATACTTTTTTTAGAAACAGCGTATTTCACAAAATGCATAATTATTGCGCGTATTTGATATTACACGAGCAAAAATACATTAATTTACATCGTCGGTCACGAGGGTATCAATTACCCTCAAAGATAATAAAGAAGAGAACTTGAGATTTCAAACTTCTAAAAACGCTTTATTTTCCATCTAATTTAGCATCTTAACGATTTTTTTAGGGAAACTTCATGCTTGTTGTTCAGAATTTTTTATATCACATGACTATGGGCGGAGTTTACTGTCTCTCATGCTGTTACGTAATAATCCGGAACTGTCGAGAATTTTTTTTTCTTTAGTATGAAATACTTTTCAACTCGAAAATGGAGAAATTCTTGGTTTAATTGTAGTGTTTGAGATGTCAAATAAAATCAAGAAAAGACTTCATGACTTTATATAAATTGTTGAATCATGGCACCCAAATCTAGTTATAATATCCGACAAATTTCGAATTTTTGGAATTATCCTTATAATTATAAATACTAGCTATTTTACATACAAGTGGCCCAGTTTATTTTATTTTATTTTATTTATTTCTTTTGAAACTAATATGCATTCAATCAAGTATCCGGAAAGGACAAATTACAAATTACATAAACCCAAGACAAACTTAAAAAAAAACACAATAAATTATTAATATTAAAAAAATAAATAAACTTTATACGGGATATTATACATAAAAGTGACCTAAAATAATGTTATTCAGCAATGAGGAAGAGACAAATTATAAATTAAATGACGACACAAGACATACGTTTAAAAAATGAAATAAAATATTTTTTTTTAATAAAAATAAATTTTATAATCTTTATACTGTACAATGTATATGAAATTGGCCTAAATCAATATTTTTCTTTTTGTTCTAAAGTTACTTTCATAGTTAACAATCGAGATTAATGAGCATTGAAAAAGAGGCAGATGGTAAAATGAAGTAATGACACAAGACAGATTTTTAAAGTAATAATATAATAATATAATAAAATATAAATACTTAAAATAAATACCATAATTTGGTCATTAAGATACATTTTTTACCAGCGGTCTTGAAATTAGAAATAACAATGGCAACAACTAAATTACATATTTATCTTTTCCTAAGTGTAGAATAATATCAAACCTGAAAAATATTTGTATTTATTGAAAAAAAAATGCTTTTGAAAATTCATAATTTCGTACATTTTAAGTCTAGAACATTGTTAATGAGTTCACGCCTTCCTTTCCAAAAGCTATAACGATTTCTGTAGCATATTTTATGACATAATTTAACACTATCAAAATAGTCACTAGTTTTAAATTAGCGGAGTATCAATCATTATCGTTAGGGGTTGCAAGAGATAAGGAGACAGAAAATCGTTTTAAACTAATATATTAATATACAGATTATTCGATACCGAAAGGGTGTCTCATTTTGCTAAATATTGATTAATACTTAACTAGAACAATGAGTATGAAGAACTATTACAATAATGAGTATGATAAACGAATAAGGTAATAAGCATGATAAGATGGGGTGAAAATAAGTATTTATAAGTCACTACTTATTTTATAGAATTTCAGAAAAGAATATAATAAAGTATATGTAGTTAAAAAAAATTACAATGACAATTTGAAAATGATATTTTCAAAGAATAAAATTTTAGACTTATAAATAAACTCTATAGTTAAAAAAATAATAAACATCGTTTTTATGATAGTAGCTTATATTATAAAAGAGTCAAATATTACGCACGCCATGGTTTAAACATTAATATTCCTGGACCATATAAAAAATTTTGGTACTACTAGGTTATCCCGTCGACCAAAAAATTATCGTCAAACTATACTTTTAAATGCCAATGATAGATGATCGTTAATGTCACATTCAATGACATTAAATACGATTCATGTGTTTAAAATGTCAATAAGTGATTTTTATTTCCGTTTTTTTTCTTTTTTTATTAATATTCCACTAATTATTTGTTCTTTCGTTATTTAAAATAAAAATTATGTCAAAATGTATGATTTGGCTATTAGTTTGGCGATTTGTATAATCTGGCGAAATTGGTCGACGGGATAACAGAAAAGTACCAAAATTTTTAAAAGAAGTTACAGATTTACCATTTTCCGTACTGTAAGAATCTAAACTTGTAAACATCGCAATTTTTACACCGCTTTCTCAAAAAATACACTGATATATATATAATTTGTTTGAAAACTGTATCTCAATTTATTTCTGCGTTTTTAAGTTGTATTTCTAGATTTTAATACCTTTTTTTATCGTGCCAACAGAAGTATTCCATTTCTATACATTAACCTCTTCAGTCCCTGAGTACCCAAATGGGTACATCAGTTTTGTCCCATTTTATTAATGATACTCAAATATAAATGCAATTTCGATGTAAGAATAATACGTTTCGGATTCTAAGATTCGAGCTAATGAAAATAAAACAAGAATCTCGCTCAGAAGTCAAACGAGAGAAGAAATAATTCAGTAATAATTAAAAATACTGGAATAATCGCCAGTAGCGAAGAGGTTAAAGGTGAACCTGTCAGAAAACGAATAAAATCCGGACATCACAAGGATTCAGATATGTCTGAAATATCGTTGACCGAAAGCAACACCCATTTTTCAAATGGTCAATAAATACAGATTAATGTTCCATAAAGATATTCATTATTCTAAACATTCATAACATAAATAATGCAGTTGACTGAAAAAAAAACAAAAAAAACAATAAGCTTTTTTTTTTCAGAACCTTTAACGTAGCTGTACGTGAGTAGCTCGAAGAAGGTCGTACTGTACTTGATTCTCCTGCAAGTTTTGTAAATTTGAGTTGCATCAGTAAAGATTGCTAATTTTTTTTTTTTTTTTTTTTTTACTTTCTGAACTAATTCTGATTTTTGAATAAATAATACATTAAAATAATTAAATAGCAATTAAATCAGATAATTAAATTATTTGATATCTTCATTCTTTTGCAGAAAACTGCTTTCAATTTTACCTGTTAGTATTTTTGATATTCATGCTTAGAAATATAAAGATCTTTCTGGGACATATTTATATTAAGGGCACCTTGTACCTTCATTTGGGTAGAAATCGACTTAAAAATTACTTTTGGGATTTTTATTATTTTCCAGTATTTTCTGAATTATTTGTAAAAAAAAAAAAAAAAAAAAAAAAAAAAAAAAAAAAAAAGAAAACTACATGCAAATACGATTTTTTTTCCACAAAATTACATTTGTTTGAATTTTGCACACAAATAATTTTTCGGTCTTCCAATAAACTTTAAATCTGTTTTTCTCAAAACTGATGTTTAAAGATTTAATACTTTTGATATGCTCCAAGTGTCATAAATTTTTAACAAGATTAATGAAATTGATGAGAAAGAATACTGATTTTGCTTACAAAGAAAGTATGCATGTATTTTAAAATTCGACTTCATTATGGTAGTTGAATTCGATTTTTAAATTTTTAAAAAAGGCACAATTTTGATGAAAATTGATATCAATTTTGGATTTTTTTTTTAAATAGCTATTCAAGAGATTAAAGAACTGATACACATACTTGTTCTTAATAGGTTTTTCAGTGATTAAACTAGAAAATTGAGGAAATACCTAAAACATTATGACCCATGGAAACTTTTAATTAAAAAAATAATCTTAAAATTATAACGAAATTGGAAATTTTATTTTTAAATGTTCTGTATACTTAATGGTTAAATGCATTTTTTTTTCTTTAAATTTGATATCTTTATTATTAAAATAAATAAATAAATAAAATAACGTTCATTATCCCATCAACAAAAGAGATTTTGAAATTTATTTTGTAAGCAATATTTTTATAATTTTGGATTTAACATTTTTATTTTACTTTTTTTAATGAGAAAAATATGAGTTTCTTTAACAAACAGAGTACCTTATGGCTCTCGAAAGCAGGATAAACAATGTTTTCTTTACAATAAAATGACTAGAAAATTATTGATATATTTTTTTAGTTACCCCATTGTTCGCGGTAGAAATTTTTACGTTTTGCATCTTTCTTGCGCAAATACTTTAGAGCAAAGTAAGATTCTCAAGGAAGTAATGTGCTTTTCAGTCTGTGTATATAATTAGATTGATAAAATCAATATCAGATTTTATAAAATCAATATTCGTCATACGTTATTTATTTACTATGCAAAGTTTATTACCTTAATTTTATGTCGCTTCAGTCTCTCGCAAAAACCGAGATGGCTATGAGCTTTGAACGTGTATATAAACGTGCATGGTCAACGTGCACGGTCAACAACGTGCATGGTCACAGTGACGTCATTGTGACGTCACTGTGACCATACATGCTATGAGGGTTGTTTACGTACGTTTTTAAAATTTCTGTTAATGATTTATGTTAACATACCGATAGGTAAAAAAAAAAAATTAATAGTGAAAAAAATTAAAATTTATTTTTTTCACACAAAATTTAGTGTTACAATTGGATTCATAAAGTACATTCTTTGACAATTTCTTAGGATTTTTTAAATTTTATTTTACATTTTACATCAAAAATCTTCAAAAGCGTAAAATAAATGTATTTTTAATAATTTTTCGTTGTAAGGGACCCTGTAAATTGTTTATTATGCTTGTAAAATATTCCATTTATGTTTACCAATTCGTAAAATAGTATTTATAAAAGATATTGGCATGAAAATTTTCATTTGACAAACGTACATATTTATTTATCTTATTCCCTTCAAAAAATTAATTTTAATACTGATTTTGTGTTAAATCATCCATTGTTTCTAAAAGTTACATGACGAAAAAACATGGTTAGGCCGCTTAAAGGTTAATTTTTTTACATTTCGTACATTTCTGCTGCAATATATTTTTAGGTGCGTTCCTAGTTCAATAAATACGTAGCACCTATAGTTGTCGTTCAGTTTGACTTTCTGTCTGTCCGTCCGTCTGTTGGTCCGCATATAACAACGAGCAAAACTTTCCAACTGAATAGTTTGAAATTTAAAATGTATAATTGTTGCATAATTTTGTGATATCATTTCAAATTTTATCAAAAACGGATGTATATATTAATTACAGAGACAATCAAAAATATTCCATTATATGACCGCATGTAAGCAAAAATAGTTTCAAACGTACTTTAAGAATGCTACATTCTTTAAAACATAATAAAATTGATATGAATCTATGTAGTATATACTAAAGTATATATTTTGTACAATTTGGGGAGTAAAGAATATTTGTATCAATTTATTGTGCCACACAAAATATGCCATTACAGAATGGTATAGGGAAAAATCATGTAGGGCTTGTTTTAATTATTTTAATATATTTCATATGTTATGAAATACACTGTAAAAAAAGTGTCGATCTACTAAAAAAACGTTAGTGATCCTTGTAATTACTAAAAAATTTTTAGTAATCTTAGTCGGTTACAAGAAAATCTGTAAGAATTACTAGAAAGAAGTTAGAAACGAATAAGAGTTAATAATTTTATATTTTTAATAGCTATTACTAAAACTCACTTGGTGTGGCCTTGATAACATAGTGGTTATAGTAACGGACTCCAGGCTAAAAGGTCCCGGGTTCGATATTGGCCACTGCCAAATACGCCCCGAATATATGTAGTGTAAGTACTCGTTAATAAAGGGATTATGAATATACTGTCGGAGCAGTAGCAATGTTTGGTGCTGCCATCTATTGCCGTTTTGCCGAAAATATTCCGCTTCAGAAGTCTGGATGCAGCTCGAAGGAAACTCTTGCCCTTCGGGCCCACGTAATGGTTATTAAAAATAATTTTGGAACTATTACTAAAATTTACTTGGTGGCTCATACTAAAAATTTTTAAGTTAGTTATACAAAAAATTATTTTGTTTAGTTTACAAAAGAAATACTAGTTTCGCTTGCAAAAAAAAGTTTGTAATGGTTACTAAAAAATTCTGTGGAATACAAATTTACTAAAAAATTTTTAGTAACCTCTTGAATTTTTTTTACAGTTTAGATATGCGTTGCTGAGGTTAACTACAAGTGCTTTCTGTACATTAGAAAGCAGATAGCATTTACAGGGACACACAAAATATTTCGGATACTATACTGTATCCGAAGTACTGCATACTATAACATGCAGAAGTTGATATTTTAAAAATTTCAATATAGCACGGACCCCCTCAGTTGGTAAGTTTGACATGCAGTTTGCTACTGTTATGTAACACGTAGCTCGCTAAAAAAGCGCTATATGAAACAAATGGCTATTTTGTTGAATTTTTCTCTCCATTAGGCTGCATTCACATCAAGTTCTTTTTTTTCTAACATTAATTACATACTAAAAAGAAAGAGATGTGTCTTATAGGATGCATCAGATGTAAGGAGAATATATATATAAAAAAAATTCGGAGTAGAAAAATTCTAGTTTTTTAAATGCAAAATAATTGTCTTCAATATATAATTAATTGAATCGAAAAGTTTCGAATTATAAGTGGATTTATACATATTCATAATGCTGGTACAAGAAAATACTGTTTGATTAATTTAATAAGAAAATCATAGTAATATTTCCGATAAATCCACGTATTTCCATGATAACCACGTACTTAAATTAATTATCACATTAAAAGGAATCACACCAAGTTTTCTATTTATTAATAATTGTCCGTATGCCTTGAAATTCAACTTGTATGCAGACATTGCCGCATTTACGATCTTGAATCGATATAAAGGAATTACAATTATAGGCTTTTCATAAGAAGATTTTTATGACAAATTTACATTAAATATTATGTATTAGAAAAAATTATAAGTATATATATACACTATATTGCCATTGATTATGGGACACTTGCGATTTTAGACATTTTACTAAATATCTAGAAAAATACATAAAGAATCATCTCGAAACTCTTAGTGTATAAATATAATAGTATACGTCATACATCTCCGTGAAGATTTTTTACCGAAACCCCATAGGGGACCGTCAACAAATTAAAAAAGAATGAATATCTTTTGAATAACCCTGTCAAAACAAATGTAGCAAAAGCGCTCAAACTCTAGATTATGATTGAATTCCTTATTGTAATACACTGTGTTCATTTTTATGCAAATAGCATGCATACTCGCAGAGTAATTAAGGTTTTTATAAAAATGGCCCCAAATTTTTCTAAGTTTTTCCCTTATAATTTTCAGAGATCTTAATATAAAATAATATTTTTTTCAGAAAATATGACAAACAACATTGCACACAGTACCCTGTAATCAGAATTAAAAAATAATAAAAATTGTATGAAAAATGAGTAGGTTTACTAAATAATTTTTTACTGCGCATGCGTCAAAGATATCAAAATTTCATTTGCATATTATGTTAGTTAAATGTATAGAGCAACTTTTGTAAAAGTCTCAAAATTATAGCTTGAAAATTCTGAAAGTAATCGTCTATAGAAAAAGGACAAAATCCGTTGTTTCCAAAATGAAGCAAAAAAATGAGGGATTTTATCCAAAAGTAGTCGTAACATCCCGTATTTTGTATTCTACATTGACACTAATCAATGAACATATGGATACAACCCCTCTTGTTTTTGCTTCATTTTGAGAATAACTGATTTTCAACTTATTCAATTGACGATTATTTTCAGAATTTCCAAGTTATGATTTTGTGACTTTCACAAAAGTTGCTCTATACATTTAGCTAACATAATATGCAAATGAAATTTTGATATCGTTGACGCATGCGCAGTAAAAAATTATTTAGTAAACGAACTCATTTTGTATACAATTTTCATTATTTTTTAATTCTGATTACAGGGTACTGTGTGCAATGTTGTTTGTCATAGTTTCTGAAAACAATATTATTTTATATTAAGAACTCTGAAAATTATAAGGAAAAAAACTTGGAAAAATTTGGGACCATTTTTATAAAAACCTTAATTACTCTGCGAGTATGCATGCTATTTGCATAAAAATGAACACAGTGTATTACAATAAGGCATTCAATCATAATCTAGAGTTTGAGCGCTTTTGCTACATTAGTTTTGACAGGGTTATTCAAAAGATATTCATTCTTTTTTAATTTGTTGACGGTCCCCTATAGAGTTTCGGTAAAAAATCTTCACGGATATGTATGACGTATACTATTATATTATATTTATACACTAAGAGTTTTGAGATGATTCCTCAAGTATTTTTCTAGATATTTAGTAAAATGTCTAAAATCGCAAGTGTCCAATAATCAATGGCAATATAGTGTATATATATATATATATATATATATATATATATATATATATATATATATATATATATATATATATATATATATATATATATATATATATATATATATATATATATATATATATATATATATATATATAATGTGAATGATAGAGATCTATATCTTATCACAATTGATTACTTGAAAACTTTACCAGCAAACAACATAATCATATATATTATTTCTGATTCCAGAATATACACGGTGTCCCAGAATTCTTGAGAAAAAGTTTAAGGGTGCTAGGGGACATCACAAGGATTCAGATTTACACTGAAACCCATGATCGGAAAGTTAAAGTTTGTCCCCACAATCCCGAGGGAACCTGCATATGCTTGTATAAAACATACAACAACTGATGAGACATCATAGAATAGTTTTTAATACGCTTTTCAATCATTATAGTAGCATTTAATTAACTTAAGAGATCGCACGGAGGGTCATTTTTATTCTTACGAAATAAATATTGTTCAATTCGAACTGGAAACTGCTTTATGAAGTAACTATAAAAGACAGAAATAAGAAAAAAAAAGTATTAAAAAGTTAAACACATTAATATAAAAATATTTGAATAAAATGTTTTTATAAAATTTGAGTTAGATATTCTGCATTTCTAGTGTTGAAAATGTTTTTGTGTTAGAAATTAATTTTATTAGGCAAATTAAAAAAGCGCTTAATCAATTAATCCCAAAGTTTAATTGTCAGGAACGGCTCTCTTGGTAATTATTGATATTATTAATAAAATTTAATAATTAGTTTCTTTAATGTACCATAAAATTATTATGTTAAACAACATTTGTGAACTTACACCATAATTTAATATATTTTCTGTTTTTATGTAATACTTAAATGTTTTCTCTTCTTCGCTTGAAATGAAAATGAAAAATGCATGTTACTCCTTAAAGGTATATATGTATATATATATATATATATATATATATATATATATATACTATATATATATATATATATACATAAAGAAAAGAAAAGTGTGCATGATTGCATAAGTTCTCAGCAACATCTTTTAAAAATTTGTAACTGATTAATAAAGTGTTATAGCCATTTTACTAAAAATGTGCAAAAGTACGTACAGACTATTCAGATAACATTAAATGAAATCTATACTGTAAAAAATACTGGTTAAAAAGAACATGTCCTGACTGACTGACTCATGTGTCAACAGCGAGCTTAAACCATTGCTCCTGAATAAAGAAATTCGGAAATTTAAGCATCCGTCAATAAACGATTTTTGAAATAATGCTCAATGAGGCAGTCGAATGTATGAGGTCATTTCGTTATATCCCTTCAGGAGTTGTAGGATGTAGCTAATAATTCACAATAATAAATCTACGACACTAATAGCAAAAAACATATTTCGGCGATTATATAAACTCAATCACTAATTTGATTAAAAGCGGGTTGAAATTTTAAAAGCATTTCTCAATTATTCAGCTGCAGTTTTGAGTAGTAGCATGAAAGTTAGCAAAACACATGTACTAAAATATAATTTAACCCTTATTTAAGAAATTGTTGAGCTATTTCAGATAATTTATCGCCAATTTTTGATAAATAAAAAAACTACTTATTATTTTTCATTAAACATTTTGCATAAGCCATTTTTAAAAGTTAAATTTTGTTTAGTCTTCCTTTTTTTGCATGTTATATAAAACGTCTTTTAGCTATTGGAATTCATTCTTTTTACAAAATTTACTACTTTCACCAAATTTAAGTGGACATTTTTTTGGATTTTTTCATTTCCGGCTTATACAGTGTTAGTTGTATTTATAATACTGAGAGAGAACTAGACTCCGTTATAGTAATTCAAATATAAATGGTTTATAGACCGATAGGGTTTCAGTTAAAATGATTATAGATTTAATGTTTTTTTCGAAATTCACAGAAAGAATTATTAGCACTTTTCATGACGCGCAAAATACACAACGGCCCGATATAGTTATCTATCTAGTTAGTTATTTCTTTATTAATCATATGTGGTTCAGAAATAAACGGCAACTGTTATATACCGCACTATATTTACAATGCATAAGCCACCATTATAATTATTTAGCCACCTATAATTTCTCGGGTGTAAAATGCCTAAAGTAATGAAGCTCCGACCTCTTTCTTTCTATCTAAACACTACTCAGGCCTCTATATACTGGGCAATTACCCAGTTTTACGGGTTTGAATATCTGGACATGGGGCGAAATCGCCTGACTACAGATCTGATCGAGAGGCACTTATTTTGTCTTAACTCTATCGGGTCATTTTTTTCCAGATTTTAGAAAAATAATACTTTTACGTAAATAACATTAACACTAACTATCCAAATAGATCAATTAGTGTTCCAACAATATTTCATTGCCTAAAAGATAACGAAGGTTGCTGTTTTACGAACGATTCAATTAATATTCATATGACAATAAGTTAACGAAGATTTTTTGAAGATGTTTAGAAAATATAGTATTACAATACGATTTAAATTATATTACATCTTATACATTTACATTGTATTACAGATCATTCTTACAGGAAAGTAATTTTTACATTCAAAGAGTGCGATATGTTTAAAGTAAAAGAATCGCAAACAGCGCTAAAAGAATTAAGCAAATAGTAACAATTATTACTATTATTAAATGCCTATACATAAATGAAGTCATATAGTAAATGCTTAAACATATACTAACATCACTAGTACATTACTAAATAGAAATAGCAGCAAAAGTATTTCTTAAAACAAAATAATACTCCATTAAAAACATGTACTATTAATAGCGCAGCAGACCCGAAAGAGTTAGTGGCACTACTGTTTAACTTTGTTTTAATTATATGTTGGACGGTTACTTAAAGTGAATTTACTTATTTCAATTAGCAATGCATGCACCTTACGCGAGTTGGTCTATTAATTTAGAGGCTAGATGGTCTGTATAAATAGTATATATAGTATTTATAATCTTCGCTATAATAAATATGTGGCGATCTACACTTTATTTCCAGGCGATTGCACCCGATATTAGAAGACATAAGAAAAAAAAACACTTGGTAGAAAAAAAAAAAAAACACGCTGCTTGGATTTTAAGGAACCAACTAGTGTAAATATAACGCGGCAGAGTGAGATTGAAATAAGACGTACTAAAAGAAATATAATGAAGTGACAGATTGAATGACTTTTTAGTTTTACAATTATTTCTCCTAAAATAAAACATGTTACGTGGTGAAATTAACACAAATTATGCGTAATTATCCAAAATTTACAAAACTGGTATTAAAATTAAAAAAAATAAGATGAATAAATATAATTGAATAAGATTTCGAGATTATTTTGTTCAATAATTATAATGACATTACATTAAGCATGGTTACAAAAATACTCCCTTTTTGTGAAAAAATGGGAGAATAGGAAAAAACTTTAATGATTATCAAATATCGTCTATTGCGTTATTTTAATTGAAATTATCTTTTATTTCAATCAATAGTGAAGACAATATTATGATTAAACTATGTTTCTCGAGAATATTTAAAGAAACAAAAACTTATTTTCTATTTTCTGGTATTACTATATTTTGGAGGACCAAAAATCATCTACCATTTTCCTCATGGACATAAAGAACATTGACTTTAAAAAATTATAATAATTCAGTCATAGTATTTTTCAGTTACTTTACAATAACGCTTAAAATTGAAACGGTTTAGACAGTAAATAAAGACTTCCAAAGACGTTTAATTCAAATTATGAACTAAATGCATTTTGAACAAATTGATCCGAAATATCATTTACATTAACGCCTAAGAAAAGGGAAAAATAAATTAATAGGGATTGTTATTTATAGATACCATATTGACATTTTTTAAAAATGCCATTTAAATGAATTTGTGAATTTTGTGCGTATATGTGAAAAGAATATTTGACATAAAAATTGTTCAACTGAATGCAAAAAAGATAAAGTTTATTTTTAGGCTTTCTTCTGAATATAAATGGGAAAATGACATCATTTGCTTTTTTTTTTATTTCTCGCCTACAGCAATAAAATAATTTTGTTCTAGCTGTTAGATAAATTCCATCATATTCTGGAAGAAATTATGGAGATTTTAAATTATTATGAGCCTTTTGGAACCATCCGGATATCTGAAACGAATATTTGAAATAATAAATGCCTAACTAACTAACTAACTTATAATAATAATAATAAAACAGTCTGAACTTTTTTCTTTTTTTTTCATTTGAATGCTAATTTGAATGCGACGTCATTAAATTGAAAACTATGTCATCTACATTTTTATCTTATTTTTTCGTAGTCATAAAGAATAAAGAAATGTTGCATGCAATTACAGAAGTGCTACTTAAATTTAAAACAAATTTATTTTTCAATAACTTTAATATTAAATTATATAATTTATTTACACTTAATTAACTACGTATTTACATGTATCTCAATAAGAAAAAACATGTTAAACAATTAAATTTTTACATGCGAAACAAATCTGGGGTGAAATTTATGTCGTATATGAAAATTATTCATTTAAAATGACTTTCCGTATGGATAATATTAATGTGACGACATAATGGGAATCACACGGTATAAAGGTAGCGCGGATAACATGTTTGTTTAAATATTTCATCCCTTGATGCAGCATAAATGCAAATAAGTTCCTGCGTAAAACATTTTATTTTTCGATCATTAAATAAATACTTATTCTATAATTATTGTATAACATATGAAATAAAATAAAAAAATTACATTTTAAATTTGAAATTAAAATATGCATTATACTGCATCAAAATACTGAAAAGAATCAAAGCCTATTAGTGTAAATATCTGAATGTCGATCAAAACATAAAATATTAACGAAAAATTTCAAAACACATTGCATTTCCATTATTTAAAATCTTCTTACCAAGTAGATAAAGAGTTTTTTTTTTTTTTTTTTTTTTTTTTTTTGTAACTGTGAACTCAAACGAAGAATATTCCATAGCGTTGTTATAAATTCATAAAGAAGCGACATTTATAACCTAAACTTTTTACAGAAGAGGATTTTTAAATGTAAAACTGATTTATTTTACCAATATCAAAATCAACCGTCAGCTATCGCAACAGCTGTGGATGAGGAATGTAATCAAATAATGCCTATTTAAAACGGAAAAACCATAGCAAGCAGATTAAAGAAATAGTCGGTGTTAGTGTTAATACCATTCATTATTTCATAACCTGATAAAAAAAAATTTTAAAGTTATTAACATCCTTTTAAAGTCTGAAGGAAGTTAGCGAGCGTAACTCACGGGGGAAAAGTCTTCTAGTACATCTATAAAATGCATGCGTTTAATTCTGCTTGTCTCCCACGTCCATACATCATATGTACCTTCACCTCTGTTAAAATGTTTTGTACTCAAAAAAGAAAAAAATATTATTTTCTGTTAAATATTAGACACATTTATAACACTGTAATATGTCTTTCAAAATATAATAGAAAAATTATACTAATTTAATGTGTACTTGTTTCCAAAGTTCAAATTTTATACTATAATCACAATTTGCATATAATTGATAATAACAAATTGCTTTCGTTTTAATTCCTGTAGAGTGTTGGTCTTTTCTTCAAGCAGATTAAACATTAAAGGAGAAATCGATCGACAGTCTGCTATGTTTCCCACGTAGATAGTTACGCTACCACACCCATTATACAAACATAACAAAAGATGTAATTTAGTCTAAGATAAAAGATATTGATGAATTGCATTAATTATTTACATTGAAGTAAAAAAAAAGAACTATGTAAAATTGTTCACATAATTCTTAATAAACTTAATTAGCAGCATTTTTAATAAAATATATCTAAAATTTAAAACGTGAAAAGTATAATCCTTTAATTACAATTAATTTTACATCAGATATTTAAAAAGAATAGTACATTTATTATTATTATTATTATTATTTATCTGACAATGAATATAAATCAGTTTTTTTTTATTATTATGAATTATTATATACTTACCTTACTTTTCATCCATGCTTTTTTTAAATTTATATATATATTTTTCAATAAAGTAATGAAAATGAAACACTATCTGGAAACTGATGCATTATGACTTAAAAAAAGATATTGATGAATTGTAGTAATTATTTACATTTAAATAAAAAAAAACTCTGCAAAATAGTTCCGGATAATGCTTAATAAACTTAGTAAGTAACATTCTTAATAAAATATATCCAAAATTTAAAATGTCGAAATCATTAGGGTTCAATTACATTTAATTTTATATCAGCTATCAAAAAAGAATTTTTATTATTATTTTTATAATCGGACTATCATTATGAATCAGTTTTTTTTTTAATGAAATATTGTCTACTTATCTAACTTTTCACCGATTTCTAATTTTATTTTTATTAAATTTGTTTCAATAAACTAATGAAAATGAAATACTGAATTGAAACTGAAGCATTACAGCTTACAACTACTTCATTTTGAGACACAAAAGACGCAAATCCTTTTAATGATGCAAACGATCACAAGTATCAGTAACAAAATTGTAAAAAAATGTGGGATCTTTTTCTAATTACATTCTTACATGTTGGAGACGCCATTTTATGATTTACTGTGAAGTGAATAAGAGGAATATTTTAGTCACTTTATATCTTTTCAACAAATGAGAAATATTGCTGTCATGGTTGGAGACTTTATTTCACTTAAAACAACGATATCGGGTTTAACTTTTTCGGGCCTCGTGTACTATTAATAGTACATGTCTTTTAATTTACTATTATTTTGTTTAAACAAATACTTTTGTAATTGTGTACAAGTAGCAACGTTAGTATGTGTTTATACATTTACCAAATCATTTCATTAACGTTTAGGCATTTACTAATTAAAAAATAATAAATATGTAGTTATTTCGGTTTGCAACGTTTGTGATACAATTATACTAACACTTTCGGGTACAAATTTTTCTTTACGTTCCAAAATTCTCTTTCTATTTAATAAAATATTATATTTTATTAAAATGTTATAATTATTTAACGAATTACATTATTAACTATTTATAGTACAGTGGTCTTTCGAAGGAACAAAATGTTATTTACGGGTATTCTATTATTATTGCAATATTGCTCAAAATAAAAGTGTAGTATAATTTCAAATCGAAGTTTTTAAAGATATGTAAAATATATATTTGAAAATATGAAATTAGCATTATAAAACTCGGAGTAGTTGACCCTCAATTTAAACATCTAAACAGAAAAAAAATGTAAAAAAATGCAAAAAAATAACGATAAAAAATATTTTTTTTTATTGGTATATTGTGGTGACATCTCTTATTTGGTATGAAAAGTTTTTAGGCCACCATGAAATCATAAGTAGATGTTGCATTTTTCTGAAAGAGATGTCTTTTTAAAGTTATTTCCTCCTAATTTGCATCTTTGTTGCACCTTGCTTCTCTGTGTCATATGGTCATTATTATCATAATCTTACATTCTCAATTGGGCTAAGTGATAGTTTCACCTTTTTTAGAGGAGATAGTCAATGGCATGTGAAATGCTTGGAAGGCCAAGGAGTTTATAATTTGTTTTTGAAAGAAACCAGCACTTTCAACTGGTAAAATAATGACAAAAAGAGTGAGAAATATTGCTATAAAACAGAAATATTCAATTTAATTTACTACAAATTTTATTTCTAAAAATAAATACAATGCGCATATTTAAGTAAAATTAAATCCTTTAAAGACCACTGTACAGTCACAGCAAAAGAAAATCTTGACATTTGCGATTTCAGACGTTTTGTCAAATATCAAGCAATATACATGACGAATGACTCTGAATCTCCAGATGTTATAAACAAAATAGTACAGGTCATATATTTTCAAGAATATTTTTTTTCCAAAATCCAATAGGAGACCGTAAACAAATTGGAAAAGAACGAATATCTTTTGAATAACCCTGTCAAAACTAATGTAGCAAAAGCTTTCAAAATGCAGATTATGATTAAGTGACATATGGTAATAAACCGTGTTCATCTTTATGCGGATAGCATGTATACTCGTAGAGAGATTAAGATTTTTATAAAAACGGTCCCAAATTTTGCCAAGCTTTTTGCTTATAATTTGCAGAGTTCTTAATATTAATAAAAAACAATGTTCTTTTCCGAAAATATGAGAAACGACAATGTAAATAATACCCTGTAATCAAAATAAAAAAATATTAGTAATTGTAAGTAGGAGAGAAAGGAGAGTTGAGCTCCAGCAGGTGGAGGGTGGAGGAGCAACTCCTCCTCCACCTACTCCTCCTCCACCTATAGAAGGGAGCCTCCTCCTCCACCTATAGGAGGGAGCCTTCTCCTCCACCTGTGGAAAATGTGTGGTATAAGATGAAGGGTCAAAAAGGAATTTTTTTTTTTTTTGGCGTACTCTAACAAGAGGTTAATTTTGGAGATTTTTTTTAAATTGAACTATAACAGGAAGTTAATTTTGAAGATTAAAATTTTTTAGCGAACTCTAACATAAGGTTAATTTTGGAGATTTTTTTTTATTGTTGAACTATAACAGTAAGTTAATTTTGGAGATTTTTTTTATTGAACTATAACAGGAGGTTAATTTTCAAGATTAAAATTTTTTAGCGAACTCTGACATAAGGTTAATTTTGAAGAGTGAACTTTTTTTTTCATCGAACTGTAACATGAGATTAATTTTGGAGATAGTCATGTTAAGAAAAGTAAATTTTGGTAGTGACCTCCAGCGGAGAAAAATCGAATATTAGGTTCAGATGAAATTTTGAAGATTGAATTTTATGTTTATTATCGAACTATAAGTTGAGGTTTAAATGCATATTTTTAGGAAAAATTAAGAACATAAATTTTAGAACTTAATGAGAACGATTCCTTTTTCTACTACTTCTCTTTCGAACGAGTTTAAATTTAGGAAAACTTTAACAAAGAGGAGGTATTTTCCAAAGGATTTAAAATATATCATTCAATTTCGAATTTATCTTTTAGAGAGATTTTCATAAAGAGAAACAGATTTTTGAAGAGATTGAAACAAATTTAAAAAAAAAGAAAGAAAGAAAGATTTTTTGGGATAATTGCCCTATTTCGCAGAGTGTGCCCTCATGTTTTATCCGGGCTTGGGTCCGGCATTCTATGCTTAAGACATTTCCTAATCATAAGCAGTGAATGGCAGATTTACACACTCACACTTTCACACACATTTTTCTACATTTTTTTTTTCATTTTTTTAAAAGAATTTGGTATCTCTATTAATTTTTGGAGATACAATTTTATTTTACTTCTTCTTCTGTTAACTGTAGCATAATAATTAATAAAAATTAATTTTATGATAATTGATTTTTATTTTATTGAATTACAAAGAATATTTCTCTAATTTTTCAGCGAACCTATAAAATTAGGTGTAATTTTCAATTATGCATGACGAATTAAATTTGAAATATCTAATTTTGGAACTTATGAAATTTTTAAATGATATATTTTTTTTAGGAATTGATATATTTTTGTGCGAATTAGGCCTTCTGCTCTTTTTGGAGGGAGTAAAGGGCTCTTCCGCCTCCTCCACCACCTGCCGTAAATAATGAGCTCCTCCTACTCCTACCCTGACTAAAGAGGCCCCTATACCTGCGGGCAGCCTTTTTTTTAGAAGAAGATATAATAAAAGCCATTTTAGGGGTATTGAAACTTTTTCAGTAAACATAAGTTGAAATAGAATTAAATTCTGAACCTTCACTTAGATTTATTTACATTTTTATTTTTAATTTCAAGGTAAGTGAAATACTATCGATAAGCGAGCAAGATTTTTGAAGTCAGTTTAAGAAAGAGAGAGAATTTTTCAGAGATGTTAGTATTTTTTTTTAATATAACTTTAGTTTGATGTAATAGATTTTATTTTCAAAGGGAGGTATTGAGAATATTACACCATACCAAATTTAAATTTTTAATTAAGTAATAACATTCATTGTTTTTTAATTAAATTTGAACACACATGATGATTTAAAAATAAATAGGTTCAAAAGAATTTGAAGTCACGTGATCTGACCCCCTCCCCCTCCTCCTTTTTTTCCCCACTTGCATGTTATACAAATGGAATTTCATTTGCAAATCTAGAATTGCAAATAATAATAATTCTAATAACTTTTTGATAAAGTATGGAATTAAACGGAATTAAATTTGATTGAGAAATTTTCCTTAGGTATACAGAAAATATATTTTCTTTTGACATATAGCAAAGTTTGGTAAATTTCTTATTTAATCTTTTACCCTGTTTAGTTAAAATACTCACCCCCTCCTTTTTTTTTTTTTGTTTTTTTTTTTGTTTTTTTTTTTGTTTTTTTTTTTTTTTTTTTGTTTATTAGTCAATTAGTAAAGTTCGCTTATTAATAACATTTTTTTCCTAGCAATTTTTAATGTTGTTGGTGAAATATATTAATTAAATATGTTTTTATGATAATGCCAAAACATATGAGTTTAATTACATAAATATTTTATACATTTTTAATTAAGTTGAATATTTTTTCAGCTTTTAGCGAAATCTGGAAAGCAAATTTTGAATCTGTTGACGAACTAATGTTCACGAAAGATACATTTGTAGCATGAATCTGATATTCTATCCAGCACCCAATGAATTCGGATAAATTAATGAGGGATTTTATGGAAAGCGTAAAAATATTTTCTTGTAACGTGTAAAAATAATTTTGCATGCAAGATTTCACTAATTAGATTTTAAATAGCAATAATAGATGAGCGAGTTTCTTTCCTAACCAATATTGAGTACAATTCCAATCGCACCTATCAGACTAATGGTTTAGAGTTTTTTTCAAGCCTTGAATATCCTTGCGTAAATGCGTTCTTTTAGAAAAACCCTCACGGAGGGCATCTCTCCCCTTTAGGGTCTATATGCCTAGTCGGTCACATACAAATAACAAACAATTTAAGTAAAATTTTCGAATTTATGTTTTAAAATTTCGTGTTTTCGTATTTTTTATTCATTTTCAGATGGTTACTTCTTAAGCATATGATAAATATTTAAACTCACTGTATATAATTTATTCAGAGAATTTTTAAACTACCTACATTATTTATTTAGAAAATTTCTAAACTATCCATATTATTTATATCTTTCACCGTTATTTTAGTAAAAGAACTATTCGACGTATTATTTTTTGGGAAAATGTTTGTATGTATGCATATATTATTATTGGATAACGCCTTTAGGACTAATTCATCACAAATTATGGATTATTAATTATATATTGACTAATTATAGAGGCTGATTTTATTTTTGATGAATTTCATGTTATGAGTTTCATTAATAGAATTTTTCGTTCGACTACTCTATTTTTCAGGTTTCTTCTTAATTAAAAAAAATTTAAACACTATAAGTAAATGGTGATTTCACGCAATTGAAAGATTAATGCTTTACAGATTTTTGAATTAAAATTATTTTTAATAAATTAAGATTTTTTTTTTTTTTTTTTTTTTTTTTTTTTGAGTTCAAAAAGAAATTTAGAATATCCTTTATCGTACTGTACAAATTAATTTTGTAAAAAAAAAAAAAAAAAAAAAAAAAAAAAAAAAAAATATTACACATGATTTATACCCGTGATATATTTGAAATTTTATGTCGTAAAAATTAATAAATAATACTTTCTAATACTATATCGGAAAATAAATAATCATAATCGGAATAACATGCTCTCAGTTAATTATACATTTTGAAGATTATATAAATATTCCATAATACAATTTAAAACTGAACTACAAAATGATATATTTGAAATACAAATTAAACGGAAAAGAATACATACATCCTTTATTTTAGTATAAATTTTCAATGCTGAATCATAATAAAAAAGGGAATTATAGTACTTGCTAATAATCCATGATAATTTTCGTCCACCTCGCAACTTCGAAAACACACTGCCGATTTGGTTGCTTATCCCTCACATGCATAAGGTCTGTTATCTAATATACCGATTTCAATAAAGCGGTAAGATCAAACGCCCTGCAGCGGTCAGCTTCAATAGATAAGATAAGATAACCAGATATTTTTCAAATAGCGATTCTTTGAAGTCTGTCTAAATTACAATATATATGAATTCCATATTTTTTCGTTCCATATTCCATATTTCGTTTGGATTGACAATATTTAACATACCTGAATCGTAATTCCAATATGTACAGTTAAAAAATAAGCTTTTCTCGTGAATGATGTAGTAACATAACATGCACAACATAAATCTCAATAAATTATTATTTTCACTTTTTTAGTAGATACGATTAAGATTGTTGAAGTTTAGTTCTTTGGATATACTCGGTACTAATATCAAATCTATACTTTTAATCATATACTAAATCAAAAATATTTTAAATAACCGTAGATCAAACTTACTTTTTAGTGACATATATCTCACATCATTCAGGATTTTTATTTAAGAGGTTCAGAGATACGAATTCATCATTTTGAACGAATATGTGTGATAATAAGTAGGAATTTCTTGGGGTTCCTAAAGAAGATTCCAATTTGAGTAAAGGAAGGGATGTCTAAACGACCTATTCTGTATTTTATTATAATTTTGTTTATTTGTTTGTTTAACCAATGAACCACAGAAGAAAATTTTGCTATTTGTATTTTATTATTATTAGCGAAAAGAAACTTTAGCTAAAAAAGCAATATTTCTTTTATTTTTAGTAGCGAAATGAATTTTAAACACTTGACTTCTTTTAAGGAGAAGTGACCTGAATTTTTTATGCAAAATAAACTTTTTCACCCATCTTATTTAATTCGAGCAGGTATTAAACATATGGTGAGGAATACTATCATTAACCACTGGGCTAAGCAGACCTGGTAAATTAGTCACACGCGTATGATTTGATAGATCTATTTTCTCACACAGATTATAATAATTTTAGGAAACTACTGCTATTTTTCAACTTTTTATTATTATTATAAATACACTTTTTATAGTTTAAGGATTTAAGCATTCATTTTAACTAAAATAGCTTAGTTCCACTATTCAGATTTTATAATAAGACTGGTTAACTTTAGATAACTTCCAAACATATTTTCAAACAACACATACGAGTATTTATCCGAATGTTTTTAGAAATAGTAGATATTTACGTTGATTCCAACTAAATTTTTAATCAAAATTGAGTGAACTCCTTCCTTTGTTAGTGATGAATTTTTTGAATATCAAATATTTATTTCACAAGACTGTACAATTTACCTTACAAAACTTTGGTTTTTAACAGAAAATGAACTTGGTGTGGAACAGTCTAAGCACCATTTAAAATAACAAGTCAATAATTAAATAGAAAAATTAAACAAGAAATTTAACAATTGTATTTCAAATATTTATAATAATAATAATTGTATAAGTTAGTAAAAGGAAATTATTCAGTTTACCCTTTTACTTTTACAAAGTTATATTGATTAAATATGCTAGTTCGCCTATAAGCATATATTAATGGATATTATTATATACTTATGCATATGTATACCTAATATATTATTTAACAGTTTCGGAAAATACGCAAGGTATGAAAAATGATTTTTAAAATGACACTTAACACAAATTAAAAATCACAAATAAAAGAAAAATGTTTCTTAAACCGTTTATAGTAATATTTTTTTTTTTTTTTTTTTTTTTTATCACAACTTAATTTAAAAAAAATGCATTCAGATAAAAAAGAATTAAAAAATGTATATACTAACAAAAAAATGTATTAGTTAAATATTTTTTTTCTTGAAATATTTACAACATAAGAAAAATTTTATATTCTCAAGTTAACAAAAATAAATAATTTTTTATGATGCAAGCATTTAGTATCCCCCCATACATGATATGAAAAAAAAGTTTTACCATCAAATTTGGTAATGTTTTGGTGAAAGATTGGTGAAAATTTTAGATTTTTTTGCTTTTGAAAATGTACTTTTCCATATGCAATATTAACAATAAATTCATAATGGCCTCGACTGAACTTTAGTGTTAACCCTCCGTATTGACCAATCATTAAATGATTTATGCTTCCTATTTTTCAAAGTTACTTTCCAAACATAGCATTTTTTTGTAATACATGAGTGTTGAATATATTTGTTTGCGAAAATTATATAGATGGGTTTTTAATATGCCCTAAAGGATTTGAAAGTTAAAAAAAATTGTAAAAAAATAGTTTAATAAAAAGTAAAAAAAAAAAATTAAGTTAAGAAAAAAATTAAAGGAAAAATTAAAAATGTTTGACAATATTTCATATTAACAAAATGTTTTTTGTAGCTTAGCAAAATTGTATGTGCTGCTTATTCAGGCATGTTTGTCTACATATGTGTGAATATGTATATCTAATTTACAAAATTTAATCAACAAAATAAAATGTGCAAAATACTTTAAAAATTAACTTTATGTATGCATGAGAATACTTATATTTATATGTTTATACAATTAATATTTTCTGTTTCACCTAACGCCAGAATAGATTAACTAATTAAATGTTTACTATCGCAACCATTTGTTTACTCATCTCCTAACCAACCAACCAACTGCTTACCTTAGCAACCGATCGTTTGTCTTGCCAACTAAAAACTTTATATCTGCACATGCGCAGAAGCTGAAGTGAAGACATAATCGAAAAATCAGACTTTGTTTAAATTTGAACATTATGATTTGATAGATTAAGTCTTAGAGTTTGGATGAAAAATAGGCAAAATCTTTACATTCATCATAAGTATATAATCGATAAGCACAAGTAAATTTAAAATTAATTAAAATCTCACATTATTTTGCAATTTAAGTAACTTGTAATATTTCTCTACAACTAGTGTTAGTAATATTCGCACTCATTTTTGATTTATTAAGGTTTCTAGCTTCCCTGACATATCTTTTTTTATTAATAAATCATGAAAAATAGCTACATAGCTTAAAATTTTTCTTATTTGTTAGTTTAGCATTTCAAATTCTTTAGAATGATTAGTGTTTATAAAATAATTATATACCCTAGCATAAAAATTATAAGGCTTTACAAATCATATTATATTATTACACTTACCTAATATACTACCTGTTCAAAACACGTTCTTCTAACAGTTTGATTTGCAGTGAAACGTCAAATTCTTATAGCAAAACCTGATGTCACGTGGTCTGTACTTAATCACGTGACTATTTAATTTCGTCGGATTGGATGATAGAGATTCCTTCTTAGTGACGTCACTCGACGATAAGACAACCTAGATAAGCAGCTTTTAAGCCATTTTCATTACTATCTTCGAATGAGTGGTCTTGCTTGCTGTTACCTCCTCGTTGGGCAGCAACTCGTCTGAACTTGTTTAAACTTGTCTACAGTTCCTTCGTTACCTAGTCTAAAATGCGAGTTCGTTCATAAGAATTGTTGTATATGTACATTTTTAACTGCTAAAGTTGATTAAATAATTAAAATCACCAATCGTCTATTGCAATCAGATCATTTTCGTTAAATGGTTTTCATAAAAATTAAAATAAGAATTGATTTATTATTCAGAGTAACGATTTTTGAAATAGCTTAATTTTCTTATGAAAGCAAAAAAGAATGTTTCATCAAATGCTTAATAGAACATGAAATTATATGTACATATCCTATTATTTAAAAACACTTATATAACATAACATAATAATTCCACAATCATTTTATAACATATACAAACAAATACTATACTTATTTAATTTATTTATTTTATAATATAGTTTGCATACTATAAAGGTAAAATATCTAGATGAATGAATGTCTGCTGTAATCGCATCAAATCGACTTTATTTGTGTCTATCAGTGTAGGTGCATGCGAGTGTGTGTGCGTGACACAATATTGATCTGCCCCTAAAATCGCGTATATGTATGTGTCTGTGGGCATGGGGGTAAAGTGCCTGTTCTGCTTACGTATATATTTTTCTGGGTATGTATTATTGTTTAGCGGTGTTTTAGAAAAAATTACAGTACTTTAAAAATTTAGAAAATTTACACCTGAGAAAAAAATAAAAAAAGTTCGAACAGATAGAAAAAAAAGTTTTAGCAAATTAATAAAGTTTTAACAAATTAAGTAAATTTTAACGATATATATATATATTTTTTTAAATAAAAAATAAGATTTAACAAATTTACAAAATTTTAATAAATTTAAGAAAAAAAATTATCAAATTAAAAAGTTTTAACAAATTTTAAAAAATTAAGCAAATTAATAAAGTTTTAACAAGTTCGAAAAAAAAATTTAGCAAATTAATAATGGTTTAACAAATTTAAAAATTTTTAACGCTACTTTTTAGTTTTTCTTAAAAAAATGTTTAGCAAATTAAAAAAAGATTAGCAAATTAATAAAACTTTAACAAATTCAAAAAATTTTAACAAATTAAAAAATAGAATTTAAAGAATTTTTTTTATGTGTTAAACCTTTTTCTTATTTTTTTCTCAGGTGTAAATTTTCTAAATTTTTAAAGTACTGTAATTTTTTAATATTGCATATGGAAAAGTACATTTTCAAAAGCAAAAAAATCTAAAATTTTCACCAATCTTTCACCAAAACATTACCAAATTTGATGGTAAAACTTTTTTTTCATATCATGTATGGGGGGATACTAAATGCTTGCATCATAAAAAATTATTTATTTTTGTTAACTTGAGAATATAAAATTTTTCTTATGTTGTAAATATTTCAAGAAAAAAAATATTTAACTAATACATTTTTTGTTAGTTTATACATTTATTAATTCTTTTTTATCTGAATGCAATTTTTTTAAATTAAGTTGTGATAAAAAAAAAAAAAAAAAAAAATTATTACTATAAACGGTTTAAGAAACATTTTTCTTTTATTTGTGATTTTTAATTTGTGTTAAGTGTCATTTTAAAAATCATTTTTCATACCTTGCGTATTTTCCGAAACTGTTAAATAATATATTAGGTATACATACGCATATGCATAAGTATATAATAATATCCATTAATATATGCTTATAGGCGAACTAGCATATTTAATCAATATAACTTTGTAAAAGTAAAAGGGTAAACTGAATAATTTCCTTTTACTAACTTATACAATTATTATTATTATAAATATTTGAAATACAATTGTTAAATTTCTTGTTTAATTTTTCTATTTAATTATTGACTTGTTATTTTAAATGGTGCTTAGACTGTTCCACACCAAGTTCATTTTCTGTTAAAAACCAAAGTTTTGTAAGGTAAATTGTACAGTCTTGTGAAATAAATATTTGATATTCAAAAAATTCATCACTAACAAAGGAAGGAGTTCACTCAATTTTGATTAAAAATTTAGTTGGAATCAACGTAAATATCTACTATTTCTAAAAACATTCGGATAAATACTCGTATGTGTTGTTTGAAAATATGTTTGGAAGTTATCTAAAGTTAACCAGTCTTATTATAAAATCTGAATAGTGGAACTAAGCTATTTTAGTTAAAATGAATGCTTAAATCCTTAAACTATAAAAAGTGTATTTATAATAATAATAAAAAGTTGAAAAATAGCAGTAGTTTCCTAAAATTATTATAATCTGTGTGAGAAAATAGATCTATCAAATCATACGCGTGTGACTAATTTACCAGGTCTGCTTAGCCCAGTGGTTAATGATAGTATTCCTCACCATATGTTTAATACCTGCTCGAATTAAATAAGATGGGTGAAAAAGTTTATTTTGCATAAAAAATTCAGGTCACTTCTCCTTAAAAGAAGTCAAGTGTTTAAAATTCATTTCGCTACTAAAAATAAAAGAAATAATGCTTTTTTAGCTAAAGTTTCTTTTCGCTAATAATAATAAAATACAAATAGCAAAATTTTCTTCTGTGGTTCATTGGTTAAACAAACAAATAAACAAAATTATAATAAAATACAGAATAGGTCGTTTAGACATCCCTTCCTTTACTCAAATTGGAATCTTCTTTAGGAACCCCAAGAAATTCCTACTTATTATAACACACATATTCGTTCAAAATGATGAATTCGTATCTCTGAACCTCTTAAATAAAAATCCTGAATGATGTGAGATATATGTCACTAAAAAGTAAGTTTGATCTACGGTTATTTAAAATATTTTTGATTTAGTATATGATTAAAAGTATAGATTTGATATTAGTACCGAGTATATCCAAAGAACTAAACTTCAACAATCTTAATCGTATCTACTAAAAAAGTGAAAATAATAATTTATTGAGATTTATGTTGTGCATGTTATGTTACTACATCATTCACGAGAAAAGCTTATTTTTTAACTGTACATATTGGAATTACGATTCAGGTATGTTAAATATTGTCAATCCAAACGAAAATACTATTAAAATACTTATGATAAAATGGAGATTTTGTTGATTATTTGTGAATTTCGACTAGTGTCAGTAAGCATGCCCATGGATTAAAAATTATAGTGGTATACGTATAAAATAATAGCCGCTTACACTTGGTATAAAGTTTAGGTAGACATGATTAAACTACTTTTACTTTATTTAAAGTAATAAAATTCCAATCTTGCCTAAATTTAACATAAATGTAAAAATATGGAATTCATATATATTGTAATTTAGACAGACTTCAAAGAATCGCTATTTGAAAAATATCTGGTTATCTTATCTTATCTATTGAAGCTGACCGCTGCAGGGCGTTTGATCTTACCGCTTTATTGAAATCGGTATATTAGATAACAGACCTTATGCATGTGAGGGATAAGCAACCAAATCGGCAGTGTGTTTTCGAAGTTGCATGGTGGACGAAAATTATCATGGATTATTAGCAAGTACTATAATTCCCTTTTTTATTATGATTCAGCATTGAAAATTTATACTAAAATAAAGAATGTATGTATTCTTTTCCGTTTAATTTGTATTTCAAATATATCATTTTGTAGTTCAGTTTTAAATTGTGTTATGGCATATTTATATAATCTTCAAAATGTATAATTAACTGAGAGCATGTTATTCCGATTATGATTATTTATTTTCCGATATAGTATTAGAAAGTATTATTTATTAATTTTTACGACATAAAATTTCAAATATATCACGGGTAAAATAAATCATGTGTAATATATATATATATATATATATATTTTTTTTTTTTTTTTTTTTTTTTTTTTACAAAATTAATTTGTACAGTACGATAAAGGATATTCTAAATTTCTTTTTGAACTCAAAAAAAAAAAAAAAAAAAAAAAAAAAAAAAAAAAAAAAAAAAATCTTAATTTATTAAAAATAATTTTAATTCAAAAATCTGTAAAGCATTAATCTTTCAATTGCGTGAAATCACCATTTACTTATAGTGTTTAAATTTTTTTTAATTAAGAAGAAACCTGAAAAATAGAGTAGTCGAACGAAAAATTCTATTAATGAAACTCATAACATGAAATTCATCAAAAATAAAATCAGCCTCTACAATTAGTCAATATATAATTAATAATCCATAATTTGTGATGAATTAGTCCTAAAGGCGTTATCCAATAATAATATATGCATACATACAAACATTTTCCCAAAAAATAATACGTCGAATAGTTCTTTTACTAAAATAACGGTGAAAGATATAAATAATATGGATAGTTTAGAAATTTTCTAAATAAATAATGTAGGTAGTTTAAAAATTCTCTGAATAAATTATATACAGTGAGTTTAAATATTTATCATATGCTTAAGAAGTAACCATCTGAAAATGAATAAAAAATACGAAAACACGAAATTTTAAAACATAAATTCGAAAATTTTACTTAAATTGTTTGTTATTTGTATGTGACCGACTAGGCATATAGACCCTAAAGGGGAGAGATGCCCTCCGTGAGGGTTTTTCTAAAAGAACGCATTTACGCAAGGATATTCAAGGCTTGAAAAAAACTCTAAACCATTAGTCTGATAGGTGCGATTGGAATTGTACTCAATATTGGTTAGGAAAGAAACTCGCTCATCTATTATTGCTATTTAAAATCTAATTAGTGAAATCTTGCATGCAAAATTATTTTTACACGTTACAAGAAAATATTTTTACGCTTTCCATAAAATCCCTCATTAATTTATCCGAATTCATTGGGTGCTGGATAGAATATCAGATTCATGCTACAAATGTATCTTTCGTGAACATTAGTTCGTCAACAGATTCAAAATTTGCTTTCCAGATTTCGCTAAAAGCTGAAAAAATATTCAACTTAATTAAAAATGTATAAAATATTTATGTAATTAAACTCATATGTTTTGGCATTATCATAAAAACATATTTAATTAATATATTTCACCAACAACATTAAAATTTGCTAGGAAAAAAATGTTATTAATAAGCGAACTTTACTAATTGACTAATAAACGAAAAAAAAAAAAAAAAAAAAAAAAAAAAAAAAGGAGGGGGTGAGTATTTTAACTAAACAGGGTAAAAGATTAAATAAGAAATTTACCAAACTTTGCTATATGTCAAAAGAAAATATATTTTCTGTATACCTAAGGAAAATTTCTCAATCAAATTTAATTCCGTTTAATTCCATACTTTATCAAAAAGTTATTAGAATTATTATTATTTGCAATTCTAGATTTGCAAATGAAATTCCATTTGTATAACATGCAAGTGGGGAAAAAAAGGAGGAGGGGGAGGGGGTCAGATCACGTGACTTCAAATTCTTTTGAACCTATTTATTTTTAAATCATCATGTGTGTTCAAATTTAATTAAAAAACAATGAATGTTATTACTTAATTAAAAATTTAAATTTGGTAGGGTGTAATATTCTCAATACCTCCCTTTGAAAATAAAATCTATTACATCAAACTAAAGTTATATTAAAAAAAAATACTAACATCCCTGAAAAATTCTCTCTCTTTCTTAAACTGACTTCAAAAATCTTGCTCGCTTATCGATAGTATTTCACTTACCTTGAAATTAAAAATAAAAATGTAAATAAATCTAAGTGAAAGTTCAGAATTTAATTCTATTTCAACTTATGTTTACTGAAAAAATTTCAATACCCCTAAAATGACTTTTATTATATCTTCTTCTAAAAAAAAGGCTGCCCGCAGGTATAGGGGCCTCTTTAGTCAGGGTAGGAGTAGGAGGAGCTCATTATTTACGGCAGGTGGTGGAGGAGGCGGAAGAGCCCTTTACTCCCTCCAAAAAGAGCAGAAGGCCTAATTCGCACAAAAATATATCAATTCCTAAAAAAAAATATCATTTAAAAAATTTCATAAGTTCCAAAATTAGATATTTCAAATTTAATTCGTCATGCATAATTGAAAATTACACCTAATTTTATAGGTTCGCTGAAAAATTAGAGAAATATTCTTTGTAATTCAATAAAATAAAAATCAATTATCATAAAATTAATTTTTATTAATTATTATGCTACAGTTAACAGAAGAAGAAGTAAAATAAAATTGTATCTCCAAAAATTAATAGAGATACCAAATTCTTTTAAAAAAATGAAAAAAAAATGTAGAAAAATGTGTGTGAAAGTGTGAGTGTGTAAATCTGCCATTCACTGCTTATGATTAGGAAATGTCTTAAGCATAGAATGCCGGACCCAAGCCCGGATAAAACATGAGGGCACACTCTGCGAAATAGGGCAATTATCCCAAAAAATCTTTCTTTCTTTCTTTTTTTTTAAATTTGTTTCAATCTCTTCAAAAATCTGTTTCTCTTTATGAAAATCTCTCTAAAAGATAAATTCGAAATTGAATGAAATATTTTAAATCCTTTGGAAAATACCTCCTCTTTGTTAAAGTTTTCCTAAATTTAAACTCGTTCGAAAGAGAAGTAGTAGAAAAAGGAATCGTTCTCATTAAGTTCTAAAATTTATGTTCTTAATTTTTCCTAAAAATATGCATTTAAACCTCAACTTATAGTTCGATAATAAACATAAAATTCAATCTTCAAAATTTCATCTGAACCTAATATTCGATTTTTCTCCGCTGGAGGTCACTACCAAAATTTACTTTTCTTAACATGACTATCTCCAAAATTAATCTCATGTTACAGTTCGATGAAAAAAAAAGTTCACTCTTCAAAATTAACCTTATGTCAGAGTTCGCTAAAAAATTTTAATCTTGAAAATTAACCTCCTGTTATAGTTCAATAAAAAAAATCTCCAAAATTAACTTACTGTTATAGTTCAACAATAAAAAAAAATCTCCAAAATTAACCTTATGTTAGAGTTCGCTAAAAAATTTTAATCTTCAAAATTAACTTCCTGTTATAGTTCAATTTAAAAAAAATCTCCAAAATTAACCTCTTGTTAGAGTACGCCAAAAAAAAAAAAAAATTCCTTTTTGACCCTTCATCTTATAGCACACATTTTCCACAGGTGGAGGAGAAGGCTCCCTCCTATAGGTGGAGGAGGAGCTCCCTCCTATAGGTGGAGGAGGAGGCTCCCTCCTATAGGTGGAGGAGGAGTAGGTGGAGGAGGAGTTGCTCCTCCACCCTCCACCTGCTGGAGCTCAACTCTCCTTTCTCTCCTACTATTGTATGAAAAATGAGAAGGTTTACTAAATAAATTTTCACTATGCATGCGTCAACTCTATAAGAATTTCATTTGCATATTGTTTTAGATTAATGTATAGAGCAATTTTTGTTAAAATTTCAAAATCATACCTTGGAAATTCTGAAAATTATCGTCGTTAGAATAATATCAAAATCCGTTCTTCCCAAAATGAAGTAAAAAGATGAGGAGCTGCATCCAAATATAGTAATACGTGAAGTGTTGTGTAGACACTAATCAATGGAATATGGATACATCCCCTCATTTTTTTGTTGTATTTTGGGAATATCGGAGTTTGATCTTATTCTTTTAACGATAATTTTCAGCATTTTCAAGCTATAATTTTGAAACTTTAACAAAAGATGCTTTATACATTTAGATAACACAAAATGCAAATGAATTTTTCATATATTTGACGCCTGCGCAGTGAACGTTTATTTAGTAAACCTTCTCATTTTTCATACAATTATTAATATTTTTAAATTTTGATTGCAATGTATTATGTACAATGTAGTTTCTCATACTTTCTGAAAAGAACATTGCTTTTTATTAAGAACTCTGCAAATTATAAGCAAAAAAACTGAACAATGTTTGGGACCGTTTTTATAAAATACCGTAATTTCTCTACGAGTATACATGCTATCCGCATAAAATTGAACACAGTTTATTACCATAAGCCACTTAATCATAATCTGCTGTTTAAAAGCTTTTGCTACATTAGTTTTGACAGGGTTGTTCAAAATATATTCGTTCTTTTCCAATTTGTTTACGGTCCCCTATTGGATTTTGGAAAAAAATCTTTTCGAAAATATATGACATGTACTATTTTGTTTATACATCTGAAGTTTCAGAGTCATTCCTTATGTATATTTCTAGATATTTAACAAAACGTCTGGAATCGCAAACGTCAAGATTTTTTTTGCTGTTACTGTACTACTAATAGTGCACATATTCAAAGATTGATAAATCTTAACTTTTGAATGATTTGATTAAAAAAATTCCACAATCATTAGCTACAATAACTTATTTTGCGAAAATAATTTCAAATAATAATTCTAATTATTTGTAATATGAATAATGAGAGCAAATTCAAAACAATTCCCCGCTTGACAAGTATTCTAAGTTTAATCTATCTTGAATGAGTATTCCTGACTTGTGTCATTTTGGGCTATCGTCATGTGGACTTAGGCTATCTTTTAGTGAAAAAATTAAATTTAGGCTTTCAATAGGAGGCTTTAAAATAGAATATGAGGCTCTTTGAAAACAATTATTAAATACTGGTAAAATATGTTAGTTGAAAGATGATGTACTATTAGTAGCACACCAGACCCGAAAGAGTGGAACATATATTTCACTCTTTAACTTTAAAATAAAATTTATTTTTCTGACAAAACTATGTGTAATAAAACGCAAAGATATTAGAAAATTGTAATATCAATTAAATCATGCAGAAATATAATATTTTATAAACATCTCGAAAAGCTCTTTCTTAGCCTATTGTAACAAATATGAATTAAATAGTACACAAAACAGATAATGAAATATTCGTTAAACTCTAATTAACCTATTTGGTTAGCCAGTGTTAAAGTTACTAAAGTAAAAGTTTTTTTTCTAAAAATTGATACAAAAAATGACCCGAGAGGGTTATGAGTATCTTTACTTACTTTTACCTTTGAGAGAAGGAAGATTTTTAATTAAATTTTTTTCTTCGGTCTCTCACGCTTTCGCGTTTGGAAAACCCCAAAAACATTATTTTACAAAATGTCTCTTTGTCCATATGTCCATATGCTCGTGTATTAGTGTGTCGCCGTTAAACCATAAAAAATGTATGAAGTTATGCATAGAATTTTTTGTGTATGTTTTTGGCAGTGGCAAGCTGGTCCTCGGTAAATTCAGAAATATTCTGCTGGGGGAGTCGCTGTAATATCGATGAATGAGACATTTTCAATATTTTACCATTGAAAAATATATAAAATTATTCACATGATTGAACCAAAATTTTTATGTATGCTTTTGGCAACGGCCAGCGGATCTTTCTTGAATTAAAAGAAAAATCCAAAGTGATGTGGCGCTATAATTGCGATATCTTTGCCAATTCTAATATTATACCATCAAAAAGCGTACTAAGTTATGTATAGAATTGAACAAACTTAGAATGAAACTTTTTTTGCTACGGAACGCAGTTTCTTTCTTGAAAAAAATATCTCCCTGAAAAAATGGCTGTAATAGCGTTTATTTTTTTTTTTCATTATTGTATGAGTGAAAAAATGTATTAAGTTATGTATAAGTTTCAAACAATTTTTTTTTTTTTTTACATTTTTGACTATGGCCAAAAGTTTTTCCAAGTGATATAAGGTATGATAGAGGTATGTCTTCCATTTTCATAATTGAAAATCAAAAAAGTTTATGCAGTTCATAGAATTGAAGTATTTTTGCGTATGTTTTGCCTATGGTCAGTAGATTTGGAAGTTGGTTCGCCTTGAGTTTGGAAGTATTCTGTGAAAAAAAAAAGGCTCTGAGTTATAATTTTCTTTGTATAAATTTTTAGACTTTTCGCAGTGCTATTGTCTACTGGCGATTTGTGCAGCGACGGGAACGCGGGTCCTGCTAAAGCGACTATTCGCAAATAGCTGAATAAATAATCATAATCATTTAATAAATATCATAGTACATATTAAATCATTTTTACCCCTATTAATTGATTGACGCAAAGATAGAAAATGAAAATCAAAGTTGCTGTAATGTTAAATAAATAAATAAATAAATTTATTAAATTAATTAATTAATAATTAACAGGCGTGAAGTTGACTATTTCGAAATATTAAGATGGATGAGGCAGTAGAAAGTACTTGGATTGTACATCCAAGTAGTAAAAATTTTCATCAGATTTTGACATTGAGGTATTAATGCGTAAGTATCAACTTTTATCTCCTTATTGCATTTTGTTAAAATAGCCTTTAATTGTTTTAATTACAATAAATATGTTGTAACTACGCAAAAAAAATATAAATATTTTCTCGTGGCAATACATAAATGAAATAATCCATACAGGAAATATTAACTCTTACATTTTGACATCTGTCATAAACACGCATTGAAAAAACGAAACTTTGATTGATAAGAAACGAAAGAAGAATGAAAATTCATTTATTGGCGATGACAAAAAGCATCCAAAATCTAATTATGTCAAATTTCATGTTACAAAAATATGAACGCATTCAAATTATCAAAAAGATTTTCAAAAAAAAAATTACTCAAATTTTACAACAAATTATTTTAAAAAAATCGAATATGCAATGTCTTTTTCTCGAAATATATATTTAAAAATGATGTTCCTTAAAAAAATAAAATTAAAACTATGCACTTTTTCTTTCTTTTCAAAAACTGTATTAAATAAAAAGTCTCCACAAAAAAGAAGATAAATTCGTTATTGCATTTTGACATTTTTCATATAAGTATATGCAAAGAAACAAATTGCAAATAGAAGGGCGGTGGAAATACATATAAATCGAGGTTGACAAACCGCACCCAGAATCTGAATTTATCAGATTTCATTTTCTCAAAACAATGAAATATTCAAATTATGATGAATATTTTGGTTGTAAATTCTATTCAAATGATAAAATTTAATGGTTATGAATAAAAGAACAACGATGTTAAAATGCAACTTTATTTTTCTAAAGGATTTTCATAAAGAATAATAATAATAAAAAAACATCAGTGAAAGTCTCGTATAAAATTTGAAGAATAATTTCTGGATACTTATTTAATCACTACCCAACATCAAAAAAGTGTCGGGCTCAAAAATAGGTATTTCTGAAGTATTTTGTCTCGCTAAACACGAAATCAACATAAAAAGTTGAGATTAGCTCTTGTTTTCAAGATAGAACCAACTTGATAAATCTCACTATGGCTGTTATATGGGAAATCGAATGTTTGGAAGTTGGTACGCCTAATAGCTGTAATTCTCCTCAACTGCATTCTCTGTATAGAATCCAACCATAAGTCAAGATCACAGAATACAGGGCTCGTCACAAGAATCTTCTTTATTTCTTTGAGAAGAAAGAACATGTAGTTGCTTGTACTGATGTTAATGGTTTGATGAATTCAATAAACATAACTCATGATACACGGAAATGGAGGTTATTTAAAGACTCTTCCAAACTTAGTTTGAAAGCAGTCTTACTACCTACGGCAACATCATTTCTTCCCTTCCCAATGAACATTCTGTTCACATGCAGAAAACTTACAGGAATGTGAAATTACTTCTCAAGTCAATCAAATACGAGGATCATAAATGGCAGGTTTGTGGTGACTTGAAAGTAATTGCTTTACTCCTGGGAATGCAATTAGGCTATATCAAGTATTGCTGTTTTCTGTGTTTGAGGGACAGTTGCGATAGAAACTCTCACTACATAAAAGACTAATGACCTTCAAAAAATCTAAATCCCGAGGACAGAAATGTCCAAAACGAGCATGTACTTGAACCAAAAAACATTCTGCTTCAAACGTTCACATTAATGGCACTGGGATTAATGAGCTCCGTGAAAAACATGAACAAGGATGGAGAAGCTTTCCAATAACTTAGAGCGAAATTTCCAAGACTGAGTGCATCAAAGGTTAAAGAGGGGATATTTGTGAGCCCTCAGACACGCACAATAATGAAGGATCCTGCTTTTAATAACGTTTTGGAAGGGAAAGAGAAAGTAGCTTGGGAAGCCTGCTGGGAAGGAGTGGTACGAAAATTTCTAGGAAACAGAAAAGCCGAGAACTACCAACAGTTGGTGAAAAAACTCCTACAAAAGTACGATGACTTTGGATGCAAAATGTCTCTAAAACTTCATTTCCACCACTCCCATCTTGATTTTTCTCCTAAAAACTGTGAAATTTTAAGGGTGAGCACGGTGCTATCAAAGCTTACAAAGATATCTATGTAATGAAACGCAGATATCAGGGTCGTCGGGATGAGTCAATGCTGGCCGACTACTGTTTGACTGTTACAAGAGATGCTCCGGCGTTGACATACAAGAGGCAATTCACAAGGAAACATTTGCAAGAATAGGCTAAAAACAACTACTGCTTTCTGAAAAATGAACATTATTTAGTGAAACATGCCTATTGTATTGTATTTATTCCATAGGAATTTTTTCTTCTTCAATAGGCTTTTTAAATTGATATGTGGGATGTTGTGTGTCTTTCTAAAGTGGGTTGTATTGTATCTGGAAATCAAGAGCTAATAAAAAAATTTCATTTACATATTCGTTTTTTTCAACCCAGAATAAGTAGGAATTGGCTGTCTAGAACCATGAAACTGACAAAAATATTTTTTTTTTTTTGTTGTTGGCTAGTGAATACTTGATTACATTGCTGGAATTTTTATTGCTTGTACATTATCACACTTCCTTTGAAATTTTTTTTAGTAGCATTCCTTGCAAAATGTCTGTAAAATGTATTGTAAGCCGTATACTTTGAGTGATTTTTAGGAATATTTATACTGTTTGTTTTGATAGATATTTATGCTTTATCATAAAGTGGAAGCTTATTAGGATATACAGTTGAGTATTTAACATGGTCACTCACACAAATACATACAAATCATACCCAATACCATACCCAAATCATTACCATACTTACCTATCACACTTTTAAAATGTTTCAAAAAACTGTTTATTTATTTGATTGTTTTATAGAAAACGTAATAAATTCGGGATGCAAAACCTTTAAATTTTCTAAACAAAATTTATTCATTAAATGTCTATCTGTTTTTTTTTATGCTTTTAATGACGTTTAAATCATGTTCCGATTTTAATTAGAAAACGAAATATTATTTTTTTTCGTTTCGGTTTATTTTCAAAACCTATCTTTTAGGCATTGATTGTCAAGTATTTTACTTTAATTTTGATTCAACAAATTTGAAAAAAAAAATATATATAATTACTTTAAAAAAAATCATTTTTTTTTTAAATAAGATATATCAGTTTTTTAATTTTTTAATTTTTTTCCCATCTAACAGTTTTAAGAATTCTGAATCAAAATTAAAATTTAGATAATTTTGTTTATTTAAATGAAAAAAAAATTAAATTCTACAAACAATAACATTTAATTATAACGATTTTAAATTTCCTCACATTTTTAATAAATGTTATTTTTTATTTATTTTTTAATATAATAAATTTTATCACGTGATTTTGTTTACAAATAAAATGGTTAATCTTCACAAAAAATTTCATAATTTTAACTCAGTAAATAAAAATTATTTTAAAATGTGTTCTGGAACCCTTTAAATAACCGAAATGTAACACTATTCTGACTATGATATGAGCAATAATATGTTCAGAATAGAGTTAAATTATGGCTATGTAATCTTATCTATATAAAAAATGCGGTTGAATAAATTGGTAGTTTGCTGTAAATTTTTAAGAATGCACTAGGATTTCGTAATGTTGAAACTAGCAATCTCTTTCATCTTTCTCTCTTTCATCTCTCATTGTTTCGAATATTTAATTCAGGGAGATTAATTTCTCTCAATACAGAAGAACTAAAAAACTATATTTACATTACATACGATTTAAAATATAAGCAACAATTGTCTTTGGAGCATTATGAAAAAATATTTGTAAATTAAATATAGTTATAAATCAAGCCTTTCATATTTTGTATAAAAATATATTAAATAACATTTTTATATTAAATTTGACAGACTTCTGTAAAAATTGTTTCCATACGCTTGCTACAAAATGTAAAAAAAGTAGGTATAATATGATTTACTGTTTTGCAGTTTCGAATTATGCATGACAATTCCTTGCATTGTAACAAAGAAACACCCTTAAATTATTATTTAATTTAAAAAAAATGAATAAAAGATTTAATTAGTTTTTAAAATGATTAAAATTGTATTAAAATCCCTTACATCACAGTAAATATAACCTTTTATTTAAAAAAAATAAACAAACATCTAATTTGTGTTTTATTCTGTAAAAATAAATATATCTACAGTCAAACACAATATGCAAAATAAGTTTAAAATGATTAATTTTAACTAATAGATAAATAACATTATGTATTCTATTAAATATAATAATGTATTTACTTAAAAGAGATAAAATTAATGAAATAATTCTTATTTTATTTCCGTTTCAAACAAGTATCAAAATACAAAAACTTCGATGAATGACATTTGTTTTTCAAACTCAAAGATCTTAAATTTTATTTTATTGATAAGAGACTGCCTTTGTGTCCTAAATAAAGTAAATATGCCCTTTATAATCTGAGAAGTGCAATTTCTTTTATTTAAATTTTATGCATCCATGCACATTCATTCTTCTTCATTTCCAGACTTAACATTTGGAGTCATTTGCATATCCTATGGCATTTAATTAATAAAAAAACCCAGATTCGAAACAGATTCAGCAAAAAAAGCTAAATTTTGTAAATTCAAACAGAAAATTTAAATGGATCAATGATTTTGAAAAAACTGCTTTTCTATGATCCATGTAATGTTTTTGAATTTTCACATTTTATTTATTTGTTTATTTATTTTCGTATTTTAATGTTTCAAACAAAAGTAAAAGAAATTATTTCCCTTAGAAAATTTATTGAAGTCTATAAGCAATTGATAAATATGATTTATTAGGAATGTTATATAACCTTAATATATACTAAGTTTATTACTTTTAAATGTAAAATTAATATTACTTAAACTATATAGCCATTAATAACTGGACACTTTCAATTTTAGACATTTTAAAAAGGATTATTATTTACTAATACATACATAACAGTATGCATTGTATTAATGCGTAATAATGTATATATACTTAAAATTGTATAATATTAATGAAATAGTTCTTATTTTATTTCAGTTTCAACCAATTATCAAAATACAAAAACTTTGATGAATATATATTTTATGACATTTATTTCATATTCATAGCTCTTCAAATTTATTTCATTGTTAACAGACTACCCATGTCCTCTGAATAGCATATTCACACTATCCGCAAAAAAACTCTTCGGGAGGGCTGAATTCTGATAGGGATTGGCCGACGCGTTTTCACGTAACTTGACGATAATTATACTTTTGTAGCGATAGACTCTTCCGTCGAGTTTGATTTCCTTCAGAGCCGAGTACAAAGTAAACCGAGTACAAAGTAAAAATTTGTGCTTAAAAACTTTTAAAGAGTACAGCTTTCAGTAAGACACGCTCCATCCAATGCAATGCTGCAAGAGAAAAGTTACTTTATACTCGGTTTGGAAGGAAATCTAACTCCTCGACGGAAGCATCTATCGCTCGCCAAGTATAATTATCACCAAGTTACGTGAAAACGCGTCAGCCAATCCCTATCAGAATTCAACCCTCTCGAAGAGTTTCTTTGCGGATACTGTGAATATGCCCCTGAATAAAGTAAATGTATCTTTTATAAACTGAAAAGTACATTTTCTTTTATTTACATTCTATGCATCCATACACATTCATTCTTCTATGATACCAGACTTAACATTTGGAATTATTTGCATATACTATGGCATTTTATATGTAAAAAAATCCAGATTCGAAACAGATTCAACAAAAAAAAGTCCAGTTTTGTAAATTCAAACAGAAAATTGAAACGGATCAATGATTTTGTCAGAACTGTATGTCAATGAACAATGTATTGTTTTTGCATCTTTGCATTTTATTTATCTATTTACTTATTTTCGTGTTATGATGTTTCAAATAGAAATAAAAAAACTTATTTTCCTTCAATCATTTATTACAGTCTATAAGAAATTGATAAATTTGATTTATTAGAAATGTTACACAACTTTAACATGTATTAAATTGATTAATTTTAAATGTAAAATTAAAATTACATGCGCTATATAGCCATTAATATTTGATCACTAAAATTTTATACATTATATTGATAATTTAACATTACATTCATCAGTTTTCCTAGAAACTCAGGCTTCTATGTGCATAAATTCATATTTATCTATGGCTATGAGAAGAACAATCATGTAGCAGCAAACAAAAAAAAAAGAAAAATGATAACACAGGACAACAAAAAAAATTTTTTTTAAATGGTCTGACATGTTTTAATGAATTTAAGATATTTCAACCTCCAGGAACTCGAATATGGCATCCGTTTCTGTACATCAGGTAAGGTTTTGCTGTCAAGTTGAATTGAAAAAAACAAATATATACTACAGAAGTGTAATTAACTGAACCGAAAATAATGTACGTATGTTAACAGAAAACATGTTTAGTTAATTACATAGTTAATTAACAACACAAATAGACAGGAAAACATTCGGTTAGTTCACTGTTTCATCATTGTGCAACACTTATGGTAGGAATTTCCTCTTCGTTGAGGTCTGAGCATGGACGGCAGCAGGAATATCTCTATGGAGATTCCAATAGTAATCCGCCATCATTACTGCATCCCAGCGACCTTGGTATCTGTTCTCCATCTCCTTGATCTCTGATGAAAATGCTCTCCCTGTTCATCACTCATGGAGCCCAGGTTGCTAGGAAAGCGATCCAAATGCGAGAATAAGTAATGCATTTTGATGCTCATGTTACATCCGAGGTTTCTGAATGCTGTTATCATATTGTTCACCAGTTCAACGTAGTTAGTGGCCTTCGTGTTGTCGAGAAAGTTTTTCACAACTAGAACAAAAGCCTTCCATGCTTCGAGTTCCACTTCACTCATATGTGTTTCGAATTGCGTATATCTCATTAGCTGACGGATCTGTGAACCATCAAAGATGCCAGCTTTCATCTTCTCAATGCTCAATCTGGGAAAAACCTGGCACAAGTACATGAAGCAGTCACCATTTTTGTCGAGAGCTTTGGTGAATTGCTTCATCAACCCCAGCTTAATGTGCAATGGAGGAAATATGATCTTCTCTCTGTTCACAAAAGGAGTGTTGATGATGTTCGCTCTGCAGGGCACCAGGTCCTCCCTAAGAGGCCAATCCTTGATTGTGTAATGATGAGCCCTGTCCCTACTGTCCCACATGAAGATGAAACAGGGGTACTTTGTAAACGCTGATTGTTGTCCCAACAAGATGTTCACCATTTTCAAATCCACACAAATGTATCACTGATGGTCATCATAATGAATTTACTCCAGAGCATACATCACTGATTCATACTTCTCCTTCAATGTAGTTGAGTGAGCTAGTGGTACAGAGGCAAACTGGTTGCCATTGTGTAGCAAAACACATTTTAGTGCGCGCTTACTGCTGTCGATAAACAGCCGCCAATGTTCGGGGTCATATTTTGCCACTCTCAGCAAGTACAGAAGCCGTGCGATATCATTACAGTACACCAGGTCAAGCTCTTCACAAAAATATTGTAGGAAGTCTTGATGTCTGTTGCGGTAGAAGGTGATACGAACACTCTCAGTGAGACAGTTTTTTTTCCTTTAATCTGGATGTGAATAGTTCGGCAGATGACTTGGAGAGGTTAAGATCGCGAACGAGATCATTTAGCTCCATTTGTGTGAACAGAACTGGAGTACTACATTCTGGAACAACATAGTCGTTGTCATCAGCAGCAACCTTGATGGGGGAGGATGATTCTTCGTCAATGTCCGGAAGTTCTTTAAACACGAGAACAGGAATGGCTTCAGAATGGGCTACAGGACGACGTACTGACTGCAGATCTGGATATACCAGGCTACTCCGGTTGATTCTGTTTATACCAGTCAGATCTACAACGCAGAAGTAACAATCTGTGACATGGTTGGTAGGCTCCCTCCAGACCACAGGAATTCCAAATTTCAGAGCCATCTTCTGGCCTTTGGTCCACGCACGAAGATACTCGGTGCATTTCTTGCATACTATATGTGGTGCCCAACCTTCATCTTGGTCACTTAGTGCCATTTGGAAGTAAGCAAGGTAGGTGCGCTTTATGAAACTGGTGATTGGCTTCCTGTTTGGTACAAGGGTGTATTCGCCACAGATATAGCAAAATACATCCGGCTTATTCCTACATGATCTTTTTGAAGACGCCATTTACATCACATAGATCCTGTAATGAAAGAAAATCTATCATTGGTAATCCAGGGCAACGAAATACGACTTCTCGGAATGCAACACACACAAGTACTGCAATGAAGGATAGGCATTTACGCCGGAAATCACTTAGCCTAAAATGGACATTTGCACAAAAAATTGACCTGATAGAGCGAAACCGTTTTGGGTTTTGGATTAAGGGTATGAAAATGAACATATATCAGCTGGAAAAAGTTAGACCATTTTTTGGCTGTTGACCAGTGTAATATATGAGTTCACCCTGTAAAAGAAAAGTCATGAAATAGTTTATCACTATAGATTACGAATATGTGCACATCACACAATGTATGTATTCAATTGTGACAAAAGGGTATATGAATGGAGATTTATTGAAAAAATTACATGTTTTTTGTTGCTATAATGCAAGTGTTTTCTACAAACTTTACGCCAGTTTCAGAAATGCAGTGGAATGTAGTAGAATTCAAAATGTAGTAGAAACAATGTAGTGCTATTAGAATTCAAATGTATTAAACCTTTGATGAAATATGAGCAGTTCGAGCACACGATAGAAATACTTTTTCATGATTTAATATTCAACTCTATGACGCAACTCATAAAAATTAGCCAGCCAAATATCGAAGAAATTCAGAAAAATATGTGCCATATATTGATATCATGTGCAGTTGTTCCCTAAAATATGTTGAATTACATGGAATTTCCCTCAAATATTCATTTTCTAATTACTGGCATTTTTAAAGGAGTTTGAATTTGATAAATTTCAACGAATATATCTAAGAAATACTTACATTGTTCATTTTTTTTTGTTCGAATAAGCTCGTTCTGGGTATTTACCAGGAAGAACTAAAACAACAATATATATATTTTTTTTTTACCCAAATTAAAAACACAATTTAGGAAAACCCTTTATCATTTAGCTGTTTATAGAGAACAACTAAAAATCAGTTCACTCTATTGCCGATACCATTCTAAATTGTTGCAAAATGTGACTGACTTTTTTTTTTTGGGGGGGGGGGCACATAATTAACAAATCACGAAAAAAGTATTTTTTGAGATGTTTTGAGAGATGTGGATGAAAGAAATGATTCATTAAACATGACTTTATGGAAGAAATTTGAAAGTAAATCATCACGTAATTTTGTTACGGCAGATATATAAGAATATTTTCTAAGGCAAAAGAAATCTGGTAATTACGAATAACCGGTGTAAGAAAAAGATCACCAATAACGATTGACTAATGCCATCTTTTTTTATCAATATCAATCACAGTGATAGATGATAGTAATGATAGTAATGATAGTAATGATGATAGTAATAATCAATATAATGAACGTAATAATGATATAAGTCATAAATAATGTAGAATTATGATGAAATAAACTAAAAAGTTTTCATAATTAAATAATAAAATAAATCAAACCATAATGCATTATTTAAAATAAACTACATATTAATTTAAGTAAAATATAAACTGTAATAAGTAAATAAACGAATAATAAATAAAAATATGATTATCAAAAAATAAGGGCTCTGCAATTAGAATTACTAGTATCATCTTAAGATAATTGTCTCTGACATGGCTCAGGATAGTAAGTATAAATCAAAAATTTCCCACAACACAAAAGAATTTTTTTAACTGTAACGACTGTGATATTAATTCTAATTCACAAGAATTAATTCATCGGCTCACAAAAAATACACGTAAATTATAGTTATACGAACTCTTTTGATATGTTTGAACTTTTTAAATAAATATATGGCTCGTAGAAGTTACTTTATAAAATAATTGATAATTTTTAACAGTTACCTAATTTTCAAATGATGATGATGATAATAATAATACTAATAATAATAATAATAATAATAATAATAATAACGTTTTATAATTCTGTTTAAGATGTATGAATGTCGTGAAATTTCTTATTAGATTTTTTTAATTTTTTATATCAGAAAATTATTATACAACGAAATACTGGGGAACACTCATTAATATCGTTAAATTAATGTCGTTAAATTAGTCGTTAAAAAATTACATAAAATGAAATAGCATAATATATAGTTTTTTCTAAATACTTCTAATTATATTCGTTAAAGTAATATTCGTTACAAGGAGATGCTATTGTATACAGTATAATAGTACAGTAGACTTATATGTATATTACAAATTTTAATTTTTTTTCGCCAAAACTAACCTTTATGCTATCTTAATTTTCTTATAATAATATTCCGTACATACTTCAACTTATTAAATTCAAATCTTGTTTCTAGATCTAATCTGTTAATTTTTATGGAGACGATATAAATTCTTAATTCGCCTTAAAAAACATTTATTTATTCCAGTATGTGTAAATTTAAAAAGATGGCTCTAAATTAAAAATATTCATAATTAAACTTTATTTCTTAATATTCCAAATAAAACTAATTTTTTCTATGTTTTTATCAACCCTTTTTAAAAAAGTCTTATTAAATTTAATCCAAAACCATACCTTTCAAAAAATATCATTATTTTATTTTATCTATTTATTTATTTTCCCTCAGTCAAAATTTGATAGTGTGCATATCAGTAAATTCATTTCTTTCCTTTTTCTCTTAAAATTAATCGTCTATAAAAATCGTCTGCATAAGATATTTAAAATTCTGAGTCGATTATAAAATGGTTAAATAATATTTTTTTAAATAAAATTGTTGTCTGTCAAATATTAACCTCGACTCTGGGTATGAGTTATGTTTAGATAAAAGAATAAGAGTTTGAGACTAAAGAATGTTCTAGAATTTTCTTTTTAGATTTATTAGAGGAAGCCTCGAGAGGTTTTAAGAAGAATAAGAAGGATTCTTGGGTGCTCTCTTGCATGAGTACGGCTGGATGTAGTAAATGATGGAATATTTTTTGGATGTTTCGGTAAAATATCGTCTGCAGCAGGAGCTTTTCTCTCTATTATAGCTACAGTTTAATAAAATGAACTTGCAGCAGCCAAGGAGTGATTATTTGGACCTTCTACATTTATTAATTTTGTTTTTTCTCGCTGGCCATGACTTCTGTGCGGAGAAAGGGAATCCTGGCGATGATGTTTCTGCCCCCCTAATGTTAAATTGTCACATGTATATGTGTGAAGTTTTTTGGTAACAGATAATATGAGGTTGAAGATTTAATTGTAAAATCTTGATTAGGATGCTAATATATTTGGCCAATGTAAAGAATACGTCAATGTGTTAAGGTATTGATCAAAGTAAAAGTCATTGTTGTTGTTTCTAGCCGTGTTATTAAATCATATGGTCGAGATGTAAGAATAAACAAGTCAACGGATTGAGGAATCCTGATATATCTTTAAAAATAAAAACCAAGCCTTCTGTTCGTTGAAAGACGTTTAATCACCTGCTATAAACATTCAAGCAATATCAGATTGTAATGAAATTTCCGTGAGGCCTTCCGGCTTTGGCGTGAGATTCTAAATCATGCTGTAAGATTTTCAGGGCAATTTAGATTCCTACGAATTTTAATAGATACCAAATAACATTTTCTTGAGCATTTGTTGTTGCTCGCATCTATCATTCAGACTTGCTGCATTTAAAAATTCGTATATTAGCAAGCAAACATTTTAGAATCAAAGAAATATATCTGTTAAAGTCACTTTTTTTTGTTTTACAGTAACATAACTTTCTGAAAATGCTATTTTTGATGGCCAATTTTTAAATTGTAAACATGTTTTTTATGAAAAGCATTTAAAAATATAAATTTATTAATAATAAATATAAAATGGCGGAATGTGTTTTAAATATCTTCAAAAATCTACGAATTTGGTTATGAAAAATTTCTATGTAATATTCACATTTTTATCATATTTCCAATAAATAGAGTTTTCCGACAACACTAGCTGAATGTTATAGCCCCAAAATCAGGCTAAGAAAAAGCTTGTAGTGCCATATTTGGCGACTTAACTAACTTTTGGCGTGAAATTAACAAAAAAATTAGAAAAAAATAATAATTAAATTGTAAAACATGCATATCAAATACGATTTTAACAGAGAATTTTTATCGGTTCTCTAACTTTTATGCAAAGCGTAGCAAGATGCACCCGGCCTGGATGATATGCACGAGCAATACCAAAAGAGATTCCCTTGAGAGTTCAGTGCATTCGCTTTCTGTTGAATTCGCAGAATAAAGCAAATACCAACCTAGCATGCAAATGAACGAATCAGTAATATGTTCGTCCACAGAGGAGCAGCTAAAGCTAATCGCATAACAGAGGATTACCTAGAGAGAGTTTCTTACCTAGTAATGTTTTTGATTTAAAAATGCTAGAGTGAGAAACCATATAAGTAGACAAAAAAAAAAGTATTTTAAGAATGTTTGAAAATAACAAGAAGCTTGTTTCTTTTAAGATATTATGGATGGGACAGCTGTTAAATTTGCGAAGAAACCAAGATCTTTAGATTAAGATTTTGAATATGATAATTTATTAATAAACGGATTTTAAAGTTAAAATTAATTTAAATAAGAATAAATAATAGATAGCATTAATCAATGGGAAATAGTAATAATTAGAGTGATATAAATTAATATCGCGAAGTAAAAATTTTTATGTAACATACGAGTATATATCATTTTATTTTGTATCATAAACAAATGATTATTTCCGAAAAAAAAAATAAATATCTTATAGAAGTGTATCTCAGAAAATATCAGTTGATGAAAAAAGTATGCACCACATGTTATAACAGCGAATTTATTCTCAGAAACGACTCAAAGGAATTTCAAAAAAGGATTTCGTGATATTTATATGTTAAGCCACAAGATTTCTTTCGCGGGCTTGATTTTAGATGCATTATTTCATTCTGGATAAATTGAATAAACAATCTGTTTTTTTCACTTATGATAGTAACCTCAAATTTAGTGTTTTACTTTTTTTTCAAATTTCGAAATATATATTTATTTTACATTTTTTTTTTTTTTATACAAAAAGCTAAAATTTCTGAAACTGAATTTTACGATATATTTTTTAAACTGTAAAAGGCACATTATTTTTTATCCTTTTATTAAATTTAAAATTTATGTACTCTGATAGACATATGATCCTGGTTTTTATCACTTTTTTGTCAAGATTGTGAAATCTATTATTCTAATAATTCGCATTTTTTTAATGTAGCGTACAATAATAATTTTATTATTAAGTGAGGTGCAACAATTTGAGTAATGAAGCACAACGTATTAAGTAAAAAGAATGGAGCCAACTAAAGATTGACAAAATATTTATTTTGATAAAAGAGAAAAAAAAGCATGGTCAATTACAAGGTAGCTATTTCTTGAACTATCTCAGTGTCATATAAACAAATATGTAAAGCTTTTCGAAAATACATACTTTAGACACTCTAAATAGCAGTTATAAATAGCACCACAAAACATATCCAGATCAGAAAATCCTTCAGTATCTAAACGGTTATTTATTATAGATCAAAAACTACACTTCCGGCTACCACCCATGCATACAGAAAAATATTAGATGGTTAGATCGTTTTGTTGAGAAGAAGCTACATTTTTGGAAATGACGTGGCAAATTTGATAAAAATTTGCCAAAATCTCCGTTAAAAAAAAAAAAAAAAAAAAAAAAAAAAATGCGAATGATTGGTTTTAAGATATATAACACAAATTAAACATACAAAGCCGAGATCGAAAAAAATATATCTGGTTTGCATAACAGACAGTCATTTAATCTAGATTATGTTTGGGATGGGAAAAGAAGTGACGGCGATTTGAAACGATTGCTGCACAAATGTCTATTAGCATGACAGTTAATTAAAAATCACGGTAAATAGCGATAAGTTTGGTAGCGAATTTTCTTGAAAATTAGGCATCAAGAAACTTTTGGCGGAGCATATATTTAAGAATAACTCAAACTCGATTTCATATAAGATAATATCACTCTCAATATACCAAGTTGAACGCGTCCAAAATACACGTTGAAAAAGTTTTTATCCATCCAATGACTTGTATATATCATACAATCTTAGAATTATACAATTAATCCGATATCATTTCATCCTAGAATTAGAGAGAAAACTTTAAAACTAAAACTTTGCTTAATTTATTTTCTACAAATACATTATGAGTACCAGTCTGTAAAAAATATTTATAAAAGTTATTTTTACTTTTATATAGCTTTCTTATATTAAGAATGTATGTACATGTGTGCGCTTCTCTGTCGCTTTGCCCAGATTTGCTTTTTCCAGCCGGTTGCGCCTTGCACTAATGAAGAATCTCAGTAGTAGATTCGAAACGGTTATTTGCTACTTTTCATACATTGTTTGTGCATTTCTTAGAGTTGGTTTTCTTTTCTTTATAATATGAATGCTGTTACTTTGTAAGCAAAATGATGCATAAAACATAATAGATTCATTTAATCAAGTTTTAGCGGATACATGAAATATAAATACAAATATTAAAAGTGTTAAAAAATTTATCGAACAAAAAAGAAATAACATATATTGCTATAATTATAATGAAAATGATACAAATTAATATTGTAAGTTAAGTCAGAAAATAATTTAATACATTTGGAATTTATTTCCTAATGAAATATTATTTAACCTATAACTATATCTTAAAAATTTTGATTATAATCTCTTTCATTCTTTTATGTCTATCGGAACTCATTAATACTGATTTTATTTATTCCTCATAACAGCATTATTCAATTTTTAATAAACTTTCTTATTTATTTATTTTTTTAACCAATTCCAAGCGGATTTGTTTAAATTATTCTTAAATTCCTGAATACAAACATATAGATACATTAAAATGTATCTTTGCTTGCATTTTTCTAAATTCCTGTATAACAAAAGTGCATTTTGTCTGTTTTAAAATTATGGTTTTCTGTAAATTTATTTTTATATAAAATATTTTGCTTCACATATGATATTTTAAATGCTCTACATGCTAATTTAAATTTGAAATCCAAAATAGAAATAAATAGAAATAACAAGGATAAAAAAATTAAAAAACTTAAGAGAAAAAATTATTAAATTATATATGCGTGTGTGTGTGTGATTCTAACGGTTAATTTCATAAATTCGGTAATCATTAATAATAACAGATTATTATTAATAGTAACCGCGTCTTTTGGTAAATTTGATAAATATTGTGTATTAATCAAATTTGCCTGTTTTTATTATTAATTACCGATGAAGATCTGTCAATTTGATTAAATAAGCTTAATAACTATTATGTCCTTCATACAAATATGTATTATCATTACTGTTTGAATTAAAAGAAATGTTCTATTAATAAAACGTAATGACTAAAACAGTTCAATATAATTATTTTTATAATTCCTGAATCAATTAAGTGAAAACTTTAAACACTCAAATATCGAAAGAACAAATTATACAGCATTAAAACTTACTTTAGCAAAGAATATTAAGATAACACACATACGAAATGAAAATCTCAAGCTAAATGAGTTGAAATTTATTATATTACACGAACTTGATTGGTAATTATTATTAATAACATATTGGTTTGATAAATTATCATAAATTAAATATATTAATCGAATTATTTAGATATCATTTGGAGATTATTAAAAATAATTGGTTTTTATTAATAATTACCGATTAATCAAATTGACCGCAATGCATATAGAAAAAAGATTAAAGCGTTTATTTATACTTTATATCATGCTTCAATTATCAAAAAAGCATGATTTTAAATTAATTTAAATATTTTTTTAAATACTGCTTTTACAAGAAAAAAATACAATGTTCATTTAAAAAAATTCCTCTAAATGAATAAAGTAAGAAATCTAAAATAGAATCATGTGAAAAACTACAAGACATAAAAAGATAATACTTCTCGGGCAACCAGATGTGGCATAAAGATCCTTTAGTGGATAATCTCGATGCATCATATTGTTTGATGCAGGTGTTACATAGAAAAATTCTACAAGTTTTGTTTTTGTATGAAAAGGCGATAAACGTTTGTCAAATATTTTTTTATAGTAATATAGAATAAAAATTGTAAAAGAAAAAAGCAATAAATTTCATAAAAATAAGATTATTTCTATGTATTAAAAAACTGTTTATAATGAAATCTATTTCTTTCGTTTCTTCTCGAGATTTTTTAAAACTTGTTATGTTTTTTATTTTCATGCGAAAAAAAGTATAGAATAATAAAATTTTAAATTTTCAGGTTTCAAAACATAAAAATGTATTTTATGTCTTATTTTCAAAATCCTTTTTATAGATTGCAACGAATTAGATGAATCAAATGGATATAATATAGGATACTTCATGTCTCTATTACAGAAAATATCATAAACATCGTATATTTCGTACGAGACACTTCTCTTTGCACTGTTATTTAGCAAATCTGTTTATTGATCAGATAATGATAGCGCCCTTTTATCAATTGGTATGTGCTTGATATCCAATTTTTGACTTCTTCAAACGGGTAGTATTTAAATTGTACTTCTATGTCGAAGAAGATAATATAAATTAAAAAAAAATATTCTTATAGTTAGTTAGTTCACAGGTCAAAAGTATTATGAAATAGTAAAAAAAAAATTCTTTTTTACACAATTTTATAAATGTATATATATATATATGTATACATTAAAAAATAGAAATAAGAATTAAATTGTAAAATATGAGTTGTAGATTTTCACTGTGAATGGCTATATTTGTTAGTTTGCATAATAACTAGTTTACACAATTTGCAGGTTTGCAGAATGATAATAAAATTTTAAAAACAATAAAAATTATGTGAATTGCGATACAGTTTTCAAACAAATACCGTTAAGTTTTTGCAAGAAACTGAACTTGATAGTAATTTTTCCCCTATTCGATGGCTAAAAACTATTTTTTAAAATATGTTTTATAAATATTTAGAAGTTTAAAACATTGCAATAAAATGCAAATTTAATCGTCCGCTTGTACCACTTCCAAAATGTCGGTTGGACGGAAACATTTTTATTTTATAATATAAATAGGAAAATTCGGTGCATAAGGTTATGTAGGAAGCTGTGGAAAACAAATTTGTGTTTTTCTATCACATTATAAATATTTCAATAACAGTATTCACGACTATTTTAATTATGTATTTTTAATAGAAATAATCTTATTAATGAATTATATTTTTTTAACCTCATAGAAAATATAAAAGAAAATATTCGGGATACTTTTCCTCTTTTATTTTATGTTACTTAGCATATTTAAAATGACATAAATTATATTATAGTAAAATATAAAATTGTGCAAATAAATGTAACTTAAATAGAAACAGAAAATATATTAAAATAAATAAAAATCAGTAATCTGTGCAAGTAAAAAAAAAAATACTTATTTTTTTAACAGTAACGTACCGAAAATAAGCCTTTCTCCGAAAATAAGCTGCCCCACTCTTTTGTTTTCAAATTTTATTTTCTGACACTTTCAGTCCTTCGTTTTTTTTTTCAACAAAATCCTTTATGTGTTTCGATTCCATAACTCCCAAATGAATATACCTGATATATATAATACAATTCATTCTTTAGCTAATCTCCTTATGTATCATAGTGTCAGAATTGCATATGTACTCAATATTATAATAACTACATTTTCATTGTTTTTTATTCACTAAGAATTAATAGATTTTTAAAATTAGTTTAAGTCTAGCATTTTTGTTTGTACTTCTCTCATATCTAAATCATTTATTTTATGTAATTTCATTTTTTTTAAATTTTTTTTTTATTAAAGTAAACTACTTATCTTATACAGAATGGAATTTTAAAACAAAAAAAGTGTAATTTGATCTGATTTTATTTTGTAATTGTATAAAGAAGTAAAATTTCACAAATTCCAAATATACCCCAAGATACTCCTAATATATTTATCATTTTCAAAAAAGTTCTACTTATAACAAATCCCTCCCATAAAATCATTATAATTTACTGTTTGTTAATGAAGGGCTTAATTTTGTTATTTTACGGCACATAAAAAATGCATACATTTAAAATTACAAAGTGATTCACCGCCAAATATGCGTTCATAAACAAATTACTCAATTTTAAATATCATCCTAAATCTACTTTATACACGTTGACGAAATGACATATGTGCTCTTAAATATTCTTGAAAATGTTTTAATAAAAGTTTAGAATATACGTCATCTTCTTTCAAACTTTTTTTTTCATAAAAATAACTCTCAGTATAAAAATACTTTTACGACAAAAAAAAAAAAAAAAAAAAAAAAAAAAAAAAAAGTGACATGTAGTAAAGAGTAAATACAGTAAACAACCATTAGCATTTTTATACTGTAATTAATTTTTCATGTAATAAATCATAGTTTGTTAGGTTTTGGAAAGAAAAAGATGAATATATGACTGAATGTCATAGAAACATTAATATAATAATTAATTTTATGCATGTGTTGTGATTTTTTTCTAAATAATGTTTACAGTAATAAATCACAGCTTTGTAGGTTTTGGAATGCGGAAGACTGGAGTTTTTAAATATGTAAAGCAATAATTCATTATTATTATTCTATCCCTTTAATACATTTTTATTTCAGAATGTTAGTTATATTGCGGTTTGGCAATTTAGTTTCTGCTCATTTTTTCTTTTTCCTGAATTGCTTAAACTGAATTAATTTTAAATTCCACGATGTTTGTGTTTTTCAAAGCTGTTCTTAAATCTAAAGAAACTACTTTCTGGTACATTTTAAAATCATTTATTTTTGGACGCATGGAACTTAAATTTGTTATTATTATCAAACTATGTGATTGAATGATTTCCCGATTTATATAACTATATAACACGTTTATTTCGGTTGATTGAAAGTAGTAGTGGTAAAAAATACATATGAAGACACCAGAAGCCAATTGAAATATTGAAATAAGTGCACAGACAACCTAGAAAAATCTTTTTTTTTTTTTTTTTTAAAAGCAATAAAACATATTTGATTGTCTAATTATGTGCTGCGTTCTAGAAATGAACCATATTTGCCGAATAATTATGAATGTTGATTAATTATAAATTTAAAGAAAATTACACTCTACTTTGTTCATAGTTTTAAAACATAAATTCCAAGGCTACAATGAAACAAGCGCCAGTTTTGTGTTTCAATTAAGTCAATTATCATTGATGTTCAAGTTTAATGTCAATTTTCTCAAAATCGAATTTTTGTCACTTGTATCATTTGGCTTCTGAGATTCCCTTATATTAATAAAACTTCTTTATTTCAAACTATATAATTTAAATTATTTCACGAGATCATTAATTTTCTCTCTCTCTCTCTCTTTTTTTTAAGTTAAAATTTTTTCTTGCAATCTTTATACGTTTGATTCAAATTTAGAATTTTCTATAATAAATTCGTATAACATAAATTATGCATTTATTTTTCATTGATGAAAACTTTAGTTTATCATACATTATACAGTAAACATAAAGCGTAGCGATATGTAAATTAATTATCTAATAAACTTTGCACTCAATATATAAATACGTACATATGGATAGTTTTTAGGAATTATGAATATTATGAATAGGAATTTATTTGTTTGTAAAACAGATTGCTTGAACTTCTCCTATTTTGTATTGTATATAAATATATATTACAAAAATAAAATATATATATGTATAATGAGATAATAAACAGAATTATAATTTAATTTAGATCACATTGTAGGAAAATTTAAAATTATGTCTGATCAATCAGTTTAATATAATTTACAAGTTAAACATGCATTGTTAGCTTGCAGTTGTCGGGCGTAATTGGATACCAAATCATTAAAACTTACAAACTATGAACGTACTAATTTACTAAATTTGCGAAAAGTAAATTTAACAATTTGTTTTCGGAAACTCCTAAACAATATATTGTAAATTGATTTATCTCATTATTAAATATAAAGCTGATGGCTGCAAACGAAGATGTCAATAAAATTTTATTGTCGAGTATGTCATAATGCACTGTTTAAGGTGATCCGAGACGCGTTTAAATCACTTTTTATTTATTGATTTAAAATTTTGATTTTTTTTTTTTTTTTTGTGATGATTACCTTATTATTAGTAAACAAAATAACATTATAAAATTCACATTTTTTTATTTTTTTTTTAAATTTCAAATTAATTTTAAAAGTAGATTATATTAAAATTTTTAAACTTGAAATATTATTTGTGGATTTTTTTTACCGTATAAATAAATATATAAGCTTTAATTCTGATTCAGCAGTTTTAAAAATATGAATTTAAATGAAAATTAAAAATATTTAAAAAGAAAAATTGAAAGAAAGGTTTTAATTTAGAATAAAAAAGATCATATTTTTCAAAGTAATCTTTTTTTTTAATTTGTTAATCAAAATTAAAGTAAAGCATTTGAAATAGGCATATTCCAAGTTTGAACTAGGTATCTTAAACGGTTCTTGAGCTATAACAATTTAAATTAAAAAAAATGCAGGGAAAACCATCATGGAGAAAAACATATTTTCATAACAACCATTGCTTGAAAGCTTGATTTTGAAAACAAAATGAAACATAAAAATTAATATTCCCTGTTCTAATTAAGACAGAAACATTTATTAAACTTCATATTAAGCAAAAAAATAATGCAATATTGCAATATTTTTTTTTTCTTTTAGTTTTGAAGATTTTTGTATCCTGGAACCCATTAAGGATTAAGTTATTGGTGAATTATATATATATATATATATATACATACATATATATATATATATATATATATATATATATGTGTGTGTGTGTGTGTGTGTGTGTGTGTTTATATGGATATAATATATTCCGATTGTATCGGTTGTGAATGAAATAAATTAGCTTCAAACCATAAATTGTACGCCATAAAAAAATTCAAATAACTGCTAAGGAGTAATTTACATCCAAGTTATATTTTGTTTAAGTAAATTTCTCTTCTAAGACATATTTATTTGCGCTGTTGCTGATACATACGAAATTGTGGTATCTTACGTAAGGAAGCAAATTTTACATAACTTATATTTCAAGCATCTCAAAATAAATAATTATTCTCAAAAAATTTCTTTTTTATCGAATTAATAATAGTGTTTTAGCTTTTTATAATATCTGAAAAAAAGTAACCACAATAGATGTACTTAGTAATAGATGCATTACGTAACTATTTAACTTATTAATAAATACTGTATGGCTTAAACAAGTTTTTGTGTAAATATAATCCCATCTTTTTATAATTCAATTCACTTATAATGTCACGTTTTAATCATTATATTCCTTTGTGATACAGTTTTATTATAAACATTAAAATATATAGGATATCGTAATTTAACAAACACCAAAAGAAATTTGTACTTGTCAAAATGTTTCAAATACATATATACTCAAAAACATAAATAAATATAAAATTGTTTAAAAAATAGTGTCATCACTTCTCACTCATGTTTTCATCTTATTCTTGTTAGTCCTTGCATTCTAAAATTTTCCTGTCATTTTTCCTAAACTATTTCCCGTTGCTAATCATTCATTTTTCAACTTGTTCTGTCTCTTTCTCTTATTTCTTAAAATGCGTCGCTTGAAATATAAGCCCGATTCTGCACTGTTTTTTGTTTTAAATATTTGTCCCGAAAAATCCTGGAAAACTTTCCCATGCCTACTGGTTGACCACGGCTAATCAAATCTTCAGTTTTTATATTGGTGAACCAGGTACCTCTAATGAGCTACAAGGTTTTGCTTATTTTATCCAAAAAGTTGGTTCCAAAAGGAACCAACTGCTTGGTTCCCAATCAAATCTCATGCGAATACACAGATAGAGCACTTAATTTTTGGGGCGAAAATTTAAGTTTAACGGTATCTTATAGATGATCTGCAAGTAGTTGTGGATCGTGTCATCGACAGAAATGAATAATTTGGTCATCCTGAAGAAATAATCATTGCTATGCTTCATGACTGAAACGATAATTCAATATACACTATTGAAGATTTTGAAAGCAAGGAAAAAGTAGTCTGCGGCCACCGTAGTACTTAATCAAGATGGATATGCATGCTATAAAATATGAAAACAAAACACGTGTAAACTATTTATAAAATGCATTGCAATTACAAAATAAAATGTTAACGTATATAAATATTTTAAATTGATAGTATTGCGCTATTACGGAATAGTGGTTACTACTTCACTATCCCACCGACAAATTACATAAAACGCAAAACAATTCGTAAGTTATATAAATTGGCATAATTTTTATTTTAAATAACGACAGAAAAAATAAATTAGTAAATGATTAATAACACTACAAATAAAACGTCAAATTAAAAATCTGATATGACATACAAACACACATGAAGTATTTAAAGTTAAGTAAATGTGACATAGACGATAAGCCATTATTGGCATTTAATCTCATATTTTGGCGATAGATTTTTGGTCGATGTAATAATTAAGTATTAAAAATATATCCTTATTAACTCCTAAAATCATAAACTTATTAACTAATAGTTTACTAAATTGAATGAAGTGTATCATTTCAAATTAAAATATACATTTGAATTAAATACAGGATCCTGAAAAATCGATGAGTTTCAAAAATAGGATTATAAATGTTTGGAAATCTAATTTTAAGATCTATTTCATTCTTTATGCAAAATTTGTATACATCTATCTATATATGCAGGGTGTCCGAAAAGTCTGGAAACGGACGAATAACTCGAGAAATACATATCAGATTGAAAAACGAAAATATACGTGTTAAATATTTTTAAATACGCTACTCAGTGATACCAAATTTGACCTTCGAAACCGACCACCTGGGGGTCAGAGGGGGTCCAACTTCGAAATCTTAAATTATAACCCCCATTTTTTATTGAAGATTCGGATTCTACGGACTAAAATACGTAACTTTTGTTTTTGATGTTTATTTCGAATCCTCGTTTATCACGGTGTAATTGAGCATATTAAATCGATACATATTTCGGATACACCAGGTTTTGTCCGACTGGCCAAAATTTTTGACGTCAAATTCCTCGTCTTTTTCAGGAATAGCATTTCTTGAAAATCACTCGTGGCGATTATTTCGATGATTCTACGCTGTCAAATATTTGATCCATTTGCTGTAGCGTCACTCCACAGCTTTTATAGAATATCTCTTTTATGACAAATGAGAATGCTCCATAACACAGTAAAGTAACCGTTTTCTATAAAAGCGGTGGAGTGACGCTTCAGCAAATAATTAAAAAAACATACACCCACATCAGCCGTATTTAGAAACCATTCGTTATTTAGAAACCATTTACTGAATAAAATAAAAATCCAAATAGAAAACAAAATTAATATATTTCAATGAATTTTTGTAGAGAAAAACATAAAAAAATCCTATACACTGTAAAAAATTTAACTCATTTGCTACAGAGTCACTCCACCGCTTTTATAGAACACGTTTATTTTACTGTGTTATGGAGCATTTTCATTGGTCATAAAAGAGATATTCTATGAAAGCTGTGGAGTGACGCTACAGCAAATGAGTCAAGTTTTTAACAGTGTAGCATTATCGAAATAATCGCCACTGGTGATTTTCAAGAAATCACTATTCCTGCAAAATACGAGGAATTAGACGTCAAAATTCTGGCCAATCAGGCAAAACCTGGTTGGGAAAACCGAATATGTATCGAATTAATATGCTCAATTACACCGTGATAAACGAGGATTCGAAATAAACATCAAATACAAAAGTTACGTATTTGTGTCTGTAGAAATCGAATCTGCAATAAAAATTGGGTGTCATTATTTAAGATTTCGAAGTTGGACCCCCCTCTGACCCCCGAGGGGGTCAGTTGCGAAGGTCAAATTTGGTATCACTGAGTAGCTTATTTAAGAATATTTAACACGTATATTTTCGTTTTTCAATCTCTTATTTATTTCTTGAGTTTTTCGACCGTTTCCGGACTTTTCGGACACCCTGTATATATATCTTTTATCAGAACGATAAAATTTGAAGTGACTCGACGAAATTATGCAACAATTATATATTTTAAATTTCAAACAATTCGTTTAAGTGTTTTTTCTCTTTGGGTAGTTGTTATACGCAGACAGACGTACAGAAAGACGGACGGACGGACTGAACGACGAGTATAGATGCAATGTATGTACTTAATTACGAACGCACCTAAAAATCGACTAATTTCATAAACGACAATTTAATATATTTTTTCATTAGCTAATTTTGAACTTTGCTGCCCGTAAGATTAATAAGTTATACTCTCTGTTAATTTTCAGGATATAAATAAAAAAAAAGAAACATAGAGAATATATTCCCTGTGTCGGTAAAAAAAAAACAAAAAAAAATATGATTAGGAAGTAAAGTTGTCAATCCTAAACGAAACAGTGTGGAGAGAAACCGAAGATGAGAAATAAACAATATCTGAATTCAAAAGTATTAACATTTAACACAGTTCCTTTCCTCTTAATGTAATTTTCCTGAGCAGGAACTAAAACGGTGTGGTGAACTAAAAAAAATATTGCAACTAAAAATATATTAATTTTAGTTGTAATGTACGATGCTCATCCAAATGTAGTATTTACCACGGTGAATAACAAGGAATAAAATATTATTACCTATAAAGATCTATTGAAAAGATATCGCAATGTTTCCATTACTTTCTAGCGTAAGAACTATCGGAATTGTACCATTTGTCATATCGTACGTATCAATAAGATTCATATTCTAGGGTTCTGGAAATCTGCCACCTAAAAATGAAGCGTATCACAGATATTAAGCCTCATCAACCACAATGATACTAGTTGTCCTCATCATGCTATCTCTTCAGAAAAGTTCAGAAAAGATCGCCGATGCATGGAATGATGAAGAAACACTTGCTGTTCTGCAAATTGTCCAATACATGGATGCCGAAGAAATTTACACTTTAACACAACAGGCAAAACTAAATGCATGGGACCAACATTGACATTTCTGCAGCGATACCAAGATAAGAGTTACGCGTATCTCAACAAAATCGTTGCTAGAGATGAAATGTGAGTTGACAACTGTAGGCTCCATTTTCTTGTGCCTGACTTCTATATCAATAGACTACAAAAACGTGTTCCTCACTAAAACAATTGTTACGATTTCAAAGGTTTTTATGTTGAAATAAACTAAATATAAGCTTGATATAACTTTTAAAAATATTTCCATGTATTTATGTCCAGGTATTTATGTTTTGCTTCTTTTTATGAACGTGTGAAACTTAATTCTGGATTACATAGCGTACATTCATTAAAAAAGTATGCGATTGACAGAGTGATAGAATATATATATTTTTTCATAAAGTAACCGTGTTGGCTGAGTGTGGAAACCATGTCAGTGGATTGCAATATCCTACATTTTTACCTTCTTCCATCTTCAACAGAAGAAAGTATTGTAATCGAATTTTTTTCGACTTTCGGTTTTCGACAGATTTACACATTTTAGTGGTCAGAGATTCAAAAACATATTTTTACAAAATGTGTATGTGTGTGTGTCCGTATGTCGCCCTTGTACAATCGAAAAGTGTATGATAATGTGCATATAATTGAACGATATTTTTTGTGTTTGCTCTTGGCTGTGTCAAGCAAGTCCTCCTTCAATTTTGAAGTAATTCCCCAAAAGGATCATTGTAATAGTGATTTTGTGGCATTTTCAATTTTGTACTATCGAAAAGCGTATGAAAATATACGTACAATTGAAACAAAGTTTTTGTGTAAGTATTTGTCTATTGTTGGTTGATCTTCCCTGAATTTGAAAAAAATTCATCGGAAGAAGGCGCTGCAATAGTGATTTTTGTCCCATTTTCAATATTGCACCAAATAAAAGTGCATGAATTTATGCATACATTTGAGCCAAAATTTTTGTGTAAGTCTTTGGCTTTCATTAGTTGGTCCTCCCTGAATTAGAAAAAAAATCCTCTGCAATGGGATGCTGTAATGGTGTTTTTTCTTCCTGTTGTACTATCGGAAAGTGTAATTATAAGCATAGATTTCAATAAATTTTTTGTGTAAATATTTTGCTAAGGTCTGCAGACCCTCCCAGAATTTGAAAAAAATCTGGCGACGGGGGCGATTTCATCATGATATCTATGCCACTTTCATTATTGTAACACCAAAAAGTGTATGAAGTTATGGATAGAACTGAACTAAATTTTTGTGTATGATTATTTTTCGTTATGGCAAGCACATCCTCCCTGAATTTGAAAAACATCTGCCTATCGCTCTATTATCCCATGGCTTGTGTAGAGACTGGAATTCTCGTCACTCTAATCCGGCTATTTGTAAATAGCTGGTGATAATAGAATAAGGAAAAAGTGTTGATTTTAATAAATATCATGATCCACATTAACTTGTTTTTACTCCGATTATTTGACTGAAGGAGAAATTAAGATGCAATCAATGTACATATATTATTAAATTATTAATATTAAAGTACTGGCATGTGTAACTAATTTTTGGTACTTAAAATGTACGTATGAGGCACGTAAAAAAAAGTTTTTGGATTAGCACGTCCATCTAGTTACATTTATTGAGGCTATAAAATTAATTTAAATAAATTATCGTGATGCAATTTTTATATTTTTAAAACTAATTACAAGCGATATCAAGTACTATTATCGAGTATTTATAGTTTTATTTGCGAAATAATTAATCAGCTGTGTAAATTCACAGGCAAATAATGAATGATAAATAATGAAATAATGGAAAACAGACGAACTTCTTTAGTAAACAGTCTATAAGCTAAAAATAATGTAGAAATTTTCAATTCCTAATTTACGTAAAAATGATTAGACGCATTTACATTCCGAAAAACAAAATTCACACATATTATATATATATACGCATACATATAATTTTTATACAAGAAATTTTTTGAAATAAATGATTTTGATATTCACTGTATGACCGTTAACGACCGAACACTTGCAATTTTAGGAATTATTCTGAAAATCCAAGCACGTACACAAAATAGTATAAGTCATATATTTATGCAAAATACGGTATCCTGAAATCTCATAGGGGACCGTTAATAAATTTAAAAATAAGAAAATATTTTGTATATCCCAGACAAATTTAGTAAATGTGTTCAAATTGCAGATTGTGATTAAGTGGCCTATTGTAACAAACTATGCTCATTTTTATGAGGATAGCATGCATACTCGTATAGAAATTAAGGTTTTTATAAAAACAGTCCCAAATTTTACCAAAACGTGTTGCTTATAATTTGCAGAGTTCTTAATACAAAACTATATCCTCCTCAGAAAATATGATAAACAACAAAGTACATAATATCCTGTCATATGAATTTAAAAGTCTTATTTATTGCAAGAAAAATGAGCAGGTTCACTTAATAATTTTTTGCTGTGCATGCGTGAACACAATTAAAATATAATTTCCATAATTTCTTAGCTAAATTTATAGAGCAATTGTTGCGAAATTATCAAAATCAAACCCTGAAAAGTCCAAAAATTATCGTCGAATAGAATAAGCTAAAAAACCGTTATTCCCAAAATGAAGCAAACATTAGGGGCTGTATACAAATTACGTGCAGTACTGTGTAATGCTATATTGACACTAATCAATGTAATATATCTACAGCCCATCATCTTTTTTTCTTCATTTTGAGCTTATTCTGTCGACGATAATTTTCAGAATTTTCAAGCTATGTTTTTGAGACTTTCATAAAAGTCGCTCTACACATTTAGCGAACACATTATGCAAATTATATTTTGATTGCGTCCATGTATATGTTGTGAAACATTTTAGTGTAATTTATGGAGGGCATTCTAAGGTAATTTTTAATTTGAAGTGTACTTCAATATTCAACAATTGACATTAGCTAATAGAGGAAAAATTTTAAATTTACACCTGATTTTCCATCCACCATTGTAGACATGTGTAAATTCACAGGTTTAGTAAATATTTCTTCGTATTACCACATACCAGAAATGTTTCTGAATTTCTTAACAGAAATACGCTTAATTTTAAAAATATTTCTCAACATATTAAAAGTAAAACTTTTTTATCATACAAAGAAAGTCAGTCATTATTTTTACTCACCTTTATCCAAAGCTCTTCTAATCCTATAGACACAATGGAGATTAACTTTCTTTGTATGTTACATTTAAATCTATTAATTTTAAAATATACATGCTCATTTTTAGTTCCAAAAAGATTCAAATTTCAAAAATTCACATTGTGTTTCGTTCTGTAATTTGTAGTTCAACATTTTGTTTCGATATATAATAACAGTATGGAGAATAAAAACAAATTTAAAAATTATTATATTAAAAATATTTTGGAAATAAATGCTTTTAATGTAATTTGTTTAAAAATCTGAAACGAATTCCATACAACAATATGGATTTAATAAGAATAGTTTCCAACATATTAAACATAAAGCATTTTTATTATACAAGAAAGTCAATCGCTATTTTTATTCAGACTTATCCAAAGCTCTTCTAATCCTATTGGCACAGCGGAGATTAACTTTCTTTTTACGTTAAATATAAATCAGTTCTTCGGATATTCTGCACAGGAATATTAAGAAAACGATAACAAATTAAACAAAGAAGAAAATTAATTCGAATTATTTTAAAATTGTACACTTTCTGAGAAGATGAAGGGAATTTTGTGCTTTATGCTTTATATTTATCTTTTCCATCAGACATATTTTTTATCGCTTTTCATTGCAACATTTATGTACTATTTCCATACATCAAGGGGAAATTTTATGAAATGTAATGAGTTATTTTTCAATTTTTAACTTTTATAAAATTTGTCTAAAAGCATTCACTATTTCGGGTTCGAAATTTTTTCTTTTTTTAGAAAGAATTACGTTTATATTAATAACATTAGTGTTAGCTATCCAAATAGATTAATTAGTGTCTAACAATCATTTCATTGCCTGAAAGATAACGAATATCGATGATTTGCCTACTATTCAATTCATATTCATATGACAAGAGGCTAAGGAAGAGCTTTTGGAGATGTTTAGAGAATATTATATTACAACATGATTTAAGTAATAGTTTTACTTTTTAATACTTTTTTCACTTAATTACATAGCATTCTTTCAGGAAAAATACTTTTATTTTAAATTTACAGAGTGAAATATGTGTTTAAAATAAAAGAATAGTAAACTGTGCAAAGAGAATTAAGTAAACATTTATTATTATTATTATTACTAAAGGTTTAAACATAAATGAAATCATGTACTAAATGCATAGATATATATTAACATGTAAATAGTGGCAAAAGTATTTGTTAAAACAAAATAATACTCCATTAAAAGACATGTACTACTAATAGTACACCAGACCCGAAAGGGTTAAAATTATAACATCAACTATACTTAAAATAAAAGAAACTTAATGACTATGTATATTTTATTTCCTTATTTCAGCAGAAGTTTGAAAAAAAAGGTAATAAATATTTATGACTATCACTATAGAATAAGATAAAAACTTCTAAATAATAAGATGAAACTTTCTTACTTATCTTTCTAAATTATTACTATTATTATTAAATGTGGAATTTAAATATATACAACAAGCATTCATGAGAACGTTTTTTCGAATGCTGTTTAATTTTCGTGGTTTTTGCATTTTACTGCATCTTCGGACAGTGAATATGATACGTAGAAATGATATTAGTAATGTATATTTTAAAAATTAAATACATTATAACTATTCATAAAATGATTTCAGTTAACTCTTATAATTTTTCCTCACCTTTAAGGAGGCTCAGGTCTTGATCGATACGGAAAAACATGTAAACAGAGCTCTCGCTTCGAGTCCATATAAAAACAGAAGTATTCAATGTAATTAATTTAAACTTCCTGATATTTTGAAGTGTTTGTAGTCTTACAAAATTATAAAATGATGTACTTCAATGTAATATAATAAGAAATATAGCAAAATTGATGTAACAGAATTTTCGGAAAAAAATTTATGTGGTATATCACCAACACCAAGATATCTTGTTGAACGTTGAACTGACATAAGAACCTAATTTATGCTTTAAAATGTTCCGAAAACTCTACTCTATGGAATGAGTTAAGGATATATCTATCACTCAAAAATAACATTATTAAAAAAACTCTCAAATTTGAAAGTTTAAGAAACTCCTAAAAAATACAACTTTTTTCATTAAAAATACTGAAAATATTCAACTGTCTAAACTATATTAATTCATTCTATAGATAATGATGTCATATGCATGCAAAAAAATAAGCCATTCCATCAAATTTTTTTTAAATATTGATGTTAGTCATCAAAAATCAAGTTTTGAGAAAACGCGACTTAAAGTTGAAATTATATGGGTGCGGCTATGAAAGTGTTGATACATAAATTATTATTACTCCGTTAAAAATGTAAATATTTTTATGCGGTTTTTTCCATTGAGTTCAGAATTAATTGAATAATAAAAATAGATCATAAAAAAATCAATTTTTTGAAAAGTTTTAACCCTTGAGCCCCCTTAAATGCGATATTAGAAAAATAAAATTTTGTAATATATATGAATAAATTAATATTTGACACAATTAAAGATGCTGTATTATTGGCAAATACCGGTGTTGAAAATAACTTCACAATAATGTGAACGTTTTTTAGTTTAAATTTCAATAGGATTATAGAAAGGTTTCAATTATGGCGCAATGTCATCATCTGATTTATTTTTGTTTCTTTTGTGTGAAAATGCTTCATAGATGGGTAAACTTTAAACATTGATAAAAAATAATATTTATTTAAAAATTCATAATTTATCGGCGTAATTTAATTTAGCCTAACATTTTGCGGCTGGGTTACAATAATTAAAAATATAATAATTACTTTTTTCCGGTATGCTTTTGTGAAAAATCATTGTCATTGAAATAGATTGGTCACCAGTATAGCACCAATGTAATAAGACAATGTTATGGTATTATTTTTTCTTGAACTTTATAAGCTTGCATGATATGTAATATGTTCCAGGTAACATAAAATATATTTTTTTTCTTTAATACTATTTGTACTGGTATCGAATTATATAATTTATCAGTTTTATTTACGCTAATTTAATTTGTGATTTTTAAAGCTAATAAGAAAAATATTTTTTAAAATGTAAAATAAAAAAGTGATTAATGATTGTTTTTATCTACAAATTAAAATAATATTACTACTAATTGAAATCTTCTAAAATGCTTTTTTTAGTAATATCAGTTATAATATTCATTTTTAATTTATTTTCTAAAATGTTTGTTTTTAAGAGAATGACCACGAGTTATTATATATCAGAACATGGATTAAAGAATTTGTGGATTACGTAACATATGCCTAAACTACTAAAGTCATTTGACAATCTGTGTTTATTATTAGCTCTTTTTGCAGCAAAATTTCTATCTAACGGATTTATCTTAATATATTTTGTAGTAAAATGTGAACAAAGTATAGTTATAATTTCACACGGATCTTCGCGTCCAATAAATAATAACTGTTAATATTTTGTCTGTCATTTCGACTTCTAAATTATTTGTGTTCCGGTACCTTTAAGATATTTTTTTCAGAGTGAAACATGAAAAATTTCAGAAAAGTAAAACAATTATTCATTTATGTGTAAAATTTTAAGAAAGAAAAGTTTAAAAATATCATTTTTTGAGGATCATAACTTAGGTAGATATAAAACTTTGTTTTTTTTTCGAACACAGATTTTTAGTCCCTGAAAAATCTAAGAATTTCTTAAAAGAAAAAATATATGAAGTCTAACACAAACTTTTTTGTCGTTTTGTTTCTTATATTATTTGTATGAAACCGGAACCTTTGCAAGATATTAAGATTGCCAATACTTCAAGAAATAACTATTTTGAGTGAAATCATTATGAAAATAAGGAAATAAAAGTTGGAACTTTAATTCTATTATAGAAGATTGCTAAAAGTAGCGGTTTATGAAAATGGAGAAAAAGTTTTTGGATAGTGAAAGATACAAGCACTACTTCAATTTACCACATAAAACTGAGTTGAGAAATTACAAATTCCAAGCTGACTAAGCAGAAGAAGATGCTAATGTCATTTTTGTTAAATCAACTATTTTAGTGACCCAAACTTTTAAAAAGATGGGTTTATTAGAGAAGACACTGAATCTCGTGATCATTGTAATATTACTACATCAGAGCAAAAATCTTTTTTCTAAAACTCGACAAGAGGAAACATTGAAAACATGTAGTTACTAGCAATGACATAAAAATACGGTTATACAATGTTCTTTTCTTTCATGCAATCAGCGGTTACGATACAACGATCGCTCTTTTGGGTGAAGGAAAGTCATGATTTTAAAACACTTTGAAAAAAAAACTGGTCAACTTGTTAAAATTATGTTTTCAATAAATCAGTGTCTATCAATCAATGCATCTGTGAGGGAGTGACATTTGTAATAAAGGCACTCTAAAATTTTTGAGATCGTGACGTCACTGATTCAACATGTGTAAGCGTGAAAGTGACATCTATCCTCTCTTTTACTTTAACTTTCTAGAGAGTGTGTGTCTTTCTCGGATTCTACAGTTATATCGCAGTTAGAAGTAATATGTAAATTTGTAGTATCTCAGTTTGCAGCATATAAAAGCTTGGAGTTTGAGTGTGTGAGTGTGTCTAGCGGCGTTTGCCAGCTAGTTTTATCTAGCAGCGAAAACCAGCTGAGTGTGTCTGCCAGGAGTTTTACAGTAATCCGCCAGCAGTTAGTTCATTCAGAGGAGAGCGATTTGGGAAGTTTGCCGTTGGTAAGAGATAGTAATTATTTACGTTGAGTAGTTCAAAGTTAATAAAGAATGTATCACAGCCACGGGCTGTTCAATAAAGTTTTATCTAGCAATCTAGCTGTAGTTTACGTAAGAAGTTGAGTCGAAGTGCCCCGATTGAGGCTAGTGCCGGAGCTGTGAGTATGAGTTTAATCTTTTAGTATCGTTACCAGTTATTAAAATTAAAGAACTGCTCCACTGTCCTTGAGCCCTAACCGTTTTAAATAAACTGGTTTTATCTTGTATTCTGAGTTAAGTCTGCATTCAACACCCAGTACGATCACACATCCGTTACACATCATCGTGGCTAAGAAAAAATTATATGACACAATATAGTGAATGCACATGTATCGCACAGTTATTTTGACGTTCCAGTTAATTGGTATATATGCTAATATTGCAAAGCCACAAGTAACGCGAGAGGCTGCGCAGCAAAGACAATTTCCTTCGATGTTACCATAAGGAGAAATCTTGGCTGGGGAACAATATCGCTCCTGAACAACGGGGGCTGTTTACCATGCTTGAAGGGATCTTGTTATTTGAATCCTTGCTGTCTGTCGTCTCACGTAGCTATAAAAAGGATTTAAAAAGGAATATTCTTTGCAATAATAAGGGCAGAAGAGCTCTGAAATTTGCGAAAACTGTAATGTAGTCAACTGAAGAAATGTGGACAAAATTATTTACTCAAAAGAAGAGAATGATAAAACTGATATTTGAGAAAACATCAACCAAAGATGAACGAAAATGCGTATTACGATGAGATTGGTGATGTTACAATAGGCACGAAAAAGTTCAAATTTGTTGAAGAACAATCAAAATGCTAGTATTTTATATAAACAAGTAATATAGTTCATTGTATTATAAACAAGTTACGTTAAACAGGATAATTAAATAAAAAGTATTATCAAAAATTGTTTTTGTGATTTTTTAAGACGGAAAAAAAGTGTCATTTTCAATGATCTGTTGTGCCCTTAGTAAGGCTTTTAGAAATTTGATTTTAGAATGAAATCATTAGAAAATATAATGCTCCTTCTTTTTTGTAATGAAGCATGGTGAACCATGGTGAATTATAATTGAGCTAAAAGCAAAAATCTATAGGCGGAATTTTCTTTGAATAATGATTTTTTAGGGGGTGGGTGGGGTAGCTTCAGAAAGTTTAGCCAAGAGATATTTTTGTGGAAAAATACAAATTACTGTTATTAGTATCCCCATAAATAATTTTAAAAAGTAAAGTAATCTTGCAGATTTTGTCGGCCCTATTTTCTGACTATTTCACAGTACTACATGCTTGATAACTTCCGATCTGATATCTTTTTCATACTTTCAGTTAGAAAAAGAAAGTGCTTATTTCCTAAGATAAATGATTTTTATTCTAATTTAAAACTGCAAATTAAAAAACCAAGCTTTGCAATATTAAAAAAATGAATACTTTTTTTACTTACCCATCATACGTAGTATAGGGTAAGTCTTGCAATCGTTTTGAAAATCGAAAAATTTTTTTTGACGGATTTACACGTTTTAGATAGTGGAGATTCCGAAAAACATATTTTTAGAAAAAAAAATTTTGCCGTCCGTCTGTTTGTCTGTCCGTCTGTCTGTCTGTCTGTCTGTCTGTCTGTCTGTCTGTCTGTCAGTCTGTCTGTCTGTAAACGCTCTATCTCCCGAACGAATTGAGATAGAGACTTGAAATTTTGTATGTTGTTAGTATGTAAGAATGGGACGAACCCTATTTAATATCAGCAACCTCGATTATCCGGAACTATTTTTTTCGGACTCTCGAAAAATTCATTCTGATGAAAGGTATATAAAAATTTTCGAAATTTTTTGTTCTAAGGAATGGACGTAAAAGGCAATAAAATAACACACATTTTGCATATAGAACGAAGTCAATCGGATAATTAGTTACCAAGATATTTGTAATCCTGTTTTCCACATTCTTCGATTTTTCATGACCCTGTATTTCATTCAAATTTCAACTCAGAGGTATATTTTAATTGGAAATGAGACGCTTAATCCGATGCAGATAATTGTTAGTTAATAGAGTTATTATTTTTGGAGTTATAAGGATGTTTCTTTTACGCAGTTCGGTACTACTTGAGTAGTTTGGCGCTTTATATAATTTGTCGATATCGGTAATCAGCAATTCATTAATAGAGCATTATTATGTATATTAACCACTTAACTGGCGACGGGTATGGGAAAACAGTGCTTTTACCCCCGACTTATCTCGGGGCAGACGGTGAAGTGGTTAACAATATTTAAATTTTAATGATTGAATTACAATTCTTTGCATAAATAGTTTTCACATGTTTATTTTCATATGCCTATCCATGATGGGTTGGCCCCCAACGACTAGTTGTTATTTAAAGTTGTGTATTACATACTTTAAATAAATATTTAAAAAATAGACCAAATTAAGATTAGCACAAAATATTTAAATCAAATCTTTTGGGAAAATGTTTTATGAGCAATGGGAAGATTTTCTTGAAAATTCAAAAACAGTTTGAATCTCTATACACATTATTTATTGAAAAGCTTGTTTTTTAGTTTCTCTAAACAGCCATAAAGTACTACCTACTGAAAAATATTTCTATCTAAAATATTCTAAAAAAATATCTTCCTTTAAAGTACTTAAAAAAAAAAAAAACTAAATGTTTAAAGATTTTTTTCTTGATTTTTGTTTTTTTGCTTTTTTGTATTCAGGAAACTCCAAAATTTTATTAAAGAAACTTTTGAGGTTCATGATAACATTAGTGTAAGTCGAAATGTTTTTCTGTTACATTTGGGAATTTGTCAAAAGGAATTATTTACATTATTTGACAAAATGTCTCTTCATAGTTTTGATTTTAGAATATTCCAAAACCCACATAATTAGTTGGGAAATTAAGCTTAATTTGTGCAATTATCCAAAATTTTATAGGAAGGATTTACCGTTTTTACTCGTGTATAGGGTGCACGCGTGTATAAGGCGCACCCCTACTTTACAAGTAAAAATGGCGATTTCTTAAAATCTCGTATATAACGCGCATCATAAATTTGATACGCTAATGAAAAATGACCAAATGGATTTCAATAAAAAAAGAAGTCGAAACGAACATTACGCCAGACCAGAAAATTAGACGAAAATGCATTTTTAGTTTTCGGGTAGTAAGAGAATGACGGGAAATAGGAATGAGTGGCGGTAAAGAGAATTGCTAATTAGCGTTTAGATAATGCTATTAGCTCTGTTGTATAAAAAACTTCAAGGAATCAAATAAATATGCAGTAATACTTCAATTAAATAACATTTTCCGAGTTTTAATATCTTCGTTGAATAATTTTTTGTTTCATATATATATATCGTTCGACTGCATCCAACAGTAAAAAATTATTCCGTGTATAAGGCGCACTTAGGAGTTTTGCTCTAATTTTTTGGAAAAAAAAGTGCGCCCTATACACGAGTAAATACGGTATTTAATGTTATGTATTTGATGGAAGATATTATGAGAGGATAATATACAAACATAGAAAAATAAGACTTACGATCGTTCTGTTTCATGAAAAGCTGGAAATAATCCGTTGCTGTATCTAGATACTATATAAACCATGTGCAAAGCTTTTATTTATTTGTGCTAGAATAACACAGAACAATTATTATCATTATAAGAGTCAAAAAATTGCATTTTAAAAATAATATACATGGTAGGATTAAAAAAAAATACATATATCCACTATTACAAAACTTGATACATTACCGAGACATTCAGCCAAACACGTGATATATGAAAAAATTTTCGGTGATGAATAGTTTTCTAATAACAACTTGGTGAAAAAAGATTCTTCACAATCTTCAATTTATATATTATAAAATATTGTAAAACATGAAACAGAATTTACTACAATATGTATGATGCGTTTTTCTTCATTTATAAGTATGAATGTGTATAACAAACCAGAAATATTGTTTTGTAATTTAGCATAATGAATCAATATTATTCAATATAATACAGTATAATGGGGGGGATTTATGTTGAAAATACCATTTTCTGAAAATTCTGTTATCATTCAGACATTTGTAGAAAGTAATAGAAATGAAAAAATCATCAATAACTATATAAATATTCACGATATTTAACCGGTCGTTATTAATAAGTTGCCTAATGAATTTTTTAATTGATTACTGAAATTTAAAAGAAAAATTGTATTACAAATTTAACTGGTAGAACAATTTTTCAACTACTTTGTTAGAATGATCATTGATTGATTATCACTGTTTTTTACACTGACAATAAAGCAACGTTTATCAATCAATACATCATAATGACTAGGAAAAAATATATGACAAAATATAGAGAATGCATAAGAGCTGCACCGTCATCTTGATGTCACAGTTAATTGCTATACATTCTAATTATTCAGGGCTACAAATAACGCAAGAGGCTGCGCAGTAAGGATAATTTCCTTCCTCAAAACCATAAGGTGAAATCATGGAGCTAAGATAATAATAATAAGATAATATATCGTTTTTGCTCCATTGGTGAAATATAGGATGGGAAACAATATCCCAAGTTGTAAAAAAAATTACCCTTTTTCTGCATCATCACTCCATCGCTTTTATAGGAAACGATTACTTCACTGTATTATGGAGCATTCTCATTGCTCAAAACAGAGATATTCTGTAAAAACGATGGAGTGACGATGCAGCAAAAGGATCCAATTTTTTACAGTGCATCGGTCGAACGGGTTCGCATGTTTGAAGGCCTCTTATCTAAATCCTTGCTGCTTGTTGTCTCATGCTATAAAAAGCTTGTGCTTTAAGAAGGACTTATCAACGAATGTTCTAGTAAAAAATCAGGGCACAAGACTGGACCAAATTGTAATGTAGTCATCTTCGAAAATCTGGATAAAATTATTTATCTAAAAGAAGAAGATGATGAAGATGATACTTGGGAAAGCATCGAGCAAACCATCAACGGCAATGCAAATTACGACCAGATTGGTGATGTCACAACAGGCTCGAAGAAGTTCAAAGTCGTTGAAGAGCAATCAAAATGATAGTATTTTATATAAACAAATGACATCGCTCGTCGTGATATAAAAAAGTTATGTTAAAAAGGATAAAGAAATAAAAAATAGTGTCAAAAATCGTTTTTTTTTTTGTTTTCCACAAGATTAATAAGAGTGCCATTTTCAATAAGATGCAAAGCGCTTAATAATGTGTTTAAAAATTTGATTTTGGAATGAGATTATTAGAAAATTTAACGTATTTACTTTTTGTAAAGAAACATTTTACATGAATACATTATAGTTGAGTTATAAGCAAAAGTCTGATGCAAGTCGGGAATTTTGTGATTTTTTGGCTTCAGAAAATTTTATCTCGAGATATTATGTTGGAAAACTGCAAATTCCTGTTATTAGTATACCCATAAACAGTTTAAAATTGTAAAATATTCTATCAGATTTTGTTCATCTATCGGCTCGATTATTTGACTATTTTCTGGACTACAAACTTGGTAACAAATTATCCTACCTTTTTTTCATAATTTTACACGGTTAGAAAAAAACTGTTTATTTCAAAAGAAAAATACGTTAACTCTAATTGTAAATTGCAAGTATATATCCATTTTCGATCTTTGCAATATTTTAAAAAATTAATACATTTTCTTTGTTATTTGAAGACGTACTTCGAATAAATATTCAAAAGAGATTACGTTACCTCTACACAACATACAACCTTAGCACAACATACTTAAATCAAATCTTTTGCAAAAAAGTTTTATAAGCAAAACGAAGATTTTTTAGAAAACTCAAAAATTTGGAATCTCTATGCTCATTATTTATTGAAAAAAATATTTTTGACTTTTTCTAAACATCCATTAAATTCTGTCTAGTGAAAAATAATTCCATTCTAAAAAAATATTTCCGAAATATAAATTCCTTTGAAGTACTTAAAAATATGTTTAGAGTATTTTTTAACTGTTTTCAGGAAACTGCTAAATTTTATTTATGAAACTCATAATAATATTTCTCGAAATTTTTTCGAAATTTTTTTCTGCATCATTTGAGAATTGATTAAGGTAAATAGTTTACAGTAACCGATAAAATGTTTCCTCACAGTTTTTATTTTAGAATTTTTTCAAAACCTACACAAATAGTTATCAAACTAAACTTAATTTTTAGGATTATCCGTAATATTATACGTGAAATTTGTTTAATGTTAGATATTTGATGGAACGTATTATCAAGGGTGCAATATACAAACATAAAAAAATAAGACACAATCAATCTGTACCATAAAAAGCCTGAAATGATCTGTAGATGTATCTAGAACTTGTATAAAGCATGCGCAACGTGTTTATTTATTTATGCTGGATTAGCACATAAAAATTATCGTCAATATAAAAGTCTAAAAAAAGCATTTAAAAAATAATATGAAGGGTTTTAAGCAATTTTATATCGACTATTAGGGAACTGGATAAAGTTCCAAGAGAATATTCAGGCAACCACGTGAAATAAGAAGTTAGCGATGTTGAGTTGTTTTCTAATAGTAACTTTCTGATAAAGGATTCCTCACAATCTGCTATTTATATCTTATAAAATATCTTGAAACATGAAATGGAATTTTCTATAGTATGTATGTTGCATTTTTCTTCATTTATAAGTATGAATGTGTATTACGAATAAGAAGTTATTTTATGTAACTCAGTATAATGAACACGTGATTTATATTCAAAATGCGACTTTCTGAAACTTTCCATATCATCTTGTCATTTGTACAAAGTAAATTGAAATAAAAAACCTTTTATCAATAACTACCTAAATTTTCATGATTTAACCGGCCATTCTTTATTAGTTGATTAATGAATGGCTTAATTTGCTACTAAAATTTTAACGAAAAATTGTTCTACAGATCACAGTTAAAAAGTGTAAGGCAATGATTAGGATTTTTGTCGGATATTATGACTTCAGTCAATATTTATCTTCACTATTACTCAAATTTTCAGTAATTTCCGTTAAATTTAGTTGTAACTCCTAAATGTTATAAAAAAAGTATTCGTACTTTTTTCTGAGCCTTTATATTGTTAGGCGTACTCATATGTTTGATATACGTGCACAAACAACTTCACACTTTAGTAAAAAGTACGGATTATTTCGATCTGTTTAGGATATGGTGTAATCATAAATAATATTATTTTAATTTCATAGAATTTGGAAATCGTGATTATAATTTCTTTTAATGGAATTTAATTGGAGTGAAGTACCTATAAAAATTTAAAAGGGAAAGAGAATTATGATTATACTTGTAGCGTATAGAAAAGTAAAAGAAAAAAAACGGATTTATATTTTAAAATATAAAAGCACAATTATCCATCAAGTAATGCATTAAAATTCAACGTATCGTTTAGACAGATGTATTTTACATATTCAACGTATAACTGATTTTGTAAATTACATAAGCATTTGTATCAGAAACCGTTTGCAGTATGACTTTATATTGGGCTCGCAGTGTTCCTAAAATTTCCAAACTTTGTTTCCAGTATTCTACGCGAAATCTACGCAAAAATTCTTTTAACATACACAATATAGTTATAGAATAAATATTATCGTTTTAAATTTTCGATAGGAAAATTTAAAAAATTGAGAATCACTGCCAGCCCTGTGTTCTGGAGAAAAAAATATTGTTTAGTGAAAAAAAAAAAATTGGAAGGCGATAAATCATTAGTGTATCTCTTGTATTATTAATAGTTGCTTCAAAACATGGGATTGAGCAATTATTGTTTACAAGTAACCAAAATGAAACCAAAATGAATGTATATAAAAAAAATACCGTTTCCTAAAACTAAAATAAACTTGTGACCATACGATGAACCACAAATCGGATCATGTAGTGTTCAACCACGCATACTTCACCCTGTATCTCGCGAAGTTTTGCAGAATATTACCCGATCAGGTGTTCAGCCTAACGCGAATTTTTCCATGTTTAGTTCCTAAGCTGGTTTGATATTCATTTTTTTGAATCCGAAGTTATGGAAGAATTAGTAAACCTTGCTCAGCAGGGAGACGAACTCTAGAACTGTAACGTAACAGTCAGACGTGATAACCACAGTTTCACTGGGCTTAATGTGTTGATTTTTGTCACACCCAAATATTTATATACAAGGAAAAAAAGAAAAACTGTTTAAATATGTTTTAAACTTTTATCTACCGCATTATGAGTTCATAAAACTTTTACATTCTAAAGCGTTTTACGCAAATTGTTTAAACTAAACTAAAAGATTTACATAATCATTTAATAAATTTTCCAAGGATTTTAGAAATAATTGAAGATTTTATAAGGATTAATTAAATTTTAATTTACAGGAGTTTTGTTCAATTTTTATAACCTCACTCAAGTCTTTTATTTATTATTATTTTCTTAGAAATTTGTAGAATTATAAACTGTACAAATGTAATATTCTTACAATATAAATATAGAAATATTTCCGCATTGAAAAATTCCCATCCCCTTCCCTCAGCGCTAAGAAAGCTGAAAAGCTGCAAAGGGAAAATGAATCATGCTTTAAAAATATTTTTTTTGTAACCAATAATGCTTTTGGAACAAGATAAAGTAATGTAGCTGTAACTAATTCTAAACAGCATTACAACTAACTGACGTACTAAAAGAATTTTATAATAAGTTATTTTAATGGTACTTATAGAGTTGCAAAATGTCGGTTTATTCCCGGGTTTATTCCCTAAAAAGCGAATTATTCCAAAACATCCCGTGTTTTTTCCAGGTTTATTCCTAAAAACCCGGTTTATTCCCGGGTTTAAACCGGGTTTTTCTAAACTTTGCATCGCTAGGTACTTATAAATACCGTCGGTTAAGCGTTTGGAAAGGTATTCCCAACGTCGAAGTTGGTTAAGAACTGAAAGCAACATTTAAATATTCATAACATTTTCCTGAAATTTTCCACTATTTAAAGTCTCAAGTTAAAATAAAAAATCAAACAGCTCTTCGATTCTTCATGCCAAACAATCTAACACTAAAATATCTTGCCGTAGCGGAAAGATACTGTTAAAATGCTTCTGATCTGCCAAAAAACTTGTACAGTTTTTGATTAAGACTGCATTGGCGAGAGACTGTTTTTTTTTCTGTAAATGTTAAGTGGGATTTAATAAAAAAATGGTCCACCTTTAAGTCACCTAAAGCTTCCACAGGAGAAAACATTTCTGCATTCAACATTTGTATTAATTACATAAATACTCATTCTGCACACTCTCAGTGTTATGCATCTAGTCACAGGAAAGTAATTTAATAATAATAATAATAATAATAACTGCTACTTAAATAGTTATTAAAGCTCTGTTACCAGAGTATAGGTCAAACAAACACATGTGTTTTATTTTGCACCATTTATTGATAACAGATGACGGAACAGCTATATTCGGCTGATAGCTTTATTTTTTGTTCCAAAATTGGATAGCAGAGATAATTTTTTCCCGTAAATTCTCTGTTGTGTAGAGATAGATACGCAGGACTATTTTAAAATACAGATTTTGTTTTGCCCAACAATGATTTGAGGCATCATATTTGCTACTTATTTTATTTTCAACGCATGAAATTTTCATACTTCGAATTATTTAATAAAAAACAAGTAAACAAAATTGAAAACGTGAGTTATCCATGAAAACTGTGAAATTTGGGAAATCTAGGAGAACATCTACTTCCTCCGTCAATTTCAAATGTAAAAAAAAAAAAAAAAAAAAAAAACACGTGTGGCACTCGGGGACTGCCGCGGTAAAGCTATTGCATAGCATTTTTTATCAACTTATGCAATTATAATTATTTATTTATTTTTTATTTACGCAGTTTTTTTTTTTTTTTTTTTTTTTTTTTTTTTGTCTTTGATATTAATTCAAGTTACACTTTTTGCGCGTGGTGACCGATAACAATTTTTTTTTCTTTTATTGAACAAATGAAAAGTTAGTATCGTTTAAAAAATTTTTATTATCTTACAATACATGTAGGTTAATCAGGAATTTTTATCATTGAAACTATACGTTTTTGGTAGCTAAAATAAAAAACATAAGTTTGAGACTTGATATTCTCAAAATATCTGAAAAATACCGCGTCAATGTCTGCCGAAGTCTAACGAAGGATACCGTGCCGAAGTGTTCCAAACTGAAGGGACGTTAGCCGGAGTGTAGGTTTCTTTTTCTCGTTATGGAATTTCTAGATTCTTTCGCCGCGCTCAAAGCCCGCGATAAAAGCTATGCAATACCTTAATAAATTACCAAAAAAAAATTTGGCCGCGCTACGAAAATTAGATCGCGAGTTATAAGCATTTTAAATTTCCCGAACCTCACTGTGAGGGTCTCCTGTCACCAAAAATTAACACTGTCTCATAATAAATTACCAAACAAATTTTGGCCGCACTACGAAAATTAGATCGCGAGTTATAAGTATTTTAATTTTTTCGACCCTCAACATGGGGGGGGGTCTCCTGTCACCAAAAATTAAAACTGTCTCATAATAAATTACCAAACAAAATTTGGCCGCGCTACGAAAATTAGATCGCGAGTTATAAGCATTTTAAAATTTTCGACCCTCACCGTGGGGGATCTCCTGTCACCAAAAGTAACACTGTCTCATAGTAAATTACCAAACAAAATTTGGTCGCATTACGAAAATTACATCGCGAGTTATAAGCATTTGAAATTTTTCGACCCTCCCCATGGGAGATCTTCTGTCACTAAAAATTAACACTGTCTCATAATAAATTACCAAACAAAATTTGGCCGCGCTACGAAAATTGATCGCGAGTTATAAGCATTTTAAATTTTTCGACCCTCACCGTGGGGGTCTCCTGTCACCAAAAATTAACACTGTTTTATAATAAATTACCAAACAAAATTTGGCCGCGCAACGAAAATTAGATCGCGAGTTATAAGCATTTTAAATTTTTCGACCCTCATCATGGGGGATCTCCTGTCACCAAAAATTAACACTGTCTCATAATAAATTACCAAACGAAATTTGGCCGCGTTACGAAAGTTAGATCGCGAGTTATAAGCATTTTAAAATTTTCTGCCCTCATCATGGGGTGGGGGGGGGTCTCCTGTCACCAAAAATTAAGACTGTCTCATAATAAATTACCAAAAAAAATTTGGCCGCTTTACGAAAATTAGATCGCGAGTTATAAGCATTTTAAATTTTTCGACCCTCGCCGTGGGGGGTCACCTGTCACTAAAAGTAACACTGTCTCATAATAAATTACCAAAAAAATTTGGCCGCGCTACGAAAATTAGATCGCGAGTTATAAGCATTTTAAATTTTTCGACCCTCACCATGGGGGGGGGTCTCCTGTCACCAAAAATTAACACTGTCTCATAATAAATTACCAAACAAAATATGGCCGCGCTACGAAAATTAGATCGCGAACTATAAGCATTTTAAATTTTTGACCCTCACCGTGGGGGGTCTCTTGTCACCAAAAGTAACACTGTCTCATAATAAATTACCAAACAAAATTTGGCCGCGCTACGAAAATTAGATCGCGAGTTATAAGCACTTTAATTTTTTCGACCCTCACCATGGGGGATCTCCTGTCACCAAAAATTAACACTGTCTCATTACAAATTACCAAACAAAATTTGGCCGCACTACGAAAATTAGATCGCGAGTTATAAGCATTTTAAATATTTTTGACCCTCACCGTGGGGGTCTCCTCTCACCAAAAATTAACCCTGTCTCATAATAAATTACCAAACAAAATTTGGCTGCGCTACGAAAATTAGATCGCGAGTTATAAACATTTTAAATTTTTCGAACCTCACCATTGCGCGGGTCTCCAATCACCAACAGCTACATTATCCTACCTTGTTTTATCTTAAGACGATTCTTTTCTATACACATTCTATCAGGAATTTTTATTATTGAAACTTTAGATTTATAGTAACTGAAATAAGAAATATAAATTTGAGACATGATATCCTCTAAATATCTGAAAAATACCGCGTCAATATCTGCCGAAGTCTACCGAAGGATACCATGCCGAAGTCTGCCGAGCTGAAACAATTTTAGCCGAGTGTTAGGTTTTTTCGTTACCGATGTGTTAGGATTATTCGCGTTACGGAATTTTTGGATTCGGTCGCCGCGCTCAAAGCGCGCGATAAAAGCTATGCAATAGCTTAAAAAAAAAAAATACAGGGTAAATTTAGTTTTTTGCGAATTGTAGTCTTTTTTTATGCAAATTTACCAATAGATTGGACTGATAGAAAACATGGTTTTAAAATTATAGATAAGACGAGTTTTGAAACCCACGTCTTTAATTACATTCTGCAGAGTGAAGTTTGTAAAATTCAATTTAATTAATGGTGTTATTTATAATGAATAAGTGAATCTCACTATAGATTATCACATTGAAGAATGGAAGCTCATTTTGATGAAAGATGATGAGTCCTGTTTTGTTTAAACAGTTTATTTAAAATTTTATTCTAACATTCAGACATGTATTTATTCAGAAACTCAAGACAAATATAATGAAAGTTTTTTGGAGTTTCGTTTTGCTACATTGAGGAAAAAATATTGGTATACCAAGTGTATTTGCGAAATGTGCAGAGAGTTTCAATTTTAAACAAACGTGTTAAGCAAATGTATTGATTGCTTAAAGCAATAATATCCTGAGCATTTCATTCTCAATAAAACAAAAATTACAAAAGAAACTAAGAAAATATAAAGATTTCGCAAAGAGTAATGAGAAATTATTTTAAAAAAAAACTATAATTTTTCTCCATTTTGTCTAAAAAAATCGTATCTTGATAATTAAATTTCTAATTGTTACCATAAATGATATTTTTTAACCATAATATTTTCTATAATTTAAAAGAGAAAATCTGTTTCAAAATATTAGCAGGTAATAGAAGTTTAAGTGCTTTGATGCAAGTCAAGCTGTTAATCCTTACTTAATAATATAAATTGAAAATTAAACAGGTACTGATCTTAATGTTTAACAATTACTAATTGAACCTGAGCATTAAAATGACGACTCAACATTTTCATGCAAAAACTGTTTAATGACTTGTTATTAACATAAAAAAATATTAAAATATTTCTACACTTAAAACAACTAGTGCAATTTGGGTCACATACATGTTATCAGCTTTATCAATGGTTCAAACATTCAACTCTCAAAATAACGAAATGCCTTTGTCTCAAAACCATATCTCACACACTAAATAAACATTTTGCAGTTTATCGTGGTTTTCTCAAAAACATGTTAAGTTTCTGTTTATATAAAATTTAGGTTCCTTAAAAGTACCCTAAACGTATTTAAGAAATTTCCCAACAAATATTGAGACAGCTCTTGATTTGAAGTTATTTTCTATGAGAAAAATTTCAACATCTACTGTGATACATACAACCAATATCTCTAATATTTTTACTACAACTCATTAAAAACCGCTAATAGCAGCGTCTTCTTACCACATTTTTCCCCACATTATGTATCACTTTGAAATCTGAACGACAGCGTGAAGAAGCAGTAACAACTGGTGATAGTAATAACTGGGTTTTCCTCCAGATTGTGCCAACATACTTTCTATTCTTTATATGGAGAAAAATTTGAGTTGAAATCAGCAAAAAAAATATTGAATGCGATAGCAGCTTTAAAATGCAAATTTCTGGTGCAGTCTCGTGTTTACTCTGTTTCTCTCAAGCAAGTAGTGGGACACTTATAATAATAATAATAATAATAATAATAATAATAATAATAATAATAATAATAATAATAATAATATTAAATTAAAGAATTGAGAATTTACACGGTCAACAGATCATGTGATTTATAGTTGTGTGAAAATATATATAACTAATGTATAAAAACATATTTATATGCTTGATATTTTGACCTCCAGTTAATATGTTTGTACAAAGCTCCCCAACTATGAAAAATTAAAAAGGAGTACTACTAGAAAAATGTATTTTATTAAAACAATATTTCTGGATTCCCGACGTCATTTTATAACCACGTAATGTTGCTTTGAGTGCTAAAAAAGAAAAAAAACATAATTATAATATTAATGATGTGTTATTCAGTATTATAATTTTTAATAATATATATGAAGTTTACTTTTTATATATTGATTTATTTTTTTCTAAAAAAAAACATTTGTTATCGAGATACGATCGATTTCTTCTTCTAAGTAAGACAAACATGGGCTATTAACTGTGACATATATTCCGTTTTATTGAGTCTCAGCATAAGATATATTGCATCTGTTCTGGATAAAAGAATGAAATGAAATTTTATTTCTCTAACACTGAAATACTTTTGTTGTAGTAGGATAAGACTTTGTAAAAATAAGTTGTTTCAAACGCTAAAGAATATCAACTCAAAAATTTTAAATGGACTGACTATGCAAAATTATTCAAAGTTTACATGCGTTTATTATTTTTCTCAAAAAAGATAGCTGAAGATATTTTTAAAATGTTATTTCTAAGAATTTTCAAAGAGAATATTTTTTTTCTTTTTTTACGGAAGAATATTTTGAACAGAATATTTGAATGTCACATTATACACGCAGTATTTGAAGATGTATTTGTATTTAAATAAATACTTTAAAACTTAAATTGGCATTAATAAAATTATATCGTCTTAAAAAGAAATACGTTTAAAATGGAAATTGTTGGAACAGTTTTTAATTCCTCAATTATTGTTCTTGTGACTTTCATAAACAGTGTATGTTCATTTTCTCATTTAAATTTTTGATTTCCACCATGCTTTCAAAAAGTTGCTTTGACTTTGGATATTTAACTTTATTTACACATCATTATGTCTGCTATTTAATAAAGTGAACATTTTTACTTAAAAAAATAGTGGCAATCACACAGTCTGAATGACAACACAAGTGGGTATATCTGACCGTCGATCCTTACACTCTAAAAAATAAAAGTGTAAATTAGACAAATTTACATATATATGTGTGTAAATTCCTTAAATTACACACCTGACATGAAAATTACCCACTTTTTGCAAAGTTTTACCTGTTTTATGTGCATTTTAGCTTAACAAACTAAGTGTGTATTTTGTTATCACTTGAAAAACATAAATAAATGTGTAAATGCTGAAAAATATCTGATTTTACACAAATTGGTACGTTATTGTAATTTACACATAATGATATACACATAGATAAGAGTGTAAATTTCTAAAGTCACCCACTTGTTATAAAAAATACCTATATTATGTGTTTTTAGTTTGTGGCATTAAGTTTATAAGTTTGTTATCAGTGCATAAACCCATAAAAATGTGTAAATGTAGATTATTCCTGAAATTACACTAATTATTGTGTTGAAAAAATTATAAATGCGTGAATTTTAAAGTACGTTACGAAAGGGATAGGAGGCTTACATATGATTCAGAGCTATACTTTTTATTTTAGTAAACCCATTCCATAAATAACATGATGTCATTGCTTTGCTGTAACAGTATTTTTAAGTAATAAATTAATATATTTATATATTTTTATAAGATACTCTGACCACCTCTCACACTCTCTCCGTTTCAGCAGCACGTGAAAATTTAAAAGAAGTTAAAAAAATGTAATCTCGACACATGTAACAAATGTAACAAATATTTTGTTACATGTAACGTAAAATTTTATTCATTTAATTAGTAAATTTTAATTTCGTTTTCCGAATTCCCTTTTAAAATTTGTACATCAAATATAAGAATGCTTGATTGTATAATTATAGGTTTTGATTAAATCGTAATTTCTTTCAGCCATCGCACAGACTGCTCTTTTACACAATTTTACTTGTAATTTTCAGTAATAGTGCTAGATTTCATTTTTAAAGCGACATTAGGAAGACTTCATAACGAGGCATTATAATAGAGATATAATCCCACTTTATGCTTATTCATAAAATTAAATTATATTTTTTGTACTGTTGGTATTCTTTTTTTATCCCCCCCCCCTTAATTAAAAGGATAGTAGTTTAATCTTCAGTAAAATCTAAAAACTATTTCGAATTCATTTAATATGTAGTATAAAATATAATTCAGATAATTAAGATAATTCTAAATTGGTATCCTGAGTTATTTGTACATTTTGCACATCAAATATAAGTATGCTTGATTTTACCCTAAATTATTTGAGCCGTCTGGTAGCTTGTAAACTTTTATCCATTTCAAAGTTTAACTTGTAATTTTAGTTTAACTTCAGTTGTATTCAGGAACTACTTCAACCCCGTGTTAGACACTAATCTAGCACATAAAACTAAAATCGTAATCTTCGTTGACTTGGCTTCATCATGTTTAAGTTGAAAACGAACGGTGTGTCCAGCTGATTGCAGGCGCCCTCGTTCATAAAATTATAGTATATAATAAGTTATTCTCTTATAAACTATAAGGTATGTAATGTCATACATCCGTATTACCTCCAATTTTTTTATCTGGTTTGTTTATATTTATCTATAAATGTATATGATACATGTTGGATTGTTTTTTACGTATAAGAAATTTTACACATATAATTTACTTGCCTTAAAAAATGTCAACATTACATAACTCCTGATAAATGTCTATTAAAATAACAACTGTTGTATCTAAAGTCATTTATTTCTTGAAAAATTTTCATCTTAAAAAGAATTTATGAATGTATGTTAACTGTAGCAAAATAAACATTAACATCATTTATTTGGGGGGGGGGATGAGGTGTTAAATTTTGGTTCGGTTGTGTGAAAGATATTATAGTTTATTTATAAAATATTATACAAATGTATACCATATCTATAAATTCCATATTCTGATTTATAAGTTAAACAATTCATCTGAGTTTTATTTATTTATTGAATTTTTTTTATTATGAAACTTATAATGTTAACTAAGTTTATCATCGATTAAAACTATAGCGTTGCTTTTGAGTTTCTAAGTTACATTTCCTAATTTTGAGAAATTAATTTTTTTAATTTTTTATCTTAGTTACATTAAATTTTCAGCTGTGTTTTAATTTAAAAATATTACATCGGAAGAACTATGTTCCACTAAAACAGTCATAGTAAAGAACGCATAATTTTTTCTTGTTAATTATAGAATTAATTAAAATACACAGAAGTAAATTGCAAAAGGGCGCAAATACGTTGATTTAAAATAACTCCAGATCAAAAATTCTGAAGACAATTTATATTAAAGTAATGGCTTTTTCTTCAAATATGCATTTTTCCATTCCAATTTTGCATATTATTACAGAACTTATATGACATAAAACGTATGATTGTATGTATATAAAAAATTATAATAGTTGTATCATAATGAATATTCAAAATCGAACTTATCATTCTCTCCCTCCCCCTATACATAAATATCCCCCGCCGCGTGAGTTTTATACACTTAAGACACAAATGTAATTATCAAATAAATTCTACGAGCATTAATTTCGAAAATTTATAAGAGTCAATTGATATTTGGATATAGACACAGTATTTCTCTTTTTATTTTTTACTATAGCTGATAAATAAAAATACACATTAGTTTGATATCTAAAATTTTAATTAGAATATCTCAAATTTTCATTTATGAAGATAGGATTAATTTCATTAATGTTAAAATATATTTGTATTTTTTTTTCTTTTTTAAGACACAAATTTCTAAATACAAATTTAATGCAAAAGATGTTACTTTAATGATTCAACAGCTTTTTTGATAGTCCTGATAATATTTTATCTGGCAAATTCTTTGTAAAGATGAATATTTATGAAAAGAAAAAAATTCAACATGTAATATAGGTGATTTATGCATATATAAACAAATCAGCTAAAATATTTGCAGGTAATGTGTGTGTGTGTGTGAGATGAAGTTTACATACATTTTTTCTATTTTTTTTTATAGTATTTTAAATTTTACTTTTATAACTGTATGTAACACAGTACCTTCAATATAATTGACTTTGTATCTTGAGTCTGAAAAATAAAAAATGCAAAATTGAGTCTGAACTCTGAAAATAAAAAGTGTGGAGATTGCAAGTTTACCAACTATGATTATTCCATCTGATTAGTCTAAAATCCATCATTAATTAATTATTTATTTTTCTTTATCTTAATTTTTAATTGCATGTTCTGAATAACATATAAATGAGGGGAAATATATAAAATTAAAAAGCAAGGAAGAATATAGAAAATAATATAGCAGTTTTTATGTGTATATTTAGAGGAGAGTGAGGAGGAATGGGACACTTTTTACAAAAATAATACAATCAACTTTACTTGACACAAATACAAAAACTTTGATTTATAGAATACAAAATGAAACACTTTCTAAAGTACTTGAGCAATATAGAAACATAATTTGAAGAATCAATTTTATAATTAAAGAAATTGAAAATGTCACAATGTGTCCCATACTTTCACACTAACAGAGAAGTAATATTTGTACTATGATGGTTGATGAGGAATATCAGAAACTAATGTCCTAAATGGCTATATGTTGAATTTTAGATCCGTAGCTGCTATAGTAGCATAGTTTTAAAGGGAGGGGTAATGTTCTAAAAACCTATTTATAGGAAGTTTTTAAGAGGAGGAGAGTGAGTGTGATAGGCTGATTTGGAGCTTATGATGCTATACTTGTGATAGTGGATGAGAAGTGTGTACATCACTATGATCCCAAGTCCAAACAACACTATTTTATCGCATCCACTGTCACAAATCTAGCCCCATAAACTAATAATCAGACTTTCAACTACCCCCCCCCCCCCCCCCATTTTACTCCTCCATACAAAACTATATGAATATTGCAGCTACGGTTCTGAAACTAAGCATAAATATATCGATATTCTTCATCAACCCGTTGCAGTACAGATATTTCATACACACTAGACACAATAGTTATTGAACCTCCATCGAATATGCGTATTTTGCATATTACGCAAAGAACTGTGTAAATTACAATAACACAATAATATGTGTTTTTCGCGTAATACATATTTATCAGTGTAATCACAGAAGATTACACAGATCAATGAGTAAGAATATAACACAGATATATGTGTATTCTTGCGCAATTTACACATTAATGTGGGTATTTCATGAGTGATCACAATAACTTTTACACACTTAGTGTTGTTTTCAAATTACACAGTGAAATGTGTATTTTGAAATTTACACATTAGGCGTGTATTTTGGCAAGTTACACACAAATTTACACATATAAACAAATCGTTTTTGTATCATCGATTTACACATTTTTGTGTGTAAATTTACACTTTTATTTTTTAGAGTGTAGATGGTTTCGTTTAATATTGCTTTCAAAGTAACATTTCCTTCCAATAATAAATCTTAATTGATAATTTATAATTATTAAATTCTTACATAGATGGTAGCACCATTAAATTTAATTTTACAATAAATATAAAAGGAAATTATTTATTTTAATCTTATAAAAAATTTAAATAAAATCCAAAATTCCAATTTTTTTTTTAATTTAAAATTAAAGAAAAAAATTAGAAGATATATAAATAAGTTTTTTTAATTTCTAAAAACGGAAAAACTGTTTACATGAAAGATAAGTTACTGATCATTAATAAATCGCAACTAAAATCTGCCCTTTTTAATGTGTACATTTGCGATAAATTTATTTCTTTAAAAAACTTTTTGAGATATTGAAGTAAAATTGTTTCACAATGCTTTGCTCATTAATTGATATATTATGAAATAAAATATAGTTTGCCAATTTATATATATATATATATATATATATATATATATATATATATATATATATATATATATATATATATGTTAATTTAAAATCTATTTTTATTGAAACATACTCATGTGTTCATTCTTATTTTGTATGGAAAATTTTTGTATTTGTTTGTAAATTTATGAGTTATTGCAAATCTTTGCTTTATATATTGCTTTATAACACATGTAAGTGCTTTTCTAAAGCATTGTTGGAAAAAAGTTAAAATACATTAAAAAGATTTCATTGTAAAAAGTTTAACATAAATGCAATTCTTTACAAACAGTTTACTAAATATTGCCTAAATTTGGAAAGTTAATTAAAATTCCATTAATTTTTTTATGAATTCATAATTTCATTTCCTCTTTTAACTACAAACACATATGTTTGATAAAAATGATATATACATACATACATATACATATATAGAGTGTCCCCTCTCAACGGTGGCCAATGGCTAATTTCTACACCGTTAGACATATACTTATAGTTCCAATTGCAAAAATGCTTTAAAAAAGGCAAAGAATTGTTTTTTAAGCGATTTAGGTCAAAAAAATGTTTTACTAAAAATTACGAAAATTAAATTTTTATACGGTCCTCCGGTCCTATAAGTGATATTTAGGAAAATTTTCTCAACACTCTAGCAAGTAATACAGAAAAAGTCCCATTCATGTAACATTAAAATTGACCGAGTTATGAAACTTTAAATTTCATGACTTAAACCACTTTTCTATAGCTGAAAACGGATGAGTTCGATTGAGCTTTAAGGGAACGTGCACTAAGTGCATAAAGTATTTATTATAAAGGGAGTCGATTTCCAACGCTGTTCAAAGGCTAGTTTCTAAACTATTTGTCACAGATATATAGTTCCAATTACAAAATGTTTTAAATGAGCGATTTAACTGAAGACGCTGTCACCGAAAAGTTTTACGGTAGTGTTAATTATAATTAATTAACTTCTAGATTGGTTATTAAAATAACTGACGACATGAATTTCAAAATTCTCTTTATTGAAAAAATCAAATTTTTGGAAATAGTGAAAAAACTTTAAATGCATCTATTGGTTTTCATTATAAATTTTGAGATTGCATTGTTACAATAGTGCAGGTTTGTATAAACTGATAGGGAAATCAAACAGCGATAAGGCGAATTTTGAAATTCATATCCTCAATTGTATTTTTACATATGTTTTATTTTGTAAGCAAATGAAGCTGATTCTTTTCGTGATTTTATTTTAAAAAGTATGTTATTTTGATAAGCTTTTAGTTTATTCATAGTTTTCGTATGTAAATTTTCCTAGTTTAAAACTTATATTCAAATTTTAACTCACTTCCAAATATCTGATTGAGGTTCAATTCCCATACTTATTTAAACCCGATGACAATGTAATATTAAAACCTCTTAACTGCCGAGAAAATCTTGCGCGATCTCCAGTGCCTTACATAAATCGTTAAAGTCCGCAATTAAAAAAGGCGTATATTAGCTTTCTGAAAGAATAGAAAGAAAATATACACATTATACTATTATATATAATGACCCAAGTCATGAAAATTGCCTCGCTATCATTGGAATTTGCTATTTCTATAATCGATGCATGCACTGTATATTTAAGTAAGTTTTTAACCTTTATTATTTCCTTACTCATTTTGAATGTACTGTGTGTTTTAAGTTCTTAGTCATTCCTCTCAGAAAGAAAGGCGAAAAAATTATCGCGACTGTATTACGGAGAAAAAAATAGAAGTCTTGGACATGTTCATCATTCATTATTAGTGCATGCTGAATGTCGACATTTACTGGTGTAAGCCAGAAATAAGGATATTTAGAAAATATATCGGACATACACCAAGTGACTATGTGAACGTTGACATTCACCGGTGAAAGTCGACATTCTCAAGGTTTCGGTGTTTCACCGTAACATATATATAACAATTATGTAATACTGCAATTCAGCATGTACAATGAATATAGAATAACCCAATATAACAAACTTAGACATGACAAGACAATAAAATGGAATTAATTTGACCTACAATTAAATATAAAAAAAAAAAACATAATAGTAAAGGACAGCGATTAAAAACTTGTAGTATCAAATGAAAATTCTTACACTTTGAATTGTAAAATTCATTCTGAAACTCCAATTCCTATTATAGGTATATTATATATTATTTAATATATATACAGTGCGTGTCAAAAGTTTAAGCACAACAGAAAATTTCAAAATAAAATTTTATTAATGGGCGAAAGTTACTTCCCTTTTCACATAGCCGACAAATTGTAGTTTCAAAAAGATAGTTAACAGCTTCATGCTATAAAATTTATCTTAAATAATAAAAATGATCAAAACAACAAAAATGAGTGTGTCAAAAGTTTAAGCACAGTAGTTTTTTAGTCTTTAGCAGAACAAGAATAAAAAAAAATAATACTTGATTATTGCTCCTTTCTGCTGAATTACTTTAAATATATGGTGTTTCATCGTTAAAATGAAGTTCTGTATTGTTTCTGGTTTATTTTTAAAACAAGCGTTCTCAATGGCATCTTTCAAATATTTAACTGAAGAATACTGCTTTCCATTTGAATAAACTGCATGAGTTAGAATACCCCATATATATTTTTTACAGTTTAAATCAGGACTAATTGCCGGCCATTTCAAAACAGACACTGTTTTCGACTTAAGCCACGATTAAGTTAAGTTTGAGGTATGGATGGAAGCATTATCATGTTGAAACAACCCTTTTTCTTCTTTTAAAAACCTCGGTAACAGGAAGAAAATGATTGGCAAGTATCTCTTGGTAGCTTTCATTGTTTTCACGACCACTGATGAATGCTAGAGATGTCTGACCATTGAAAGAAATAGCCCCCCATACCATTACAGAACTACCATTATGTTATCGGCTAAATACACTCCTAGGTTCTTTGCGGAGATCATGCCAATAGTACTTAAACCCATCAGGGCCATCGAGGTCCCATTTTTTTTTCATCACTGAATATGACATTCAGCCACTTTTCACCGAATAACATATGCTCTTTCGCCCATTGTAATCTAGCTCCTTTATGGTGTCGTTTGAGACACGGTAATCGAGCCATTTTACGGTATTTGATGTATTTGAATTCCAAAAGTCTTCTATAAACAGTTTTTTCGATATTTGTTCTCCAACTGCATATTTTATTTCCGAAAGGGAATAATTACCAGTTGAAGCCAAAATTCTGATGCTGCTATCTTCGCTCAAACTAGTCACTCGCTTCCTTCCTATACGAAATTTGCTTTGAAAATCATTATCACGAGTCAAAATTAGACGAATACCTTGTTTTGACCTTTTTAATGCACTTGCAATTTCAGAAACAGAATTACATTTTGCTCTCATACTCCAAATTTTTATCATCTCCTCCTCTGAAAATTAATTTCGACTTGGGCATTTTGTACTAACTCAAAAACAACAGCGGACTGCTTCTTATAAACCCAGAAATTGTTTGCGTGCGCAACTGTTTACGTCAGACTGTAAAATTTGCCTAAAAACGATTTTCTGCTTAAACTTTTGACACGGTCATTTTTCTTTTATTCGTAAACTCCATGGTTTAAAATAAAATTTAAAAGTTGATTTAAATGAATATTGTGTAAAAATAGATATTACTAACATATACAAAACATATATTGAAATTAAAGGTAATATTTAAAGTTTTATTTTAAAATTGCTATTGTGCTTAAACTTTTGACACGCACTGTATCTGTATGTATGTATATATATATTTAACGTGCCTTGAATGTCTGAGTATACTTTTAGAGGAAATTCAGATTTAGTTGGAAAATTTCAGATGGAGAACAGTGTACATATATTGTATATTTCTCTGTTTTTCTGTCGGGGTACAGTAGAACCTAAGAAGTCATAAGTTTTACATATAAATCTAGTAAATCCTGAGTTACCTATAATTTGAAATGCTTGCTCATACACAATTATTTTCCCATCAATAGTAGGGCCGATTATTACACTATTAATAAAAAGCTTACACAAAAATCTTTAAGAATAAATAGTATTTTATAATAATAAATATCATACTATGTTATTTTATGTTATTTATGTTTCATGCTGTCCCTAAAGTGGAACTGAATGCAGATTGGGCATAAAGTGACTTCCACAGTACGACGAAACAATAGCAAAATGTAATCATTGAAACTAAAACCAAATGTTGTAAATAAAAAACATGCATACAGAAAACATACTTTTCAAAGCGAAAAAAAAATTATCAGAGTAAAAAAAAAAAAAAAAAAAATACCGATTAATTCTTTTTTTCACAATTAAAAATATTTCGACTTTCGATGTCTAGATATTTGCATTAATCACCATAACAATGGATATTCAAAAATACAATGGAGTCTTTATATAACTGTGGTGGTTACTCGATAACCCCCCCCCATATTTTTATTTTAATTCAATTGTATTAACTATTTTATTGCCTATCATCTCCTTTTTATTAATGTTCTCAATTTAAAATATTATTTTGATTTCGTTTCTTTTGATATCTTCCCCTGTAAATTTTTCTTCCTTACGTAGCTTATCGAATGTTCTAAAACGGTAAAATCTTGTTTGAATTCATTCCTTCCGGTTTAAAAAGCTTCTAGAAATTTCTCGCTTGTTCGATGGGTGGTTACTTCCGTTTATTCTGGCCCTCCCTTTGGCCTATCAAATTAAATTCCACAAGTGACGTGATTTAAGCAGTTAAGTGCCTGGCCACCTGCTTTGGCCTTCCTTCTTTAAGTGTATTATCTTTTTTCCTTATTAAATTCATATCTCCCTATTCATTGACACGTAGCTTGGCCTCCTTTTCCTCGCTTTCCCCATTCTAACGTTGCCAACTTGGCGTATTCCGGGTTTGCGGTAACCCTTGATCTTTCTTCTCCTCTCTCTCTGCGCCACCAGTTCAGTTGAGTGGATGCTGCACTGCAAGATGGAACGTAAACCTCCGGATCGTCATGCACCTCTGCCGCTGCGTTCTAATCCGTTTGGCCATTTTTTTTTTTATGCCGGCCACTCAAAATATTCTCTTGGCTTTTGAGAATCAATTAATCTTTTTCATATGTGCTTCGTCGTAGTTTTAAAAAACAAGCGCTCTCTTCAATTTATTCAAGTTCTTCAAGTTATTTTCATATGATTGTTATCAGTGGAATCTTCTTTTCCTCCGAAGATATTGCAAAGAGTAGTCTTCTTGTTTAACATATCACATCTTCTTCTTTTTCAATTCATAAAAAAATCGCTCATACGCATAAAATGATTATTTTCGCATAAACGGGATCCCACAGGAAAGTATTAAAAATCTCTTTGTGATTCAAGTGTTTTATTTCTCTATTGAGTTGATAAAATTTCGTATTCTAAAAAAAAATATATATTCTTCACATCTTTGAAAAAAGTGATCGATCATAAAAATTATTGTTAAAGTGAATTTATGTACATATGAAGAAAAAATTATGTGAAAAGAAATATATATATATTCCTGTGTATCATCCTTGTGAAACATTTATATGAAATGAATAATAATCTACTTATATAAAGATGTGCATGAAAGCAAATATATATTTTAATATACAAGTCATGAAGTATTTCGCAAATATTTATAAATAAAATATTTATTCCTTCAATTTTTCTTCATTTAATGTGTCAAAAGTCAATTTATTCGTCCTCTGGAATATGTCTTCATTAGCCGAGATTCCAGGTAACAATTCTTCTTGTTATTTCATATTTTTTACAATTTACTTTGAGTTGTTCTTATTGTAGTTAAAGATTCACTATTAAGAACCATAAAGTTTGCCTTTTGTCATGTGTTTTTATCGTGGGTCTTTTGCTGGCATTCATCCAATGCAATGTACGTCTACCCACTATTATGATCACTTGGCCTATTTTAGATGAAACAAAAAATAAGTGTTCTCATCTCTCTTCTCCCAAACATAACAGCTTCAATCTCCTTTAGAAAACACCACAGCATCAATCTCCTTTGGTGCCGTGTTTCCTTGTGAACCAATATTTTTCTTCTGGCACCATGTACCTCTTTGAATCAATTAATATTCTTCAAGACATGACAATTATTAGATGATATTGTGTTTTCTTTATCTATATATATATTCAAAAAAAAATAAAAATAAATTATATCTTCATTGTCTGTTTTTTTATGCAGTGATCAATATTTTATATTTATCCTTTATTGATCAGAGTGTACTAAATGGATACATGATATATATTTTGATTTTATGCTGAAATAATATATTTTTTGGAGCAGTAGATTCTATATAACATAATTTATTGATATATTTTTTCTTGTCTTGATATAATTTTATAACTAATATCATATAATATTTAACAAAGGTGCTGGTAAATATAATTGATTATTTTAATATAAATTATTCTCTTGTCATAAATATAAGAACATATGTTTTGAGCGATATGATATAGATATACATAAAAATTTTTGGGCCATGTTCTTTTGATCCGATGCTAAGAAAGATATGTTGGTATTTTTCTTCTCTTCATCATATATTTATTTTTCTTCTTAACGTATAAAAATGATGTATAACGTAAATGAAATTCGTCAATATTTTAAATAATGCGTCAATTTATATATTATTTATTATGTGACCAGTCTATAACCAAATTTAACCTGTCATTTATTGAGCTCTTATTTTAATTATCTCATCATGCCTCCCAAGTCAAAATTAAATATTGCAATGCAGCCGTTCGACGGCAACCCACAGACTGTGGAATTCTTCTTTGATCAATTATCTGATATACAAGAGTTAAATAATTTTTCTGATAAAGAACTATTTGTTCTCTTCAAATCAAAACTTGAGGGTAGCGCCTTACTCTTCTTTCTTAAAACACAGTCTCAGTTCAAGAACTATAATTTCCATGACATTCGGAAAGCTTTTATAGACTATTTCTTACCCTCAAAAAAGGCTGTTTCTCTCAAATCCTTACAAAATTTAAAGTTAGATTCAAACGTATCAGTCAAAAATTTTGCATTTCGTCTGGATAAACAACTTCGACTTGCATACCCTAAATTGGATCCTCCTGCTCTCAATTCATTAAAATTCACTCATTTTCTTGAGGCTTTGCCCAAACAAATTAAGCGAAAGATTTTAGAAGAAAATATTTCATCTTTTGATTTAGCTCTTGAACGAGCAAATTTTCTTCAAGATATATACGACTCCCCCCCCTAAAAAATCTTACGAGAATTATAATCAAGCCTATTGTTTGGATACTGAAAAAGTCCATGATAATTCTATTGCTTCTAGTAATGTGCTCCATAAGACTCCTATAAAACATACGAAGGATAAAATTTATGTCAATTCTCAAACTACTTTCTCACCTTCGCAAACTCAAAAAGACAATTCTCATGCTTCTCGTAATTTTAAAAGAAAAGCTAGAACATATTCTCCTTCTCCAAATAGACAAGAGGCTACAGATAAATATAAAAATAATTTTCGTCAACGTAGATCATATCGAAAACGTCCTTATTATCAACCCACCTTCGACAAACTTTCTCACAAAAAAAATTCTACATCCTTTTATCATAAACGAGATGTTGTGCAATGTGCATTTTGTGGAAAATTCAATCATCGTATGGACACATGCTACAAATTTAAGAATATCATCAATTCTTCCAATCAAAATTCTTCATCTCAATTTTCGTCTAATCCTCACAGAAGGAAAAACTACACCTCTTCTTCTGAAAATAAAAACAATGTCTATCATTTAAACAAATAGGGGAGACTGGTTCTACTGACAGCCTTCTCTCCCGTAATTCTCATTCAGGGTCAGTACACTTTAGTGACAAAAACAAACATCAATTTGACAAAAGCTCTTCAATCACTTTAGTATCATCCACAGCTGTCCAAACTTCCCCTGTAACACCTAAATTTAACAAATCTTCATGTTCCTATAATTCTTTGACGTCCAAACAAAATTTTGAAATTGATGATGATGTACAAGAAAGACATGTCATATGCAGTTCCTTTAATAACTCTTATGTGCTTCCATGCATCCTGATAAATATACAACATAATGAAATCTCAACGTTAATTGATACTGGATCAAGTTTGTCCCTTTTGGATCAAGAATGCTTTAATAGCATTAAATCCAGGCTTCACTACAAATTTTTATCCAGAAATGTGTCTGTGTCTACTATAAATTCTAAAGTTTTTTTCAAAGGATGCATAGAGATTGCATTTAAAATCGACAAATTCTTTTTTCATCATGTCTTTTACCTTACAAAGATACAAAATGTCCATTTTCAAGCCATACTTGGATTTGAGTTCATTAATAAACATTCTGTAACCATATCACCAACATTTAAATCTATCTTGATTAAGGATAAACATATACCTTTTCACAGTTATAACGAATCTCCTACTTGCTATTTCATGAATTCTGAATATACTTATGATAATTCAAATGTGCCATATTCTTTAGATGTACACAAAATGCCTTGTTATGAAGATTCTATATCAAATAATCTAAGTAATGGTACTTATACTGATGATGTATATGCAAATTATGGTGACACAAATTTACAATTAGTCAACAATTATACAACCTATCCTTAAAATTATAATTTTCAAAATAGTGGTTTATTTACAAATAATGTTGCTAACACTGCTATGAATTTTCATAATCCTTATATTGATGGTAATTTTACTTATTTTTCTAACTATTTTCCAACTGATTATGGTAATGTTGTGAACTATTTATCTACTAATGGTAATATACCTGACAAATATTTTATATCTGAAAGTACTAATGATGTTAGTTATGTTGATGAAAAGCAAACTCATTTAAATATTGGTAATAAAATTTTGGTGAATTCCAACATGGTACAATTACTCAATAGAGAATTAATCCCTCCTAATTCCTTTGTTTATGTACATGTTAAGTACTTGAATCCTCCATCTGAATATTTTATTTTCAAACCTACTTTAAAAAATAAAGGTCTTGTGTTACATGAATCACTGCATTCCAAATCTTCAATTCAAAATAATTTATTTTTGGTTGTATGTCAGAATATATCAAAGCTGGACATTCATTTAAATAAAAATTCAATTATTGGCGAATGTATCAATGTAGATGAGAAGGATATTGAGGAATACTCTTTTGATTTAGATTTTGAAAACGAATATTGCAATTTAATTTTACCATCTGAAGAGATTAAGAGAAAACGTATCCAAGAACTGTCTCCAAATGACTTTGATCTAAAACACTTACCTCCTCATGAAAAAGAATCTTTAACAAAATTATTGTGCAGTAAAGCTTTAGCTTTTTCCAAATCTCTTGACACTTTAGGTCATACCGACCTGGTTAATCCTCAATTTACAATGCTAAATTCTCATCCAGTCAAAACCCTACCTTTTCCTGTGCCACAGGCACTCGAGCAAGAAGCTCTTGACCAAATTAATCAAATGTTAAATGCTGGTATTATTGAAAGATCAAAATCATCTTGGGCGTGTCCCATGCTCCTTGTTAAAAATAAGAGAACTGATATGTCGAAGCCTCAAAAATATCGTTTGGCTCTAGATTTAAGATTGCTAAACTCTATTATTATACCATCTTCATATCCTCTTCCTAGAATTCAAAATCTATTGGTGCAATTATTAAAATTTAAGTATTATACGACTCTTGACTTGCCCTCTGCATACTGGCAGATCGCTGTACCGAAAGAAATGCAAGATAAGCTCAGTTTTACTACTCCATGGGGAATTTTTACCTACCTGCGTCTCGTGTTTGGCTTGAAGACAGCTGCAAGCACTTTTCAACAATTAATTGATTCAGTTATTCAATTATCTCAAATTGATTCGTGTTATGCATACCAAGACGACATTGTAGTTGGCGCTAATTCATTTGAAGAAATGACCATGAAACTCACAAAGCTCTTAGACACTCTTATTGCTAACAACATTACTCTGTCTCCTGAAAAATGTTCCTTTATGCAAACTAGTATTAACTTTTTAGGATTTCTAACTCACAGATCATAAAATTCTTCCTATTACAAGTAACATTTTAAAAATTACTTCATTTCCAACGCCTAAAACCAAGAGGCAAACGAAAAGTTTTATAGGTTTATGTTCATTTTATAGGTCAATTATTCCTAATTTTGCTAAATTGATTACTCCTCTCATTGAAGTCACCAAACCTAAAAATAAATTCTCTTGGAAATCTGAACAAGAAAATGCATTTAAAAAATTACAAGACATATTCTTTCAGAAACCTATGCTCAATCTCCCAAACTGGAATGAAACCTTTTATGTTAATACAGATGCATCAAAGACAGCAATATCAGCTGTTCTTATGCAGAAATTTGATGGTGAACTTAGACCAATCTCCTATTATTCCAAAACGCTATCTCAGTCTGAAAGACAGTACCCTGCCATCAAATTGGAACTTTATGCCATTTACAAAGGCATAACGGCTTTTAAATACTATATTTTTGGTCGACCCTTTATTCTATTATCCGACGCCAAACCTCTTAATAATTATAAAAAAGCTACATCACCAGCCGATATTACTACTCGGTGGATGTTAGTAGAACTGTCAGAATACTCCTACACATTCCAACATGTACCAGGCAAAGAAAATGTGTTAGCAGATTTTCTAAGTAGAACACCTCACATTCCTACTGAAGATCTCCATAATAATCCAGATCTTATTTCTACACAGGAACCACTACCGATTGTTGATAATCAGAAAGATTTACATAATGAAATTCCTCACTTTCCATGTGGTCTAGTTGACAAAATGCACCACACATGTCATCTTCAAAGTGACTTTTCACCTCCAAATAATGATAATAATCAGGATCCATTATTAGAAATTCTTGATCACACCATCTTCTCTGAACAACAAAAAGACCCAAAAATCAAAAAAATTTATGAAGATCTTAAAAATAACAAAAAATCTAAAAGTTTAAATGGTTACTATAATACCCAAATAATGATTTACTTTGCTACAATGGACATTTTTCTTCAGAAGATATTGAGCTACATAAAGCTGTTTTACCTTTGTCACTTAGAGCAAAAGCCTTAAGAATTGCTCATGTTACACACACTGGAATTCATAAAACTATTGTTAATTTAAAGAAAAGATTTACCTGGAAAACCCTTGTTTCTGATAACATTAATTATGTCAACTCTTGTGAAATTTGTTTAGTAAACAAAAATCATAAAAAAATACTGCTCCATATTTACCAGCACCACTACCAACAGCTCCCAATCAAAAAGTTTCTATGGATTTACTCGGCCCATTGAGAAATCGCCAATATGTCATGACCGTTATTGATCACTTTTCTCGTCATTTAGAATTATATGCCTTGAATAACATTAGCGCTGAGTCTGTTGCAAAAGCTCTATTACATTACATTTCTACTCATGGAAAACCTGAATTAACTCTCACTGATCATGGCTCTCAGTTCACTAGTGATATGTTTTCTTATTTTAATAAAAAGCTTGGCATTAAATTGGAATACAGTTCTGTAGCCCATCCCCAGGCTAATGGATTAAGTGAACGATGTAATTCTCAAATAAAATCGTCTGTGAATACAATGGCCTTCCAAGGATGTGATGTACCAACTGCTCTAAAAATTCACCAATCCATATATAATGCTATGCCTCATCCAGCTACAAAATTCACTCCAAATCTTCTTCATTTTGGAAGAGAGATAAATGACATTTATGCTAATTACAAATCTCAAGATTCCTGGAAAATTCTCAATACTGCCTATGAAATTCATAAATTAATGGATGTTATTGAGAAAATATACTATCAAGCTTACAAGAATAACGAATCTTCTAGACAAAGAGTGTACCAAAAATCGAGAGAAAAATTAAAATTTGCCAACATCAATGTTAATGACATTGTTTACGTAAAATTTCCCACTGTGTTAAACAAAAAAGTACAAGGCCCATACGTGGTGAAGAAAATAATTTCTCCTGTACTTATTCAAATTCAAGATTCCAATAATCGTCACGCTTCACCAATGTTGATTCACACTAACAGAATCTTGAAACTTCAAAAGAGAAATGAAGCATTACAATATCCTTCAGTTTCTTCTAAAAATGCATCACATGATCAAACAGCTGTTGATAATGCATCTTCTACTCCTGTGAGACAACACTCTCCTACTCAAGTTTCTAATCATGATGCTGCTTGTAACACATCTCCTCAAATTCTTTCTTCTTCTAAGTGCCAACAAACATCTTCATGTTCAAGTAAATCGGCACAGTCACATGCTCCTCCTGATAGCACTCACAATGATGTTAGAAACAAGTCTACTCAATATAAAAATTATGATCTTCGCCCTCGCACTCTTAAAATGTATAAAAAATGAACTAATCTTCTTTTCTTTTTTCAGGATGACTCTTGATTTGTAACATATTCAGTCAATACTAGTTCGACTGATATTCGAGTATGAAGAATGACTGTATAATTTTTGTTTTCTTCCTCCAAGCTGCAGGCAGCTGTTATTTTTTTTCTCTTCTTTATTTAAGTCATTTTCTCCTTGAGGCAATACAATTGTCATCCTCAAAAAGTATGTAATGTTTTAATATTTTTACTATTTACTGTATTCATTTCTAAACCATAATTATTGTAATAAGTATATATTCTCTCAAATATGCCATATAATATTACTTCTAGCCTTACAAAGTCTTTAATTGCAATAGTTGGAGCTAAATTGAGAAAGAATTTGTCCTTTTATATAATCGTTAAAATATTATGTCATTATTTCAAGTTATTTTTGACAAATGTTTATTCTACTAAGAAAAGTGGATTGTAATTGATGTAAGATAAACATGAGTACTCATAAAATCATTTTCCCTATTGTGACTTATATAAGAATTTCTCTTTACAATGCATGCATGCTCTAACATTTAACCTCTTTTAACAATAAAAAAATGAAAATGCATGATAAACTTATGCATACTAATATTTCTACTTTTATTGTTGACCCATAGAAAAATTAATGACTCACAATAAGTATCCCTTTGTATGTTTCTAAGTATTTGAAAGTTCATAGAGATGTAAACAACAAAAAAAAGGTTTTTGGTATACTATAATCATACTTTGGATCCAAAGATATTGGTTGAGTCATTATATATTTATATAAAGCAAATACTTGATATATGACAAATACAAAATGATCACTTTTTATTTAAAAAGGTTTGAATATGCCAATTAAACATATTCAAAATGTCTTATATAAATTTTTGACATAATAGATTTTTGTTTGGAAGTTGACATTATCAAAGTCATATACAAGATTGATATATTCATATAAGTTCCTTTTATCAGAATATAAATATCATCTGTTTTATTTTATTTTGAATATAATATTAAAAGTATTTATGCAATTATTGTGAATTTATGTTGAAAGTGTTCAAGAATATTCTTTTATGAGAGTGTAAAAATTCTCTCTTTGAAAATTGTTATATTCATTTTGAAGATGTTTTCATTGGAAAATAACATTGTACTTTTTCTACCAATTTACATATGCCTTTTTTAAAAATTTGTTATATTTTTCTTTGAAAATGTTGTTATTGAATGATACTAAGGTTATTCAGTTAAGATTGGTTAAAAGCTTAAAAAGCTATTATATATTGATATATATACATTTTTATGAGAGCCTAAATACTCTCTCTGCACCAGTTGTATGTATTCTTTTCAAATTTTCAACTTTCAAATTCATTCAATTTATCTTGTGTCATTTGAAACCATCCGTTTTTATATACAGTTATAGTATGATTCATTTTGTTGTCAACTGAAAAATATACATATACATGTTGTTGTTGTATACTCAAATATTTTTACATATTCTAAAGCATTTAATTATCAAATTGCATTTTGCACAGCTTAACAAGAGACTGTTCATAGTTAAAGACTGTTGTTTCTACAAATATATATAGACGTTAATAATTATTTTTTTTTGATACATGATAGGTACCTCTGGAAGAAACTTACCTTTTGTATTCCTTCTATTTTAATATTTGCTATCTTTTGTATGAACATAAGGACTACTACTATGATAGTAATTATTTTTTATTATTTAATATCATGCAAACCAATTATTTGTATTCATATAACAATTTCTAGTACATTTATTTTGTGTAATTATTTTATATCTTTGTACATGTTTTAGAAAATATTGTCTCGATGAAAAAATTATTGAATTTTTGTCATCTCTCCAATATTTTCTTTTGGGGAGGCCCGGGTAGATATGTGGTGGTTACTCGATAACCCCCCCCCATATTTTTATTTTAATTCAATTGTATTAACTATTTTATTGCCTATCATCTCCTTTTTATTAATGTTCTCAATTTAAAATATTATTTCGATTTCGTTTCTTTTGATGTCTTCCCCTGTAAATTTTTCTTCCTTACGTAGCTTATCGAATGTTCGAAAACGGTAAAATCTTGTTTGAATTCATTCCTTCCGGTTTAAAAAGCTTCTAGAAATTTCTCGCTTGTTCGATGGGTGGTTACTTCCGTTTATTCTGGCCCTCCCTTTGGCCTATCAAATTAAATTCCAAAAGTGACGTGATTTAAGCAGTTAAGTACCTGGCCACCTGCTTTGGCCTTCCTTCTTTATGTGTATTATCTTTTTTCCTTATTAAATTCATATCTCCCTATTCATTGACACGTAGCTTGGCCTCCTTTTCCTCGCTTTCCCCATTCTAACGTTGCCAACTTGGCGTATTCCGGGTTTGCGGTAACCCTTGATCTTTCCTCTCCTCTCTGCGCCACCAGTTCAGTTGAGAGGATGCTGCACTGCAAGATGGAACGTAAACCTCCGGATCGTCATGCACCTCTGCCGCTGCGTTCTTTTCCGTTTGGCCATTTTTTTTATGCCGGCCACTCAAAATATTCTCTTGGCTTTTGAGAATCAATTAATCTTTTTCATATGTGCTTCGTCGTAGTTTAAAAAAAAAAGCGCTCTCTTCAATTTATTCAAGTTCTTCAAGTTATTTTCATATGATTGTTATCAGTGGAATCTTCTTTTCCTCCGAAGATATTGCAAAGAGTAGTCTTCTTGTTTAACATATCACATCTTCTTATTTTTCAATTCATAAAAAAAATCGCTCATATGCATAAAATGATTATTTTCGCATAAACGGGATCCCACAGGAAAGTATTAAAAATCTCTTTGTGATTCAAGTGTTTTATTTCTCTATTGAGTTGATAAAATTTCGTATTCTAAAAAAATATATATATTCTTCACATCTTTGAAAAAAGTGATCGATCATAAAAATTATTGTTAAAGTGAATTTATGTACATATGAAGAAAAAATTATGTGAAAAGAAATATATATATATTCCTGTGTATCATCCTTGTGAAACATTTATATGAAATGAATAATAATCTACTTATATAAAGATGTGCATGAAAGCAAATATATATTGAAATATACAAGTCATGAAGTATTTCGCAAATATTTATAAATAAAATATTTGTTCCTTCAATTTTTCTTCATTTAATGTGTCAAAAGTCAATTTATTCGTCCTCTGGAATATGTCTTCATTAGCCGAGATTCCAGGTAACAATTCTTCTTGTTATTTTATATTTTTTACAATTTACTTTGAGTTGTTCTTATTGTAGTTAAAGATTCACTATTAAGAACCATAAAGTTTGCCTTTTGTCATGTCTTTTTATCGTGGGTCTTTTGCTGGCATTCATCCAATGCAATGTACGTCTACCCACTATTATGATCACTTGGCCTATTTTAGATGAAACAAAAAATAAGTGTTCTCATCTCTCTTCTCCCAAACATAACAGCTTCAATCTCCTTTAGAAAACACCACAATAACTTATATAGACTCGTGTATAAGTCAAAGAATTTTACAGGAAATTTGGGGGTTGAAAATGGTGGGTCCACGTATACACGAGTTAATTAAAAGAAGAAAAAAATGATAATTGGCGAATGAGCTAGTTATTAAGTAATCACATATGCGTCTATTTAGAGGTTGGGAAGAGCGATAAAAGGGGGCAATGTGCTTTTCCCTATGATTCGCAAGAAAAGATTAATAATAATGTAATTATTCTGCAGCTATTGTTAAATAGAATTCCCTTTAATAGAAGTGTAATCTTTTCAGTATTGTAATCCTCTTTTTAAAATTAGTTCAACTTTAGAATACTTTTAGATAACTGTTCTAAATGTACTACAATACTAAGAAGTTTTTGTACAAAACTGTCTAAGAAACTGATTACCTTTATAAATAACACATCAATAAATTTTTAAAAGATTTGTTTATGTATAATTAAGTATATACGAATAGGTTATAAACTTCTTCAGATTTACATAATTTTACAGTTTTAAAACATTGAATATTAATGAAAAGCCTGATTATAAACGTAGAAAAAAATGTTTACTATTTAGTGAAAATTAGTTTTGTAATTACTTTTTTTTTAAATTCTTGATGGCAAATCATTTTTCAACATACTACCAGAAATGTGATTCGTACACAAGTCAGCTTATACAAACTATATACGGTATTTTGTGCTTTTAAATTACTTTGAAAAATTTTAGGAGAAAAAAATCATTTACATAATTAAAAATTGCACTCAGAATTATACTGTCTGCTCTATACAAATGAACAAAAAATCTGTAGTACTTGGTTTCTTTATGCTTTGTATGAGGGATTTTGTCACATAATACCATAAAATTTCGAAAAAATGCTTCGTCATTTTATCATTTATTTCATTTATGATTTCTGTAAACTAACAAACATGTTTAGTGGCTGCTCTACAATAATTCTTCTATAATTCTTATTAATGAGATTTGTAATGAATAATAAATATATATAACTATAAACTATGGAGGTTTTTTCTGTTTACGTTATAACAGTACACCTGAGACTCTTAGGAAAGACAAGCTCAGAATTCAGGTAAACAATTGAATTATAAAGCTGAAAAATTATGCTCTGCATACATTCAGCATTTTTTAGCAAATATAAAAGACAGGAAAAGAATAGGAACAAAAAGAAACATTTATTACTTCATTTTATTTTTTGTGAGAATTTCTTCACCATGATGTCAAGAAATTAAATGCTGAATATGGACTCATTTGATTATGAGATATAGATTAAGTTATTAAATAAAGAAAGTTTCTATGCGTATATTAGATTTGATTCTCCTTTCCAAAATTTTGAGAAGATACTACGATTATGTTTACAAAAAATTATTAGTATCTAAAAACACTAATAATAATTTGAGTTAATACCATATCGTAAAAAGTACTCAACACCAGAAAAAAATTTGCGAGTAAATATTTTTTAGCAAATATAAAAAGAATTTTATAGTTTTATTCTTATATTCATACATTTGCGTTTATAGTTAATAACTAATAATTTAAATATATGTGGATAAAAATATCCTCAACAATGAAACTTAACAAAATCATGAGTTTGATTAATCAATGCTCGATACCTTATGAAATAAGTAAATAAATAAATAAAACATATTACATAAGGAATTCGTAGAAACAGCATAATGCAGGCAATTTTCTCATGTGAAAAATAACTTAAAGAGAAAAAATAACAAGATAGGTTAAGATTTCCATAATTTTACCTTACCTTGAAAAGTTAACAAATATACCGCCTATTACCAAATAAATGGTCTGAGTAAAAATTCGAAACGATTTCTCATACGTATGTTTTGTGAATTAGGTTATGAATATTGTTGCATTGCTCTAATCTCTAAACATATCAGTTGTGCAAGTAGATAATAAATGTATTATACTATTGAAAACATATAGATGCATTCACTTAAAGTTATACTAGGGGCGATGAAATGAAAAGGTACGAAACGCCCTAACTACCAAACCTGTTGAAATTTGAATATGCCGCTATGGAATAATGTAATGAGACATCGAGAGATGCGATTGGAGTATCCAGCGTAGTTGTGAACATGCGTAGGTGCTTGTGCATGAAGGGGGATAGAAGCAGACAGCCAGTGAGTTCCGTCCAATTGACGCGACAGTGCCGGTGAGGCCATCATGGCTTTCCCATTGCAAAATCCGATGATTAAATTGCAGCGAGGTGTTATCAGATTTCTCACTGCGTCAGACTTTGATCAGACACCTTACTGCTCTTTAATCATTTGATTTTGCAATAGGAAAGCCATGATGGCCACACAGGCACTGCCGTGTCAATTGGACGGAACTCACTTGATAACTGGTTCTCTCCCACTTCATGCACAAGCACCTACGCATGTTCACAACTACGCTAGATACTCCAATCACATCTCTCGATGTCTCGCTACTTTATTCCAAAGCGGCATATTCAAATTTTAACCGGTTTTGTAGTTAGGGCGTTTCGTACCTTTTCATTTGATTGCCCCTAGTAAATATATTTCTAATTAAATGAATCACTTAAGTAGTAATAGGCATAAAATGCCACACATGTATAGTTTTTTTTTTATTTTAAAAATGTGTTGAACATTCATTTGAGAGGAAACTCGGATTCAGAAAACCCGAACCACTCACAAAATAATCTGTGCGTGCAGAGTTGACCAAAAAGTCAAATTTAGTTCCGGGAAAATTATATCACCCAACATTTAACGGCTTAATTTGACTTAACGTAACTTGAATTAAAATAATGATCAATTATATTTTTTTATCCCCTTCTTGTTAGTGTTGTTTAGGATGTGCCGACGTTGTCTATGATACATTAAATGTTTTGAGAAGTCCACATAAGAAATATACATGATACGACGTTAATGTTAAAAATGTAAAAAAATTGTATGTTCACCATAATTAAAATTTGTGGCGATTAATATTTCTATACAAATTTACGACCAAAATATCTATGCCTATAGGAGCATGCCTATAAATTCACGACATGTTTATAACTATAATTTAAATTGAGAGATATCGTATTTTTATATTTTTATGATATTTAAATTGTCTATTCGTAGAAATAAGCCATTTCAACAATATTTAGAATAAAATTAAAATATACAGATTGAATATCCATTAAAAATCTATATTTGAAAATATAAACAGAAAAAAAAAATTAAAATTCCTTGAAAATAAATAACACTATATAAAACAATCTATGCACAATTTCTTTACCTTCTGTAGCACAATTTAAAATAGCATTCCATCTGCATATAAGTATAATTTCTGAAAACTTGAAATAAATTTCACTTCAGTAAAACAGCAGCATTTACAAATATATGTTTTCAAATTTCAAGTTTTATGAGATTCTTACAAAATGAGGGCTTTTTTAAAAATTGTTCTTAAAAATAGTTTTACTAGATATTTAAAATTCAAAGTTTGTTCTTTTTAATTTTAAATAAATAATTACTCTTTCAAAAAGAATGTTTAAAATTACTTATGCTCCAATTACTCACGTTATACTTTACTAAAAGTTTGCTTTAAAACTAACACTAGTACTTAATTATAACGAAATTCTTTGAATTTCAAAGTAATCATTTTTCGAATTCGTGCTGGTTTAATATTCTCATTCCTTGATAAAAATTAGAAAATAAAATGTATATATTTTCTCCAGAGTAACTAGAGATTAGTAAAACATCTCCTTCTCTCCAACTTAAGAAATATGTATGCGTCAAACATAATTTTACATTTTTAAAAAAATAATTCTTATTTATATGTACAACTTTTGAATGTTTTAATTTTATGGATACTGTCGATTTTGTACGTATGTATATATATGTATATATATTAGGGGACTGTGTTTCCTTCGATCTACAGCTCCAGACTTTACAAAAAATAGTAATGTATCTTTCCTTTAAAAATATTAGCAAATTATTGATCATTGAATGATCTTATCACAAAGAAAGACTATTTTCTGTAATCAGATTGACATGCTTTTCCGTTTTAATTTGGGGATATTTCGAAAAATGTTTTTTCATTCTCCGCTGTCGCAACACATGATGATTCCTTTTTAAAATGATAAATAAAACCAGTTACAAATTTGAAAATAAGCTTTGATGTTTAAAATGTCACGGTAAGGTAGTTATATAATCACGCTATATACAATATTCATTGGTTAGACTTGAAACAAAAATCTATCTGTTTGGAATTAACATTCAAATTGCACCGTGTATTGAAATTCACACTTATATTTTACGATTTTAGATCGACTTTTAGATATTTTCAAAAAGAAGTTTCACATCTTTTCTCTATTTTAGAGCACCATAATGATATTTTCAGTTTATTTTAATGTATGAAATAATGTATGAAATTTTAATACCTTTTTATATAATAGTATATTACAATAATATTATAGTCATAGAATATTAATAGAATAAATCGTAAATATTGTGCTCAGGCAACCTGTATTTATGGTGCATCAAGTGATCAAACATTAAAACAAATTTCTTATCGGCGCTACTTTTTTACCATGTGATTTCTAATTTACGTCAAATTAATATTGTCTGTAAATAAACCCTTTTAAATGCATCGTTTTATTAAATAGCATAATTTTCATCTCAACTTTAGTTCGCGTGTAATATTTTTTTTTTTTTTTTTTTTTTTTTTTTTGAGTTTTACGTGTAAATATTTAATTCAGTAACATTATTTAAATGACTATTTGTTTTAAAATTTCATAGCATTTCTCTTGTTGCAAAACATTTTTTTGTGCATATGAAAGAGAGAAAAGAGCAAATGAAGTCAATTTCGAATTTTCTCTTTAAAATCTAATAAAAATGAGAAGCCGAATTTTCTGCCTCTTTCCATACACTTAGGAGATAAATATTTTGTATCTTCGTTTCGGTTATTCGAATAAATCCAAACGAAATTCAATAACTCTTAAAATTTCTTAATTTAAAATTGTAAAAAAGAAACATTACTGAAATATTAATTTGTTTTAGCATTTAATAGCATTTCTCTAACAGAAGTAACATTTTACTTTTGTTGCTAGTGACGAAGAGAGTTAATTGTTACTACACTGCAGGAAAATGGCTCCGTTTATCAGTGGGCACCATAACAATGTAATGGTTTAGTTACATTTTCTCCGTGGCTTATAAATGTATGACTAAGGTTTTCCTGAATCATAAAATAGCTACGAAATATTTTAATTCATAACTAAGGTATTGTATTTATTCTTTATTTTATAACAGAAACAAAAAGTACATTTTTTTATACTATTATTTTTAACACAGTCAAACTGATTGGTAAAGTTATCATACGAATTGATTATTTCCAGCTGAGCGAAAAATTGCCCAGGCCGGAAATCGAACCCGGATACTTGGCTTACAATCTGAGCGAATCTGAATGGTTTACTCTTGGCGTAATCTGAGCGAAAAATCCCAGCCGGCTATCGCCCAGATAGCTTAACAGGTAAAGCATTGGCCTTGTAAGCCAAGTATCCGGGTTCGATTCCCGGCCTGGGCAATTTTTCGCTCAGCTGGAAATAATCAATTCGTATGATAACTTTACCAATCAGTTTGATTGTGTTAAAAATAATAGTATATCTACGTATCCATCGTTATATGGAGTTCCATTACCTGCGGTTTATAGTGCGAGCTGTTTCAAATGACAGACCAGATGTTACGACCAATAAGGTAATCTGAGCGAAAAATCCCAGCCGGCTATCACCCAGATAGCTTAACAGGTAAAGCATTGGCCTTGTAAGCCAAGTATCCGGGTTCGATTCCCGGCCTGGGCAATTTTTCGCTCAGCTGGAAATAATCAATTCGTACATTTTTTTTATCAGAATTTCTGATATTTCTAGATGTGATAGAAACCGAGATAAAGTTTTACCCTTATGAAAGTAGGAATGACAAGATATCGAATTTTTTTTTTACTGTAATCTAAATTCTGAAATTCCGCATTACGAAAAAATGCTTTATATAAGTTTCTGAGACATGCTATAAGAGAAAAATTAGATGAAATTCTTTTTGGCAAACCATTAACCTGAAATTTGCCTCATTGCAAAACTACAAATTCATGAAGCCTCTTTACTGTGCCAAGAATAAAAATTGGTTTAAAAAATGTCAACTCCTCGCAAAAATAAAGGATACACCCATGATAAAAAATTCCCAATCACAAAACAATTTTTCTATTGGCGCTTACTAGGTTCCTAGCTATGTTTCGTATCATCCTGAAATAAAAGGAATTCTATAATCCTCTCTAAGCTTGGTTTTGTTCTAACTTGGGAACGTTCCCAGGTTTTGGACTATTGTGGTATCAAAGGAAAGATTGCTTCATGTACATTAAAAGGTGCAATGGCACTACCCGTCAGATTAAACCGCTTTTGAGATATCAGCACTTGAAGTGTAAATGAATAAATAAATAAATTGACAGACATGTGTCTAAATTTTTCGCAAGTTAAAAGTTTCTTTGCATTGTTCTTAGTCCTACCGCCAATACCTTTTTCCCAGCTTCGAGCAATATCCTGCTTTTCATAGGCTAGTGGTTATGTTAGATGCATATTAGCTCTGTTATGCCTATGAAAATGATGGTTTTTCACACTTCAGGTGCTGATATCTCGAAAACGATTGGATTCGGACGGGTAGCTCCATTGCCCTTTTTAAAGTACATGGCAAGGTCTTTATTTGATATCACACCCGTCCAAATCCACAACTTACACATGCGAACTTTCCCTAGTAAGACCATTTCGAAAATTTTAATCTTTAAAATACTGATTCATTCCAAGGTATGATTTGTTCCAATTCAGGAGATTATTTGTATTTTTCATTTATGAACTAGAATAAGTTTTAAACTGGAGTTCGTTCTGTTTTTAGGCACTTGCTGTTCAATAAGATTGAACGAGATGCCGTATTCAAGTAGACATTATATTTATAACACGTTTTATGTTTAATCTTTGTGATGCAATTTAAAGTTGCAAACGATATAATATAATCTTTAAAAAGTTCACCGTTTACATAAAATACGACAAATATACAGGGTGAGTCATAAATATCGAAACAATAGGCTATCTCCTTAAATATTGCCCCTAGACCCATACTTCTAATTGCAAAAATTCATAAAAAAAGGTGAAATTTTTGATAAGTTGCAACTCCATGGGGGGATTAATTGAAAAAAATACGAAAATTAAATTTTTTAACGGCCCCGTAGAATAAAAAATTCCAATTAGAAAAACTTTCCTTATCCAGTCCTGAATAAGACACAAAAAGTTGCATCTTCATATCTTTAAAACTCGCGAAGTTATCGCTGTTTAAAAAATTCATCAGGTTTTAAGGGATTAGACACAAACTGAAATGCGCGCAATTGAAAAAACAATGCTACTTTAACATTTCTAGGAAACATGTAAAAATCTATCTTTTGAGTTAGAGTTTTGATTTTTTTCCTTTTTTTGTGATGGTAAGCCATATAATTTGCTAAGAAAAACGCATCCTAAAATTTCTCATACAATTTATAAAATTTTCACATGGTTAGTACTGGTTAAAATGAGATAATTAAAAATCTTTATAGCTCAAAACATTTTTTATCGGATTTCAATTTCTTTCCATTTAATTAAAGATGAAAATCTGATTATAGTTTTGTTCCAGGGTTTTTGTTTTTTAATATTCATTTTAAAACTATTATAAATATTTATTGAAAAAATAATATAACTTTTAAAAAAATCCTATTTTCAAAAGTAAATATTTTTTAAAATTTGCCAAAACAAAACTAATGTAAAATAATAAAAAATGACATGTTTCAAGTTCTTTTTTTTATAATTCTTAACTTTAATAATTTAATGACAAGAAGTAGTGGGGAAAAATTCATTATGCAGGGAAATGAAGTGTATTGTTTAAATGTTCGTCAGTTATTTAAAAGAATGCATTTTCTAAAATGCAGATTAAGTCTTTTTTTTTTTATTTAGCTCTCACAACTTCAGGCTTTTTATCGTCCTGGAGAAGCTGTTAATCGCTTTTATTTTACAAAAAAAAAAAAAAAAAAAAAAAAAAAAAAAAAAACTTTAAATTTCATTTGTTTTAAGGAATTGTAATGGAGATTCTTGTAGCGTAGTTTGGTAGCAGCTGCTATTGTATTAGCATACTTAGAAGAAGCGTGATCGTGTATAGTAGTCCAGATTCGGATGTACGAAAAAAAACCCCACGATGATTGCTAAGTTACAATTTATTTAGACATATATTACTAAGGGGGGCACACTTACAGCACTCGGAGAAAATCTCCGAACCAAAAATTAGCACGTTGACAAGACAAGCGCAGAGAGTCAAGTGGCCTCGTACATAGCAACAAAACGCCACTTTTGGCATGATATAAAATCGCCAACATACACAAGTTCGCCCATGCACAATGGATAGTATACGCCAAATAATAGTTAAAATGCAGCCAGCAAGATCAGAATTCAATTTAGTTTCCCAGCTGGGATGGGAAAGGAAAAGGTTGCCAAACGATAAAATGTTACACGTGTTGTTTTGTCTAAACACAGAGGCACACCGAAGGGACATCAGATTTTACTGCGCAGATGTTAAATTCTTTTTAGGGTTTTGTCGAGAAAGGAAAAAGAAGCGTAAGCATAAATTTTAACTGTGAAACAGAGATGATGTCCTTATAAGGTAATGCAGAATTGCTTCGATCGGAAATAGCAGACATCTGGAAATAGTTTTAAACGGTTGATTAATATGTGAGTGTATTTCTCACAGATAAAGTTAAGCAGCTGCCGATTTTCGGTTAGAGAATTAATAAGCAAAGAAAATGGAAAAGGAATGAAGGACAACTTAAAACTAATTTTGAATTGAACAGAGACGGGGGGGTACAAAGGAATAATTTAAGAAAATAACCAATATATAACGAAATAATCGTTATATATATCACCCGGTGCACCACAAAAAAAACTTTTGCTGTCCAATGTGCATAGGCTAGCATACAATATTATAACATAAAAACATACATAAATGCAAAAGTTTTTTTTTTTTTTTTTTTTATATGTATCTGTAGAAATTTGACGTCATGATAATGGAGACTTTTGTATTCAAAAACAGTCAGCAGTTCTAAAGTTTCTATATTTTTTTTTACTATTTCTGTATATGGATCCAAGCTAGTACTGTATTTTTATATGTAGAAGTTGAGTCGACTCAGACAGTACAAACACATTACTGCAGCTTTGCTTGTTATCATGACACAAGTAAAAATTTTGAAACATATATACAAAACATGAAACTAATACTAAATGAATGTAAAATGGCAATACACAAAAATAACATAATAGCACTATACTTTTCAAAAATTAAAAAAAGAGTAATATGATGTATATTAAAAAATAAAAATGTTTTTGTAAAAATTGTTTCATGCCGAAGCATAGGATGACAAAAAAAAGGGGTGCTCCAAGCACGCCCATAAAATATGCGTCACCCTGAATCTTGTGTACAACACAAGTATTATGGCATCGGCTTAGGGCCTAGCCTTAGATGAGGAGGGAATTGTGATGCTCCCCCGAAGGCACTAGCGGTCTTCTGAAGGAGCCCACGTCGAATTACATGAAAAAAACTTGAATTGTTGTGAATTGGAATCACAATTCAAAAATTTGAATCGAAACTCCAATTCCAAAACTTTGTCTTTCAACACAATGAAGCTTGAACCCTTAGGGCCTTAATTTTGAACGGGAACAAGACTTCAAAGGGAAGAATTCAAAAAGAAAAAACAAAAAAATGTATATCATCTAACAACTAATATGGGGAGACAATCCTAGAGTGAAGAGAGACGAAAAATGTGTCACAATCGAGTGGGGTGATGAACAAGTCATATATGAAAACTGTGTTTTATTTAACTACATGAATCATTTGTTTACTTTTCTAGACTACAGTACCTGTTTATCTAACTATAATATGTTTGACTTATAGTACAGGAATTGTTAAGTGGGAGGTTAGCTAGTGGAAAAAAAATACTGAATTAATGAATATTGTCAAAGAAATTTTAAGTGTACTGCAAAAAGAAACAAAATAAAAAATAACTAAAATTTAAGTGAGTATGAAGACATATCTAAGTGTTAAAGGATAACAATGATACCTAATATTGTTCCTAAGAGATCTTCAGAGCAACAGTGATGGACCAGCCATGATATTGTTAAAGATCAGTCAAAAACAACATACACACAACCATGAGCTCTTTGGTTGGATATGTGGTATCATAAACATGACTTAAAAAATAATAAATAGTGTTTTTACATTAGCTTCTGTTTCTTAGATTGTATGTGTGAGGTTGATAAAACGTATTAAAGTTAGTGTTGTTTATATGACTTGACGCATCAAATAAATGTCCATAACGAGGAGGTGCTAGTAAAAGTCTATCAATATGTACCCGAAATGCTGTGTTATCAGGAGTATACAACCTTTTAATTGAGAATGACACAGGGGAATGTTTACAAGTGACAATATATGGACCAGTATACTTTGTTTTAAACTTGTCATTTGATTTTAGATATACAATATCTTTTAAGAAAATGGATCTTAATTTAGCTTTCTGACCGTAATATTTATATCTTTTATCTTGAGCAGATTTAATGTTATAAGCTTTGTGATATATCTTACTCAAATCATCAAGTAATTTGTGTACTTCAATATGTTTATCAAGAAAGGGTTGGTTGCACGACTGATCAAAAGTGTCAAAAATTAGAGAAAGTTCGCGTCCAAAATGAAGAAAATTAGGAGAGTACAATGTAGTTGCATGTTTGGAGCCGTTATAAAGTGACTTGTGTATAAATACAGCATTTTCGAATGAATGACCTTCTTGTAAAAGAATATTAACTGAATATTTGATTGACTTATTGATTCGCTCTGCAATCGCATTTGATTGTGGTCTCGAGGCTGAACTGTGTAATACCTTAATGCCCATTGTATCATTAAAAATGTTATATACCTGAGACGTGTACTGGGGTCCTAAGTCTGATAAGACAACCGAAGGTCTCCCAAAGGTGGTTATGTAGGAGAATAAGCATTTAACAACCTTACTCGCCGATATGTCATTAAGTGGAAAGAGTTCAATATGTCTCGAAAAATGATCAGTGATAGTTAAAACATATTTTCCATTAGTAAACGGTCCAAGGAGATCAGTACTGATAGTGTGACCAGGGTACCTGGGAGTGTATGTGGGCTGCAAAGGTGCGGGTGGAGTTTGGTGATGTTTAGTTTGAAGACATTTGATACAGGATGCAACAAAGTTTAAAGTGTCTACATACATACCCTTCCAAAAATATCTACCTGACAAGAATTCATAAGTTTTATTAAACCCAAAGTGAGATAAATGTGAAATTGTTAAGACTTTGCTTTTAAGTGAATTTGGAACAATAATGTGATACGAAAAAGTGTTATTAAAAATATTTTCCTTGTTTAACATTAATACTTTCGAATCAGGATGAATGAAGTAGTTAGGAAATTTTTGAGAAGATCCTTTCTTTAAGATTTCTTTATAAACAACAGACAAAGTAGGGTCATTTTGTTGTTCAGTAGCAAATGTTTCATTCGAAATTTCTAATAAAGGGTCAGGATTTGTTTGTGTACCAGAAATAAGGCAGTTAACATGCATATTAGAATCAGTCGAGCTGGAGTGTGAAGTATCACATTCTACAATAGGTAAGGGTTGAGTATCATGAATCAGTTCAGGATTTGTAGCTAAAGTCTGTTGATTATTTTCAAAGTTACAGCGAGATAAGTAGTCAGCGAGTACATTCTTTTTACCTGGAATATGTTGAAATTTGTATATGTATTCTGAGAGATCCATGAGCCAACGAGAGATAATATCAGCCGAGTTTGTAGTTTTGTTGTACTTTTCTAATGGTTTACTATCTGAAAGGATTACAAATTCTCTGTTGTATAAATAATATTTGAAAGCAGTAACTGATTTATGAATCGCCATGAGTTCTAATTTAAGTGCAGGATATTTTTTCTCTGATGCTTTTAAAGATTTTGAAAAATATGCAACAGGTAATAGTTGTTTATCATGTTCTTGTAGTAAGACACCCGAAATAGCAATATTTGACGCATCAGTATTTAAATAGAACTTTTTGTTCCAGTCAGGTAATCTAACCATGGGTGGATTAAAGAATATCTTCTGTATGGTGTCCATAATTTTTTGATGTTTGCTTGTCCACTTAAATTTGGCTTTTGGAGTAGTTAAGTTTATGAGAGGTTGTACAAGTTCAGAAAAGGATGGAACCAGAGATTTGTAAAATGTAATGACGCCTATGAGTGCTTTTAATTGACGTTTAGTTGTAGGTGTTGGAAAAGATGTTATTTTTACAATGTTCGACTGAACAGGAGAAATAGTTTGATTTTCTATGTGAAATCCAAGATAATCTAAACTGGTTTTGTGAAAAGTGCATTTGTTAGGGGACAGCGTTAAGTTATATTTGACTAGTATTGCAAGAATTTTATCCAACTTATCACACATTTCTTGATATGAATTGGCACCAACAATAAGATCATCTTGGTAGGTATAGACACCTTCTAACTGTAATTCATCAAGTAACGAGTCCATTAAAGCTTGATAAATTGAGGCGCTTGTTTTTAAGCCGAATACTAATCTCTTATACCGAAAAGAACCGAACATTGTAGTGAATGTGAGCTGATTTTGAAATTTTGCAGGCAAATCAATCTGATGATATGCCTGATGAAAGTCGAGAGAAGAGAAAAAACGATATTGTGAAAGATTTGAAATAATAGTTTGAATTTTTGGAAGTGGATAGGACGAACCTTGAATTATAGTATTAACCATTCTGAGATCTAATGCGAGTCTATATTTCTGTATACCTGTACCGTCTGGTTTCTTTTTAACAAGGAGCATGGGGCAGGCCCATTCGGAACAATGACGTTCAATGATTTTGGCATCAAGCAACTGTTCGATTTGATTTAAAACATCCTTTTGCACAGCTTGGGGAAGAGGGAAAGGGAGAGTCTTTATGGGGTAATCATTAATGAATTTCAAATCAGGTACAATTTTATCAGTATGACCAAGTGTGTCTAATGATTTGGAAAAGGCAGGATAATAATTAAGTAATAAATTAGTTAGGTTCTTTGCTTCGTCAGATTTTAAGTAAGATAGTTTAAAATCATTAGCCGATAACTCCTGCTTTCTTTTTTGTAAGATTTCATTAGACGCCTGAATAAAATTTACAAAGTGCTGTTCTGAGTTATTTTGCTTGTCAGACATTTCAGAAGTATAGTCGCGAATTTCCTCAATCTCAGATAATTGACCTATTTTTGTGTGTTTGAGGGAGATGAATGGTTTTTTCAGAAGTGTTTTTAAGTGTTATTGAAAAGAAATGATGTATTTGTGAAGTTTTCTTTCTTTTAGTGGATAATTTGTTCATTTGAATAATGGCATCATTTCCTATTAATTCTTTTGTTTGTGCCAAATATTCAAATAGATAGTTTCTGTCATTGTAGATGTTATTGGAGGTGTAAACAGAGGACCATATTTGTTGTTGGGGTTCTAATATAATTTTACGAGTTAAGAACACCGCTTGATTCATTACCACATCACTCAAAGAATTGCATGATTTTGATTGTTTCTCTCCAGAAGATTCTTTACTGGTTTTTAAAGAAACAGAGAAATTATTGTTGACATGGAGACACTTGTTAAAAGTATCAATGACAACATTGTATCTAGTTATGAAATCAAAACCTAAAATGCCTTCAAAACTGGAAGACTCGGGTATGTCAACAATATAAAAGTGGTGTGAAAACGCTTTTTGTTTTAGCTTAATGGATGTTCTGATGCAGGCGGAAAATGAGACATCAGAATTGACAGTTTTAATATTGACGTCAGTGGACAGTCTTTTATATTTTAAGACAGGTTTAAGTTGATTAAATAATTTTTGTGAAAGTAAAGATATACTACTACCAGAATCAGCCAACAAAGTAATATCATGGTTTGCTATAGTGGCTTCAACAAGAGGGAGGGATGGTGACATAGTGTTTACACTACAAATTATCTGAACATTATCACTTTCTGTTTGTGTACTGATGTTATTTGCTATTTTAATGGAGTCAAAATTTGGGAACCTACTGAATTAACTAGTCTCGAACTTGAAATTTTAGGTAAAACAGGGTCAAAAGTAAAAGTTGCTGATGTAGAAGTATTAGACTGAGACACAACACCATCAGCATAAAAATTGTATCTCTGTTTCAGTTTCCCTGAAATTGGGGCGTGGAGTTTGTGTAATTGTTTTTCCTTTGAGTATTTGCTCTTTTCCATTTAAAACAAGAGAGAGCGTCATGATTATTTCGTCCACATAACTGACAAACAATTGGTTTTTTTTTGTGAAAACTTGTGTGGGGAATAACGTCTAGTGTAGTTTCGATTTTTGTAATTTTTTTTGAAGCGTGAAACATTTGCGGAATGTTTTAGTCTAGTCTGCAGATTTTTTTGCTCAGTTTCGGTTTTAGTATCAGGAGGGACAAAAGATAATGCATTTATTTTCTCAGAGATTTCTTTTAATTGCGATTCAATAAGATTTTCTGGTCTGTGTACTGAAGGTAAGGAATGTAAGATTTTCTCATTCCTTAAAATTTCATGAAGGGTTTGCGCTCTTTCAACTGCTGTTTTATAATCATTAATGCCTTCTTCCTGTAATTTTATTCTAATATTTGAAGGAAGGGCTTCTAGAAATTTCATGAGTTTGATAGTGTTGCGTGCATTTTCGTCGTTGATATCTGCATAAACTGTCGCCGCAAGAACATTTAGTCTATGGGCTAAATTTTTTATCGTCTCAGAAGGCATAAGTGCTAAACTGGACAGCTCAACAGAGGCAACACATTTACTAGGGGGGGCGAAGAATGACGCAAATTCTTTTTCCAGCAAATCGAGGTCTGTTATCTTTTGCAGGTCGGGGTTCTGTGCTAGAAATTTTTGTGCAGGTCCAACTAACTTTCCCTTTAAGATTGCAATTGTTGTTTGTGGGTTATACTTATTAATTTCCGCAGAGACTCTAACTTGATCAAAGAAAAATTTAAGTAAATCTGGATCTCCATCAAATTGAATGATATTTATCGGAATTTGTTTTGCCGCCATGATTAGTTTTTTTTTGTTTGTTTACGCTCACAAGTTTTAGAGAAATTGTTACACAGACCGAACTTATACCCTAAAGCACATTGAAAACAAGTAAATTTCCTAGCAAGTAAACTACGTAAACTAGCAAAATAAATAGATCTTAAAAAAATATACCTCACTTTAAAGATATCTTATTTGAACCTTTTATGACAGTAAAGCAAGGAAGCACATACAAAATTAACACATTTAGAAAATAAATTAAATAAAATGGCAAAATAATTACACTTTGAAACATATATCTATATATTCCTTCACTTTAACAAAGTACTTACTTTAGATAATAAAGCAAAGAAAACTCTATAGAAAACCGCAAAAACTGTTAGCAAGCAAGAAAAAAAAATCCTTTAACTTCTTTACACTAGGAAAAAAAATTCCTTTTTTTGTAACATAAAACCTTCTGATTTATTTATATTTTTTGGATGAAAAAGAATGTTCTTATTTTAACCTTGTAATTAAAGTTCAAAACTGGTTAAACACATTTAAGCATATTAGAGAATCTAAATACAAATTAAAAAAAAACAAAAAAAGGGGTGGGACGTAAAATATGAAACAACAGCACATAAATGCAAATAATTGATAAAAACTGCATAAAATGTCAGCAAAGATAATAACTAGAAATAACAACAGTTACCGTGCTTTCGCAAATTAAAAATCTTTGCAAAAACACAATAACAGGATTAAATTAATGCTCTATACAGAACATAAATGTTGACTGTTGTGTCCTGAATGTGAAAGCAGAACATGAAATAAACAAAGTAGGTGGGTTGACTTACTGATTTAGTTTAAAAAAAAATAATTAAATGATTACTAACTTAATAACACAAAAACTTAGGGACATGGGGCAAAATCTGCTCTCACGTTCAAAATGTAGATTATTTCGACGTTGATTTTCGTTGTTGTGCACTTTTTTTTTTTTTTTTTTTTTTTTTTTTTTTAATCACTGAGGACTAGCAGAAATTTTATATTGTAATCAGGTAATTGAATATGCACTTATCAAAGGTGGTGACACCTCATTTAGAGAATTTTTGTAATTCTCTTATTTATTTATTTATTACTTTGTGCACTGTTAACTGATATAAACGATGAATTATTTCTGATGGATTTTCTCAGAATTGAAGACAATCACTATTTTTTTTGCACGATGAACGATTTTACGATGCATCACACCACAGGAATACTGTTATTCACTAAATTTTCTATGATGCTATATGAACTTTCTGTAGATTACGTTCACTAAAGACACAAAACACACTGGTATAGAAGCACAAAATGAGCACATGCAGCCCTCGATGATATCTGGCTGCGATGAACACGTCAATCACACAGACGATGGAGATGACAAAAGGGGCACCCAGCGCTCAGGTGACAATCAGCCGCAGATTTCTTTTAGGATATGGAATCTCGAGGGGAGACCCTCCGAAGCAGTTGAGATGGAGCACACAGGGGAGGAAAAGGGGGTGTCCAGCAAAGGAATTTCAGGACGAGAACAGCTCTGTACTTTTTTTGGTTGACACTTAGCAGGCAAGACTAATAGCATTTTCTACCGGGGGATGCAGAGAAGAAAAAGAAGAACCGAAATGCATCACATCCACGGGAAAGTCGCAGTTGATTGTACCCCCCTCCATATATATATATATTTTTATGTGGGGAAAAACGAAAGAGTCAAACGGTACCAGTTATTTTTGTAATGGAGATTCTTGTAGCGTAGTTTTGTAGCAGCTGCTATTGTATTAGCATACTTAGAAGAAGCGTGATCGTGTATAGTAGTCCAGATTCGGATGTACGAAAAAAAACCCCACGATGATTGCTAAGTTACAATTTATTTAGACATATATTACTAAGGGGGGCACACTTACAGCACTCGGAGAAAATCTCCGAACCAAAAATTAGCACGTTGACAAGACAAGCGCAGAGAGTCAAGTGGCCTCGTACATAGCAACAAAACGCCACTTTTGGCATGATATAAAATCGCCAACATACACAAGTTCGCCCATGCGCAATGGATAGTATACGCCAAATAATAGTTAAAATGCAGCCAGCAAGATCAGAATTCAATTTATTGTCCTTATAAGGTAATGCAGAATTGCTTCGATCGGAAATAGCAGACATCTGGAAATAGTTTTAAACGGTTGATTAATATGTGAGTGTATTTCTCACAGATAAAGTTAAGCAGCTGCCGATTTTCGGTTAGAGAATTAATAAGCAAAGAAAATGGAAAAGGAATGAAGGACAACTTAAAACTAATTTTGAATTGAACAGAGACGGGGGGGTACAAAGGAATAATTTAAGAAAATAACCAATATATAACGAAATAATCGTTATAGGAATAGTATATTTAAAGGCAAAATACTTAAATACGATAAACCAGTGAAAAAAATCTGCCTATGGCTGTCTTAAACGGATAATGGGTTGATCCATGCAAAATAAATACAATAATACCAGAGAAAGAAATAAACTCAATTTACACCTTTTAGGAAGGTTATTTGTTTATAACGTATTTTTTCTTTCCTATGTGATTCCGTCTTAAAAAGGTTTTAGTACATAATATTTTTCAAAGTCTCCAACGCAAGGGATATGGAGTAACGGTATTAAAATACAAGTGAAAAATTTACATATAGATTCATTGATAAAATAAATACATCACAACTTTCGACGCTTCTTTAATAATAAAAAGTATAAATATAAAATAAAGGAGCTATAATAAGTATTTTTGGTCAGAACTCATCGATACGAAACAATTTTTAACCACACTGAAGTAAAAAACTATATAGAAATTCACGACTGAGCCGGGCTATGATTTAAACTTTTTTCCAGGCCAGTTCGTGCTGTGATTTTAACATTTTTTCCAGACCGGGCCGAACATTTTTACCTATGGGTCGGTTTGGGACCGGACCTGGATATTTCGATCCATGCAGACCTGCAATGTAGAGTACCAACATATTTTGAAAACAAGTTTAGATTTAATTCAATACGCTGCTTTGTTATGTCCAAATAAGAGGCACTGTCTTAAACCGACATATAATAATCCACAATTTGTGGACGATCCCTCATCTGCTCTCAAAATGCGATAAAAATCCTTCGTTTACAGGCATGGTTAAGTGGTGTAAGTCACGAAGTTTGGATTTTAATATCTCTGTCAGGTTTTTAGATATGGAGATGAATTTTTTTTTGTTCAATTTAGGAATGCATAAGGAATAATTTCCTAATTGGGAATTTTGCCCTACGGGGGCCGTATAAAAATTTAATTTTTGTATTTTTTCAAATAGACCCCCCATGGAGTTGCAACTTACCTTATAAGAAACTTTTTTAATGAATTTTTGCAATTGGAAATATGGGTCTATGGACAATATTTAAGTAGATAGCCTATTGTTTCGATATTTATGACTCACCCTGTATAAATGAAATGTATATATTACAAATTTAACGATATAAATTTTATTTAAGCTTCCGAGTGTTTTCGGTCGATCCCACGGGAATTGTCATGGAATGTTTTCATCAATTTTGCTTTAAATGGTTTATAATTTTGGACAGTTTATAATTTTTACAGTAGCTTGAAAGAGAAGTAGTAATACTTCGGATACAACTTGTGTAGAGGAAAATACTTAAGAGAAGTGAAGAATTAAAAATAAATGTTACAGCTGTTGAATATTTTACTACCCACAAATCTATTTCAAAGCACTACTACTTCTACCGATACTTTAAAAATCATAGACACTCCCATCTTAAACGAAACGACTCATTTGAATGAATGAAACGCAATTAAAATTATATTTGAAGATGGCCGCAAATTTGTAGATCTAATGTACCTCAAAACTTTAAATAAATATTTAATAATATATTTAAACCTGTAACATCAGTCATTATTTTTTACTTTTTAAGTAAAAGATGAGCTTTTTAAAGTTTGTTTTATGTAGTTTTTGATTGGACCAAGACGAAATATTGCATTTTGTGCTTTGATTTTATTAACAGTTTTAGTTGATAGTGTTTATGAATTAGATTTTTCTTGCCTTTTGTCTTTCCGTCAGTCTATATTCCAACTCGTGCAAATAAACTTGGATTTCTATGAAATGGATACATGTTATTGAGGTTTTTTATAGCATATTCGATATTGAAAATAGAGATTGTAGCATACAGTTTGTTTACAGAAGCATGAAAATGCAGTACTTTATCTTTGTACTAAACAAGCACTTTGAACAGTACTTTGGTCGGAAAGAAATAGCAATGTATTTTTATTCTTTTTTTATACTGTTATGTGTTACTAGAAATACCGAGTGTCCAAAATAACCAATGATTTTAAAATTCAATTAAGACAATAACTTGTAAACGGTGGCAAATGTTTAAAACATACTTGCAGAAAAAAGCGATTTCAAAATTTTACTCTGTCATTTTTAATTTTAAGACTTTCAAGTGAAAAATATTCATGAATGCAGTGTTTCTGTCCGCCTGCCGGCAAGTGCTCTAAATAGAGTAATACCTGGGTTTAAATTCTGATTGTTTTAATATTGAAGTTTATCAGCTAGTTTTGCATTGAAAGTGAAATGTGAAGTGTGAGCTGTTTTTGCTTAATATATATATATATATATATATAACATTAATATGTAACATTTTTATTACTTACATTTGAAAGGCCTATTATGTAGTTACTTCTCAACTTAAACGCTGTATGAATTAAAATATTCATTTTAATGTGCAGAAGGTTGTTACTTCCATATTCATAAAGCTTTGCCGCCACCCAACATTGGGATTTTTTAATTCTATCTCGTATCATTCTCTCAAAACAGATTTTTTTAACTCTCATTTTTGATAACATGTCCGAGAAAAATATGCTACAAACTTATATTTTAAAAATAATGGTGCCTGTAGAATATAAAAAATTGTCATTAGTGGCAGCCATTGGCGGCTATCATTATATTCTATTGGCGTCATTGTTTAAAAAATAAGCTTGTAGTATATTTTTCTTGGAAATATTATCAAAATGAGTGTTAAAAAATTCTGTTTTAAAAAAGTGCTGAAAAAATATTGAATAGGGTGATGGCAGTATTTATGCAGATGGAATTAACAAATTTTTGTACGTTATGATAAGTGTTTTAATTTACATGGAGATTGTGCTGAGCAGTATCTGCATAATGTGCCTCTCAAATATGAGTATGAAAAAAGTGTTTCCTTTCAATTTTTTTTAATTCGGAAACGGCCCTTACTTTAAAAATAGCCCTCGTATAATCATCAAGAAATTTATAACAACATACACACGTTTGTGAAAATGTTTACAAAAAAATGCATAAAAAGAAGTAATCACCTGAAGAAAACATTAAACAAACAACAACACCAAAAAAAAAAAAAAAACATATTCAAATTTTCATTAAGGCAGTGAACTATCTTTGCAACACCCCCTCCTTCTTCACACTTCTCTAATTTTCTTACTCGAAGAAAATTAGCTTTTTTTAAATATAAATATTAAATATCAGTGTATTTTTATTGCTTTCCTTCTAGGTGATAGTTTTGCCTGTTAATTAGAATTTCTATACTGTAATCTTCAAAGTAATTGGTTTCAGGTGCAAGTTTGCAGAGGGATTTCACTTTGCTTTTTTTATCATTTATTTTCCCAAGATTTCCACTTTTAACGTACTTTTTTAAATACATGAATATGCATATCAGTAAATAGTAACTAAATTTTTTTCCCTACGCTTTTCCCCTATTATTTCCCCTTAAGTTTGTATTTTCGTTTGGTGAAGAATACATTTTATTAGTTAACTAAGCTTGTAAGTATAATAAGGTTTCTTTGTTTATATTTGAAATTCGCAATTTAGGAAATGCACAAAGATTTGAATCGTGACAGAGTACAAATGTAGGCTTTATATTTTGCTACAAACACAACTTATTATTTTCAATATATTTAATATTAATTATGTGTGATTGAATAAAAAAACAGATCACTTACAATTAAGACTTTTAACTTATTAATATTTTAGATAATGAACTAACTAGTACAAAATAAAATAATGAAGCAAGTTAAAACTTTTTTGTCCAGACTGATCGTTAATACAATAATTGAGTACGGAAAAAAACGTGCTTTTAATAATGAAATTTACATAGGCATTAAATGAATTGTATTTAATTTTTGATTACTGCTCAGTATTTAAATTAATCGATGTATATCTAATAAATTAAATATGGATCTAAATATTAATAATTATTTACGACATGATGCATAAAGATACTTAAATTTACCTTAAATAATATTCAAGACAGCTTATGTTAACGATCTGCATATTTTAAATTCAATTGTTAATTCTATTTTAAAATAAGTGAGTTTCTTAACTTCATATAAGTTCAAACAAATTTTGATGTTTTTTGAGACAAACAAATTAAAGGTACCCCGAAAAGGAATAATTCAACTTAAAGTTATGTAACAATAAATCAGTTAATAATAGATAATCCCTGTCAGTTACATTTTATTAGTCAAACAATGAATTTCTAATCATATGATTTCAAAAATAGTTTAAAAGTTTACCAACAAGTGAAGCTGAAATCTATAAAAGTAGAAGACACCCGTAAGACATGATGACGTCACTGCAACGTCGTTGTGAAATCACATTGTGACTTTGTGACCATCGATTGTCAATGTGACGTCACGAGACGTCGATGTGAAGTCACAGTGACTAAAATGTGAAGTCGTTATGGCCGTTTTAGAGCTTTTTTGTGACGTCACATTGTGACCACTTTGTGACTTCACAATGTGACCAATTTGTGAAAAGTGTGTCATTTGTGACTCCTTTGACATTAACATTGTGACGAACTGTGAAAATTTTTTTAGAAAGTCACATCTTAGTCACAATGTGACGTCACTGAGTGGTAGCATTTTCGTCACAGATGTGATGTGACCAAAGTGACTCACTGTGACGTCACTGTGACCATGCATGCTATGAGGGCAATATTCTATGTATTTTAATTCTAGCGATTTTTTCTTTTCTGTGTAAAGACTTAAAAAGAGTGTTTACATGCAAAATCCGCAAAGTTTTGTAGAATTGTAAAATCACATATGTTATTACATAGGCATGAGCAGAGCAATTTTGATGAAACATATTTGTTTGTATCGGCTAGTTTTTTTTATGAGACTTAAGTGATTTTGTTACTTCAAATGACAGATTTATGGAAAATATAATAATTTAACTCTTTCTTTGTTTAACCGACGACCAGACCTATACCTGTACCGTTATCTCAGCTTAACGGGTTAGATACCTCGTATCGGGGCGGGTTAACGCCTAATTGCCGCGTAGTGGCAATAAACCTGATTTCTTCGCTTTGCATTCCATCATTTCTGCAGTACTTGCTTCTCGTTTGAGTATTCTTTGTTTCGCCTGTTACTTAACATTACATCCTGTTGTTTGAACTACAAATTGCTACTCAAGTAGGTCTTGTAATTTAGAACCTTGATTCGATGACGACACCTTCACCTAGCAAGGCAACTCCAGAATTTTATTCACAGGTAACTTGGAGAACTTTGCATCCACGACGGATTTTACATGCATCAGGCGCCATTAGCGTACATGATGGTATTTTAGCCGGCAAAGTGGCAAACCACTAAGACAAGTATCCGGGTTGGCCATTTAGATTAAGTGCTTTGTTGGTAATCTTTTTGGTTTATTGCGCATTAGGGTGGGTCGAAAAAACTTTTTTTCGATTTTCGATGATGACAGGTGCGGAAAAGTGGCCACTAGTGGGACACAGTTCACAGAAATAAATTGAGATTTTTTGGACATTTCTTACCCAGCCACAAATGATTTGAAGTTTTACAAAAATGCTGATTGAACTTTTTTAGTAAAAACTAAACTAAAAATATTAAATTAAATTTATTTTGGCTGCATTTACTTCAAAAGGCATACTTAATGTATCAAATGTTTAAATAAATCCTGATAATGCATTATTTAATTGCTATGTATATTTTAAATTAGCCGGTTTTTATAGCTTTTTCGTGTATAGTAGGCAAAAGATGTATTTGTTTGAATCGCTCATTAGTTTCTATGCGTCAAAGGTTACACTTTGGGAAACGGCCACCAGTATACTTCAAAAACAATTCTGAATGGTGAGAAGGGGATGAAGCAGGACTCTAAGCGAGCGCAATGACACATCGTACTGTTGGGGAAAAGAAGGATGAAACAGAAGAGAGGCAAAAATGTGATAAAGGATACTTATTATTTTTTCATGCTCCATTATCCTGCGACATTTGTTCAGTGTGCATGTGAAACCTTTTCTTAGTGAGATACCTTGCTTTTTGGATCGTTTAACATGCCATAAGAGTGTTTTATGTGTTTCTCTTTTGCTTAGAAATGTCTAGTATGAAGAGCCCTGGCACTGTAAAGACATGCGAAAGTTTAAAAAATTGCTGTTTTGGGATACCGTACGTATTAAAAAATGCAATTACCAACTTATCCTGATATCATGCGCCACTACTACTGGTTGCTTCAACATGCAGGAGTTGTGATAGCAGAGAATAAGAATCTCGTCACCAATAAAGACAACAAGAGAGAAACATAAGCTTGGAAAGAAGATACAGGCGGAAGAAGTTCTTGAAGGAAGGAAAATTAAAAGTGTATTTTTAGAGGTAGAAATAATAAAACAACCTTCATGGGAAAAAAAGAATAAGCGGCACCATCGAGAGAAAGGCGAATAATGCATCACCGTGCTGTCTGAATTTAGTTCCGAATACTTGGGTCACTTGACACTTTGTTCCTGTCATGGAAAAGAAATAGCAAGATCATTATATAATATTCTAAGTCGATACAAGTTGGACTTTTCTGAACTGACAGCAACCGTGTGTGATGGCACCGCTGTTAATACAGGAAAACGCAATAGTGTCATTCCCAATCTTAACATTGGTTACAGCATAGCAGTAACATTTGATATGTATTCTTCATATGAATGAGTTCACAATCCGACGTCTGAACTCGATGATGGAACCACGGTATCTAAGCCTTTGCCAGTCCAATTGGTGCTGGACTAACGCGGAATGAAAATCTACGTGTCACTTTGTTCGAACCTATTGCTGTTTTATGGACATCAGAAATGGAAAATACTGAAGATTTGAATACCAATCAAAACTACTTATTTGGTATTTGTGTAGCGGCTTCAGTCGGGGTATGTCCTCGAGAACAAGAAAACAGAAAATCAGGACCGATTGTGAAATCGAGATGGATCACAACTGCTTACAGAATTTTACGCTTGTACATTAGTTGCCCATATTCTGATAAAGCGTTAAAATGAATCTCGTTTAGTACGTGATACGAATTTATACGCTGTGTGGTAAATAAGTCTGTAAGTAAAACGCCAGGTTGCTCGGACGTACCTAAACATATGTGGCAGATAGGTAAACTTTCAATATTTTTACCAGATGATTTAAAGGAGGCAATGCATTCAGTCATTTAAACAATTTGACACTATTGCCATCCCGAGAACTTACTGAAAGCAATGGAAATTAATGATAAACAACGTATTAGAAGTCAGAAGAAGAATTAAAAGAAACAGCATGGGAAATAATAAAAGTATGCCGCAGTTTTAAAAAAATAAAAAACAACATATTGCGAGAGTTTCAAGTTCCAAAGCTGAACTTTAAAGCAACGGAACACTATGAGTGTATCGACTGGGTCGCCGCCAAAATCAGCGAAACTCCTATAACAAAAAACTTTTAACTAGAAGAAATTGCAGAAAACAAAATTTCAGGATAGATATTCGATGAATTATTAGTCTGCTTTCCAAGTCACCCCTAGGCTAAGGAAAGAATCGTTAAAACTGTGACAGAAGCTGCATCAAATGTATGCGGCAGTGAAAAAAAGAGATGCAAAACTGCAAGGAGGGAACAACATAAAAAGTTCATTTCTAAAAAGAACTTTGTAGCGTTAAAATGTATACATTTAGAATAAAACATTCTATGGGTAGGAGGGCAGGTAAAACTCGGCGGGCAATTACTTCCTCATGATCAGTTCTGGGATGTTTCGCGCTGGTACCGAACGCAAAATAAGCTAAAAGCTGTGCATTTTTAAAGAACATAGCACTAAAATAATGCATAATTAAAGGTTATTTAAGCATTTGGTACATTAAATATAGCTTTACAACTAAATACAACCAAAATAAACTTAATTAAACATTTTAAAATTTTTTACTAAAAAATTTCAAAAATCAGCATTTTTGCGAAACTTTAAGCCATTTGCGGCAAGGTAAAGTAAAGTCCAAAAAAATCTCAATTTTTTTGTGAACTGAGTGTTTTTAGTGGCCACTTTTCCCCAACCGCCATCATCGAAAATTGAAAAAAAAATTCGACCCACCCTATTGCACATTGTGTTAACTGTGTGATTTGTTGCCGCAAAACCTAGTACTCATAATAGCAGACGAAATAGGGCTAGGAATTTCGATCCTAAATGATGGTACTGAACTTAGCTGAATGTGGGATAATTTTGTGGGAAATGAAAAGATCAGAGAATGGCCGAAAAGCTAAGTCGTACCGCAGAAGGAAAAATTTTGCGGCGAAAAGCAAGGCAGACTAAAGCGTTGCAAAGAGAGACAAGATCCCGAATTTCTACCGTACCCCACCGCGAAAAACTGGCTTCGTGGGCTCTCCTATTAGAGCGTGCCTGGTAGCTCGTGCGGGCAGAGTCCTATTGCACCTAATTTAGAAGCAAGCTGTAAAAAATAGATAAATAATAAAAAATAATAATAAATATTAATAAAAGAAAAAAATATTCCCACTCTACCTTCAGTGCTGGCCTGTTCTATATTTATCTATGTTTATATTATAAAGAAGTAAAGTTTGTTTATTTGTAGGGGGTGATCACCGGAACTACTGAACCGATTTTCAAAGAAATGGAACTGTAATGATGGTTTTCGCCCCGAATCAAACATAGGCTATATCTTATATTGATGCCACTAACCCAAAGGGGAGCAAAAGCAAAAAAAAAAAATGTGTTACTGAAGACCATAAAACATGAAATTTGATATGCTAATTACTTATAAGATATCAATGGCCTCTAAGAACTTTTCTTTAAAAATACGATATTTAAAAGGAGTGAAAGTTCAAGTAAAGCGTTCTCAAAACGTTCTAAACTGCGATTTTTAAAGAATCTCGGGAACTACCAAATCCATTTCAAAATTAATGGTACCAAAATGACGGTGTTTGCCCCGAATCAGATATAAGCTACATCTTATGTTGATGCATCTAAACCAAAGGGGTTACTGAAGCAAAAAAACGCTCTAAAATGCGATTTTTGTTTTGCTACAGAGACTAGAAACATCAGTTTAACATGGTAATTGTTTATAAGGTACAAGTAATCTCTAAAAATATTTCCTAAAAATCCTGAAATTTAAAAAGCGTGAAAATGCGCAAAAAGCGTTGTAAAAATATCATACATTGCGTTTTTAAAGCAATCTCGGAAAATCACGATTTAAAAAATAATGACATCAAAACAATGAGGAAATACCTTAATTCATCTCAGGCTATACATTATGATATAAAAAACTGGTAGAACCAGAGAGAAAAGTATAGCTCGATCTAAAAAATGTTACATTAAAAAATCACAAATACTTTCATTCCAAAAAAGTGCGTAGAAAAGAAATGGAATCAGATTATCTGTAAAGCTCATGAAATTACCCAAACTTTTGTTAGCTGAAAAAATGGTCTGCACGGGCCCGGCCGGCGGAATCACTTTGAATTTTCTAACGGGCGGGTCGGCAAAACAAAATGAACTAGCCAGACGGGCCTGGCCGGGCCGATAAAAAAAATTTCTGGCCTGTAGGCCCGTTCTGAAGATTTTGGCAGAAACGATAAAATATGAGCTATTTTCAACGAAAATAAGTATAAATGTGCGTCACGAGACATATTAGTTTGACAGCATCAATATAAAAATGTACAGTTTAGAGATCGGCATCGGAAAGTTACATTGTGTGTAACCCGTTTTAATATTTTTTTAGCCGACTCATGCCGGGCCGAGATCAAGCTTGCATTATTTTTCTACATAGACTGGCCGGACCGGAACTAAACATAATTGTTCTCAAGATCTGTGGGGCAGAAAACATGATTTGTAAAATTATTAACAGCGATAAAGAGCTTATTTTAGCTTAATCTTTGTATATATACTTCTTTGTGGTTTTTAATTTAATTTCTGTATAATGCGAAAGTTTGACACATTTTCTGATTAATTTTAAATTGTAAAAGTATAAAAGTGATAAGCCTTAATATTGAAGGGATTTGGAATCGAAAAACGTTTTTCATTTTTGATAAATAAAGTACTTGTATAACCTTGTTCAGATATAATAGTTTCTCAAATGATTGCAGGTTTTTCTCCCTTCCCATGCTATCACTTCCAGAAATTCTATTCAAAGCGCTAATTATGACAATATTTTATTTGCTTGCAGTATTCTTAAATTGGTTTTATCAAAAAAAGGATAAGGTCATTCGATTATATAGTTTCTGAATAAAGATACCTGCTAATCTTATGCGCTTCTGAGAAAAAAATTAATTTAAAAATGTATCAGAAAGGAGCTTCTTTGAGTTTAAAAATGAATTTAGATTTGAAATGTTTACTAAAATGACATAGAAATATTTTTATAAATCTTCTTTTATTAAACAGCTTCAAAAGTAACGATGTTTTTGGCTTTCTTTTTTCTTCTTTTATTCTAAGCCATATTAAATTTTTAAAGAATCTTTATTCGAATGTTGAAAGCCTAAGGATCTCAGTAATCATTAATGTTGTTAATGTGTATATCCTTAAAATATACTGTAAAATCATTCCATAGATATGTATGCAGTATTCTTTAAAGGAATCTTAAATATATGATATAAATCTGAATTTTTTAGAAATTGTAGAAATTGTAACGAGCCAAAACGGGCCGGGCCGGGCTTGTTTTCACTGATTTCTGTACGCGCCGGGCCCGGGCCGAACTTTTGAGTTTTACAACGGGCCGGGCCGATATAACTTTCCTACGGGCCGGGCCGTGTCCGGGCCTGGAAATTCCGGCCCGTGCAGACCTCTATCTGAGCTTTATTGGTGCCTTAATATCAGTCAGGGAAAAAGAAGCATTTTTAACACACTCCACATCCGAATCATACATAACCAGTTTTAAAATCTGGATTCATAACTACAAGTTACAGGCTGATATAACAAAAAACGAGTATCTGAACGGGACATTCAGTACAAAGTGTGGACAAAATTCCCTTTCTGGGGTGTTTGATAATTCGAAGATTTAAACTCCAAGTAAACCCAAAGTCTTACACATATACGATTCAACCATACACTAAATATTTGAGAGCAAAAATATTTATCTACATCACTTATTCAAGAGCATGACTATATTAATGTCATACTTTAATTATTACTTCATGCCTTATAGTCGTTTAGTGTTGTGGATTTTAGCTGATTTGAGACGATGTACATTCTGTTAACTACTTTGTTTAGTAATCCTTTTGAGTGGATAATGATTCCGAATATAAGCACCAGTAAAGCTCAGTCCACATTTTCAGCTAACAAAAATTTGGGTAATTTCATAAGCTTTACAGATAACCTGATTCCATTTCTTTTCTACGAACTTTTTTGGAATGAAAATATTCGTGTAATTTTTAATGTAAAATTTTTTAGATCAAGCTCTACTTTTCTCTATTGCTCTAACAGTTTTTCATATGATTTCACACTTCTTCTGATCCTTCATTAACTGCGCTTGATCAACCAATTTCAAATAACAAATTTAATTTACTATTAGTACAAAATTATTAGTACACATATTTGTATTAATGGAAAAATATCAGAAAAAACGCCAAGTTGGAGTCACTTTTTGACAGCAATTTTTGTCCCCAGATTTGGCGATATATCACCAAGTTGGTGACAAACTTGGCGACATTTGTCGACAGACCCTACATACCCCTCATGATAGTCGATCTAAAGTTTCGAGGTATCTATACAGATTTTCATTTCTCTATTAGTATCTACTTAAATTTTCATTGCTCTATTTCTCAATCGTTTTTCTTATAGAGAGAAGGATTTTTCTCTACAGTACTGATATTTGTAAGTGAAATATCAGTATTACAGTAACCGTTTTGACTTCGGAAACATTCAAATAAAGATGTGATGTTATTTCAAAATCTATTTAGTTACAGTTTACATGTATGTTTGTGAAAAATACGAATTTTCTGTTTCGAATGACGTCAACTTCAAAAATGCAAAAATCTATCAGGAGAATCTGAAAATATTTGACCCATAAAAAAAGAGTACGCGTTATCATTTCTTTTTTAAATTATTGTGCTGTTTTTTAGTTGGTAGCAACTCGAAGGAAATGATTAAATTAGTAATTAAAATGGAAAGATTTCTACCATGTTGAATTATGGAAGATGTAGCGCTATATAATTTTAAATGGGAGCCATTTACTTAACATTGGATATTTTTTGACAGGACCTTCGAAAGGCAAATACCTAAATTAAAAGTTTTCGGACAAGATATTATGCATCTCTAAATGTTTCTTCGTTTGGGTAATAATTGAGTTATTTGTCTTTTTACCTTGTTTCATGGAGAAAAAAAGTGGTAAAAACAGGGGTTCTGGATCTCTATAAGTAATGGGTAGACCTGGAAGAATTTCGTTTATAGATAATTTCTTTGTGGTCTAGAGTAGGACACTTTGTCTTTTCAATTTCCTTGCGATCCAATCACTGGATCCTAAGCTATTAAGAGGCAGAGTTTGGACTTTAACATTAAAGAGGCATCTGAACTCTACTATATAGTACTACCGTGCTATATGATGTCAGTGTCACTACCCAGGTCAAAATTTATGCTGGTATTTGTTTTCTAGACAAGCACCAAGTTCTATAACCCAACAAGTAATCTAGCATAAACTAGCATTACATACTTGCTGGTTCCAGCAGACTTTCCAGCAATTCATGGTGTGTATTGGCCCACTTTGCTGGAAATCAGCATGAAATGCTTGCATACAGCTTGCCATGCTTTTGTTGTGCAAACTACCGATATAGCATGTGACGCTGGCTAGGATATAAATGCATGAAAATCTAGCAGACATAGCAATACCTAGCAATAACTAGCATATTTTTGTTGTTGGTACAAGCATAAATTTTGACCTGGGTACCCCAAAGGAGGTAAAGGAGCAAAAAGCATTCTAAAAAGACGAATTTTGTGTTACTGAAGGGCGAGCGAACGAACCGATTAAAAAAATAATGATGTCAAAATAATGGTGACAGCCCTTGCTCGTATATAGGATTTATTTTATATTGATGTTACTACCACCTCGACGTTGCAGAATCCCTCTATATATTAAAGTAAAAAACAATGCAAAAATATTGGTCAGATTATGTAAATTTGAAGTACTTTATATGAAGAAAAACTATTGTAATTTATCTGTCGATGAATACATTTCAAATTGAAAGTGAATTTGAAACATTATCATTTATATAAACATAGAATTGCGTGTTTGAAAGGAATACTTCTAAAATTGCAGTATTAGTTGTTATATTTTATAAAGTTATTAAGTACATAACTTGAACTGTCATTTCAACAAAAAAAAAAAGAATCATCCGGATCGATTCTGATTTATAACGAATGTTTTATTAAATATTGAAATTAAAAACATAGATTTCCAAAATAGATTACACATTTTATGCTGTTTTATTCTGTCTAATAAAAAAAACGAATATAAATATATTTATGTAAAATATAAACTTATATGAGACTTTCCAATTCAGAACTATATGATATCCATGGTAAATACTGAGAGACAAAGACTTTATTTTACTTAGTTTTTTAATCAAAGAATTAAAGACGAAAAAAGACGTATCTCCTGATAGCGATTAATTTAGCCTTAAAAGCCTGCAATAAAGAAATATAAGTGGAAATCCATCTATAGAGAGATCGCCCTTGCTTTTTTTAATTATAATTCAATTTTTTATAAGCCGATGAAACTTGCATTTCAGAATCTTGAGTGTCTGAACGTTTGTTAGCGAGCATATCTCGCAGGTTATAAAAAGAATAGCCTAGCATTAGGGTTAGCCTAGCAAAAGAAACATTAGGGGGGTTACAGCCATAGCATATAATATTCCACAGTTTTACTTAAATCGCATTCAATTTCAACATTTCTCTTGATGTCATCTCATTTATCACAAAACCAAATTATTCTGTCCAAAATCGTTCTAAAATAACTGCAGTTTTATTAAACTGAAGAACAAACTTCCCTGTTCAAAATGGAATGATTAATTAGTACAGTTGCGATGTGAACAGCTTTAGAAAGATTTGAAAATTTTTGTAAAATTCTATGGTTGATATGTGAACTTACTATTGCCTTCTCAGGGTTGGATCTGAACAGGATTCTGATAAACTATTGTTCGGCCTTTACTGGTTATCGGTATATTTTTTTTCTTTTTTGCCAACGGCACAGCAAGATGGAATTTCTTACTCAAAGGAAACGAAGGTCAGCAACTTTATAATGTTGGATCAACCATCTTTCACCGCTTGGGTGAGACATATCCGTCTTTCATTTGAGATGACAAAATAGTATGAATTATAAGCCCACATTTGACAGTTTGAAATACCTATTAAAAATCGGTGGCAAATGTTCGCAAAAATTTTGTAACGCTTCGGGGAGGCCTGTCCATGTTTGATATGGGAAGACCAAACAGTGTACATTGAAGATCAACATTTGGCTGTTTGAAATACCTATTAAGAATCAGTTAGCATATTTTATATATATTGTAGTTAATACGGAAAGTACTAAACCTGCTCAGGAGTGTGTTTGAACTGGATTCTGATAAGCTTTTGTTTGACTACTGTTCAGCCTTTGCCAGTAGATGATTATTTGGACAAAAGTCCCGCATGATGGAAATTTATTAAGCTAAGGCGATGCTGTGTAATAATTAGCTCATGATTAGCACAAGATGACACAACGATTTTGCAGCTTTTGTGTAAGACACTCTTCTTATCAGTAAATAAATGAATGAAAACAATAGCTTTAAATACGAAAATGGTATTCATTATTACAATATCTATATATGTATTTTTTTTCATTTTTTGAACATATTTCCAGCCACACTTCGAGTTATTAAAATATTTTGCGTGAGTTATAACCATTAGAAATCGCACATACACATGTTCAAAGTGAAAAGATTTTAAACTTTTAGTTGTCTCAAAATTCTCTTTCGTTTAAACAATATTGGAAGACTATCAAATATACATTTCACGTACAGAAATTGAATGGCCCATGTAACTGAAAAAAAATCTTATTAATATCGACCATATATCTGTTCAAAGTATAGAAAATGTAAGAAATAATATATAAATTAAACTTATCCAACTGAAAATATAAATTCTTAACTGAAATACATCTAGAAATTGCTTCTCAATCGCGCACAAAATATAAACATTTTTAATAAGTTATCTACTTGACATACACAAAAATATGTATATATATATATACATATTAACACACAATTCAATTCACGCGTGGAAAATATAAAAATATGAACTGTTATTAGCCATAACAAAATCTTTTTATTGAAACACCACTAGAAATCGTGCTTAGAAGTTCTAAAAAATTTACATATTAGAACTCTTATCTAGTTAAAAGAAAAAAAACAGTAAAACTCTTACCTAGAAAAAAATCCTTTACATTATTCTTTCCAATGAAAGTGAAAAAACATTTCAGATGAATAAATTTATCTTTAAACTCGGCTAAGAAAAGAAAAAAAAATATTGAGGTGTGTTCATTAATTTTAGCATCATAATCAAAGTTACGAAACTGCTCTCAATGTTATATTCAGTACGAAAATCGTTTTTGTTGTTTTGCCTGCCTGGAAAAAATTCTTATAATCTACAGTTTTTTTTTCATTCTAGTTTCAGTAACAAATGTATCCATTATCTTTAAAAAACTATTTGCAATAAAAGTGCAATAAAAGTTAATTTTGAATGTCAAAGTTTTCCTCTCATCGTTATACTCATATCTTAAGTATTTTTTTTCAGTCTAGGGATTTTATTTCCATTTGTATGTTGCTATTTTCTGTTTACTTTAAATTTATTTTTCTTCATTTTCCAACTTTTTGTACAAATGATTTTGTTTTCCACTAATGAATTATTTCAACGCTTTTATATTTTTATTACATGTATTTTTTTTTTGTTCACTTTCTTTCTGTACACTAAAATAAGATATTAGATTTGCAAATAATTTTGACTTCCGGTATTCAACCGACTTATAAATTTTAGAATATCCTGAATACAATTTTACTCATAAAAAAGTGTCCATTATTTTTTTTCTTCTGCAGCTTAACTGCTGTGGGAAATATGATTCATGAACTATCACACGCAATTTAAACTCTTAGGTACAATGATATTTTGAAGCATCTTTATCTTTCATCATTGATTTTTTTAAATAGAGATTTTTGCCTAACTGCAATTTAAAAATGATTGGATTAACTAGGGAAAAATTTACAACAAAATTTTAACTTATGAAAAAAATGAAGGATGCTGAGCGCTTTATTCGGCACATATACCGGTTGTTCGTCAACAAGCGGTTGATAAAGCCAGACTCATTTAGAGCTTGATATAAATTAGCACTACTTAGGCATAGTGTTTTTCGTCCTATTCATGACGCTGATATGCTGTATTTGAAAAATTACCAAAATAGATATATTTTATAGAACGCCATAGTTACATGAAAATGCATACTAAGCTATTCCTTAAAATAGAGATATATTGATATTGTTTGAGTGTATATCAATGAACAGGTGGAGATGCTTTTCTGTGTCTTTCAAGTTTTTTGCAATGTCTATTTCATGAAAACTGACCAAATTGCACAAACTCAAGCCGAATTCCGTCAACCAAATTCATATTCAGTTAGACCCTCACACTTTACGATTCAATTCTAATTTAAGGCAATCAACAGACAACAGCTTGAATCCTGCTATTCGGGAAAGTTTCCTAATCTTCTATACAATCAATGCAATTTGGCTAAAGTGATTTTTTTTTCATTGTTATCCATAGATCGCAAATTTATATGCAAAATTCAAATTAATTCAATACATTACATATCCCTAATGGTTGTTGTGTTAGTATGTTTTTAAGTTAATGGACGAGAGTTTAACGATGTAGAATAATATTTTGTGAACTCCACAACATGATAAATTCTTATTCCAATGAATTTGAATTCCTGAAAAAAAAAGTTCTCACCAATTTCTATCCCTAATGTTTCCTGTACAAGAATAAATAATGAATACTGAAATTAATGCTCATAGCTATGCTCTTAAAAAATAAAGCTCTCTGCCCCCTACGAGCGACGCTCGTCATTCCTCATTGAGACTTTTCAAACTCTAAAAACACGCCAATTTCATCGCCATTTAAGATTACAAAACATTGAAGTATATGTTTGTTTAAATGGTGATCTCTTTGTAGACGGATTTTCATTCATTTCCCTTTCATTGGCCGAATCAGCTGCTGTTAAATATGCACTAGCTATTTAAATATTTGATAAAAAAAGATCAGTTAAACAGTATAATACACAGCCTTGGCCTTCTGATATTTTTGAATCGCAATTTGGTCATTTTAAATATGACGCGTGTTCTTTTACTTGCTGCTTGCAATGCACATTAATGAATTTACTTTCTTTCTCTTTTTAATATTCACATGGGAATACTTTTGTTGCTAAAAATGAAATAGTTTTATTTTTGCTGCCTTATAATTGGCAACAATAGTTTAAAAGATCAACAAAAATGTGAAATATCTCTTTTGAATATATTTTTTAACTTAAACTCATTGTAATATTATTATTTAGCTATTTTGAATATGATGTGATTTTCTCCGTTTACGGCGTTTAACTATTTTCCTGAATTGATTCTTACACTTGTTTTACTCTTTACGTAAATACATTTTTATGATGTAATTTTTAATATTTTTTCCGATTTTAAGGGGGTTCAAAGTTTGAAAACTATTAAAAAAAACAATTTTTTTATGATCTAGTTTGATTATTCAATTAACTCTTAACTCAATGCAAAAAACCGCATAAAAATATTTGGACGGACATTTTTTTTAACGGACATTTATGTTATAAGCATTTATGTATCAACACTTTCATAGCCGCACCCATATAATTTCAACTCAAGTCGCGTAAATAGTATTCTAAAACGCGTAAAAAATTTCGCTCAAAATGATGAAAATTTAAAATTAAAATTGAAATAAATACACAAAAAATTAGGTCAAATTAAAAATAATAAATAAATAAATAAAGTCTGCATTTCTTTTTAGCTATTATTGTACATATTTAAGGAGAAACAAAATAAATTCCTGCATATAAAACTCCTATATTGTTCCAATAAAACTTTTCCATTGGAAAACGTTTTTCCATATTTAATATTAAATATTTCTTAAAATAATTTTTAGATTTTAAAACTGAGAGCATTAATATTTGTATCAAACATTTTTCTATAAAACTCTCAATTTGCAAATTTTTGTGTGCAGAAGTTTTCTTAATATTAGCAGAGGCATATCCTAGGTAACAAAAAAAAATCATTGTTAGTTGCTATGATAGCGTAAGTTAATTTTTTTAGAATAGAGACATAGTAAAGACGAAGGACTGATGTATTGAAATGCGGCTTGGTAAATTCATTCTGATAAACAATTCACTGAAATAATTTTCTGAGCGAAGTGAAGGCTAATACACAGCGCAGTATTACTTTCTGTACATAAACAGCTACGAAACGACATTAAAAGTCAAACAAAATTATTTCGTCAAGCAAATCTCAAAACAATATTTGTCGCTTTTTGATTCTGGTTGTACCTAAGGCTACCTATGAAGGTAACCTAATGAATGCACCGACTACGAAAAATTAGTTCCGAATAGTTTAAAAATCATAATAAAAAAACTGATAAAAAAGCACAATTTATTTGCTTATGTCACAGAAATTTGGTATGCATCAATTTCATCGGTTTGTTGTTTCTGTAGAAAATCAAATTAGAATACATAGATTAAATATGAAACATTTACGTACAGTGATAGAGCGAGACATTTACAATCTTTACGCACCCAGTAACATGAAATGCATTAAAACATATTACAATTTAATGTAACAGAAAAAAAATCTAATTTTTTTAAGAAGAAAAAAAGGTATTTAAAACTTTGATTTTGAGATTTTGTGATCCTTAATAGCATATTTTAATCGAGAAAAGAACATTTTATATTTCGCATGTGGAAATTAGAAACAATTATAGATTATAATAAAATATTTTTATTTGTGGCATCATTTCTTCTTATTTTATTTATTTTTATTATTTACTTTCTTGTAACTTATATTTTGTGTGAGGAACTCACGTGAATCTTTTTTCGGCATAGATGTCATACGTACAGCAAATTTGGCGCGATATTTTTCTAACGCACATTAGGCGAAAATTTCGTTTTCGAATACCGATTACTTGTGCATTTTTAAATTATTTTCTTTTGTTTGAAAAAGGAATATACAGTAAATAAAAAAAGTAAATTAATAATTAAAGAAACAGACGATTTTTATAATTTTTAAAACTAAAATAAAAGTAAAAAAGTATTTTATTAATAAATAAGCAATAATAGCCGAATTACTGTGAGATTTTTATGGGATCTTATTGTGGGATCTCTCATCATATAAAATACAGTCCTTTATCTTACAGTCCATTCGTCCAACATAATACATTTTTTATATAGAATTACTCAAATGGTAGTGGAGCGTCTATTTATGCACTTGACATATTTTCAACGAGTTAAAATTCTAATATAAAATAATATAATTGAATGTTTTATTTTCTGGATTGCATTTAATATATAGGGTACTTCCAATTTTATATTCATGCATGGTTTGCTTTCTCTTTATTTTAAACAGTATATACGAATTTAATCCCGTGATACAATTTCCTTATTTTCATCATTTCAGTATATCACAGTATATGGCCAATTAAAGGTAGCGTCTAATTTTCTCAACATATATCAAGTTATTAAATCTATATTCTCAGCAATAATCACACAGACTAATCTCTCTGAGGGAAGTCCTAGTAATAATAGGAAGAAACAACATAAATAAAACCATAAGATGATTTTTTTTAAATTATTGTATACGGGTGAAATATAAAAAAAAATTACACGACGCGACGCCACAAACTGAAAGCGTTGCTCTTTACAAGTCTTACGTTATTTGTATAGTTAAGAAATTGAAGAAAAGTATTATACTCGAAATTCGTTATTTTTAAAAGGATATTTTTGATGTTCAATTTAAAGTGATATCACATCCCTCCATAGTGTAATCGCTTGTGTAAGATGGAGCATTTTCAGTTTTTTTCATAATGCTTATTAAACAGTCATATGTATAGTAATTTTTTTTATGTTTTTACAAGAGAATAATTTTTCCCAGTCTCTCAGCTTCCTACTTGTAAAACGAATTTCTCTAACTTTTTTTTTTAATTTTAATAAAATATGAATATATTTTCGTAAGAAAATGTTACACACACCTTGCAAACCGTTTTAATAATTCCATAAATTTATATGAATTTTGGACAAACTTTTGTATATTTTGTTACAGGTAAAGTTAATTTATTTAAAAAGGCTTTATCGATACGGCATAACGAAAAAATCTTTATTGGAAATAAGTGTTCAATATTACATATTTTAACCAATTCAGTAGTGAGTTAGTTATGTGGACAGTATCCCGGTCCTCCCTATACATTAAAATGGATTAAAAAATCTATTTTTGTTTTTTAATTTTAAATGAAAGTGTGATTAATTGTTAATATTTTGACATGTTATTTTTATCTAAACGGCCTTTATATCCCGAAATAGTGTACATTTTGTAAATAATTTCAGCACAAATCCTCCACACAAATAAAAAATTTTAACGATTTTTTCTCCATGTTCATATATTTTCTTTTTTTTACTTAAACGTATGGCTTCTTCTATAATTGAGATAGAGATAATTAACACTTTTGTTCAAATTCCTTATGTTATATGTATTCGCATAGAGCTAGCTCTTTAGAATTTTTTTTATTAATATTATATATGTGAAGTTGTAATAGATTTCATCGTTTTACAGTACACATATCAGCAAAAATATATATATTCAAGGTTACATTAGATGTATCTAAAAATCCACACGCAGATTTAAAAAAAATTGTTTCATAGAAAAATCAGTTTAAAATACATAAGCATTTTATTTTACTTGTTTTTAATGTAACAAGTCCTTCCTGGAGTTTTATTAATGTAGTGGAAACTATTTTTGCGCTGTTTGAGGCCTATAATTTCCGTTTCAACGAAATGATTAATCTAACCACCGTCTAATCATAATAAGAAGCATGCAACGATATCATAGTGGTAAATGACACCCTTCTCTCAGGAAAAAAAAAAGATTATTCAGTGGATTACATTTATGCAAGTAAAGAGACTAAACACAAACTACTTATTGTCAGATTGTTAAAAACACTGATAAACAAATTTTAACGAATTTTTCTATTTCTCTTTATACATTGGGTGTTTCTTATAAATTTCAAGCTGCTGAAAAAGAATATGTTTTTAATAATTTTCTATCACCCTCCAATTTTGAGATAATTTGTTTATATGTTTCGGAGCATATAGGCATCGTATATGCATTATAATTATATTACATTATTCTATTACCTGCATTTGATTCTCACAAACATTCTTTTTTTTATTACAACGGTAGAAGATACAGCAAGAGAGTAGAAACAAATGTCCCCCTAATAAATTACTACCCCACTAATAATACTGAGGGGGCTAGATGTCCCCACAGTATTTGGCTTTAACGCAAATCCGTGACAGTTGAAACTCATTTTTCAGACCGAGTGTATTGCTATTTCTTTGTTCATTAAGACTTTTTACTTAAATGTTGATTATAATTATCCTATTTTCCTGCAAGATGTAAACACAAAATTAAGTACCCGAACTTAGATTCAGGAATGCAATCAGTATTACTTAATGATGATTTACCAATACCAAAACCTCTAGAGAAATTTCCATATGACGATGCAGCAGTAGAAATGGAAATTAATGAAACCTCCTAATGAAACCTTCCTCTAAATCTGATATAAACTATTCTCCAGGCATAAATGAAGAACCACACCTAATTACTCAAGAAGAATTAAATGATCTTGTGAGAGTCTTAAATTTATCAAAGAAAAACTCAGAATTACTTGGATCAAGATTGCAAGGATGGAATCTCCTGAAAAACAATACAAAGACCTCTATTTATCGAGATCGACATAAGAAATATTCGAAATTTCTTTTTCAGGAAAAGATGATTTATGCTATTGTAATGATATAAATGGTTTAATGTATACTTAAAATTGACAATATAACTTGGAATAATGGCTATTGTTCATCGATGGTTTGAAAACCAACTTGAAGGCTGTGCTTCTTCATAATGGAAATGCCCTGCCGTCTGTTCCAATAGCATATTCTTGCATAATGAAAGAGTCTTATGAAAATATGAAAATACTGCTTCATGAAATTGATTACTCACATCATTATTGGAATATATGTGCGGATTTTAAAGTAATTACCATTCTTATTGGTATGCAAGAAGGTTATACAAAATATTGCTGTTTTCTATCCAAGTGGAATAGCAGAGTAAAGCATGAGCGTTATATCAAAAAGAAGTGGCCAGAACGCAGACAATATATTGTAGGTGAAAAAATATCAAAACGTTCCATTAATCAATAAAAAGAAAGTTATTCTTCCGCCTTCACACATAAAGTTGGGACTGATGTCGAATTTCGTTAAAGCTATGAATAAAGAAGGTCGTGGATTTCAATATCTGCAAGAGCAATTTCTATCGCTAAGCTATGCAAAAAATAAGAAGGGTATTTTTGTTGGCCCACAAATTAGACACCTTATGAAGGACAAAAATTTTGATGCTACATTCAGTGATTTAGAAAAAGCAGGATGGATCGATTTTTAAAATATTGTGACACATTTCTTAGGAAATCATCGAAGTCCTAGCTATGAAACATTAGTTAAAGACATGTTAAAAAGTTACGAAGATGTAGTATGCTCAAAGTCGTTGAAAATTCACTTTTTAACATCTAATCTAAAATTTCCCCCCGAAAATATGGGAGCTGTGGGTGACGAGCATGGTGAGCAGTTCCGTCAGGATATTTCTGCAATGGGAATCCGATATCAAGGTACATGGACCTCTAATATGCTCGGAGATTACTGTTGGAACTTTATTAGGGAAGCTAGTGATTATGCCTATAAAACAGCATCTACAGATAAGACATTTACCACTACATAAAATATAAAATTTCTTATTAATATATATATATATATTTTTTTTACAAAAATTCTTCGACATTTTTCTGAAACTTTATAAACGGTGCACATTTTCAGTGTTTTAAATATTAATTTTAAGCCTTATAAGTGTTTATTTAAAAGTTTGTCATTTCTAAAGTACCAAATGGTAAATTACATAAGGTATATGTGTTGATTAAATACAACATAATTCAGATTTTCAAGATTTTGATTTTTTTAAAAATCTGTGGGTGATGGAAACTTTTTAATGACATATTCTTTCACAGCACTACCTAAAATATAAAAGTCACCACATACATAGTTAGAAGCAAAAACCTTGTTTATCAGTGTAATTATACTTTATAAATCAATAAAAAAAAGATAACGTAGTGTATATAAAATTTTTTCAACCTTTTAGTACAAGGCATAATTTTGAGACATTAGCACACGTATGCGATAAATCTCACCCCATTTAGTCTCTCATTCTGCTTTTGACTAAAATATGTTTTAAAATTATTAATCTATTTTTTTTTTGTATTGTAAAACACATAATACACCAGTACTTCTTCTTTTTAGTAAAACTTGCATTTATTTTCAAAATTTGTAGCAGTTTTTACCTTTAAAAATATGTAAACGATTTGTCCTCCTCCGTTAAAACATAAATTATTTCACAAAATGTAAAAATAAGTATATTTAAGTATCTTTCATCAATGTATATAAGCAGTTTTTATCTTACTGTTTCATTAAAACTATTTTAGTGTAGTGTATCACATAAAAAATTAATGATTCCACATACGCCGATTTTTTTTTCCCAAGAGCCATATTTCTCCCCACCTAGTGAAGAAAAACAAAACAAAAAACATTCCTTCAATTATGCTCTCTTGACCTTGACCTTGAGGTACAAGGCTGTTCAGCAGCGTCCTTAAAAAATGATCATTTTTTATAAAAATTGTAGATAAAATTAAAAAGGCGTATAGTAAATTTAAATGGATTTGGTGTCTTGTGAATTGACGAAGTTATGAGTTTTTTCTTCTTCAACCCAACTTTTTTTTTTTTTTACTTATATATTTTATTTATTTATTTATTTTATTGTAAACATTGGTCTTATCAAAAACTTTTCAATACAAAAGTTGTAGATAGCAATAAAATGATTTGTATTAAATTTCAGTGTATTCGATCACTTGTAAATTGACGAAGTTATTAAACTTTTTCTTCTTCATACTCCCCTCGCCCACCCCATTTTTTCATATTATTGTAATCGTTTTCATTTGTATTATTTTATTATTTTTGTCTTCACTTTAATAATTAAAATAATATTGAGTTAAGCAATTAATTCTATTTATATCTAAAAGCTGATTTTTTTAAAACTTTAATCTTTCTCGAAGTAGATACTTTGCATTTTTGCAATTTTGTGGCTTTATTAAAAAAAGTTGTATGGTAGATTTTCTTTAGACTATACTGTGTTTTCTTTCGCACGAAATAAGAATTAAGATTAGGTAAAAGTTTGAAGATGTCTTGAAATTCTACACTATCGTAACTTTAAAAAGAAACGTGGGTTAACTTGCATGCAATCGGGGCAGGATGGTCCAATAGACATGGTGTCAGTTTGACCTTCTAAATTAAAGCTTATAATTAACATTTTAAATTGTACTATTGTGAATTCTTTTTAAAATATTCTGATAGTTGTAACATAAAAATAATTTTAAAATGTGAATAGTGATTTTTTTAAAAGTTATTAGAAGAAAAATGGGCCCACTATGCCCGGTCTACCCTATATCTATGTATAATAATATATATAATATATATATATATATATATATATATATATATGTTACAGGCTAAACCCGATTTTAGGCCAAACCGGTCTATCCTAACGCCCATCGGATAAACTAGTTTTTCCTAGGCCAAACCGGTTTATACTAACGCCCATCGGATAAACTAGTTTTTCCTAGGCCAAACTAGTTTGGCCTAACTTTTATAGGCTAAACAAGTATAGTCTGCTTTTTATTGGTCTGAACTAGTTTATACTAGGCCGATCTAATTTATCCTAGGCCAATTCAATTTGGCGTGATTTTATTGAATTCAATGACCGCCTCAGCGCCAACATTCTAGTTTGGCCTAGGCTGATCTAGTTTACCCTGGGCCAATGTAGTTTTACGTGTTTTTAGCTCATAAGCGTCAAAACCTGAGAAATAATGAGCTCGCAGGTTCTGTATGCACGCATGTATGTACGCATGTATGTACGTACGTATGTACGTAATGCGGTAACTCTTGATAGAAATAATGTAATTTGATGGATTATTATCTCATCAGGCTACCAAAGCCTGTGAATTAATGTGCCCGTGGGTTCTGCATCTATATGTATGTACTTAAGTACGTAATGCAATAATTCTTATAGAAATACCCGATTTTCATCAAAATTTCAATATAGGTTTATTCTTATGAGGAGCTTTTCTGATTACTTTTCGGAGGTCATTGGAGAAGAATAAAGGGGGGGGGGAGAGATATCTAAATCAAGTAATTAAATTTAAATAATTGATTCCTCTAGGAAAACAAAATTATCTTTTAAAAGTAAAATAAATCTTTATAGAATTAAAAACATGTTTCTATAACACACCTGTATGTATTTGAACAAAATATAGTATCGAGAAATTGCAGTAACCCTTTAGGGTCAGGAGTACCAGTATTAATACGTGTCTTTCATCGAATATTATTTTGTCTTAACAGCTACTTAATTAATCTCGACATATACAAATGATAGTTTATTGATATAAGGTTCTTATTATGATTTCTTTTACATTTTAACATATGGTTATAATAATAATAATAGAAATAAAAGTTTACTTAGTTCTTTTTCAATGTTGGCGATTCCTGTATTTTATTTACTTATTCCACTCTTGATATTTGTAATAAAAGTTAGTTTTTTGAACGAATCATGTGTTATAAAACGTGTAAAAAACTCAACGAAAAAAAAATCCTCTTAAACTCTGTTGCAATACTTCGTTTTCCAAATCTTCTTTAGCCTATTATTATATAAAAATGAATTTAATATTACACAAAATAAGTACATTCGTTCCATTTCAGACTATAAGTTATTCTTTAAACTTCAATAAATCTATTTTGATGGGTATGATTAACATTATTAAACGAATCTATTTTTGTTCCCAAAACAGAAAAAAAATGGATCCGAAATGGCAAAAGTAATGCAGTTATTTATTCATGAAAATCTTTAGTATCTGATTTTTGTTTCATTCAATATAAAAAATTCTTTGATCCTTTAAAATAAAAATAAAATATTAGGCAAGCAGTAAACTTTTTTGAGTAGTCATAGAAATACAAATCTATAAATCGATGTCAAATACACTTACATTTTTTAGAATATATAAATAGTAGTTTTCAGCAAAATTCTAAAATCGATTTAAATATATATATATTCCTTGAACGTTTTTTCATGTGAAATAATATCTATTTTTATGATATTTAAAATAAGATGTTTTGAAAGCAAAGGAACAATCTTCTAGAAGCGAAAATACGCTTTAAGAGATACCTTTTTTTATAGTAAACCGGAGTCGAAATTCGTACATCTAGTAAAAAATATAGTACAGGATATTGATCCAGAAGTGGCACTCTGACAACTAAGAATCATTATTTGTACATAAAATAAATTTAGTTCCGACAAAGAGTTATGTTTAAGTGGCGAAATTTTTTCTGTCATTAAAAACCAGAAGGTCTGTAAAAAAGAAAAATGTGATTTAAAAAAATCTAATATAAGCTTGTAGATATACTATTATTTTAACACCATCAAGCTGATTGGTAAGTTTATCATAAGAATTGAATAATTTCCAACTGAGCAAAAAATTACCCAGCCCGAGAATTGAACTCAGACAAGGATCTGGCCGAGGAACGAAAGACAAAGATCTGGGTTCGATGCCCGGACTGGCCAATTTTTTGCTCAGTTTAAAACTCTTCAATTCTTATGATAAGCTCGTAGTTTCTGTTATATTTCTGGATCTTCCGTCTAAACAAGTGTTTTTAAAATGACACATTAAATCTTAAATGCGAATTCAAAGCATAGGTTCATCTAAAAAACAAATTATTCTTTCAAATGCAAAATAAATCTTTATTGAATAACAACACGTTTCTGTCTCACAACCGTATGTATCTGAACAAAATACAGTTTTAAAAAAATTGCATGTAAGTAATGCAAATATTTATTCATGTAAATATCTAGTATGTGATGTATGCGATTTATGTTTTATTCAATATAGTAAATCCTTTGCTCTTTCAAAAAAAATAAAATGTTTCCAAAGCTCGTAAATAGCAATTTCGAACAAAATACGAATATCGGTACAAAAATATATTCCTTGATTTTTTTCTTGTGAAATACATTGATGTCATAAAAATAATTTTACAGTATATTTATCACATCTAAAACAAAGTGTTTTCATAAGATAGGAGCAATCTTTCAGGAGTGACAATATTCTTACTGGAGTCGCAATTCGGTTATTTAGTATAAAATACAGTACAAGTTATTTCTCTCGAAAGAACACTGACATTAATAAACTATAATTCGTTTTTCCACTCAAAATAAATTTAGTTCTCGCAAAGAGCAATTTTAGGAGGAAAAATTATTTCTGTCATGAAAAACCAATGTGGCTAAAAAAAGGCTAAAAAAATCTAATATAACCTCGTAGTTGATTTTTGTTATACTTCTGGATCTTCCCTTTTAACAAATGTTTTAAAAATGATACACTAAATTTTCAATCTAAATCAAGAAAGCGCATTCAGATTATAAGTAAAATTAATTTAAAAAACAAGTTATTATTTTAAATATAAAATAAATCTTTATTGATTAAAAACGTTTCTGTCACACGCAAGTACGTATCTGGACAAAATAAAATGTCAAGAAACTGCATTAAAATGATACAGTTATTTATCCATGGAAATCTCTAGTAAGTATCTGAATAAAATAAAGTCTTAAAATTTTGCATGAACGAAAATTATTTATTCATGGAAATTTCTTGTACGAGATTTATGTTTCATTCAATATAAAAAATCATTTTTTCTTTCAAAAGAAAAAAAAATACAGACCAAAAAAGTGAATTTTTTGATAAGTCGAAGATATACAATTCTATAAATCAATGTCTATTTTTTATAAGCACACATATAGAGTTCTTGAGCAAAGTACGAATATCGATTTAAAAGTATTTTTTTTAATCTTGTGAAAAGATACAGATGTCACAAAAAACTTTTACATGCCTTTTTATGACATCTAAAGCAAGGTGTTTTTATAAGAAAGAAACTATCTCACGTGAGTGATAATTCACTTTAAGAGACACGATTTTTTCATGGAGTCGCAATTTGTTTATTTAGTATAAAACACAGTACAGGTTATTTCTCTCGAAGGAACACTCAGGCATTTTCTTACTAAAATTAATTACTGGTACGCAAAATAAATTTAGCCCTCACATAAAGCAATTTTTAAGAGGAGAAATTATTTCTGTCATTTAAAACCTGTGCGTCTGAAAAAAATAAAAACTTAGTAAAAAAAATCTTTAATATAGATTGCAGTTAATTTCTGTTATGTTTCTAAATTTTCCGTTTTTACAGGTGTTTTTAAAATGACACATTAAATATTTGATTTAAATCAAGTCAACGAACTGAAATAATAAGTTCGTCTAGAAAAAAAAATATTATTTTAAATGTAGAATTAAACTTTAATGAATAACAATACGTTTCTATCTCACATCCGTATGTATATGAACAAAATACAGTTTCAAGAAATTGCATTAAAGTAATGCAGTTATTTATTCATGGAAATCTCAAGTATGTGGTTTATGTTTTATGCAATATGAAGAATCCTTTGTTCCTTAAAAAAAAATCCGCGATAAAAGTAATTTTTTTTGGAGAAATCGAAGAAATATAAATTCATAAATTGATGCCAAAGACACTTACAGTTTTTACATGCACAAAAATAGATGCGTTCAACGACAAATGAATATTAATATAAATAAATGTATATATATTCCTTGAAAAACATTTCTTAATAAATAATCTTTATTTTTATGACACTTAAATAAGGTGTTGTCATAGCACTGGAAAAATCATTGAGGAGCTATAATACATTTCAAGAGACACATTTTTGCATAATAAACCACAGTCACACTTCGTTTATTTTGTTAAAAATACAGTACAGGATATATTTCTTTAACGTTCATTCTGGCTTTCATTCAAAAAATTAGCAATAACAAAGATTTTATAAAAGAACCCAGAACTTCATTTTTCTTCAAATTATGTTATTACCAAGATTATTGTCGAATATAACTTTTATTCGCAATGAAAATTATGAAAAAAGATACTCTGTAACATGCAATTGAAGTGATTGTATACACAGTGTGTTGTCCAAAGCATGTGCTATAAATTTATTATTGCCTTTATTTTTTAAAATATTGAACGTATCTTATACTCAATTTAATATCTCTATACTGGATTTTCAACAGCATTTAAAAAAAAATGTATTCTTGAAAGGGCCTTAGAAAGACTATTAATATAATACACACACACACACACACACACACACATATATATATATATGTATATATACACTATATTGCCATTGATTATGGGACACTTGCGATTTTAGACATTTTACTAAATATCTAAAAAAATACATGAGGAATCATCTCGAAACTCTTAGTGTATAAATATAATAGTATACGTCATACATCTCGGTGAAGATTTTTTACCGAAACTCCATAGGGGACCGTCAACAAATTAAAAAAGAATGAATATCTTTTGAATAACCCTGTCAAAACTAATATAGCAAAAGCGCTCAAACTCTAGATTATGATTGAATGCTTTATTGTAATACACTGTGTTCATTTTTATGTAAATAGCATGCATACTCGCAGAGTAATTAAGGTTTTTGTAAAAATGGTCCCAAATTTTTCCAAGTTTTTTCCTTATAATTTTCAGAGTTCTTAATATAAAATAATTTTTTTTTCAGAAAATATGACAAACAACATTGCACACAGTACCCTGTAATCAGAATTAAAAAATAATGAAAATTGTATACAAAATGAGTTGGTTTACTAAATAATTTTTTACTGCGCATGCGTCAACGATATCAAAATTTCATTTGCATATTATGTTAGCTAAATGTATAGAGCAACTTATGTGAAAGTCACAAAATCATAACTTGAAAATTCTGAAAATAATCGTCAATTGAATAAGTTGAAAATCCGTTATTCTCAAAATGAAGCAAAAACAAGAGGGGTTGTATCCATATATTCATTGATTAGTGTCAATATAGAATACACAATACGGGATGTTACGACTACTTTTGGATAAAATCCCTCATTTTTTTGCTTTATTTTGGAAACAACGGATTTTGTCCTTTTTCTATAGACGATTACTTTCAGAATTTTCAAGCTATAATTTTGAGACTTTTACAAAAGTTGCTCTATACATTTAGCTAACATAATATGCAAATGAAATTTTGATATCTTTGACGCATGCGCAGTAAAACATTATTTAGTAAACCTACACATTTTTCATATAATTTTTATTATTTTTTAATTCTGATTACAGGGTACTGTGTGCAATGTTGTTTGTCATATTTTCTGAAAAAAATATAATTTTATATTAAGAATTCTGAAAATTATAAGGGAAAAACTCAGAAAAATTTGGGGCCATTTTTATAAAAACCTTAATTACTCTGCGAGTATGCATGCCATTTGCATAAAAATGAACACAGTGTATTACAATAAAGCATTCAATCATAATCTAGAGTTTGAGCGCTTTTGCTACATTAGTTTTGACAGGGTTATTCAAAAGATATTCGTTCTTTTTTAATTTGTTGACGGTCCCCTATGGAGTTTCGGAAAAAAATCTTCACGGAAATGTATGACTTGTACTATTATATTTATACACTAAGAGTTTCGAGATGATTCCTCATGTATTTTTCTAGATATTTAGTAAAATGTCTAAAATCGCAAGTGTCCCATAATCAATGGCAATATAGTGTATACGGGATCTATAGGATTATATCTTTCTATAAACACACTCGTATGTATCTGAACGAATATCATGAAATTGCATCAAAGTAATTCAGTTATTTATTCATGTAAATCTTTTGTGTGTGATTTATATTTTATTCAGTACGAGAAATTGTTTGTTCCTTCAAAAGAAAAACATCAGACAAAAAGTAAATTTTTTTGAGAGTCAAAGAAAAAAAAAATCTATAAATCAATGTCAAATACACTTACATTTTTTAGAAGCTCACAAGATGTAGTTTTCAGCAAAAAACAAATATTGATTATAAAAAATATATATTCCTTGAAAGTTCTTTCTTGTGAAATAACACGTATTTTTATTACATCTAAAACAAGATTTTTATAACAAAGGTAGAATTTTTCGCATTAAGAGACACCATTTTTTAGTAAAATTTCGTTTATTTAAAATTATTAAAAATCGTTTATTTAGTAAAAAGCACAGTACAAGATATTGCTTTCGAAGGTGCACTCTCACATTTTCTGACTAAAAATCATTAATTTACTTTATTAAAAATACCAATTATAGGCATTAATTTTAGATCCTTTTAAAAAAGTCTCGAAAATAATTTTATATATCACATAATACAATTGTCAATATCACAATAAAAGTTTATATAATCTAAAATTTTAAAAAACTGATAACGTTTTCATCACATCCAGGACATCTTCAGTCAGCGTACGTGGAAGTCATTTCCTTTTGAGCTTTATATATCGTTCAAATCCCCCAGTTTTCCCTCTTTCTCTCTGTTTTTCCCTTCTTTCTCGTCAAGCATCTTAACCCATCTGGGGTCAATGGCTGCATGTACCATATCGTTACACGGTTTTTCTTTTGAGGTGAGAATTTCGAGTGTTTCCCTGATTAATGTATTGTGTAGGTTGTCATAATTAGCTATTTTTTGTATATGTATAGATTCAATTTTTACAGGTATCTTATGGTGACTTCTTGATAAATACTTATGGTGACTTCTTGTATCTCCATAAGACACCTGTAAAAATTGAATCTATACATATACAAAAAATAGCTAATTATGACAACCTACACAATACATTAATCAGGGAAACACTCGAAATTCTCACCTCAAAAGAAAAAACGTGTAACGATATGGTACATGCAGCCATTGACCCCAGATGGGTTAAGATGCTTGACGAGAAAGAAGGGAAAAACAGAGAGAAAGAGGGAAAACTGGGGGATTTGAACGATATATAAAGCTCAAAAGGAAATGACTTCCACGTACGCTGACTGAAGATGTCCTGGATGGGATGAAAACGTTATCAGTTTTTTAAAATTTTAGATTATATAAACTTTTATTGTGATATTGACAATTGTATTATGTGATATATAAAATTATTTTCGAGACTTTTTTAAAAGGATCTAAAATTAATGCCTATAATTGGTATTTTTAATAAAGTAAATTATATGAAGGCATTATACTTGTTATTGTAGTTACCTACAATTTCCTGAATAAAAATCATTAATTGTACTCAAAATAAATTTAGTTCTCACATAGAATTACTTTTAAGGGTAGATTTGTTTCTGTTATTAAAAACCAGTGCGTTTGTAAATAAAGAATAACTTGGTAAAAGAGAAAAAAAATTATAATATAATATTGCAGTTAATTTCTGTTATAACTGTGTGTCTTCCATTTTAATAGAAATCAAGTGAGGGAATCAAATAATAATTTCAACTAAGAAATCTCTTTGAAATGTAAAACAAATCCTTGTCGAATAACAATATGTTTCTATTTTACACAAATATGCATCTGAACAAAAATTATTCAAAAAATTGGATTAAAGTTATGAATTTATTTATTCACGGAAACCTCTAGTATGTGATTTATGTTTTATTCAATATGAAAAATCCTTTTTTCCTTCAAAAGAAAAAAAAAGTAAAATTTTGGCGGGGGGGGGGGGAAATAAAAGAAATAGAAATCGATGTCAAAGACATTTACAGTTTTTATATGCACACAAATAGAAATTTCTTGTATACAGGAATATTGATTTAAAAAAAAGCATAAATAAACCTGTAAAGTATTTTTAAACAAGGTGTTTTATAGCACTGAACAAACTGGCAAGAGCTATAATACGTTTAAGAGACGCTTTTTTTTGCATAGTAAACCACAGTCACACTTAGTCTATTTTAAAAAAAATACAGTACAGGATATATCTCTGGAAAAATCACTCTGATTTTCACTCAAAAAATTAGCAATAGCAAGCATTTTTCTTCAAATTATGATCTCATCGAGTTTATTGCAGTAAAATGCTTTCATTCGTAGCAAAAAAAAAAAAAAAAAAAAAAAAAAACATACAATTGAAATGTTTGCATACACAGAGCCTCATTCAAAGGAGGTGCCATAATTTAAATATTGCCATTAATGTTTAATGTATTGAACGAATATTATTACTTAGATAAAATGTCCATACAGGTTCGGACAGCATTTGTACCAATTGAAAAAAAGAACTCTCTAAAAAACTCTAAAAGAACAACAACAAAAAAATGCGATTTTAATTGTTATTTACATTGTTTGTTTTGCGATGAATATTTACACCCCCTAAGATTGATTTTCATTAGTTTAGAAATATATTGTTTTAGACATACTATAGATTTCCGCAACATAAAACTTTTAAAAATTCCATAAATATATTTATTTAAGTTTTGAATTAAAAAAATTTTCGGAAAATTTGAGGAAGTATCTAAAAATATTTTAAAAGAAACGTATGCCTCTAATTAAAGGGAAAACGATAGAAAGGTCATGGAATTTATAATGACCCTTTGTGTATCGACACATGTATGCGAAAAGTACGTAGTTAATAGTATACGCACGTAATATATAGTACACTGTTAAAGAAGTCTTCTGATAATAAGACGCTAAGTGGACTTTATATACCGATAAATTATATCATTCGAAAATCCAATTGTTTGGAACCTCAATAAAGCATCATCAGTTTGTATTTTTCGTCTCAATAAAATTTCTTCTTTGCAGATTATGTTTTGCTGGAAAAATATCGAAAATCTATTGATAAACTATTGGGAAAATTACTTAATTATTCAAATTTAAGAAAAAAATACTTTTTTTTGCACATTTACATAAAATTTAAAATCTACATTTCTTTATTTTACTTATTCTTTAACACTAGAACAGCCGGATTTTGGACATACCTAAAACCGCCGTTTGGTGTCAATTTGACCCCCATGAGAAATTCAAGTCATATTAAAATAAATATATTTTTTAAATGATAAATGATGTTTAAATTGAAAAATATAAAAGTTTTTAAAGGTTTTATAACTTTTTCTTTTTTATTTATTTAGTTTTTAGAGATCGTTTATCCCAATTTTTACATTCTTTTGAACTAACAGTACATAAATGACAATGTATAATTCAAAATATTTTACTACACAATAGTACACAAATACAATAGATTTAATAATATATATATATATATATATATATATATATATATATATATATATATATAATATTACACAATAAAATTGATAAGAAAAGAAACAAAAAATAAAATTACAAATAATAGAAATTAGCGCACAACATGCTTCAAAGAGAGAAAATAAAAAACATAATTCCAAAGTAAAACTGGAGTTTACTTTTCTCTTTTTTATCATCGCGATAAGAAATGTGTGTTTCCCCATGCGCAGTAATCAAAACCGAGATATGGCGAAAACAATAACAGACTTTATCTTGAATATTTATCATTTTTCTTATGGGGGTCAAAATGACACCTGTTGGCTGTTTTAGGTATTTCTTTGATTATTTTTTTTAATAATTAATATAGAAAGATGAAACATTGTCACAGTACGCTTAATATAATTTTAGAAAAAGTAAAAAAGTATGAGCTGCGGTGTTCACTTACATGTTGAAATAAAGCATTGGAAATTGAAAAAAAATGCGAAATGACCCCAACGGCGCTTCTAGTGTTAAATCTTTCTTCCAGTAAATTAGACTAAACTCTTTCATGTTTTTATCTTAAAATCTTAAAAAGGGAATCTTCAAATTACAGTGAAATTTCAAATATATGTATATTTCTGAATTTCGAATTTCTGTTTTTCTTTTTTAAAGCAAACTTATAAAAAATGCAGTTAATACCTGGACACACGAAGTCTGAACATATTTCTAATATGTTAAGTGGTATTTATTTAAACAATTATTCTAATTTAAAACACATAAAAATACAGATTTAACTTCTTTTTTTAATGTAACAAACTACAAACTTTTAATTTAGCAGTTAGCAAAAATAGTATCTTAAATCAAAATAGAATATAGAACTAGAGCAGAAATCTTCCTAGTTGAGACAACACAGTTTTTATCATAATTTTTCAATGTAATAATTTCTGATTAATTTATAAAAGCTACTTTTCGTTTCTTTAGATTTCAGATATAATTTAAAAGAGAAAGTTGGAGATTAAAATTGGGTCTTTCTCTCCAAAATGTTGTTATTGATGTGATAGATTTTTCTGAAACAGGAAAAGTCTTTGCACTTGAATAGACCATATCATACTTCTATCGTATCATCTAATAGACGAGAAAAAAAAGTTTGAAGAAAATTTTTATTTTCTATGTACGACCTAGCATTTTTTTAAGTCTTATTGCACATACCACCCATTTCTCTTTTTTTGAAAAAATCTCCACTAATGATAAATGCCTTACCATTAAAATGTATTTCATGAAATTTATTTTTTGTTTAAAATGTAATACCCTTATACTTTCAGGGTTGAAAATTTCATTTTATTAAGTAAATGTATTATTAAAACATTGTAGAATTTCATTGAGTGGTTTAAATGTTTAAAATATTGATAATGATGTCTAAGGGGGAATTTTAAATTCCACGAGGAAAATTTTATAGGGGAATCCAAGGCATAACCGTGTGCCGGGGCTGAATGAATTTTGATCTTTTTGATGTCAAGAAAGGTATGCTAGCGAATGACAATAAGCAGAAACGGCAGTCATGTTATTCGACGATTATTTTCACGAGTGTTGGAAGGTATATTTTTCATTAAGTAATTTTTTGCTCTTTTATTATAATTAATGATGTTTTTGTAAACAAGGTTAGGCAAACATTCATATTTACACGTTACAACAATAGTTAGTTCATACTTGAAGTGCGTTTGATTGTGTTTAGTTTCTTGAAATTAAAGTTTGCTTACATAACTTTCTCAAGTGACCTTACTTCAGAAACCTAAATTGTCTCCATGGGGAGGAATGGGGAAATGTACCATTTTGTCCCAATATGTTTTTAACTATCCTGTTTGGACAATGAATGGTAAATTTTACTCAAAGTCAGAGGAAGGTTGCGTCGTTGTTCCATGTGCAAAAATGGGTGTACAAGTCTTTCATGGCAATAGATAGCCAAGATAAAGAAAGAGGGTGTTCTAGCTCACAAATATTTTCAATAGTTTGAGTAAAGGACACAATCAATGAAAACTGTAGCTAAGCATTTATAGTCTCTTAAACTAAATGAATACAGTGGAAAACGTTTTTATTTTCATTTATATGGTTTTATAATTATTTCTAATTATCACCCATTCCGCCCTATACACAAGACAGAATGGAGCAAATAACATAACCTTCTATTTAAAAAAAAAAAAAAAAAAAAAAAAAAAAAAAAAAAAAAAAAACTTTTTTTTTACAATATTATTAAATTTGTGCAATTATTACATTATAATTTATTCATGAAAAAATCCTTTTATATTAAAAAAACATATTTTCAAATTGGTCAATTGTTCTGCCACTGTTACCCTCGTAAAATGTTTTAACACGTTTTTTAATAACTAGACATTTTATTTTTTCTTTAAAACACATTTTGCTTGTTAATTTTCGATATCACGGTCATTTTGCAAAAAGAGCATTATAATTTCAAGGCAACAAATTCTAAATGATTAGATAGAATGATATAAGAAGATGAATCGGTATATGAACTCTAGCTTAAAATTTCAAAGCGTTAGTTCAACGTATTAAAGGACTGTCCATAATTATTAAACATAAAAGATGATCTTACAAGAAAGTTTATGGGAATTATAAATTACCATAAAAATTATATAAAAATTCTACATATAGAATATTCATCTTATATGTACAGAATTTTTTAAAAAGTTTCTCGTTATTATGTAAAAGTTGTTTTCATCTGAATATTAATGATAGCGATTGGAAATGTTTTAGACAATTGAGTTACAAGAGTTCAATATGCCTACGAAATGAAAAACAGATATATACTAAGAAAAACACACACTTATGTTTTTGACTACACTTGTTCCTTTTATGCAAAAATTTATTTGTATTATAAATCATAAATTTGAAGATCAATTTTATTAATGACATTTATAATAAAAAAGGCTTGTTTAAATTTATAGCTTAGATAGAATACATTTGTATTCTTTCAATGTACATCATAAAAAAGATTTTTCCTAATCGAATCATTTTTTTGTAAAAATATTAAATAAAATTTGTCATGTAGATTCAAATTTAATTTCTTGAAATTTTAAAACGTACGAAAGAGTTAACGAGATTTGTTAAGACTTTTACAATCATATTACAAAATATGATCCACTTGCCCCTTAAAATATCATCCCTTTTTGCACTTTCTGCCAATTTAGAATTAAAATAACTGGATGAAGTATATTGTTTTAAATACTGCGTATAGCGAGCAAGAATACAGTAATAAAAAACAATTTGCCAATTTTGGCATTTGTAGAAAATCATCATTAGTCTGGCTGACATGTTAAAATGTCCTTATTTACAAATAGTCCTATGACAGTAGCCAATATATTTTTTATACCTTTAAAAATAATAACAGACTTTTAAACACTGCATAATAATTGATATTTGAAATGTACATTAACTTAATAGAAAGATGAATTTAAAATAATGAAACTTCAAGAAAAATCTTAATTTAGTTGGATGAATTAACAACAGATGTGACACCTTCAGGAAATTTACAATAAAACAGACAATGGCTTGGTTAAGGGGGGGGGGGGCAGAAGTGTTTCAAATGACGAAAACCTTTTAAACTTGGATCCCGGCTGAAGAGATTTGTAATTAATTATATTTAACATTTGTATTTAAGTTTTTATGTTTTAACGAAATAAGAAATATTTATTTAATTGAAAAAATAATAATAATAGTTTTAATAAAACAAAGAAAAATCTGACATATCAAAATTATTATTTACAAGGTTTTAAAGTTATAATTCAATACTTTTAAGTCATTTTTTGTTTGTTTTTTACCATGCATAAAACGTGGTTTCTCAATAATACCAAAAAAAATGTAAAATGTTTTTACTATTTACAATAAAAATTAAAGATAATAAATACATAACATTTTTGTTGTAACATAAAGAATTTTTTTTAGTTTGACGATGATGTATTTTTTTATATTTCATTAAAAAAATAAACAATAAAAATTTGTTTGTATAGTTTACATGTTAAGGCGAAATTACAACTGAAACATAATGTTTAGAAATATTTGAATTTTAATTTATAGACCGTTTTGTTTTCGCGGTTCAAGGTTTTGAATTTTAAAAGCGTTAATTTTTCAGAAATGATCATTAAGCTCGAAATTGCAACATCTGCCCGACGTATTCAGTGACGGGGAAATTCCAACTTCTGTTGTATTTTATAAAATATGTTTAAAATTTTTCCAATATACTGATCAACTGTTTAGAACCCTTTCACTGACAAGGCCGTGTTACAACGTTCACTAAGCTCCATGTTTCACTGCAATACCAGCAATATTCAAAATTATATTATTCAGTTGATTTAATGGATTTTTAATACATTTAACATTGATTAATACTCTCAAGGATACCATTCATATTCGTAAATAAGATTTTTATATAATATTGATAGAATCGTATTTTTTAACATTTAAAAAAAATGCAGCGAAGGCATCACTAAAATTTTGCCCTTTTGAAAGACTGTCAGAGGGTTAAAACAAACGCAAAGTACCTCCACGGGTACGCAGAATGCCGCAATTTGCTGATTTGCGGTGGCCCCTGTCCACTAGGGCGGAACGTAAAAAACTTTTTTTCGAAATTCTTTTCTCCCTAGCGTGGAAAAGTTGTGTAGTGGTATCACTAACATACTCACAAAATTTCACAACAATCAATAAATATCTTCCGGTTCCACTTTTGGGTTGAATTATGCAATTTTAGCCAAAAATGTTGTAATTTTTCGCATTTAAGTAATATTTTTAATGTTTAATTTTTTCTTCGCCCTAGTGCGGAAAAACTAAAAGGGTACAATAGAAACACAAGTCCAAAATATTAGAGTAATTAAAAAATATCTTCCGGTTCCACTTTGGGTTCTAAATATGTGAAGTTTGTCGAAAATGATACAAATTTTCACATTTTAGTCATTTTTTAATTTTTCGATTTTCTATTCCCGCTGGCATGGAAATTTTCGAAGAACATGCAAGAAACATTAAAAAAAACTTTAGAATAATAAATAAATATCTTCCGGCTTCCCTTTCGGAGTCTATAAATGTCAAAGTAGCCAAAAAGTATGTAAGTTTTCACATCTCAGGGATTTTTATCTTATCAATTTTCTTTTCTCGCTGGAGCAGAAAGCATGGAAAATCATATGATAAACATAGCAAAAGAGGTTATTAGTGACATTTGCCCTATGTAATCGCAGCCAGGTTCTTCTATAAGTGTAAAGTATTCTTCAAGCCCTCTTTGTTGATGGAGCGTTTCCTCAACATTCCTTTGAATTAAAGTTTGATCTTTTCGACGGTCAAAATACAATCTTTTCAAGGTATAGGTGGATATGAAACTCTGGTCTTGAACTTGGCATTTCATACGACATTTATTTCTTTCTCTTCTTGTGTTATGCGCGTCTATAACATTGAACATGTCATCATGTGTCACAACTCCTAAGTCTTCAAAAAGTGTGTCTATTGCTGATACTGCAACTCGGTCGGACACTCCCATTGTGTCTCAAGTTCTGGCTAGGGCAGGACGATAGGTTTTTTCTTCATATATTTATTAGATTTATGTTCCATTGCAAAGACACTAAATATTTATCACTAAGATCGTGACACAGTTGTTCATCAACAAAACTAAAAGATTTAAATAACTCTAAGTCTTTGATGAAATAGTAGTGATTGTTTTTTCCCTTTTACCGTTTTCTGAATCTTTCTTATTCTTTTTTCGACCCTGCATTTACCAAGTTTCCCTGTTGTGGGCCGTGTTTCCGAGTATATCAATTGGGTTTATCGATAATTTCCTTGAAGTTCTTTGATCCTCAACAAACTATCTTCCAATTCTCGAATTTTTATATAAAGTGGGCATTTACATCCTTCTAGAGATGTACACTTGTAAGAAAAATTTTGAAACAGGTGTGCCAAATTGCTTCAAACATTTCAGCCCATAATCCGGTATCACCCCATAGGTGGATTCGATTATTAATTATATTTCGATTCATTTCTCACCAACAAAAATGTACATTATATCTCCATAAGTTGGTAAAACGCCAGTTCTTAATTCTGTAGGTTCCCAAAAAATGGGATGCGCCTTAATTGTGATATTTTTGTGTAATATTTTCCATGCGCACTATTAGTTCAACGCAATAATAAAAATTAAAAATTTTTAAACAATTTCAGCTGAATTATTTTCCAATAAAATATACAAAATAAAACTGAATATCCTCATTACGAACCTGTCACTAGCAGAGCATTAAACAAACGGTAACACTACAGTAAACGAACAGAAAACTGGTCTTATTAGAGGAATTTCCCTCATATGGCTTTTAATTCGATTGTTGTATAATTTTTGTGTATATTAATGTCATGTATTTGCCAGTTTAAATGATAAAAGTCAAACCAGAAGATATTTATTAATTACTTTAAATTTTTACACTTATGTTCATCATGTGATTTCCCGAATCAGCCGCGCCAGAGAGAAGAGAAAATTGATAAGATAAAAATCTCTGAAATGTGAAAATTTACACACTTTTTGGCTACTTTGATATTTATAGACTCCGAAAGGGAAGCCGGAAGATATATATTTATTATTCTAAATTTTTTTACTTATGTTTCTTGCATGTTCTTCGAAAATTTCCATGCCAGCGGGAATAGAAAATTGAAAAATTAAAAAATGACTAAACTGTAAAAATTTGTATCATTTTCGACAAACTTCGCATATTTAGAACCCAAAGTGGAACCGGAAGATATTTTTTAATTACTCTACTATTTTGGACTTGTGTTTCGTATATAATCTTTCAATTTTTACCCACTAGGGCGAAGAAAAAATTGAAAATTAAAAATATCACTGATATGTGAAAAATTAAAATAGTTTTGGCTAAAATTGCATATTTCAACCCAAAAGTAGAACCGGAAGATATTTATTGATTGTTCTGAAATTTTGTGAGCATGTTAGTGATACCACTGCACAACTTTTTCGCGCTAGGGAGAAAAGAATTTCGAAAAAAAAAAAAAAACTGTTTACGCTCCACCCTACTTTCCACCCCCGACCAACTGTAAAATGACCAAGCAGAGGCGTTTGCTCAACTCGTTTTAATTTATGGAAATTAGCTTTCAAAACTTGGTTACCAAAACTTTCTGTCAAAATTTAAATATTGGAATTATTACCAATCTTCAATTGTTGAAATCAGATTTAAATGAAGTAAGATTGGATTTTTCGTATAAACTGCACAATACTCTTAGCAATTCAAATGTTACAAAACATACTTAAGAAAATATAAATTTTTTCGCCGTTCTTAAATCTTTGATAATTAAAAAATAATAGTTCTAATATGATATGCATTACAACGCATTCTAAAAGTTGCAATTAATTATTTTTACATTATTGTACTCAAATGCAGAAATATTTTTTTCCAAATAAATAATTTCCAAACGCTTTTCTTTTCAAGATCTTATGAAAAATTAAATATTAATTGTAATTCATTTTTACTTTTTATCTTTAACTATACTTGCGCCACTAAATTTTGCCACACTATGCTTATATACTACTTCTATACTGCATAAATCCGTAGTTAGTAAGTACAATAAAATGATCAAAATTCAGGAAGGAACGAGTTGCTTCCGTAACTGAAGCGATTGCGCTTTCGTTAGTTTTTAAGGCGAGATGGAACGTCTCAAATTAGGAAGTCCTAATACAATGTTTTAATTACGCGTATGAAAACAGACTAGAAGCTTTGGAAATAGATTTTTTTCACTCCTAGCAACCTTTTCTTAGAATTTTTACATTAAAAATATTTTTCTTAATTTATTAGATACATTCTTTTTGCTAAAAGATGCAATTTTAGCAGGTATTTCTATTTTTTTTCGTATCATATATTTCGATTAAAGGGAAAGATGCCTTCAGATATTCTTCAGATCACCGAAACTACCTTGCCAATTTTAGATCGGGTATTGACTCTTATATGCTTCTTCTAGCGATTAGGTCTAAAAATGTAGCATATTAACTTTTAGACGTTGTTTGTGATTCAGTTGACTCAGATCCTTTGTGTGCAGAACCAGTAAGTTTCATCAACCGGATTGATTCTTTCATAATTATGTTAGCATTTGTCGTTATTACCCATCCTAAAGTTGTTACCCCAGAACACCTAATTTAGCTTATATATTACCAACTGTAATGTAAAAAGCATAATTTTAGAGTTATTTTGAAAAACACAGGCAAGGTCAGTTTTTTCTGACATATTTTTCTTATTTATCCCCCAAATGTAATGGGGAAGAAATTAAGTAGTAGCAAGAACTAAGTAGCAATTTGAAAAATCCATAAAAAACGTAAAAAAAAAAAAAAAAAAAAAAAAAAAAAAACTTAATTAGATAGAATTTTTTCTGGGAATAATTTCGCCATTGATGAAATCAGAACGGAAAATAGAAGAACATCCCACGTTCAGGTCCTTCTGAATTTCTATAACATGTATTTTGATAGTATGATCCATTTCCTCGAAAATGCTCGGAAACAATCTGTTTGGAACATATGTAAAAAAAGATATTCAACTTTTCAATAAATACTTCAATGTAATGCTGCATCAGAATTGTGCAGTCGTTTTTCACGTAAAATATGGAGTAAAGATGAAGCGATATTAAAAAGAAGAGAGATACATAATTAAAATGCTTATGAATGGGTAGATTGAATTTTTTTATTTATTATAAAATGTAGATATTTATTACAATTGTAGATATAATTTATATGAATTTTTCATAAAATCTTTGTTTCAGAATGATATAGTCCGTTTTATTCCTAAAGAATCTAAAAATAGCTGTTATAATTACAAGGAAGCAAAAGTATATTTTTGTAAAATGATTTACTCGCATTAATCGCCATTACTCCCATTTCGAGAACATACTTTTTTCATAAATATTTTTTTTTCAGAAGTACATTAACGATAACCTGTTCATTACTAAAAAAACACTGATTCCATATAAAAAAAATAATGAAGTTTCAAATACAGCTATTCAGAGGTATGAGCTAGATTTTGTGAACGGCAACAAAATGACACTCACGATTACGATTATAGTTACAGAAACTCAATATTTTTCAATGACATCACCCATTTTTTTCATCGCAAAATGCTCAGCGCATGCGAAAACCCTAGAGAGCATTGGAACGGTATGGTTATTGCAATAAACGGACGCTTTATGCTCGTACAAAATCGGCTCTACGAACGGCCCAAGCGCACGAAGGAAATTTGAATATGACAGAGACAAAATACCAATCACGGAACATCGTTTGCCAAATAGTCAAAGTTATGAACGCACAAAAAACTGTTCTGCAAATCCCCCCCCCCCATAAAAACACGATTGGAGCGCAAGGCGTATGCATATGACACACAGTCAGTACACTAATCTCTGATTACAACACACATCGCACAAAAGAAAACTTTTATTTTGATTATACATTTTCCACATGGTTGCCATCACAGGCCACTACACATTGCATGGTGGCGACTGACAGCCGAACGTTAAATCGCATGAGAAATGTTTGCAATCTCTGCATTTGATAGAATCTTTCAAATACGGAAAAGTTTGCGGATTGCACATCTACACTCTATATTTTAGATATCCCCGGAACCTGAAATCCGTAGGAATGAGGTCGGGGGATCGCGGAGGCCATTGACGTTACCATTTAAGGTGAAATGTGCCTCGTCCGTTCATAATATGCGAAGAAGCCAATCGTTATCTCCATTATGTTGGATAAGAAATCCATTAACAAAGTCTATATGTTGTTGATGGCCTTTCACTTCCAACATCTGAGCGCTCTGGTATCGGTAAGGAAACATGCGGATTACAAGCGCAGTAATTTTAAGACCATTGATTTTGGTATATCAAATACACGAGATGCACCATTTGTAGTTTGCATGCACCCACTGCTCACTATGTGATGCACTTCCATAACAGTCTCCTCAGGAACAGTTGGTCGTCCTGATCACGGACTATCACTGGTGCAGCCAATTTCTTCGAATTTCATTACTAAATCTCGAAGAGCTTGTGAAATGCATAAGCTATGTGTTTGGCGATGGTTTCGAGGGTAAACGCGCCAGGTTTTTGCAGCATTCATCTCATTTTAATAATATTTTTAGCAACTCACCACGAACGAGGTCATTTTGTTGGCATCTGCGAGCTCCAAATGAAGAACTAATATTCCCATACTTTAACTTCCGGCCATGTACTTTTTATCCGTTTTCTATGCTGACTATCTGGCAAACGATGTTCCGTGATTGGTATTTTGTCTCTGTCATATTCAAATTTCCTTCGTGCGCCTTGGTCTTGTTTATTTGGGGCCGTTCGTAGAGCTGATTTTGTACGAGCATAACGCGTCCGTTTATTGCAATAACCATACCGTTCCAAAAAAATGGGTGTTGCCAGCGGAAAATTTTGAGTTTCTGTAACTATAACCGTAACGGTGAGCGCCATTCTGTTGCCGTTCACAGAATCTCGAGCTCATACCTCTGAATAGTTATATCTGAAATTTCACCTCGATCGGTTGAACGGACTAGCCGCTAGAGCTCCATATATCGGTAAAGTTTTGTTTATGACCACCCTGTATATAGCGGCAATTAATGGTTTAAGACTTATAGACATTTAGGTTTTGCGTTTTCTGTATCGAAGAGGACTATTACTCCTTAAAAAAAATACAAATTTAAAATCTAATACTTTTTTTCTTTGCCTTATACGTATTGTTGATTAATCCACTCCGGAACATACGATAACAATATTTAAGAGGATAACAAGCACCCGACAGGCTTTGTAATCATTTCCTTCCTTTAAGGCCCCTGTCCTCACTCCAGGAAACGCTCGCGAGCTAATGCTATTCCTATGGGGAAGCAGTTTTCTAATAACCCTTTCGTATTTTAACTTTTTTTTTTTTTTTTTTTTTTGCATTGGATAGCTGAGGTGCATGCCGACAGCGCACCTTTTTTACTTTTTCCATTTTGAATGCAGATATTTTTTAGAAAGTTAGTTTCACTGTCAAAACCGATTTCGAAACTGAAAGTGTTTTTAAAAATATATATCTGCAACCGAAATCGAAAAAGTAAAAAAAAGTGCGCTGTCGGCATGCATCTCAGCTATCCAATGCAAAAAAAAAAAAAAAAAAAAAAAAAAAAAAATTCAAAAATGTCAAAATACGAAAGATTTATTATAAAAAATGCTTCCCATCAGGAATAGCATTAGCTCGCGAGCGTTTCCTCGAGCGAGGACAGGGGCCTTAACTCTTTAAACGTGTTAACCGTGTTTTTCCGTATGGTAATCTTTGAATTTAAGGCCAGATTTGAAAAATAATAGATATTAACGTTATTATTATTATTATTATTATTATTATTATTTGTGTTTCATAAAATAAATATATATATAAGGTAATCTTAAAGAAATTCTTTTCATAGCTACATTTTTATAAATCTGTATACATACACAACAATTTTAATGATCGGATTGGATTTCTTTTGGATAATATTTAATTTATCCGTGTTAAAAAAGGAAATATTGCTCAACTCTTATAAATGAAGTTTCATGGTAACCAATTTACTTACTTTAAATAAGATTAATGCATAAAAAACTTTTTCAGAATAGAGAAATAATAGCACCTGTAACAATCTACATTTATGCGTTTTAAAACATGCTAGTATATTCGAAGTAGGCTGATGAGAAAATTCGTGAGTAGAACAGATGCTACTAAGCATTATAAAAAGGGCTGCAATAATGTAAAAACACAAAGAAATTTCCCTTAACCTGTAGTAAGTCTTGCGCATTTGATAAATCTATCTCTAATGCATATACTTTATTTACGCAGTATATTATTTGCTGAAGATGTATCAAATTCATTTATGCAGCATAAAATTCTATACGTTTTTCCTATATAATACAGCACTATCTTTATTTAAACTCTCTGAATTTTACACGAGACAGCCCGTAATGAGATGTTTTTACATAAATACGCAAAAATTCGAGTATGAATATTTAAAATGAGGTATTGCTTATTGTTCCTTTTAATGGTTCAGGTACATGTTTGTGAAGGATGATAGTACAATATTTTTTATCAGTAATAATGTGACTGATCATATATAATTGAGGAATTTAATTAATGAATAAAAGAGATATACAGGCTGATGACTTACATAAAAATATACGCGAAATATAGACAGTTAAAAATAAATAACTTAGGAATAAAAAATAAATAAATTTGAACATAAACGATACAGCGAAACACCTATTCGTTGAAAATGCTAGCAAGTTATAGAAAAAGAGTAAAAAGTATAAAAAATACATTCATACAGTATTTATATATCGAAATGTACACAAAGTCGGCTGACAAAGAATAGGGAGTTAGTTGTGTTAACTGGGAACAGTACAAATTTTATTTATTTCAAGCGCATGATTGAAAGCATTCTTTTTTATTGAAAATATTTCTAGAAAAATGCCGATCTGAATTCGGCAGACTATTATCACAAAACGACATTTTTTCATGGCATTGTTCCTCCCCATGGAAATATTTGTCTATAAACAGAGGTAAAGCTAAAAATCTTCAAATGTCAAGTAAAATAACCTCAATCAACCTCAAGCACAGCTATTTTAGATTTTGAATACGCGTGGATATACAGTGTGCCTCAGAACTTCATGTACAAACGTAAATAGGAGGTATAGAATATCGCATAACAATATTTACATAGAAAAGCATGGGAGGAAACGTCACCCACATGCGATAAATATACAGAAAGACACAGGAAAGAAACAATACTTTAAGCGGTGCAAAACGTAATGTTACAGAGAAAAGAGTACAATTTATGACTTAGGAGCACCACAATGGATGTTTGAATTATAAATATTTGCATGGATACACTTATGGCATCAAAGCGAAATGGAATGGCGGACATTTTTCAAGGACAATATTCTGGTTGTTGTGTTGATGTAGCTGCGCAATGTAGATTTATGCATTTAGGTCTGTTTAATGATTTATGGGTATTTCGTACAAAATGATCATCATGATACACGAGAAAAAGTAATCAAGAGGATATAAATCAGATGGTCTAAGGGGTGATGATAGGGGAACACCACGTTCAATCCAATTGTTTCTAAATATTAGTTTAGTTACTTAGTACTTACAAATAGTTACTTACGCCCGTTGGATAATGAGATGGCGGCCCATCATTCTGAAACTACGTTCCGCGTCAAACATGTGCAGGAACATCGCTTAACACTTCAGAAGAATGATGCACTTGCGAGTGTCCAGTCAAAGAAGTTAGATATCTCCGCTAAACTGTCCACTATAATATACATCCACGCAATACATGTGATGTATTGTTGTGCAGATTGTGGTCGAGTTTCCGTATGGGTCAATGTGATTCATGTTGATAACAGCAGTTAGGGTCTACAATGAGGAAGACTGAGTGCCGTCTTTTAGAACTCGCATACAGTGCTACTTATCGATTTTCGCCAATACTTTCCTACGTAATTATGATTCCTAACGATGTTCTCTGCCATTTCTCAAGTTCCAAGATACTCTGTATTAACAAAATTTCTCAGAAGAGAATTATGCAATCAAAATGAGAAATTGGTCTTTTGTATCAACAAAAATATCATTAAAAGAACCATATTTTTCTTACTTTAGTCGAATAAAAACTGTACGATTAATGGTATATTTTTAAGCTAACATAACTATTTCTTTTAATTATACAATTTGTTGTTTTGTTCTATACACACAATAATATGTTGAATGTTAAAATACTAATATAAACTTAAATACATCAGCGATTTTTTTTATTTTTTTTATTTTTATTTATTTATTTTTATTTTCTTTTTTACATTTTACGAAAAGTTACATAATTTTCCCGAATGTTTGATATTTTTTATTATATAGATTGTAAATCGTATTTGAATTTAATAAATTAAGATTCATAAAAATATTTTTATAGTTATTTTAACGATGCCGAATAATAAAAAAAAACTACAAAAATATGTGTTTCTCAATATTAAAAAATATGTAGTGAAATACTTAAAAAATAGTTTTTAATTATATTAAAGCTTTTTAAAATATTTTTTTAGATTTTGCTTTTAGATAAATATGTATATTAATTATATCTCTTCCCTTCCAAATAAGAAACTTTGCAAAATGCAATGTTATTTTTAAATGAATCAAGTATTACATAAAATCTAACGCAATGTTGCTTTAAAATGCATTTTTTGACCTATGTAAATTTTATTCCTGAAGTTACTTCTGTGTCCCAGGAATACTAATATTTTATTACTATACATTGCATTTTTTTATTGTTTACTATTTTTGATTAATTTTTACCTAGATAACAGCAGAGAGAAATTAGATTATAACAAGTTGGAAATTGCACGTGAACGTAGCAAATGAGATGCGTTCGTACGATAACGAAGTTTTAAAAATATTCAGATCTTGGTGATATAGTAGAACGTACTCCGGTTACAGTATAGTAGTCGAAATCTTTACGTTTCTGTAAATATGCAGGAAGTAATTTTTATTACACCTCAGCAACGTATATCTTATTCATAAAATGTGAAATAGTTGGATATAATTAAAACACGCCCCAAACAATGTTTCCCCGTATAGCATTATGTAGTGGAATACTTTTGTGTGGCCCTGTAATTTAATAATAAAAATTCTTTGCATCACAGATTGTACAGAATGCATATTTTAGTATATATTTCATAGATTCATGCCAATTCTATGATTTTCGAATGAGTGTAACTTCATTAAAATGCATTTGGATCTTTTTTCCCATTGACCGTAATGTAATGGAATACTTTTGATTGTCCCTGTAAATGTTCTATGCATCCGACTTTCATAACATTTGAAATGACTCAACAAAATTACGTAATAATTATATGTTTTGAATTTCAAAAGATTAAAATGCATTTGAAACATTTGTCCCCATTGACCGTAATGTAACGGAATCCTTTTGATTGTCCCCGTAATCTATCCATCCGATTTTCATAAAATTTGAAATGACTCGACAAAATTATGGTATAATTATGTATTTTAAATTTCAAACGATTCGGTTTGGTAGTTTTTGCGTTGTTATATGCGGACGGACAGACGGACGGACTGAGCGACAACAATAGGTGCTACGTATTTACATAATTACGAACGCACCTAAAAATGGATGCATCCATATAAATTCAATAAAACTCAGATTCTCATTTTTTAAGAATATAAATAAATACTTTAATAAAAAAATATCTATATGACCATTTAATCACTAGATATTATAAATTTCGTTAATAGAACCAGAGCATACAGAAATGCAAACGAAAACTTTAACCTGATTTTTCCCATTTTCATATTTTTATAACTTTTTTGTTCGATAAATACTAAGGCATTTAGACTAATTTATATAGAGGGTTTTTTTACTTGTTCTCTATCATTTACTTTATATTTCTGTACATGGATTTAACTTTTAAGTTTATAGTTATTTATTTTTAAATATTTAAATTGAGAGTTTGTTGAATTTCCTTCATTTTTTAATGTACAAGTGAGAGAAAAAAACATGCTAAATTTAAAATCCCATGCATCTAAAAATTCTTGCAGTTTTGTATCGTATATTCTAAAGGATGTGGGAGAAAAGTCAAGGAAATATATTTATATTTAAAAAAGTAGAAGATTTTTTTAAAGTTCTGATTTTATTAAATTTAAGTTGAACAGGCTGCTTTACGCAATTTTTTTTTCTTTTTAATTTAATTTTTAATATTATGTATCATGCTAGAACCTATATTGCAGTACTATTCCAAATACAATAAATGTATCATTTCCCCTTAATAATATAAATTCCACTGTAAGAAATAAGCAGTTTTCCGATATACAATGGCTAAAATACCTATGCTAACAGATATCCGGTCAAAGGTGAATAGAATTTTTTTGTGCGAAACTATCAGGGCACCAATAAATTGTACTACAATCGCACATCTAACTGTAAACTGCAGTTTAAAGTTAGTCCTCTACTAGCCATACTATTGAACGGCACGGAATTCGTAGGCATTCGACACTGTAGTAGCAGACATCTAATCCAAGTAGAAGACATCTTTTGAAAAGCGTTGAAAACCGGGAATTTTCGGTTACTTTCATTTTAGTTGTTTTCAAAAGTATTGACTTAATAGGATTTATTTTAGCAGAAGCCATATAAGGCATCTCATTATTTTAATTCAAAGCTGACAAGGAAGGTCTCCATACGGGCATACTCAGAAAAATCTGAAAAAAATTACAGAATGTTCTTTTCATATTGGTATATATGTTTATAAAAAAATTTCGGTGGAACCTCCATACAACGTCCGTAAAAAATAATGAAAATTCCGTTTATTTGGCGATTTATCACCGGTTGACGAAAAAACGAAATTTTGAAATATAAGCTTTTACGCTTCTAATACTTTTTAAAGAAAAAACTTTCTATGTTCAGTTTGTTTAAATAAGTTTAATTTAAGTAATTTTAATTTTGCATTTTTAGTTTGCTTTAAGTATAGTTTTTTCATATACATTTATGTGTACTTTTAACAAAATTTAACTATTATATTTTATGACTTAAAACACAATTTAAATTGATTAAAATTGTTCCAAACTGAAAAATGTGACATAACAGACGATTAGAGATTGTTACTATGGAAACCTCTTTTTCGGATTGGAAATGTACGATGACAGTTTCCTTAAAAGTGATTTTTATAACCGATAAATACGGTTAAATAAAAAAAAATGAATTGGAGAATAAAACAATGGTGAAATTTCACTTAAATTGGTAATAAAAAGAAAAAAGAAAAATAAATATTTATTTAACCTTCTTTATAAAACATTTTAAATTAATATTACTGAAAATGTTCAGAAAGTTGAAAATGTTGTACAAAAAATGGAAATTTTTCTGAATAAGAAGAGTTACAACTAATAGCAAAGAAATTTTTGCGAATAACCATACTTTACAAAAATCTCATTGGCAGATTGGAAATTTAAGCACTCAAATATTTAGATTTACTACATTTTAGCCATTTTTAATCTGATTTCATTTCGTTTCCTCTGCATTGTATGTGAGAGTGCTTTTCGCCATATAACTGATACGGTTAAGAAAAAAATTACATGGAACTTTTTTACTTTTTAAGAAATACGCATTAATATTAAATAACCGAGACAAATGAGAATGGGTTCGTGATTTACAATAATATGTCTTTCACATTCACATTCTTTTAAAATTTCGACTATGCGATTTTTTAATTCAATTTCCTCTTCTGTAACATTTGGAAGTCTCGTTTTTCTTTCAATATATTCTTTAAATAGCATCCAAACAACATTATGTGTGTTCATTCTCTAAATCGTTATTTTATACAAAAACAGAAAACGATTTAATATTCCAGATCCTAAAACAAAATCTTAAAAGTTAACTGAAAGTGAAAATAAATTTTTGCAACTTTCAAAATATAAAATAGATAAACTGAATAATTGAAAAGAAATGTCAGGTTGCCTATAACTTAACCTCTTCAGACCTGAGCATAAAATAACTCTACAAATACATATATTTTTGCTTTTGCATAATCGAAAGGACACCATAGATGACAGAAATAGACATTTTTATGAAATCAGTACTTTTGGGGGCTGGTAATTTAGGTTTACAAACATGGATATAAAAGTACTAATCCCCTTAATACATCAGTTTAACTATCAGTAATATAAATTTGCGCAAATACAAAATTAAGGTCTTTAAACAAATAAATGATTAGCAAATTCTCAAAATTTTTTATTGTAAAGCATTTAAGTTAAATCATCATGAATATTTCTTGAAAAATATATTGAAAATAATATTTATTTTATGATCAGTTTATTCATCACTGCTGACATTTATTGGTTTTGTTTTAAAACAAAAAACATTCAGCTATATAGAAGTAAAGAAAAAATGCAAAAAAATCGAACAGTTTAGTTTTTATGAGGAAAGGAATGGAGGTACACATTTGTGTACATCAGGTCTGAAGAGGTTAAAACAGATATTTGCAAAACATAATACACAAAAATATTTTTTCAATAATAAAATTTAATAGTTGTAGCAACTAGCAACATGCATAGTACAAAATAATAACAAAAATAATTATAAATTCTTCTATGATTTAAGTTTAAATTCATTAAATATTGCGCATCGTGCAAGTCAATTAAAATCAATTTTCAGATTCGTTAAAATCGTCTGCTTTTGGCGAGGAAATCCGCTGATCGCCAGATTCAGATTCAGTTAGGTGGGGAGGCCTACCATATGGCTTGAGCTCTACAAGCACCACCTAACATTTATTATTATTAAAAAAAAGTAGAATTGTTTCACAACTGGTTGCCCAATTTCTTCTGGGCGAACCTAAAGTTTTTCGCGTCGTTTTCAGCTTTTCACGTCAATTATTCCAAAGTATTTTATTTTTTACATATCCCCGTACATGCATGTAATTCCGCCGCTAAATTTGACTGATCCTTTAGTATCTACACGAGTAGTTTAATTCATATTTTTTTTTCCAAAAATTCTGAGTATGCCCAGTATGGAGACCTTCATTGTGAGTATATTGCAGAGCCAAACAATAATGAAAATCATCATGCATTTCATAAATCATTTATATGCAGAGAGAGCTGTATAGCAGAGGTCCTTTTAGTGCATCTTTGTAAAAGAGCTTTTTTACTTTTTCAACAATATGTTTATTTCTTTTCTTTAAATCTATATTAAATGTCAACTAACAGGATTTCATTGTTCTACTAAAAGTAAATTGAGAAAAAATTCAACTGCATATATATTTTTTTAACTTAATAAAAATTTGAATTAAAAAAGTCTTACGCTTTATTTAACAAGGTTAATACTTTATCGAAATTTCTTTTTAAGATTTTATAATATGTATTATACGAGGGCAATTCGGAAAGTAACCCCCGTTTATGAATTAAAAAAAATAATGAAAGAAAACCTGTTTTATTACTTACGTATGAAGGACACGTTCTTCGGCTACTTCCCAACATAATTGCCGTATTAATTAAAACAATTATCATAACAGTAAATCAGCTTTGAAAATCTATCGTCACAGACTTCTGCCGCCGGCCTATTCAACTGCGACTATTTTTAATTTCAACTCGCACCACTCTTTCAATCCAAAGAATTTTAACATATTTTTCTATACAAGTTGCATATGTACTACTAAAAATATTTTTAAAAATAGTGGGTCAAGTGAAATATTACGAGAGCAATTCCGAATTTGTCAATATACATAAAAGAATATGTTAAAATTATTTGGATTGAAAGAGTGGTGTGAGTTGAATTGAAAAATAATCGCAGTTGAATAGGCCTGTGGCAGAAGTCTGGGACGATGGAATTTCAAAGCTGATTTACCGTTATGACAATTGTTTTAATTAATTGAATAATTATGTTGAGAAGTAGCTGAGGAACGTGTCTTTCATACGTAAATAATAAAACATGTTTCCTTTCATTAGTTTTTTTTATTCATAAAAGGAGGTTTCTTTCCGAATTGCCCTCGTACGATTCTGCACATGAATTTATGGATACATTTAATAAGACTTTTCATGTAATTTTTTAAAACTGATATACCTAGTGTAAAATGAATAACACATCTACGTCTTGATATACTTTTACAAGACGTCCAACACGTCTTGATATACTTTTATTATATATATACCTTCTTGTTCAAAGTGCTATAAGTTATTAAATTCAATGGTTTATATATTGTAATACGATTAATGGTTTTATATAATATAATATATATTTGAAGGATAATTCTATATAATAGATATTTATCATATATATAAGGAAGAGCATACACAAAAACATTTGAATCACTATTTGAAATTCAAAAAAAGCTTTAGCATTTCAAAAACATGAATGTGACAAAAATATGAACGTGGAAAAAAAACTCACTTACAGTTTTAAGGTGTATGGGTTATTGTGGTGAGTGTAGTAACAAAATTTAGAATAGCTCACGATATAATTACCGTATGATTAAAAATGAGTTATCAGAATATTCACGATTAAATAACCATTTTTTTTAAATTAAAAGTTAGAAATTTTTGAGTTAAACAAACTTTTACCGTATGTTAGAACAATCAAGAATTTTAGGTCCAGTTGAAAAATTCATTTATATATATGTGACGATTTAAGGAAAACTCGAATTATTTCCACTGGTTAAAAAGAAACACACAGTCATGGCAAGCGAGGGAAAAAACAAAATAAATAAATAAATGTACAAGATCCAATAATTAGTCATGGGCTGCTGTAAATTCATTTATTAAATTCGTAATAATGAGGAAGGGAAAAGCTCCTTTTGCAAAAATTCCATCATTATTTCAGCGAACCGTCCTCATTCAAGAAGCAACCCAAGAATCTTCTTTTTCATCTCGAGACTTCCACCTTTTTAAACTAAAAAAAAGTTCTGGAACATTCGGTAACCTCAAACCATCATTCTTTTATGTAAACAGAATTCTTGTCCAGCTACGAGATTATTTTCCACAAACGATAAATTTATTTAAAAAAAAATATTATTTAACCAATTTATAATTGAATCGGGATTTTTTAGGCAGACGACTTTTATAAATGATTAATTTTAAGAGAAAAAGAAAAGAAATGAATTTATTAATATGCACACTATCGAAGATTGACGGCGGAAAAATAAATAAATAGAAACAATAAAATAATGATATTTTTTGAAAGGTATGGTTTTGGAATAAATTTAATAAGACTGTCTTAAAAAGGGTTGATAAAAACATAGAAGAAATCAGTTTTATTTGGACTATTAAGAAATAAAGTTTTAATTAAGAATATTTTTAATTTAGAGCCATCTTTTTTTAAATTTATGCATACTGGAATAATGTTTTTTAAGGCAAATTAAGAATTTATATCGTCTGCATACAGATTAACAGATTAGATCTAGAAACAAGATTTTAATTTAATAATTTGAAGTAAGTACAGAAAATTAAGATAGTATAAAGATTAGTTTTGGCGAAAAAAATTTAAATTTGTAATATATATATATATATATATATATATATTATGTATATAAATACTTGCAACTAATTTTTCAGACCTATCCACTGATCTGATGAAAATGCAGCTCAAATTGGATGTAACTTTTAATATAGATCAGTGAAATTTGATAGCATCTATAGTGATTTGATAGCATCTATAAAAGTGATATTCTGATTTCATAAAAATGATTATTGCACTGTAAGCGTTTCTTGGAAACGTTCCCAAATGTATGGAGAGGTAGTAAAAAATGATTTTAAAAAACTCTTCTTTAAATTCGAAGATAAATAGTTTTCTGAGATTTTTGAAGGTAAACGAATGCTTTTCAGGATCTCCGACTGCTCGGAGCAGGTTATTGAAAATTATCGTTCGTCATAATTGTACTACATTTTTATTAAAAAAGTTAAGAAACAAACGTCTTTTTTTAACGAATAATCTTTTGATGTACACTGATTTATACACACGCATATATATATATATATATATATATATATATATATATATATATATATATATATATATATATGCATTTACACTGAAGGATCATTACATTTGATCATTTGTTTAATACGACGTAAGATCACTTTTCCCCTTAAAACAAAAACCGCTAACACCTGACCTCATATCACTTCCGCAAAGTTCTAAATAACCTGAGATATCTGGTAGGAAGCGCTCACCAATTGATCCTGCAATCCTCGCACATTGTGATGTAGTAGCGTCGCAGTACGAATTGGGATTTTGAGGTTGAACTACAAATGTTCTATTGGATTCATGTCGGGTGATTTGGAGGGCAGAACATGACTTGAAACTCATTAGAATATTCCTTGCAACACTCTTTGACGCTTCGAACTGTATGACATGCTGCCGTTATCCTGTTGATAAATGCAATACCCCGCGAAACTTTGTTGTCATGAATGGGTGCACTTGGTCTACAACAATGTTCGTGTATGCACAGACCTCAAGGCTTGTTCTATGGAGATTATGGGTCGGAATGTTCTTTATAAAATCTTAGCCTATACGATAATATAGCGGCCACAGGCTTGTCTACTTTCATCAACTGTGCATCCACCAGCTACACTGTTAAAATTTTGAAACTTTTTCTGGATCGTCACTCCACCGCTTTTATGGAATATCTCTACTTTCCTCAATGAGAATGCTCCATAATACAGTGAAGTAATCGTTTTCTCTAAAAGCAGTGGAGTAATGATGTAGAAAAAGTTTCAAATTCCTAACAGTACAGGTTTTCCCTTGGAAATTGGTGTATTTGCGCTCGCACGTTGATGTGATGGAACAGAAAACGTGTTTCGTCGGGTCAATCTGCCATTCTTCTGTGGTCTAATTTAGATTTTCATGGCCCTACTGCAGGCGCTGCTGGCAATGACGTGCTGTTAGCCGAGGAATGTGTTCAAGTCGTGTGTTGTGAAGACCTATACACAATAGTTCACGCAACTCTATGTGTTTACGGGGGCTCAAAAGTTGAAAACTTTTCAAAAAATCGATTTTTTTTATCATCTAGTTTGATTATTCAATTAATTCTTAACTCAATGCAAAAAACCGCATAAAAATGTTTGCATTTTTAACGTAGTTATAAGCATTTATGTATCAAAACTTTCATAGCCGCACCCATATAATTTCAACTTTAAGTCGCATTTTCTCAAAACTTGATTTTTGACGACTAACACCAAAATTTAAAAAAAAAACTATTTCATGGAATGGCTTAAAATTTTTTTGCATGCATATAACATCATTATCTATATAATGAATTAATATAGTTTAGATAGTTTAATATTTTGAGTATTTTAATGAAAAATTGTTGCATTTTTTAGGGTTTTTTAAAATTTTTAAGCTTGAGAGTTTTTTTAATAGTTTTTTTCGAGTGACTGTTATATCCTTAATTCATTCTATAGAGTAAAGTTTCCTGATCATTTTAAAGCAAAAATTAAGTTCTTAAGTCAATTCAACTTTAAGATATCTTGGTGTTGGTGATATAACACATAATTGTTTTTCGAAAATTATGTTACATAAATTTTGTAATATTTCTTATTATATTACATTGAAGTACTTCATTTTATAATTTTAAAAGACTACAAATATACTTTTAAAATATCAGAAAATTTCAATTAATTACACTGAATACTTCTGTTTTTATATTGACTCGAAGCGAGAACTCTGTTTACATATTCGTATCGATCAACCCCTGAGCCCCCTTAAAATCATTATCTGGGTCGCCACTATTACTGCTGTTCGTGACTTCAACTCTTCGGGCACAATGAATAGTGCGTAATCATTCCCGCTCTCGTCTGAAATCAATGCGCCGCGAGCGACTCAACTCTAGCCGGAGACTTGTAGTTTCACCACTTTTGATACACGTTCACAATGACTGCACGTGAAGAGTGCACCAAACGTACCGCCTCCGATATAGACGTTTTCAATCGCTGAGCCATAACAGTTTGACCTGTATGAAAATTTCATAAATATCCTCATTTTTCATTGTGTCGCTAATCACACATTATTTACATATACAATGGATTGACGCTTTATATACCAAATTATTAGCCGCCCACAAGCCTGGGCTTATTGATATATATGGAGGTGGTCAAAATTTAAATGTCACTTTGTTTATTACACACACATATGAATATATATATATATATGTATGTGTGTGTGTGATTTTGTTCTTTTGGCCGCTATTTTTTTTCATTTCTATTCATTTATTTTTTTAGAAAATATTATATATTATATCGTATGATGAAAATAATTTGTTATTCTGGTTGTTGCTTCATTATATTTATAAGTTTTATGTTTTTACAAAGTTTTTTTACAAAGTTTTTTTTTTTTACAAAGTTATGTTTTTTTCAATAAAATCAATGTTTTAAGAAAAGCTTATTAGCAGTTATATGTTTATTATTATTTTATTTTTTATATTTTTTCTGATAAAAAAATCTAATAATAAGCTTACATTTTTCTTAAAAAGTTTTCTTTTGTTAAAATACTTTTCTCATATAACTATTTTTGTACGAATTGATTACATTTATCGATTCAAAGAGTTTCTCATCCAATACCTTTTATCTCATTTACCAAGTCTCAATCGATATTTGATATTACTCCATCTATTATAATCAAGCTTTCGCCAAACTTTTTCGACTCTGTAATTTTTGATTTGTTCTATTATAATTTATTCGAGTATTGCATCTGATTTTGGTGCTCTTCTTTTCTTTTACCTGTTAAGCAAAGAAGTAATCTGTTTATTTTAAGCTAATCTTCCTTACTATTAATTATTTCCTTTCATTATCATTCTATTTTATCGAAAATTTAGTAATTTTTTGTATGACTGCTCGAAAAATTACATGTCTTAAATAAAAATAAAAAAAAAACAGATTTTCTCCCATATAAATTTTGTTTTTCATATTTTGTCAAAAAAAATCATTTTAAGTAAAATAAAATAAAATAAAATAGAACAAAATTAAAAAATTAAATATATCTTATGTATGAAATGATTTTCATGTACAATTGCAAACGTTTAGTATTCATACAGGATTTAATTTACATATTTTGCATATTTTATACATATTTTTTTTTCGTCTTTATTTATACATTGTTTAAAAGTTTGTATGTGATGAGTGGTAAATACATTTAAAATCTGATAGTTAATAAAATCAAGAAAATACATTGCATTGTCTTAAATACAGGGTGTCAACCCTCAACGGTGGCCAATAGCTAATTTCTAAACCATTAGTCATAGAGATATAGTTCCAATTGCAAATAATGCTTTAAAAGTGGTAAAGAATTGCGATTTAGATCCAAAAAAATTTAGTAAAAATTTACGAAAATTAATTTTTTATACGATACCCTGGTCCTATAAGTGATATTTAGTAAATTTTTACCTCTGCTCTAAGAAGTAATACAAAAAAGTCCCATTCCTCTGCGATTAAAACTAACCGAGTAATAGCTGTTTAAAGTTGAAGCATATTTTTTGCTGCAAATTAGGGGCCAGTCACAAATTTACTGGAAAAAAAATAAACGCAACACATGAAATTTAACATTAAAATTGAGAGTAAAATAAATTTTTACAATATTATTTTTTTATTTATGTTCATGATTACATATTAAAGCAAAATTTGTATTAAAAATATAAGTAAAAAAATAACAGAAAGTTTTTTATGCAAAGCAACAATCATAATTCGTTACAAAATGACATTTATTTAAAATTATATTAGATTTCTTAACCTAACAGAATTTGATGTAGTCTTATAAAATAAATAAATGGTACGCACCTAAAATTGTTTTTCAAATAAAATCGCGATTTTCCAAAATTTGAATTTCTCGATAAAAAGAATTTTAAAACTCACGTTTTTTTTAAACCAATCTAGAAGTTAATTAATAAAAATTAACACTACCGTAAAACTTATACAGTGCTAGTACCATTAGTTAAATTGCTTTAAAAATAATTCTTTACCCCCATTTTAAACATTTTTCTAATTGGAACTATATGTTTGTGGCAAATGGTTTAGTATTATCCTTTGGACAGCGTTGGAAACGGACGCCCTTTATAATTATTTAAGCACTAAGCATACGTTCCCTGAAAACCTAGTAAAACTCATTCGTTTTCAGCTACAGAAAAGTTGTTTAATTCATGAAATTTAAAGTTTCATAACTCGGTCAATTTTAATGTTAGATGAATGGAACCCTTTTTTTGTATTGCTTGGTAGGGTGATCGAAAAATTTTACTAAATATCACTAATAGGACCGGAAAACCGTATAAAAAGTTAATTTTCTTAATTTTTTAATAATTTTTTTTTGACTTAACTTGTTTGAAAAACAATCCTTTACCTTTTTTAAAGCATTTTTGCAATTGAAACTATGTCTATGACTAACGGTTTAGAAATTACCCATTGGCCACCGTTGAGAGTGGACAACCTGTATATGAAAACATATTAGACTCAATTTATATAAACCCCAAGAAATCAATATTTTATAATTATAAAGCCCTTGCGAATACATTGTACTAATTTATATTAAATAGAGTACTAGTATGGAAATATATTTTTAAGTTATATAACTTTCATTTATGTTAATAAAATTACGTATGTGTATGTATAAAATTACCCACATTTAATTGACAATGTTTTGTTGAAGGTGTATAGTTAGTAGTAATTTATCTATGTAGTTTAGTATATTTATGTCGGGATTCTATGTTTTTTTAATGTGTCGAATTTTGGATAAAATACACTTGCATATAAACTGTTTTTATCGAAAACACATAAATATTCGGTTTTTAAAAAGAGAAAATATAAGAGCAGATGTAATTCGTGATTGAGAGTAACCGGGCAATTTTTGAATAAACTTTTTAAAAACAGAACTTCAATGAAAAATTTTAAACTTAAATTTGAAATTATTGATTTTTGAAGAATAAATTTGCGAAGTCTACTATGTCGTCCTCCCCTCTACCCCCACCCACAAACACACATCAAGGAAAAAAAAGGAAAGGCTTGAAAAAAAAATTAAACTTTAAAGAATTAAGTTTATAAAAGAATAAATATTGGATTACCCTTGGTGATTTTTAAAATTGGTGCTGCCTCCTACAGCAATTTTTTGAATTAAAAGGTTTTTATGGTCAATTTTTTAAAGTTATCTTATGGATGTGAAAGATTTTTTTTTCTCTTGAATTTTAATGCATATTTTCCATACAAAATTCTTTTATGCTAACTTTTAAAGAGTATTTGGTAAACGTTGTTTGGTTGGTTATGTTTATGACAGCCAATCATCAATACGAGAGATATGGGCTTTAAATGTGGGGGGAGTGCTCTCCGTGGGAATCTTTCTAATAAAATCTAATCCTTATTTTCACAGCGAAATCCAAGTTTCGAAGAAAACCATGTAAAATTCTGAATGATTAAGCCGATGGGCGCGACTGTGTTCGAACTCATCACATCCCATCTACCAGTTTTGACAACAAAACCCCTCGTTAACTGGTGGAGCTGTTTGAAAAGAAAAAAAATAATTTGATTTTTTCTGAATTATTTCTGAATTTTAAATATGATTTTTTTATGCATAATATTTGTTATTCATAAATGGGCTATTTTTTTAATTGGCAAATTTAAAAATATTCGGATTTTTAAGTTTTTTTTTAATAACCTTTACTTAAATATTGTTGTAATTATTTTAAAGGAAAATTCAACTGTGCTGACATTTATGTAAGAATTGAACAATTATAAATTAACAATTTCGATTTATTAAAGAATAAAGTCTTTTAAAGACATATTAAACGAAATCTTCTGTGCAATCTGCGATCACACATACGCATTTGTGTTATTAATCTTTTACGCTTGTAAAACTTAAATTCAATATTTTATAATTTTATTTTTGTATGCTGAAAAACACAAAGATGAAACTACTTTATTTTCTGCATTTTCTTTTGGGGAAAAAAGTTTACTAAATTGAAAAAATAAAACTAATTTTCAAAAGCACTGAGTTTATAAAAACTTTAAAAGACATTTATAACTGCAACAACAAAGGCAAATAACTTTGTAATTTAAGTAAACAAAATACTTTTAACGAATAAATGATAATAAATAATTTCTTATCTCAACTAAATCTGAGAAAGTTTGTTTTAATTTGTTTTTATAATTCTTTTAAACAAAAATCTAAAAAGCTGAGTAATTTGATTGTGAAAAAAGATTTTTATAACAAAGTTAATTAACGTTTGTATATTTTCTCAACAATTTGTAGAATACTATTTCGAGTTTTCTAGGTTTTTTCTTTCAAAAACGCTTATTTATTATTATAAAAATATTAAATTAGAGTTAAGTTTAGTTAGGATTAACAAAAATTGCGTAAAGTAAATCTACAAATGAAATTTTATGTTTGATAATTTTTTAGAATCAAATTTACAAGCTCACAAAATAAACTTTTACAGGATTTTTATAGGGAAATGTAAATACTATATATTTATTTTATTAAAAAAAACGCACCAAGTATAAAATTTATGAAAATATGTTTAAAAACAAAAGAGGCGTTTTATTCTCTCGAGTGTTTATTTCTTTATATAATTATGTTTAGAAAAAAATATTTTATTAAAATGTTGAAAAATGTTTATTTTGGTTTGTATACATGTAGATTTTATTTCACAAATTTAACGAGGAATATTTTTATTTGTTCATATATTTAGTAAATTCTGAGAAATAAATCACTTCATAAAAGGATTTTTTTTTACATTTAAAAAGAAATTACAGTTTAAATATTAAAAAAAAAAATACATTGGCATACTTGAATATTTGCTTCATTAAATGGTAGCGTTTGAGAATATTCGTTAATTTTTTTTTATTGCTAAGGAAGAATAGATATTGAATATAAACAAAAAATATAAAAGGAATTAAATCAGTGTTGCCGGTTAGGCCTAAGCAATTTCTAATTGATACCAGATATGCTTCAGAATAATTTTCACTTTATTTAATGACAGACAATTCGTCATTAAATAAAATAACGATCCTTTTTTTTAGAATTATTATTATGAATTCTGAATGTCTCTATTCTCAAAAATCACTGTCGGCTTGGGCTACAGGCAGAGGTAGATTTCGTTAAGTGCTCAGTTCAACAATAACAAAAAAAAATGTAATTAGAGAAAAACCTAGTTTGACAATTTTAATTTGGCCGCTTTTGAAGAAATTTTAATTTCATTTTTCTGTAACAGCCGGTTTTTTCTGAATCATCTTAAGCTAAATTTGGCTCAAATGCCCATTTTGCCAGCATTTTTTAAAAGTATATTCTGACATTATGAAAAATTGACCTAGATAGTAAATTATATAGTTTCTAAATAAGAAATACTGCAAACTGAATGCATTTGAGAGCAAAACTGGTTTTAAAAATGAGTCATAAAATAAGCAATTTGTTATTTCAATACATTCTCAAATCTTCAATCACGATTGCTTCGGCAAATCCTGTTCAAAATGCCTAATTTGACAGCATTTTGTCAAACATATTCTGCCTTTATCGAAAAACTGACCAATACGTCATATTGTATAGTTTTTAAATAAGAGAACCTTTCAATTGGATGCGTTTGAGAGCAAAAATGGTTTTAAAAATGAGTCATAAAAAAAATTGTTATTTAAATACATCCTCAAATCTTCGTTCACGATCGCTTCGGGAAATTTTGTTCAAAATGGCTACTTTGACAGCATGTTTTGAAATATATTTGGCTTTTATCGAAAAACTGACCAATATGGCATATTATACGGTTTCTAAATATGCCAATCGGATGCATTTGAGAGCAAAAATGGTTTTAAAAATTAGTCATAAAAATCAATTTTTTATTTGAATACATCTTCAAATCTTCAATTACGATCATTTTGAGAAATTTTGTTCAAAAATAGATACTTTAACAGCATTTTTTGTAATATATTCTGTCTTTAACGAAAAACTGACCAATACGCCACATATTATATAGTTTCTAAATAAGCGAACATGTAAATTAAATGCGTTTGAAAGCAAAAATGGTTTTAAAAATGAGTCATAAAATAAGCAATTTGTTATATAAGTACTACCTTAATTTTTCAATCAGTATTGCTTAGGGAAATTCAGTAATTTTTATATAAATAAATTTTGCCTTTATCGAAAAACTGGCCAATACGTCGCATTATATAGTTTCCAAATTAGAGAACCTTCCATTTGGATGCGTTTAAAATCAAAAATGAATTTAACAAGTAAAAAATATTATGCGTTAAGCATAGATTATGAAGCATTTTCCAACACTTCATGAAATCTTTAACAAAACTTCTTTAATTAGGGAAATAAGGGTATATAGCCAAAAATGTATTCCAATACTTTTGAAAAGCCCTGTATTTGATCTATCCGTTGACATAGATATTATATAATGGGAAAATTTAGTTTAGCAAGAAAAAAGCTTAAAATTCCTTTTCGAGCAATTTGTAATAATAAATGGGAAACATACTTGAAAACTTTTGCTCAGATCTGTAGTTTACCATGTACCTTAATTTCACCTCAGTAAGAAGCTAAAATTCATTGTAAAGTAAAACACTCTTAAAAAAACTGAAATCACATTGTTATAAATTATCATTCATAGGTGTCCATGTACACAATTCTATTCTTTGCGTGGCCCTGTGGATCATTTTATCTATATTCTGCAAACATTTCTTTGTAAATTGAATCAGTTCTGCGTAAAAATGTATACCTTATTTAAGAACCACCTTTAAGTAATTTACGCTCATACTCAGTAACGTTGACGAGTTCTTTTGGGTAGCCCTGCATATCAACTATAACATTTATACATACCCTTATAATGTACAAAGATTTAGTGAAACTTAAATGCATATATCATAATTAAAATTTAATATATCCATCCATCAGCTATCATCGGAAACAAACACAGTCCGTCGGAAGGAATATACTACTTAAAAAATCTTTTGTGTGTCCCTGTAAATACACTGTATTTCATATTATGCAAGCCAGTATCGTATAGTTAATATTAAGCCTCAGTGAAATATGTCAATTTTGTTATACATGAAACAGTTTCATATATTTTTAAAAATGTCGCACACTATTCCCCTTCCCTTTACCATTATCCAATGGAATTTTTTTGTGTGGCCCTGTAAATGAATAATAGCTATATTTTATAGAATGCATATTTTAGTGCACCTCTTAAATGCATGTAAAATTTAATATGTTTGACAGGATGTAGCATCTTTAAAATGCCTTTGAAACGATGTTTCCCTATAGGTCATTATGCAATGGCAAATTTTTGACTCTCCCTGTAAATAAACTAATCATGGTAGAAACTTCATTTTCAATAGTTTTTGTGCTAGGGTAAACGTCAATAACATACAAAAATTTTAGGGCGATTCGAGAATATAAACAGGAGTTAGAACGCGGACAGTCGGACAGACGGATAGACTGACAGACGGACAGACAAATCGAATGCATAAGCACTTTTCAAACAACGCACAAGCACAACTTTTGGAAAGTGTTATAAACGTTAAAATTCATTTGAAACGATTTTCCCCATAGGCCATTATGTAATGGAAAAGTTTTGACTGTTCCTGTAAATAAATTAATCATGGAAGATGCTTCATTTTCAATATGGCTCGTGCTATGGTAAACCTAAATAACGTCAAAAATTTCATGGCAATCCGAGTATATTTAGGAGAGTTAGAGCGCGGCCAGACAGCCAGACAAACCGAAAGCATAAGCGCTTTTCAACTTTGTTGGAAAGTGCTAAAATGAGTCTTGATATAAGCAGTTTGAATTTGCAGATTTTCTTCAACTCTTACTTTTCTTTAATTTATTTTTCCTGTAAGAATTGATCCTATAATAAAATTGTTAGTATAAAAGTTGTAGATATAATTGAGTAAATGTAAAATAAAATTAATCGCATTTGATAGCTTATGAATTAACGAAGTTACGGATTTTTTTCCTTTTCCAACCATCTTTTTATTTGATTTTTTGATTTTTTTCATCGGTAAAAGTTGGTCCCATCAAAAACTTGTAAATATAAAAGTTTTAGATAATTTTTAGAACATTTATAAAAAAATTACTTGGATTTGACATCTTGAGAACTGACGAAGTTATGAATTTTTTTTCTTCCAAAAACCCTGTTTTTGGAAGAAAAAAACGCTGTTTTTTTCGCCTCTAAGTCCATTTTTAATTTTATAACATATCTGTTATGCATAGACATTTGGCCTATTTCTTAAGAGTAGAAAAAACTTTAAATTGATTCGATATCTATTTTATTTAAGAAGTTATGCCGTTTTATCGGTCTTCACAAAAACCCTCTCTATTTCCACCTGCTTGATCCGATTTTGCCCATTAACGAACTTGATCGAGATTTTATACCCCTTGATCTTATGTATCAGTTTGAAAAAGATTTGAGCATAATGGAGAAGTTATCGTATCTATAAAAAAGTGATATACACCGATATATAGATAGATACACTTTTTTACTGATGGCAGTTTTGGGGTCTCGAGTTCATGATCGGCATAGATCTGCAAAAAGTTTTCAGAAAGTCCAACATAGGAGCGACCGCAATAGGTATTATTAGGTAGATTTCGTATGAAATACTACCTATTTATTGCATTCGCACCAGTTTATCTATCTATCTATATATATATATAGATATATAACACTTTTTTATGGACACGATAACTTCTATAATTCTTCATCAATCTCCGCCAAACTTGTACATAAAATCAAAGGGGATAAAATCTCGGCTAAGTTCGTTAATGGGCAAAATCGGACCAAGGGGGTCGGAATAGAGGGCGTTTTTGTGAAAACTGAAAAAACGGCATAACTTCTTAATTAAAGTAGGTATCGAATCGGTTAAAAGTTGATATTACTTCTTAAAAGTGGCCCAAAAATGGGCAGATTTTTGATAAATTTATAAGGGGGCTCAAGGGCCGAAAAAAATAGTGTTGAGAGAAAAAAATTCATAACTTCGTCAATTTTGAATATATTAAGTCCAACTAAATTTTTTGTAAATGTTTTTAAAATTAGCTAAAACTTTTGTATTTGCAAGTTTTTGATAGGACCAACTTTTACTGATGACAAAAATTAAAAAATATTATAAAAAGGGTGCTGAAAAAAGAGAAAAATTTTTAACTCCATCAATTTTTAAGCTATCAAATCTGATTAAATTTATTCTACATCTTCTCAACAATATCTACCACATTTATATATTGACAAGTTTTTTGTAGGACAATTCGTATAGCAAAAACAAATTAAACAAAAATAGGAGCTGAAGAAAAAACCTCAAATCCAAACTGCTTATATTCTGATTCATTTTTAAATTCATTTTTGATTAAAATCAAAAATGAACGCATCCAAATGGTAGATCCTTTTATATAGAATCTGTATAAAATGACGCATTGGTCAATTTTTTGATAAAGGCAGAATATATTGTAAAAAAGGCTACTAAATAGGGTATTTTGAACAGAATTTCCCAAAGTCATCGTGACTGAAAATTTAAGGAAGTATTCAAATAAGAAATTGCTTCTTTTTATGACTCGTTTTTAAATCCATTTTTGTTCTCAAACGCATCCAATTTACAGATCCTCATACTTAGGAACTCTATAATGTGATGAATTGGTCGGTTTTTTTGATAAAGACAGAATATATTCCGAAAAAGGCTACCAAAAAGGGTATTTTGAACAGAATTTCCCGAAGTCATCCTGATCTAAAGATTTGGGAACTATATACTGTGACGCATTGGCCAGTGTTTTGATAAACATAGAATATATTTTTAAAAATGCTGTCAAAGTGAGCATTTCGCACAAAATTTTCCGAAGCACTCATGGTTAAAGAATTAAGGATGTATTCAAACAACAAATCGGTTATTTTATGACTCTTTTTTAAATTCAATTTTTATCTCAAACGCATTCAACTGACAGTTTTTTGTTATTTAGGAACTATATAATGTACTGTGTTGGTCAATTTTTTAATAAATTCAGAATATATTTCAAAATATGTTGTCAAAACGGGCATTTCAGCTGAATTTTTCTTAAGATGATCGTGATAAAACCGGTGTTTGCAGAAAAATGAAATTAAAAATTTTTCATAAACGGATGTATGGAAACATCAAATGAAGTGAATTATTATTATTATTATTTTTTTTTTTTTTTTTAATTGAAATAAGCCTTTTTTTAAATCTACCTCCGCCTATAGGTCAAGCCGACAGCTATTTTTGTTTTTCATACGAAATGTACGAGGTAGCTTTCATATACCTAATTTATTTATTTATTTATTCTAAATAAAGTTATATTATTCAAACACACGATGCTCAATTTAGTGGAACCCGATTATATCAGATTGAACACTAGTTTTTGTCAATACTGAATATTAATGGGAGTTTTAAGAAATAAATCATTTTTTATTCAAGTTGCATCCAAATCTGTTTAGAAATACGCGTGTTTTCAAGTGACGAAAATCAGTCCATTTCAAAATGTAAGCAACACTAGAAATTAAAAGTGCTATAACTCAGCCATTTTTTAAGATAAAGACGAAACAAAAAAATTTCTGTAATTTTTGTATCATAGTCAAATACATAAAAGAAAAGACTTTTTTATTTTCTCACTTTTTGGTACCTAATTTTAAATTTTAAATTTTCCAAAAAAAATCAAAAGGCCGCCATTCGTAAAAAAGATGGCGGATTTAACTGGGTAACGAATTCGATCCAGGCTTCAGTATGTACTATGTACGCACCATATTACCTCAAAATCGATTCATAAATAGGTGTGTTATCACGTGACAAATATCAGATCGTTTCAAAATGTCAGGCATAATAGAAATTCAAAGTGCTATAACTCAGTCATTTTTTTTAAGATATAGACAAAATAAAAAGTGTCCTGGAATCGTTGTTTTAAGTTCTAACACATAAAATAAAAATATCTTTCAACTTTTAATTTTTTAGGTAGCTTTCATATATATATATATAACCATATATATATATATATATATATATAACCATATATATATATATATATATATGATTTTTGTCATGCGATAACTCACGTATTTATAAACCGATTTGAATGAAACTTGATATGTACATAGTACATATAAAAGTATCGACAGAGTTCGTTGGCCAGCATCATTCGCCATTTTGTTTCAAAATGGCGGCCATTTTAAATTTTTTTAAAAAATTAAAATTTAAAATTTAATGCGAAAAAATTAAAAGTTCAAAAATATTTTTCTTTTATGTGTTAGAACCTAAAACAACGATTCCAGAACACTTTTTATTTTGTCTATATTTTAAAAAATGATTGAGTTATAGCACTTTGAATTTTTCTTATGGCTGACATTTTGAAACGATCTGATTTTTGTCACCTGATAACACGCGTATTTATGAATGGATTTGGATGTAACTTGCTGTGTACATAGTATATCCTGAGGCCTGAATCGAGTTCGATACTCATTTCCAATCGTCATCTTATTTCAAAATGGCGGCCATTTAAAAATTTTTATAAATTTTAAAATTTAAAATTAGGTACAAGAAAGTGAGAAATTGAAAAAGATTTTTCTTTTATGCATTTGACCTTGATACAAAGATTCCAGAGCATTTTTTTTGTTTCGTCTGTATTTTAAAAAATGGCTGGGCTATCGCATATATATATTAATCGATTTCAATATGAGTGTGCATATGCACCTGAATTAAGATTTCGACCAAGATCATAATCAGGTTCTACTAATTTGAGCTTAGTATTTTTGAATAATATAACTTAATTTAAAATAAATATATAAGTATATGAAAGCTACCTCTTCCTCCCGGCACTGCCGGAAGGACTATTTAAATTAAATTTTAAATTAAAATTTTTTTTTAATTTAAATGGCCGCCATTTTGAAACAAGATGGCGGATGATGCTGGCCAATGAACTCAGTCGAGACATTTGTATGTACTATGTATATACCAAATTTCATTCAAATCGGTTCTTAAATACGATAGTTACAGTATGACAAATATCAGATATATATATATATATATATATACAATGTGTCCGAAAAGTCTGGAAACGGTCGAATAACTCGAGAAATACATGAGAGATTGAAAAACGAAAATATACATGTTAAATTTTTTTAAATAATCTACTCAGTTATACCAAATTTGACCTTCGCAACCAACCCCCTGGGGGTCAGAGAGGGTCCAACTTTGAAATCTTAAATTATAACCCCCATTTTTTATTGCAGATTCGAATTCTACGGACAAAAATACGTAACTTTTGTATTTGATGTTTATTACGAATCCTCGTTTATCACGGTGTAATTGAGCATATTAAATCGATACATATTTCGGTTTTCCCAACCAGGTTTTGCCTGATTGGCAAGGATTTTGACGTAAAATTCCTCGTCTTTTGCAGGAATAGTGCACTGTAAAAAAAAGCGTCGATCTACTAAAAAAACTTTAGTTATCCTTGTAATTACTAAAAAATTTTTAGTAATCTTAGTCGGTTACAAAAAAACTGTAAGAATTACTAGAAAAAAGTTAGCAACGAATAGAGTTAATAGTTTTATATTTTTGATAGCTCTTACTAAAACTCTGTTGGTGTGGCCTTGATAGCATAGTGGTTATAGTAACGGACTGCAGGCTAAAAAACCCGGGTTCGTAACTTGCCACCGCCAAATACGCCCCGAATGTATGTAGTGTCTCGTTAATAAAGGGATTATGAAAATCCTGTCGGAGCAGTTAGGAATGTTTGGTGCTGCCATCTATTGCGGTTTTTGCCGAAAATCTTCCGCTTCAGAAGTCTGGATGCAGCTCGAAGGAAGATCCTGCCCTTCGGGTGCACGTAATGGTTATTAAAAATAATTTTTGAGCTATTACTAAAATTTGCTTGGTGGCTCATACTAAAAAATGTTTAAGTTAGTTATACAAAAATTCTTTTGTTCAGTTTACAAAAGAAATGCTTGTTTCACTTGCAAAAAAAAGTTTGTAATGGTTACTAAAAATTCTGTGGAATACAAATTTACTAAGAAATTTTTTGTAACCTCTTGAATTTTTTTTACAGTGTGGTTTCTTGAAAATCACCCGTGCGATTATTTCGATAATGTTACACTGTTAAAAATTTGATCCATTTCCTGTAGCGTCACTCTACAGCTGTTATAGAATATCTCTTTTATGACCAATGAGAATGCTCCATAACACAGTAAAGTAACCGTTTTCTATAAAAGCGGTAAGACAGTTAAAATTAGAAAAAATGAAATTTTAAAATTGGATTTAAATTATTCGTGTTAAAAGAACAAAAATATTGAAAATTATGCAATAAAAATTGCATTTATATTTCAATATTAAAAAAATACAATATTAAAATGATGATTTAAAAAAAATGTATTTAAAGTTACAAATTAGAGGAATTACATAATATTTTTGATGGTAAAATTATAATATTGACAAACAGTTTAAATTGCAATGTATATTTACATAAGAAATTTATTAGATATTTTGAGATGATTTATATGACAATTGTTGCCCAATTTAAGAGAGGGAAAATAATATTTCCTTTCTGACAATGCAGGAATTTTTACATAAATATTGAAAGAGACGGGAAACTTTAAGATAGTGAATTCATTAATATGTAATATAATTATAAACTGGCAGAAATTTCGGCATATTTAAAATAACCGAATAATTATATAACAATAAATAAATATATGTAAATTATAATTTACGATATAATATAATTTACAATAAATCTATTTATGTACTAAATAAAACAAAACATAATATATTTTTAATTTAATATAATATTTACACGAGTCAATTATTTTATACTTTGACACAGATGATTTTTTAAATTATTTTCGCCAATTCTAACATAGCGCAAGCAATATATTTCTATTATTATGAAAAAAAAAATCCATGTGTATATTAAAAAGAGAAAAGATCATTGTGGAAAAATACGTCAAATTTAAGTTGACACATTTAAAATGTTTTAATTAAACAATTTTCTTATAGAGTTGCCCAAAATCACCAGGAGGCAATGAATTACGCGTTTTTACAGCCTGGGCAGGGGTTGGCATGTGTAGCTCTTGAGGAGAAAAGCCCCCATTTCTCCAACTAAAAAATAAGGCATTCTGGCTAACTGATATCACAACAATATGAGAAATGCTTTCACAATGAATTCACAATTAGAGGACACTAACATAAAAACTATGATCCTGTTTTACGTAAAAAAAAGGAGAGGGGACACTGCTTACATTACACAATGGATATCTATGCTAGGCAGAAAAAGTTGAAATTAAAAGACAAAAATATCTACGATTATCTGATAAAAGTATGCATTTTAAATTTCTACAATTTATTTGCACTCGAATGAATCATTTAATAATTAAATCTATCATATCGGTTTTACTACGTTTTAGTTTTAGTTTAAAGATAACTGATCTCTTTATATAAATTTAAACATGAATAATTCATTTCAATTTTTGCATGTAATGAACACCGATTACAATGCGATGATGAATAATTAAAAATGGTAATAATCCTCAATGTTTAATAAAATTGTTGTATTTTTAAAAATCTATTCAAAGATTAATTAAATATTTTCAAATGCAAATTTGCCAGAAAGAATAAATAAACAAAGGTATTTTTCAAAGAGACATTTTCTGAAAAATGGCAATTTTATGTTTCGGGATATCTTGAAGACATATTTTAACAAATACGAAAAATCATGCATTAAGTATAGAATATGAAACACTTTCTAACACTTCCTGACGTCTTTAATAAAACTTCGTTACATAGAAGTATAATTCCGATAATGTAATACTATGCCAAATATAAATTCCATTAATTTTGAACAGCTGTGTATTTCTTTGTCGGTTGATATATATACTATATAGTGGAAAATTTTTGTTTAGCTAAAAAAACCACCTAACTTTCTGTAATTTTTCTTTCAGCAATTTATATTAAGGCATGGAACCATACTTGATTATTTTGTTCAGCCCTGTAGTTTACTTAATACCTTTATTACACGAACGTATTTTACTAAAACTCAAACAAAAAATTTTTTAAAGTGCTTAAATCACACTTCCAGAAATTATCATCAATGCGAACCTGTATCTAGACCCTATATTCTATACTAGACCCTGTATATCGTTTTATCTATGTTCTACAAACATTTTTAGTAAATTGGATGCACTTCATTTAGAATTCGTTTTGCATTTCTATTTCTATTATTCTCAAAATATCAAGTTCACTAAATTAAAGTTAGACAATATACTACTATGTCAATGATAGCAATAAATGTTATTGTTTAGATTGTTAATTAAATTTGTGACAATTTTGCATCTGAAAGTTTAACGAAAAATAATTTTTCAAAGAGTAAAAGTTATTGTTTTAAAATACAGCAGTAATTTTATATAACGTGTTCTGGTGTAGTAATACCTTGATGAGTGCACAAAGTGCTATTATTACGCGTAATTATGAAGGTATCCGTTTAATGGCACCTACAGTTTCTTCACAGAAGAATTGTGGATCATTTTATCACAAACAGCACTAAATACTTATTTCCATTTTTATATCTTACCGCTGGAAAAAGCACGTAAGAATCAACAATTGACCTAAAATGCGAGAGGTAATTTCTGTGATCTGAAGATATATATAGGAAATATTTTATTTATTACACATGTTTGTAGTGTATTTTATGTATTTTAAAATGTTGTGGAAGACTTTCAATATGTTTGCAATGCAGTGCGTAGTTTCAAATATATTGCGCAATTCTTCGGTTGTTTCTTTTCAGAACTGGAACTACATCCGAAAAAGATGTATTTTATATTTATTTTATATTATATTTTATATTATTTTATATTTTATCTTATGAACGAGAGCTATAGTTTCATTGTTGAAAACGAAAATGAATACAGAGAAATATGTTTCGCATAAGTGCTGTTTTTTATGTCAGAAGAATAAAACATGAATTGATTATTACTGCATCCATGTATCGCAATTAATTGTAAGTAAGAAAAAAATGCCAATTTCAGAGGCTGTAGTGTTTGTATCTTTATCATGTTTCAATTTGTATGCCATTATACCATCTTTTATACAGTTTTGTTTCCAAGGCATTATTATCCACATAGATGGGCAATCAAGCCACTACATTTTTCGAATATATGTCTTCTAGTATTAGTTCTTGTATATAAAGTTAATAATGTAAGGTATCAAAACCAATATTTGTTTGAAAAAAGTAAAATTCAGCTCTAAAAACTGATAGAACCTTAAAGTGGCGTTATTACCTCAGGACACATTATTTGTATTCCAAGAAAAATAATACATGTAAAAAAAAAATAATTTATTTACCTTATTTGTTTGAACTAAAAGGTAAATGTATTTTGTAACCTTATGATATCTTACTATAAAAAAATCTGGGATTAGCAAGCTTAGAAAAATTTAATATTTTATCTGTTAGACATTATTTTGTAGATTATTTTGTAATAGTAATATTACGTTGTATGATAAATAAAAAAGAGACAATATGCTTAATACAAAAATTGCTTTTTTTTATTGATTATTAAAAAAAAAATCTCAGATCAGCATGCTTAGAAAAAATTAATATTTTATCTGTTAGACATTATTTTGTAATAATAATATTACGTTTTGCGATAAAAAAAAAAAGACAATACGTTTAATATAAAAATTGCTTTTTTTTATTTATTATAAAAAAAAATCACAATTTTTCTGAATATTGTACATTTCAAAATAATTGGACAGATAACATTAACATGGAATTTAGCTAAATCAAAACATCTGCAATAAGATTATTTTGCCACATCTTCCGATTGTGCCTTGCTCCTTTCAAAATAATTGAGATGTATTAAGCAACACCCTTGTTCAATTTATAAAGCTGTCAGAAACACCTGTATCTTACAAAGTTATTCGACACATTTTCTGTATCGTTTTGAAATAAAACATTTATTCGCTTCTTGGGCGAAGCATGAGGGCAGAAAATTGAACGAGTAAATGTATGAAAGAATGAAGTTTCTTAAGATTTTTTATAAAGACTGAAAAGATGCATTATGGCGGAGATCTGAATAATGCGAATATGGAAAGACTCAAATAAAATTTTAGGAAATGTCTAGAGAATTTAACTTCAGTTTTTTTTCGATTAATTAATTACTTAAAATCTATATAGAAACAGTATAGGATATATTTTTAATTTCCTTAGTACAATAAGTATTCAAGTGTGTATATTCAAATGCTCGAAAATTTTAACAAAAAATAAGTCAATTCTGGAACATTTAATAATTGACTATTTTATATCTGTATTAATTGCCTAATAGTTAATTGCTTATTTTTTTAAAAAGAAAACAGCTATTCAATTGCGTAGAGTTAACTGTTCAAACGCCAGTGTTCCAAATGGGAACATTGCATTATTTCTAAATCAAAACATATATTTTTCAACATAATAACGATGTCCTAATTTTTGTTATAAAATATAAATTTGATTTCAACTTTTGAAAAAAAAATATGTTTACGCATTTATCACACATATATATATATAAGGTATAAAGAATATGGAAATTCATCAATTTGCATAAAAATATATTATTTGTTTTTATAGTTTTCTCTATATTAGTTACATTTGACCGCTAGGGATCTAAATGTTTTTGGAATTCGAGAAAATACTCAAGAACGATATATAATAGCATATAGCGGGAAATAATTTGCTTTTAGTTGCATAGGTTGTCAATCAATAATCATGTTCCAAAATACGAACACTAGAATGAAAACAGCCAAAAAAATCTGCATAAATATATTTTTCTTTTTTTTAATTTGTAAGCATAAATTAAAACATTTGAAGCTGTAGTATAGGAAAAACAAAATTATAATTACATTGCAATATTAATTCGGCGTGTAAACGGTTAAATATTTGAAATATTTAACAACGCCAAAAAACATCCATGAGGAATGAATTACTTCAAGTTTGTGTATATGGAAAAAATGACAAATGTTTATCAATCTACGAAAATATAATATCACCACAAATGAAATAATAATCTTGCCTGTTTTAAATTGCATGTGATTCTGTAAAGCGTTCTTTATCATTCGAAACATCATAAACCAATATATTATGTTTAAAATAATTTCTTTTTTGATTTCGCGGATTTTTTTTTATGTGTGTGTGTTGTTCAATTATCTCAAACTAAAATATTTTATTTTATAAAGTAATAATTCTTGGTTAGAGACATTTAGATATATTTTTGAATTTATCAATTCAAAATTAATAAAAGATTATTAATTTTAATTTTGATGATAATGCTTTTATCTATCATGCGTTATTTATGCGTAATATATGTTTGTTATTTGTACAGATAGAATGTTTACATGAAAAAAGGTATCCCTGAGGGAAAAAAATAATATTTTGGGCTGAAAAAAATATTTTAATGCACTATAAAAACAACTCGGAAAAGTCTATCAAAATCTGTAGCGTTCGAAAAAACATCGTTTTATTAAAATTTCCATTGAAGTTTATAAAATATCCTAGTTTAAAAAAGATACATGAAAATAAAGAATTCTTTTCGAAATCATTAATAAGTCGGAATAGACTGTAGTATTTTTCAGTTCATACAAAGTATTACATTTTCGTATATTATGATGTACTTATCTAGTTACTTGTTTTCTTTTAATTTTCAGTTCTGTTTGTTTGTATGTGGCAGTGTAAGACATTTATATTTTGTAGGTGCATATGTAATTACATAAATATGTAGTGCATATGATTGTCGTGAGGTCTGTCCAGCTATCCGCATATAACGGGTTAAAGTTTATGAAACCAAATGGTTTAAAATTTAACATATGTTATATTATTGACTTTCCTTTACGATATTTTCTTTTATTTTGTATCTGTTACGCTAAATTATCGGCATATGTACTAATTTTCTATTCTTATATAACATCTATTATTAATTCTTTTTTTTAATATACTTTTGAATGCATAGAAAAGGAAAAGATATCACTATTCTCCTTCAAATCTTGTGTAATTAGTCAAAAATAAAATAAAATAAAACTTCATTTAAATGTAAATCTTAGATTTAGATTTAGATTTAAAAATATGTTTACATGTCCTTTGAAAAATTAGATTTAATAATACTAGGTGGAACCCGTCGAAATTCGACGAAAGAAAATGTTTAAAAAGGAACTGTTTCATTGTTTTATAATAAATCTACAAAATTAGTTACAGTAAAAAATGCATCTTATATTGATCAGTCTAACTCTCAAACAAATATTATAAAAAACACCTCTTATATTGATCAATCTAACTTTCAAACAAACTTTATTTGGTACTACTCTGTTAGTCGTCGACCAAAATACTATCGCCAAATTATAAGATTAAATGTCAATGATGGATGATAGTGAATGACAATTCAATGACATTAAATACGATACACGTGTTTAAAACGTCATTAAATGATTTTTATTTCGACTTTTTATTTGCATTTTTATTAATATTCTACTAATTATTTGTTTTTTTATTATTTAAAATAAAATTTATGTCAATATGTATAATTTGGCAGTTTGGCGATTTGTATAATTTGGCGAAATTGATCGACGGGATAACCAAGCAGTACCCTTTATTTTAAGCCAAGATTAACAAAATACTATAAAACTCACTTGTCAAAAATTTTAAGATTAAACTTTAATTGCTTATGTAATAGGTAAAATATAATAAAAATAAGTTATTATGATGAAGTTATCAATTCAACTTCTTATGTTTAGTATAAATGCGAAAGAAAAAAAAAGTCCAAATTGACACGATCATAGAATTTCACGCGAAATTAAAACCCGTCATCATTTTCGTCGTTTCAAAATATACACCAAGGCTACCTTATAGCAATAACATATCTTATACACATGCACTTCTCATATCCATATTCACCATGTTTAAAAAAAGATATTTTAATCTGATCATTTTAAAATCATTTTAACTCGAATTTTGAACTCATTTAATTGATGAATAGAAACGAAATAAAACCGAAAACACCGAATTTTATAACAGACGATATCTTTGATAAATTAAACGCATTTTAATTTCTATTTGTGTATTTATTTTATTTTTATTTTTTCAATTTCAAGAGAAAATGGATCGACTCTGTTGCCACAATTACAAAATTGGAACGAAAAAAAAACTAAAAAATTAATATCGCCAAAACAAATTGAGATACAGCTTTCAAACAAATTGTATTTAAAAGTACATTTTTTTCTCTATACGATGGTGCAAACATTTAAAATGTGCGATGTTTAGAAGCGCAAAATTTGAAGTAGCGAAATTTGCAAAACCAAAATTGCGTGGGAGAGTGTTGCCATTCGCAAAATGACGTATACGTTACGCACAGATACGTTTGGTCTTTATAATATAGATTACTTCTAAATTCATAAAAACATTGAAATTATCTGTTTAAAAATATACGTGATAGTAAAAGGGAAAAAAGTAACACGACTTGCGAGCATAATAAAATCTGAACATATGCATATAAAAAGAAAATTTGAGTGAAAATAAATATATAATAGTTTTTTTTTTTTTTTTTTTTTTTACACTAAAGCCGGATTATTTGCAAAATAAATATGGATTAATTTTATGGATTAAATTATGGATTTCTTCACATAAATATTTTTATTGCACCTTTTCGCGTGACATTCTTCTTTCTTACCAATCAGAAGTGCGCGACATCGTTGCTTGTGTTCTTAGGATTTTGATCAAAAAGTAAGAGAATTTGACGGAAACAAAGAATTTGTGCGATTTTTAAATTGTTAAGATCGTACGCTGCCTGAAGTTACCGTATATCGCCATCTTTCTTGCTACAAAATTTCTTCAAACATCCACTATGATTAACACAGTAAGATCTGAGCTTCAGTATAAAATGGAAATTGTTTTAATTGAATGTTGTCAGTAACAGATTAAAAGCTATGCAAACGACTTATCATTTCATGGGGAAACTTCGAGTTTTCAACTTCATTCACTGTAAAAAAATCTGCAAAGGTACTAAACCTTTTCTAGGAAACTGGGATTCCAAGAATTTTTCCTGTAATGGTAACAGCAAAAATTCAAGTTTCAGAATCGATTACATTAATTTTTCTTGTTATCGTTACATGAAAAATTCTTGGAATCCCAGTTTCCTAGAAAATGTTTAGTACGTTCACGGATTTTTTTTTTTTTACAGTGTTCTATTATTGCTTTGAGTCACTCTATGATCTTCAGGACCAGCAAAGGTGTCGGTATTCATTAAATTAACATCATGCATTCCTAATCGGAATTGTAATCCATTCGATGAGTTCTGGATGTCAGGTTTTTGCAGTTCACCACTTATATATAATATTTACAGAATTTTCTGAAATCATTTCAATTTTCGAAACCTTCATTTCAAAATCGTATGGAAAAGCAAAAAGCTATTAATAAAAGATTCCTTCATTACATTAAATCCTACCATACGTAATTAATTCAATGATAAATAAAAATTGATACATGATAAATAAAAATTCAATGTTGTCGTGAGTTTTACGTTCTATACTGTAAAAAACAATTCTGTAATATAACTAAATTTATTTTGGGAAACTGGGGCTCCAAGAATTTTTCATGTAACGGTAATAGAAAATATTCATGTACAAGAAAAGGTTACATCAATTTTTCTTGTTATCGTTGAATGAAAAGCTCTAGGAATACCAGTTTCCTAGAAAAATTTTAATAACTTTACAGAACTTTTTTTTTACAGTCTATTTAAGATGGAGCCAGGTTCTTTCTGTATAACTGAAATAATCGGTATTTCGACCATTTTCACTATTTACGATGTGACTACCGTATTTCTAAGGTATATTAAGCGTAAAAAAACAGCATATGAGCCATTTCCATTATAAACAGTACAATATACGGTAAAATTATTGTTTTTTTTCAGTGAAAACGCAGTATTTATGCCGTAAAATAATTACTAATAGTAAAGAAAAGGACAATGCAAAGAAAATGTCGTAACATTTCGATAGATATACCATAATTTTACGTTACTTGCACGTTTTTAGTCTTTACGATATGAGTACCTTATTTCTAAAATACTTTAAGTGTAAAAAAAGAAATGTATGTACTATATCGATTATAAAGGTATTTATACCGTAAAATGATTTTTTCAGTCAAAACACGATATTTAAACCGTAAAATAATTATTTGTCCGTGAAGGAAAAAAAATGGTAGACCTCGCCTTGGTGTACGGCAACTTTTGAAGCGATGCGCCTGCCCTGTTACATAATAAATGCAGGCTTGAAAGGGCAGGGGGGGGGGGTACAGCAGGTACATCACTTCGAGGCTTTTGGTTCCAAAGAACTCAAAAGGGGTACAATATAGTAGAAACTCTTACAATACACACTACATATAATATATATATTTTTTTATTTTTTATTATATTTATTTTTTATATTTATTTATTAAAATCTAAAAGAAAGAAAAGAAAATGTATTTAATTATTTTTTCTCTTGTAAAACAATATAAATGGCTAATTATCATCCTAAAGCATAGAAAAAATAATATATTGTATGAGAGACGAATCAAGAAGTGAGGTATAATTAAAAATTCACATGCTTTTAATATTTGTCCAGAGTGTAAGTACGGAGAAAATGTATGGTTGATACTGCGCATTCAAATCTCGCGGTTCTCGGTAGTTTTGAATGCTGTCATCTTTCTAGTGGGAGCTTCCAATCTAATATGTTGAATTCTGTCAAAACAATCTTTAATCTTTATTCAAGAATTCACTGATTCTTGAATACATTCACTGAATATAGAAACTCTAAAATTTTAAATTAGTTTAACTAGTCAGTTATTCAAAATCACGTCATTAAAATTATTATATTGTGTACAATTAAATATGTATACTTATATCACTTGATTCACCCACCATCATCCATAAGTGTCCTTCCATTATTGATCTTAATTTTTGGGAAGCTTACCACATCATTAAAAACTCCCACTCTTTAGTCAATAACTTACCTAGTACTCCTTATTTTCCAAACATTTGGAAATCTTTAAATTATTTTTTCCCCTCGCTTTTAAGTTTTTGTTTGTTTATTCTCCGGTAGATGTCGCTACTTGTCCACCCAGTTGTTCAGGCTGCTTTCTTCTCATTGGTTGCCTTTCTTTAGGCGGGATCGTTTTCGTAGCCGGTACAAAAGCCTGCGTCTCTCCTTGTCTCTGGTTAGATTTGCTTTTTCTAGCTCGCTGAGTTTCTCACTGAAGAAGAATCTCGATAGTAGATTCGAAACAGCTGTTTGCTAATTTTTCATACTTTATTTGTGCATTTATAGTCATTAGTTTTCTATCTGTAAACATTTTTACACAGAGGCTTTATTTGCTATTTTAACATACACTGGTGGAAATAAAAAATTAAATGAATTATGAAAGCATGGGTTTTTAATCATAACATTTATAATATTAACTAAAATGAAGGAAATTTCATACATTATACATGCTATGTACAACAAATAATTTAGAAAAATAAAATTTCATACAAATTAATAAACTAAAACATTGCATCAAAAATTAGATTTTAGTAACGTAAAAACATGGAACTTCATTTATGAAATGTCACATTTAATTAAAATTAATAATTAGTAAAGCCACTTTTATTCATTAGAGTTTCTTTTATTTTAGATGACATTGATAAAACAAGATTTTGGTTTTCTGATCAATTAGTTTCCAGTTTTGACAGATTAAAGCTTTTAAAATCTACAAATGATGTGTACTGCATCCCATTTGCATAAACCATCCGAAAGAGCTGTCTCCAAACGTTTTCGATGGGGTTCAGATCGGGACTAATAGGTGGATGATCTAGAAGAACAATATTCTGTTTGTCAAACAAATCTTTCATTGTATTTGAAATGTGAATATTTGCATTATCTTGCATTATCTTGCATGAAGATATAATATAAACCTTAATATTGCCATGCAAATAGAAGAAGTGAATTTTCTAAAACTAAATTCTAACCACAAGAATTCTGGCGACCGTTTAAAAATACAATTTCACTTTTGCCAACATAAGCAACCGCTACCCTAACCATCAAACTTCCGCCACCAAAATTTCTTCTGAACGTAGATTTCGGAAATCTTTCCAATAATACCTCAAACCATTTGGCCATTGTCGGACGTTACTCATAGCCCGCACAACTTTGAAGAAAGTCTGTGGTAGTTATAGCTGCCACCACCGATATTATTAGGTGATATCGGTCACCCACTGTGAGGATTGTGTAAATGAACACTGACGCTGTCAATTAACTGAACTAACAGTTTATTTATACTATATGTACACAAGAAATACACTATTTACAATTATATACAATTACAACTTGGATATAGGTGATCCGGTTCAACATAAATTAAATACCGTAAAAAGTTGGCTGCGTGCTGTTCAAATTACACCTTCTCTTTCACACACAATGCACGTTAGATTCACTTTACCGGAGATCAACTTCGGATCTCCCAACGCAGGGATACTCGGCCTACACTATCCGGCCCAGTGCACAACACACCAGGACGTCTGTGTCCCTTGCTCTCCAGATACGAACTCAGCCTACGCACTCTGCACTAGGACCTCTGTCCTACACACCTCTAGGTACGAACCCCAGATACGAACTGCTCAAATATCAGACAAGACTTGACCTTCCCAAACCACTGCTTTCCCCAATATAAACCCCCCTTTGGAGCTTATTCATTGGACACATTCCACATTGCTTTCTTGATACGTGGCATGTTCCTTGTTTGTTCCTCATCCACATGCATCTCTGACGGATGAACACGCCTCTCAGCAATCTCCTCTTTCTCTCATTCACCACCTGTACATGATACCTGTCAATTCTCACATTAACAAAGAAAGAATGTCACCTTGAAAATTCCAGTACACAGCCGGTACAATACATAAAATATTAAGATAGAGAAATAATAGAAATTCCAATTTGTAGCAGATGTTTACTTAGAACCTGACAGCCATCCAAATTAATTTTTTTTCGTCAGAGAAAATGACTTTCTTCTAATTTTCGCACATTGACATGTACTTCTCGCAATTCCTCAAACGCATCTGCTTGTGACGCAGAAGTAACTTTGGATACAGCTTCATTTTCATCATCTCAAGCTCCGTGAAGAATGCAAAATTTGCCTAACTCTTCTAGAAGTAACAGGCAGGGATAGGTCTACACAAATCTGTTTTGAACTTTTACCAGCTTTCGATGCAAGTTGAAGAATCCCGCTTTTCTGTCTTTTGCTTAAACGTAGATTGCCTTTTATGTTAAAATGTTTGCCATAATTTGCTGGATCTTTTCTATAGTTATATATCACACTAACAGATCTTTTAATATATTTAATAATTTCTGGGACAGACTTTCCACATTCTCAATATGTGTCGATTTTATCTCTTTCTTTATCAAACATAATCTTTCGTTTATCCATCGCAAAAATTGTAATTTAAACTAATCTATTGCTTTCACTCTACAACACTTTTTATGTCTATTTTGCAGGTAACGTTGCCTTATTTTATGCAAATTTTTACACATTGCTTCGGAATAACCAATGAAATGTGATATTTCATAAATCAATTTCCATTTTCGCATATGACGAAAATTTAATTTTTGACTTTTTGTTTATGTTTAACATTATGTATGAAGATTTATTTTTGTAACAGATTTGTCATACGTACTATGTATATACCATGAAATTTCATTCATTTTTAATGAATACTATAGAAGTTTTTGTCAAAAAACCGTATTTTCATAAATCAATTTCCACCAGTGTAGTCTTTTCAATGCACTTAAGGGTGTATTCTGATAAAAACTGCTGTTTTCAGATTTATTTCCAAATTCATTTTTACTCTGAAATGCACTAAACTTTCAAAATCTCTTATTTAGAAACTACACAAGTTGCCGTGATTCTTGATTTTTTGATAAATGTAGAAAATGTTGCAAAAAAAGCTCTCAAAAACGGCGTTTTGGACCAAATTTTCCGAAGCGGGTGGTTTTCGAACGAAAAAAGGGGTTATACTAAGAAGATAATTGTTCATAAATCAAATTCAAATTAATTCAGCGAAAAATTACATCTCACGGCACCTTGTACATCACTCAAAAATTCTCTCAGCAAGTTTCATATTTCTATTTTAAAAAATGAGTCTGAAAATGTATCGTAAAATTTCGAGCTGTTGAAGGTGGAAAATCATTTTTTCGAATACACCCTTAAACTGCACGCATTTTCATTCATTTCCGTGCATTGTTTAAACTTTTGAAACATTGAAAAAAAATCTATGCACCAATAACTTTGCACGACTTTTCATTAAACAGTTGTTATGTATAGAGTACATAGTTATCTTTTGCAAAAAATAAGTCAAAAGTTTATTTTGTTGATGAAATTTAATGAAAAATCCTTCAATTGATGTTTAATGCTTATGCAGATTTGTTATTTAAAAAACGCTTTTTTCAACAGAAAATTTATTATTCAACGTAGTAAAGTAAATTGTTAAACGTTTAAGTTGCTTACAATGTAGTTAACGACTAATAATACCTGCGAATACTTTCAAAATTATGATATTAGTAAATTAAATTTCTACAAATTTGAACGTAATATTAACTCTCAATTATCGCTCAAAGAATTTTAAAATGAGCTGTCGAGAGACTAATCTAATATAATCTAACGTTTAATTTAATTGTTGAATTCAAAAAAAGCTGTAAATTTCAGCTTCAAGAAAGTAAAATTATTATTCAATTTCTAATTCTATTAGTGATGTCCGTTGAAAACACTATTTAAAAACGACGACATAATCTATGTAACTTTGCGTTTACAAACTATAATTAATCACACTCCCAGATTATTTAATCATAGTCAAAACATTTAACAAATGATTGAAATAGTGTTAAACAATTTTTTGTAACATAACAGTGCTTGTTTACGGTGTAAAAATTAGAACTGTTTTTGAGGTATTATTTTAGTATAAACTTATGAAAGACAGAGTATCTATAATAATTTTTATCCGCGTACGATAATTTAAAAGAATTGAAACAACTCCTTTCTATTGTGTTTATTATCAACGCTACCTTCTGTTTGCATTCGAACTAAATACTGTTGTTAACGTCTTTAAAACTTATTTAAAACTTAGTTTTCCTCTTTGTAAATGATTTATTTAAAAATTTTAATAAAGTATATTATAATTTCCTAATCAAGTCGCAGTCTATCCTTCTTCTTCATAAACATATTTCATTTGCTAACGTTGATGTGATATTTTCGGGTGGATGTTATAACAATGTAAGATTATTTATCACTTTTGCTCAAATAAGCAATAAGTGCTTAATATAAAATCGTACTTAGGTGAAAATGTAAAAAGGTGGAATAAATATTAATTTCAATATCCTAAAACAATTTTAATTATTAAAAGTAACTCATTCTGCATGCTAAATTGCTCTATTACCTATGGGAAAAAAAGTGAAAATTTACGTATCTTAAAAATTGCAGCATGATTTTTTTTTTTTTTAATTGACATTAGTATACATACATTCAAGTATAAGTGTATAACGAGAAAAAAAAGATTTTTAAAGTTTTACAGTATCATCAATTTATAACAAAATGACACCTTGTGGATGCGTGAATAAAACGCTTAAAAATCGCATTTGACTTTTCTTTATTTTCTATACTGTGACGTGACGAAGTTAAACGGTAGGGGAAATGCTAATCTTTCGGACAAATCTGCATTCAAATGTGTATTGTAGCTGACGGTGAGAATTTTGGACATCTGAAATAAAGTTGTTTTGTTATAGCTAGTTTTCTTTTGCTCTCTATTATTATTTTCCACGTATCACCGTAAGAAATCCCGAAAAAACAAATGTGCGTTTTAATTGTTCTATTATTCGTATCGATGTCCATGAGGTGCCTTTTTGTACTAAATCGATGATGCACAACAACTTTGTAAAACACTTTTTTTCTCTTCTATCTCTTTCCATTTTCTAGATAGGAATGCTAATTCCGCACTTTTCTTCCAGATGGCGCCGTAGACAATTTCATTCATTAGCTCATAGCTGAACAATACCTAGGCTTTACTTTTAAGACTATTGGTTTTGCCGTTCAGAAATTATTGGGGTGGAGGTAATATGTATATAAATAAGTATTTTGTTTCTAAACATATCTAATGTAATATTTATTTCATAATAAATTGTAACAGAATTTTTAAACTGTCATCCGTAAAAGTGATACAAAAATCTTTGAAACTTTGTGTTATCAGACAGTAAATACAAGTTCAATACAATACGTGTAACAGTTCCTTTGTGGCCTTAGAAAACAATATTTTCTCACAAGAAGTCAAAAATTTACTTTGTTTTAATATTTTTCTTTGTAGTACGTTTGAAGATCTTGCGGGCAGAAAACGGATATTATAAAAAATTCTTCTTCCTTTCATTTTCTTTTAGAAAGGATGGTTGTTTTAGTATTTTAAAAGTAAATAAAGTATTTTGTATACTTCAGTACTTCTTATAGTAAATACTTCACTTTATCGATTTATTTAGTTTTTAGTATTTCTGTTTTTCTTAATAAACGTTTCACTTTCCAAAATTTAAACGTAAAACACAAAAGCTTTTTATTAAATATAGAAATCTTTGTACAACTCAAAGTGACATTCTTTAAATGCTTGTTTGTTGTCCATACTATGTGTATTCCTTTACTATATTTAGTAAGCAATTTAATTGTAGAAATGAGGCGGACTAAAATCCTTTAAAATCTCTTTTTAGTTTGTTAATACAAAATTAGTTTCGGGGAAATACAATACTTTGATGTCGCAAAATTAATATTGGGTAAAGAATAATATATAAAAATTATCTTGTACTCGGTGATATGTATATGTAAATATGTATTATAAGATGTGGTGTTATGTAATGTATTATGACATGCGTTTATAAAATTAAACTGAGTATCCCAACAAAAATTAAATCAAAATTAGAGGTATACTCAGTTTTAAAATGTTATCTAGTCACCATTTGTGAGATTTTGTTTGCACTTTTTTTGTAAGAGATAGTTTTATCAGAATAATGTTATTAAAAAAATAATTTTTTGTGCTCGAAAATTTCATCTCGAAAACTCGATACTTTTTCCAGACTCATTTCTAAAAGTTTCTAAGGTGTAAACTTGATTGAACATATTTATAAGAAACCTGTGTTTTTATTTTTCGTACAATTATTTAGAACTTCGTTTACAAACAATTATTTTACCAGTACGAACATCTTCAGGTAGTTTCATTAGAAGCAATAAAAAACTACCTACTGCAGCCTTTAAGGAAAGTACCGGAAAATGTTGGTATATTATCACCGAACATGAACTGCCAGATTACATAACCAACCTCCGTTCAAATGTTCATATATATATATATATATATATATATATATATATACATTTGATCTTTCTCATGCTGTAACTATCGTATTTATGAAACGATTTGAATGAAACTTGGTGACTGAATAGTACATATTAATTTCTCAACCGAGTTCGGTGGCGAGCTGCATCCATCATTTTGTTTGAAAATGGCGGACATTTAATTAAAATTAAGTGCAAAAAATTAGAAATTGAAAAATATTTTTCTTTTACGTGTTTTACCTTGATACAAAGATTCCTGATCCTTTTTTGTCTCGTCAATATCTTTAAAAAAGGCTGAGCTATGACACTTTGAATTTCTAGTGTGGTTGAAATTTGAAATGATCTGATTTTTGTCATGTGACAACACACATATTTATGAATCAATTTAGATGGTGAGTACACAGAACATACGAATGTCTCTACTGAGTTCGCAGGCCACTTCATCTGTCGTCTTATTTCAAAATCTTGACTTTTTAAAGTTAAAAGAATAATAATAATAAAATAAGATAAGATAAGATAAGATAGAAAAAAATGAAAAAGATTTTTTTATTACCTGTTTTATCTTGATACAAAAAATTCGGAGAATTTTTTTAAATTTCATTTATACATTAAAAAATTGCTGAGTTGTAGCACTTTGAATTTCTTGTATGGCTGACGTTTTGAAACGGGCGGATTTTTATTACGCGATAATACGCTTATTTATTAACTGATTTGGCTATAACATGGTGTGTACATAGTCCATACTAATGTCTTGGTACATTGTTGGCCAACTTCGTGCCCCCTCTTTTTTCAAAATGACGGCCATTTTTTATTTATTTTTTTATTTAAACAGGTCACAAAAAATTGCAAATTAAAAAAGATGGGTTTTTATATGTTTGACATTGATATAAAGCTTCCAGATTATTTCTTTTTCATCTATATCTTTAACAATAACTGAGTTATAGCACTTTGAATTTCTGGTGTGGCTGAGTATTAAAATGACCTAATATGAGTCACGTGATAATAGGCATATTTATGAACCGATTTGGATGTAACTCGGTGTGTTGATAGAACATACCGCTGACTTGACCGAGTTCATTGGCCAACTTCATCCGACATCTTGTTTTAAAATCACGGAAATTTAAAATTAAAAAATTAAATTAAAAATTTAGTACAAAAAATTAAAAATTGAAAAATATTTTTTTCTTCGGTTTTTGATATTGTTACAAAGATTTCGGAGAATATTTTGTTTTGTCTATATCTTTAAAATTGGCTGCCTTTTAGAATATGAAGCAAAAAAGATGAGGGGCTGTATTAATTTATCAATTGATTAGTGTCAATATAGAAAACACGATATGGTACGTGCTACTATATTTGGATACAACCCGTCATTTTTTACTTCCATTTTGGGAACAACGGATTTTGAGCTTATTATTATTTGTGGCACATACTACTATATTTCGATAAAACCCCTGATTTTTATTTTTGCTTCGTTATGGTAACAAGGGGTTTTGAGTTGATTCTATAGACGATCATTTTCAGAAGTTTCAAGCTATGCTTTTGAGACTTTCACAAAAGTTGCTCCATACTTTTAGCTAACACGGTATGCAATTGAAATTTTGATAGCATTTACGCATGCGCGATGAAAAATTATTTAGAAAACCTGATCATTTTTCATACAATTTTTATTATTTTGTAATTCTTATTACAGGGTATTGGGTGCAATTGTGAATCGTAGAGAATTCTGTAATGTTAAATTCAAGAAGTTTAAAATTCTTTGAACATTCTTTTATTAGAAATACAAAATCTATATTTCCTTTTTTTTCAAGACTCTAGGTTTGAGCTTTTTCATATACTTCCTTTTGTACCAATTAGCAAACTAATGATTTAACAAGTTAACATATTTTATTTCTGAATATTTTCATCAAAAGTGTAATTTAATCAAAATATTTTTTTACCGTCTACTTAAGTAAAAAAAAAAAAAAAAAAAAAAAAAAAAAACTTTTCTTTTCTTTGTTAAGAAGAAAATAGTGCAATAAACGTGTGACATTAGCTGCTATTATCCGTATTTCCATTTTTTTATTTAAGAAAATGTATTGTATTTAAAATATATTCTATGACAGTAATCGTATTTTTTTTTCAACTTTGAAAATTTACTCGAAGCTGGGAATATTATTTTATTCTTAGATTAAATTAACTTGACTGAATAAAGCATTTAAAATTATGGACTTTTAAAATATGAATAAATTCTTCTTTATTTAAAAAACAAAAAGGTTTTTAACCCGATAACAAAGGATGTTGATTTTAAAGAAGAAAAAAAAATCTTTTAAATGTCAGTTTATAAAATTTAAGAAGCAAATTTCAATTAATCAGAATATTGGATTTACAAATTACCTGAACATTACATAGGATTATCACGAAGAAAAATGTTTTTGAATTTGTTTTAATTTTCTTATATTTCATTTATTTTCTAAAATACATATAATTTAAGTAATTCCAGCATTTTTTATAGAAAGTAATTTTTTTGCTTTTAAATTTACTATAAAAAAATATATTTAATTTCTGCAGTAATATTTAAAAAATATATTTTTATTTTAGCATTGAAGGTTTTCTTTAAATATCTTAATTTAGGATATTTTTTATGTGTTACTCATAATTTATGATAATAAAAAAATATAAATATATTCATTTACTATTCCAACACGCATCTAGATTTACACACATCTCAAATTAAAACTAATCACTATAGCATAATGGAGTCTTTGAACATAATTGTAATGGAAATTAATAGGAACAGCATTTTTATGTTTAAATTCAAAGTTTACACTGATTTTTTTATAAACTAAGATAATTATAAAATTATAAATAATTAAACGAGATAAAATCTATTGCAAAAAAATATACACGTACCTAGGAAAATGTTTGCCACAGTTAAAAAAAAAAGACTTTTTGTACATAAATGTAAAGAAGTTAATAGGAACCATATGTATGTTTAAATTGAAAGTTTAAACAGATGTTTAAAAAGCAAAATCCATCGTAAAACTAGAAATAAATGGATATATACTCTATTGCAAAGAAATACATGCACGTAGAAAAAATTGTTGCACGGTCTAGAAACATGGTGAGCAAATAGTCTATCTTAAAATAAACAAATTATTATAACTTGAGAACAACAACAGCAACAAGAATTTTATTGACTATTAACAGCAAAGCGATTGCCAGTTTCAGTATGTTGTTATGCTGCATTTAAGATCTATAAAAGACGATACTCGATGAGGCATGGCATCTATTATGTTACACATGTCCCTCTGCAGAAATTTCTGCCTTAAGCGTATGATCTGATAAACAAGTTTGGTTGCATTCGAGACGGATAAAGTCGTTTTTATTACATGTACTAAACATTTTTTACTGTAGGAAGATCTGATGAACTGTCAGGCCACCGAAAGTCATTATATTCTTATAGGCGTTGTTAGGAATATCGTGCAGTATGTGGCTGAGTGTTATCAATGACACCTTCTAGACTTAAAAGACAAGGCCATTATTAACAGCTGCAAAATGTTATTTGCATAACTGCAGGGCATTAGAGTACTTTCAACCAGAGTAAAAGTGATCATCTGTTTCACCAGATTTCTTACCAGTGTGTCACTTCCGATATTATGTCATTGTATCTTTCAGTAACAAATGCAGAATTGCACCGCTAAACTATCTGTCTACACACACATATGGGAGCCAGTAGCACTGTGAGAAGAGCGGGTCATTTAAAGTAACATTTTTCAAAGCAGAATAAACATTTGTTTATAAATAAGCTCTCAATTAAATAATTATACATAATTGGGTGTTTTCATTGCATATATGTAAACACTTTAAAGAGAAAGATAAATTTGGGTTGCAAATACATAAATACATATAATATTTAAGAATAAAAAGAATATAAAATGGTAAAATTGTGTTTGATTATTAGAATAAATAATGCCCATAAAAAGATATAAAATTTGCAAATATAAATCTTGATTTTTGATATCGTCAGTGCTGAGAGTTTTTGGCTCACTTATTTAATCCTGAGAAATAATGTTCCCCTAAAATCATTCGGAAATGTATCATTCTGCATCTGATGCTGGTGTAGAGCAGCACGCATAAATGACGAAATCTCCACCATTTCGGATGCTACAACAGCGATTCGTGTAATTAATAATTTTGTGTATATACGAATAGAATCATTTTTATGTATTGGACAAACAAAATTCATAGCATGTTTATTAAATCTTCATCACGTTAACTGAAGATTACCAATTATTTCTGTATCAAAACAGTAAGCAATAATTAAAGGTAAGATTATTTTTTTTCATTTCTCATCATTTTTAGTTGTTATATACCACCATCTGCCGACGCTATCAATCTTTCCGGACTATTTCTGGTCGTAATTTCGAATACCTTTTATAGTAAAACCTTTAAATAATCAATTTTCTGTCACATTAACGTGTTGCTTTTTCTCTCCTGTTTTTTCTTCCTGTTGCTTTTTTCTGTGATTCCTTTAACCGTAACTCCCAAGAAAGGGTTTTCAAATGTTACATTCCTATCTTCTATTGTATTTGCATCCATAACACTTCCTGGAAGTATGTTGGACTGGTAGTAAAACACCCAGGAGTAATGCCATTGGAATGTCGGAGATGTGTCGGAAGCGTCCTGTATCACAAAGGACACGAAAGAGAACACCAAAGCTGTACGCCATTTTGAATACAAAAATTACTAAGGTAATGTTTTACATGCAAACCTCAACAAAATCGATTAGTTTGTCTAATATTTATGAGCATTTAAAATCATCTTCCCCTGTGTCCACAGTTCAATTTTCGCCAGTTACCCGTTCCCAATATTTCCGATTTTGGGCTTAATATTTAAGTTAAAGTCTATAATTTCAATACCATACACAAAATAACGGTAAAAAGTAGTTGTTCGTTACTCTAAAGTCTAAATCACTCTCTATCGACAATTTTTGATCGTAACCTATAATTTTTTTTTTTAAATATCGTGATATAAAGAATGTTTTTAGTAAAAACCGCAAACGAATCGACGTTTTTCCAATTTTTATCATCGATTGAAGTCTTGAACCTTAAATTTTTAAGGTCCCTAGCTCCCACAGAAGACGTTTGCGCCCCATGGTTTCCCATTTAATAATGTTTGTCTTCATGTCTAGTATCACCCCTGAAAGTTTGTCGGTATGGTAGTGAAACACCCTGTATAGATAGCTTCCACGTGAAGGTGAAAAATGAAATAGTTTGATGATTTTATTTTAAGTGAATAGTATGTGATATTGGAAATATAATAAGCATGAGAAAGAGAAAATATAACGTCAAATGAATTAATGTAATATGTATTGAAACACGAAAAAAACCATTTATGGAAATATTGGCAGATTTTAACACTTTGAAGTTCTCTGAATTTGTTTTCAATTTTCTAAAATTATTCTATACATATAAGTATAAGAATACACCAGTGCAGGTGTGTATATTAAAATTTCCACAACCGTTTAGGTCCCCCTGTCTCTCATTATTGGAAAAGGAGTAAATAAAAACTTAGAATATTTGTTTTTGCCACTTTTTTTAAATCATGAAAAATATTATTTGAATAACGAAATACTCAGAAACAACTTTTAATCAAAAGTTTTTAATTCTTATTTAAATCTAAATCCCAGATTGTTCTTACTAAATAAGTAGATAATCTGTTGTCCGGAATAAATGAAATATATATATATATATATATATAAAGATAAGAAAAAAAAGAAACAGTTAAGTTACGTAAAATAACAAGCAAACTTTAATGTTTCAAAATTGATTTTTTAAGACAAACAATTTTGAAATTTGCGGCATCTCAGATTAATTTTGCTAGTACATACATATTTAAATAAATAAATAAATATGGGATACAAATACATAAATAGATATAATATTTAATAATTAAATGAACATGTAATAATTAAATTATATTTTATTATTATAGTATACAACGCCCGTTGGAAAATTTGGAATTTGCATGTAACATGTTCAAGTTCAACAATACGTCAAGTGTAGAAAATGAGGTGCGTTCGTATTATAACGAAGTTTTAAAAATACTCAGATCGGATTCAGTATATTAAGCGAAATCTTATGTATGTCCCTGTAAATACTATCTGTCTTCTATTATACAGGAAATAACTTGTAGTAAACCTCAGCAACGTACATCTTTTCATAAAATGTCAAACTGTTTAATATAATTGAAACGCCCCCCTATACCATAATGTATTGGAATACAGTTGTGTGGACATGTAAATTAATAATACATATTCTTTGCAATACAAATTATACAGAATATTTATATTAGTATATACTTGAGAGATTTATATCAGTATTATTATGTTCGGAAGAGTTTGACAACATTAAAATGCCCTTGAAATTATTTTTTCACATTTGCCGTAATGAAACGGAATATTTTGGTTGTTCCTGTAATTAAATTATACATCCTATTTTTATAAAATTTGAAATAGCTCGACTAAACTATGCAATAATTACGCATTTTAAATTTCGAACAATTCGGATAGTTAAATGTTTCACTATTATATGCGGTAAGATGAATGGGCAGACTGAACGACGACTATAGGTGCTACCCCACTAAAAAAATCTGAAGAAAATCTATAGCTTTTTGCTCCAAAATCTGAGGGAAATCCGAAGGTATTTGGCCCATTATGAAGATATTTTTAAGAATATCTTTAAAAATTCTGCAGATATTTTAAAGATAAAGCTAAGTCTGCAAATTTTCTTCAAATTTCTGTAGAATTTCTGTAGAAAGTTGGCGATTTCTTCAGATAAGATTATTTTTAGTGGGGTAACGTGTTTACATAATTACTTACGCACATAAAAATCAATAAAAAAAGTTTGTACCACAGATTTTTTAGAATGTATATTTTGTTACATACTTCAGAGATTTATATTAATTTATGGTGTTCAGAAGAGTGTGACATCATTAAAATGCAATTGAAAGTATTTTTTCTTGTCTGCTGTAATGTAATGGAAATTTTTAATTTTCACTTTACTTAAACTATACATCTTATTTTATATAATTTCAAATGACTCGATAAAATGACGCCACGAATATACATTTCATATTTTATATATTTTAAATTCGGTTTGTTAGTTTTTGCTTTGTTATATGATGGTAACAGATGGACGAATGGACTGAACGGCGATTATAGGTGTTCGTATTTACATAATTACAAACGCTACCAAAATTGTTGATTTCTACTAGCGTCCAGTTGCTGACAGTTTATAGCTCACAGGTTATCAAATCCTGAGAGCTAATGTACCCGTAGAATCTCTAGCCGCCTTCCCGCCGAGCAAAAGAGCAAAATTGTAAAGTTTTTTCCCTCTGCAATTTATTTTAAATGTTAATAAAAGAGGGATTTTCTCTCATGTTGTAATTTTTTTGTTACGTATATACTTATAAGCCTTGAAATTATCAATTATAGCTTAATTTCTTATAACAGGATTATATTTGTAGAACGATATTAATTTAAATAAAGCTTCAACTGCAGTGAAACCTGCAGGCTAGTGAACGCCGATCGAGGCAGGGTTAAGGCTAGATACGTATGTACTATGGGCATATATGTATGTACGTAACGGGGTACCTGTTGATAGAAACATCCAATTTGCTTCATATCTTGTAAAAAGGATTTTTTTCTGATAAGATACTTCTCTGTTTAATTTGAGGATTCAATGGTTAAGTATAAAGTGGAAACAGGGAGCCAAACTCCTCCACATAATTTTTTATAAACGGCTTTTTTTTCATGCACAATTATCTGTTTTGCTTCAATTTTGTAAATAGTTTCATTCTGATAAGGCATTTGCATGATTATTTTTGGGGGTTCATTACCTAACATGTTCGCTGCGCTTACATGAAGATGTGATGATAGATAATGTCGCACTGTAGAAGTGGGTTTTTCCCAGAAGCCGATTTACTTTTTATAACAAAGAATCAGTAAAAGATTTTCCCGCGCCAGCGCGTGACTGGCTATTGGACGTCACCCCCCATCACCCGCTGGAGCGTGATGTGGGGCCCCTTAACGTTGGCGGCATATTACGCGTTTTCGCTTGAGCGGCAGCGAACGTGTTAAGTATAAGTGGATAGAATGTGGGGGTTGGTGTGAAATCCCTTCTATAATTTATACAAAATAGGCTTTTAAAGCAGAGCAATTCTATTTACTTCGAATTTGGCATGAGTTTTCACTCTGATAAGGTTCTTCTCTTATTAGATTTGAGGGTTCATTGTTTAAGTATGAAAATGATAATAGACGAGCTAATTCACCTTAAAATAGCTTAATGTTTTATGGTCTATTTCTTTATTTTTCGAGGGGCATTTTTCTTTGGAATAAAAGCATAATGTATAATGAGTGTGAATAGCCTGTGAGCTCAATACCACAAGTTTAACTAGAAACTTTTCTTTATGTCTATTGTAAAATTATTGTTTATTTTTTCATTTTACGATAGAAATATCAATTGATACAAATTAGTAAACATATATACAATCGTATTCACATCCAAATCAATATAAATGTAGTTATATGCATTTATGATCATGTGTTTACAAATCGTTGAACTCCAAATTTAAAACACAAACGCATCATTTAAAAAATATTTGCTAAAAAAAATTATGCATAAAAAAGTATATACACTGAAACTATCTTAGCTGAAGTATAAGAATTTTCTTTATCACTATTGTGTTAAGGGAATAAAGAATCTTATCTATGTTTTTATGTTTTATTACATTGTAAAAACATTTGATAACAAGCTTTATAATCTTCTGTGTATACTAAATCCCAGAAAAGGTTCTGTAGATAACACATGCTACATTAAAAAGAAACCGTTCCAGATTATTTTCTGAATTTCGAAAACGAAATTATAGTTTAAATATATCACAACATTTGCTGTTGTCTTACCAGATATGTGGGTTTTATTTTTGAAACAAAGAATTTTTAAAGAAGGTATTTTGTAAAATAAAAACATTAAGCAAATATATAAAAAGTATTTTTTTAATTATATAGTAGCATTTTATAATATTTAAGATTTGTGGACATTTTTGCTTACATATATATATATATATATTTCACAAATCGTTTATAAAAAGTAATATTTTTGTTCATAAGATAAACCACTCTACATGTATATATAAAAAAAAATCCCTTGAACCTAATATTAATTGATATAACATAATTAAATATTGAATTAAAATTAACATTTATGCTGTGCATAAAATAAAGTTTCTTTACGCAGCTACATCTGTAAAAAAAAGATATATATATACATATATATATACATATATGTCATGATACGACGACGAGACGATATTCCATGCAATGTGCAAGCTCCAGTGGAAAACCATGTTATTTGCAGAACATTCTACTACTCACTAAGAATCAACATCGGGACGAGCTGAGCAGTCGCTCCGGCAGTTTGACAAGCAGTGGATTAGTTTATTTGGGTATCTCCCCATAAGAAATTTCAATCAATAAGTCTTTAAATTAATTTCATTAGAACTCATAAAATAAGTTAAGTTTTTCCCCGCAGTCACCTTAGCACACATCGAACACTAAAACCTTCGTTATCCAGTCTACACCATCAGATATTCTAATTTAGCGGGGAAATTAAATGGGCATCTTAATAGTTTAAAAGTTAGTCGCACTCTGAGCTCCGAAAAAACCCAAAATGAGAATCCAACACCTGCACGAAAAACTAGCCCCTCCTCACTCCGCGTCAATCATTTAAAAATCCAATTAGGATTAAATTCGAGGCTACACGTCATAAATCATCACCTCTGATTGATCTACGAGGCGTGGCCTTCCGGTAGAAATTCATTCTTGTCTCGCCAATAAATTAGCCTGCTAACATCCGCGCAATAACACAGATCACGTGATGTTAAATAAAAAATAAAATTAAGATCCCGAAAATATTCTAAAAAGGAAAAAGATTACGAAATAACTTCCCGCCTTTTTTGAGAAACAAGCAATAAATTATTAATAAGTGAAATAACTGTGAGTTTAACTGTAACCTAAACACACTAAAAAATTTAAAAAGAAGAATTAAAGCAAAAGAAAAAAAGAATTGTATCTGACTTATTGAATTTATTAGTAAAATATCTCGTTGAAGTGAGCTGTTTGAAATCAATGAGAGAAGAGTGTGGTTCTACAAAGGAAAAGTAAAGTTTGATCGTGAAATGAGTAAGATTCTTAATCGTTCTAAATCTGCGATTTTGTTTTAAGTAAAAAACAATTGTATGGAACGCATAAACGATCTGGTTGAAAAAAATCAGGTTTCAAGATATTTTCCATTAAATACTATATACATTTTAGGGATTTCAATGATCATCCGTCGACCAAAAAACTATTATCAAACTATAAGATTAAATTCTAACAATGGAAGATCGTAATCGCCGCATTCAATCGATAGTAAATTCAATGCACGTAATCATTACGCCATTAAATGATTTAAAATTAGAATTTTTATTTGTATTTTAGTAATATTTTACTAATTTCATTCATTCTTTCGCTAATTAAAACAAACATTATATAAATTTGTACAATAGGCAAATAATTTCGTGATTTGTATAATTTGACGTAATTGGTCGATGGGCGAATAAAACAGTACCAATTTTTTTGTGAAAATTTTAAATTATAATTACGTTATGAAGAATGTAGATGTATGAAATGTCTGATTTTTAACTAAACGGTTAAATTAAAATCTTAGAACAGAACTAAAAACACAAAACCTTTACTTTATAGTACGAATATTCAATATAACTTCGTCTTGATCAAAATTCTAGGAAACTATCCGTTATGTATTGAAGCTACGGATGTTAGAATTTCTAGTTACTATTTAAATTAATATTGTAATAGATTTCAATAATAAAAATTTGCAGTTATTACAATTATATTATTTTTTAAATAAAAATATAATTCTTATTCTTTTAAAAATATATTAAAATTAATGTTTGGGATTTTGTTATTGGTACTTTTCTTGTTTAATATTTGAATTGTGCAAAACGAATGCAAACCTTATGAAAAAATGACGAACGTTTTTAGTAATATTTGATGAATACACTTAAAATTAAAATTTCTAATTACCAAAAAGTAGTAAAGAATCAAAAGTGTATAAACTACAGAACTTTCAATGTTCTCCATTATTAATAGTCTTTTGAAGTCGACATATTAATGAGACAAAAGAACTCGTCTGAAGTTCAAAGTTCTTTGAAGAAAGAAGACCAATATTTGAAGCAATGTATGTGTGGAGGAAAAATGATCTTGACAAAAGAAATATTCCACTGTGTTAGAAATGTCAGATGGATTCTGCAATACCTTTTCAGAAACAGTGCAATTATTTTTTTTCAATTTTACGTTTATATCTTTTTCAAAAGTCTTTTGTATGTAACCGTATTTTTGATTTGATGTTGGATAATATTTAAAATAGCTTTTTTTTTAAATTGAAGCCAACTGAAAAAAATTATACTGAAATAGGAGGGATGTTTTTTAAGTAATGGTCGTTAATGAATTAATATATATATATATATATATATATATATATATATTAAAATTAAAATAACTTAAATAAAAATTATTCAAAACAAATTTATTTAAAACAAAATCATTATTATTTTTCTTTTTTATCTTTTACTAATTCACGTTTACGTCGAAAAAGAAAATCCACAAAATTACTTCTTTAAAAATATTTCTTTTTAACTTAACTAAATTTTGGCAACAGTTAGTCAGCAAAATTCGTCATACGTTTTTATTTAATAGAAAATTTAAAAATTCTTAGTTGATGATAAATATAAAAATTATTATACAAATTCCTCTCTATTTAATCTAAATTATAAAAATATACAATAGAGCATACATAAGTATTCCCTCGATAATACTTTTACTATAGAAAATGTATAGAAATAAATCTTACCATTTATTGTATCTTAAAGAGTTGTATTTTCTATAATATAGTTACATAAATCAAATGCAACTGTATTTGTTTCAAAATATTTTAAACAGAAATCAATTTAGTTCTAGTAAAATATAATACAGTTCGCGTCAATGATTAATAATTTTTGTATTGTAAAACTAATGTCAAAAAATTTTTTTCAAAAATTTTTATGATTATTATCAAAGTAATATATTAGAGGAAATAAGAGGAAACTATTTAAACATATAATTAAACGTATCTATGTTCATAAAACCTGAACTGTAATACAGCCTGTATTTCGTTATAAAAGAAACTTTTATTTAAATAAAATATAATGGTTTAATTTCAAACAATTTCAGCATTTCAGGAAATAAAAAGTTGTAATATTCATTTTACATCTATGTAAAAGAATATTACAATGATATGTATTACACAATTCTAACAATTCTTCAACAACTAATTTCGAACTTTAATAATAATTGAAACATCTAACATGTCAGAACATCAAACATAAAATAATTGATATGTTTTCAATTCCTTTTCATTCAATTGAAAATGAGTTGAAACATTAATATATTTCAAATATATTTTTAATATATTTTAAACGTTTTATTGTTTAAGTGACGTCTTATAAGCAAGATAATTATTTATAAGTACCTACCTTTTTGTTGTGGAATATATGTATTTTTATGATATGGTTATTAATGGATGTAATAAAGACTTACTGATTTTCACATTGAATATAAGTAACCCGTGTTAATGTTCCTTGGTTCCAAGATGCTATGCTGTATATTATCCGTTCGATTAACAAGCTTAAAGTGGAAACCCCCAGTGTTCAGTTCTCATACAAGCTTGGTACTCATATTATCGAAATTGAAGTGCCGATTTACCGAGCCTGAAGCCTAAATCTAGACATGTTATATGATAGGCTTCGTTGGTAATTTCAAAAGGGCATATTAAAAAGAAAAAAAACATTATATTTTAATTTTACCGATAAACCGCATAAAACAAATGCATAACAATTGCATATAAAAAAATTGATGTAACTTCATGCTTTAATTTTGATAAAAAACGCGAACTGATGCAAAAGCCGCATTTAATAGCAGGTATAAAACCCTTCATCGCGAATCTTTCTTCATTGACGTAATACCCATATCTTCCTTGAAACATTTTACTACATGATAGGCTCTACGGATTCCTAGAGTTTCTAATTTCCTGGAGTAACCAACTTTGCTGCTGAAACTGAAAGATTCGCTTTGACGTGCGTAGAAAACAAAATTATGTTTTAATTTAATTTTTTAAATAAATTATATACAAAGCAGAAACCATAGAACAATAAACCTTCATGGACCCCAGAACATTTTCAAATTCCATAGAATAAAGAGAAATAATAGAGATGAAATATGATGTGCGGGATTGACATCGAAAACGCAATCATAAATTCTGTTACATTCGGCCAAAAGAAACGACGTGCTCACAAACTGCGTGTTGAGTATAGATATGGTTAAAATTTTCAGTAAAAATGGGAATATGTGCAGTTAAGGATGCAGTACATGTTACCTCTTACACGTAGAGATCTTATTTGGCCAAATAAGGGTATTTAAATATGATTAATAACCGTTTTCTTGTTACAAACCTCTTTCTTCCATGATCAAAATTGTTTATTTAAAGACTCGCCTCAAATAATAAAAGATAAATATATCTGTGCATAACGCATACGTCATTTTTTGAATGATGATACATCATTTTATGAAAATATGATCTGTTATACAGATGTCCCCAAATGTCCATAGAATTGGCCCTTTTGTATTAAGTTTTATTTATTTATTTTATTATGTATTTTATCATATTTACTTATCCAGTACCTTAATTTAGAAGTTTTGCCTATTATAAAATATTTAAAAAATAAAATTTTAAATTCATCAATATTTTAATCTATTTTGGCGCATAAATAAATTCTGCTATATTTATTTTTTTCGGTTTTCTCATACTTCAGCTTTTTTCATTTTGTCAAAATTTTCATTAACTGATATATGCACATTTTTATTACGTGTTAGCTAAATCTTCAAATATTGAATAAAAATTGTTTGAACAAAAAATTTGCTTATACATCTTTCAGATGTTTATTAATTTAGAATAAAATATTATAAAAAATAGATTTTATCCAAAGCGCTTCTTAGCTTATAAACAATAAAATAAGATCCTTCATTATTATGCAAACATAAACTGTTTATGAATAAAATAAAATTGAAAAAGCACGTTATTTATCCTGTAGAATAACATACGGTTTTATTAATCATTCAAAACTGCAATATTTCCTGTTAAAAGAATGATTTAAAATCTCTATTCTTTTTTTTTAAATTTTTTTATGTCCTAACTTCTTTTATGCGTGGGAATGTTTTATCGAAAACTATATAAATCTAGCGCCGAATTTTTAATTCTTTTGTATATTTTAAGATTATGAATATATGGATTAGATGTTTTTGAAAATATATAAAAATAACTGGATCAATATTTATTTGTTTGAAAGAAAAATATCTGCTCAAAATGTTGAAGAAAAATGATTTTCGGAAACACGGACAACGTTTTCTTTATTGATAATTTTTCTCGGTATTTAAGTAGAATGTTATTGACAGTCTATATGTGCCTATATAAAATATCAAAGTGTTTAACAGTAAAATATTTTTGTTTTTAATTCCTTTATATGATATCAGAAAAATATATTATAATGCTGAATCCATTAACACCCAAATAATCAATTTTTGATTTTTTTATTGATACATATGAGTAGAAATGCGTATATTAAGGATTTTTCAAAAGCATTAAAAATATAATTACAATCCTATTTTTCGAGCTGTCCTCATTTGATGACGCTAAGAGTTTGTATGAAAAAAATCTAAAATTTTAAAAAGGTTTTTTTTTTTTATTAAAGGACTTTTTTTAAAAATATATGCAAAGTAATGGAGAAAATAATGTTTGAAATCAAACTTTATTTTTAGATATATATTTTTAGACTATCAATATGGATCAGTTTGCTACTTGTTTCTTTTCCTCATATTCATGATTTTGTTAGCATGCTTCGTGCTCTTTACTTTTACCTAGTAGTCTATTCTTCTTTTTACCTTATTGTTTTGGCCAACGTGAAGTGCTTACGTGACTTGAATCGATGTTCATCAAAAAATTTCTTCATTTCAGATGCAGAAGATTTTTTTTTAATTTTTTTTTTTTTTTTTGTACAGTTTTAGTAGAAATTGAGTACACTCTAAAAAATAAAAGTGAAAATTAGACAAATTTACATATATATGTGTGTAAATTCCTAAAATTACACACCTGACAGGAAAATTACCCACTTTTTGCAAAGTTGTTGTTGTTATGTGTATTTTAGCTTATAATAATAAGTGTGTATTTTGTTATCACTTGAAAGACACAAACAAATGTGTAAATGCTGAAAAATGCCTGAATTTACTCATTCTGGTATGTTATTGTAATTTACACATAAAGCTATATGTGTAAGTGTGTAAATTTCTAAAATCACCCACTTGGCAAAAAAAAAAAAAAAAAAAAAAAAAAAAAAAAAAAAAAAAAAAAAAAAAACACTTTTCCAAGAAAAAAATACCTGTTTTAATGTGTGTTAAGTTTATGGCATTAAGTTTGTAAGTTGTTATCAGTTCATAAACTCAGAAAAATGTGTAAATGTAGATAACTCTTGAAATTACACTAATTAATGTATTACAAAAATTATAAATGCGTGAATTTTAAAGTAGACGTTACGAAATGGATGAGAGGTTTAAATATTATTCAGAGATACACTTTTTATTTCATTAACCCCATTCCATAAATAACATGATTTCATTGCATTGCTTAACAGCATTTTTAAATAATAGACCAATATATTTATTTATTTTTATAAGATACTCTGACCACATCGCTCACTTTCCCCGTTTCAGCAGCATATGAACATTTAAAAGAAGCTAAAAAAATCAATCTCGACAAATGTAACAAAATTTCGTTACATGTAACGTAAAATTTTATTCATTTAATTAGTTATTTTCGTTTTCCGAATTAACGTCTGAAATTTGTAGATCAAATATAAGAATGTTTGAATTTATAATTCTAGAATTTGGTTAAATAGTAATTTCTTTCAGCCGTCTCGCTGACCGCTGTTTTTTTCACAATTTTACTTGTAATTTTCAGTAATAGTGTCAGATTTCATTCTTAAAGTGAAATTAGAAAGACTTCATAAAGAGGCATTATAATAGAGATATAACCCACTTTATGTTTATTCATAAATTTAAATTATATTTTTTGTATTGTTGATGCTTTTTCTACTGCCCTTCCCCTCACCTAATTTAAAGGACAGTAGTTTATCCTTCAGTAGAATCTAAAAGCTATTTTGAGTTTATTTAATACGTAACATAAAATATAATTCATGTAATTAAGATAATTCTAAATTCGTATCCTGAGTTATTTTTAAATATAGCATATCGAATAAAAGTATGCTTGATTTTACCCTAAATTATTAAATCCAAATTATAAAGTCTCATTGCTTGTAACCATTTACCTATTTCAAAGTTTAACTTGCAATTTTAATTTAACTTTAGTTCGCAGTACAATTTATGGCTCTATTCATGAACTACGCGAATCTAGCATCAAAAACTAAAATCATAATCATCGCCGACTTGGCTTCATCAGGTTTAAGTTGAAAACTAATGGTGGGTCCAGTAACTTGAAATTGATCACGCCGGGATCGAAAATGAAACTTCTCAACCAAGCACGCATAGAAAGCAAATCACGTACAATGTGGTGGCAAACTGAATGCAAGCACTCGCTTTGAGAAAAATATAGAAGTTATTCTCCTATAAAATATAAGGTACGTAATCTCATATATTCGTATTACCTCCAGTTCTTTTTATCTGATTTGTTTATTTTTACGTATAAATGTATATTCTATATGTTGGATTGTTTTTTTATATATAAGAATTTTTTTCAAGAGTAATTTACTTGTCTTAAAAAATGTCAACATTATCTAACTCCTGAAATTTACTCCTTAATATAACAACTGTTGTATCTAAAGTTATTTATTTCTTGAAAAAGTTTCATCTTAAAAAGAATTTATGAATGTATTTTAACAGTAGCAAAATAAACATTAACATAGTTTTTTTTGTGTGGGAGGGGTTAAATTTTCGGTCAGTTGTGTGAAAGATAATATAGTTTATTTATTAACTATTATACAAATGTATAATATATCTATAAATTATGTAATCAATTTATAAGCTAAACAGTTCATCTGAGTTTTTTTTTTAATTGAAATTTCTTTGTAAGTTTTTTATTATGAAACTTATAAAGTTAACTAAGTTTATCATCGATCAAAACTATAGCATTGTTTTTGAATTTCTACGTTACATTTTCAAATTTTGAGAAATTTGAAATATTTATTTATCTTAATTACATTTAATTTTCAGCTAGGTTTTAATTTGAAAATATTACATCAGAAGAACTATGTTCCACTAAAATAATCAGAATAAAAACACATAATTTTTGCTGGTTAATTATAGGTTTAATAAAAATACACAGAAGTGAATTGCAAAAGGGCACAAATACGTTGATTTAAAATAACCTTAGACCAAAAATTCTGAAGAAAATTTTTATTAAAGTAATGGCTTTTAATTCAAATAAACATTTTCCCATTGCAATTTTGCCTATTATTATAGAATTAATATGACCTAAAACGTATGATTGTATGTATATAAAGAAATATATAATGATATTCAAAATGAATTCATTCAAAATGATATTCATAAGGATATTCAAAATGAAACTTATTAGTCCCCCCCCCCCCGCACTACATAAATATTCCCCGACGGGTAAGTTTTATACACTTAAGACACAAATGTAATTGTCAAAGAAATTCTACGAGCATTAATTTCGAAAATTTATAAGCGTCAATTGATATTTGGATATAATCACAGTGTTTCTTATTTTTTACTATAGTTGATAAATAAAAATGCTAATTAGTTTGATATCTAAAATTTTAATTAGAATATCTGAAATTATCATTTATGAAAATACGAGTCATTTCATTAATGTTAAAATATATTTGTATTTTTTTAAAGACACTAATTTCTAAATATAATCTTAAATGCAAAAGATGTTATTTTAATGATTCAACAGCTTTTTTGATAGTCTTGATAATTTTTTAAAGTAAATTCTTTATAATGGTGAATATTTATAAAAATAAAACAATTCAACATATAATAGAGGTGATTCATGTCATACATAAACAAATCAGCTATAACTTTTGCAGGTAATATATGTGTGTGTGTGTGAAATGAAGATTACACACCCTTTTCTGTTTTTTATAGTATTTTAAATTTTACTTTTATAACTGTATGTAACACAGTCTCTTGAGTATAATTGACTTTGTATTTTGAGTCTGAAAAATAAAAAGTGAAAAAATTAGTCCGAACACTGAAAATAAAAAGTGCGAAGATTGCAAGTTTACCAACTATCATTATTCCATCTGACTAGTCTAAAATCTATCATTATTTTTTATCTTAATTTTTAATTGCATGTACTAAATAATATCTAACTGAAGGGAAAATAAAAATAAGAAGCAAGAAAGAATATAGAAAATAAAACATCAGTTTTTATGTGTATATTTAGAGGAGAGAGAGGAGGAATGGAACACTTTTTAAAAAATAATAAAATCAGCTTTATTTGACATAAATACAAAAATTTTGATTTATAGAATACAAAGTGAAACACTTTCTAATGTCCTTGAACAATATAGAAACATAATTTGAAGAATCAATTTTATAATTAAAGAAATTGTAAATTTCAAAATGTGTCCCATACCTTCCCATTAATAGAGAAGTAATATTTGTACTACGACGGCTGATGAGGAATATCGAAAACTAATGTCTTACATGGCAGTATGCTGAATTTTAGAACCTTAGCTGCTGTAATAACATAGTTTTAGAGGGAGGGGTGAAGTTCTAAAAACCTATTTAGAGGGAGTTTTCAAGAAGGGGGGGGGGTGAGTGTGATAGGCTGATTTGGAGCTTATGCGGCTACACTTGTGACATTGGATGAGAAGTGGGTACATCACTATGATCCCGAGTCCAAACAACAGTAATTTTATCTCATCCACTGCCACAAATCTAGCCCCATAAGCTAAAAATCAGGCTTTCAACTATAACCCCTCCCATTTCACTCCTCCATCCAAAACTCTATAAATAATGCAGATACGGATCTGAAACTAAGCATAAAATCAACTAAGACTAAAATCAATTAGACTTCGATATTCTACATCAACCCATTGCAGTGTAGATATTTCATATACATTAGACATAACAGTTATTGCACCCCCATTGAATATGCGTATTTTACATATTACGCAAAGAACTGTGTAAATTACAATAACACAATAATACGTGTTTTTAGCATAATACGCATTTATCCGTGTGATCACTGAAGATTACACAGATAAATGAGTAAGAATATTCAAATACATGTGTATTCTTGCGCAATTTACACATTAATGTGGGTATTTCATGAGTGATCACTATAACTTTTACACACTTAGTGTTATCATCCAATTACACACTGAAATGTGTATTTTGAAATTTACACATTAGGCGTGTATTTTGGCAATTTACACACAAATTTACACATATAAACAAATCGTTTTTGTATCATCGATTTACACATTTTTGTGTGTCAGTTTACACTTTTATTTTTTAGAGTGTAAGGAGAGCCTAATTGAAATTGAGCCTAAGGAGAAGGTTCTTTAGAGTAGTAAACAACTACTTTTTACCGTTATTTTCTGCATGGGGTTGAAATTATTCCAAAGTTTAGGCTTTAAGCTCAAAATCGAAAACATTGGGGTAACGTAGCGAAATTTGAACTGTGAACAGAGGGGGGGGGATTTTAAGCGCTCATAAACATCACACAAACTAATCGATTTGGTTGCGGTTTGCGCGAAAGTCATTTCCTTGGTAATTATTTTATTCAAAATGACGTACAGCTTTGGTGTCCTCATTTTTTGATAGAGAGCGCTTCCGACACATCTCCGATATTTCAATTTCATTACTCCTGAGTGTTTTACTACCAGACCAACTTACTTGCAGGAAGTGTTAGGGACACAAAGATGACTCGGAATCACATAGGAATGTAACGTTGGAAATGCCTTTTTTGCGAGTTATGGTTAAAGGAAGCAGAGAAGATAGCAACAGAAACAGCTGAGAAAGACCAATACGTTAATGTGACAGAAAACAGTTTATTTAAAGGTTTTACCACAAAAGGTATTCGGAATTACGACCAGATGTAGTCCGGCAAGTTTAACAGCGACGGTAGATGGCGCTGCGATTTTCTTGCGGTAGATGGCGCTAAACGGTAATGCATGTGAACAGCGATCACTTTGAAGTGTTCATTCGCGAACCGGCTCCAAAGGTAGCAGAATTAAGTATTAGAAAGATGAACAGCCCGATGGGGCTCCTCCACATTTTACCAATGACGTTTGCCGACACTTCAAAGTAACATTTGGGCAACGGTGGATAGGTAGTGGTGGCCTGCTGGATTGCCGGACCAATCATGTACCGACTTCTTCTGCTGGGGTCAAATGAAAAGTTGGGTATATGAGACTACCGTACTATCAGTTAAAGACCTCGCATCTGGTAATTCTGTAGCTTGCCAGAAAGCTATCAGAGACGCCAGTAATCTTTCAAAGTGTGAGGAATTCCATGTGACCCTGCTGTCAAGCATGCCTAACTACTTCTGGTCGTGAATTCGAACACCTAATGTTGTAAAACATTTAAATAAACTGCTTTTTGTCACATTGACGTATTGCTCTTTCTCTGCTGTTTCTGTTGCCTTTTTTCTCTGCTTTCTTTAACCGTAACTCGCAAAAAGGCATTTTCAACGTTACATTCCTATGTAATTCCGAATCGTCTTTGCACTCGTAACACTTCCTAGAAGTAAGTTGGTCTGGTAGTAAAAAACCCAGGAGTAAAGCCTTTGAAATATCGGGGATGTTTCGGAAGCGCCCTCTATCAAAAAATCAGGACACCAAAGCTGTATGTCGTTTTGAATAAAATAATTACCAAGGGAATGATCTACACGCAAACCGCAATAAAATCAACGCGTTTGTCCAATGTTTATGAGCGTTTACAATATCCCCCTTTGTTCACAGTTAAATTTTCGCTAGTTACCCGATCCAAATGTTTCCGATTTTGAACATAAAATTTAAGTTAAATTCTAAACTTTAGAATAATTCCAATCCCATGCAGAAAATAACGGTAAAATGTACTTGTTCGTTACTCTAAAGTCTAAAGCGCCCTCTATCGATACTTCTTGAAAGTAACCTTTAATTTTTTTTTTAAGAAATCGTAATATAAAGAATAATTTTAGTGAAAACCGCAAACGAATTGACCCTTTTTTCCATTTTCTATCATCATTTGAAGTTTTGGACCCTAATCTTCAATGGCCCCTAGCTCCTACAGAAGACGTTTGCACCCCATGGTTTCCTATCTAATAATGTTTGTCTTCATGTGTACTATCATCTCTTAAAATTTGTCGGTCTGGTATCGAAACACCCTGTATATTGCAATGAAACTTATTGTATAGATAACAGATTATCAATTCAAGGTGCTGAAAAAGCTAAAGTAATTTTTAGTTACTTGTTTAATAATTAAAATTGAAGTAGTATTTAATCACAAAATGCCAACTACACTCTTGTAAAAAGTAAGACATAGAAACACGCACATATAAAACTAACAGCTGAATAGTTTCATCTAAATGAGTACACGGGACAAAATAGCAAATGCTATTAAAACAGAACACTTGTATAGCTGAATAATAATTTGGGTTTTTAAAAAATATAGGGTAACTAAGCAAAGGATACCAAACTATTACATCTCTTTCCAAGAATGCCTAATTAAACCGTAACACTCGTCCTATCACGTTTTTGTTAGTAGGTTTTAGAGTTTTAAATAAACAATAATATATTTTTTTTAAAAATCCAAATATGTGAAAACGGAAATAATAAAGACCAAAACAAAATTCCTTCTGGCAAATTGTAACTTATTGAACAGTTATAAGTTCATGGTGCTTTGTACTTAAGGAATGTGAATCTTGTACTTATTAAGACAAGTTTTAGTTACAAACAGGTTTCCGTTTAACAGGTTTTACTAAAAACAATACAGCAAAAGTTTTAAAAACAGAATAACTAGTGATCAAATGAAATTTCCACCTCAAACATGCTTAGCCATCAATATGTATGCTATGTATTGTGCAGGGGGGTCATATATAAGCCCGCACGGCTTAAAATCATCACAATTTGACAATGTGTCAAAACAGCAAATTTGTAATTTTGTTTTTTGAGCATTTTGTTTTAAATGCTAATAAAAAGTATTTTATTTATTTTTATATAAAATACAATGTGTGGTATCCAAACACAAATGGACATTGTATTCCAGAATACATCTCAGTAAGTATCTGGCTGGAAGAACACCGAGTAGTATTATAATAAAGTTATCAAACGTTTTATTTAATCAATTATTTTTTATAAGGGGGAGCATCTTTTAAAAGGATTCATTGAAGGGGAAATTTACAGAGTCATCATTACATTGATTGTTATTTTTATGAATTTATAAGAGGCGAAATAAACATAGTTACTTTATACTGATTATCGTATTAATAATGTATCGATGCGAGCTAAACAGAACCATGTTGTTTTAATCAATCTAAAAGAGACTGTTTACATTGATTTTCACAGAATTAGGAACATCCCATTTTAGTAAATTTCAACCGTAATCAAGTCTCTCTCCTTACATGATAAGGTCCAATACCAAAGGTATTTGTAATGGTACTGACACTCTCATAAAAATTCAGCCACAAATTAACGCAAACTAAACTGAAATCCACTCATCTCACGACTTGAAAATCAGCTTCTTATAAAGAGTTGAAATAACTTGAGTGAAAGAGTTCGTTTTAAAGAAATTTAAATTAAGATGAGCTATTTAAATAAGCAATTTAAGTCAGCATTAGTAAAATGTATTAAAAACAACTCATTCACGATTCAATAAATTATGGCTCTATCCTGAGAAGCCAAATCCACTCTTCCGTTGCAAATAAAATCTTTTATTTGGTTAGTATAATCTCTATTTAGATTTTTGTATCTTGTAATAATGTACTTTCGTATAATTTAAAAGAAAGTATTTTATTTATTCTCATATAAAATACAATGTGTGACCTCCAAACACAAACTGGACATTGTATTCCAGAATACATCTCAGTAAGTCTCTGGCTGGGCGAACATCGACTGGTATTTTAATAACGTAATCAAACGTTTTATTTAATCAAGATATTTTTATGCTTAAAAAAATATTTTTGCATTTTCACTGTTGAGTGCAAATATGCGTATAAAATTGACTATTATTATCCCTTTTTTTCATTTTTCAATAATAAATTGTACAGCATTTAAAATGTATTTTCAGACATTAGTCATATATTTTTAAACTTTGAAAATTTGTTCGAAACTGGAAATATTTTTTTTTAAATTTCTATATTAAATTAATTTGACAGAATGAAATACTTAAAAGTGTAGACTTTTAAAAAGCAAATAAAAAAACTAATGTCTGTTTTTTAAGTCTTTTAACTCACTAAGAAACTATGTTGTTTTAAAAGAAGAGAAAAATTCTTTTAAATGTCAGTTCATGAAATTTAAGAAGTAAATTTAATTTAAATCGAAAATAGTATTTCGGAGTTAGTTCAACATTAAATAGGATTATTATGAAAAAAAATATTTTTAAATTATCTTAAATCCCATTTCTGTTCTTAAATATATCTAATTTAGGATATTCTAACTTATTTTTATAGAAAAATTAAGTTTCTTCTTTTAAATTTACCATGAAGAATGTATTTAAATTCAGCAGTAAGATATTTTTATACATAAAAAAATGTTTTTTCGTTTTTATCTTTTGACGAAGTTCTTTATGTATAGAGTTTAATTGCATTAATTTGGGATAATAATGAGAAAAAGATAGAAGTTTATTCGCTTAACGTTGAAACGCAAATCTAAACTAAGTATAATCATTAAAGCATAGTAGACTTTTTGCACCTATGTGACATTAATGGGAACATTCTAATTGTTTGACTCTAAATATAAGGTACCCTGGGGTAATAACGCCACGTTAAGGTTCTACCAATTTTCATGGCTCAGTTTTAGATTGTATTTTTCAAACAAATATATGATTTGATACAGCAACTCATTGACTATCTATATAAAAAAATAATTTAACAGATATGTATTCATAAAATGTAATGGCGTGATTTCTTGACCAATGCTATTTGGCGTTATTACCCACCTGTATGGGTAATAACACTCTGCAAACAAAACTATGAAATAAGATGGAATAATTGCATGTAGATTGCCCAATTCTAAAAATACAAACTCTACAAACTTAGAAATTGACAAATTGCATTCTAAGCTATTGAAAATGTTCAATTTTTTGTGAAAGTGTGAGAAAAATAAAGGTATGGTGTGTGTGTGGGGGGGGGGATCAGGCAAAAGAATATCAAACCGTGAGCTTCTTTTTGCTTAAAAAGGACAGCTTAAATAGAATTATTAGAAACATTGCACAATTTTAACTGTGTTTTTTGAATCAATATTAAGGATGAATCTCGGCCTCTGTAGAGAATCAACCGGGGTATTAATGCCAAGGATTGGCGTTATTACCCCGTTATAGTTATTACGCTGTACATTTTAAATTACAAATTATCTCAAGAAGATATCCAAAATCTTCAACAACATTGTCCATGAAATGTGCTACAAATTTATGTAATTAACAAAGTATTTCCGGATAAAAAAAATAGTCTTAACATCACAAAATATATCTCGTAAATTTTAGATCAAGCGTTAATTTTAGTTGCTTGTAAAAACAATAAGACCTAAAAATGAAACAAATTAATTTGAAGCTATTTTTTGCGATTTATATGACTCAAAACCCTTCTGCGCAGAGCACATGGGTGTCATTTACCAGATTATTTCATAATTATGTAAAATATTAGCACTTGGCGTTATTACCCCGCCTGGCGTTATTACACCAGATCAGGTTAGAAATAATTGTGCTATATATACTCCGTTCCAGAAAAATATATGCACCCAGCAAAAATTAAACCACGATCATGAACCTTGGTAAGTTAATGATGTTTGCTTAAGGGGACAAACGACCCTTAAGCTTAAAAAAAAAATAGATTTTTCATAATAAATATATCTGAAAGTTTGAATATTTCTGCGTATATAAAAAAAAATCATGAAAATATTCCAATTATTTCCAGAGATATGATACAAAACTATGGTGAATTCTACGGTGAATTATTTAATAATTTAACTTTAAAGCCAAATTGTGCTTTTTTCCCATTGCGCGCAGGATATCTCTGAAACTATTTAATATTTTTTTGTGAAATTTTCACACATTGTGTAACATATTAGATCCTTCAAACTGAACCTAAATTTTTACATCCCCCACCCCCCCTCCCCATTTTTCAAGCAGGTCATACTTCAGATTTTATTAAAAATAATTGTTATTTTATACTTTAAAAAAAAAATATATTTTTTTAGCTTAAATTTGAACAAATTTAGGTTCAGATTAAAGAGAAAGTATTGTAATATGTTATTACAGTTGATTTTTTGTATTACATTAGATATTTTGTTTGAAATCATGCGCGCAAGTGGTTGTATCAGTTTTTTTAAATAAATATTTACTGTTTAAACCTTTACAAAAAATAAACTTTTTTTTCCCTTATAAGAATATAAAAAACATCTTTTAAATTGTAAAGCTTCAATTTCTAGCCAGTAAAAAATTATGGTCATAGAGCAAATACATTATGAGAAATTAAATGTAAAAGGTGATGATTTTTCTTGCCTAATTTTCACTTTTAAAGGTCGTATGTCCCCTTAAATGCACAACTGATTATAAATTCAGAAAAAAATTTTATTTACAGAAAGCAGCAAAAAGATTTTAGTAGAACTTAAATATGTAGAAGTCTTGTGCGGGAGGCATAATATCTATTAAGATTCCGAAGACACTTTGTTGGATATCTTGACATAAATGTATCAACTAATAAAAAAAGTTGGAAGTATTTCGAGTGGGCTGAAGTCGTCTTCTCTAAATTTCTCAAACATTCACTTTGGTGCAAGGTCTGGCGAAATGACAAGACATGGTAGGATATTATATCCCTGTAAACATTGTTGCGAATTTCGTGCAGTATGTGGCTAAGTGTTATTTTGCTGATATATTGCATTTAGGCGACTTAATAGCTTAGGAGTATCACGAGCTTCAACATACCATCTATTTGACTGTAAGCCATAAGAGTATTTTCCAAAATGAATAAAATTGTGCAAATGTCCCAGCATATCACACTCCAGAATGTCTGTCATATGTTCTAGCTTTGTACTGCTCAGTAAGAACTACAGGATTGGACCATTAACTTCTCTGTCTACACACACATACATAAGTCAGTTACTTGCACTGTGAGAAAAGAGGGATTTGTCACTGAATATCACTTATATCAAAACTTGTTCTCCCCAGCTTGCTAGAGATCGACACCAATCCAGACAATACTGCCTATGTTAGAAGACGTAGAACGAATTGCCTAAATTGACGTCGCAACCAGATTCGAGTGTCAGCCTGTTACCTAAGAATAGTATACCATGATATCCCTTTATTCATATCAACTGGAAAATAGGTTCGAATAGATGATAGTGACATTATTGGTGTAATGTGACTTCTCTTCTGTTTACGAATGCTCTTATGCCTTGGTGGGCCCGAGAAATTATGCATATTTTGAATCTAAGATTAGACAAGTATTTTTTTTTAAAAATACAACAGAAAATCATTATCAAAAAGTGTATATAATGTTTACGTTATCACATTGACCAAAAATAAAAAAAGAGAACATGAATTTATTTAAAATTTTTAATATTTTAAATTTGATTATATATATATGTATATGTGTAAGTATAGAAGGCACATAGCAACAGTCAACGAACCTCAACCTAGGCCCAGGATGTGTGTTATGCTCAGTATAAAGAAAGAAAGCACTTAACCGATTTAACGCTGAGAAATTAAAATGTAAATATGGAGGTATCAGTTATTGACGTGGCTTTTGAAGAAGGCAGATCTTTTTTAACTCACGGTGACACTCAAAGACGGCTAAAAATCCGTGATGTCAATATTTTTACTGTTCATAATTTTATTTAATCGATATATGATAATCTAGAACTATATTAAAAGTTATTAATTCTCCAGTATGCTTCGTCAACCTTCTTTGGGGTCCAGTCTCCATACATAAAATTGGGGACTTGGGCGATTGGACTTGCAAAAGAAAATGTACTCTAGCCACCGTGGTGAATACATTATATTTAACAGATGTTGTTTGCAACGATGAGAAACGAACAACGAATAATTTTCTTTGATAGAAAACCAATGATGTGCTGCTGCAGTTGCGACGATCATTTTCCTCTCTCTTTTTCTCCATTGAATGATTCAGAAACACGTATCTGGGTCACAAATATGTGTTTTCTCTCTTTTTCACGCTGGCTAAAGACTGAGGCAAGATTTGTGTTGTGTCTGATAAGCGTATTAATTTATTGGTGTAAGGCATTAATTGCTGACAAATAGGGATTATCACAGATGTATTTATTTGTCATCATTGCGAACAACATCGGATAAAATACCACGCAGATAAAACTTAAGTAAGTACTGATATTGATTTTTTTCTTTTCTTCTCTGTTCTCTTGTTAACTTGTGTATCAAAATGTTGCTGTTAGAAATACCTCCAGTTAAAATTGCTTTAAAGTTTGGATAAAATTAAATTACTGCATTTATTAATATTTAATGAAGACGAAATTCGCGATAACAGGAAAAATTTAAGATCTTTTCAGGGATTTCTTTTCAAACAGATGGTGATGCTTTTAAAGAAAAGTTAAAGAAAACATTGAAAGCTTTCTTGCAAATACATCTTATTATCATTGCGAATTCGTTACACTTAGATATAGACGGCACAAAACAAGAGACTGCGCTTAAAATGTTTATAGTACTTTCGGATGTAGAACTATTTTATTACGTTTCCTGCGACGACAGATTTTAAATTTGAAGAGTATCTAATATAAAGACTCAGGATGCTACACATACTACACATGCTAACGTTTCCGGAAATTGTACCATTATGAAAATTAGACTCAGTTGTTTCTTTTTCTTTGAAACAGTCTATTTACTTTTCCGTTTTTGGAAATTTAATCCACCCCCCTTTTCTGAATTAAAATACTATAGCAAGCAAAATCTTTGGAATTTTTAGATGTGCAGAAATTTATTTTCGCTGAGGGCATTATCACAAATTGCATTATTAATGGAATATTTTTTGCATATGCGAGATATAGCAAATCGTGGAAACATGGTGATATGTCTCTTATACATTACATAATACAGATAATCGACGATTTACTACAGAATAAAGTTATATTATTTGGATGAAATTATTTGTCCAAATTTAAACAAAAATTGTTAATATATGATGTAATTTGCAATCCCCTACTGCCCCGTGAATCGAAAGCACGCATGCAAAATTACACTCCAAATGCTTCACTAGCGTCACTGCCTAAAAACCTAAACAATAATCATTGTTTTAATTGGAGCTAAATAATTATTTATCTTCTGATTGTGCTAATAAACATAAAGACCCAAATGTTTTAGATGCGGGTCATGTGGACGTAAAAGCTTTGAATGCGGACAGTGAACCCCCGGAAGAATACTTCAAATTCAGGCAACTCGCTCCTTCCAAAAATCCCCGGCAAATGTCGTAGAACGACATATGCCGCACAAAAATATGCTAAAACTTTTAAAAATTGCAACCTTGCGTTAGAAGGGTTCGTAGATGCAAGCAGCGAAATTTCGACAATTACAGAAGATTTTTATAAATTACTTGATTTCTCCCTCTAAATCACGTATGTTTACCTAGAAGTATTTGGAAGTGGTGATATAAAACCAATAGAATATTTTGGCGCAAATATACATAGAAGAACATGAGTTTATGTTATAAGTTTTTCACGAATGATTTTCCCTTCATTACTGGCAGAGATTTGATTTCCCAAGGAAAATTAATTTGTGATCAAAACGGTATCTGTCTCATAAAAACACTTCCTTCACCATTAATTATGTTAGCTGTATTAATATCCTTAAAAATAAAGTATATCTGAGCTACGATCAAGAGAACTTTACATAGGCTAACTCAGGTTCAAATGTACCGAAAAAAATTGTGGATCCGTTTTCAAAAAACTATTCCCTGGATGAAGTAATATTACAGTACTCAAGTGACCAGTGCTAGATGAAATTGCTCTAATACAGAAAAAACCCAATTTAAAGTCATTTTCCCGAAATCAACAATCTTAAGATTTGTCAAAAACGATATTGCTACAGAATCGGAAATAAATACCCTGCTATTAGAACATATTGTGATATAGATTCTATGTTAACAATTAACCGTGTCTGCTATTCCATAAATATTCTTAAATATGAGATCGCTATATTTTTCATTTGTATTTTGTTTCACCGAATTCGGACAGAATTTACCGAAAATAATACAGCGCTCAGTTCAGCCATCTCAAGATTTTTATGTATCTTTAACGTTTTAATGACATGCTGTGTGCTACTACTCGGGTTCACACGACTCAACATTACACACAAACGTAAAAATGAAAGAAAGAGAAGGCGAAAAAAATTTTATCTGCAAGACCCCTAATTAGGACTTTGTTTTTCAATCAAGCAAGATAGTTTCTCTTTTCTAATACTTAATCAGGCTCTTCACCAGAGAATGTTTTTATAACTAATTTTTGTTTATTTATACAAATGCATGATTTCGGTAATAATAACTCATAGTACAACAGTGAAATATTTTCTTTTTACAGATTTTTCATATCAAACACTTTTAATTCGAACATAAAATAAAAAAATGATTAGTGATAAATGAACAAAGAGTGAAAAAATAAAATGGACTGCAATTAATAATATTATAATCTTCTCTCCTTAAGTTTAATCCAAGAAACTACTGCTACTTTTAACTGTAATAACTATAGGCTCGTTCATTCTCAAAACTAAATCTTGTTTTTGTATAAATAATAAAAAATTATTTATAAAAATATTGTCTGATGAAGAGCCTGATTAAGGCTTGAAACCACTAAGATATTTTATCTAAAATTATTATTCTTATCTAAGATTATTATTAACACTATAAACTATTAACATCTATATTTGATTATTTTAATCGCTTTTTAAGTAAAACGAAACGTTTTAAAGTTTATACTATACATTTTATTAAAAGATACATTTATAAAAAGTTCTAGTTTATTTCTAGTTTTTACGTATAAAAATGTTTATTTCTAGTAGCTTCAGTGTTGACTATTACCTACTATAAAATCTTTTTTTCACTTTCACATTACAAATACATGTTGATACAAACTAGTAAACAAGCACATCCACATTAAACCTTTCATATGTGTTCATTTTTATGCATGTAGAAACTCCATATTAAAAAAATCATCATCATCGTTTAAAAATATTTACTTAAAATATTAAATTTTTATAATCAAAAAGTATATATACGGAAACTACGTTAGCTAAAGTATAAGAATTTTCTTTAAATTGTGTTAAGGGAATAAAATGGCTTATCTACGCTCTTATGTTTTATTACATTGTAAAGTTGCGCAATCTTCTTGTATACTAAATCTCAGAAATGCCTCTGTGGATAATACAGCCTACATTAAAGGGAATTTTTCAGATTATATTCTGATTCTCGGAAGAGAAAGCATAGTCTCAGTGCATCATAACATTCACTGCTGGTTTGCAAAATACGTGGGATTTATCTTTAAAATAAAAGTTATATAAAGAAGATATTAAAAAAATTAGCAAAGAAATGCAAAATAAATTTTAGAATTTTATTAATAAATTTTATCAAATTTAAGAATTGCAAGCATTTTTGCCTAATTATTTTATATATTTTTTTTTTTACTTTTTTTTCAAAAATTGTTTATAAAAAAATATTTGTTCATGAGACAAACCGTTCTACATATATAAATTTAAAAAAAAATGAAAACCGATATTTATCTTAGTATTAATTGTCGGGATACTAACGTTACTCCTGATGATGAACAATGAAAGAAACTGAGCATTTATGCTGCACATATGATAAAGTTTCTCTACGCACTAAGCAGTTATAACCATTAATGAAGTTTGAATAAACGTTGAAGATTGTTTGAGCAAATTCTTAAAGGTTGGAGATTCATTCGAATTGTAATGTAGAGTGCATATGTTTATAACAGAAAGTACTATATATCAAATAAATAAGTAGAATGCTATATTCATCTTCAAAAAAGGCAAACTTAAAACTACATTATGCGTAAATTACTTAAAGATGACAAATAATATTTTGAAAGGTGTTAAATTACTTTTAATCCTTAATACTTTCAACTGTAAACACAGCCATCAACCGAGAATATAAAATAAAATAAAAATACAAATATTAACATTTTAATTTTCAAATGTCACGTAATTGGAGTGAATGTGAAAGTCAATTTTTATATCCGGAAAACATATACATGTAACGACTTCGGGGTGTTGTAGTCGTGGCAATATGAGCTGGACTCGGGAACCTCTTGTTGGTTCGAAACCCTTTTATTTGGCCGCTCTTCGTACAGAGAGATCCGCGAGTCCGGTCGGAGGTCGCCCCGAGCCGTTTACGTGGATTACGGAGCATTTACATGGCAGTAGTTTCTTCAGGCTTCTCAAATCTGCAAAGTATCCTTTTTTCGCGCGTGTTCTGGGTAATATGTTAGGGATTGTCATATTTTCCAGCAGAGGGCACAGTTGTGAATTAGGGAGGAACATTTAATTTAATTGGTTCGTTAGTTTTTGATTGATATGTGGTCAGAGCCCGCACAATTCCCGGGTCTATGACGTATGAAGCCCTAACCACAAATGGCTGCAAAAATCCCTTAGATCATCAATTTTAATCTTAAGGAACGTCCAAAATTGATCTCTGAAAGTAATAAATGTTAGGTTGGGAAAGAAAGTTACCAGGGGCAAAATAGCTTTAAGCTTCAGAATTAAAGTTAAAAATATTAATTGGGACTTTAAACTTTTGAATTCATTTTTAAATTTTAGTTTAAAAAAGGGTTAGTTTTTATCCTTTCATACATATCTGCGTTTATTTATTTTACGGTATATCTATATTTTATTTTTCGTATCTAAAAGTTGACTTTCACATTCATTCCAATTACTTGACATTTGAAAATTAAGATGTTAATATTTGTATTTTTATTTTATTTTACATCTCGGTCGATGGTTGTCTTTACAGTTGAAAGTACTAAGGACTAAAATTAATTTAAAATTTTAAAATATATTTAATCATCTTTAACTAAATTAAACATAGTGTAGTACTATATAATAGTATATTGAGATGACTAAAACTCAAGTAACAACTTTACCAAGGATATTTTGTATTGCAAAAAATATTTTATTAAATGTATAATTCACATTTAATTTTTTTATGTTTTATGAAAAAAACCTTTTAATTGAAAAAATTAAAAAGGGTTCCATTAAAAAATGTAAAATGCTGTGCATTACAGATGTTTGCAGGAAAACAATGCCGGAATAATATTAGGGTTATTAATTTAAATAATTTAATTAATACCAAATATTATTACAATTTAATAATTTAAATAATTTAAATTAATTTAAATTGTAATAATATTTGGATAAATTTACACAAATCATACAGACCAGTATCAACTTCCGTTGAAACTTTGATGCATTTGTATACAGGGATGTATACAGGGTGCAATATGTTATTTGTAGCCGACATTTAATTTCTCAACCGCTTAACAAGACATACAGTTCCAAAAACAAAACCTGTTAAATGACGTAAATATTCATGTTGTGGGATTGTTTAATGTAAAAAAAATCAATTTTATGAAAATTACAAAATTTAAATTTTTATATACGGTCCTCCAATTTCTATAGTTATATTTAGTCTAATTTTACACATATCATAACAGATATAACATGAAAAGTTTTTCCGTAATACAAAAATTGACACAGTTATTAGATTTCGCAGTTTAAGAGTTTTGCGCATGATTTTGTTTTTCATTGAGGAATTCGTTAAAATATGAATAAACATAATTGGAGATCGAAATCATGGTGCAATGTCTTTCTTACGGCGAAAACACCTTTTATCGGTATCCCCAAATTGGGTTATCACCAAAAATTGTTATTTTGTCTAAACATCTTTTTTATGACTTTTAGGGGTCGTATACAAAGTAATTTAAGCAGTGATTTCTAACATTAAACAAAAACATGAATGTTGTGCAAATGTTCAAAGGAATGTAAAGACAAGGTTTTTACTTTTATTTGGCGTACTTTAATAAATGATTGATGTATAAATTATGGATCTTAACCTTTATTTTTATTCCATGCCGATTATTCAGCTGTCATACTACATGAAATAGTTTGGAAAGTACCTATATCACCTTTGATATTCAACAGGATATATATATATGTTGTATATCAGAAACATTTTTAATGTATCAAATTTCATCATATTTTTCTTTAAACATTGCATATTTTTTGGTACTACTTAATACTGGACAATTAAAAAACTACAGCCAAACTCTAAGATTAACCTTTTGTGTTTTAGTGCTCCATTACATGGAACTATCATCTTCATTCCAAAATGTAACCATGGCACCAGAATTCTGGTGTAAAGATTTTCCATTCATAATGTATGGGAAAATATATATATATATATTTTTTTTTTCAAGTTCATTTGTACTTAAGTTCCTGTGTCATTCAGCCATTTCAACATTAAACGAGTGAGCCGGAAAGGATTAAATGGCAACAATGGATACAAGTCACATTCACTTGACATTAAGCACGATTTACGTGCTTGTTACGTCAACGGATTATTTTTAATTCCTTTTCTAATTTGTTATTTCTTAATATTTTACTCATTTATTTGTTCTTTCCTTATTTAAAATAAAAATGATGTAAAGTTTTACGATTTAGCATGCATAAAATTCGTAATTCATGAATTTATAAGAATTAATTCAATGATGTCTCCTATAAATGATAGATCCCGGGTGATAGTTAAATGATACGGAAAATATTATTTCCTTATTACTGAATTTAATACATAAATTCGTAATAAATGTTGTATTCATGATTTTTTGCACAATAGTTAAAACGCTAATGCACCAAGACCTGAATATTTAAAAATGTAGTTATAGTATGAACGCACCTCATTTGTGATGCTTGACATAGATTCTCCGTCATTTTGCTTTTATTTTTTAACAAAAAAATAATTATAGCTATAAAATTTAGGAAATAAGTGAACCTACAAATTGCCAAAAGTTTTGGCAATTTGCATAATTTCGTATAATTGGTTGACGGGATAATCAAGTAGTGCCATTTTTTGCGAAAGTTAGAGCATAATTAGATCATTAAAAATACAGACATGAGAAATGTCTGGAATTTTACTAGAACTGTTAAAGGAAAATCTTAGAAATAGCACAGAACAAAAGAGCACTAAATGTTTCTGTTGTAGTACGACCTTTCAATATAACTTCGTTTCGACCCCAGATTCTACGAAACTTTCCATTATGAATTAAAGCTACTGTTAATAGATTTTCTAGTATATATTTGAAGTACTATTATAGAAGATTTCGATAGTAAAAATCTGTAGTTACAATTATACATTTTTCATTAAATTTCAATTCCTATTATTTTAAAAATTAATTAAAAAATATTTGGGCATTATGATCTTGGATCTATTCATGTATAATATTAAAATGTGGCAAATATTACCGAAACCGTAGGAGAAAACTTTGAGCTTTTCATATGTTTTTTGATTTAAATGATGAAACTTTCTAATTATCAAAAAAGAATGAAGAAGAAAAGTTGAATATTAGAGAAAATCACGCAGCATCATGATGACAATTTTTTAATCTTCTCCATTGTTAATAGGATTTTGAAGTGGATATATTAATTGAATTATCTGAAGATCAAAGTTCTTTGTATAAAGAAAATTAATATTTGAAACATTGATATTTGAAGGAAAAATGGCCTTGATAAAAGAAACCATTCCACTTTGATAGAAATGTTAGAAAGAAAAGGGATTTGCAATACCTTAATAGAAACAATGTTAATTACATTTTTTTAATTTCACGTTCATATCTTATTAAAAAGTTATGCGTATGTAACAAAACAAAAAAAACTTTATGTAACAATATATTGATATATTTTTGAAATTTGTAAAATAAAAATTGTTCACAAATATGAATATAACACAGCAATTATAACACGGAGATTTTAAAAAACACACCAAATTAGATTTTTGGGAGCACAAGTAAAAAACATTATTGTTGACAAAATACTGTTATAGACAACTCATATATTCGATGCAACTTTTTAGCTGCTTTCAGAATTATTTAAATATGTAGAACTCCTATAATCGCTCTGCCGTTCGTCCATCTGTTCACATATGACAGTACAAAAACTGCCAAAATTAAACTTTTAAAATTTGACATATATAAATTTCCTTTCAAATTTTATGAAACTTGAATTTAAACTTTAAAAGCTATTAAGAAGAAAAGTTTTCTTCATTCTATTAAAACCTATCATGCGTAATTAAGTCAATGATCCAAATTTACTTTGTGTATTCATTCAGTGCAATTATCGTTTTATACTAAAAAACCTTTGTTTATGAATATATGATTTTTAAAAGCTATTTTGCTAATTATGTTGCACGCTATCATAATTTACACAACAAAGTTGTAAAATAACTTGTTGTTAAAAATTTTTGTATGTTCTCTAAATAATTTCTGTTATGAGAACATTCAAAAAAGCACTTTTAAAAACTACATTAACATTAATTAAGATAGTTTAAAATGATAACTACGTATTATATTCATTTTCCACATTTTCCTCATTCATCCTTAACAATGATTATTTTGTTTTATGTGTTTCATCATATTTAGTTATGCTGTGCTTTACCTAGAAATTGAATATTTTTTCTTAAAAAAATTTCGAAATCTTCAAAAAAATTTTAGGAATGTCGAGCATTTTGGATAATAACAAATATTTTTAAAAATTAAAATTTTAAATCGTCCATATTCTTTTTAAAATCACCTTTTATCAATTTTATATCTATACCGGTAGTCTCCTTATTAATCAAACAGCCATTTATAGCAGAGCAGATAAGAATGTTTAAAAATCTTGTACAGGACATCGTCGAGAAGCGGGTTTTATAAAATATTTTCTTGCCATAAGGTTAAATTACATCCACACGGTTCATTGTGAAATATACACGGAAAAAATTGTTTTGTTGAAACTACTAAATTTTAGTTGATATAGCCCCAACCAAAAATTTTCGTTGGAATGACCAAATTTTAACCAAAATTTTGTTCAATTAACAAAATCATTTTTTTAGTTTAACCACATTTTGGTCATTTCAACCAAAATTTTTGCTTGGGAATATATCTACCAAAATTTGGTAGTTTTAACAAAACAGTTTTTTTCGTGTATTAATTCAAATTGGTGGTTTAGTATGCATTAACTTAAAGTTAAACACAATAAATGACTTTATATTTACTCTATTTTGATAAAATAAAGTATAGTATGTTATTGTATTAATGTAATTTATTGTCTATAGCATGTACAACATTTGCGAAAAAGTAAAAATAAGAATAAATTACAATTGTCAAATAAGGAAACAAATTCATGTTATTTTGTGACATTCATTTCAAAATAATTAAATAAATTTCCATACATCTATAATCGGATTAATTGTTCATTTATCGCCTCTTCTAATGATTAATTATCCGTTGCTGCTTTAGGAGATATAAAGCTTCTTTTACTTTTTGTAATTAACGAATTTTAAAACACCAAAAAATGAGCCGATAAGCATTATTTTTAAATGTAAAATGAAACTAATGTATGTGTAATATATTTCAACAAATAATGTCATTAGAAATAATTAAAATTTTAATAAAAACAAATTCGAAATATTCGGATAATAAAGAGAGAATTACATTTAACGATAAGAATTATGATGATATGATTATTTTAATCTAGCAAAGCATAATTACATTCTCCAAATTTAGTTCTCGCGGAATTGGAATTCAATGTGTTAGACCTTTGACTCCCTAGTTAATTATTCATAATTTTACTTTCGGTTTGAATTTGTTTTGAATTCATTAAGTTTTAATTTGAATTCATTAAGTTTTAATTGCCGTAAGTGATTTTATTTTGTAGCTTACTTAGCTTTCAGGAAAAGTTAATGCCTGATATTTTAAGCAATTTAATTTGTATCGAAAAGAATTTTTTGGACGTTTAATTAAGGTGAAGCATCAATTTTAAGACACTGAAAGTTCAAGAATTTTCACTTTTATTTAATATGTCACTATTTTCTTTACACTTGTTAAATTAAAAGCAATTCCCCAAAATTATATATTTTTTTCAGACTGATTAGACAGGTCCACAAGTGAAAAAAATTGTATATGCATTCGTATTTATATCAATATACGAAAATTGAAGTCGTGCGTCTCTCTGTTTGTCCATCTATCCGCATATAGCAATGTAAAATCTAACAAACCGAATAGGTTAAAATTTAACGCAGAATTTGTCGACACGATTCAAATTTTATGAGAATACAATGAAAATTAAAAATTACATTTATAAAAAAATTCTTTATTCTATTAAATCTTATGAAACGAAATTAGTTTAATGATATCACATTATAAGTAATTATTCTAGGTTGCCACAGTGATTCCATATTAGATTCATATTATTTCCGTATTACTGAATTTAATATACATAATTCTAATAAATTTTATATTCGTGCATTTTTGCATATGAGATTAACAGCGATTGCACCAGAATCTGAATATTTATAAAACTAGTCACTGTACGAACGCACCTCATTCGCCACATTGTTCACACAAATTCCTACTTTTTTAACAAACTTGATTTTAGCTGTTCTTTATTTCTTGAATGCCTAGAAAAAGCGTAAAATCACAGTGTTACTTACTGTGTATTTTTAGGTGTTTTCGTAATTATATAAATACGTAGCACTTACACTCGTCGTCGGGCCTGTATGGCCATATACAATAGCGCAAAAACTAACAAACCGCATTGTTCGGACCGAATCATGTTACATCCGTTTGAACATAAGGAAATTGATATACATATATGAAAGGCCCTAAAATATACATTTTGTAGAATATGCCGCACAAGGAATACTTATTATTCATTTACAGGGCCCCACAAAAATTTTTGTTATATAATGGTATAGAGGGAACATTATTTGAGGGATATTTTAACTACCTTAGTCTATTTCGCCTACAATAAAATTGATATAGGTTGTTGTACTTTACTATACTTTATCCGAAATATAATAATATGAATATATTAGCGATCACTGCTAGAGGTTTTTAGTTGTGTTGTGGATTTTTATGTTTAACTAATTTTTGCATATTTAGGTATTGCGTTGTGTATAAATGGTGTGAATTATAGACAGGGATACACAAAATTAGTATTTGTTACTGAGTGAGGAAAAAAACTTAAATGTGGTTTGTAAAGGAGTTACACATTTTTAACTTAAACAAGATTAAGTATACTACGATATGTTTATAGAATAGAATTAAAATTATATAAAAGATGAAGCAATGAATTAGATACATGAAGATGGAAAATTTTCAAAATGTAATTTTAGTAGTTTCAAGCGTGTTTCAATCTGATTTTAACTAAATAATTGCATGTAATTAGAGATTATAGATAAAATACAGGCCTCTACAAAAGAATACAAAGTCTGTTTCCGACTCTTTAAAGAAATTGCTGAAATTGAAAATTCAACCAATTATGTATGTTAACGCTATCCATCATAGTAGAAACAGCTTAGGAATTTGGTTCAGTTATACGTCTGTCTGTCCAAACTCTATATAGTTGAATTCATCTGTAATTGGTATATGTTATTAAGATTTATTATGGCGTGTCCGGTATTAAAAATAAAGTATGTAGCATTTGTAGCTCAATTACAGAGACATTCAAAAGTATTCCATTACATTATTGTCTATGATTTAATTTTGTAACTACATAACTACGTAGCACCTATTTTCACCTTCTGGTTCGTCCGCGTCCGCACATAACAGCACACAAATTACCAAAAAGAGTGGTATGAAATGCAACATATAAATTCGTTTCAAAATTTCCATTAGTCATTTCAAATATGAAAATCGAATCTAAAATTAAAAAGATATAAATAAAAGATTTCTTGTGTCTAGTAAATCCTATCATGCATAGATAGTTCAGTGATATTCCTTGATAGGTAAACAATGTATGTTTTCATTCTGACTACCTCACATTTAAGATCGAGTTCCTATTATTTCCATATCACTGAGTTTAATTAGTATAATAGTAATAAAATAACATAATAGTAAAAAATATTTTTTTTATTAAAAATTAGATTAGTAATTCTATTTAAACCACTGTTACCAGGTACACTCTCGTAAATGACGGGACATGGAGATGAACAGCGGCACCTCAATCAAATCACAAAACAAAAGTATAAACGTTATAAAAAACACAACATTTGCACGTATACCGGAAAAACAATTTAACCTTTTTGAAACCATTTTTTTTTTCAATTTAGAGAGAAAAATTTCTTTTACGGTGAAAATGCCAAAACTAGCTATCCAAATAGATTTACTGAAGTTTATCAAATATGTTATTGCCTTAAATTTAACAAATGTGGCTACTTTGTCTACTACTGCATTAGTTTTCATATGAAACTAGACTAAAGAAGAATTTTTAGAGACGCTGGGAAAATATCAAATTACAATATGTAACAAATTTTAAAATTTTTATATTTTTTCCGTTTTTAACATAGGTAATTTCTTCAGAAAAGTAAGCAATGCATTTAATTAAAAGAGTTAAATATATGTTTAAAATAATAGACCAATGATGCCAACGATGCAGAGAGAAATTAAGTATAAAAACATAAATTAATTTATAAAAATAAATGCATATACGCATACTGTCATTACTAAATATAGAAAAAAAAGTAACTATCAAAGCAGAATAATACTCGATGAAAACACGTGTACTATTAATAGTACGCCAGACCCAATCGCGTTGACTTTTTAAAAAATCATGATCTTTATAGAAAAAATACCATGCAGTTATTAACGTTTTTGACATACATCTATCGAAAACGAAATATTTTTTTATCACTTGGCTTTTTTATTAGGAGATTTTAGAATGCTAAATAAGCATAATCATTTTATAGATTAAAATATATAAAAAATAATTGATAAGGGCCAAAATAAAATTCCTTCTGGCAAATTGTGACTTACTGCACAATTTTAATTTTATATTGTTTTTTCTTTGCGGAGTGCAAATGTTGTACTTTTAAGACAAGATGTCGTAAGGTTCCACAATTCAAACTTTGACTTTTTTTAAAAAACAATGGTTGACGTCGCCAAATAAGAGATAGACTTTTGCCAAGTGGCACGCCCTCGACGAAAAAAGAGAACCGCGTTCGGGCAGTCGGGGCCGTGGTGTGATGGGAGGAAGTCCAGAATCGCTCTTCGTGTGTCGCGAAGAAGCATTGTTCTAGTGGAACAATAATAATAATATTCTTGTAAATGTATTCAACTTCTGTTTTAAGGTGTCCGTATGTTATTGTGTGATGTTAATAAATGTTGTTCGTTTCTACATTTGATACATTTGATACTACATTGAGTGTTCTACATTTGATGGTCGTCACAGTGCAAGCAACACAAAGTTTGATGTTTTCCGAATGTTTTTGGGAAAAAGATCGGCGATCCGTATTGGCGCAGCCTAGTGGATTATGAATCTACAGGTAAGAAGTTCTTGTGTCGTTAGCCCAATAGAAAAATATATATCTTTATAGGTAAAAAGTATATATATAGGCAATCCTATATAGGTATTATACAGAAAAACATAATAAATTTAAAAAAAAATCTCTTTTCTCTTCTAGTGGATGAAAAATGAAATAAAAAAAAAGAATTGAAAATAGTAGGTTCTGTGTTATTATTTTCTGTGCAAATGAAAAATATCTTTCATGATCATTAAATTGAAAAAAAAAATGTGTTTTTGTTTAATCGATAAATTGTATTAGAATATTATCCATTTGACAATTACGAAATATTGTTCTCGAAAATTATTTTTTTTTTTTTTGTTGTGTTACTTATGAAGTAATTTGGAACGAATGGCTGGAATAGGAATTTTTATTTCAGAAGTGTTAAAAGGGTAAAATAAAATAAAATAATTATTGGTTGGTTTTTGCAACGGAGTACCGTTGATTGAAAAAAGTAATAGGGATTGGTTGTTATTGTTATAGATTGGATAATATATATATATATGTACATATTTTTATTATTTTTTTTTTTGCATTCATTGTCTAAGTTCGGTAAATCGAAACTAGTGTTATGAAAGCGTTCTTTTATGAAATATTTTTGGAGATAATATGAAATATCTTGTAGTGCAACCGACGTTATGATTTCAATAATATAAACGTATATAGAGTGTTATAAGAAATGAATAAAGGAAAATTTATTTATGAATTTTGAATGGTTGCCAAAAAATTATACTCTTGGTAGTAAAGAATTCTTTTTTTTTTTATTTGCAGTTTCGTTTCTGTATACAGAGTGATTAAAGAAAAAAAAATTAAAATTATATTGATGGTATTTTAAGAAAACAAACAAAATATAAATAGATATAATTTTTTTTTCGGTTGTTTTTTTTATGTTGTTGTGGTGAAATAAATGAAACGAGCGTAGTGTTATGACAACATTGAATGTTCTTATGGTTTGTGATTTTTTGGGGGGGGTATTGTGAACACTATTAAATGTTCATTAAGAGTAATTAATTAATAAAATTAATTGTTTTGAGAAAATATTGGTACACTTAGATATTGTAGAATTGTTTTATTATGTTGAATGCTGAAAACGAAATCGAACGATTGATCATTGAATATACTATTGTGTTGTGATATACTATTGATGTATATGGTTTCTAGAACTATTTTATTTAAATTTTTTTTTGATAAAGTATTAAGTTTTGGTTACTTATGCTGCGTTTTTTTTTTGAGTAGAAGTAAATAAATGAAATAAATTATTATTTGAGCAAGAGGTTATATTGTCATGGTTGTAAATATGTTTCCTGAAGGGAATGAATAACTCTTGGGGGTTATTACACTGTTACTGATTGTTACAATTACTGGGATTTCGTTTCTTTTTCCGGGTTACCATGGCATCATCTTTCTTGGGTAAGGGTCGCAAGGAGGATCTGGTCAAACTGGCCACCGAACTGGGGTTAAAAGTTAACTCAGATCTAACGAGGGCTGAGATTAGAAAGCTAATCGTTGACAGTGGGAATTTCATTGAAGATGAAGCCAAAGTTTCTTTGAGCAGAATAATAGAAGACAGACTTCGGCGTGAGAAAAAAGAAGATGAAGAACGAATTTGGGAAAAAGAAAGAGAAGATCGAATCCGAACAGAGGAGCGAGCCCATGAGATTGAGTTAAAACGCTTGGAATTATTGGGGAATAACGTACATTTGGGTGAAGTAGTGGAAAATTCGAATGAAACAAGGTCTAAAGTACAGCTGATGCAGATAACCCCAAAGTACGATGAAAAGGTAGACGAAATGCAATTGTATTTGGTAAACTTTGAACGTCGGGCGACAATGGCATGTGTACCAAAAACCGAATGGGTGGCATATTTATTAGGACTTTTACCAACCGAGATAGCTAACAATATAGCCCGGCAGCCTCCTGAGAGAGCCAATGATTATGATTTCATAAAAGAAATGTTGCTTAAACGCTACAAACTGAATCCTGAAAAATTGAGACAGCTATTTTTCCGACATCAAAAGGGACCAGAAGAATCTTGGAGGAGTTACTGTCATGCATTGAATAGTTATTTTAACGAATGGATAAATGAATTAAAAGTCGAGGATTTCGACCAATTAAAGAAGCTACTGGTTGCGGACCAACTTAAACGCAGAGTACCAAACGACATAAAAGAACATTTCTTGGACCAATGGAATAAAATGATCGATCCTTTGGAGGTCGCAGAGAAGGTTGATGAATACGAAAGTTTGAAGGACGGTTTGAAGAATAATCCAGTGCACAAAAAGCCAAGGGATGTTCCCCGATGGCAATCAGAAGAGAAAAATAAGTGTAAATTCAAGGAAAGGTTCGAAGGCAACAAAAATAATCATTTAGCAGGTGTAACCAAATATGGCGGAAATGACAAGCAAGTTGACAGAACAAAATACCAAGGAGGGTATCAAAGGGACAGGGGTCCTAGAATATCTAAAGTCACATGCTTCGTATGTGGTGATCCAACGCATTTTGCACGAGCTTGTCCTAAGAATAATAGCCAAGGAAATCGGGGCAGAATCGAAAATGTTCGTAGCAATTCGGTCACTACAGAAAAAGTCATAGAGAATAAAGAGGTATTGACTGCTCGAATTACCGTACCTATGTCATTCCCTCTCAAGGCAAATTCTGTGAAGTGTGATGAACTGAAGGAAATAGAATTGAAATGTGGTTCTACGATTCTTAACGGCATTTTAGACACAGGGGCTCAAATTTCAGTCATAAGACATGACCTGGTTCCTATTAAAGAAGGCGATGGTGAAGGAACTGTAAAACTAGTATGTGCATTTGGATCAACTGAAACAGCCCCGTTAGTAGTTTTTAAAATGAAAATAAATGACTCGCGACATTGTGAAGTCCCTGTCGTATGTGCGGTATCCAAAAAATTGGTAAGCGATATGCTGATATGTTCTACAGCGTTTGACTCACTAAATGATGGAATTCAAGAATGTCAACCCGTGACTTCCCCTCCTGTGCAAGAAGATGAACAGAAACAAACCTACAGTCTGAATGAAATTGTAAAGAGTGATGAAGAAGAAGAAGCACTTGAGATAGAAAGTCCTGCTATCTCCAGTGAAGAAGAGGGTGGTAAAGAAAGTAGATCAGAGTTTATAAAGCTAAAGCGGGAAGATGAATCCTTAACAAATATTTGGAAGCTTGCAGAAGAACGGAGAAACGGATTTGAGTTAGATGATGGACTGTTGTTACACTCTGAATGGGTGTGTGGCGAAAAAATAAAGCAAGTGGTGTTACCCTACAGCAAGCGAGATTTCGTATTGAAAGTTGCCCATGAAATTCCCCTGGCTGGACACCTGGGTGAAAAGAAAACGAAAGAGCGAATAAAGTACTCATTCTTTTGGCCGACTATCAAAAATGATGTCAGGAAATTTTGTGAAAGTTGCAAACCTTGTCAAGTTAGAAGAACTGAAACTTACCGAGATAGAATTCCGATCCAACCAATTACCAGGCCAGAATACCCCTTTGAAGTTTGGAGCGTAGATTGCATTGGCCCCTTAGAACCTCCTTCCAGAAGAGGACACAAGTATATCATTTGCGCGATTGATTTATGTACCAGATGGGCGGAAGCAATACCGACTAGAAATATAAACGCTAAAACTATGTGCAATGTATTGATGCAAATTTTCAGCCGCACTGGTTTCCCTAGAATGATATGTACAGATCAAGGTCCAAATTTTACGGCAGAACTGACCGAGGCTTTTATAAATTTAATAGAAGTATCACCAAGATTTTCAACGCCGGGTCATCCCGAGAGCATGGGTGCTGTGGAGAGATGGAACAGAACTTTAAAGAATATGCTGAACCAAAATGTTCAGGAATATGGAAATCAATGGGATATCCACATTCCGCATCTCTTATTTGCGTATAGAGAAGTTCCTCACTGCACGACTGGTGTGTCTCCATACCAATTAGTGTATGGACGAATTCCTAAGGGACCGACCGCATTACTTAAAGAAATTTGGACAGGTGAGAAAGTGATACCTACAACGGCTTCTAGATCTGTCGAAAAATATTTAGAAGAGTTAAAAGAGAATATAGAAAATGCTCATAGAATTGCAAATGAGAATGCTGAACTAAATCAACAAAGTTATGCCCAAAGGTATAACTTGAGAGCTCGAGAAAAAACCTTTCAAGTAAGTGACAGGGTTCTGATCCTGCTGCCAACATCATCTCATAAGCTATTGAAAACTTGGTCAGGACCGGCGACTGTGGTTCAATTGAGCAGGCCACATTCAGCCATTGTTGAATTTGATGATGGTACAAGAAAAGAACTACATTTCAATAAAATTCGACCATATGTGGCTCGGGTCCAACACATAGGTCTTGTTTTTGAGCAGGATAAAGATTTTGGACAATTACATTCTGCTCCAACCGAGAAAATAACTCTCAATAAAAGTGAAGTAGAGCAACATGTCCGGGATATGACCAGCCCATTAGATGCTAAGCAACGGCATGATCTAAGCGACTTACTTTGTAAATACCATGACATATTCAATACTAAACCTGGAATGGCGAAAGTCGAAGGGCATGTGATTAAGGTTACACCTGATTGTTCACCAAAAAGACTTCGACCGTATCGAATTCCTATAGTCCTCCAAAATGAAGTAGATCGTCAAATTCGAGAGCTACTAGAAACTGGACTCATTGAACAAAGCGATAGTGAATGGGCCCATCCGTTAGTGTGCGTTGCTAAAAAAGATGGCAGCGTGCGGTTGTGTGTCGACTTCAGACTACTAAACAGTTTTACTATTCCAAATGCTTACCCCATGAAACATGCTAATGAACTGCTGTATGAAATAGGGAAAGCACAAATAATCACCGTACTTGATCTTACTAAGGGATATTGGCAGATTCCCATGAAAGAAGAGTGCAAACATTATACTGCCTTCGTAACTCACTCTGGCCATTACCAATGGAGAGTCATGCCATTTGGCCTGAAGAATGCTGGTAGCACCTTTCAAAAGTCAATGGATAAAGTTCTGATTCCGCATAAAGATTACTGTCGATCCTACATTGATGATGTTGCAATTTTCTCAAAAACATGGGCAGACCATTTGAAACATATTAGTGCAGTTTTACAAACTCTTCGTGAAGTAGGTCTTACTGTTAATTTAGAAAAATGCGATTTTGGAAAGAAAGAAGTAAAATTTTTAGGGTATATAGTTGGGTCAGGAAGACATGCCCCGGACCCTGAAAAAGTGGAAGCTATGAAGAAATTAGCGGCACCTACTAACAAGAAAGAATTGCGAACGGTTTTGGGGATAGCAAGTTATTATAGAGACTACATTCCGAATTTTGCAAGTATTGTATTACCTTTGACTAATCTGACGAAAAAGAGAGTTCCCAAAGATATCCCCTGGGGAAAGTTGGAAGAAGAAGCCTTCGAAAAACTAAAGGAACAGTTAGTTAAAATGCCATCTTTATATACTCCACAATTTGAAAAACCCTTTCAGCTTTATACCGATGCTTCCGCTACAGCCGTTGGAGCGTGTTTATCACAGTTAGATGAGAATGGGAAGGAGCATCCTATAGCTTTTTACAGCAAAAAGCTTACCCCATGCCAGACCAGGTGGTCTACTATAGAAAGAGAGGCTTACAGCGTTTTAGCTGCGCTTCAAAAATTTGATACTTGGATCTTCGGATTGCAAGTTGAAGTGATTTCAGATCATAATCCTCTTTCTTACCTTACCCAGGGCTTGCCACATGGTGCCAAACTAGCACGGTGGGCTTTAGCACTCCAAAGATACAACCTGAAAATTACTTATAGGAAAGGAAGCAAACATGGTAATGCTGATGCACTTTCCAGGTTCCCCTAGGGAAACATATAAAGTAATTGTGTAAATAATGCATTATTATTCATTATAATATTTCATGTTGAATATTTCATATTGTATCTACTTATTAGTATTAATATTATTGTATATACATATATTTATATTGATTCATTTAAGTATTAAATGTTGGGCTAGCGAACGAGTTCGTCTTTTACGTTTGTGAAATATGCTTAAAAAAAATTACTCTATGGTTTTTGAAAATTAACTAAAAAAAAAACTTACTTACAGTTGTGTGAAATATGCTAAAAACATTCCTTAGCAGCATAGTCTCTAAGGAGAACTATGTGCTCTTTACGGAGGGACATGTAAGTTCCACAATTCAAACTTTGACTTTTTTTAAAAAACAATGGTTGACGTCGCCAAATAAGAGATAGACTTTTGCCAAGTGGCACGCCCTCGACGAAAAAAGAGAACTGCGTTCGGGCAGTCGGGGCCGTGGTGTGATGGGAGGAAGTCCAGAATCGCTCTTCGTGTGTCGCGAAGAAGCATTGTTCTAGTGGAACAATAATAATAATATTCTTGTAAATGTATTCAACTTCTGTTTTAAGGTGTCCGTATGTTATTGTGTGATGTTAATAAATGTTGTTCGTTTCTACATTTGATACATTTGATACTACATTGAGTGTTCTACATTTGATGGTCGTCACAGTGCAAGCAACACAAAGTTTGATGTTTTCCGAATGTTTTTGGGAAAAAGAACGGCGATCCGTATTGATGTAGTTGTCACATTCACATTAATCACAATGATTAGAATTCCTAAATTAATTTACTTTAAACAAATGCAAACTATTTTTCTAAAAGAACAAATGGTTGTAGTTTACTTGTTATAAATGTGCATCAAAATTTACTTTAACTATCTCGAAATAGAAGTTTCGATGTTAGTACAAACCATAAATAAATTTCCCGGATAAAAATACGCATTCGTGTTTGCCAATTATTGTGTTCGTGCATTTTGCATCATGTTTTTAATAGTTATAGGATTAAAATCATGAAACATTTCATGTAGTTATAGACCTTTCCCAGCTTTACTACTTTCTGAATATTTATTTATCACTGTAACTTAGCGTTAAATCTAAAGAAATATGCTATATATTCAATTTTCAACATTCCTTGTGTAAATTATGAGATTGGTCCACACTTTAAAAAAATATTGTAATTAGTAACAATGTTTTATCCGTCATAGTTTTAAATCTACATTGTTTCCAGTGCCGATCATATTTGTCAACATGTGTGATTGTGAATCACATTATCAAAGATTAGATGAATATGACACATATTGCTGAAATTTTATTAGATATTTAGAAAATTTCCAAGGATTTTCATTTTGAAACTCATAAATTGTTTTTCAACTTTTTTAATTTTTCTACAAAAAGTAATATATTTCCTTCACTTCACTAAAATCACTGATGAAGTAAAGATATACGAATTAAATACTGACCGTGATTTCTATTGGCTCGTCTATGTACAAAGCTTCATTATAGTAAATACAGTATAAACGTGTTTTTTGCGCTTGAAATTTTAAGAGATCTTTTAAGATGATGACATTTCAAATGTTCCTTTAAAGATAATTTACAGAGGATCCATTATATTGATTCTTATATTTTATGATTCATGAGGCTAGAAATGTACACGACAATCTAATAGCGATCATCGTATAAACTGTTACGAAGTAAAGAAGACCGCGCTGTTTTTACCATCCTATAAGCATTTTAGAAGTGCAACTCTTTACTTTGATCTGCATATATCTTATAATATCCCATTTTGGTTTATTTTAAAGGGAATCTATCACTTCTCCTTAGATTAGAACGTTTTAGGCCGAGCGTATTTGTAATGGTATTAATAAATACAACTTCTTATATATACAACAAAATCTTTATTTTCATGTTTTTTTAAATTTTTTTGTATAATATAAAACAAATTATTTTATTAATTCGTTATTTAATTTTAAGTAAAATAGACTTTTAGGGGTCCAAGAACAACCTAGAATATACATTTCCGAAGGTATCTCGACACCCCCTTTCCCAAACAAGTGACAAACGGGAGAAGAGTGATTATTATTATAGTATAAAAAATATACCTATACTAATAAAATCCGTGCGCCTCTGTCTGCTTGAAGCCGATTACAGTTCGCAACGCGGGCGAGTTGGAAGTCGCGAGAGGTGTCTTTCGATTAGAAATATTCCGGGGAAGTCATTTCGGGCATTTTCGAGACCGTGGGACCAAAATTAAAAAAGTTATGAATTAAAAACCCCTTGGGAATCGGAACGAAAAATGTCTCAAATCCCAAACGGCGCTCAAACGGAGCTCCGAGGCAGAACACTGCGATACCTTGCGGTGAAGAACCTGAACTTTTCCCCTTTGGATAAAAGAAGAAACAGCCGAAAACCGCTTTTTCTACCGGCGCTATTTCCGTTTTTTTTGCGCGTTTTTTCTTAAACCATCATGCAGACAGTTTTTAAAGTAGAAAAAAAACTGATTACATATTCAGAATCTTCGTAAAAATCTGCTTCTGATGAACTAAAAAATACCGAAAAATGTCTTAAGGGCGCGTAGTGCCCACCGTGCAAAACCAAATATTTTTAACGGGACTACGGGCGCGAAGCGACCATAGTTCCGATCCACAACCTTTTTTTCAAGTGCACGTGGCCCACAGTGCGAAATGACATATTTTTAACGGGACCATGGCTCTTTAATTTACTTTTTTTTGTGCTTGAGGATTCGAACACCAAGACTTGCTTATTTAATGAATTTTTTTGCTTATTATATACTGCTTAATACCGAGGTTCGTTTGGAAAAAGTGGCCCAGCTAGCGGGCGTAGCTCGCTAGTCTATACTAATAAAATCCGTGCGCCTCTGCCTGTCTGTCTGTCTGCTTGAAGCCGATTACAGCTCGCAACGCGAGCGAGTTGGAAGTCGCGAGAGGTGTCTTTCGATTGGAAAAATTCCGGGAAGCCATTTCGGGCATTTTCGAGACCGTGGGACCAAAATTAAAAAAGTTATGAATTAAAACCCCTTGGGAATTGGAACGAAAAATTTCTCAATTCCCAAACGGAGCTCCGAAGCAGAACACTGCGCCACCTTGCGGTGAAGGACATGAATTTTTTCCCTTTGGCTAAAAGAAGAAACAGCCGAAAATCTCTTTTTCTACCGGCGCTAATTGCGTTTTTTTCCACATCAATTTTTTTGACTTGCCGTAGAATATTTACCGTAGTTTTCACTAAAATATTGAACTTAGAAACAAAACAAAACTTTTTTTGTGCGTTTTTTCTTAAACCATCATGAAGACAGTTTTTAAAGTAGAAAAAACTGATTACATATTCATAATTTGCATAAAAGTCTGCTTCTGATGAACAAAAAAATACGAGAAAATGTCTTATGGGCTCGCAGCGCCAACCGTGCAAAACCAAATATTTTTAACGGGACGATGGCGACCATGGCGCGTAGCGCCGGTGGGCGGTAGGCCGGTGGGCAGTAGGCCGGTGGGCGCTATGCGCCCACTGTACGAAATCACATATTTTTAACGGGATAATGGGCGCATAACAACCATAGCTCTTTAATTTACTTTTTTTGTGCTTGAGGACTTGCTTATTAAATGAAATTTTTTGCTTATTATATACTGCTTAATATCGAGGTTCGTTCGGGAAAAGTGGCCCAGCTAGCGGGCGTAGCTCGCTAGTATATAATGAATCGTAGTAGCAGATCATAGTAAACTAGTTTCAAATGCGCAGACTATTCTCTTTCTCACCGATTTTATTAAAGAAGAGAAGAAACGTATCATTTTTACATTAAACATATTCTTTAGTTTTAAAAAGAGTTTTTACTGAAAATAAATAACTTTAAAAAAGTTTTTTAATATCTGAGATGTCTTAAATATAAACACATTTTTGTAATGTGGTAAAAATAAATTTTTAATCAAATGTAAGTTTAAAATACTTTCCAATGAATCGTATTTTACAATAGTATATATTCTTTATTTTAATTTCTTACTTCATTTTAAGAAAACGAAATGAAAAAAACAAACACATTTTATTTACGTTTGTTAAAAATAATGAAGCAAATAAAACAATGTTCTGCTCGAAGCGCTTTTGGTGAAAAAATAAAAATCTTAATAAACTGGCCAAATTAATTATTCGATTTGGAATGTTCTTCTTCCAATTAGTTTAAATAAACAATTTTTAAAAATAATGTTTAAAAAAATGTGAAATATTTCATATGTTTTATGTGGTTTTGAATATAATTCCAAGCGTTTTATTAAAATTTAATTGTTTTTGACTTTATCATATTGGTTTCATAAATATTACTTTTAATTAATAGTTAATCTCCATATTAAAGAAACTATTTTATTACTCTTAACAAATTAATCAAATTAGTATTTTTTATTTTCTAACATAAAAAAAAATAACATTAGATTTTTTTTTTTACATTCCAAGTTTTTATAATTAAATATGTATAAATTATTTAAACATATATATTAACTTGTATTATACTTTTATGGTATGTTCGGGTTTATTAAATTGTTCCACATAGTACACTACCCTCCCCACGATATCACCAATTAGATTTTCAATAAAACACCATCATCTCCCAGTTACCTCTGAGAATGCAGAAAATATTCACTAAGACATCCCCAGAAACAGAAAATGTCCGCTTTACAGCATCCTGCGGAGCTCCCCAGGCCCTCCTTCAGGGTGCGCTTCCTGAGGCTTTGGGGACGTTTTTAGAAAGTGATATTGGAAGACTTTGGGAAACTTCAAGATCACTGAAGCAATTAAAAAATAAAGTTATGATTTAATTTAATTATTAAAAAAAATGTGTGGCACTCGGGGACTGCCGCGGTAAAGCTATGGCATAGCATTTTTTATCAACTTATGCAAAAATACCGCGTCAATGTCTGCTAAAGTCTATCGAAGGATACCGCGCCGAAGTCTGCCAAACTCAAACGTCGTTATCCGGAGTGTTAGGAATTTTTCTCGTTACGGAATATCTAGATTCGGCCGCCGCACTCAAAGCCCGCGATAATAGCTATGCAATAGCTTAATAAATTACCAAACAAAATTTGGTCGCGCTATGAAAATCAGATCGCGAGTTATAAGCATTTTAAATTTTTCGACCCTCACCGTGGAGGGGGTCTCTTGACACCAAAAACTAACACTGTCTCATAATAAATTACCAAACAAAATTTAGCCGAGCTACAAAAATTAGGTCGCGAGTTATAAGCCTTTAAAATTTTTCGACCCTCACCGTGGGGGGTCTCCTGTTACCAAAAATTAACAGTCTCATATTAAATTACCAGACAAAATTTGGCCGCGCTACGAAAATTAGATCGCGACTTATAAGCATTTTAAATTTTTCGACCCTCACCATGGGGGGGGGTCTCCTGTCACCAAAAATTAACACTGTCTTATAATAAATTACCAAACAATATTTTGCCGAGTTACCAAAATTAGATCGCGAGTTAAAAACATTTTTAATTTTTCAACCCTCACCGTGCGGTGTCTTCTGTCACCAACAATTAACAATGCCTCATAATAAATTACCAAACAAAATTTGGCCGCGCTACGAAAATTAGATCGCGAGTTATGAGCATTTTAAATTTTTCGATCCTCACATTGGGGGGTCTCCTGTCATCAAAAATTAACACTGACTCGTAAAAAATTACCAACAAAATTTGGCCGCGCTACGAAAATCAGATCTCGAGTTATAAGCATTTTAAGTTTTTCTACCCTTACCGTGGGGGATCTCCTGTCACCAAAAATTAACACTGTCTCATAATAAATTACCAAACAAAATTTGGCCGCGCTACGAAAATTAGATCGCGAGTTATAAGCATTTTAAATTTTTCGACCCTCACCGTGGGGGAATCTCTTGTCACCAAAAATTAACAGTCTCATATTAAATTACCAAACAAAATTTGGCCGCGCTACGAAAATTAGATCGTGAGTTATAAGCATTTTAAATTTTTCGACCCTCACCGTGGGGGTTCTAATGTCCCCAAAAATTAACACTGCCTCATAATAAATTACCAAACAAAATTTGGCAGCGCTAAAAAATTTAGATCGCGAGTTATAAGCATTTTAAGTTTTTCTACCCTCACCGTGGGGGGTCTCCTGTCACCAAAAATTAACACTGTCTGATAATAAATTACCAAACAAAATTTGGCCGCGTTACGAATATTAGATCGCGAGTTATAATCATTTTAAATTTTTCGACCCTCACCGTGGGGTGTCTTTTGTCACCAGAAATTAAAAATGTCTCATAATAAATTACCAAACAAAGTTTGGCCGCGCTACGAATGTTAGATCGCGAGTTATAAGCATTTTAAATTTTTCGACCCTCACGGTGGGGGGTCTCCTTTCACCAAAATAAATAAGACCACCAAAATAAACATTGTCTCATAATAAATTACCAAACAAAATTTGGCCGCGCTATGAAAATTAGATCATAAGAAACATAAGTTTAAGACTTGATATCCTAATATCTGATAAACACCACGTCAATGTCTGCCGAAGTCTACCGAAGGATACCGTCCCGAAGTTTTCCGAACGGAAACGACGTTTGCCGAGTGTTAGGTTTTTTCGTTACGGATGTGTTAGGATTTTTCGCGTTACGGAATTTTTGGATTCGGTCACCGCGCTCAAAGACCGCGATAAAAGCTATGCAATAGCTTAAAAATAAAAACGAGATCATTTTTTTACATATTATTCAGACGGATTTACGTATAACAGAGAGCATTAAGGAATAAATTTCTTATATTAATTCTTACCTGCTGGATTTGAACCGGAATACTTTGGTATACTCGACGCACCCCGTAACTAAAAACTAGAAACTAAAAACTAGTTTGTAACTAAAAACTATAAAATATCCTCATTTTTTGTACCGACAATTATCTAACTTTTATTGCAAATCCAAATGCCTAGCCTTTTGTATGTATTTGATATAAATTTAATTTTGAATTAATAACTCCAAATAAATTATCAATAGTTATTTGTTCTAACACAAATTTCTTCTAATTATCTTATAACAATATTCTTTTAGCTTTTAATATTTAAAATCCATTAAAATCATTCTGTAGTTAGAAAATTGATTATACACTATATTATGACACACAATTAATGATGCTAAATGTTTCTGATGATATCTTTCTATAAAATTCAATTATAGTTAATAAAAATATTATTTTCAAAGATTAAAAAAAGCAAAATACAGATTGCTTCATTAAAAATATTAATTATTTTTATGATTAACAACGAATAACGTCTAAGTAAGTGAATACTTTCCAAAATAAAACTTTTTTCCTCTCTTCTCTAGTACTTTTTTTTAAACAGAAATTTTAATCGATTTTTTTTTACGCTTGGGAAAAAGTGATTTTATTATATGAATTTATGAAAAAAAAAAATTTCCCAGTCTTATCTTGAGACAGACACACTTTGAATCATTTCTTTAAGTTTTTTCTTTTTTTTCTTTTTTTTTTTTTTTTACTCTTTGAAATATTTCAATGTTGCAGTTTCACAGTTGGTCTCACCAGGGAACGGTCTAGAGTATCTGCATTCGAAGCTGCTATATGGGAGGTACAGGGTTTGAACCCAATCGCGCCTATCGGTCCAATTGTTAGGAGTTTTCCACGTTTTTCTTCGAACCTTGGATTTCCTTGCATTAATATGGTTTAGGTTCCTTTAGAAAGACTCTGACGGAAGAAACTCGTCCCCCGTTTGAAGGCAAATATTTCCTTCGCGTTGATAAATGTTATTCATAAATACAACGAATAATCCAACAAGTTTCAAAATGATTTGGCATATTTTGGAGAGTATTTATTAGGACATAATTAGGTCCGTTGTTTTTGAAATTCTCATCTCGGCGGCACGAGTTGCAGATGTTTTGTTATTTACCATTTGTCTCGGGAATACAAAATACTGTAAGCAACTATATTAATTTATAACATTCTAAAAATATCAAAATGCTGTATTTTATCAAAAACACACAATTTTACAAATTTGTAAATTTTTTTTGTATCAGGATTTTATATGAAAATCAATTGTAAAATTCCATCATTACATTTAAACACAGGTTAAGTTACATAAAATAAAAGCTATTAATAAAATTTGTATCTGTTACAAAAATATTTTATTTTATTATTGTTATAAAAATATTATTATAAAAATTTTTATAAATTATTCCGTATTTACTCGTCTATAGGGCGCACGCATGTATAAGGCGCACCCCCAACTTTACAAGTAAAAATGGCGATTTCTTAAAATGTCGTATATAACGCGCACCATTAATTTGATACGCTAATGAAGAATGACCAATAAATTTCAGTTAAAAAAAAAAAAAAAAAAAAAGGCGAAACACACATTACACAAGACCAGAAAACAAGACAAAAATGCATTTCTAGACTTTGGGATGTAAGAGAATGAAGGGAATTGGGAATAAGTGACGGTAAAGAAAATAGCTAATTAGCGTTTAGATAATGTCATTAGATCTGTTGTATAAAAAACTGCAAGGAATGAAATAAATAAGCAGTAATACTTCAATTAAGTAACATTTTCTGAGTTTTAATATCTTCTTTGAATAATTTTTTGTTTCATATTTATATCGTTCGACATTTTTCAATGGCAACACTCATATTTTTTATCACAAAATGCTCAGCACATGCGAAAACGTTCGAACGGTATGGTTATTGCAATAAACGGACGCGTTATGCTCGCAAAAAATCAGCTGTATAAACGGCCCCAAAAAAACACGACCAAGGCGCACGAAGAAAATTTGAATATGACAGAGACAAAATACCAATCACGGAACATCGTTTGCCTGATAGTCAGCGTAGAAAACGGATAAAGTAGTAGGGTGAGAATGTTTGTTCTTCAGTCGGAGCTAGCAGATGTCAACAAAATGACTTCGTTCGTGGTGAGTTGGTAAAACTAATATCAAAATGAGATGAATGCTGCGAAAACCTGGCGCGTTTTCCCTCGAAACCATCGTCAAACACATGGCTTATGCATTTCACGAGCTCTTCGTGATTTAGTAATGAAATTCGAAGAAATTGGCTGCACCTGTGATAGTCTGCGATCCGGACAATCAACTGTTCCTGAGGATACTGTTATGGATCTGCAACACCTAATGACCAGAGGACGCATACAAACTACAATAGGTGCATTTAGTGTATTTGATATTTCAAAATCAATGGTCTTAATGTTACTGTGCTCTGTAATTCGCATGTTGCTTTACCGGTACCAGTGCGCCCAGATGTTGGATGCATCCAACAGCAAAAAATTATTCCGTGTAATAAGGCGCACCTAGGAGTTTTGCCCTAATTTTTTGAAAACAAAGTGCGTTTTATACACGAGTAAATGCGGTACTTTACAGTTAAATCTCCATTTAACAGTCTTTAAAAATTGTTTGAAAACTTTCCGTGCATAAACAATATTTGCATTTATGCAAATTTTTCATTTAATTAACGGCGTGAAATATTTTTATAGATTTCTTAAATTGTAATTTTAGTAACTAACATTTTAGGCAATTTAAAAAGCATAAAAGAGCTGATATATTTCTTTAAAATCTCAGGTATTTTTATCAACACATTATTGTTTAAAAATTCCACACTAATATGTATATATATTACTTTTACAGAAACCTACGAACAAATTTGTTTGTAACGTTTTCCCGTACTATCTTACAAATAATCTGACTTCTAATACTTGGAATAAAACTCTTTTTTTTTCTCATTGAGTTATTTCCGCAAACATTGCACACACATTCTAAGCTGACAAATCTGTTTGAGGGACGAATAAGCTCTTTTAAGGATGTAAATGTTAGAACGATGACTGCCTATTGAGAGTATTGTATGTAGCTGCTTTTGTTATAATATTTTCATGGTCACCTAACTAAGGATATATGCATGGTAAATGTAGTATGAAGAAATACTATCATTTATACATATCAGAAAAGTAAGAAACATAATAGAAAATCGGTTTTTTAAATGGAAGTTTTAAGTGACGCAAAATACTCTTCAATGGAAAATTTTTTTTAAATATTTGTTATATAGGAAATACAGACAAATATTTATCTGTGATTTCTGAATTTATAATATTATTTATATTTTTGATGTTTTCTAAATAAGGACTTCATGTTATGATTGAGAATAAAAAAAAATTATGTTTGAAAATTTAATTAAGATACTAGAGTAAAAAAGACCAACTTATATTTAAAAAAAACATTAATGATGAAATAAAACAAAATATGGTTAAACCTTCAGAAAAGACACTATTTAGCTAAAATTTTCTCATCCTGAACATATATGTAAACTACACTTGGTAACTTTAGAAGTATTGGCTACACAAGTGATATTAACTCGAATTAAGCTTTAAATTTGCATGCATTTATATTTTTAAACTGATTTCGTAAGAGTGTATAATTTTAAAACAGGTAATCTTTTCAAATTAACCACGTATCGATATGTAAGTGTGGAGAGCAGGGGCGGGTGGGGCTCAATATTTATATTTTTTACTCCCCTTATCTCTTTTGTTCAGTCTATCAGTTTATACAAATCTGAAATTTTGTAACACTATAATCTCCAAATGTATAATGAAAAGCAATGGACGCATTTAAAAGTTTTTCAAGATTTCCCAAAATTTGATTTTCTCGATAAAGAAATTTTTTGAAATTCATGTCTTTAATTATTTTAATAATCAATCTGAAAGTTAATTAATTAAAATTAACGCTACCGTAAAGCTTACCCGGTGGTAGCACCTTCAATTAAATCGCTTTAAAAATATTTATTTATCTCATTTAAAACATTTTTGTAATTAGAACTATATGTCTGTGACAAATGGTTTAAGAATCAGTCATTGGACAACGTTGGAAATGAACGCCCTTTATAATACTTTAAGCACTTAGTATATGCGCCCTTAAAGCTTAGTGGAACTCATCTGTTTTCAGCTACAGAAAAAATTCTTTAAGTCATGAAATTTAGCGTTTCACAACTCGGTCAATTTTAAAATTAGATGAATGGACCTTTTCTGTATTGCTTGTTAGAGTGTTGGAAAATGTTTACTAAATATCACTTATAGGACCGATGGACTGTATAAAAACTTAATTTTTGTAATTTTTTATAATTTTTTTTACCTAAATCGTTTACAAACAACTCTTTACCTTTTGTAAAGCATTTTTGCAATTGGAAGTATATGTCTATGACTATCGGTTTAGAAATTAGACATTGGCCAACATTGAGAGTGGACACACTGTACAGGCTCTATTTTATGTCAATGTTACTTCACACTCTGTGTTGCAAAAGCTAAAAAGTCCGAAATTGCGGTTTTTTTGTTATTGAAAGATCTAGAAATATGGAAGTTGGCACGGTAGTTACTTATAAGATACAAATTATCTCTAAGAAAATTTCGTAAAAAATCCAAAATTTAAAAGCTGGAACAAGTGGAAAAAGCATTAAAACAACAACAACAACAATGTCAAAATCACCGAAACGATTAACAAAATAAAATGTGAAAACGATGGTGACACCCTTTGCTACAAGATGGGCGATGTTTTATGTCGATTGCCACTACCTCAAAGGGGGTATATGAGAAAAGTACGTTCTAAAAATGCGATTTTCGTGTTATTGAAAGAAGTTGATTCAGGAAATTTTGCATGGTACTTACTTATTAGATATAAATGATATCTAATAATATTGCTTAAAAATAATCGAAATATAAAAAGGATGAAAATGTGCGGAAAAGCGTTCTGAAAAAACGTTCTAAGTGCCGATTTGTGATCAATTTCATAAATAACTTAAAATTTGGCATGGTAATAATTTATAAGAAGTAAGTCCTCTCCAAGAACATTTTCGAAAAAAAAATCGAAAATTAAAAGGGTTAAAAATAAACGTAAAGCGTTCTAATGATGGAGATTTCTACGCAATCTCCGGAAATGTCCAGTGGATTTCAAATGTAATGGTTGCAAATTGATGACGACAGCCCCTGCTTCAATTTAGGTTATATTTTATGTTGTTGTCACTACCACCTCGGGGCTGCAAGAGTAAAGAAATATTCCGAATTGAGTTTTTTGTGTATATAACATTTTCAAATTTGGCATGATAATTACTTAAAAGATGCGATTGCTTTTTAAGAAACGTCAAAAATAAATTCCAAATTTTAAAGGTTGAAGTGAACGAAAATCTTTCTAAATTATGATTTGATGGTATTTGAGGTACCTAACATTTTGAAATTTGGCATGATTATTACTTAAAAGATGCAAATCTTGTGTAAGAACTGTTGAAAAAAAATCCAAAATATACAAGCATGAAGTGAATGAAAAGCGTTCTAAAAACATTCTAAATTATGATATTTTTGTCATGGTATGAAATACAAATTATCGATTAAAAATTAATGGTTGCAATTTGGTTTTAATAGTTTCTGTTCAATCATTAGCTATATTTTTATATGCATTCATCGAAAGAATGAAAGAGCAAAAAACATTCAAAATTGTGAACGTTGTGATACTAAAGAGGCTGGGATAATTATTTATAAAACATTAAAACATTATTGACTCTATGAACAATTAAAAATAAATTTGAAATTAAAAACTTGTGAAGCGATGGGAAAGAGCGAAAAACTTTTTTAAAAATAGGTTATTTACGATTTCTATGCAATCTCAAGATATTATAAACCGATTATTAAAATAATGGTTTCGAATCAATGGCACAATCCCTGATCACACATTGGATATATTTTAAGCCCGTGCTATTAACTCCTGTGGTTGACAGAAACAACAAATTTTGTAATAAAACTTTTGAATTTATTAAAATTGCGTTTCAATGGAATAATAGGAAATACCTAGTCAATTTAAAAATTAGTGATGGCAGTCCCTGTTTCAACATAGTAACTTTATGCTGATGCTACTATCCTTAGACAGATGGTAGACGATAGAAAACAGGCTTGGAATTCGTTACGATGGATAATTTTAAGATGTAAGTGCGTACTAAGAAAATGTTTTCTAAAAAATTCAAAGCTTCAAAAGAATAATGAAATAAACGTAAAGATTAAGCTAAAAATTTTAAAATATTTTCTAAATTATCATTTATTTAGAATTGGCTGTATTTCTTCTTATTATTTTAAGTCTCATTTCCTAGTAATGCAATTTAATATTGAAATGTAGTCAAACTGTGGCTTAAACGTAAATTTTTGAATTATTCCAAAATATATTATTTCTTCTAATAAAAGTCAGATATACAAATATCACTTGGCATATTTGAACTACTACGTGAGCAAAGCAGTTGGGTTCTCTAGTTTAATATAATTAAAACGCGCCCCAAATATAATTTTTCTCCTATACCATTATGTAATGGAATATTATTTTATGGCCAGTAAATTAATAAAAAATATTCTTTGCACCACAGATTGTACAGAATGTATACATTAGTACATACTTTACAGATTCATATCAATTTTATTATGTTTAATAGAGTGTAACATCATTAAAGTGCACTTGAAATTCTTTCTTCCCTATGACCGTAATGTAACTGAATGCTTTTCATTATTCTTGTAATTGAACTATGTATTCGCTTTTTTTTTTATAAAAGTTGAAATGATTCGACAAAATTATGCAACAATTATATATTATAAATAAAAAACGATTCGTTTAAATAGTTTTGGCGTTGTTATATGTAAACAGACAGACGGATAAATGAACGGGCTGAACGACAACTGTAGGTACTGCGTATTTATATAATTACGAACTCATTTAACAATTTACGGCACACTGTGCCCGGTCTGGGGTACCTAATTTTAATTCCAAAATTGCAAATGACACTAACATTTTAGTGAAATTTTGCTTTTACAATAAAAACTTAAATTAAGGGTTTCAAACTATCTATAAAATTCGTTTGTAAACTCCGATGTCAGTCGATAATTTCTCATTTTACTAACGGAGGTGCCCATGCCGGAGGAGTTTAAAAATGCATAGGTGTTAAATTAATGAAATTTTTATAAAAATGAAGACGCGGCTAATATACTTTAAATAAGGGATGCATATTAATGTTAAAAATACACCAATAAACATAAACATCCTTGGATGTAAGAAATACAAGAAGCTTTTATAGTATTGCCTTATTTGTAACATTTGCATGCCCTAAATATAATATAAAATATTCTTCCAAATAAGCAATTCAATATAATCTTTAAATATTTTGTAAAAACACCGCCAAACATTTCTTTTATTTCATTTATTTTATTTTCTCTCAAGAAGAGCGGCCGTGTTCAAATTTTCAAAAGTTGTACGAAAGAAATCTTTTTTCCTATAGATTATTTGTTAAAATAAAAATTGTGAATGCCTGATATTCAGAAAAAGATTTTTGACTGTCAGAGAACTCCTCAAAGTTCTGACGCAAATTTAAAAGGGCATCTGTGATTTTATAGACAGAAAAAAATAGTGAAATGTCTGCATTTTTGATATATCTTGTTTCCGAATTTTAAATCCATTTAAAGGTCATGTATATCGTTTTACTTGTAGAAAAAAAAAAAAAAAATATTTTTAAGCTGAAACATATTACATGACGTTTCTGTTTAGAATAGATTTACATGTGTAAAATATATTATTAGACAATTAACTAGGTTACATTTGATTTTTGGTGTAGTATACATAACACGTTATATTCATAGGATGTTTTACAGAAATCCATTTAACGATAATTGAACAAATAAATTAAAGGCTGTTTTTTTTTAAATATAAAGGCTACTCAAGTGAAATGTTGATAAGGTACTTGTACACAGTTATTTAAAAATAGTTCTAATATCCGTCAAAGGAAGTTGTTATAGTGTTTAAAAATTTATTTTCACTAAATAATTAAGTCAAAATTATTCTTCTATTTTAAAATATTGAAGTGATTTGGAGCTTTAGTACCACATTATATTGACACAAATTTAAACTACACTTTAAAATACTCTATACAAAATTAATTACTTACCTGATAAGTGTGGGTATATTTATTAATTATCATTTCTATAATTAGTATTAATTAAATTTGAAAGTTCAGATTTATTTTATAAAAGACTGTTCATGTAAGTCATTAACAGTGAAGTGATTAAATATAATCTTAGCATTTATAACTTGTATCATGTTTTGAAAAATCTTATTTTCTTTCATAAACGAAAATAAAGGATGATGCTTTACCGTTTAAGTTAACTGGTCACGACAACCGGTGAGCATTTTTTGCTCAGATAATCTTGTCGGTCATAACATCTGGTATGTCTTTTAGATAGCTCAACAAAATAGACTGCAAGGAAAGAAACTCTATAAACGATGGGTACTAAAATAAAGTGCATTTTTAACACAATCCAACTGATTGGTAAAATTATCATACAAATTAAATATTTCTAACTGAGGGGAAAATTGTCCAGGCCGGGAATCGAACCCAGATACCTGGCTTACAAGGTCAATGCTTTACCGTTTAAGCTAAAAGAAACACGTTGACACTTGAACTAATTAACACATTCAGAGCAAAGTGTACTTTGTCTGTCTTTCCATTTGGGCCGCGAAACAAGATTCCCGTTACAGAATGTATAAAAATGAACTATAAAAATCTTTAATTAGCGACTGTTGTGGTTACTCTTAACAACTGCCATATTTTTTATTTAATTTAATTTATCGTCTATTTTTGGTTTTATCTTTATTCATTTATTATATATTTCGCATTTTAAAAAATATCTTAAATTCTCGCTTTTTTAAATCTTCCCTGTAAAGTTATTTTTATTACCCAACTTTTTGTTTATTTCAAATGTTGAAATCAGTTAAAAATTTTGTTCCTTCCGGTTTTGAAGGTTTCCCGTCTTTTCTAGAATGTTCGATGGGGTGTCGACTTCCGTTTTATGACTCCTCCTATTGCCCTATCAGGTACTATTCTTCTGTTATGTAATTTAAAAGTTAGTGCGTCCTGGTATCATGTTGTGGCTCCGCATCGTTCTGCTGATATAAAAGTTCATTCTTAAAATACTGTTTCCTTATTCGTAGCGATGCTCTTGGCCTCTCTATTTTTCGCCACTTCCTTTTGCCTCGCCAGTTGGCGTATTTTTATTTTTATGGCAACCCACGCCTTCCTTCCGGAGCGGCCACGGTCGTTTAGGGAGTTGAGAAAAGAGCAGAACTGAAGGGTGGCGGTTTCGACTCATAGCGGAGCGGACGTCTGCAGAACTACGATAATAAATACCTGCAAAAATGATCTGTGCGATTTTAATAGAAATGATTTGTTCGGCTTTTTACGACTAACGTTCAGCATTGCTATATGCGAAAAAATGGAATTATTTAAAACGCAAGGAGAGACTGTTATCCCTCCGTGGAGATATACAAGGATTTGTTCGTCCAGAAAAAATACAACTTTTGTTTTTCCAAAAGAAAATTTCATATGAAGAAAATATGTTTCGATATTGAGAATGCTGAATTTTCTTGAAAGAATATTATTTTTAAAATTGTTGAAACAATTCTTCATTTAGAATATTCCGTTAGCCTTACATTGTATGCTATATACAGGATGGACCACTTCTTCGTTTTATGTTAATTTGTTGCCCCTTAATCTCCTAGAGAATTCAAGAAAAGGCATAATTATTTGAAATGAGAGCTTCTATTTATCTATAAAATTTTGTACAAGTAAAAAATTGTGCCTTCCATTCCTCGCTCTAAAAATAAGAGAGCTGTTTTCTTACTAAAAGTAATATTATTTCTCAAAGAATTATATTCATCCATCTTTATTAAAAAAAATAAATAAAGAAATTTTCTTTATGAGTAAGTCTTCTGAGATTATTCTTTTGCGTATTTCTGCTCACCTCTTAATTCAAGCTTATACAGGTAAGCTCTATTTTGATTTTTTTTCAATTATATTTTTCTGTGAATATGGCACATATTATTCCAATAAAGTTGTTGATCTAGATTACTTCAAGTCAGGTGGTCGTTTGCGGCCAAATTCAACGCAGTGTACTAATAAAAAACAATTACACACTTTAATTTCTTGTTTCGGAACGGTGTTTAGAGAAACGTTCCATCATCACAGGGGTCCACAACAGCGACGGTGTTGTAAAGTATGCTACAAAGCAAATCCGGCACCATTTGGTAGAGGTATGGCCAGAAAATTTCCTAAATCAGTTGTCACGTTTTATGGTACCAGCGAAAGTCAAACGTTTTTATGTTAACTGTGTTTCAATAAAATTCCTTAAATTTTTCTTTATGACGTATTTAGTACATTCAAGGTATAATACTGCAATTACTTTTATTCATTTACTAGCTGACTTGCCCGGCGTTGCTCGGATTAATAAAAAAAAGCAAAAATTGCGAAAATAAAACCTCGAAAAATTAAAAAATTGCTGCGCGTGTTTTGTCTAAACTTCATGGAAAAGAGATGGGCTAGAAAATTGAAACTGATTAATTGAACTAATTGAAAACATTTTATTGATGTGAAAAAATCGCAAAAACATTAAAAATCACATAAAGATATAAAAAAAAAATTCAAAAACTGTGTTTTGACATTCGAATACACTTTGAAGAAAAAAGAGCAGGATTTACAACATTCAGTTAAAAATTGAACGCCTAAAAAGCGAAGTGAATCGCGAAGAAACGTAAACATCACATTACAAATGGCAAAATTTTCAAAAATCACGGAACTCAAAATTTATTTTACAAGGAAAATGCTTCGATTCTAATAAATTTAATAATACGGTAAACAGTGAAAAGCGATAACCCCCCCCCCCCCCGCTAAAATCGCAATAAAATCCTTTAATCTTCAGGAGAAAATTTACCATATTAGCAAAGAACTTTAAAACAGTATGCCTTCTCCGTATCTGAAAAAATCGTCGCGAAGTCAAATAAACACAAAAATAAGCATATTGAATTAAAAATCGTTGTAGTTGAAAATAGGAGAGCAAAACAATTACCATAAAGACTAAAAGTTTGAAATCAAATTTCTATTACTCTAGAAGCTTGAAATAGAATTCCTTTGAAAAATGTCTAAAATGACTGAGAAAGATGGAAAATTGCACTGAAAATTTTATTAAAAATCGCAAAATATTGCAAAATTGATAGGGAAAAAATGTACTGTTAAAATATAAAATATTAGCAGCCTTCGCCCGCTACGCTGGTCGGTTTTTTTTAACAGAATCTTGTATCAGACAAAATGCGGTTAAAAACTTAATATCTAATCTAATAGCCTTAATCGTTGTCTTATTCGTATAATATGCCATTATCTGGTTCAAAACAAATATTGACAGCATAATAGACAAATTAGCTCTAAAATCACTATGTTTAACTAATTTTTACTTTTTGCTATCTTAAACTTCGCGCTTCTACCAATAAATGCTGCAGAGATGTATCGAAATGTCCTAAAAGTATGAACACCCGATTAAACCTCTTAGGAGGGAGTTTCTAAAAAAAATAAAATACATGTTGATTTTAGTAAATACGTGGAAACAAAAAACAGAGAGAATTAAAAAACAACAAACAACAGTGAGACTTTAAGGAAGATATATTAGAGGAAAAACATAGGATGGTATTCTCTGATTGCAGAAAGTGGAAAAGGCGCGAGTAAGTGTAAAACGATAAAGGAGTTTAAGTACCAAAAAGAAGAATTCTTTAGCAATTAGTAGGAAAATAGCCAAAGAAATAAGAATTAAAAGCTCTCCTTGCGGCGAGAAAAGATCTAAAAAGATGATGAATGGAATCAATATTTTTTATTGATTTTTTCCCACATTATTGAAGTTCAGTTCCATAGGTTTACTATTATTAGAAAACATTTTGCATATATACGATGCACGTCCCCCCCCCGTCCTTCAGTAGAAGTTGTAAGTATCTCACGAACTACTGGATTTAAAAGAATTTGCTTAGTACCATTCGATTCAGCATGAAAAAATACACTAAAATATGTTATTAGTTGAAAAATAACTACAAAATCCGATTTTTCACGATTTTTTTTTTAGGTTCGTTCTTTTTTTATCATCTTTAGGAGTGGAATTTTGAAAAATCCTTTCTTAGCGGCAGTTGATGTTATAAGAATTATTTTCGCCCCAACTTTCAAGATTTTAGGCTCGGTAGTTATCTTTGTGCTTTGATTAACAAGAAATCCCGACTTTCTTTTATATATATAGATTGAAAATTACTAGTTTTTTTGTGCGAAAGACATCGCTAAATTAGAAAATGTGAAATATCTCACGAACTACTGGATTTAAAAGAATTTGCTTAATACCATTCTATTCAGCATGAAAACATACACTAAAATATGTTATCAGTTAGAAAATAACTACAAAATCTTTTTTTAGGAATTTTTTTAATATTCGTTCTTTTTTTACCCCCCTTATGGGTGGAATTTTCAAAAATCTTTTCTTTGCGGCACTCGATATTATAAGAAGTAGAAAAAGATACTTGAGCCACTTTTTAAATTTAAATTTAATTTTTTTTTTCTTAGAACAAAATAAAATATTAAAAATGAAAATTTGATAATTTTTCTTCAAGTGAAAACCACTTTGAATTAATTTTGAACTATTTTTCTATGTCTAATTATTTTTTACTTTTTAAATCGTGGCTCAAGTATCCCCATGGAGGGGATACTTGAGCCATGGTGAAGAGATACTTGAGCCAGTACGGAAAAATGCCTACAAAAGTATATTTTTTCGCTTTATTTTTGCACAAATATTTTACAGAATGATAAATTATGATGCATAAAGTCCGTCAAAACCAACTGAGATTAGAATTCAGATGCTTCAGCTCTTTGGCAACATGCATGAAGAACAAATTCAGAATGGTTGTAAACCACACATCTTTTTTCTTTTACCTACATGGTAGCTCAGTAGGGCCCTCTGTTGAGGACAATAGAAGTCATTACTTTTATTTAAAAAAAGTTATAGTAACGGAGGTTACAATTTCAATATAAAATATTAATCTTAATATATTATATTAAAAAAAATAAATATTTAATATGTTGGATCTAACTAATTAAAGTATTAGAGATTATTTTACATTTACCTAGACAGGCTATTTTGTTAGTCAAAATGAAAAATAAAATAGATATTTTCATTTTAAAAAATACATTTTTAAACAATTTTTTCTAAGTCATTATTTTTTTAAGAAAAAAATAAATAAAAAATTAAAGTCCCTTTTATCCAAAAAAAATCTATTAGTAAATATAAGGACGTAATTTTTTTTGTTTATTTTACACATGTCTAATTTCCTTTTGGTGATGGTTGAGCCATGGCTCAAGTATCCCTGATCTGACTGGCTCAAGTATCTCCATTACCATTTTTTTATCAGAGTTTTACTAAGTAAAGCATGAAGCTATTTGAGCTATTTCAAATTCAAAATACAATTGAGATTATACTTATTAAATTTATATATATTGTTGGAACTTTAATTAAATTGAAAAAAAAAAAACATGCACCTAAATATTTATTTTAGATAGGGAAAAACAACTATTAATCACCATGCTTTCAAAGTGATACCAAGGTATGTGATTTCTTTTTTACATGTTCAGAACTATAAATATGTTATCATATTGCCAGTTTTATAAAGAAAAATTAACCAAGTGTAGAAATAATAGGGGTGGCTCAAGTATCCCCACTCTCCTCTATATCATTTTTACCCCAATTTGCAAGATTTTAAGTTCAGTAGATTTTTTTGTGGGACGATTAATACAAAATCCAAACTTTCTTATATATATATAGATTGAAAATTTCTGATTTTTGCACCGAAGCCATCGCAAAATTAGAAAATGTGAAATATCTCACGAACTACTGGATTTAAAAGAATTTGCTTAGTACCATTTGATTTAGCATGAAAAAAATACACTAAAATATGTTATTAGTAGAAAAATAACTACAAATTCAGATTTTTCACGAAGTTCGTTTTCTTTTTTATCCCTTTTAGGGGTGGAATTTTCAGAAATCCTTTCTTAGCGTCACTCGATATTATAAGAAGTATTTTTACTCCAATTTGCAAGATTTTAGGTTCGATAGATTTTTTTTGTGGGATGGTTAATACGAAATCCAGACTTTCTGTGATATATATAGATAATGTAACTTTTGAAATTTTTTAGTGTATTTTATACTGTGAGTCATTGGTATAAGACGTGGCCTAAATGAAAAGTTTAGTGTCAATCACCGGTTATGATGCAACCTAAATGGAAAGTTTAGTGTTTTTCCTCGGTGACTGAAGTTGCCCAAACAGAAAGTTGTTTGTTAATCACCGATGATTTAAGTGGCACTCAGTGTGTTAAAACTGAGATTAAATAGAAAATATAGTGAAAGAAAAGTGGGAATGGAAACGGTCCAATGGAAAAAAGCAGGTATCTTGTAAATTTGAATAATATTTTTGCATACTAAAGAATAATGATAAAATATGAAAGTAAGGTTATATAATTTTTAACAACTTTGCATATACGTTATTACTAGTAAAATATCAGGTATTCATTTAAAATTTACACATTTCAATCGTGCTTTGAAATTCGTATTTTAATCGCCCCCTATCTCCTTCGGAATACGTTTGGAACCCATAGTTTCCTATTTAATATTGTTTGTCTTGATGTGTACTGTCATCCCTTATAGTTTTGCTCAAGAATTGAGACACACCCTGTATATAATTTTTGACACTTGGTCTTTATACCAATTCTGCCTTAAAATCATTCCTTTACTAGATTTTATTTTCTTTTTAAATATTTTTTCACTGCAAATATTTCTTTGTTTTTATCATATTCTTTAAAGTATTTCCTTATCAGTAAGTTTATATTATTACTTCTTAAAAGTGTGAGATTGTCTGTATTCATTTATTATTTAGATAAATTGCATTTTGTATGCATACTTTGCTGGCATATGAATATTAATTATAATTCAAAAAGAAAATAATATTTTTTCTTTTGCTTCATGATGTTAATCTTCGAATGTTATTGTAGAAAGGACATGAAAAAAGATTAATTATACCAGTGATGAAGGTTTAAAAAATACACAAAACACATAATGCATAATTTTCCAGATGGAGGATTCGGAAGACAATTTTTAAGGAGAAAAAAATAAACTTTAGAGAACACTTATAGAATATGTGTATTTAATTAAAGTAAATAAGGATTTATTTTATTTAGAAACATAAGAAAGTATATATTGTTCAACCTCTTCACCATAGAAAAAAAATTCCCATCTACATGTTGTTTAAATCTGAAAGTACGACAGAATAATTAAGATTAGCTTCCCAGTGTTAATGTCTCATTACTCGTATCATTAAATTTATTTAGTTGCATGGTTTTTCAGAATAAGATTTTCTGAATAATATCCGGGAAGTATGAAAAAAAACTATTTTTTGAGTCAGTGATATTTATATAATATTAAAAAAAGGGGGCGGGACTCTTCTTTTAGTCTTATGGTCAGAACATTTGACTGAACCAATTTTAATAATTATTATTATTAATGAAAGCTACTCATTTGTAAATGTGCAAAAATATTTATATTTTTTTATTTTAAATTTAATAGTAAAAAAAAGAATATACATATTTTTTCAAAATACTGATAATCGGATTATTTGTATTGTTGCAGAGAATAAAAGAAATTGAGTTTATATTCCCTTATTGATGCCATTTTATCATTACAATTAAAAATAAATTTGTTTCTAATTTTGAACTGAAAATGATATCATGCTTTCTGATGTACCTGAGACTCAGAATTTTAAATTTCTGATAAATAGTTGAGTTATTAATTAAAAATCAGAAAGCACTCTCATTAAAAACTCATCTTTTCCGTTCCCAGTGCTCGCAAATGCATAGAAACCTATTTCATGGTTCGAACGCTTTGGAAAAAATAGAAAAAAATGCTGAATAAAAATTTGAATTTTCATAGAAGGAAAAGTGCTGGAATAACAACTATTCATTTTCAAAGAATGAAAAGTGCTGGAAAATTTTCAGAAAATGTAATAGTCCTTCAAGTTTAAAATAGCGAGCTTCAACAATCGGATATGAAAAATTTCACGCATTTCCACGTGATTTGTTCCAAATTTTCCAAAAAATAAAAAAATTCAATAATATAAAAAAAATTGCTCATTAGACCAAAAATTTGTACATAAAAAATTTCACATTAAAATATTGAAAAATTCAACAAATGTTCACCAAAAAGAATTTATTTTGTTAATCGTTTGCACAAAGAAATCGATAATTTCACAAAAGAATAACTGAAAAAAACGTGCGAGAGAGAAATGCGAGTCTCATTAAAAAATCGCAGAAAAATTTTGTATTACATCAAACAATAGAAAAATAGCGAAAATTTCATCAAAGGATTAGAGGGTAAAAAGGCGCGATTTTCATCAAAAATCGCGTAAAAACAAGAAATTCGTCAAAGAATCGCGAAAAAAAAATAAATAAACAGCAATTTTTTTAAGACTGCAAAAAAGTAAAAATTCGTAAAAGGATTACGGAAAGGAAGCCGCATTTCATCAAAGAATCACAAAAATAACACAATTCCATCAAAGCATTGCGAAAAAAGCACAAATTTCTTTTTAAAAAAACGATAATAACGTGAATTTCTCCCAAGAATTGTGGAAAAACACTAATTTCGTCAAAAGATCGCAAAACAAACACAAATTTCGTCTTAGGATTGTAAAAAAGGCGCATGACAGGACTGCAAAAAAAGATGAGTGTCACAAAAAACCTCAGAAAAAAAGGACAAATTTTGTCAAAGGATCGTAGAAGAACGTGAATTTCGTCAAAGAATTGCACAAACAATGTAAATTATATTGAATATTGTAAAATAAAGTGATATCTTTTTTGTCAAAAGATCGAGGAGGAAACATAAATCTTGTCGAAAAATCGCGAAAAAATACGAATTGGAAATATTACCCCAATATTTGTGTGTTTACCTTTTGCCCTTATGTAAACGACATTGGCGTGAAATACTGTTCCAATATTGGGGTGCTTACACTTTGAAATTATTTAGCTAATATTAGTAGCAAATATTGCTCCAATATTGGCATGAAATATAGCACCAATATTGGGGTGTTTATATTTTCCATTTCTTAGCCAGTTTTGGTATGAGATATTGCACCAATATTTGCCTGAAATATTGCACCATTGCTGGGGTGTAATATTGCTCCAATATTGGTATGAAATATTTCCCCAATATTAGCATGAAACATTGCTCCAATATTGGCATGAAATGTTACTCCATTATTGCGCTACTTATATTTTGCCAATATTGCACCAATGTCGGAATGTAATATCACTCCAATATTAGAATGAAATATTTCTCCAATATTGGAATGGTTATATTTGGAATTATTTAGCCAATATTTGTAGCAAATATTGCCCCAATATTGGCATGAAATATAGCACCATTATTGGGGTGTTTACATTTTACCATTATTGAGCCAATATTTGCATGAAATATTGTACCAGTGTTGGGGTTTAAAATTCCTCTAATACTGGTATGAAATATTTCTCCTCTATTAGCATGAAACATTGCTCCAATATGGGCATGAAATGTTGCCCCAATATTGGGCTCTATACATTTTGACTGTATTGCACCAATGTTGGATTGTAATATCACTCCAATATTAGAATGAAATATTGCCCCAATATTAGCATGAAATATAGCACCAATATTGGGGTGTTTACATTTTTCATTATTTAGAAAATATTGTTATATAAATTGCACCAATGTCAGGGTGTAATATTGCTCCAATATATGTATAAAATATTTTCAAAATATTAGCATAAAACGTTGCAGCAATATTGGGCTCTATACATTTTGCCAATATTGCACCAATGTTGGAGTGTAATATCACTCCAATATTAGAATGAAATATTGCCCCAATATCAGGATGTTTAAATTTGGAATTATTTAGCCAATATTTGTAGCAAATATTTCCCCAATATTGGCATGAAATATAGCACCAATATTGGGGTGATTACATTTTACCATTATTTAGCCAATATTGGAATGAAATATTGCTCCAATATTGGTATGAATTATTTCCCCAATATTAGCATTAAACATTGCTCCAATATTGGCATGAAATGTTGCACCAATATTGGGATCTTTACATTTTGCCAATATTACACCAATGTTGGTGTGTAATTTTGCAATATTAGCATGAAATATTTCCCCAATATTAGCATGAAATATTGCTCCAATATTAAATAAAGTATTGCTAGAATATTGGGGTATTTACATTTTCCTAATGTTGGTATGAGATACTGCACCAATATTGGCATGAATAGTTGCTTGAAATTTGAAATGAAAGCTTTCACCAATGTTTTATGTCAATATTGGGCAATATTTCATACCAAAATTGGTGCAGTATCTTATGCACATAGCACAACAATATTTTATGCCAACAATGGGACATTTTATGCCAATAATGGTGCAATATATATTGTCATTTTGGAGCAATAATCTATAAGCATAAAGCACTTAAGGATAAATATGTTGCATCAGGCTTGATGGATTGGATAATTTTACCTCTCCACGCAAATCACCCTTCTCCTATAGTCACTATTCCTCTATCTTGCATTGTAGAATCTCGACTGCTTATTAGAAACAGGTGTTTGTTGCTTTTTATGTATTTTTAACATTGATTTTCTGCCTTCGAATACTCCGACAAAAGTTATTTACTTTTTTTATAGCAATTCATTTTGTCCAATACTTTAAATGGGACTATGACCAATTAGCACAATTTTATATATATATATATACAATTCATACTAAATATTCATATTTGTTAACTTATTAAAACATATGAATTTTTTCCATTGTTGGCAGTATTCTGTCATAGGGAATTAATTATGTACTAAAAATCATACTGAGTATCTTAAAAATCTATTTGTGTAGTCCTGACTATTGAGACAATTTGAAACCTATGTGTTTTCATTTTTTGATAACTGAATTATTTATAAAGTTTAACCGACAAGTTTTTCTCCTTTCGTCCAGTGTCGTGTCAGAAAATTGGTTCAAAATGCTAAATTTAGCATTTTCAGAAAGATCTTTTCTGAAAAAAATTAAATTGTCAGAAAGTATTCCTTGTAGATCTGAAAACACACGTAATATTAGAGAAATTTCTGAAAATTTTTAAATAGCAGAAAATAGCTTTTTTTTCGTGGAAAATAAGTTTGTGACAAATATATGTATATATATATATTAAGAATGGAAATTAACAAAATTTCATCTTATGCACAATTATTTTTTTTTTTTTTGCAACTTAATTTGAATACATTTTTTAAGTTATATGTGCAAGGTCTTGCAGTTGCAGAATTTTGACTCATATTAACTATTCTTTGTTATACATCCTATTTCTGCTGAAATTATTTTTTAGTTTGTTGAATTGGGGAATTAAAGATCACTCTGAAACATTTTAAAATGGTAAATTTTTTAGTTTTATTGTTAAAGAGTAACATGTTACCAACTGTTTTGAAAAGAGATTCTCTTATTAGAACAACTACTTTCATGAAAAAATATGTGCAGTGATATTTATACACAGCAAGGTAAATTTGAACTTTATTTTTCTCAAAATAGATATTTTTCTCACTGTGCACATCATATTTCCAAAATGAAGTAACAGAAACTTAATATTTTTTGCTATATTGTATTATATATATTATTTAATACTCTCTAACTATTTTTAGGTGAGTATTTGCAATATATTTTATGGTTTAATTGCCTGAAAAGCTAAATGAGAAACTTCATTAATAATTTAAGGTATAATATTTTAAGAATACATACATATAATATACATAGAGATACAAGTTTTAGCATTTAGCTATGTTCCTCAATACAAATTGATTGTACTTTGCTTACATTTGTAGATCAATATCAAATACTTACCATTTCGAAAAATCCTTAATTAGTAAAAAATACATAAATGACATCAGTTTAAAGAAAAAAAAATTTTTTTCATTGTGTCTGCAAAAATGTAAAGAAAAATTTCTCCGATTCACTTGACATTATTTAGCAAGCATCTCTGATTTCCATTAACGATGGACATATCCTATTTTTTTTTTTTAATATATGCTGCTTTTTCATATGAATACTTATAAAATTCAAATATTACAAAATATGGAAATATAAAAACTAATACAAACAAAATAAGAATATGAGCATTTTATTTTTTCCTGAAAAATATAAAAAATATTACGATGAACCATAAAGCATAGCTATGAACAATAAAACAATTATTATAGCAGTAGGAACATTTTCTTTACGATTGATTCTCTCTTCATTATAGCACATGTAATCAATAAAAATTAATAATTATAATTTTTGGAAATTACTGAAAAGAAACATGTTGATGGAAAATTTTAAACTATAATGGAATTTTTTAAATAAATACCCATCTCTTATAGGGATGCATCAATTAGTGATATTAGCCGAATACGGAATATTCGGCCGACAGTTGAACCGAATACCGAATGTTCAGCTAGCCCAATACCGAATATTCGGCCAGCTGAATAGTAACTATTCGGCCAAATACCGAATATTCAGCTTTCAAATACTTTTTATGTTATAAAATTTAAAGGTCTGTTACTTTTAAAAGCAGTTTTACATAATATTTAATAAGAGAAACTTACATTTTGATAAACAAGAGCTTTTTATAAGAACATTCACTGTTGAAAAACATCTGTCTTGAGTTATTTAAGAAGCACAATTATGAAACTTTAATTAATAAAATTATCAATTTCATGGTTTCTTCTACGAATTAACTAACATTTTAAAATCAAAAGAAATAACGAAAAAATGGTTGAAGAAAAACTTTGCAGTCCTAATAATTGTCCTTTTTAAACAACTCAAGGCAGTTTTTTCTATATAAACTACAAATACTTTCAACTTAATTCTGAATAAAGGCATGTTTAGCTCATAGTTCTTTTCTTATGAATTGTATTTTCCACCTTTATCATATCATATTTTACAGAAATCAAAGCATGTGAGTTGAAAATATAGTTATGTTATCCTATTTGTTGTTAATTTAACAAACAAACACACAAGTTTAACCTAAAGTGACATGAAATACAATGTACTTATGACTCAATAAGTTGATTATGATTATGGTTTCATGTTTCATGACGTCTGCCTTTATCGCAAAAGTTTTTGTAATCGCATTTTATAATTACTAATCGCAAAAGTTTTTCTTTCTTGTTTAAGGACTTTTATTTTCGAAAAGCAACAAGCCGATTATTTACTTAACAAAATTTAGGTGTTTCCATCTGCAAATAAAATATTCCTATGGAGAATCTTAATAAATAACTAATTTAATCCTTCTCATGGTTAATTTTCTTAAGTTATACTTTAAAAACAGCAAATAACTAATGTAAAAACATTCTATTTTATTTAAAAAGGATTTTGTTTCTAATTATTTTAAATATAAATTAAAAATTGACAGCCAAAAGTAGAAATTGTGAAACGTTTTTTAACCCGGGAGGACGCGCGCAGGGCCTAAAAGACCCGGAGTGCGTATGGTTTTTACAATTTAACCACTAATATTTTAAAAGTAACCTTTAACTTATTTAAATTTGTAAGAATTCTCCCGGGTTAAAATTGTACTGTATGATTTTACAGAGCAGAATTTTGGTGATGGAGGTTTTAAACCAAAGTCGATTGCAGCATATGCATCTGTGAATGGGTCCATCAGACATTGAATCAAAAAAGTTTTTTTCCAATTTTTTCCCAAGCCGATTGCTTTTTAGTTTTCTTTTTTATGTGGTGGAAAATCAAGAGTAAGAGCTATATCAATTTTCGGGCTTGTTAGAATCAGTATTGGCACTCAAATTTTCCTGGTTAGAACTGACCGATTGTAAAACACCATGGCTAGTGGATTGGTCGCCCTCGAGACATGATGTTGTACAATTAATCGATTCGGCATTAAATTGCTTCCTTTTTCGTGATCGCCTTTCAACACGTATTGGTTTAAAGCGACTCGATAATCTTTTGATTTTCTCGTTTTCTACATTGAAAAACGTTTTTGCGCCAAACCAAGTACAGTAGTACTTAGTTATCCAGTCGACCAATTTCGCCGAATGACAATAATCGTCAAACTAATAAGCAACTTATACATGTTGACAAAATTTTTATTTTAAATAACAAAAGAGCAAATAAACTAGTAAAACATTAATAAAAAGTCGAAATAAAAATCACTTTATGATTGTTTAAGTACGCGTATTGTGTTTAATGTCATTGAATGCGACATTCACGGTCATTTATTTCTTTGGCTTCGGCTTTTCTCCGTACCTGTTAATTTCCGTCTACCCATTTTTAAATTTGTTAGTTTTCTCCTTTATTACAATGATTTTAAACATTTTAATTTCCTATTCAAATAAAAATTCTTCTAAAAGTAAAGAATTTTATTTAAATTCAAATAAAAATTCTTCTAAAAGTAAAGAATTTAATTTAAATTTAAAAGTGACCACGTCATTTTGTTAATCCTCCACCAAAAACAACAACCACTTTTCAATGGTTAATAATATATAATTGGCTCCATTTTTGTAACAGAATTTTTTAAGTATGTCAAAACTATTTATAGGAATGTATGGATGTATACGGATGCACTTTAAAAGATTATTTACATCACCGTATAGATTTGCTGCGTATTCATAATATAACGGTACACCTATTTAAAAAAAGTAAATAAATTGAGATTCTTTTCATTGTTTTCCACTGCAAAAATTACTATTTGTAAATCTTTATCATTTGCGCAACTATATATTATGCTAATGTTGATTAAATAATTGAAACGGCTATATTAATTTAGAAAAAAATATGAATAGAGGGGAACAAACTGTTAGTAATTTTATTTAAATGTAATTAAATAAAAACAATTTAAGGGAACTTGCGGTTATTCTTATGGAGATTTGTGAACACAAGTCTCATATACGAGCGATGTAAGTAATTAGCGCCAAATGACGTTATTTTAACTGATGTGGTAACGTGGATATTGTTGTTAATTTATGAATAAATTGTTTATTCAGTTTTATTTTTTTTAACGGAATACAAACATAACGTTATAAGATACATGTTTATAAAAAATTAAAAATGATAATTTTGTGACACCTGAAAAAATTTGGCAAGATGCTAAAACGGCATTTTGACTTCATTTTGGATTTCTTCGACAATCGTGCGAATCAGAGTAGGATACGGAACTTTTCCCTTATTGTTTTTATTTTTTTATTTTTAATGAAATGTGTGAAGGGCGTGAGGAACAGATGTCACGTACGCACCACATTGGCACGACATTTTTCTGAAAATAATTTGGCGAAAAATTCGTTTTTAAATACAGCTACATATACAGGGTGTTTCGCTACCAGACCGACAAACTTTGAGGGATGATAATACACATGAAGACAAACATTATTAAATAGGATACCATGGGGCGCAAACGTCTTCTGTAGGAGCTAGGAGCCATTAAAGTTTAGGGTCCAAAACTTTAAACGATGATAAAAAACGGGAAAAAAGGGTCGATTCTTTTGCGGTTTTCACTAAAATCATTCTTTCTATTACGATTTCTTTAGAAAAAATTTTTAAAAGTTACTTTCAAAAATTATCGATAGAGGGCGCTTTAGACTTTAGAGTAATGAACAACTACTTTTTACCGGTATTTTTTGCATGGGATTGAAATTATTCTAAAGTTTAGACTTTAACTTAAATTTTAAGTCCAAAATCGAAAACATTGGGGTGGGGTAACTTAGGAAAATTGAACTGTGAACAGAGGGGGAGATTTTAAGCGCTCATAAACATTAGACAAACTAATCGATTTTATTGCGGTTTGCGTGAAAATCATTTGATTGGTAATTATTTTATTCAAAATGATGTACATCTTTGGTGTCCTCATTTTTTTGATAGAGGGCGCTTCCGACACATATCCGACATTTCAATGCATTACTCCTGGGAGTTTTACTACCAGAGCAACTTACTTCCAGGAAGTGTTAGGGTCACAAAAATGACTCGGAATCACATAGGAATGTAACGCTAGAAATGCCATTTTTGAGAGTTAAGGTTAAAGGAAGCAGAAAAGATAGCAACAGTAACAGCTGAGAAAGAGCAACACGTTAATGTGACAGAAAACAGTTTATTAAAAGGTTTTACTACAAAAGGTGTTCGAAATTACGACCAGAAGTAATCCGGCAAGTTTAACAACAATGGCGCTGCTGTTTCCTTGCGGTAGATGGCTCTAAACGGTAATGCATGTGAACAGCGATCACTTTGAAGTGACCATTTGCGAACCGACTCCAAAGGTAGCAGAATTAAGTACTTGAAAAATCAGCAGCCCGATGGGGCTCCTCCACATTTTACCAATGACGTTTGCCAACACTTCAAAGTAACATCTGAGCAACGGTGGATAGGTCGTGGTGGCCTGTCGGATCGCCAGACCTACTATGTATCGACTTCTTCTGCTGGGGTCAAATGCAAAGTTGGGTGTATGAGACTCCCGTACCATGAGTTAAAGACCTCGCATCTGGTATTTCTGTAGCTTGCCAGAAAGCTATCAAAGATGCCAGGAATCTTACAAAGAGTGAGGAATTCCATGCGACGCCACTGACAAGCATGCCAAACTACTTCTGGTCGTAATTTCGAACACCTAATGTTGTAAAACATTTAAATAAACTGCTTTCTGTCACATTAACGTGTTGCTCTTTCTCTGTTGTTTCTGTTGTCTTTTTTTTCTCCGATTACTTTAACTGTAACTCTCAATAGAGACATTTTCAAAGTTACATTCCTATGTAATTCCGAATCATTTTTGCACCCCTAACACTTCCGGGAAGTATGTTGGTCTGGTAGTAAAACACCCAGGAGTAATGCCATTGAAATGTCGGAGATGTGTCGGAAGCACCCTGTATCGAAAAATGAGAACACCAAACCAGTACGTCGTTTTGATTAAAATAGTTACCAAGGGAATGATCTACACGCAAACTGCAATAAAATCGCTTTGTTTGTCCAATGTTTATGAGCGTTTAAACTTTACCCCTTTGTTCACAGTTAAATTTTCGCTAGTTACCCGATCCGAATGTTTCCGATTTTGAACTTAAAATTTAAATAAAATTATAAACTTTAGAATAATTTCAACCCCCTGCAGAAAATAACGGTAAAAAGTAGTTGTTCGTTACTCTAAAGTCTAAAGCGCCCTCTATCGATAATTTTTGAAAGTAACCTTTAAAATTTTTTCCTAAAGAAATCTTAATATAAAGAATGATTTTAGTGAAAACCGTAAACGAATCGACACTTTTTTCCGTTTTCTATCATCTTTTAAAGTTTTGGACCCTAAACTTTAATGGCCCCTAGCTCCTACAGAAGACGTTTGCGGCCCATGGTTTCCTATCTAATAATATTCGTCTTCATGTGTACTATCATCCCTCAAAGTTTGTCGGTCTGGTAGCGAAACACCCTGTATATTTCTGGCACAGATGTGATATACGCATCACATTTGTGTGATATTTTTCTGACGCCAATTTGGTAAAACCTTTGTTTTCAAATACCAGTTACCATACATATATTTTTTAAAAATCATTTTCTATTATTTTAAAAAGGAAATAATGATAAATAAGAAAAGTTTAGTTAATAATGATAAAACAAAACATTTTATATCCTTTTTAAAAAGAAAATAAAAGTAAATAAACAGTTTATTAGTAATTAAACAACAGTAGGCAAGTTACCATGTAAGGCATAAAATTGTCTTTTTGTTGAAATCGCGCCAATATGGTACGCATATGGCATCTGTGTCTGGCGTGTATTTTAAATGTATGTAATGTGGATATTTTACATTTTAAAAACAATGAAAAAATATATTGGTAGACAAAAATGACAGCTACGAGGTTTGTAATAATGTTAGAAATACTCTTAATATTGAATATTACGATACTATTCCGCGAGTCAAACGAAAATACCATCACAATGACAGACATATTTCCGTCTAGCTTGTAACAATTGATTATAAAATCAGGAAAACTGAAAAAGTATAGGTGTATTTTGTTATATATGTATTAACTAAAAAGGTAAAATTAAAAAATCGATTCAACCGACGGTTGACGTAAGTTAATTGGCGTTGTTTGGCATTTAAAGAACTTTAAGAAATAAGGGATAAATTGATGCGACTTATTCCATAACCGAGTTTGCAGAAAATTCGTGTAATTTAGAAAAGTCTTTTGATAAATATTGGTACTTTTTTGTTATATGAACACCATACAAAAATGTATATTAATTCGCTATTTATTTCAACTCAAACCTGCAGATAGTTTTTTATAACAAACATTGTGTAACTTGCTATTTATTGAACCCCATTTTTTCTCTTTAAATATTATTTAGCCCCACCAGTGGCCGCGAGGTTCTGACTTCGAAACTAGTAGACGGTAGATGCTGTGTACGAACCCAATCGCAACCGTCGGCCTAACCGTTCGGAATTTTCAGTGGTTTTCTTCGAACCCTGGATTTCCTTGCGTAAATATGGGTTAGGTTCCCTTAGAAAGACCCTCACGGAGGGCATCCCACTCATTAGAGACATATCCCAAGCGTAGATAATTGGCCGGCATAAACAAAACCAAACCAAACCTAAATATTATTTAACCGTAAGCCTGCAAATCAGTTAAATTACTATCTTTTGAATAAAAAAAATAATAAAATAAAAATATTGAGTTATAGCTTAAATTATATTTCCCCTGATTAAAAAATGAAAATGTTTACTACAGTTTACTGCTACTAAGAAGCAATTACGTTTTCAAGTCTACTGTTTAAATGAAACTTTCGAAAAAAAAAATTATGTATATATTTGTTTGTTCTGTTAATTTTCAGGTATTCATTATTTAATAAAATCATGCTCGAAACTGTAATTTTGAAGTGCAACATTTTAAGAAATATTTCATTTGTACCAACAATGTTAATTTGTTTGAACTATATCACTTGGTGCTAACTTTTATGCTCGGCGACAAAGGAGTCAGGTAATGCAACCGTACAGAACTTTTAGATTGAATTATATATTTTTTCATTCATAGCAGCAGCTCGTATAATACACAATAAAACAACTGTTATGTAGCTTGAAATTAGCACTGAGACGGCAAAATGCTTTTTATTTAAAAAAATTTTAAAAATAAAATGAGAAAATTTCTGTGATCGAATCTAATTAGTTCAGTTTAGCGAGATTGCTTTGGAACAAGATTAAATACAATTGTTAAAACCATGATCCTAACATTTTTTAACCAATATTCGTGCATAGAAAACTCTTTAAAATTACATCATTTTATGTAATTACGGTATTTATTCAACAGAAATGACGAAAAGTAACATGCAGTTTTATAAATTTTGATGATGAATGTTATTATGACGTTACATCTATCTACTTCTACTTTACACATAAAATGCAAATTCGTATTTAATTCTGGCAGTTGATAACCTGAGTCCTGCCGAAAACACTTTCAATGGAATTTGTACTGCAAGATTTTTTTTTTGGGGGGGGGGGGCACTTAATAAGTTTTGCATTGTTTTATAATAGTTATGTACCGAATTTTGGTAGAAAGTTTTAAAATCAGGGAAACCCAATTATGGAATATTATTCAATTTAAAAATTTTTACTAGCCGCATTTTGATGAAACTTTTATTGTTATTTAGATAATTTTTCAGAGGTGTTTTTTGTATATTTCTTATTGCTCTACAATCTTCAGTTATAATGTTAGTCAGTTGTGTTGGAGTAAATTTATATAGTCAACTGAAAAGGATTATGAAAGATTAGTCTTTATAAAAACTACTAATGGATGGATTTTGATGAGACTTACATTATTAGTTAGATGAATTTTCAGGAATAGTTTCTGTAAATTGCATATGGTTGTGTCGTTCTATAACAAAACTTACTGTAAAAAATCAAATTATCGTCTGGAAGAGAGGACCAGCGTAACGGGCAACGCCTGCTAGTCTGTAAATAAAACGTAAGAAAAGAAATACTGGTCTTGGCGACATTGGTCGAGGTACCACTGTGCAAAAAGCACACGTGCAGGATAATCTCTGGGGAGCAGTGACTGTAATCTTTGCAGATGGTATGGGTGCAAACCTTCACGTTGTAAAATACGATGAACAGTACACCCAGATCCTCCTATGGCAGAGCGACGCTCGTACGCTGGTACTCGGATTTCGTTGAACAATACCTAACACATTTCGCTCCATTCTAGGAGCTCGAATCAAGCGTGGACTGAACACTCAATGCCTATTACCTCATAAGGATCCCTAGTCACACAAATTGTGATGCAAATTCATAAAGATCATGCGGTCCGATGCATCTCTCTGTGCATGCCTATATGCGATGTCATCTTTTTGCTTCTCGTGCACTTCCCTGAGCCAATCCGTAAATCAGGTACATATCTGCCAGCTTGGTTTTGTAACGCGTTGCATACTCCAGTGATGGCGATGAAAGTTTCAATTACTACAGGTCTGTCTTCTCCAGTATTTCGAGTTTAAAATCAAGATGTATCTTTAATTTACGTAAGCAAAAATGCTATGCACAATTTCTGGTATAAATTATGAATTTAAAAATTCTGGAATCTGTGAAAGCTGTTTTTCTCCAATGCTGTTGTGAACAACAGAACCTACCGACGAACGAAGCCGTTTGTGACCATGGGTTGCTATGCAATTCTAAATCCTTGCGATGTCCCCTACCTCCCATTTAAGTTTGTCCCATTACTTCTGGGACACCCTGTATAAGTATTTTAAGTTGTAATAATACACGCTAAATTACTTCGTGCTGAATTAAATCCTTGATTTTTAACAACACATCATGTTGAAAAACTATTTTAAAATCATGGAACTTTTGTATGCATCCAGGATACAAAATTATATAAGCATTATCGTATTATACATCAACAGATTCATACAACATTAGAGATAAGAATTCTTATATTATATTGTATATAAGTATTTTATGATACAGTATCTGATAAAAAATAAAATAAGAATGCAATAATTCAATAATAGATTTGTATATAATAAAGATCTTCTCGAATTTTTTACTCCAGGTTCTAAAATGTTTCCAATATTTTTTTCCCTTTAGAAAAAGAGCAAAAATCATATTTTCTAATTATTTATTTAAAATAAATAGATATTTCGTAAAAATCAATTAATTAAAGAAGTTCTATAAACACTTTTTATGTCACAAATATTTAAATGGTGACAACCTCAATAATTAATTGTCTTTCTACATTTGTGTTTCTCTTGAATATCAATAGCTTGATGAATATGATTTGCTTGCAAAAACTTCAAAATACATTATTTGAAATAATTCACATTGTTAAATTCACTATAAAATATGACGTTGTTCAAGCTAAAATAATAACAGCTCGTCTCGGCTGAAGCAGACGCGTGTTCATGAGGAGACAATGTTAAAGATTTCACGGATGCATGTCTGCTTCAGCTGATGAGAAGTTGTTATTGTTTCAGCTTGAAACAACCCCTGAATTGTTTTTTAATTTATGGTGAATTTACCAAAATATATTTTTTAATTATTATTTATCATCCGTTTATATTTTTTTTTCAATGTTTCAATCTACATTCTATAATCCTTTAATCTTTTGGCTAAATCTCTCCGGTAAAAGAATGTATCCCGTGTTATGTGGTGAAAAATATTTATGCCACAATATTCAAATTCGACAAGTGCCCTGTTGTATCGCATACCACAGACTAATCCAGTCATATATGTAACCTTTAATGTGTAGTAAACGTAGAGTGTGTGTGTCATGGCCATTGATTACTGGAATGCGAGGACATACGCCGCCTGCGTCATAGATGGCAGGGTATTTATTAATTCGATTTTCTTACTTATTGATCTTTATGATGTTTATCATAAAATTATGGAGAGAATTTTCAAAAATTTCAGCACTTTACATTTACAAAATAAGAATATTAAATTAACAATGACATTTCTGTATTTACATGATAATTCCAGTAAGTGATGTCCAATAATTTTTTGAATGCTGATATTTTAATGACAGCGTTACCACGTTGTCCAAAGTTAAAAATATTTATTGCAATATAATATGTAAATATGATAAAACATATGCATATTTATAAAGCTTCATGTATAAGCAGAATTCTTCTCAATGTTCCGCTATGCTCTTCTTTCAACTAATGTTACATCCGTTCAACAGTTGTTACAAATGTAAGTCTGTTGGAGGAACAAAATGAAAACTAACATCTTGTATTTTTGAAGTGTTAGAAATAACAGGATTTTTTTATGTCCCCTTCCTCCTCAGCCTGCTTTATTCCCCCATTTTAATAATAAATATTTGACGGCCGTGCTCCCACATATTGTGACCTAATACACAAATTATCGAATTTAAAATCAATCACGCTATTTTTTCTTAAAGATATGAGACGTTATTCTTTATTATTTGAAATTGTATATGACATAAATTAAAATATAATTATAGTAATAATAACTAATATTTTAATATGTATTTTTAATTAGATCACAACGAAAGATCAATAGTACCTGATTGCATTTATAAATTTTGCTACCAAGATGAAAGTATATCAATAACATTTACAACGAATTTTTATTTATGTATTTCAAATTTCTAGAAAATTAATTTTAATTAAATGCCATCTTCTGCCACTCGTAAGTTTAAATAATATTTGTTAATGGTACTTTACAGATATTTTAAAACTGAAATAATTTTTTTCTTAATGCAGCTGAAATGGAAATTTTCACATTTCGACAGTCAGAATAGACTTTTCCATTTCAAGAAACCTCAGAATTCGCTGACAATCACTGGAAAAAAGAATTTTCATTATATGGTTTTGAGAGAGCTAATATATATATATATATATATATATATATATATATATATACTTACACTTCAAATGTTGAATAAATCTTATTCTTTAGAAAAGATAAAATAAAATTTGAAAACTTAATATTATATATATTTATACATTTAATAAAAGGCTAATACATTTTTAAAAGAATGAAATATTTAGAAATAAATAAATGCATTAAAAACTATATTAGCTATTAAATTAATTTGACTCATTAATTAAAAGACTAACCACATTATTCCGAATACAGTAACAATACTCCACAATTCATTAATGTGAAATATGATCTATAAATAAGCATTTTGAAAAACTCATAACGCTTTTTAAATCCAATTTCAGATATTTACAATCAGTAGTAAAAAAAAATTATATTTATTTCAAGTATTGCATTGGATCTAATGATTTGTATGTGTTTTACATAGCTTGCTAAAAGTTTGTTTATTGAAATAAATGTCACTGAATTGAAAATTTTTCAATTTTCCAGTATTTTCGATGAACTAATGGAAATTTACTTGAGAAATTTTTATAGCTCTGTTTAAGATCTATAAAATCTATCTTCAACAAATAACATTAAAAAAACAGTTCAATTTTAAAACGAGTAACACAAACATAAAAGCACTTCAGGCATTTCTTGTTCAAAAGCTTTAATAGTTCAATTTCTTCTGCAGTCAAATTCTTTTGCATGTACCTGTAGCCATCCTGTACCAAAGAACGTAAAGTGCATCTTATATGAGAACCACAACAGTAGGCGCCATGTAGTTTCCTAGTAATTTAATAATAGTAAATAATATATTATTATTAAGAAACTATATTAGTTCTAAATACTACAAAATTATTAAGAAATGTAATGTTATTTCTATATATTATAATATTATTAAGAAATATAATGTTTTTTTTAAGTAATAGAGTCTTATTAAGAAACATAATATTATTTCTAAATACTATAATATTATTTAGAAACAAATTAACACATTAAAATTATATTAGTAAGTAAATGAATTTGACTCAATAACTAAAAAACTTTTTAACACATTCAGCATACAGTAATAAAATTTCACATTTAATTAATGTGAAAAATTATCTATGAATAAACAAACTGAAAAACTCATAATGCATTTTAAAACAAATTTCTGTTAATTACAATCAATAATCGAAAAAAATATCTTATTTTTTAAAGGCTTCCGTTTGATCTATTGATTTGTATACGTACTACATAGCTTCCTAAATGTTAGTTCATTTAAATGAATACATGAAAAAAGGGGATTCTCAAAATTCAGTAAAAAGTACTCGATTTTAAGTACTTGACATACTCAAAGTAGGTCCGATCCTAATGTGCTTAAAACTGAGAAACACATGTACTCAGTTTTGATTCCATGGTTGTATTCAAACATAAATCGCTATGAAATGCCCCCTGACCTTACAAATTAAAGTATAAATATAGTGGCATTTATTTCTTGCTCAAAATTATTAACAATAAACGTTTAATTGATTAATTATCAAGAAAAATAGCAAAATTATTAGCAAAATACCCAAATTCAATATTTTTTATCACAAAAGCATTATTTGCAAACATTTTAAAATTATTTTTAAATACTTTGCATAATTTGATATTTACTTTAATAAGCATATTTTATGCCGCCATGAACGAAAAAAAAAAACATTATAGGGTACAAAATTATCGTTTGTTTGGATTTGATAACGTATGATGTTTCAAAATTGAGAAAACAATGTGATTATTTTTGATCCAAACATACACATTTCGATATGAGTACATCCATTTACTAATTTTTAAGTACTTCATTTTTTTCAGCGTACCCTAATTTAAAATGTCCCTTCAGCAGTTTCCGTGAATTAACGGATATGTACTTGAAAAAATTTGTGCAGATCTGAATAAGCTATAGAATTTATCCCCACAAATTAACGTTTGAAAACAGTTCACATTTAAAACGAGCAACAAAACTAAAAACACACATGAAGTATTTATTGTTTATAGGCTTTAGTAGTTCAATTTTTTCTGCAGCCAAATTCTGTTGAATGTGCCTGTAAATATTACATACGATAGAATGTCAAATGTATATAATATGAAAGCTACATTAAACAGTAAGCGCCATGTAGTTTCCTTTAGTGATATATATAAATTTCAGTACATTTAAAATTCTATAATATTATTAAAAAACATAATATTATTTCTAAATACTAAATTATTATTAAAAAATATAATATTATTTTTAAATGCAATAATATTATTATGAAACATAGCATTATATTTACATAGTATAGTTGTATGTAGAAAAAAAGAAAAATCATGAAAATTATATTAGCTAGTAAATGAGTTTGACTCAAAAATAAAAGACTTTCCCACACATTCAGAATACAGTAATAAGTTAGTTATATGTACATAGTATAATAGTATGTAGAAAGAAAAAAAATAATGAAAATTATATTAGCTAGTAATTAAATTTGACTCAAAAATAAGACTTTCCCACACATTTAGAATACAGTAATAAAACTTTACAATTTAGTAATATGAAGTCTAAATAAACAGTCTGAAAAACACTCATAACTGATTTTAAACCTGATTTCTAATACTACATAAATACAATCAGTAGTCGGAAAAAATATCCTTTTCATTATACTTGATCTATTCATTTATATGTGTACTACATAACCTGCTAAGTTGATTGATATGAAATCCACATTTGAAAAAGTCCATTCAGAAATTTCCGTGATTTAACGGAAATGTACTAAAGAAATTTGGCGCAACTCTTTATAAATATGTATAAAATTAATGTTCACCAAATAACATTTAAACAAATAGTTGAATTTGAAAATAAGAAACACAACTAAAAACATATTTGAGGTATTTGTTGTTCATAGGGATCAACAACTCAATTTGTTCTGCAGTCAAATTATTTTGTATGTACCTGCAAAATCCTGTACCATAGAACTCTCGATGTTTATTAGGGTAAATTAAAGTGATGTTTCGTGTTATACAAGATACCGTATCAATAGTTTTCGTATGCGCAGAGGGAAATGCTGCGCCACTCAGTTGTTAAGCAAGAAGATTTCATACTGATTTTGAAATTTCCGTTTGAATTCTTTTTGCAAATATTTTTTTTTGTATTGTTTTATTGCTATTGTGTCTTGATACTTCTTGTAAGTATACGTAATCTGTTACGTGACTACATTATTTTCCTAGATAAGTCTTAGTTTAAATATTAGACAATGATCCTGATAATTTTAGAGAATACCTGTTTTTCCTGGAAAGCATAAAAGGTCGTCGGATCCGATTTCTTTACTTCATTGAGAGGACCGCGATCTTCTTGTCGGCTATCTTACCCATACCTTCGAGTGAGATGTCGAACAAATGTTTCGATGGTTTCTATAATATCTGTAAAATTTTAATATGATTTAAATTATTCATAAGAGCATAAATTTTAACAAGAAGTCAATGAATAATAATTAAAATCAACAGATGACTTTTAAAACAATTAAATAAAAAATTATGACATCTTCACCCAATATACCCTATATAAAAACCAAATTCTACAGTAAGCATTGATTAATTCCATTTAGTGATACATGTATAAATTCCCGTACCTTTCAAATACAATAATAATATTAGGAAGCACTGTAAACGATTTTCCTCATAGGCGGTAATATAACGGACCTGTTTTGAGTGTCTCTGTAAATTCTATACGTGTAACATCTTTAATAGAAAATATCCCATAAGGTATATCAATTTCATGGCAACAGGGTATATTTACGCGAATAAGAGTACGGATAGACAGACAAAGAGACAGAAAAACCAATTGAATTCATAAGCACCTTTCAACTTTGTTAAGAAGTATTAAAAAATGATTTTCGACTTTTATGTTTCCTAACTAAGAAAAAAAATAATTCTAAGTTGTTCAAAAAAATTCTGAGTTATTCTATAAAAAATATTGTATAAAAAATCTTACATAGATGACATATAAATTATCCAGCTTATTTTGAAAAAGAATATTTATAGTTCGTTATAAAAAATAGAAAGGTCTCACTGTTTTCAACATTTTTATCCCCTTGAGAATTTCAATCAATACCGTATTTTATGAAACTTCGAAAAGTGCTTTCTAGTTCAGTTGCTTCATTTCAAAGAGATGTTGAAGAAGAAAATCAAATAAAACTAATACGTTTATTTGTAAATAAAAAGCATTGTGATATATATATTCTTTAACAAACGAAAACTCCCAATTTTAATCCCTTGTTAGATTCGTTAGTGAAAATAAACGTCCGTTCTTTTTTAAAACACATTTTCACAGTTTTGGATAAGAATATTCAAATCATTACCTAAAAAATTGTATTCTTTGTTTCGATTATTTTAGTAATAAGGCAGTTGCAATTGACGTTACGCTGGAGGTAAAAGACTAAAATACGCAGTCTTGATTGGTTGAACTAACCTTACCTCCACTTGAATACAATGGTTTATCAGCTGATTGCAACTTCCCTACAGCAAAATATCTTTTATTCATTTTTTATTATCCAATAGATACGCTATTGTGTAAAAAAAACTGTAAAGTTACTAAAAGTTTTCTAGGAATCTGGGATTCCTTGAATTTTGTATGTAAAGGCAACAACAAAAAATCCTGTAACAGATATGCATTTCTACTGTATATATATACATAAAAATAATGGTGGGAAGGATATTTTAGGTAAGTGGGATGGCAAGATCTTTCATTTAACTACAATCCGAATAACAGATAAAATGGTTCTAACATTACTGCAATTCTTTTCTAAAGCTGCCTCACTTCTGTAATGTTACAAAAACGAGTGTTGTTGGTTTACATTTTTTTGTGCAGTGTAGAAATAAAAGTTAGTAAATACACAAATTTCTGTAATTCTACATCTGTAGAGTTACAGATTTTTTTTACATTGATTTGGTTTCGATTATTTTTTTTCTATGTAAATTTTGTGTACAACAGGTACAACAAGGTATAATTTACAAATATATATGTATATATATATTTATAGTCGACTATTTGTTTAATTATGTATTCTCATTTATTGAGCTATTTCAATGTTTTTCGAATTTTAGATTTTACTTAATCATAATTGTCTTGAATATCATTACTTTTTTACTTTTGCGATGCTATTTATACTAACATTTCTTTTCATATTCGTCGAATCACGAAAATTATGAAATAGCAATTTGTAATTTTTCATAAAAAGGTTCTTTAAATTTTAACTTTATTTATATTTATTGTTGCTCAGTGGACTGTTAAAAACTCTGAAATCAACAGACATATCTTCCTTAATTGCACAGTAAAAGATCCCTTTTCACAATAAAAAGGCATTTTCCGTATTTTTTTATCATATTTCTTGAAAATAACGAAATAGACAAAGTTAGTAAGAAACAACGATACTCCGTCATGTATCGCAAATCTATTTTTAATGTTTATAAAATTAACATGTTGCATGCAAATGAAAAAAAAACTCAATGAAAGAAAGTTAGCACTTTTTTAAGATTTGTATCATGCTGATAAAATGCAACTACATTGATTCCAACAACTTTTTGAGCAACAGATTAACCAGACCATATTACAAACATTCATTGAGCAGAGAAAATTTCCCTAATAAATTATTTAATAAAGCTATATTGTAATTATTCATTAACCATAAGTAAAAAACTATAATAATAAATTTGCCTTACTAATTAGAACTGGCAAGAATTATAAGTGCATCGAAAATATTACGGTCTATTGTATAAACACACTGTAGAATCTACTGTAGGGGGAACTGGGGAACACTGATACAGCATTTTCTAAGAATTTTTTTGGTGTCTAGAAAGCAGAAATTTCAATTCTTTCTCCCATGTGGTGTTAGCAAAACTTCCGTAGTGTGTTATAAAAATGTACAATCGTTGTTTCATAGACTATTTTTGCACATAATTTTCAAAAAAATAAAAAAAAATTCTTTTGTATCAATGTGCCTCTTTTCCGGGGCAGATTGATACACTTTATGGGGTACTTTAATACGTCTGGAAAAATGTATATAAAATAACACCAATGCATATTTTTCATAGAAAAATATTTAGCAAACCATTTTATATTTATTTATAGAAATTCAAATCACCCACCATTTATTTGTAAGTAATATTAAAGCAATCAAAATGAAATGTATGAAGACCTGAAGTTCTGGCTTTTCTTGTCTGATTGTTGGCTGTGGTAACTTTGTCGTATCTGTCTCTTCAACCCCAGGATTATCTTCTTTCTTAGAAAATATGCAAAATTTTCTAGATTTTCTGTTTATAAATCGGTTTATAAACAGAAAATAAAGGAAAATTATATTAAAAATTCTGTTTATAATATAATCATCCTGTGCTGTTCTGCAGCTTGTTTCTCTTACTTAACATTTGTCATGTCAAAAATACATATTTCTCTGGAGAATCGATATAAATTCAATATTTTACAGGCTGCCGACCTTTTCTTTTGTTAGTTCTACGAGCATTAGTTTTTGGGTAAGTTCGTACGTCTTCTGTTTTAAAAAATATTAAAAAATCTTTTAATATAAAGAAATTAGAGCTATTTCACTTCAATAAAAACTAATATTAGAAATTTTTGGCGAAAAATGGTTGGATTAAGGAGTATGTGGTAAAAAAAAAATAAAAGGTAAGGAAAAAATGAACTAGAAAAGGATTTAGTTTCCCACATAGCATGCATGGTCACAGTGACGTCACAGTGACGTCATTGTGAGTCACTGTAGTCACGTCACATCTGTGACCAAAATGCCACCCCTCAGTGACATCACATTGTGACTGACATGTGACGTCAAATCTGTGACCAAAATGCCACCCCTCAGTGACGTCACATTCTGACTGAAATGTGACCTTCTTAGAAAATTAAAAAATATATACAAAAATTCTTCAAAAGATGTTATTTAATGGAAAAAATAGTTTTCTGTCAATTGAAAAAGTTTTTGTGACGTCACTGCACCAAAAGGCCACAACTCAGTGAAGTCACATTGTGAGTGAAATGTGACCTTCTCAGATAAATTTAAAAAATATACAAAAATTCATCAAAAGATGTTATTTAATGGAAAAAATATTTTTCTGTCAATTGAAAAAGTTTTTGTGACGTCACTGCAATGCCACTGCAAATAACGCCCTCATAGCATGCAAGGTCACAGTGACGTCATTGTGACTTCACTGTGTTGTTGTTGTTGTTATTGTATGTATGTCGGCCAATTATCTACACTATGGGATATAGGCCCTAAGGGGTGGGATGCCCTCCGTGGGGGTCTTTCTAAGGGAACCTAACCCGTATTTACGCAAGGTTCGAAAAAAACCATGGAAAACCCCGAACGGTTAGGCCGATGGTCGCGATTGGGTTCGAACCCAGCACCTACCGTCTACCAGTTTGAGGTCAGAACCTCTCGGCCACTGGTGGGGCTGTGACGTCACTGTGAGTCACGGTGGTCACGACACACCTGTGACCAAAATGCAACCACTTAGTGACGTCACATTGTGACTGAGTGGTGACCTTCTTAGAAAACTTCCAAAATCTGTTATTTATTGTAAAATTACACTTTTTTTACAATTAAAAAAATAAATGTGACATCATTGCTATGTCACTGCATGTAATGCACGTCATGTCACATTTGTGACAAAAAAAACACCATTATGTAAAGCTGCAGTGTAATAAAAATATGAACTTAAAAAATCTCAATAATCTTAAAAAATTTCAACATATAAAGAGAGAAATAATTTGAACTGAAATTTAAATAGGCCGTGTAAATGTATTTCGAGCTTGAATGAGATTGATAATCTTACAAATTTTTTTATTTAATATTTAGCAATTCATTTTTCGACATTTTGGAAAATAATTAATTTTTTTCCTGTAATAACAAAAGTACAAAAAATCACTTACGCAAGGGCAATTATCCATTTTCCGTACCAAATATACAAAACTTGTTTTTCTTGTCACAAATCTTGTAAAAATCGGGCTATGAAATGTCATTAAAATATGCAGTTATATATTACATAACGTTTTTATCATTTCAAAACATTTAAATAATTTTAAACATTAATGTATGGATGTGTATCTAACATTTCAAATCAAATGAGTAATTTGTTATCCTTGACAGTGAAAATGTGTGCGTAAATATAGAAAAATATTTGTATTAAAAATGGATGTATTACACATAATTATTAATTAGGATAGACTGAAAAAAGATTTTTAGACAGAAATCGAATCGAAAGACACAAATAAAAATCTTTTATCCTTTGTAACCCCCCTTTTTTTGTATTAAGAAGATACTATGTATGTTCACATGTGATACAAACTTTTTTTTAAAACAAGTTTTTTTTTTATTATTATTAGCGTTAAATCTATTATTTTAAATCTTCAAAAACCTAAACAAAATTTTATCTAATAAACTTTAATTGTGATTATTACTAACTATTATTTACAAAAAAAGAAAAAATGATTTTACAATTCATTTTAACTTGAATTGTTTTGAAACTAATAAAAGTAAAAAATAAAAATACATTAAAAATTTTTCAAATAAAAAAAAATGATCAGAATCACTCTCATAAAATTATTGCGTATTTAAACTCCAAAATATTGAATAAGAAAAGAAAAAACAAAACGGTCATGCGGATGGGAAGTGAAAATCGTCAGCAAGACAAGACTCTAGCGGGAGTCCGTGCAGGCTACTTTCGTAACCAGAGATTAAACAGCTCCAGTTAAGAAAAATAAAACCATATGAGAAATGACGTAACAAGAATGTCACATGCGAGAAACATTTTTTTTATTTTTTTTTATTTTTCGTTTGTTTATTTATTTGTTTATTTTGTTAAACATTTTTTTAACACGTAATTTTGATACTTTGTTATTTTTTAACACCTTTTATGAAATTTTACCGAAATAAACAACCTACACTTCTGTTTACTATCACAACAACAGCTTACAAGCGCAAGGCACACTGGGAAAATAAAATATCACTGATGTTGACAAACCCTGGTAACGAGAGTGCCTTGCACGATAGTTAGGACTCTCGCTAGATTCTATAGTCTGCAAGCGAAAGAATAAATAAACGTAAACAAAAATATTTTAAATTGATGATAGAAGACGCGAGAAGTTAGTTGACTGGAATTTATGGCAGATGTGACTTGTGAGCAGATGCGTATTGACACGGATTTACAATTTAAACAAGAATGTCCACTACAACTCTTCGAAGCGGCAAAACATAAGTCCGAGAAAATTAAGGGGGCTTTGACTGTTAAAATGATTTGGTCTTTGCCACTTTAATTATTATCGGATTTAGTTTGTGCGGCAAAATAATAACTAGAACGAATGAATTCGATAGAAAAAAGGTATGGAAAAATATTATTTTTCATGGTTGCATTTATTATTATTATTATTCTGAGGATTTTAATTACCTTTTCAAAAACATGCTATAAAACATTAAAGCTTTATTAACTTAATAAAGTTTAATACATCCATTATTTATTTTGTTGACATAAAAAACTTGATTATTAATAATTTGGATTAGGTTGTCAAAGGTAGTGATTTTAATTGCATTTTAATCTGCGTTGTTTCCTTTTTTAAAATAATTGGTTAAAATGTTTCCATAAGCATAAAATCATATGAAAATATATTATAATAAATTGTTAATATAATTATTAAACATTTAAAGATAATTATATTTTGTAATAAAGAAGCTTTTTTATAGAATAAAATTATTAACAAACATCCTTTTTTAATTTTTGTGTTAAGTAATCTTCGGAAACATAGCATAATGTTATTTAAAATATACATCCGCTCAGAAGAGGAATTTATAAGAGAACGAGAAGAACTATTAAAAGAAATCGTAGATGTTTGATATTTAAAAAAAACAATAACGATTGTTTAATGTATTTTTTAACCTGTGAAATGTTATAAAATTTTTGAATAGAAAATCATTGTGGGTGAAAACGTTTCAGGTGTAAATATTCTTATTGGAATGTTTTCAGAGAGAATTTGGAAGTTAAGACAATCAATAAGAATTTAAACATGATTGTATTTAAAACAAGTAACGCAAACACTTGAACTGTATGAAGCTAAAAAGTAATATTTGTATTTTATTATTAATTTTTCATTCTAGACACTTTTATTATTTCCTTTAATGAACCATTTTACAGAGGTAAATTTCAAAATATCCATTATATGTAGTATTAGTATACATCGTGATTAAAGTGGGTATTGTAAATACTCTCTAATATTATAAATAAAATATTAATAATTATAATTAACGTATTTGTTGTTCTATTTTATGTTTATCGTCGGAATTTTTATTAGGTAGATGTGTCTATGATGGACAGCCTTCCAGTTATGGATATCCCCTTAATGTTTTTTTGTTTATTAATATACTAATAAATATTTAGCTTTAATTTTTTTATAATTCCTCTTTGCATGTTTTAATAATATTTTAATATTCATAGAAGACAGTATGTGAAGACAGTTTGCGAATATTTTTTGATTTGTGACAAATTTGTCACTAATTTTGTGACGGTGGCAGCATTGTCAATATTGTGAAGTCCCACTGGGACACAATTATACAGTTATGAATATTGTTATGTGGTGTAAAATCACTTACATCTATAATTTTATTATACTTTGGCGATGGATCTCAATTAAAACTTAGGAGCTGCTGTAAAAAGAATGTACCAAAAGAAAGTTACTGAATCAAAATGTAATGCTATGCAGACTTTAATCTTCGTTACATATTCTTTTTTTTCTGTTGCAACAAATGAGAATATTTAGGACAATTGAATATTCGATCTATTACAATTATTTCAAATTTAGCAATTTGTTTTTCTAATAAGCATTAAAATTAAAAACAAAAAACTCTTCCTTTAAGTTGCAACTCTAGCCACAGAAAAAGACCCGGATGATAATGTAAAGTCTGTGGGAGCGTTCCTTTCAAATATCTCGCTCAAATTTTAATATTTTTACATGATTTTTTTCATAGGATAGCTGAAGGCGATCCACAACCAGCCTAGTTTTTACTTTTTCAATTTTGGTTTCAGATTAAAAAAAATATATTTTAAATTTCAAAACCGGTTTAAACCGGTTCTGATATTGAAACTATCATAATATAAAAAATATATAAGCAAAATTGAAAAAGTAAAAAATTGGCCGGTTGTAGATCGTCCTCAGCTATCCTATGCAAAAAATCATGCAAAAATATTAAAATTTTAGCGAGATATTTGAAAAGAACGCTCCCACAGACTTTACATTGTCATCCGGGTCTTTTTCTGTGACTAGGGACCTTAAAGGAAGTGTTTTTATGATAATTTTAATGCTTATTAGAAAAACAAATTGCTAAATTTCAAATAATTGTGATACACTGTAAAAAAAAATTCAAGAGGTTACTAAAATTTTTTTAGTAAATTTGTATTCCACAGAATTTTTTAGTAACCATTACAAACTTTTTTTTGCAAGCGAAACAAGCATTTCTTTTGTTAACTGAACAAAAGAATTTTTTGTATAACTAACTTAAATATTTTTAGTATGAGCCACCAAGCAAATTTTAGTAATAGCTCCAAAAATATTTTTAATAACCATTACGTGGGCTCGAAGGGCAGGAGCTTTCTTCGAGCTGCATCTAGACTCCTGGAACGGCAGATTTTCGGCAAAACCGCAATATATGGCAGCACCAAACATTTCTACTGCTCCGTCAGGGTATTCATAATCCCTTTATTAACGAGTACTTACACTGCATACATTTGGGGCGTATTTGGCAGTGGCCAGTATCGAACCCGGGACCTTTTAGCCTGGATTCCGTTACTATAACCAATATGCTATCAAGGCCACGCCAAGTCAGTTTTAGTAATAGCTATTAAAAATATAAAATTATTAACTCTATTCGTTGCTAACTTTTTTCCAGTAATTCTTACAGATTTTATTGTAACCGACTAAGATTACTAAAATTTTTTTAGTAATTACAAGGATCACTAAAGTTTTTTTAGTAGATCGACACTTTTTTTTTACAGTGTAATTCGAATATTCAATTGTCTTAAATATTCTCATTTATTGTAACAGAAAAAAAAGTATCAAAGATTAAAGTCTGCATGGCATTACATTTTGATGCAGTGACTTTGTTTTGGTACATTCTTTTTATAGCAGCTCCCAAATTTTAATTGCGATGTATCGCCAAAGCATAATAAAATTATAGATGTAAGGGATTTTACTCTGTATAACATTGTTCATAATTGTATAATTGTGTCCCAGTGTAACTTCACTACATTAACAATGCTGCCACCGTCACAAAGTTATTGAGAAATTAGTTACAAATTAAAAAATAATCTCAAACTGTCTTCACAACCTTGTCACTATCGTCACAGAATAGTCACAGTTTTAATGACAATTTTGTCACAAATGACACATTTTTCAAATTTTGGTCACATCGTGACGTCACAAAGTGGTCACAATGTGACGTCACAAACGAGCTCTAAAACGGCTATAACGACTTAACATTTTAGTCACAGTGACTTCACATCGACGTCACGTGACGTCACATCGACGGTCACAAAGTCACAATGTGACTTCACAACGACGTCACCGTGACGTCACCATGTCTTACGGGTTGTATCAATGTGCCCGATATAGACTGCATCAATGTGCCCCATACAGCCATTTTGAATAAAATGAGTCTCAAATCCAACACTTCATAATTCATCTAACAATAAAAAATGAGGAACTTTTAAAGAGTAGCTTTACTTGCCAGGGAGTGTATTCTTTTCTGTTGAAAATACTGGAACAGTTGCATAATACCATTTCAATTGTACAACTAAAATTTACCTTTGAACTACAAAAACAATTAATCACTCTTCCCATTTCATCAAACTACTGAATCATTCCAAGACTTTTGGTATTTAGTTGAGTACACTAGCATCAACTTTTGGACCTGTTGTGAAACTTGCTGTAATGACCCTGTAAGTTGGTGTGAGGGGTGTATCAATGTGCCCCATGTATCAATGTACCCCAGTTCCCCCTATGTCTTTATATTCACATCCATTTGAAGAACTTATGGAATGATAGCTAGAGCAAAGGGCTAAATTCACTGATTTATTTTTAACAGTGCATTAAAGACAAATACTTCAGAAAAATGTAGCGGGAAATAACAATTTCAAGGCTAAGGTTACGTATAAAGAAATAACTTTGAAAGGAAAGAAAATAAAATAAAGTATAATTAATGAAACTATTTACAGATGAAAAAATCACTTTTATGTAAATAACATAGGCTGCGATATATATATTTTTTAACGAATCACTATTAGCTGTATGTAATTTTTTCAATTATCATTACTATTACTAATCCATATTCCGGATATCGAAGATTTCCAAATCTGAAAAAAATGTTATACACTAAAATATTCTAAGTCAATATTTTATTTATAAAGTACAATAAATAAATAAATAAATAAAGCGTTTTAGACATTTTTCCTTTTTAGAAAGTTTCAATATTTTATATATTCTTTTTCCACGAATTAGTACAATCCTTTTTGTATACATCAACTAGTTTTCTAGTTTAAGACAGGCTTCATGGTATGCAAATTTCTTTTGACATCCATTACTGGATCTTAATTCATTTCTACTTTAATTAGAGTAGAAATCTACTATTTTTCAAGAAGAAGGCAATTTAATATTTAGTTTTAAAAGGATGGCAATTTAAAAAATTAAAAAAATTTTGAAAAAAATTAGGCTTAGCCATATTTTATTGGTTTCTGAATGGAGCAGTTCACGGCGAGACAGAGAATTTTAAATTATTAAGGGTTTTCTAAGGGATTACATATTTGATTTATTATGGGAGGTAATACATATCAATGATAACGGAAAATTTTAAAGTAATTTTATTCATACTGATTTTATTTACTCAAAAATCACAATTGTATATAACTGTAAAATCTATGTAAACTTTGGATTTAGGCTTGAAAAAAAAATTGGATTAATTTTTAATAACAAAATAACAAATAAATTACTAAATTTGCATTACAAATAAATTACTAAAAATGCATTACAAAAATGTAAACAAGATTCGAATTAAAAAGAATATGTACGAAAATACTTTACTGACACAGCATAGAAAAATTTGTCATTTAGTTTGTCACTTCAGTTAATCTACATAACGAATAACTGATTTATTTACAGAAAAAATCAAGATCCTCATTGCAATATTATTTCATTTATATACAGATTTCTCATAATGAAAAGAAGATTTTCGTAAGTTTCTCTAACAAGATTATAGTGCTTAATCTTACGTTTTCCAAAATCCAATTATTTTGAGCAATTGCCATATCTCTTGCTTTGATATTAGAATTTCTGATAAAAGTTAGTTCAGAAATTTTAATGGTAAAGAATGTTTTACCATATGAATTTTTGTATTCTTCTTGCACGATAGATTTGGTACACAAAAGTTTCTTACAAACTTCTTAATTATAAATGATACGAGATGGCTTATGATACTTCTATTATTTTTTATAAAAATACTATAACTAAATGCTATTTATTTTTATCACGGATGATATTATTATTTTGTTGTAGATATTGGTATTGATCTTTATTATTAATTTGTTGATGTCTTAACTTTATATTATTAATCAAATACACGATAAATATTTTTAATCATATAACTTATTATTTCATTATATTTTGGGGATAATGTATGGTAAATTTTTTTCAAATTTCATGGTATATTTTTAGCTGTGACATATGTTTTTGGTAATTATGGTCATTACAAAAATGTAGACACTGGTACTTTAAGAACATGCAATATAAACTTGACATACAGGGTGTTTCTAAATTCATGATACAAACTTTAAGAGGTGATAGTACACATCAAGACAAACAATATTAAATAGGAAACTGAGGGTCCCAAACGTCTTCCGAAGGAGAGAGGCGCCAAAAATTCAAATGATTGTAAAATACAGAAAAATTCACCGATTCGTTTGCGGTTTTCACTAAAACTATTATTTATGTCAGTATTGGCCCCACCAGTGGCCGAGAGGGTCCGACCTCTCAACTGGTAGACGGCAGGTGCTGGGTTCAAACCCAATCGCGGCCGTCGGCCTAACCGTTCGGAGTTTTCGTGGTTTTCTTCGAACCTTGCGTAAATACGGGTTAGGTTCCCTTAGAAAGACCCCCACGAAGGGCATCCCTCCCCCTAGGCCTATATCCCTAGCGTAGATAATCGGCCGTCACAAAATACACACACACATTATGTCAATATTGTCTTGAAAATAAATTATAAAGATAAATTTCAAAAAATGCCGATAGAGGGCGCTTTAGACTTTGGAGTAATGAGCAACTATTTTTTACCGTTATTTTTTGCATCTCATTAATTTTTTTAGAAGCTTAGACATAAACCTAAAATTTCAGCTCAAAATCTAATTCGTTGGGAGTGGTTAAGCAGCCCTATCTGAACTGTGAGGGGAGGTTCAAATTCCAAATGATATAAAAAACGGAAAAATTGGTCAATTGATTTTCGCTAAAACTATTCTTTATGTCAATATTTTCTTGAAAATAAATTGTAAAGATTAATTTAAAAAAAGACCGTTAGAGGGCGCCTTAAACTTTAGATTAACCAACAATTTTTTATAACCGTTATTTTTTGTATCTAATTAAATGTTTTTAAAATTTTAAACTTAAATTTTGAGCTCAAAATCTGCATCGTTGTGAGTAATTAAGTAACGGAAAATTGAAATGTGTTCGAGTGGTGGGGAGGGTAGCATTTTTAACTACTGAGCACAGTTCAATTTGCAATTCTTAACCCCTCCCATCCATTTAGAATTTGAGCTCAAAATTTAAATCTATGCATCTGCAAGCATTATTTAGATACAAAAAATAACGGTTAAAAATAGTTGTTGGTTACTCTAAAGTTTAAGGCGCCCTCTAACGGTATTTTTTAAAATTAATCTTTAAAATTTATTTTCAAGAAAAATTGACATAAAGATTAGTTTTAGCGCAAACGGCAAACGAATCGACCAATTTTTCCGTTTTTTATAATCATTTCAAATATGAACCTCCCCACCCCCATTGAACACAGTTCAGTTTGCGCTACTTAACCACTCCCAACGATTCAGATTTTCCTCTCAAAATTTAAGTTCATGTCTAAGCTTCTAAAAAATTTTATGAGATGCAAAAAATAACTTTAAAAAATAGTTGTACGTTACTCTAAAGTCTAAAGCGCTCTCTATCGGCATTTTTTGAATTTTATTTTTATAATTCATTTTCAAGATAATACTGACATAAAGAATAGTTTTAGTGAAAGTCGCAAATCAATTGACCAATTTTTCCGTTTTTTATAATCATTTGGAATTTGAACCTCCCCTCACAGTTCAGTTAAGGCTGCTTAACCACTCCCAACGACTTTGATTTTGAGCTCAAAATTTAAGTTTATGTCTAAGCTTCTAAAAAAATTTAACGAGATGCAAAAAAAAACGGTAAAAAATAGTTGCTCGTTACTCCAAAGTCTAAAGCGCCCTCTAACGGCATTTTTTGAAATTTATCTTTATAATTTATTTTCAAGACAATACTGACATAAAGAATAGTTTTAGTGAAAACCGCAAACGAATTTTAGAACGAAACTAGGCGATATAGAAAAGTATTAATAAATCTTTTGATCTTTCATTGGTTTTTTTCCTGCTGAATATTCCACAGGTGATTCATTATCGTCCTAAGAATAATTAACGAATGTAGGAAAGATTCCATACATATATATGTATAAGTATACAGAGTGATTCAAAAAAGTTTACAGAATGATATGACTAAACAGGCGTAGAACAAGGGTAAAAAGCAGAAACATTGTATCGCAAACCATTTATTTAGTTTCAAATACAGGATATTTCCTCCTCACCTAATTCGGGTTCACGGTAATAACTTAAAAAAAGCTGAAGTATAATATAATAAAAGTTTTAACAGATATTCTGAGAAAATGTAATAACAATAAAAAAAAACTGCTAGAAGTTTGCATTATAGGCGCCTGTAGTATGCACTTGACACACCCACATTTCGGACTGTGATTATCAATTTATGCAGTCTCATTAATTGCTTGAGCAACATGTTTTTTCATAATTTTCGTGAAGTTATCACATTTCACGCAAAACAAGGAGTATATTGTTGCTTTTTTACGGCAATGTATTTATTTTCCGTGAAATTATTACCCTCAAGAAGGCTGTAGGTATCTTGAAACACCCTGTATCTGTGCTTCAATACGTGGTTTGCCGGAGTTGGTTATAATGTGATTTTTGATTGCTGTTGTGTGCTTGATTTATCATATCATTTTGTAAACTATTTTTTGAATCATATTCTATATATATAATTAGATAGACAGAATGGCAGATATAGAGATAATTGATAGATTATTCAAATAATTATTTGATTGTTCACCTCAAATTATTAAATCAATTTTATAAATTTATATCTGTACTGCACGCTTTTTCCCCATAGTATATCTATCATTATATAATTTATATATATTATATGTGTCTTTTATGTTGGTGTATCCAGTATGTACAAAAATATTAGTTATTTACTACTTGTATATAATACCTTGTAATACATTTAGTAATAAATATAAAAACTTTGTTTATTAATCTACATATTTGACATTTTTTCAACATTTTTTTTTTTTTTAAATTTGTAATACCATAATCCCGGCAGCAATAGTATATTTATATGGTCAGTAACATTTTGCATGTGAGTCATGACATTTTCCAGGCGAATTACAGAATTAAGCAGCAGCGTCTAAAAAAAGATTAAAGTACTGCATATGTTCTATGTATTATCATGTAGCTGAAATCGTTATTTACTTATGAATTTGCAAAAATTACATCAAAAGTTGACTTGTAAAATACATTATTAAATAAAGCAGGATGACTTAAAGATGAACTAAGGATTAAGACCAAAAGATGAAGGATGACTTAAGAGATAAATATTCCTCAAAAAATAATTTTTTATGCAAATGCTTGCTTTAAATTTTGTGGAAATATTATTTATATACATTTACTGTTAAATATTTCACTAAATTTAAAAGCTAGTTTCTATTTTATTTGTTATACTTCCCCAACTCCTTAATAAAATTTTCCAAAAAAAGAAAAAAAAAACTGTATGTTTTGGAAATTATAAAATTTTCTACATTGTTCTTCTTCTAATTGTACAAAACAGTTTTATTTGAAATTAAATGCAATAGCACCAGGTTCTTGTAAGTGAATTCAGAACATCTTTTGTTTAAAAATGTTATTCCGGAACAAAAGAATACAGCGACCTGGATTTATTATTTTTTCAAATGCTAATGAGGTAACGTTTTAAAAAATTCGGTATTTAGCTATTCTACTTCCATATACACGTGTTTTTATTAAATGTATTATTTTAGAATTTTATTTAAATTAAGTTAATCTAAACGAGGAAAGTACATTATGCTAATTTTCTCTGAAAACTTTTTTATTTATCATTGTTAGACAAAACACAATCATTTCTGGAATAATTTAAATGTTTACTATTGAATGTTTTATAAGGTTATACTTAAGAAATAAACGTTAAAAACAGGTATGACAATTTTGAATAATATACTTCACATGACGGTTATTGAATTTCTAACTACTAATTAACTACTTTCTAACTACTGAATTTCTAACTCGCCAAAGGTATGCCTATCTATGCATCAACAGACTAATTATCAGAGCACAGCTTGGCTTCTATCCAGAAAGACACTTTTATGAACACCATTGCGTAAAAAATTTTTCGCATCAGCACAAAAAAAAAGAGCTGGATGTTGGTATTGCCAAATCTCGGTGGGTATTCAAAATCCAAAAATATTCGTCAACTCTAACGCGATATTTTTATTTTCCTAAAGAGATAACATTACGATTGTTTAAATCTGTAAACTAAAAAATAAAAGCAAAGTTTTTTAATCATTTGCTTTGCACTTTCTACAAAATCAAACTTTTAATGACATTTCTCAAAAATGTTGTCGATCAATTTCTTCTATTTTCAAGAGAAATAATTCGTTTTATTTATAGATTACATATGTTATGATGCCGTTATCTTTCTAAAATGAAAAGTAACTTAAAAAGGTATGTAACATGAAAATGACGTCACACTTACAAAAAACCCACTCATATTCTAATGTAAAATGTTGCATTTCATTACTTTCCCACTCTGCCGATGCTGAATTTGTGGCACTAGGTGAAATGCTTCAATGGGGAGAATGTTGTCATATAAAATATATATATATATATATATATATATATATATATATAAAACTAAATATTTTGCCACTAATGTGTTAAAATGCAATGTCCGGTACTGAAATTATAGTAAGTAATATGAATGTTTACATGCCAAGAAGGGTCTATAGCTAAGAAACAAACGCGACATGAAATTAGTAAGTATATTTATTCATAATCTATTGCTCGTTAAAATATTTTATAAATAGTGTACACGAATATGCTAAGTGCATATATAAATTCTGAGACTGTGAAAATGATCTTAGATTTAGATTTTATGGGGAAAAAATCTATGATTATGTCAAAGTGAACTAATTTTTCCTAATTTTTCACTACGCATTGACATACCAAGCCTAAGTGTCTAAACTGAAAAATTCATCGTAGTTACTGGTCTTGATTAAATTTTATAAATTACTTATAGTATAAATTTTAATTTTTCAATCATTTGAATAGTTGAGGATTATGAAATTAGTATTATTGTAATTTTAGTTTAAAAATATGTTTGTTTTAAATTTTGTATTAACCAACGTAAGATGGATTTTTAATTGTAATTAATTTTGTAGGTTTTTTAATTGTATGTAACAGTTTATTTTTAAACATTTTCTTTCATCGAAATTATACAGATTTCAGTTCAATATTAATTAAAACATTAGCTCCCTTTTTGTAGATTATACATTAATCTCATTCGCATCGTTATGATATCAATATTTGAGACCTGTGATATATATACATTTTTAGATGTTTTAATTCCTACAAACGACCAAGTGTTGTGTTTTCTCTATTTTTTTAATGCAAACCTTACATACTCCTTAACCTTCCAAATCGATGTAATTCAATTTCAATCTTAAGTTAAGAGAAAATAAATATAGTTTAAAAAACTAAAAAACACTCTTTTTAAGTATATGAAATTAAAAAGTGAAAAATAATTCGTACTATAAGCTGGAAACGAAAATATATGAAAAATACTATATTACTATAAAATCATTGTTATTATAGAAATCAATCAATAAGCAATAAATAAAATTATCGTGGAAAAAAAGCGTGTGGTGCTCCATCTACCATGCTCCATATATCAGTTCTTCAGAAGCATCCCACGCTTTTTTTCCACGATAATTTTTTACGGCGACATATTTTTAATCGCCAAAATAAACGATATTTCTCCAAGTACAAATACGCGTGGTGAGAATTTGACACTAACCTATATGACTATACAGTTTATGCAAATGATTGAGAGGATGGTTACAACAATGAAAGATAATTATCGAGAAATCCCTTTCACTAAAACTCCTAGTTTAATAGGCAATACTAACAATAAAAAATTACGAATAGAAAATTTAAGGATTCTGAGCATCGTAAGCGGTACGTAAGCAGGGGGCTCATTACCGATGGATTATGTCAGCTGACTTCTGAATATTTGCAGAATAACGATATAACAACTCAGATAAATAAAGTTCTGAAATTTTAATAAATTAATATAACAAACTACCAATGTATGCAGTATGCGTCCGTGCGTCATGACTTCCAAACCTTACCGTGATACCATATCATTTAAATTTGAGCTATGCTAAAAGTTCCAACCTTTTAAAGGGCTGCTAAAATGTATTAAATTCAATTCTAATTTTTGATTTCCGCTCTCTTCTGGTCGTTTTTTAATTAGTATGTATGGCCTATATATATATATATATATAAAGTATGCCTCAAAAATATTAATGTAAATTTGCAAAAAAAAAGTCTGTAGTTTGATGGATTTTAAAATAAAAATATTATTATTACATTTATTAAGAAATATTTTTTATAATCGATGTCAAGTAATAATATTAAACGAGCTCTGATTTAAAAAAAACGTTTTATTAAAAAATATATGGAAAATAAAACTATTACCAAATTTTAAGGCGAGAATAACATAACACATACTTAATGTCAGATAGTATTTCTCAGTCAGGATGAATAAAAACATCTGAAAATACTTTAGTGAAATATTCACCTACACACTACTGCAATATTATAAGTATGCTTTTTCCTAAAATCGGTGCTCTATTTTCGGCGAATTATAGAAAATGAACAAACAAATCTATTACTTAAATGAGAATACAAGTGTAAAATCTATTTCTCGAATTTTTTAAAATCTGAAAATTTTTGGCAGAAATGAAAAGTTTTGGTTATTTACCCCAGCCATTAAGATAATATTTGATAACAAAAATATTTATAAAAAAATGCATGATATAAAGTTGTGCATACGGAGGATCCACGCAATTCGTGTTTACAGAATAAATTTTTAATAGCACAAAAATAGGATTCTTTTTCTTTTTCTTTAGGTTCATCTACACAATTGTGTATGTTGGGTCTTAAGGAGTTATACGAAAAAGAATTATTTTCGATCATTTTAAAATAACCATGCAAAAATGTATCTGCAGTAACAATAGATTGGGCTAAATATGCGTTAGGTGTTTTTAACCGACTTCCAAAAAGCAGAGGTGGTTATCAATTCGACGCGTATGTATTTTTTTTATGTATGTTTACCGATTACTCCGAAACTATGAAACCGATTTCTGTTATTTTTGTTTTAAACGATAGAGAATGCTTTTCAATTGGTACCACTTCCGTTTCATCGAAATTGGTTCAGTACTTTTTTAGTAATAAGGCAAAACTAATGAAATTTGTGATTTCTGGCAAATCAAAAGTGTTGAATAAGTTCGCTACACGTATCGCTAAAAGCACGGCCGAGCGGTCTAAGGCGCAGCTTTGAGCTCTGGTTCTCGAAAGAAATCGTGTGTCGAACCCCACTCCTGACATACATGTATACAAAAACATTTTCTATATTTTAATTTATATATATATATTACAAATTAAATACTAATTATGCTATTAAGAATATTTTGTATTTAACCGTTAGCACAGAGTATCAGAGATCTTTTTATCAGTGAGAAGTTCGAAAATAATAGACTTGCGAAAAGTAACATGACGTTGAAAATTTCGCCGAATAAATTGCAGTCAGGATAGCCGAGCGGTCTAAGGCGTCTGATTCAAACTCTGGTTCTCAAAAGAAATCGTGGGTTCGAACCCCACTGCTGACATACGTGCATAATATACCGTATTAAATTTTTTTTAACCGACTTAAAAAAGGAGAGGATATCATCATCAATTTGACTCGCATGTATTTTTTTCTTATGTATGTTCACCGATTACACCGAAACTATCCAACCGATTAAACTTGTATTTGTGTTAAATGAAAGATGTTATTCTGGAATTGGTATCATTTCCATTTCATCGAAATTGGTTAAGTACTTTTTTAGTAATTAGATAAAAACTAATAAAATAAATGATGTCTCGCAAATTAAAAGTAACATTGACCTTGAATAAGTTCGCCAAACGGAATACATTCGGAATGGCCCAGCGGGCTAAGGCGCCTCATTTAATATCTGCGCATTTAATATCTCATTTAATATTAAAGAAAGCGTGGGATCGAACCCCACTCCTGACACACGTGTGTACAATAACTTTTTTCGTATTATAATTTTTTTATATGTATATTTTACAAATTAAATACTAATAATTACTAACCGACTTAAAAAAACGAGGAGGAGGTTAACAATTTGACGCGTATGTATTTTTTTATGTATGTTCACCGATTACTTCAAAACTATCCATCCGATTTATATGGATTTTGATTTATTGAAAGAGGTTGCTCTTGAATTGGTACACTTCAGTTTCATCAAAATTGGTTCAGTAATTTTTTAGTAACTAAGCAAAAGGTAATAAAATTAGTGATTTCTCGCATCTTAATATTGATTGTTGTAGCCGTTTTCTCAATCAAACTAATAGAAAAAACTAAAAAGTGAAAAAAAAAACTTTTTTACCAAAAATAGAACCGACTTAAAAAACTACTGCAAAGTGAAAAATATTTTTTTTACAGAATAATTAATAAGAAATTAAACAAAGAGCATTGTATTTACTATGTTAGATTTATGTACATTAAATTGGTTTTTTGAAGTCGGTGCCAGCAGAGCCAAGTTAAATGCAATTATTCAATATTAGAAACTTAGCTTTAATTTAGAACTTGGCTCGGCTGGCACCGACTCCAAAAAATCAATTTAATGTACATAAATCTAACAAAACGCATAGTAAATACAATGCTCTTTGTTTAATTTCTTATTAATTATTCTGTAAAAAAATATTTTTTACTTTGCAGTAGTTTTTGAACTCGGTTCTATTTTGGGTAAAAAGTTTATTAATGTAAAGAATGATTTTAAAAGATACTTAAAATTGCTTTTCTTGAAATGTTTAAAAGATGTTTTATAAAAAATGTAAGAAAGTTTTCATTTCAAAAATCTTTATTTTTACACGCAATCACTTAATTAAATCTGTGATTTGAATAACAAATTAATTTTGTGATCAGTCTTAAACTAATTTTGTTAAGATATAATTCAGGTGCGATTTAAAATATAGCATTTTTGCTTCTCGATATCATGTGTTCTAGGTTAATAATGCAAAGTTAAGGTTATACTAATTTTCAGTGCTTAGATATTTAAAAAAAACAAATATAGGATTTGATACAGCAACCAATTGGCTATGTATACAAGATTGAATATTTTAACAGGTATTTATTCATAAATGGTTTCCTGACCAATGCTATTTGGCGTTATTACTCGCCTATATAGATGCCAAGCAATCTATACTATAAAAAATGATAAAATCTCGGCCTATAAATTGTTCATTTGTAAAGATACTAACTCTAGGGCATAGAAGTTGAGAAATGTCTCTTACTTACTATTAATTGCGATATCAGGATGCAGTAATAATCAGTTGATATATTACTCTTTTGAAATAAAAAATAGCAGCATTCAGGAAATACTATTATAGCAATACAAATACTACAGCCCAAGAAATCGACAATTTCTCTTACTTATGATTAATTGCGATTTTAAGATGTAATAATAATCAATTTGTATTTTATTTTTATAACATAAAAAAGTATGAATACTTATAGGGCTTACAAATTTCTTCTTATCCTTTTTTAATTTTCAGCAGTGGCAATAATGCTTTCTCGTGCATGCAAGAAACCTAAAACTTCTTCGGATGTACTTCTAGTACAGAAAAGAATCAACCGGATTACTTTTCATTGTTATAACATTAAAAATAATAATGCTATAGTTTTGAAAATATGCTTTCTTTTTATGCAAGACAATAAACATACATTTAAAATCACACCTTTTCATGAAACATCATCCGAAAAAGTAATTATTATTCAGCAAATATTGAGTTATCTTTTATTAGTCTAATGCATCATCGAGTTTATTTTCCTTTAACATTAATCTCATTATCAAGATAGTTTTATGACTTTAGGTTAAATATAGGTTTTATTGAAAAACTTAAGCACATTAGGATTATATGTTTTCATTAAGTATGCAGAAAAAGTTTGGTAATTACATTACACATAACGGCACAAAATATCGGTACGTGTTAAATAATCATTAATCATGCAAATTGGATGTAATAATCTTCAAAGAAATATGACAGTTTCGAGCAAAATTATAAGAAGAATTTTATGGCAATAAGTTAAACATATTTTGTAATATCCCCCTGGAGTAAATTTAATTCTCGTATGAAGGGATTTAACCTCATGGTATAATATGTTTACTGGATAAAAATTAAGTTTTGTGGAATTTGTGACATTTATTATATTTTTTTAAGTTAATTATGATAAATTTTAACCATTCACTGCATGATTTTTTCTATTTTTATGAAAAAATATTTGGAACCTATGTATCGACTTAAAAAAAAATAGTAAAAAAAAAATAATCGACTAAAATGTGATATTTTAGGGCGTGTATCCTGTATACAGAACTAGGGTTTTTTAAATATTGCATTGTTATATTTTGCAATTAAATGAGCTTAAATTAATAAATATTATCGGCTTAAGACGGTTCTTGATCAGTTACAGTGATCATATTTCCTAAATGCATTGCACATAATGAGAATTATGGTGCTTTTAGGTATGTGCCAGATATGGCACACGGTGCAATGAAGGGTTAATATAACTTTTAGCATAACATTTGTATAACATTTAAGAAAAATACAAACAACATACAGAAAAGTAAGAATACAGCGATTGTAAAATATTAAGAAATTATCTTTAAAAGTGTGTTTTTTTTCTTTAAAAAATGTCCTTTTTATCATCTCTGTTACTATTTTGTCTTAACTTCCATTAAAATGAAATAAAATGCTAAAATACTTTAATTACGTGTTTTTATGTATTTATAACAACATGCTCATTAAATATAAGCTATTAAAATAATTTTTTATGTTATAAAAATTTCATTCCCCTGTGTGCCTTTGTCTCCAGCTTAATAGAAAAATAGTTTCCAAAAGTTAAACATACAGATACATTTGCGATAATCTTGTTGATAAAGTTATTAAAAAAATCACAGTATACTAAAATTTGAAAAAAAAAATAATTTATTGTATTTTTCTGAAAAATAATAAAAAATGCCCCTTAATTCTGTTGTCATTCCCCTGTCTTAAAAAAGAAGGTAATGACTCTCAGTTGTGGCAACATTTTATTACTTCAGAATTTCATCTGCGAACAATGACATCATCAGAGCAGATATCTTGATTTGTTCTTTTTTGCAGTATCAAGTCTGGACTAGTAAAACTTAATGGTTTTCAGTTATAATTTGGTAAGTATTTTTATTGACTGTCATTACCCTGTCTTTCTTCTTTACCTAAATTTTGTAATCAGAGTTAAATCAGTAATTAAACCTTATTTGTATTAAGTTTTTTAAGTTTTCTTTAAGTGAAATTTATTTTCGAATACATAGTTATGATAATATACAAGCTAACCCTAATTTTCGTCATTCCTCTGAGGTCATTCCCTTGTCACATGTAATGCATCAACAATTATGCATCAAAAACTCCAGTCTATCCCAAGTAGGTCGGGCAACGGTGTCCAAGTTAACAGAACATTATACTCATAGCTTTTGGTTGCAGGACTCAGGCTATCTGCCGGCTAGAATTCCGTCATGTAGGCTAATGGCACCTGGTTCATGTAAAATCCGTCGTGGGTGCAAACTCCTCCAAGTTACGTGTGAAATATACCTTTGGAGGTATCTTACCAGGTGAAGGTCTCCTCATTTGATCAAGGTTTTAAATTACGAGACAAACTTGAGTAGTCATATGCAGTACAAACAACAGGATATAACGGTAAGCAACCGACAAAATAAAGTATGCTCAAAGAGAAGCAAGTACTGCAGATATGATGACGTGAGAAGCGAAATTATCAGGTCACTCGCCCCGATATCAAGTATCTAACCCGTTAAGCTGAGGTAACTCGAGAGATAGGGTCCTGGTCATCGGTTATAAAGAAAGAAAGAAAGGTAGGAAGGTGACTAGTGTTCCTAATTTTTACAAATTATGAAAATTTATCAGAAAATTTCATTTAAAAATACTACATCTAATTGTAACACAATATTTGCTATTTTAAAAGTTAAAAATGTATGTTTTTGTAGTTTTTTTTATAAAAATATAAAAACATTTCTCTTAAAGAAATTGAATTTTATTTATTTACTTATTTGTTTTAAGTATATACTATGGGTAAAAATAACACTCACTGCTCTAAAAAAGCAAATTAATCAGGCAAGAAGCAGGTTACTTGCAAACGTGTCAAGCTGTCAAACGTAAAATCACTAGAATAGTTTGTGATTATTTTAATTTGCAAATTTTTAAAAGTTATTCACTATCTTAATTAAAAACATTGTTATCTCATTAAAATATAATATTTTATAATTTTTATGAGCATTCTTAATGCAAAAATTTTCAGATTTATAATGGCCTTTAAGAAAGGAACAAATGACCAGAAAAGATTGCATGTTTTGATTAGAAAGCGAGAAAATGAAAGAATAATAAAAAGAATATTGCCCAGTAAAACTGATGTCATTGAGCTCACAGGCTACGCTTACTAATTGTACAACACAACCTTATATTTTCAAGGGTTAATTCCGTTCGAAAAATAAAACTAAGGAGGGGGGAACAGCTCTCCCCTTTCCCCTTTTTTATACTTAATCATTGAACTAAACTACCTCCTAAACTATCAAGGACATGCTTTATCATATAAAAAATCTTTATCCAAAATTCAGAGCAAATCGGATAATTCTTAATTCTTCCCTTCTTAATTTTGCCCTGTGTCTATACTTATTCAATGAACACCTAATAACAGTCACAGAATCGCCTCATCAGACTGATCCTATATCTAAATTTTGAACGAAAACTTAATTCTGCATGAAAAACCCATTTATATCAATTAAGGGAAGGGAATGAAACCCCGTCCTCCCTCTTTTACATATTGATTGAACTTCGAAAACTAATCAGGGAAGCGCCTTATCAGGATATACCTATATACAAAATTTCCAGTGGATCGAATATTTTTATCATGAGTTATTGCGTTATGCACATACGAACGGACCAAGATACATAAAGAACGGGCGGGCACATAAGCTCTCAGGCTATGATTGCCTGTGAGCTAAAAAATACTTGAGAAGATAAAATCTGATCCACTTTTGGCAGCTGAATTAAGAGGAAAAGACCGCTAAAAATATTAAACCAGCATCCAAATTTCATCTAGAATTCAGAGAATTCAAAGAAAACGATAGAATATAAAGCAAAGAGAAAGCCGTGCAAATAAAATAAAATAAAATAAAATCAAAATCAAAATTAAAATCAAAATCAAAATCAAAATTAAAAACAAAATCACTGAACTGTGACTCATACTTTACTGAAGATACTGTCTCATTTTAACATGGAAAAAACGTTGGTCACAGCCATCAACAAGCGAAAAGTGCTCTAGCCAACTAATAAGAATGTATTTATTAAAATACAACACATTGCTCAGTGGTGCACAAAACAAGAATTTTAATATACACTTGTACAATTAAAACAAAATAAAAATATCAACGTTTCGCGCCGTCTTCTGTGGGCGTCTTCAGGAAAATATGATAATGGAAGGACTAACTTTTAATTGGAATTAAAGAGCATCGCAGAGATATAAAACAATATAAACAGAATACTGCCCTTTCTCGCTTCTACTTGGCGAACAAGGGTTGCCGTATTAACTTTGATGAGGCCAAAATCATACTTCCGTGCAATAACCCAGTTCAAGGTAAAATAATAGAATTTATCGAAATCATAGCACGAGAAAATAAACCATGTAATGATAATTTATCCTACAATATACCAAAAATATGGCATAACATCATAAAGTCTTAAAATTTTTATTTCATTGCAATATTTTAATTTGTACTCACGTGTAAGTGGCAACATTTTTAAACTTTTAATTCATTTCGATTTTAATTTATTAGAAATATTATCTCTCGAGCAAGATGCAAACTTAGTCCTTCTATTATCATATTTTCCTGAAGACGCTCGCAGAAGACGAGCGCAAAACGTTGAAATTTTTATTTTGTTTTAATTGTACAAGTGTATATTAAAATTCTTGTTTTGTGCACCACTGAGCAATGTAATGTGTTTTAATAAATACATTCTTATTAGTTAAATTTTATGGTGCAATTGTCCTATATATATTTATGCTGTAGCGAAGTAAGCCAAAATAACAGACTTGCTACAAAGCAAAATTTGGCAAAGGATAATAAGGTTATTAAAACTAGCTTAGTTGAATGAAAATTATTCCAAGAAACAGAAAATAATTCAAAAATAATTTCAGAAGATGGGAAAAAAGTTGATCCTAGACGAGTAAGAAGGGATTGAACAAAATTACCTAGAGAACTAGAAAACGATAAAAGGAAATATTAAAGTCTCATCAAATTTCTGAAAAGTACGAAAAAAAGTTTTATAGACTTAGAGAGAAATATTTTAGACAAGAATCATCTGGAAGAAAGATAAGAAATATCTCAAAAAAGATTAATGCAACACATGAAGTGAAAAAAATATGTTGTTTGCAGAAATATTGACAAAAGAATTGGCAAGCGGATACAGCAATCTGAAAAAAAAAGAGAAAAATAATTTTTTAAAGGATTGCTGCAAGGAAGCCTTTTTGAGAAATACAAATTAATAAGTGAAACAAAATAATTCTTAACTTCCAAAATACACATAATACACAAGATAAAAGTTTTATGGTTTGAAATTTGGGCTAACACAACGAACTGGATTTGTTGTTACAAATCTATTTAAGAAATGAAGTATAAATGTTGTAAACAATGATGCAAATTCCAAAAAGTGCCCAGGTAATAAGGACTGTTTAACCAGGTGTAAAACAAAAGGACAAAAATATATTTAAAGGATACTTTATTAACAAATTTATCAATTTATATCCGGAACGCATATTTCAGATGCGTATATATCTGGGACGATTACTGTTTCTAAACCAATAGGAGGTCATTATCACGGTCAAGTACACGCCCACACAGTTTGATTGACAGGAACTCGTGGACAATTGACGGTGCTAATTATAACGATAATCTGTTGCGGATGAAAGTGAGCTGAGTGGCTGAATGGTTAGAGCGGCGAGCTTGAAACCGGAGGATACGGGTTCGAGTCCATCGCGGGCCGAGAGTCCGTTGGTGATTTTTTTTCTTTTTTTAATTATTGGAGGCTGTCTTTTATTAATAAATAAGACATTTAAAAAAAATATTTCAAACCCTTTTAATATTCTAAATATCGTTCCAAAATGATATATATATATATATATATATTAAACAAATGGGAAAAAAAGTATTCTGCGAAAATATCCGTATAAGCAAAATTCTTACTTTAATTTTTATTTATTTATTTATTTATTTATTTCAGGATCAGAAAAAGTATAATTTCTAATTGAAGTAAATAAAATTAAGTCATTTTGAAAAAAAAAAAAATTCTTTCGTACCTTTAATTTTTAATTACCGAGTACAAATTCAAACAATCCGAGTACAAATAAATAATAAACACACACGATCAATTGTCCACGAGTTCCAGTCAATCAAACTGTGTGGGCGTGTACTTGACCGTGATAATGACCTCCTATTGGTTTAGAAACAGTAATCGTCCCAGCAATATACACATCTGAAATATGCATCCGGAACATAGTATGAGTTGTACCCCTTTTAATAGACGAAAACCATTCTGAATAGAAGATTCTAAAGTTTCAGAAAGTGACACTTGTTTATGTGTTATTCATTCAAATATGGATATGACTGCAACAAAATTATTTCAATTGGAGATTGTACCACATAAGATAGTTGCAAAGTTGCTGGATGTCATTTGCTGTGAAAAAAGGGAGAATGTTTACAATGAAGCTGTACAGAATTCACGAATATTAACTTTCAATATAATGAGTTTCAGGCAAATTTGGAATGTTCATTCTCTCAATGGAAAACTGACTAAATTATTTTACTGGTAAAAACAGCAGAAAAGAAAAAGTTTACCCAAGACAATAAAGTTAAACCAAACAATTACGAATCAAGTTTTGGTACATGGATTTGAAAAGCAGTTGCCAATATTTATGTGCCATGTTGGTAATCAATATCACCAGTGCAGTGCTACTTCGAAATAAAACTACTTCTATGCGCTTGTTTATAACAATGTTTTTTTTTTTATTTACTATAAAGTTTTGTGAAATAAAAAGAAATAATTTGTAGTTATACCTGTTTGTCACATCCTTGTGATTTTTTGTCTTTCCCCTGCCTACTTGAAATTAATAAATTCATTTCTGTGTGTTTAACATCGTAAAAGATTTTTGCTGACTTATTATAGTACTTAGAAACATTGTCTAAATAAAATAGAAACCGATTTTTTAAGAAAAAAAAAACATTACTTTATCTAAAAATGTATGATGTTTAAATTGTTCTGTTTAGAGACAATGACACATATATAATATTAGCCCTGAGTGAGTAATTTAAGGGGTCTCAAGACTCATAAAATTGGAAAAACTTTAAAAAGGAGAAAAACTTTATCGGAACTTAAAAATCGGAAAACTTAAAATCGGAAAAACTTTATATTCAACATTTATAATCTTAAAAATTTTTGATAAAAAATACAGTTTTTATTTGGATAAAAGATATAAGTACATTCTTTCATTTTATGCCTTTTAAAAATTGCAAGGTGCAGAATTAGCATTTGAGGGCGCTCCAAACTGTCAGATATTTGACGAGCAGAAAATTGGTGTAATAGCTTACGCGCACGATTACAAAATAAATATGTGAACTAGATTGGAAATTTTGGTGCAGGCTTATACATGAGATTGTAGTAGACACCTTGAGTCTAAATAAATTTATATTTAAAGTATTTTTTATTTTGAATGCAAAGTTTTATTGAACTAATACAAATTTTCGAGAATTTCATCAACATAATCACTTAAGAAATAAACTTTTTTGAACAATAAGAAGAAAATTTTAGGTTCAGTTTATACAGATTATTATGAAGCATATATTTTTTAAAATGTGAAAATACTTACAAGATTTTGAGATATCGTGCGCGCTATGAAAACAAAATGTCATTTGGAGAAAAATGAATTCAAAGTTTCGGAAAAGCCGCTTCACCTATTGAGCGGGTAAAATTCTAAAACCCATAACTGTTGTTTTAATGAGAATTTCGTGAAAAATATTAAAGTAAATAAATTTATAAAAAGTAAATTAAAGTACGAGCTGTATCAAAAATATCATATGTTATCAAATCCGGCATATTTTGGTTTCATTTACAAAATTTCATTTATACCTTAAAAAACTATATAAATAATTTAATATCTGTTTCAGTTAATAGCATCGAGATTTCATGTTTTAAGGTAAAAGGGTCTCAAAATTATCAAATTAAAATACCGTTTTCTAAAAAAAAGGTGAATACAGGTAGAAAAGATACATATTTAAATTTTGATACGCTCAAAATTATGTCGGGTTTAGATTTCATGAGGAAATAATTCTATGATTGAGTTAAAGTGAAATAAATTCTGATTCTTTTCATTTTGGAATACTGGCATAAGAGCCTTAATTGATAACTTTATCATAATAACAGATCCATATTTAAATTTTGATGCGGTGAAAATGATGTCGGGTTTAGATTTCACGGGGGAAAAATTCTGTGATTGAGTCAAAGTGAAATAAATTCTGCTTTTTTTTTCATTTTTTAATACTAGCATAAGATTCTTAACTGATAACTCTATCATAATAAAATCCTTTATTATTTTTTTACGACTTACATGTACGATTAAAGTTTAATGTTAACAATTTCTACAACTGAGTATTATAGAAATGTTATTTTGTTAATTTTAGGCTAAATATTATTTGTTTAAGAATTAGACTTACCAACATAAAGTGCATTTTTTATTGTAACTAATTTTGTAGGTTTATTACAAATCAATGAAACAATTCCTTTTTAAACATTTTCTTTCGTCTAAATTCGACGGGTTCTGTCTTGTTTATTTAACAGATGTAGTTTCTTACAAATTCAATTTAAAATAAAATTTTTAATGTTTCTTAAAATTTCTATTCTAAAGACATTTGCTACAGAATAGGTATGTTTGACCGTAGAATTTAGTTACAAAATTCATACATTTTTAAATAGAACAGAATTATATCTGTTATTAAAAATAGAACTATTTCAATGTGATCTAAAAATAACAGGTTAATTTTATGAATTTTTTTTGGTTATTTTGCAAATGTATAATAATTGTACATTGAGTAAGAAAAGTCATAGCACATTCTTACTTAACAGGTGCAGTTTTTTAATAGACCACACGTCCCAGTAAACTTTGGTGAAGGTTCTGATTTAACCACTTCTGGACATTTTTCAACAAAGGAAAAATATTAGATACCCGATTGTAACTACCTATTCTCGAAATATGTTTGCACATAGATGTGTGCATGCGAAGGTTTTTTACATTTTTATATATGGTGTAATTTTATGATATATATGATTGATTTATACTTAATCGTATTATACATGCATCAAAACTTAAAAGAATTAAAGTAAATTTTTGCCGCACCACATCTACTAAAACCTATAAATAAGAACCGATTATGTAAGAAACTCTTTATTTTAAACCACTGTCGTTTTTAAAATTGATGCCACTTTCGATTTTCAAGCTGTTCTAATCATTATTTGCTTTAAAGCAAAGGCAAAACTAAAAATACTCACAAAAACTTTGTATCAAGACGGAACAATCAAGGATCTAACACTTTAAAAAGTTTTCGTTTTCCATATGTTGTATATTTAAAAGTTTAAAAATATGAAATATTTAAGTATCCGCCATTTCGAATATGGCATACGGAATAATATGGAACAATAGGGCGTATCAAATTCATCTACGTCCTCGGCCCCGCATTTGATAAACCCTATATGCATGTTCAGCTGTACTTAAAAAAGTTTTTTTTATTTTAAAGCTGTAGTAATACATATATTAAATATAAATAGATATTTTAATGGAATGTTGCATCGTGATTGTAGAGTAATATTTAGTGTAAATGAATCAAGTTCTTACATTATTACTTTTTAAGGATGTTTCAAAAAAGTAATGTCTTACACACAAAATATATTATTGATTATTTAGATTCTTAGACCTTTCAATATTGAAACAGGGATTCATTAAATAATTAATGTAATTTAGAAAAAAAAAAAAAAAAAAAAAAAAAAAGGAGAGTTATAAACATCATAACTAATCTGTCCAGTAAAAAGCAAATTTGTGAATATGTTTCTCTGTCATTCCTTAAGACTTTTCTTAAATCCAAAAGCGCTACATCCTAACACATTTAACAACTAATTTATTTTCGGAAATGCATAAGATTAACAGGAAATCTCACTCAAAAAATATGTAATCGAATGGCGTTAACCATTTTTTCATAAAAGCGATGTACCTTTGAGAAAATACTATTGAAGCTACGTTTTGAATCGAATTTTCGGTTACGTCTTCACGGAAAAGAAAAACTTGATGCCGTGACTAGAATAGCTTATATGTCGACAAGTAATTAATTTCTAAAAAATGGAAAACACTGTTCGATTCCAAATTATGTTCAGCTTTGGCTTGAATATGCAATATTTGGCTTGAATATGCAATAATAATAATAATAATAATTGCAAGCCTGATCTCGATTGGATCGAGTATGCAGAAAAAACAAAAAAACACCATGTAAAATGCATTATGTCTTTACGGTGGACATGTGAAATTCCTGTATTGATGTTATAAGCAATTACTCTTGACACACATTTATACTTATTCTAGTGAAAGACATGTTTTTTTACCGGGCAAACCCAATTTTGAGCCACATTAGATTAGCCTGGGCCAAACTATTTTATCCTAACGCCAACTATATAAACTAGTTTTTCCTACACCAAACTTGTTTATCTAAATGCTTGTAGGAAAAACTAGTTTTTACTAGGTAAGAGAGTAATCCTCCATTTCCCTTTATACTTTACCATTAAACCATCCAAAACTATTCAGGGAATTGCCTTATCAAAAAGAACCTATAACCAAAATTTGAAGTAAATCCGTAAAATCTGCGTTAAAAACCCTTTATCTAAATTATGGGGGAGGTTACCTACATTGCCCTCACTTTTACACTTAAACAATAAACATCCACAACTAAGCCCGGAGGCGCCTTGTCAGAATAATGTTATATCTAAAATTTCAAATGAAAACTGATAATTCTGCATGATAAATGCATTTCTCTAAATTAACGGTGGGGGATTAGCCTCCTGTTCGCCCACTTTATTCTTATCCAGTGAATGTCCAAAACTAATCAGAAAAGTATCTTATCAGAAGGAACCTACATCCATAATTTGAAGCTAATCGGATATTTCTATCAAGAGTTATAGCGTTATGTACATTCGTACGTACACACGTACATGCATGCGTACGTACATACATACAGAACCTGTGAGCCCTTTATTTCCCTGGCTTTGACACCCGTGAGCTAAAAACACACAAAATTATATTGGCCTAGGATAAACTAGATCAGCCTAGGAGAAACTAGAATGTTGGCGCTGAGGCGGTCATTGAATTCAATAAAATCCCGCCAAATTGAATTAGCCTAGGATAAACTAGTTCAGACCAATAAACAGCATGCTAAAGTAGTTCGTCCTATAAAAGTTAGGCCAAACTAGTTTGGCCTAGGAAAAACTAGTTTGTTTTATGGGCTTTAGGATAGACTATACTTGGGGAACGAAGACATTGAGAGTACAGTTCATACTGTGAATGTTATGCTTTGCGACAAGAAAAAGTGCGTTGACTATTTCAATAAAATCTCCCTCGGTATCAGTTTTTTCTAAAAACCTTTAATGCGAAAACGATTTATTGACTAAATACAACTGATTTAAATTAAAATTTGTCACTATTACGACATGTACATGTAAAATTTATATAAAAATGTATTTATTCGCTTTGGCGAAGTTTTGGAGCTAATAAACATGTGTTGTTATCTGAAAAAAGGTTTGCAATTTTTTACGACTCCCCGCGTCTCCCCCAATTTCCAGTCAGTTAAGAGATAATTACTTGAAGAATGGAGTTTTTAATCTGCAATATATTGTTTTTATTTTTGAAACTTTCTAAAATACAGAAACAATATTTGTAGATTTGAACTTATCGGAAAAATTGAATTTAAATGCATACTAAATATGACAGTAAAATATTAAAGCAAAATAAAATAAATAAAAAGGTTTCTATTTAAGTGCTGAGTTTAAGGATCGAGTGAAACAGGTTTTTAAGGCTGAAACTGAATAAGAATTTCGGTAATCTTTCTGGTTTTGGCCGAAAACAAAAACGAATGTAAAAAATTCATAAAGTAAGATATACATATGCATAATTATTAATTAATTATACGTATTTATTAATTATGCATAGTTATTAATTATATACATATTTAAATATACATAATTACTATTAATTAAACGCATTTATTAAGTTAGTATAATTATTAATTAACTATACATATTTATTAAATATACATAATTATTAATTAATTATACATATTTCTTAAATATACATAATTATTAATTAATTATGTGTGTGACTCAAGTTGACTCGCTATGACTTAAACCCAACACATTTTATTTTCATAATATAATACGTAATTAATTCTACCATAAATACAGAAATATTTTCTATTATACGAATTTCATTAAATTTATAAATCCCACTCACGTCTTGAGTCAATTGTGAATGATAAATTGCAAACAATAAAGTTCATAACAATTAATAATCTCATTTGAGCCGATACAGCTCAAATCGATGAGTAATGTTGAAAATTTCTGAAGAAACGAGATTTTTAAAATAAAAATATTTTCGATCAGGCCGAAATGAGCAGCATTTTCAGCGAAACTGAGATTTTCGGGCGAAAACGAAACGAAACCGAATTATCGGTCAATTACTTAAAAAAAAAAAAAAAAAAAAAAAAAAAAAAAAAAAAAAAAAAAAAAAAACGGGGAAAGTTATTTTGCTCAAACATGAATCTTTCTAACGTCAAAACCAAGTCATTTTCACAAAAACTAGGCATAGGCAGGGCAATGAGGGGAGGGGGGGTCTAAATAATTGAAAAAAGAAAGACTTGTTAAAAAGATTACTGTTTAATACTATTTGTTGATTTACGGAAAGAAATTTATTTCTGAATATTAAATAATAATTAATTTTTAAGTTACTTCTTATTGTTTTTTACATTGGTATGTTTTGAAAAAAGTCTTGCGCAGATATTTTGATTAAGTAAAATTATTTGTTTAGCATATGTCATCTTTATAGTCTCCATTCTAAAATACAGTGTCTCACAAAAGTGATGGGACACTTGTGCTTTATAAAAATAAACTGCAATAAAATAAATAAACAAACATGCGCAAAAATTTTTTGGGAGTGTTTCATATTTAAAGCTAGTAACAATTATTACATAACATACATTTTGTCAAAATATTAATATATTAATTTAGTAAAAATACAATTGTTCAGAACGGAGCAAAAAATGGCTCACATAAGTGATGGGATATTTACTTTTCCATTAAATATTTATCCAAAAATTTTACTTTTTAAAAGGTTTTAATATTTTGTTGGATTTCCTTTTACTTTTAAAACATGATTTAATCTTTTTGGGATGCATTCGACTAATTTTTTGTGATTTCTAGAGTGATTTTACCCCATTCTTCTTGAAGCACCGATTTTAGTTGTTGTTTTGAAGAAATGGTGTGTTTGCGAATTCTTGATTCCAATTCTTGCCAAATATTCTCTATGGGATTTAAGTCTGGAGATTGTGGTGGTGTTTTTATTATTTCAGGTCAGTTATATAGCAGCCAGAGTCTAACGCTCAGAACAGTGTGCTTGGGGTCATTGTCCTGGTAGAAGTTAAAATCGTTATGAAGGTTCAATTTTCGTGCTGAAGATTTCAAATTTTGCTTTAAAATATAAATATACTTGTACTGATCCATTATACTGTCAATAAAAATAAGATTGCCAACTCCAGCGGACGCCATACACCCCCTTACCATAACTCCTCCTCTACCATGTTTTACTGGTGGTACCAAGGTCTGTTTGCGAAATTCTTCCCTGGGTTTTCTCCACACCAAGATTCAACCGACAGAACCAAATATATTAAATTTACTTTCATCAACAAATATAACTTTATTCCAGCAATCAGAATTCTTATTTATGTTGGATTTTGCGAAAGCTAGTCTGAGTTTTCTATTCTTTTCACTTACGAAGAATTTTTTCCTGGCTACTCTAGTGTGATATCCAGCAGATCGAATTACCCTTCTAATAGTCTCAGGATTAACAATTATTCCATATAATACTTGTAAATCAGCAGCAACTTTTGAAGTACTATTTCATGGATTTTTTTTTTAATATTTCGAACGATAATTCGCTTTATTCCATTGGATAGCTTTGATGGTCTGCCAGGTCTTTTTTTATCCTGAATCATATGATTCTTTTAATATCGTTTAATGATATTGAAAACTGTTGAACGACTCAAGTTAACTGCTTCAGCAGTTTTTCTAATAGATTTTCCACGTTCAATATGGAAATTAATAACTAATTTTCGAATTTCAGGCGAAGTTTCTTTTCGTTTAGCATTCATGGCTACACAGAGCTAAAAAACACGAAAATTCCAAAACAAACTGGAGAAAAATACTGCAGACGATTTTATAAATTATTGCCAATTGCTTTTAAGTAAAAATAAAACCACAAAAAATATTTTTATTGCTTATTTCAGACGATTTTTGTTGCATATATAATGGTGTCCCATCACTTATGTGAGCTATTTTTTGCTCCGTTCTAAACATTTGTATTTTTATTAAATTAATATTTTAATATTTTGACAAAATATATGTTATGTAATAATCTTTACTAAATTTAAGTATGAAACACACCCACAAAAAATGTGTACATGTTTTTTTAATTTATTTGATTAGTTTCCTTTTGTAAAGCACAAGTGTCCCATCACTTATGTGAGACACTGTATGTTGTGAAGGCTGCGGGCCACAGGCTTATCAGTTCTTTACTTTAATCTGGATTTCGTGCTGCCGGAATCCATAATCCATTCAACGAATTGCTATTTATGGTTATCGGGAGAAAAAAAAAAAAACATATTATGCTAATATAGTACAGAAGTTTTAATGTGAATATGGGGTTGAATAACAAATAAAGAAAAAATATTAATTAATAAATAATCTGAAAAGTTTTGTTTTATAGTATACAGTATTTTTATAGTGTGTACATTCTATAATTTTATTTATTTTTATTTATTTAATTTATTTATTTATTTTTGTACGATAAATTTTGAAGTTGCTTTTCGGGAATTCGTATGGTTCTTCAAAATTGCACGTTGAGCAATGTTAGATACACATGTTAGGTACACATTACATACATATCAATTTAAACCTGATTATTAAAAACTCATTTATCAAAGAAAAAATAAAAAATTCCTTTTCAAAATAATAAAAAAAGTTATAAGTGATGTTAAATTGTAACAATATGTTTATTTTTAACTTTCAAAATATTTTAATTCTAAAGATTAATTCTAAGATGAAAAGTTCTTGAAAAATACGTATGTTAATCTAATTTAAATAATGTGCTTTGATAATAAATTGTCAATAACTAATTATATTAAATCTTTCAAAGAAACGACGGGAAAAAAACTTTTGAAATAAGATTTTTGCAAACACAATTCAAATTTAATGTGTCGCCAAAATGAGTGCTATAAAGCCAGATTTTGCAACCATGTTAAGCCAAGCCTCCAAGCCAAGGGAGTGAAAAGTCTGTATAGGCTATTACATGCTATCTTTTTCATCCTTCCCGGACTTATAGTTTGGCCTAGGAAAAACTAGTCTATCCGATAGGCGTTAGGATAAACCGGTTTGGCCTAGGAAAAACTAGTTTATCCAATGGGCGTTAGGATAGACCGGTTTGGCCTAGGAAAAACTAGTTTATCCGATGGGCGTTAGGATAGACTAGTTTGGCCTAAAATTGGGTTTGGCCTGTAACATATATATAGTCAATAATTTGCTGCATAAAATGCTTTATTTGTTTCGTTTTTTGGGGGGTTTCGGAGGGAGGGAGATTTAAAACAAAGCCGCGAAAATTGGTAAAATATGGTGCTATTACCCAAAAAACCTTATCTATCCTAATTTCATACAAAATTTCTAACTGTTTAATATTCATGAAATAATGATATGATCATGTGATAATTATAAGATGCAATTTATCACAATCACATGAAAAAAGAAAGAGACAGCATGTTTATCGTTTTAATATACACATTTACAGTTTGTTTCAAGTGTTGACTTTAGGATTGAGCAAACTTTGAAAATAATTTTTTCCATAAAAAAAGTTAAATATTATTTTATAAAAAAATTTACAGTTAAAAAAGTGTAGATTTTGTAATGAAATTTATACATAGCACAAGAGTAACTAGAAATTCAAATTTTGACATACCTTTGTTCCATTTAAATGATTACTTCTTTTTTTTAGCTATATAACCTATAAAATATGTATCTATATATATTTGCACATTTCGAGTGCATTTGTTTAAATGGATTAATTAAAAATATTAATTTTCAAAAGTTATTATACCTAAATTTTAAATACATATCAAACTAAATTAAAATATCTACAAACATATTATATAAATAGAATTCTTCCATACGTAGGAAAAAGAAATATCAGGAAAGTAAAACATTGTAAACTTCTTCACGTCTTGAAAATGAAATATTTAATATGAAACTTTCCTTTTTCGCTGAAATTTATGTTTGCCTAAGAAATATTTTTAAAATGAAGCACTTTTTAATATCGAAATATAAACAACTTTTCAAATAATTTTCTTATACTAGGAAAATTTTTTCATTTTCCTTTCCTGTAATTCAGGCAAAATAAAATGTTATTTGCCTTAAAAAAAATAAATAAATAAATAAATGCATTAATAAATATTTTTTTAATGGATATTGTTAGAAAATATTATAGATAAAATTTCATTATCTAAACATTTTCCCATATTTTTATAATTAAAAAATACAGGTAAATAAATTATCTCTACATCATTCATCAAATGAATAAAGTACATCATTCTACAGTGTAAATACGAAATCTTTAAAGAACATTTAATTCCGTTTCATATATTTACATAATTGTTAAAAAGCTTAAAACACATTCACATATTAAAAAGTTCATATCCTGGAATAAAATAACTAAATCATGTACAGATTTATTTAAAAATTTCCTTCAATTTTACATAAATTTCCAGCTAATCGATATCTACCAGTGAGTACATATTTATCATAAAAAAATCACCAAATTTTGTTTCAATGCAAATAATCAAAATTTCTTTGAAACTTTAATTATATTGGTTATTATATTATTTGCTTTTTAAATTACAGGAAGTAACTTGAAATAAACCTCCCACACTTATACCAATTTCATAAAATGTGAATCGTTTAATATAATTAAAATGTGCCCCAAACATTTTCCCTCTGTACAATTACGTAATCGAATACATTTTTGCAGCCCTGTAAGTGAAGGATTAATATACTTTGTAATCTAGATTGTACAGAATGAATATGGTAGTACATACTTCATAGATGCATATCAGTATTTTGATTTTCGAAAGAATATATCATCATTAAAATGCGTTGGAAACTATTTTTCCCGTTGACCGTATAAAAAGGAGTAATTTTGATTATCCTTGTGTTTAAACTATGCATCCGATTTTCATAAAATTTGAAAGTACTTGACACAATTATGCAACAAATATATATTTTAAATTTAAAACTATTTGGTTGGGTAGTTTTTCCTTTATTATATGCGGGCAGACGGAGAGACGGGCAGACAAACATACAGGCGAAACGATAATTATAGGCTCTACGCATTTACAAAATTACGAACGCACCTAAAAAGGCAGTTCTGATACTGTTTAGTTTCAGAAGACGCAGATTAACAACTCTTTTTTTCCATTCCAAAATATGCGGAATAAATCCAAACTTTCCCTATAACAACGCCTGGAAATATTCCATTGCACGAAATGTAATCTGTGTCATTGTCATCAAATTTACACCCCTGGGAAACCAGGAATTCATCATCGTCATTGTCGTCAATTTGGTAGCCATTTTTAGACCATCTAGTACTTTGATTTTTTTATTATTCATTAATTATTTCAAAACAAAAGAAAAGAAACAAATAAGAAAAATCCTGCTTTAAGCATAGATTATGAAGCACTTTCCAACAATTCCTGAAATCATTAACAAAACTTCGTTATACAGAGAAAGAAAGTGTTACTGTCCATCACCATATATGTATTCCAATACTTTTGAACAGCCTTGTATTGGATATGTTGGTTGATATATTATATATATATATATATATATATATATATATATATATATATATATATATATATATATATATATATATATATATATATATATACATATATATATATATATATATACTATATAATGAGTAAATGTAGTCTAGCAAGAAAACACCTATCTAATTGAAAATTTTCTTTAAGCAATTTATACTAATAGGTGGAAACATACTTGAATACTTTTGTTCAGCCATGTAGTTTACCTAGTACCTTTATTACATGAAAGTATTTTGCTAAAATTTATACAAACTACATGTTAAAATTTGATAAAATATACTCTTTAAACTACTTAAATCACAATTCCAGAAATTACCATCCACATGCGACACTGTTTCCAGTTCTTTGCGCGACCCTGTATATCATTAATCTATATTCTACAAATATTTCTTAGTAAACTGTATGCAGTTCAACATACTGCATACGGTATGTTAGTCACAGCTAAAAAAAATCTTGACATTTGAGATTTCAGATGTTTTGTTAAATATCTAGAAATATACATGAGGTATGACTCTGAAACTCCAGATGTATATACAAAATAGTAGAGGTCATATGCTTTCGAGAAAAATGTTTTCCAAAATCCAGTAATAGCCCGTCAACAAATTGAAAAGTACGAATATCTTTTGAATAGCCCTGTCAAAACTAATGTAGTAAAAACGTTCAAACTGTAGATCATGATTAAGTGGTTTATGGTAATAAACTGTGTTCATTTTTATGTAGATAGCATGTATACTCGTAGAGATTTTACGGTGTTTATAAAAACATTCCAAAATTTTGCCAAGTTTTTTGCTTTTAATTTGCAAAGTTCTTAATAAAAAACAATGTTCTTTTCAGAAAATATGACAAATATCATTGTACATAATACACTGTAATCAAAATTTAAAATTATTGATAATTGTATAAAAAATAAGCAGGTTTACTAAATAAATTTTCACTGCACATGCGTCAACTCTATAAAAATTTCATTTGCATATTGTGTTAGCTAAATGTATTGAGCAACTTTTGATAAAGTTTCAAAATCATAGCTTGAAAATTCTGAAAATTATCATCTAATGAAAAAGATAAAAATCCGATATTCCCAAAATGAAATAAAAAAATGAGGGCCTGTATCCATATTCCATTGATTAGTGTTTACACAGTATTGCACGTACTACTATATTTGGATACAGTTCCTCATTTTTTGCTTCATCTTGACAATAACGAATTTTGATCTTCTTCCATCGACAATATCTTTTAGAATTTTCAAGCTATGATTTTGAAACAATTAATAAAAGTTTCTCTATACATTTAGTTAACACAATATGCAAATAAAATTTTTATAGAGTTGACGCATGTGCAGCGAAAGTTTATTCAGTAAACCTGCTTATTTTTTATACAATTATTAATATTTTTATTTTTGATTACAGGGATTTTGATTATGTACAATGTTATTTCTCATATTTTCTTAAAAGAACATTGTTTATTATTAAAACTCTGCAAATTATAAGCAAAAAACTTGGCAGAATTTGGGACCGTTTTTATAAAAACCCTAATTTCTCTACGAATATACATGATATCTACATAAAAATTAACACCATTTATTACCATAAACCACCTAATCATAACCTGCAGTTTGAACGTTTTTACTACATTAATTTTGACAAGGTTATTCAAAAGAAATTCGTTATTTTTCAATTTGTTGACGGACCCCTATTCGATTTTGAAAAAAATCTTCTCGAAAATATATGACCTGTACTTTCTGACCTGAAAATATATGACCTTTTTTTATACGTCTGGAGTTTCGGAGCTATTCCTTATGTATATTTTTAGATATTAATAAAACATCGCAAAATCACATTCTAAAATCGCAAGTGTCAAGATTTTTTTTGCACTGACTGTAAAAATGCATCACTTACTTAAAAAACACATTTAAGTAAATTACGTTTATATTCAGTAAACTTTCCGAGCTCTTTTGTGTAACTTTGCATACCTAAATTGTGTAACTATGAGCATTTATGCACACCATATAATGTACATATACTTAAGAAACTTAAAAGCGAATACCATAATTGAAAATCCTTCCAACAGCATACATCTATAATATACAGTACTTCGAATGGAATATACTGTTTGAAATATTTTGCGTGTCCCTGTAAATACTATGCACTTCGTATTATGAGTGAAAATCTCTTTTTAAGCCTCAGCGACATATATCAATTGGATTACACATGGAATCAGTTATCATATTTAAAATATTTCGCAAACAGTTTCCCCCTTTATTATTATATAATTGAATTCGTTTATATGGCCCTGTAATTGAATAATAACTATTCTTTTCACTGCATATTTTACAGAATACATATTTTAGGCAGTTTGTTGATGAATATAAATTTGAATGTGCTTGATCGAGTGTAACATGTTTAACATGTTCGCTGCCGCTTACGTGAAGATGTGTTGTTAGTTAATGCCGCACTGTAAAAGTGGGTTTTCCCAAAAGCCGATTTACTTCTTATAACAAAGAATCAGTAAAAGATTTTCCTACTGGCTATTGGACATCACCCCACATCACGCTCTGGTGCGTGAGTGAACCCTTAAAGTTGGCGCCATATCACGCGCTCGAGCGTGATCGGAAGCGAATGTGTTAAAGTTCATTTGAAATGTTTTTCCCCATAGGCCCTAATGTAACGGGAAAATTTTGACTGTCCCTGAAAATACACTAACCATGGTAGAAACTTCATTTTCAATAGGGTTCGTGCTAGGGCAAACGTCAATAACGTCCAAAAATTTCATGGCAATCCTAACATATTTACGAGAGTTAAAGCGCCGTCAGATGGCCAGACAAAACGGAAGCATAAGCACCTTTCATTTTTGTTGGAAAGTGCTAAAAAATTAACGAAACACTCGCTCTATATTAATAACAGATCTACTTTGAGTCTGAATGGAATCGATCGATGATGAGATAAAATGGATTACACTTTCTATACTGAAGAACTGATTAATTGGAGAGTGAAATTTCACATATTTTAAAATGTGTAGTGTACCTCGAATATACTAACCACTCTTTCCCCATTTTTCTTTATCTGTCATTCCCATTCACACTACAATGAAACACGTTTCCACAATTTTAGCATAACGTGTACTTAGTCCCGGGCTTTTATCTGTGCTCTACGACAGTGTTTGCCACCTAACTTAGATTGATATATATATATCTGCAAAATTTATTCACTGAGAAGGCTGAACTTTTCTACTTGAACAAAGCAAATCAAAACGAAATCAAAGAAAGGCAGAAAAATTTGCATTTCATCGTCAGGTTTTCCTATCGCTTGTATTCACGTCTGCAAGTTTCAACAAAAATTAGTTTCAAACAACTATTACTCAGTCTATTTATTATTTAATGATAATTTTGTTCTGTTTAAATTCATTAACACAAAACCTAAGGAAAATAAATATTTTTCCATTAAATCTCACCGTGCGTTACATTATATTGGATAATATGATAGTGAAATCTTGCGCATGGCGAAAGATATCTATTTCATTGAAACATTTATAATTACATTACGTATCATAGAGTTCGTAAAAACTCTTAAACTCATTAAAAGGAATAAGATAAAGATAAATATTAGCGGTTTATTTGGAACTAGCTACAGTGCTATTGATGTTAGAATCCCAACATTTATAATAAAATTTATATTAAGCAAATAAAACATAAGTGTGGACCGATAAACTAAAATATATTTATTATCAAGATCTTTGTAAATGCATATAAATATTCATTCGTCTGAAATCAAGTAACATGTTCAAAACTCACATTAATTTTCAATAATTGTGGTTTGACGACAAACCTTCGCGTCAAATATGAGGGCATAAATGATAAAGATGTGAAATCACGGTCGCCATTCACGGCGACTGAAGGTTTTGACTTGGCAACTAATTTTCGAAGTGTAAGTGGTTTTCTTTTGACGAATTTTCATTTTTTCTCGAAAACAGGATGAGTTTTTCCGCAAGCTTTATACGAGAATTGCAAGGTTTTTTTTACGAATCTCTAACAGAAATCCCGTACTTTATAGCAAACCTTTAACCATAATCTTGTTTTCTCTGTGATCATTTGGCATAAATTGCTTTTTTCACCAATTCTTTGAGGAAAGCGTGCCTTTTTTACGATTTTGAGATAAAAGTAGCTTTTCTTCAGAGATTCTTTAACTAATTTTTTCTCCTTTGTTTTGCATTGTTTCTTAATTTTTCTTAGAAATTAAGCCCTAGTGGCGACAGGAATATTTGAGATTAGAAGCCACTGATGCCTTAAAAATATTGAGAATCTGCACATATTGAAAATGATCGTCTATCGGAACATTATTTAAATGTTTATCACATGCTAACAACAATGCGATTAGTTTTATTTGCCAATTAAATGTGTTACGCTGAATGAATTAAAAGAACTGTATATGGTCTAATAATACATATAGTCACATCAGTACCCCCCTATTTCAAGGGTTTCTAGGAGCAAATTTCATATTTTCTTATTTTCTGACTAATTGTAGTACAAAATCTACTTACTTGTTTTCTTACTTGTTTTTGTTACTTAATTTCGTGATTTGAAATGTACGTTTGTTATTTGATGATTACCAGTTAGTGAGTCAGTTTTGTAATCTAATATTTCAAAAACTATTCTATATAGAAACATAAAATTGAGAAACCTTGTTTAACTTGATCGTGCAAATACGTGTTCATAAAAAATACTCAGTAGCTCTTTTTAAAATGAATTTACGAGAGGGTGATAAGTATCTCGAAATGGTTCAGGAAAAGGTAGCTACGGCCTGTGAGATCTTGACGGACTCACCTCCATGCTCTTCCAAAAGATATACTAAAATATTCTTAATAGTAAGTGGCCTCCCAAAAAGCTAGTTTTATTGAAAATTTAAAACTGAAAAAAAAAATGATTTGGAATTCAGTATTAAATAAGAGAAATTAAATATAGTTCAATATATCATTTACATCTAACTTAGCTCCCTCCTGTTTACTAAATTAATTAAAGAGACTTAGAAATGTCTATACACTTTTTCTAGAATTATACAAATTGTTATATAGTACAACATTTTATTTTTTTTTATTTATATATATAACTTCGTTAAATCAGGTATCCTTAATTAACCACAAGCACTTTTTTTGTTGTTGTTTTTAATGAGTGAGTTCATTACATAAATTTTGAATTTAAAAGTTAAATTGACTCAGATTTAAGTTGTTGAATTTGAAAACTATTTTATGAAATTTTGTTAATTAAACGGAACATTGGCGAGTTAAACTGATGGCGTTGAGCTCACAGGGTAATTACACCAATTTTATATTGCAGCCTATTTTCTTTAATGAGTAAAGGCCTCTAAAAACAAATTATGGGGAGGACTAGCTCCCCTATTCTATCATTTATACTTAATCGTTGAATCCTTCAAAACCTTATAAGGTATACATCTTATCATAATAATTCTATATCCAAAATTCGAAGCAAAACGAATAATTTTGCATAAAACTTCATTTACTTAATTTAATAGAAGTTATATTCCACTCTTATCTGCATACTTAATCATTGCACCCCCAAAACTACTCAGGGATTCGCCTTATCAAAAAGAATCTACCTCCAAAATTTACAGCAAATCTGATAATGCTGCATAAAAACAATTTATTCTATGGTGGGGGGGGGCAATTCTCCTCTTTATAGGTAACAAAAGTATCCCAAAACTAATCAAAGAAGCGTCGTATCAGAATGAATCTGTATGCAAATTTCGAAACTTATCGGTAAATTTTGCGTAAAAAACTCATTTTTCCTAGATTAAGGGGATTTACCCCCTTTATACTTATCAGGCCAAAACTTATGACGGAGGCACCTCAATAGAATGATCGTATATGTAAATTTTGAAGCTAATCGGTAAATTCTGCGTAAAAACGCATTTACCCAAATTAAGAAGTGAGGTTACTCCCTATTGCCCTCCCCTTTACACTTAATCAATGAACACACAAAATTAATCATGGAGGTGCTTCATCAAAATTATCATATATCTTAACTTTGTATGAAATCTAATAATTCAGCGTGAAAAAGCCATTTATATAAATTAAGAAAAAGAAATTAGTCCCTGTTCCACTCTTATACTTACCCAACGAACTCTTAAAACTAATCACGGAAGTGTTTTATCACAATAAACCTATATCCAAAATTTGAAATAATCGGATATTTTTATCCTGCGTTATCGCGTTACATAAACATATATGCGATTTACCTACATACAGACCGAATGAACATGTAAGCTATCAAGGTTTGAGAGCTTGAAATATAAAAAAATCGAGTAAAACGATTGAATTCGAAGTGAATGAACTCTCATTTCGAAAGAAATTTTTAATATATTCCCAATGTATATTTATCTGTAATATTTTGGTATAATTTCAAAATAAATGTATATTTTAACTATACTTATTTTTTTTACCCGTTTTACTTCGTAAACGCGACTTTAATACTGAAAAAATATCATATTACTTTTAATTCTTGAAACTACAGTAGTTCTAAATTATTATAAAGGCAGTAATTTAATTTTATATATGATACATTTATTAGCAGAATGTATTAATTGAATAACACACTTTTGTAAGATTTTTAATAAAGTTTAGCAAAAATGTTTAAAATATTCTCGTAATTGAAAGAGTGCTTCTTTAACGCAGCAGAGCATTATTAAATTATACGGTGTTTCAATATGAACTTTATATATTGAAACAATTCTGAGTTTATGAACAATAAGATAATCGTTTAATGAACTGCCATAATTTCTTTAAAATTCACTTGAAGGAAGTCACAGCGACCGAACTGGTTTACCCAGCCGGAAAATGAATATGGCAAGGATTCATGAATGTACTTTAATATTTATTCTTAAACAGTGATAGTTTATTTAAACATATATTTAATAGAGTTGAAAATATGGGGTGTGCTCAGTTCTGTTGCTTTAAAATATTAAATATGTGAAATTTAACAGTTAAATATCAAAGCAAATTATTTTTAATATGTTTAACTATTATTTCTGACGAATAATTATGAAAATATTCAAAGTGATCATTGTCATGCATATTAATTTAATTCATCTTTATTTTTTAGGAATATTCAACATTAATTTAGTACTTCTAGAATTTTATTATGTTTTCTTGAATAGTTCTTTTCAGTATGAGTGTAGATTAATTCTGCCACCCCTTCTCACATTCCAAGAATGTTTTCATCTGTATAATGTATACTCACGAATTTAATATTTTTTATTTATTAGTTTAATGAGGTTTCTCACATATTGTTACAGTGATATTGTTAACGCTTTTAGTGAGTATGATTGACCGAGTTCATTATATAAATTTTGAATTTAAGTGTCAAGTTTTGAGATGTTCATGATTTAAAAAAAAATACCAATATTGGTTGGAAGATACTTGGCAAGATATTTGAAATTTATACTATAATCTCAATATATTTATATGTAATATTTTCGTGTAATTTCATATTCAAAATATAATTTAAACTACACTTAAACATTTTTTACCCGTTATACATGATAAACTTGACTTTAGCAATGTAATAATATCATATAACATTTAGTTCTTTAATATAATAATTCTAAATTTTTATGAAGGAAATAATTTAGTTTCATACTTTTGACATTTACAAAGACAATGTATTAAGTTGAAAAAGGCTCTTTCTTAAAATTTTTAAATAAAGCTTTGAAATTTGCTAGAAATATTCTGGTAAGTGAAAGAATGCCTGTTCAACGCAGCAGAGCAAAATTAAATTATACACAGTTTCAAAATGAACTTCATATATTTAAACAATTCTGCGTTTATGAACAATAAGATAGTCGTTTAAGGAACTGCCATGATTTCTTTAAAATTCCCTTGAAGGAAATCACAGCTACACAACTGGTGCATTCAACCAGAAAATAAATATGACAAGGATTCCAGAATGTACATTAATATTTCTCCTTAAACAGTGACAGTTTATTCAAAGAGATATTGAATAGAGTTAAAAGTATTACGTATGCACAGTTTTATTTCTTTGAATATAAAACAATATATCAAATATGCAAAATTAGAGTATTAAATATTAAAGCAATGTATTTTTAGTATGTTTAACTATTATTTCTGACGAATAATTATGATCATTGTCATGCATATTAATTTAATTCATCTTTATGCTTTAGGAATATTCAACATTAATTCCGCACTTATATAACTTTATTATGCTTTCTTGAAAAATTCATTTCTGTATGAATGCAGATTAATTCTGCCATCCCTTCTCACATTCGAAAAAATGTTTTCCTCTGTATAATGTGCATTCACGAATTTAAAATTTTTTATTTATTAGTTTGGTGCATTTTCTCACATATTGTTAAAGTGATATTGTTAAAGTTTTTTAGTGAGTATGATTGAGCGAATTCATTATATAAATTTTGAATTTAAGCGTCAAATTTTGATATGTTGAATTTGAGATTTAATTGATGATTTTTTTTAAATTCCCAATACTGGTTGGAAAATATTTGTCAAGATATTTCACATTTATACTATATTCTCAATGTATTTATATGTAATATTTTCGCATAATTTCAGATTAAACGCATAATTTTAACAATGCTTAAACATTTTTTACCCGTTATATTGATAAACTTGACTTTAGTAATGTAACAATATCATATAACATTTAAGTGCTGAATACAATAAATCTAAATTTTTATGAAGGGAAAAATTTATTTTATACTTCTGGCATTTACAAAGAGAATGCATTAAGTTGAAAAGAGCGCTTTCTTAAGATTTTTAAATAAATCATTGAAAATTAGCTTAAAATATTCTGGAAAGTGAAAGAATGCCTGTTCAAAGCAGCAGTGCAAAATTAAATTATACGCAGTTTCAATATGAACTTCATATATTGAAATAATTCTGCCTTTATGAACAATTATATAGTCATTTATGCAACTGCCATGATTTCTTTAAAATTCACTAGAAGGAAATTACAGCTACGTAACATATGCAGCCAGCCGGAAAATGAATATGGCAAGTATTCAAGAGTGTACATTACTATTTCTTCTTAAGTAGTGACAGTTTATTTAAAGATATATTTAATAAAGTTGAAAGTTTGCGAAGACGTTTGCGAAGTTTTATTGCTTTGAAATTTGAAATTTGTACAGTTATGGAAAAAAGTAAACACCCCCGACTAACTCCCGAGCAAATTATTGTTGAAAAATTTGCTGATGCCGAACGATTGAAAATACAGTCTTCTTTTAAATGATGTACATAACATTTGCTTAGCGGATGGCTTGGTGTATTTTATAACGAACACAAATTTTATTTTTTTTCAAATAGCAATGTTGAATTTTATTAAAATATTTCAAATTTTCAGTTCAAAGTCTGCCTAAATACCAAATTTCGAGTCATTTGAATGACAAGGTTTTGATTTATAAATATTATCAATTTAGTGCTTGTATTCTTACGTTTTCATTTTTTTTATTAATATCTCCTTAACCAATTAGATAATCTCACTTTTTAGGTAGCAATAATAGTAAATCACACAAACATAAATACGTTAATTTGAAATTTTTATAATTTTATGATATGGATTATGAAATTAATATTCGCAAAACATATTAAAAACAACCTACAAAGTTTTGATTTACTTATATTCATTAATTCCTGCTTTGTGGAAATCCAAAATATCAAAATTTTCTTCCAAGTAATTTTCAAATTATGCTTAAAAAACGGCAAAATGATGGTTTAAGGGTCCGTCTATGATAGAAGTGACTAAATATTTTAAAATTTCTTATGCTATCCTGTAATCTAACAGACTAAAATGACAGCTTGAGTGGCGCCTAAGATGTCTTGATACAGAAAAGAGCCCTCTTCGGTCAACAATCCAGTATCTAACTTTAATTTGTATACAGCCTTTGAAATATGCTCATTTTTAAATAATGAATGTTTCGGAAACTTATAGTACAGATAGAATAAAAAATGTTTTTAGGTTAAGAGTGTAAAATTCATTTATGCTGTTAAAATTGGGTACCGTCCTTGAAAGAAAAATAAATTTAGGATTCGTTTTAATATGTAGATAGTTCTCTAAGCAAATTACATATACATCAATTAAAAGCAGACTTTATTTCCAGTCGTTAGGTACCATTAACTTTATTGTGTGACAATTTTTTGCAGAGTTAGTAGAGGGTGTTTACATTTTTTTCCAACACTGTACAATTTAAAAATTAAATATCAAAGCAAAGTGTTTTTAACATATTTAACTATTATTTCTAATGAGTAATTATTAAAATATTCAATGCCATAATTACCATCCATAATTCTTTAATTCAACATTTTTTTGCAACATTAAACACTAATTTAACTCTTCCAGAACTTTATTATGTTTTCTTTAATTTTTTATTTTTCAGTGTGAGTGTAGATAAATTCTCCAAACTCCTTTTGAAGGTCCTTTTTATCCATACTAGATACTTGGATTTAATATTGTTTTATTTGTTAGTTTGATGAAGTTTTTACATATTGTTAAATTGATTAGTGTTTCATCCTATCAAAATTAGTCGTAAGACAGAATACTTAACCCTTTACTGCAGCTTATGTCACACCGAGCTCATGCCTAAAAATAATACAATAATCATTCTGTGGCATGAATATGGACAATATGATCCCTGAAACTGAGCAAGAATAATCCAAAGAATAAAATAACACTTGTTTTGTCTATGTCAGACAAATGCATTTGACAAAAAAATTGGAATTTGTTTGGAAAAAAGAATCGATCAATCGATTAAGGCATAATTTACTTTTATTATTTTTACTGAAAATAATCTGATATTCTTTTCCAGGGGATTTTTTTATGTGTTTTTGTGAAGGTTGGCCTTCTAATTCAGAAGAACCGTTTGCGGATTCAGTTGTGTACATTTTGTTCTTACTCATAATCTTTTAGTATGCAGGTTTTTTATGTTACCATCTATCGCATCGACTCTTTCTTTTCCATGTCTGCGATTTTCCTCCATACAAATGGAGTTTTGCCATATTTATTATTATATTTATTATATATTATTATTTATATTTAAAATTAGATACTGGTTCATCACACCATATTATTTCTTTCCGTAAAAGCTTTTTGTTTAAATGAATTTTTTTTGCTAAAGAAATTTCATTAAAAAAATAAAACATATTTGCCTTTCTTTGTGGTAGTTAGATATATTGGTGAACCCTGATATTTTTCATTAAAACAAAATTGCAGCAGTGAAAAAAAAACGCAGTTGCCCTCGCCCACAAAAATCTTGGTATATCATTCTGATCTTCGAAGGAAAATGACTTCCAAAGTCAATTTTTGAGATTCTTATATGATTTTCTTATTACTCATTTCAAATTTCACGTATTGGATACTTTTAAAATTTAAATAATTCATTAGGTTAGCCATATGGTGCATTATTTTATCATATCCATCTCTAGTTTAAGAACTGTTGGGCATGTAACTAAGTTTTGCCCTCCATATTTTAGCAGTTTTTTTTTTTTTTTTTTTTTTTTTTTTTTTTAACTTTACATAACAAGTTTCTTTGAATCACTTTTCACTCTAAATAGTTTCTCATCACAGCAATTGTCCCGCAATAAATAAATGACGATCATATTCATTATTTCGAAATATAACACACACATAATCATGTGCGGGGCAGAATAATGTACTGTTTCATTAATTTAAAAATTGACATTAATTAAAAAAATACTTTAAGTTTTTTTTTACATATGATGAGGTTTTTCACAAGCACAGCTATTTTAAAATATAATTGTAGGTTCAATATATATATATATATTTAATATTTTTTTCCTGTCACGTGTTTTAGATAAATTTACACCAAATGCAATTGATAATTACATAATTGATATTGCTGTAAACATTCTAAAACAGTGATATGTTTTCCATGATTGACCCTGTAGCAGAAATATCAAATTTCAGATTGCTCAGGTTCATCATAAAAAATCTGTTACTAAAGATGATATTAGATGTTTTACTTGAGGTTTAATTTCATGTTTTACCAAGACTATGCTTTATAAGACATTTTATAAGACATGTTACAGGCAAAAAATAATTTATCAGAAACTCTTCAAGTTTAAAGAAATACAACTGTGGTTGTATTATTGATTAATTTTCTGTGTTTTGTTAGCTTTATGAAGTAAAAACAATATATTTAAATGGCTTAATATATTGCTTTCTCAGTACATTAGGAACCATCGTCATACTGCATGGTACAAATTATCACAATTTACTAGACATCACAATTACTAACTGGATTTTGTTACAATGATTCATTGGGGTTTTTTGTGTTTGCTAAAAAATTTGCCTAGACAGAAAGTTATTTTTGTTTTTCATTTTTTTGGTTGTAGAATATTAATCTACAGTAAAGTTACGCTTGAATACATATTTATTTCGGTAATTATTCAGGTCTGTCCTGGACTGTAATCCATAATTTTTATATTTTTTTTTATAGGAAACTGGTATTTCGAGATCATTTTATGTAACGGTAACGCTAAAAATTAATATAACAAAATCTGCCACATGAATTTTTGCTGTTACTGTCAAAATCTGTTACATGATTTTTTGCTGATTTACCGCTACACAAAAAAGTTCTAGGAATCTCAGTTTTCTAGAAATACTTCATAAACTTACAAAATTAAATAATAAAATATATTTTATTTTAATCTTCTTTCCCTTGTTAAAAAATGATGAATATCTTCTTAATTGTATTTTATAAGATATATTTTGAATTGCCTCATTGGAATCTCAAAGTAAAAGATTTTTTTTATTATCATTTTCAATGAATATTGCTTAGTCACTTCTCGATTAAAAGATAGATTCATTTCATTCACAGAAATTTTTGTAAGAAATTCTGTATAAACAGATTTCACCTTTTACTTTTAGCATTGATCTATATGGTTATTAAATATATTTTCTTTCATTACTAAAATTATTCTTTCATCTAGGAATAAGAAATAAATATGCATTTCTAATATTTTTTATCGCAGAATATGAACAACTATTTATTTTTGCCTAATTTCTTTCCTTTATCTTTTTGTTTTGTTCAATTAAGGTATCGAAAGCGTTTCATTCTTTGTTTAAACCCCATAGATCAGACAATTTGATTTCTGTTTCTTTGATTGCTACCATTTTTTGAACTAATAATATCCTTCATTTTCACAAATTACTTTTTTTTAGTTATTTAAGCTATGGTTAAGTTATATTTATTTTTTTAATATTAGAATGATGATTAAGAGAAATATTTCTTAATAATTCATCTTTTTATCCTGGATTCCTCATATCGTATTTGTTTCACACTGTTAAATAATGACTTAACTCTTACTTTAGGCTGATTTTTTTTTAATTCTAAGTTAGTCCATATGATTATCATCAAATATAAAATGGTGTTTCATGTCAAATTACTTCTTTACCTGTACTTAAAAAAAAATATTTGTTATCTTCTGATCTCGCATAAAGTTCATTATTGAATAAATTTATATTATAAAGCAAATATAAGTTTTACTAATTTTTTTAACAACTAAATATTACACACTTTTAAATTCAAAAATGTTTAATAAGTTTAAAAAATTCTTTATTTTTTTTAGAAAACTGTCTGACTTTATGAATTTTTTAAATGTTTTTCCCAGAGGATATCTTTTCGGTTTTTACAGTCAAATATGAAAGATTAAACAGATTAATTATAAATAATTGGTCATTTTTTACGACTAATACTGTGCGTAAAAAAATCAGCAATAAATGAATAAAATAAAAAGATAATGCAAGTCAAGCACAAGTTTAGATGCTATTCAACGGACTACGCGCTAAAATAATTGAAATTATCCCATTTATATAGTCTTAAGTAAACTGTAATAGCTTGGTTATTTATTTGACTATTAACTCATGCATGCAATTAAAGCAAAATATTCCTATTAAGAGAATTCAAGACTGGAATGTCAAGACCATATAGATTAATTTCATTCTGACATTTCAAACACATTTATTAGAGTAACCTGAAGTAAGATGCAGTATCAAGTAGTTTATGTATGCGCAAGCACTGTAGGAAAATACCGCGCCACTCAGTTGTAAGAAAGAGGTCTTAGTTTAAATATAAACAGAAATAAATCTGATGCTTTTAGAGAGTATGCCCTTTCTGCAAAGCATAAATAGACGCAGTATCTAGTTTCTGCACATCATAGGGCGGGGAGGGGGGCGAGAGCTTCTCGTTGGCTGTCCCACCCAAACTTTGGGGTAAGATGGTAAATAAAATTTCCGATGTTTTCCGCAATATTTGAAAGATTATATCATATAATAATTGCGCAAACTTTAACAAGAAATGAATGAATAACAAATAAAATCAACAAGCGATTTATTACTCAGTTCAATCAAAAACTATGGCATCTTCACCCAGTTTACCGCGTATGTAACTAAATATTTCCAAGCGTTTATATTCACTTTAATTCCTGTGTTTGATAAAAGTTTACAGTAAATTCACACAAATTATTAATGTCTGAATTTTTCAACTCTACGAAGAGTTGCTATTTTGAGCTAAAAAACCCAGTAATATCATATATGGCAGACAGTTTTAAAAATTATTAATTAGTTTCAGAAAAATAAAATCTTAAGAATGTCTGTGAAATGAATGTTTTAGTCGAAGTAAAAAACTGTATATAAATCTTGAACATAATGCACATAATATCGATTTTTAATTTCATCAAAATCGGTTCAATAGTTTTCGAAGATACGGATCTTAAAACTCGCTTGTTTTTCATAGAATTATACGCAGACTTGCCTTCTCTTAATAGGCTTCAAACCTCCATTTGAATACATTGTTTATATTTTTTTCATTCAAAAAGGCTATTTTAGTTGGTAAGGATAGTAGTCTAAAAATATATATGAAATGTAAAAAAAAATATTTGATTGTTACTACAAAACAAAATTGCCTATCAGTTATGCTCCATAAATCAGAAAATACGAACTCGATCATTTGGTTAAGGAAAAATAAATAAATAAATAAATAAAATAAAAAAATATAGACATAAATTTAAAGGTATATCTATTTTTCATGTTTAACGAAATAGCTTAATATGATATTTTTGTTTCATGCCAATCAACGAAATAATCGTGTACTACGAAAATTGTACTAAAAAATGAGAATTAGTTTAAATATTTACATATTGCGTTGAAAATGTGATTTACTTTTGTTATAAAATTACGTAATTTTTTAGTTTGCCTCATAGTTATTATTTCTTTTTTTTCATTAGAACAGCATCAAAAATCACACAATCCTTCATTTTTCGCATTTAAAAGGCCAGTTTTTATCTTATTATGACGCAAATATATTATTAATTGCAAAGCGTTAAGCAAAAAATTTTTTCACCATTATTTGATTACAATCAATTCTAAGAAAATAACTTTAGAATTTTTTCATTTTAGAAATTTTTTTTTTGCAGCATTTAAAACCCATACATTCAATAGATATTAAAAAAATTGCCCGCTTGGTTTTAAGTGCATTTAATTAATAGAAAAGTGTACTGCGCAATGTTTAACGACGCAACCAAGTTACACGTCTTATTAAAAGTATTTATGCAAGGCTATATAATTACATTCTTTTATCTTGATTTTTTTCAGCTATGTCACTAATTTCTTTCAGTGTTGCCAGTACAATGAATTCTCCATTATTATTATTCAGTTTATCAGACTGCCATCATGTTTTTAAAACAATAATATTTGTTTATTTTCAATTTATTTGTAATTTAATGTCATGAATATATTTAAGACAAAAACATAGTAACAATTAATCACTCTGAGTAAAACGACAAAAAGCAGTCTGGAAACTGTGGTTGCATTTTTATTGTTTAAAACACCGTCATAGAATGCAATTATTTTTATAAATCACTAGCATACCCAGCCCGCTTCGCCGGGCTTAATTTGAAGGTTTATTTAATAATTTATGTGTATGGTACGCTTCCCGGACCATCGGCACTCCACGTGCGTCGGGTGAGCGTCAGAACAAACTCTGGACCGAGTTGGCGCATTGCCAAGATTTGCTTCCTCTGGACCGAGTTGGCGCATTGCCAAGATTTGCTTTCCCCTGTGCCTCAATTAATTAATTATCCTCGGAATTCCTTTTATTTATAGAGATTGCTGAGAATTAAGATTTATTTTTTTATAACTTAAGGGGGTCCGTGATATGACAAAAATATTAAAATTTTCTAAAAATACTTTTTTGCATTTTTTGTTGTTTTTGTTTTCTTTTGCTTAAAATAACATTTAAATCATATTTATATCTTAATTGACACCGCAAATATTAACTTTTCGTTTTGTCGTATTTTTAAAATGTAGCTTTCAAACAATGGCTGCAATGAAAATGACTTCTTGTGAAAATGCGTAATTCTTTATGGTAGGTTTTTTTCAGCATTTCTCCTATTTAAATTGTCATAAATCAAGAACCGTAAAAAATATTTGGTTCAAACATCAAACATATACTTTTTGATTGTTTTACTTTAATTTTCATTCGACAAATATATTTGATAAAAATATATTTACTTCAAAAAAAATTACATACTTCTTTTTAAAATTTTCTCTTTAAATATTAATGTTTATTTAATTTAATATTTTAAAAAATGATGAATCATAATTAAAATATAAATATTTCTGTTTATTTGGATGAAAAACAATTAAAATTCTACAAATATTATTTCGAATTATAATGATTTGAAATTATCCCACTTTTATAACAAATTTTATATTATTTTATTTTATTTTTTAGTACAAATTCAAAATTTTATCATGTGACTTTGGTGAACTAAATAATAATAATAAAAATTTAGATGTATCCCGGTTCGTCCTTAAATATATCAATCGATTAACAAGAAAGTGTACCATTTGTGGAAAGAAAGGACAATTTCTCAATTCCAAGGAATTTGATATTTTAGAAAATGTGCCTTTCTTTTTCACAGTTTTACAGCGATACATCCTTGCTCTTCAGAATTGTGTATGATAGACTGTATGTTTAAATTTTTTTTAGAGAATACCAGTGAAAACGGACAAGCATATAACAAAATTAAGTCTTAAAAAAATTTCCTCTTTCAAAATTAAAATTTTGAAAAGGTACCTGTTGTGATGGAAAACTGTATAGAAACGAAATTTTTTTTGGTCCCTTGCGATTCCATATTAAAAATTCTAACTGTTTTTGCATTCATCAATCTGTAAATATTTCTTGATCGGGTTTGACTATGGAACTGGAACTTCCCTTAGCAAAAAATCCTCTCTCCTCTATCTCCATGTCTCCCTCAAGGAAATTCTGATACGACAACCATAAAAAAAGTACTAAAAAACTATTTCGTCGTAAACACAGAAAACTTTTTAAAAGTTTACTCGAATCATCAACAACAAAATAATATTTTTAGACAAAAACCAGCAATTATGAAATTTTTTTATACTTAAGGGTATATTCGAAAACATGTTTTCCCACCTTGAACAGCTCGAAATTTTTCGGTACATTTTTAAAAGTAGAAACATGAAACTTGCTGAGGTGATTTTCTGAAGTGATGTATAAGATACCGTGTGATGTAGTTTTTCGCTGAATCAAATAGAATTTGATTTATAAAGAATTAATTTCTCAGTTCAATCATTTTTTTTTTTCGTTTCCAAATCTCCAGGTTCGGAAATTTCTGCTGAAATTCTCAACTTTGACAGCATTTTTTACAATATTTTCTACATTTACCAAAAAATCAACAAACACGGCACATTATGTAGTTTCTAAATAATAGATTTTGAAAGTTTGGTGCATTTCAGAGCAAAAATGAATTTAAAAATAAATCTGAAAATAAGCAGTTTTGATCGGAATACCCTATTAAGGAAGGATAAAATAAAAATAAATTATTATCACAACGATATTTGGTTATTAGTAGCTGAAATAGTTATACATCTTGATTTTTAGTTTGTGTGAAAACATTTTTTTTTAAATTACTAAATGCTTTAGGTTGTGTGTGTGTGTATGTGTTGATGATGACAAGCGTCGTTAATTTCTCTCTGGCAATATCATTCATCTCCCTGTTTAGATGTTTAATTATGAAAAACATAAGGTGCTTTGTGAAAAAAATCTTAAATATTTTATTTATATTGAAAGGCAACATATTTTTTTTTTAATCGACAAAAATAATATATAATAATTTTGGGATCAAGGAGAAAATATTGTGCATTATAGTTAAAACAGATTTTCTAATATCAGTGGCTATTTTTTTATAATAACCAAACTGCCACAAAATAAAACGAAATATAATTTTTCTTAAATAAATAAATAATTCATCTTTAAACTGGCATATTTGAAATGAAAAATAAATTTTAAACGAAATGGAAATATTTAATGGTAATATTATTCAATATGAATTATCTAGCCAGAGATCGGAGATTATAATAAACGGATATTTTGACTGCGCATTTAAAGCTTTATTCTTAATAAAATACATCAAACTTGGTATATAAGATAGTCTTTCGTATTAATAAGGTAATGAAGAATAATGCTTTCGAAAACATTTCGATAAATATTCCGTTTTTCCCATCGGAAATATTAAATATATATTATTCATGGATCTAAATTATGATTATACACAAGCATAAATCTTTGAAATTTTTTCCTTATTGGTAATTCCTATTGTATTATTATACTTTTACAGTTGTCGGAACTTAATGAAATTTTATTATATTACTTTATAGAGCAATTCCATCTCAGCTCAGGCAGGGCATGTCAAATCACCATCACAGATTTTTTTCAAAAAAATTCAGTAGTTAGAACTAAGTGATTTATAAAATTTCCTAAAGGGATTTTCCCCTAAAAAATTTATTTCTCTGATTACAGCACTTTAAAGTTCATGATAAAATTGGCAGTTTTCAGAAAAACTGAAAAACGCTTCATTTTGAAATGTACACAATACCAAACATATTCAACATATTCAGTCAATTTATTTTTTATAAACAGTTATTAAACTGAATTTTACTTTGGCATAGTTTTAAAAAATATAGTGACATTTTTACTTAATTAAAAAAATTAGATTTTAAGTACAAAAAATATAATTATTAGTGAATTTAAGATTTTTTTTCAAAATGGAAAAAAATATTTTAAAGCTAAACATTGATGGCAATCTAAAGACCTTTAATGGGAGTTTTACAGCAAATTTTATTTTAACTCTAAGGTGCTTACAACTTTTGTAATTCAATTTTAAATTATGCAAAATTTTGTAAAATCACTACTTTTGAAATGCAATTTCTCAAAAACACCATTTTTTAAAAATCTGATAATATGCTCAATTCATACCTTATTAGTCTCTAATAAATACCTTACAAGCAAATCGTGTGTTTTTGCTTAGAAAATTTTATATGATTTTTTGAAAATAACATGTTGTGTGTATTTTTCAACAGACCACAAAGGCAAGCTCTTCCTTATTTAACCGAACTTGTAATGTAATTAATATTTCAAACTAAAAAATACATCACTAGTACATAATTATTACTGTTAAATTATAGCTAATCATTTGCTTAAATTTAAAATTGCATAAAATACAGTCAATAATAAAATTAGTATTGATCATATGTCATTTCATTCCATACTCATAAATGTGCTAAATTCATCTACAGTGTGTTAAATATTTTGTTATATAGTATGGATACAATATATTAAAATGCAAATACATACATTACAACTGAATTAGATTTTTTTTCAAGTTTAGTTTTTTTCCATTTAGTTTTTTTTTCTCAGAAAACCAGAAGATCAAGCTTTTTCTTATTTCTCTGTATTTATAATAATATTTTTTAATGAAAAAATAATAATATGCACATTATTATTGCAGATAAATATAAGCTAATCTTTAAAAATTCCTATTCATAAAATTAAATAAGCCAAACCCCTTAAAAAAAAATCTGCGCTTGTGATGCATTTTGACTTTGCTGAAAATTACTCACTAATACTGTCAAATGAAGTACAAAGCTACCACTGGCAGAATACTCAGATATCGTTAGTTACCTGCACAGCATACTTTAGAGCAAAAATAAAGAGTTTTATCATAGTTTCTGATGATTAACTCATGATACAGCTCATGCTGTTTGTGACATAGAAAAAATAAAAAAAGAATTATTTAAGTTGTACCAATTACAAACACTGGAATCACCTGTGTATATATCAGATGGAGCTGGAGCACATTTTAAAAACAAGTATCAGTTTTATGAATTGCACAAAAATAAAATTGTACTGAAGTAGAGGATATTTTCAGGTACTGGCCATGTTAAAAGTGCATGTGATGCTATTGGGGACTGAGACAAGCACTATGCAACAAAATTTAATCTCCAAAAGGAGCCAATAAAAGCTATCCAAAATTCTGTCTCATTTGTTGCTGAACTATCTTCTCTGCTAAAAAAATAACATTCTAGTCCACCCAGACAGAAATATTATTCAATCCTATAGAACTAATAATGAAAGAATATGCTAATGCAAAATCTATTGTTGGTATTAGATATAAACATTATAGGGTGATTGTAAATAATGAAAATTATATGGAACGAGCAAGTAAAAATGAATTGACAAAAGTTGAAACCTTCAGCCAAATGAAAAGACAATATTCAATACATAGTTTCCAAATCGGTGATTTCATTGGATGCATTTATGAAAATAATTGGTGGATATGACAAATCAATGGTATATCCATCACAAGAACTAAATGACATTAATGTATCATTCATGTACCCAACATGGTCCATAGATAAAGCATTCCAGTGGCCAAAAGAATCTGGAAAGAAAAAATATGAATGTGCATTACCATTGGAAAATGTGCTTCTAGAAACAGAAAAAACAGTTACAATAGGACAATCTGAGCGACTTCATACCTTCAAGGAGTTGAAGTTAATTTAAGAAACCTTCACTACCTAATTCTTATGTTATGTATGTATTTGCACATCAATATATTATATCCATACTATATAACAAAATTTTTACACACTGTAGATGGATTTAACACATTCATGAGTATGGAATGAAATGACATATGATCAATACTAATTTTATTATTGGCTGTATTGTACGCAATTTTAAATTTAAGCAAATGATTAGCTATAATTTAACAGTAATAATTATGTACTAGTCATGTATTTTTTAGTTTGAAATATTAATTACATTACAAGTTCGGTTAAATAAGGAAGAGCTTGACTTTGTGGTCTGTTGAAAAATACACACAACATGTTATTTTCAAAAAATCATATAAAATTTTCTAAGCAAAAACACACTATTTGCTTGTAAGGTATTTATTAGAGACTAATAAGGTATGAATTGAGCATATTATCAGATTTTTAAAAAATGGTGTTTTTGAGAAATTGCATTTCAAAAGTAGTGATTTTACAAAATTTTGCAAAATTTAAAATTGAATTACAAAAGTTGTAAGCACCTTAGAGTTAAAATAAAATTTGCTGTAAAACTCCCATTAAAGGTCTTTAGATTGCCATCAATGTTTAGCTTTAAAATATTTTTTTTCATTCTGAAAAAAAATCTTAAATTCACTAATAATTATATTTTTTATACTTAAAATCTAATTTTTTTTAATTAAGTAAAAATGTCACTATATTTTTTAAAACTATGCCAAAATAAAATTCAGTTTAATAACTGTTTATAAAAAATAAATTGACTGAATATGTTGAATATGTTTGGTATTGTGTTCATTTCAAAATGAAGCGTTTTTCAGTTTTTCTGAAAACTGCCAATTTTATCATGAATTTTAAAGTGCTGTAATCAGAGAAAAAAAATTTTTAGGGAAAAATCCTTTTAGGAAATTTTATAAATCACTTAGTTCTAACTACTGAATTTTTTTGAAAAAAATCTGTGATGGTGACTTGACGCATATCAGTACTGTCTGCCTGAATTGAGATGGAATAGCTCTATATTGAAAATAATGTTATCATTATGCATATAGATGTCTTTCAGTTTTAATAATTAAAATTAAAAATATGTGTTAAATATGATGTTGTTTTTATCCAATAAATTATTTTGCCTTTCGAATCTTCAATATTATGCTAGATATTTTAGTATGTAAATGCCCTCTGAGAGCAGAAACATTAAACAAAATCTGAAAAAAGCGCATTTCTACTAATCAAAATAATCTAGGGTAATTTAAATATTGATAACAAAAATTTCAATAAGGCAATTTTCAGATATCTGGCCAAACATCAACAAACAGTACACCTATATCTTTGCTAAAACACCATGTCTATGTATTTTAAAGTATTACGCAAGAATATTTAAGAAAATGCTAGAACAATTCTAGTTGAAATAAATAAAAGCAAATTTTAATTTCTAAATTTATGTGAAAATAATTTTTTAATCACTAAATTAACTTTTGTGTTGATGATGACAACACCTTTAATTTTCTTCTTACATTTCTTCTTTATTTTCCAGTTTACATAGATATTTAATTATGAAAAAAAAGAGCATGAAAGCATAAAGTTTCTTTCAAATATGAATTTGTCTGAATATATCATTCGTATTACAAGATAATGTAACTTTTCGTAGTTTACAGAGTTAATTATTAATTCTTGAATCAAGAAGTAAATGTAGTGCATTTCATCCGTGGCGCTTTTTTTTTTCTTTTTTTATTTATTATCATTATTTTTTTTGAAACAATATCTATTTTTTGCACCACTATTTTTTTCTCCAAAGCGAAATAAAATTAATCCAAATGTAAATTTACCTATGTAAATAATAATTCATATCTATAAATTTATACATAAAATGAAAATAAATGTTAATCGAAATGAGATCTATTAATGGGAAAATTATGCAACATAAATGTATGTAGGGATCTGACAAAACAATAAACGAATACCTTTGAAATTGCAAATAAAGCGTGTTCTTCATAAATTACTTCAAATTTGATTTATAAGTTGTATTTCCGTTCAGCGCTCTCCCATTAATAAGTTAATGAAGAATAATACTATCATAAACATTTCAAGAAACATCCCGCTTTTAAATTATATCACCGAGGGTTTTAAATCATGAATACACATAAACATGAATCTTTGAAAATTTCTCTTTAATATTAATTCTTATTGTATGGTTATCCTTTTCCATCTATTGCCGAAACCTCGTAAAATTTTATTGTATTATTTTGTAATAAAATGTAACCGGTCTTATGAAATGGTGAGTTATATATTTATTTGTATAATGTATAAATATATTTTTTGTTACGTACGAATATTTTTGTTAGTAGTATTGTAGATATTTACCACTAACCACAAAAACAAATATTGACCACATTCTTCTTGTAAAATATATTTTTTATGTAGTTCATAACAATATTTTTTTAATGTAATTTTTTTAAATGTTCAATTCATTTATAACATAGCAAAAATAAAAAGGAACACACACACACACACACACATATATATATATATATATATATATATATATATAGTCTTTCGCATTAATAAGGTAATGAAGAATAATGCTCTCCTAAACATTTCGATAAATATTCCGTTTTTCCCATCGGAAATATTAAATATACAGGGTGGTCATAAAAAAACTTTGCCAATATATGAAGCTTTAATTGCCAGTCCGCTCAACCGATCAAGGTGAAATTTCAGATATAGCTATTCAGAGGTATGAGCTCGAGATTCTGTGAATGGCAACAAAATCGCGCTCACGGTTACGGTTATAGTCACAGAAACTCGAAAATTTCCAATGGCAACACCCACTTTTTTCATCGCAAAATGATCAGTGCATGCGAAAACCCTACGGAGCGTTGGAACCGTGCGTATATCGCAAGAAACGGACAAGTTAAGCACGCACAAAAAACAGTTCTGCGAATCCTTCCCCCGCATAGAAAAAACTCGATTGGGGCGCAAGAAAGAAATTTGCATATGACACAGAGTCAATACACTAAACTTTGATTACAATACAGATCGGAGAACATAAAACTTTTATTTTGATTAGACATTTTCCTCATGGATGCCATTACCATGCAATGTGTAATTGCCTGTGATGGCACCCATGTGGAAAATGTGTATTCAAAATAAAAGTGTTATTTTCTCCGATCTGTATTGTAATCAGAGATTAGTGTACTGACTCTGTGTCATATGCAAATTTCCTTCTTGCGCCCCAATCGAGTTTTTTCTATGCGGGGGAGGACTCCCTGAACGGTTCCTTGTTCGTGCATAACATGTCCGTTTCTTGCGATACACGTACGGTTCCAACGGTCTTTAGGGTTTTCGCATGCGCTGAGCATTTTGCGATGAAAAGAAATGGGTGTTGCCATTGGAAATTTTCGAGTTTCTGTCACTATAACCGTAACCGTGAGCGCCATTTTGTTATCGTTCACAGAATCTCGAGCTCATACCTATGAATAGCTATATCTGAAATTTCATTTCGATCGGTTGAGCGGACTGGCCGCTAGAGCTCCATATGTCGGCAAAGTTTTTTTTATGACCACCCTGTATATTATTCATGGATCTAAATTATGATTATACACAAAAGCATAAATCTTTGAAATTTTTCCCTCATTGGTAATTCTTATTGTATTATTATACTTTTGCAGCTGTTGCCGGAACTTAATGAAATTTTATTATATTATTTTGTATTGAAAATAATGTTATCATTATGCATATAGATATATTTCAGTTTTAAAAATTAAAATTAAAAAAATATATAAAATATGATGTTATTTTTATCTAATAAATTATTTTGCCTTTAGAATCTCCAATATTATTTGTAGATAATTTACTATGCAAATGCCCTCTGAGAGTAGAAACATTAAACAAAACGTGAAAAAAGCGCATTTCTACTAATCAAAATAATCTAGGGTAATATAAATATTGATAACAAAAATTTCAATAAAGCTATTTTCAAATATCTGGCCAAACCTCAAGAAACAGTACACCTATATCGTTGCTAAAACACCATGTCCATGTATTTTAAAGTACTACGCAAGAATATTTAAGAAAATGCTAGAATAATTCTAGCTGAAATAACTAAAAGCAAATCTTGATTTCTAAATTTATGTGAAAATGATTTTTTAATCACTAAATTAACTTTTGTGTTGACAAACATCTTTAATTTTCTTCTTATTTTTCCTCTTTATTTTCCAGTTTACATAGATATTTAATTATGAAAAAAAAGAGCATGACAGCATAAAGTTTCTTTCTAATTTTATTTTGTTTGAATATATCATTCGTATTACAAGATAGTGTAGTCTACAGGGTTAATTATTAAGTCTTGGATCAAGAATTAACTGTAGTGCATTTTATCCATGGCATTTTTTTCAATCAATATCTGATTTTTGCATAATCTCCAAAGCGAAATAAAATTAATCGAAATATAAATATATTTAAGTAAATAATAATTCATATCTATAACTGTATACATAAAATGAAAAATAAATTTTAATGAAAATGAGATCGTTTAATAGGGAAATTATGCAACATAAATGTATGTAGGGATCAGACAAAACATTAAACGAATATCTTTGAAATTGCAAATAAAGCGTGTTCTTCACACAATACATCAAATTTTATTTATAAGTTGGATTTACATTCAGCGCTTTCCCATTAATAAGTTAATGAAGAATAATGCTATCATAAACATTTCAAGAAACATCCCGCTTTTCTCATCGGAAATGTTTAATTTATATCACCGAGGGTTTTAAATTAAGAATACACATAAACATACATCTTTGAAAATTTCTCTTTAATACTAATTCTTATTGTATGGTTATACTTTTCCATCTATTGCCGAATCCTTGTGAAATTTTATTATATTATTTTGTAATAAAATGTTACCGGTCTTATGAAATGGTGAGTTATATATTTATATGTATATGGTATATATATATTTTTTGTCACGTACGAATATTTTTGTTAGTAGTAATGTAAATATTTATCACTAACCACAAAAACAAATATTGACCACATTCTTCTTGAAAAATATATTTTTTTATGTAGTTCATAACAATATTTTTTAATGTAATTTTTTTTAAATGTTCAATTTATTTATAATATAGGAAATATAAAAAGAAACATATATATATATATATATATATATATATATATATATATATATATATATATATATATATATATATATATATATATATATATATATATATATATATATATATATATATATATATATATATATATATATATATATATATATATATATATATATATATATTTATTTATTTATTTATATTTATATATATATATATATATATATATATAAAGAGAGATTTTAAAAAGCATTATTGGGTCTACATTAGATTACAGATAGGAATCAAACTATAAGTATCTATTCAATTTTCATGTGTTTTTATGCGTGTTTTATTTTTGTTGCGTAAGAATGTTTTCTTTTAATAGTAAAATGAATATTTAAATAAAAGAGAAAAAGAAGAACATTTGAATTTTTGTTAAAAGCAGGAATTAACTAAAATGTATGTCTGCAATTTATTGGTTTTTCATGTGTATTTTTTATGTACGTATGTTTGATAATATATTACTTTGTTAATATTTAAAATTATTTATCATTAACCACAAAATAAATATTCACTATATACTTTGTAGAAAACATAAAATATTTTGTAATTTTTACGAATGTTTTGTTAATTTATTTTTAATATATAAAAAATAAGAAATATAATTATGAAAAACAGAAAAAGAAAAATTTGAATTGCAATACACATAGGAATTAAATTGAAATTGTACATATAATTTCAATTGTTGAAAAAAACAATAAAAAAAAGTGTCTAATTAACTTTTGTTAAAAATGCAACAGACGACTACAGTCGCAAATATTTAAGTATATTTAATCCCTTACTGCTCATAAAAAGCTTAAAATCTAATTTTGTTTCTGCTATTTTTTAAAAAAGATTAAAAAAGATTAGTTTTCCAACATGATATAAAAAGTTTTACTATGCATTTGAAAATAAGCCTTCAGAGTATTAATCAATACTCAATATTATTAAACTAAATTATACCATTAGAATCATATTACATAATGCTCTTACTGCAGTGTAACCTTCAACTTAATAAAACATATTTATTAGTTGATGACCGTGAGAAGATTAACTATATTCAAATAAAAATGTCAAGTTTAATTACACATAGACAGATATTGACAGATATAGACAGTAATCTAAAATCTAAATTCTAAAAAATAATTTAAATAGAAAATATTTTTTGAAATTTATTGAATTTATTTTGAAGAATAAAAAAAAAATAATGAAAAAAATATGGTATAAAGATTTATTCATATTAATGAAAATTTTATTTATGAAAGGAGTTAAAATATAAAAAAAGAGAAATATCGCCATAAAATTATTTTAATACATAAAAATAGCGAATTTAATACGAAACAGTCCGTGAAAATTCCAAAGAATTCTTGCGCAGAAGTTTTAGCAATATTTGGCTTAAAATCCCACGAACTTATTTTCAAGAAATTTTTTATTTATTAAAAATTTGTGTATAAATAACAAAAGGTTTATAAAAGTACATTTGAAATGAAAAATAAATTTCGATAGAAATAGAGTTACTTTCGGGGGAAATTATTCAAAATAAATTTCTCAGCCAGGAATCGGTGTATATAATAAACGGATATCTTCGAAAGTTCATTTAAAACTTTTTAATCATAAACTATATCAAATTTGATTTATAAATTAGACTTCAATTCTGCTTTATCCAATGAATAAGTTAATAAAGAATAATACTATCATAAATATTTCTTTTCCACCGAAAACTTTTGATTTATTTCATGCAGGATTTAATTATGAATGCACATAAACATAAATCGTTAAAAATTTCCCGTCATTGGTAATTTTTATTATATGATTACACTGTTAAAACTACATCTGACATATTGCACCTTTTAGGGGTGAAAGTCTTGTCTCACTGGTGACACCCCTAAAGGAGCCAGAATGGACCCCTAATTAGGATGATAAGATGGCACCCTTAATAAAGAGTGTCCAATAATAAAAATAAATTATAAAACATCTTTTGGTCCGCGACAAATTCAAACCCACAACGTATGATTACAAGCTTGGCTCAGACCGTTCGATCATCGAGCTGAACTTCAGTGTTTCCTTGAAATGTTCAAATGTCCTGAAATTCAAAGGCTGCTTTTTATAAAAAGCTCGCCAAAAGTTAATCATACGAAGCTCTTAGCGAAATTAGGATAGCGCACTTGCGGTGATAGTCTTCGTAGGAAAATTTGCTGCTTTGATCCACCAGTGATGGCGAGTTGAAGGGGAAGGACAAATGTCACATAGCATGCGCAAATGACTAAGGGGTGAAAATCTTCCAACGGTTTGCATTTTGCGGCAAACTAATTAGCGTGAATCATCCAGTGTGGGATTAAACGACACTTCAAACACATTTTCAAGCCCGCGGGTGTCAAATGGTAACACCTTCTCACCACTGGGAGCCAAATGCAACTGGTTTGTCACCTTTATTTTTAACAGCGTACATTTTTCCTGCTATTGCCCAAACTTCAAGAAATTTTAATACATAATTTTGTAAAAACGTATTATCAATTTTGTAATAAAAGTGAGTAATATACACTATATGGTCATTAATGTCCAGACAATTTCGATTTTAGACGTTTTGTTAAACAATTTGAGAAATACGTGAGGCATTAATGAAGAACTCCAGATCTGTAAAGAAACAAAAAACAGGTCACAAATTTCTGCGAAGATTTTTTACAGAAATCCCATTGGGAACCATCAATAAATTGAAAAAGAACGAAGATCTTTGTCAAAACTAACGTATCAAAATCTTTCGAACTGCTGATTATGATTGAGTGGCTTGTTGCAATAAACTGTGTTCACTTTTTATGAGGATAGCATGCATGATCGTAGAGAAATTAAGGTTTTTTATAAAAACAATCCCAAATTTTCCGAATTTTTTCACTTATAAGTACACAGAGTTCTCAGTGTAAAATAATTCTCTTTTCCAAAAATATGACAAACAATACGGTACATAATACCTTGTATTCAGAACTAAAAAATAATATAAAATATTTGAAAAATGAACGCGTATACTAATTAATGTTTCTCTGCGCATGCGTAAACGCAATCAAAATACAGTGTTCATAATGTGTTAGCTAAACATATAGAACAGTATTTGTGAAAGTATCAGAAACATAGCTTGAAAATTTAAAAAAATATAATTTGTAGAATATGCTCAAAATCCGTGGTTCCGAAAAGGAAGCAAAAATATGATGGACTGTTTCCAAATATAGTAGTACGTGCAACATTAGCCAGGTTATATTGACACTAATTAATTGATATATGGATTGGATACCGACCCTCACCTTTTTGCTTCATTTTGGGAAACAGATTTTGAGCTTATTCTATCAACGATAATTTTCATAATTCCAAAGATATGCTTTTGAAATTTTTAAAAAAGTAGCTCTATAAATTTAGCAAACACATTTTGAAAAGTATATTTTCGATGCGTTCACGCATGCGCAGAGAAACATTATTCGGTAAACCTGCTCATTTTAAGGCAGTTTTTAATATTTTCTAATTCTGATTAATGGGTATTATGTATAATGTTGCATGTCATATTTTCTAGAAATAGCATTTTTTAATATTAAGAACTCTGCAAATTATAAGCAAAACAATTTTCGAAATTGGGTCTGTTTTTATAAAATCCTTAATACCTTTATGAGTATGTATCCTCTTAGAAATGAACATAGTTTATTATAATAAGCCACTTAATCATAATCTGAAGTTTGAATGATTTTGCTAAATTTCTCTTGACAAGATTATATACAAGATCTTCGTTCTTTTATTAATTTGTTGACTGTCCTCTGTCCCATTTGAGGAAATATATTACTTTTACTATCTTGTTTACACACTTAAAATGTCAGAATAATTTATTTTTTTCTACATATTTGGAGTTTCAGAATAATTCCTCCTCTATTTTTCTAGATGTTTAACAAAACGTCTAAAATCGCAAATATCCGGTCATAAATGGCCATATACATTAGGGTGGGTCGAAAAAATCGATTTTTTTCAAATCCACTATTAAGAGTGAGGAAAAGTTGCCTTTTGTAATTAGAAGGATAACGCAAAAAAAGTTTTTGAAATCGGTTAATATCTTTAGGTCGCGCATCGCGTTTGAAGTTCGGAAAATTTGACCAAAAATGACATTTTTTAAAATTAATGATGAAAATTACAAAAATTTCGATCCTACTTCTAATAGTGCGGAAAAGTTTCCTTTTACAACTAAAAAGATAACGCAAAAACTTTTTTTAAATCGGTTAATATTTTTAAGTTGCGCATCGCACTTGAAGTTTGGAAAATTTGATCAAAATGACATTTTTTGGAATTAATGAGGAAAATTAAAAAAAATTCGAACTTGCTTGTAATAGTACGCTAAAGTAACTTTTTACAATTAAAAAATAACTTTTTTTCTTTTTTAAAATCTGTTAATACCTTTAAATCGCGCATCGTACCTGAAATTTGGAAAATATGATCAAAATTGACATAGGCTGATTACAAAAACAACTGACAAACCGATTTTTTTCTATCCCAATTGCTCAGTGCGCATATGAGCTGTGAACACTCCTGGTTTTCAGGATTGTCGTGTAATTACCACAAACAGTTACGTTACATCAAGGAAAAATCGTTGTTAAACGCTATCGAAGATCTAATAGGGAAGGGCACATTTCTTTAACTCAGGAGCCGGATGATCAAAATATGTTGGTCATCTAACGCCTATGAATGGAACCGGAAAAAATATTTGTGAAAGTATCGTTTTATATCTGACTCAGAAGAATATCTCCTTAGATGAAGTCCTTGTATTTCGATGTGATAGCTCCTCTATCAATACGGGATTGAAAAAAAGGGTTATTCGAAATTTGGAAATGAAGATACGCAGGCCCTTGCAGCGGTGCATTTACTTGTTGCATTTCATCGAATTTACTTTTAGGCACTTAATTCAATGCATTGAAGATAAAAACAAACGGCCAGCATTATTTTCTCGTTTTATAGGCAAGCAACTACCTGCTTGCGAAAGACAACCTGTCATCAAGTTTGAATCAATCAATTGCTCTCGCCCAATAGTGACTGTTGAAAACCCAAATGACCTCAGTAAAGATCAAAAATATCTTTTTAAAATATCAAATGCTGTGTGATCGGGCTTCTGTCCTGAGGATCTTTCTGTCCGAGATCCAGGGACCATTTCTCATTCCCGGTGGCTAACGACCGCCAATCGAATTCTCAGACTGTATATATCCACAGAAAACTCTTGGACTGAAACGAAGCAGTTAGTTTTATTCATTATAGAAACATATGTGTCTGTATGGTTTGAAATTAAGAAGAATAATTCCATTAATCAAAGCATATACAAAAGACAATAACAACATCGCGCTACCTATCAAAAAGTCTGCAGGAAGTTACAGACTCTGATATTGAGGGTAATGCTTACTTCACTTATCCATAAAACCTACTATTGGCAATGATTGCAGATGAGAGGGAGCATGTGCCAGAGTTAGGATTACGACAAGTTTTGAAATCAATGAAACTGGTGGCAGAACAAGTGGCAACTGTGAGAGATTTTGTGATACGCAAGTTAAGTTTTGGCGCTAAGGATTAGACTGAACTAATTGATTTGTCGAGCTGCAAAGTTACTTCACCAACTTTTTACACAGAATCAGTCCAGAGAGAATTTTCTCTTTTATTGAATCGAAATCTCTCTCAGAATTGGAAATGAAAACAATAAGAGCGTTTCCGTACCACACACACAGACGGTGGAATGATGTGTGAAACTTGTGAGTGAAGCTTCTGAAAAAGGATGTGGCTCTAATAGCAGATACGGCTATTAGATCTACATATATTAGTAAAATTAGATCATCTTTGCTTTCGCGATCACTTATGTCAACATTTGATAATAAATCTCACTACAAGGCGTTACACGAGGTAAAAAATGAAGGTAAAAAGAAAAATAGCTATTTTCTCAAATTACTATAATGCAAATAGCCTAATATTGCATAAGTAAAACTTGTTTAAAATTGATTTAAATTTTTTTGTTGAAGAATGTCTTATTAAGTAGTGTTCTAAATCTGTTCAATATAAATGTTTAAATAAATAAAATAGCTAAAAATATATACTTTTCAAATTTTTTTCGTAATTTATAAACAATGTATTATGAAAAATTATTAACTAATTTTAAAATTGATTTTATTTTACGTTTCTATGCATATAATGGAATATTTTTATGTTATTAGAAAAAAATGAGAAAAGAAGACGACTTTTCATCTTTTATCTGAAACATTGTCAATTTTCATGAAATTTCGCTAACTTAAATGGCCTTAAAGGTATTAATAGATTTAAAAAAGAAAAAAAGTATGTTTTAATTGTAAAAGGTTACTTTAGTGTACTATTACAAGCAAGTTCGAATTTTTTTTAATTTTCCTCAATAATTCCAAAAAATGTCATTTTTGATCAAAATCTCCGAACTTCAAGTGCGATGGGCGACCTAAAGATATTAACCCATTTCAAAAAAAGTTTTTGCGTTATCTTTTTAGTTATAAAAGGAAACTTTTTCGCACTATTAGAAGTAGGTTCGAAATTTTTTTAATTTTCATCATTAATTTCAAAAAACGTCATTTTTGTTCAAATTTTCCGAACTTCAAGTGCGATGCGCGACCTAAAGATATTAACCGATTTCAAAAACTTTTTTTGCATTATCCTTCTAATTACAAAAGGCAACTTTTCCGCACTATTAATAGTGTATTTGAAAAAATTCGATTTTTTCGACCCACCCTAACATACATGCATGTATGTTTAAACATAAAAAAATTATGTACGAATGCTTTAATTAATAATAATGCAAATATAGTTGATGCTTCTAACTAACCCCAAAAACAAACATTTACTATACATTTTCTAAAAATATATAAATCTTTCTTATAGTTCATAAAATCATTTTTGAAGTAATTTTCAAAATCATCTAATATATAGATAGGAATATAGTTTAAAAATATCCATATGTTGACATCTAGTGTGGATGAAAACGATTATGTAAGTGGCTGCGAACTTTTGTTTGAAGAATTAACAAACAAATATATTAGCAAACATTATTAAAAAATAGCAAATTTATTAAAAACTATGTGTGCAACATTAATGACAAATTTGATTAGATTCATAGAGATAAGTACACTAATTTAAAACTTCCTTTTTAATAATCACTTAAATATGTGTTGAAACTTGTGTTATCCAATGTATATAGAAATTATACAAAATTCTTGGAATGCATATACTATGAAAGCAGTAGCACGACTGAAAAAAAAGATAGATGGAAAAGGAATAAGTTGAAAGAAAAGACAAAAGGAAATCAGAAGGCAACAGACTATCGCAGAAGGGTAGAATAAGAATTGAATCAGAGTAAAAAGGGGAGAAAGAAGTATATTGGAAGGAGGAATAAAATTACAAGAGAAAAAATGAAATAAAAAATTTAATAAAATGAAAACATAAACATAAATGAGAGCTTAGTAAATTGAAAAACAAAATATGTACATAAGCATAATGCTAATTAATACAAAAAATGCATATATGGTAATGTTGAAAAGGTTTCTCCAAGTTACGAAGTGCATTTTGGCAAAATTCAAATTTCCCTACGCTAAATCTCTTGTTTTTGATCTTCATAACTGGGGAATTTATAATGTTCCTTCCAATGGCTGTGATTTATCTTACACTAGTCAAACTAAATAAATCTCCAAACCCGCTTAAAAATACAATCTCGGTATGTTATTAACCAAGAAATTTCCAAAACATCTGCTGCAAAGCATTCTTGAGATTCCAGCCATTTTTAATATTTTCCAAATGCTAAAATTATATTTACTGCCAATAGTATCTCAGAATTAAATTTTCTTGACAAATATAGCTATTTATCTTATTCGTGACGTATTGTTAATGGTTAATCTTATTCCAAAATGCCATTTTAGCACTACCATATAATTTATTTTTTGCATTAATTAGTACCAGGCTTATGTATATATATGCAATAAAATAAAAAAAAATTGCGCCAATTTGTTCTCTCTTAGCTTCAATTTTAAATTTGTGGAACATATTTCAATCTTAGTTTTGTAATGTATTAACTTGTAACAGCTAAAATACTTTTTCTTCTTTTATTTATTAATAAACTAGCAAAAGCCATGCTTTGTTTGGATTCGCGAAGCATTATTTTATAAAACAGATATTTGAAAGTAACAATATTTTTTTTTATTATTATTTTTGCATCTTTATTAAACAAAAACGTTATTTTATGTTTTGGCGCATTTTAATTTTTTATTTATGATGTAAAACTGGCATAAGATATTTTCGAAGCAAACTTTTACAATTTTTTTTTAAATTTTCAACTAAAAGCTCTTTTAAAGATGTTTTTACAATTTCAAGTAGCCACTGGTGTTTTTTAATTGTTTGAAATATGCATGTTTCCAATCTTTGTAATCAACATCCGATAATCTTTAATAGCTATTTTAGAATAATATATTTGAAGAAAGCTTGAAGAAAGTTACTTCTTCAAAATCCTATTTTCTGGAAAAAACATTTGAAATCTGCTTTCGTTGATACTATGAATTTTCAACTGTAAAACATTTTAATTTCTTCATTTTTATACATGTTAGCGTATGAGAATTGCTGTAATTCTCTCCGCGTGGGACAACTTTTTACTTTCTGCGAATGGCAACTCAATGAATGGAATTACCTTTTAACGAAGCGCTCTCTCATTCTCGCAGTGACGTTTTCACGAATAATTATTGTTGTGTTTGCGAACTTATTAAAGTCTTATTACTTACCCATCATACGTAGTATAGGGTTCGTTTTGAAAATCGAAAATTTTTTTGACGGATTTACACGTTTTAGATAGTGGAGATTCCGAAAAACATATTTTTAGAAAAAAAATTTTGCCGTCCGTCTGTCTGTCTGTCTGTCTGTCTGTCCGTCTGTCTGTCTGTCTGTCTGTCTGTCCGTCTGTCTGTCTGTCTGTAAACGCTCTATCTCTCGAACAAATTGAGATAGAGACTTGAAATTTTGTATGTAGTTAGTATGTAAGAATGGAACGAACCCTATTTAATATCAGCAATCTCAATTATCCGGAACTATTTTTTTCGGACTCTCGAAAAATTCGTTCTGATGAAAGGTATATAAAAATTTTCGAATTTTTTTGTTCTAAGGAATGGACGTAAAAGGCAATAAAATAATACACATTTTGCATATAAAACGAAGTTGATCGGATTATTAGTTGCTGAGATATATGTAATCTTGTTTTCCATATTCTTCGATTTTTCATGACCCTGTATTTCATTTAAATCTCAATTCAGAAGTATATTTTAATTGGAAATGAGACGCTTAATCCGACGCAGTTAATTGTTAGTTAATAGAATTATTATTTTTGGAGTTATAAGGATGTTTCTTTTACGCAGTTCGGTACTACTTGAGTAGTTTGGCGTTTTATATAATTTGTCGAAATTGGTACATCAGCAGTTCTTTAATATAGCATTACTATGTATATTAACAATATTTAAATTTTGTTTATGAATTGCAATGCATTGTATAAATAGTTTCATATGTTTTATTTTCATATACATATCCATGATGGGTAAGTATTACGGTTGCCCCCAACGACTAGTTTTTCTATAAAATCCTTCTGATTAATGAGTCGATATTATTTAGCCACAATACGACCTTCGCAAAAATATTTATAAAGAGCTTGAACGAACAACTTCACGCAGATCTTTTAATTTTTCATTTATATAACAAATTTAAGAATTAATTTTATTTGTTTACAATTATTTTGTTGCCAGTTTACAAAAAAAAAAAAAAAAAAAAAAAAAAAAAAAAAAAAAAAAATCCATAATACAATTCTTTTAAAATGTTTAAGTGTCATCTGTGCAAACGATTTTGCGGGATAATGAGAACATGTTTTATTTAATAAATTAATCATGATTCTATCTATAATTATTTACTCCATGATTTATATTTTTTTTTCTGAAAATGTACGCGTTTCATTTTTTATTTATTTGCTAAAATGCGTCCGTATTGGAAATGCATGTAAAATAAATTAATTAAAATAATTTTTTTTAACGTTTTGCTGTAAAAAAAATTATATTCTGCGAATCTACAGATCATAATTTATTTTTGTGTTTAATTTGAAGTTAAAATATTGAATAGTTTTTTTTTTTTTGTAAAGCGTACGACAAATTGTAATTTGAGTGGACTAGTAGAGGATTCGCTTCGCTCATCCTAATTATAAATTAATAAATTATAATGCTCGCTTCTGAAAAAGGCGGGAGGTATTTCGAAACCTTTTTACTTTCTAGAATATTCCCGGGATTTTAATTTTATTTTTTATTTAATATCGCGTGACAGGTGTTAATGCGCTTTGTTAAAGGGCTTGTTATTTGCGAGGAAAAATCTAGATCCTGCCGAGGACACGCCTGCTAAGACCAATCAGAACTGATAATTTTTTTTACGTTGAGATTCGAGTTAATCCTAATTGGATTTTTAAAATGATTGACGCGGAGTAGGAGGGAGCTAGTTTTGTTGTGAAAATGTTTTTTTCATTTGGTTTTGGTGGAGCGTTAGAATGCAATTGCCTTTTAAACTATCAAGACGCCCGTTTCATTTCTCCGCTGAATTAGAATATCTGATGATGTGGACTGGATAACGAAAGTTGTAGTGCCGATGTGTGCTAAGATGATTACGGGTAAGAGCTTATCTATTTTATGAGTTCATCAATAAAGAACTTAACGACTGATGGTGTTTGTTTTTATAATGGGGAAATACCCCAATGGAATTCTTCCACTGCTCGCCAACGGTCGGAGTGACTACTCTGCTCGTGCTGCTGCGGATTCTTAGAGTTTATGCAACATAGTTATTTCGTCGAATTATATATTTATTACATTAGCCGGTAGGATTCGAACCTACGCGGGGAAACCCCGATGGATTTCAAATTTTTAATTTTATTACATATATATATATATATATATATATATATGTATGTATGTATGTATACATGTATATAAACATATTTTCCATTTTATTGTGCTCCCTTATATGTGTGTTTTCATTCTCTTATAATTTATTTTTTTATTTCATTTTTTGTCTTAACGTTCTTTTTTTAAATCTTTCAAATTTGCTTCCTTATTCTCCCTTCTACTTCGTGTCCATTTTGATTATACTAGTATATGATTGGCTTTTTCCTTCAAGCTTAGCTGCTCCTTCAGCTTTTTTGCTTTATGCCTGTCTTTCATATCAATCGTGCTGCTGCTTTCACAGTTGATGCCCGTCTTCTTTGTGGCAGATGAAAATAGACTGTGATCTTTCGAAACGCCTAGAGCATTTAAGAATTTTTTATGATGTTTTAATGAGTTTTTTCTGTTTACACCCAGCTAAAAATGAACTGCAGTTTTTTTGTAGAAGTGAAGTGTTTTTGAGGTTTTTCTAAAATTTCTCTAGTCTTTCTGTAGTGCAATCTCAACTATAAAATCACTTTAGTTATTTTGTAGTTAATTAAAGGTGATTTTGCAGTAATTTATTTTAAACATTCTGTGCGCTATTAACTTTGAAAACACTGTAGTTTTTATAAAGTCATTTTATAATCAAAAATTAAAAAATATATAAGACTTTATAACCGTAGAATCATTGCAGTGAATTTGAAGTTATTATCCAACCATTAATTTAGAAGTACATTTACGATGCATCTCTTGTATAACTGTAGTTATTGTCCGATAAATTCACAGAATTTCATCGGAGAAAAATAATTTCAAATATGCTTCAAAATCGAACTAGGGATTTCTCATCCCATCGAACCACTTCCGTAGTAAAAAATTTATTAGTTCCTACTTTGTTTTGTTACTTGGAAATTACAAGTTTTAATACATTAAAATCCATTTCCTTTTTTTTAAATTCAGACATGGGCTTCCCTATCTATGCTTCCTTCCCTCTAACTTAAAATTCTTAGTTCCTTTATTATTTTAAGCTAAGAGAAAAAAAATAATTTCACTAAATTACATTTCGAAATCCAGTGAGGGGTAGTGACTACCTGTGCCCCCTGCATACAACGGAAATTTCTTAGTTCCTTTATTTTAAGTTACTCTAAACGAATAAATTTTGCGAGGTTTATCAAAATCAGAGAAAAAATATATTAAGTTTCAAAAGTTATGAGGGACAATGGGCCTTTCACTCACCAGCCCCTTAATGCGAAATTTCTTCTTACTTTTTATTGTAAATTTCTTGAAAATTATACATTTTACTATGCTTTTGAAAATATCAGAAAAGAAAAATTTTGTTAATGTATATATATATATATATATTAATTTAGGAAGAGGCAAATACTTTCTTCTACCTTCCTCCCCCTAACAGAAAATTCTTAGTTCTTATATTTTAAGCTAAAGAAAAAGATTGAATTTTAGTATTTTTTCAAAAATCGGAGAAAAAAATTAGTTAAATTTCAAAATCGAGTGAGGGAAAATGGCTCATCTATTCCCCCACCCCTCACGGAAAATTCTTCTTTTCTTTATTTAAATCACACTAAAAGAATAAATTTTATTATGCTTTTGTAAAGTGGAGAAAAAATTGCTAATTAAATTTCAAAATCCAGGGAGGGGCAATGAGTCTACAACCCCCTCCTTAATTGAAAATGTCTTTTTCTTTCTTTCTAAGATACTCCAAAAATTTACATTTAAGTTTTTGAAAAAAAAAAAAAAAGGAAATTTTATTTAATTAAATTTTAAAATCCATCGAGCTCCTCTGCTTCCTGCCCCCATAAATCTCCATCTTCATAACTGACAATTACTTGCAATTAATTTACTATTACTTCATTTTGTAATCGACATACAAATATTTGAATTATCAAATAATTTTTTAAATCGCTCTTTAAAATTATTATTCGATCTAAACTTAATGAATCGTAGAAAGAAAAAAAAATACTTCACCAGTTAATTGAAGTGTATTTTCTAATTATGTATTCATTTTAAAAGCACATCAAAGTTTCTTATTTCATGCAAATATTAAATTATTAAAAGTGTTTAAAATTATTTTACAAGTCATAAATATATTGAAAAATCTAGTCATTTTTTATATTAAAATTTAAAAAAAATCAGAAATTTCCCTTTGTAAAAAATTATTTACCAAAGAAAAAAAGGAGAAAATTAAATTAATGTTTCTATTTTATTTTTAGGTAAAAATGTAGATAAGTTAACAATCAAATATATCTACATAATCATTAAAAACATATGCTACATTAAAAAATAAAAACGACATAAAATGAGTCCTTATTGTAATTCAAAGTTATTAATTATGAACTTCTTATTTTATCAAATTAATTTTTCCTTTTTACAAATATATATTTCTTAAATTAACACATTTAATTACATTATATTTCCTAAAAAAATTATATTATCAGAAAAACCTCTAAAATTCGTTTATTTTTTTTTTTATTAATTTGCAAGAAAAATTCTGAAATATTCCCCATTTAAAAAATTCACTACCAAAAATAATATATATATATTATTTTTATTTAATTTTTAAATTAAAAATTTTTTTATAAATTACAAATCATTATTCTAACACAATATTATACTATTATTTTATAAAATTAATTTATCCTTTTTACAAATATATATTTCTTAAATTAACACATTTAATTACATTATAATTCCTAAAAAAATTATATTATCAGAAAAAACTCTAAAATTCGTTTATTTTTTTTAATTTGCAAGAAAGATTCAGAAATATTCCCTATTTAAAAAAACTCACTAAAAAAAAAAAAAAAAAAAAAAAAAAAAAAAAAAAAAAAAATTAAAAAATGTTTATAAAAAACAAATTATCATTCTAACACAATAATAAAAAATATGTTTTACCTTATCATTAAACGACATAAAATGAATTTTTATTCTAAGTAAAAAATATTAATTACAGACACATAATTTATTAAAGTAAAGTACTTCCATATCAAAAATATATATTTTATAAAATTAACACAACGCATGTAATTACATTATAATTCATAATAAAAAAATTATTATTTTCGCAATTAGCCTAAAAATAAAATTATTTTATTAAATATTTACTGATTTTTAAATTCAGAAGAAAAACCAATTCATTTGCTTTAGCTAATTCGCTAAAGTATTTGTTTTATTTATTTAATATTAAATTGTTTTTAAAATACACGCCCATATAAATGAATAACAATAAATAAATAAATAATAAAATAAAAGCACTTTAAAACATCCGTTTTTTCTGCCTGCCATTCAGCTTTTGCAACAAATAACCTTTAATTAAAATGCCTCCCCTTTATACCTCGCACAGCGCTAACCACACAAGTCTCAACGGGCAAGTGGTCAAAGCGTGTCTCTCCTGTACCTGGGATCGTCAGTTCGAGTACAACTGTTTCCAAGTCAAAATCTGACTTTGAAATGTTAAAAAGCAAGCTTACCAGTATGGTCAATAGATGGCGCCAGCAGAGCCAATTTTTTTTGGGTAGGAGGGGAATTTAACTTCAAATTCACTGCAGAAAATGTGCAGTTATGAACTACACATTCACTGTAGAGATTTTGTAGTTGTTGACTTCGAAAAAACTGCAGTGATTTGTGCCAAATCACCACAGTTTTGCAACTGCATTTTCTTTGCAGTTTCACTGGAGTTCATGTAAAATATAACGTATTTTAGATAATTTTCTTCGAAAATTAAAGACTTTTTGAATGGTTTAACGAAATACTCATAGTAATGATCACTTTAATTTCGAAAAGAGAGTGAGAATTTAATAAAACAGAGAAAAATAGACATGAATCTTTTTTATTATATAAAAATATTGCATTTATAACAAAAAAATTATGTAGATTTCAAATTATTACTGCTCAATAATTTTAGCAGCATCGTGTTTTAAAAGACACAAACTTATTTCCATAGGCTAATTTCAGATGTAACCGAATTTGCATCAAACGACAAAAGAATCAAAAGTATATTTGAAATGAAAAGTATATTTTAAATTAAATGAAAATATTTAATGAGGAAATTTTTCAACATAAACTGAAATAGAAATTGGCGGGTATAATAAACGAATGTATTTGATCGCGTTGTTATTCATAAAATATATCAAGTTTGATTTATAAGTTAGACTTCTATTTGACTCTTTCAAGTTAATAAATTAGTGAAGAATAGTACTGTAATGAACATTTCAAGAAATATTCCTCTTTTCTCGTTGGAAATGTTTAATTTGTGGCATCCAGATTTTTGAATTATTAATACAAATAAATATTTATCTTTGAAAACTTAACTTCATTGAGTAATCTTACTATCTGATTATTATTTTGCAATCTATTGCCTAAACTTTAATATAAAATATTAAAGATTGTAATTTAAATATTCAATGAGAAAAGATCATACATGCTTATTATGTAAGAATGTTTTCCTTAATAATAATGCAGTGATAATAAATATGTATAACTAAGTATGAAAATGTATGTAGTACATATTTGTAAAAAAATAAAAATAAAAAAACCGAAATTCTTCGTATAGTTTTTTAAATTATTTCTTGCATGCATTCGTTTACATCTATTTATTTTAAACACAGAAATTAAGAAATAATATTAATAAAATGCTGCAAGAGATTCGAACTAAGCACAATTAAATTTCTTTAGTAATATTGAAACGATGCCGTGTCAAACTTCATTATACTGCAAGAGCCGACCACACAAAACTCTAAGACATCGAGCACAAGAAAAATTCCTTTATTTTATGGAAGAGGAATGGTAGAGGAAATGCGAGAGATTTTGAAATATTCACTTTATTTCGATACACGATTTGTATATGGTTATAATAGTATTTTTAATACAATAAGAAATAAAGTTATGTTTTAAGTTTTATTTGAAACCATGGAGTTTAAGAATTGAATAAAAATTGACGTGTTAAAAGTTTGAGCTCAGAATCGTTTTTAAGGAAATATTACAAAGTGATGTAAGAGATTGCGAATGTGAACGATTTTTTTGTTGAATAAGAATCAGTCAGTTGATTTTGAATTTGTACAAAATGCCTAACTCAAAAAATTTTAGAGGATGAGGTGATAAATATCTGCAGTATGAGGGCAAACTACAAATCTGTTTTTGAAATTGCAACTGCATTAAAAAGATGAAAACAAGGTATTCATCAAGTTTTGGCTTGTGATAATGGTTTCAAACAAAATTTGCATTTAGGAAGGATACGAGTGACAAGTCTGCACGAAAACCGCCTCATCAAACATTGGCTTCAACTGTAAATTACATTATTTCGCTCATAAAACATGCAGCTGGAGGACCAATGTCAAAAGAGTTTTGGAATCGAAATACATCAAAACTGTAGTCTCTGTCACCATGCCTGAAAAGCAGCCATAAAGAGGCTAGATTACAATGGGTTAAAGAGTATCTGTCAATTGGTAATAGGTGACTTGATATAACATTCAGTGACGAAAAGAAATGGAATCTGAATGGCCCGGATAGGTTTAAGTACTAATGGCATGATCTCCGCAAAGAATCTAGTAGTATATTTATAAATTTATTTATTTTTTATTTTTTTATGCTTAAATTGTTGACACACACTATAGATTCACTTAGTGAAAGGCAACAATCTATAAAATTTCTTCCAGAACAATCAATTAATTTTAAAATAAAATTGAAATTTATGATAGAAATAAGTAGATCGTATAATGATCTATTGACATCATTGAATGATTTAGTTAAAAATAACTGGCAAGTAAAAAAATAAAATCGTCATAAAAATACTTTAATGTTTAATAACTTTGAATGCTAAAAAAAATCTACACAGATACTAAGGTATTTTAGCGACATTTTTCTATACCATAAAAAAAAACTTAGTACTAATGTCGTGAAAAGTACCAAGCAGATAAAGTTCAGATATAACTTTATCTGTATAAAAAATGAAAAATGTATATAAGCGATAAAATTTGTATTTATTTCAATTAGCCAAGCTTTAAAAGTACTATTCCTGTTATTTTAAAAGTTATTTAAACTATATAGATAATAAGAAAAACAATTAGAACCATAATCTTCCTATTCTGTTTACAATTTTTCACAGAGAAGAATTGCATTCTGAGACATTTAAATATATCTTTTTACACTAGTTTGTGTGTATTTCGTATAGTAGTATTTTTCATTTCTTATTGATTCACAAAGAAACAAATAACTGGCAAATAAATGTTTCAAGTATTTTCCAGAATTATTTAAATAACTTGACGTGAAAATGTATACAAATACATACATTTTTTTTCTTCAAAATTTCTTTTAACAATATGTAAAGCATTTAAGATTTTTATTTTACATTGCATTCAATAGTAACATAATATTTATTTTAAATAATTATGAGAAATGATGACGCGAAGTATGTTTGATGGCATAATTTATTTGATTTTAATTATTTTATCCAGAACAGCTGAGTAATTTATTTGCAATGATTAAAATATCTTTTGTAAATTTGCGAAGAAGGAATCTTTCAAAGAAAAAAAATCAAAACTTTTAGTGTTACAATGACATCTTTTGAATCTTTAATAACTTAGAATTTATTTTCTCTACAAGAAAATAAGTAAAATGCAAATAAACTGTCAGAATTTAATATAACAAATAGATTTCTTATAAAGATGCATGCATTAATATAATATATTTTAGAAATTTGTGAGAGTGTTTATCTATATGTCTTAAATTTGAATTGTTTCTCCATCAATAGGGCCAGAAGACACTTTCTATCAAAAATCGGTTGCAAATATTAGCTTTAAATGACATACTCTAAGCACAGATACTTTAAACTGACTCGTATAAAACTTTCACAATATACAGTACAAATTTTTATTTTATGGTTTTTTTTTTTTTTGTCTAGATAAGCTGAAATCCCACCTTTTGTAAGAGTTTATTTTAAAAACGAAATTATTTTTTTTATAGTTTCTGAAAATTTAACATTTTACTTGTAATGTTTTAAAAATATTAATATGTTTTCTATGGAAAAGAAAAACTGTCATTAGATAAGTATTTAAATAGAACTTTTTAAAAAAAAGAATGAGTTTAGCACGGAAATATTGTTTAATGTTTACGTTAGACCTTACAAAAATTTTCATTAATATTGCTCAATATTTAACCGCGTTTCTCTGAAATTTGAAAAACAAAAAATTATAATAAAAAAAATATTGCAAAACAACAAATAAAAATAAAAACATTTTTTGTGAAAAAAAAAAAAAAAAACTATATGTATATTTATCAAACTTTTAATTAGTATTTAGTAAAAATGTTATATAATGAGTAAATTAGAGCTTAGAAAAAAATTATCAATTTGTTTCAATATTTGATAGCGACATAATATATTGGAAGGAAATAATTGAATTTTCTAAAAATCTGTACTATGACAATTATTTTTCGAAATTGGTATTGACTTAAATATTTTCGCATTAAATTTAATTAATCATACTTTTATTGAATTGCACACAGACCGAATACAGAAATGAACGAAATATCTAAATTTAATATACATTTAATCTTTTAATCTTAATAATTTACATCTTTCGCACGCTTTCAAATATAACTTTTCCTGTACAAGACCGTCGTTTAAGCAATAAGGGGTACAAATAGTACGCCAAAAAAATTACACTGTTGGCCTGGACAAACAAATATCAGTATCCAGCACATCCCAAAAGCAGAAATATCATAATATTTTGATAGATGATAAGACAGATCTCGAATCAGAAGCGGACACAAAAATATAAATCAGACTACAAATTAACGTATCCCCTTTCAAGAAAATGAAAGCGATCTTATCCGGCATTGTCTAGTCAAATGAGAAATTCTATGCCTCATACAGTATTAGGGGCTGTGCATATATAACGAAAAACGAGGGTTTGTATCGAAAATGTATATAAATATAGTATTATGTGCCATATAGTGTTTTATATATTGGCACTAATCAATGAGAAATGAACACAACCTCTCATCTTTTTGCTTCATTTTTTAAGTAACGGAATTTGATCTTATTCTATCAACAAACACTTTCATAGTTTTCAAGGTATGATTTTGAGACTTTGACAAAAGTTGCTCTATACATTTAGCTAACACAATATGCAAATTGAATTTTGATAATGTTGACGCATGTGTAATAAAAACATATTTAGCAAAACTGCTCAATTTTCAAACATTTTTTATTATTTTGTAATTTGATTAGAGGGTATTGTGTGCAATGTTTTTTGTCATTTTTTCGAAAAAGAACATTATTTTATATTAAGACCTCTGTAAATTACAAGCAATAAAAATGCATAAAAATGAAAACGAATTATTACACTAAGCCACTTAATTATAATCTACAGTTTGAACGCTTTTGCTACATTAGTTTGACAGGGTAATCGAAATTTTTCAATTGGTTTACGGTCCCCTATGGAGCTTCGAAAAAAAAAAAAACTTTCACGGAAATGTATGACCTGTACTAGTGTGTATCTTTACACACTTATTGTTTCAGGATAATTCCTCAAGTATTTTTCTATATATTTAACAAAATGTCAAAATTCGGAAGTAGACGGACGTCTTTGGCTGTATAGTGTATCAGTAGCTGGTTACTTATGCTAGCAAAACGGAGAGTTCAGTATCGATCAACAGCTATTGGCATGGCACTCATTTTGATAATTATAAAAAAATGAAAAAGGGCAATTATATAGACCATGCACGAAATTGATGGACAAAAAAAAAAAAAAAAAAAAAAAAAAAAAAAAAAAAAACGCAACGTAAACGTCCTTTAACCTCTTGAAAAATTTTCTCTTATTCATACCTATAAAATACGATTTCTGGTTATTGTTTAAAAGGATGGGAATTTCAATATATAGCCCACCCCTTCTTCTTTTAATCTTAATATTTTTTCATATTTTGCTGTTCTCTTTCTGTTCTCTTCCCCCTCCATGTTTTTACCACGCGTGGTGATTTTTCTAGAGTTTTTTTTCCAAATTATTTTTTTCCTTTTTGTACCTCGTGTTTAACTTTCATCTCTCATCAGTTTTTATAATTTTTCTAACGTTTAAATGCCATACAAAATGGTATGTAGATTTTAAACTGTTACATTTTATCCTAATGTACGCTGATTTAGCAAATTTATAAATAAAATTTTGAGCTTATCTAAATATTCATATAGTAAACCGCAGTGCAAAGTCCATTCTTAAATATTGATGGCTGTTAATCGATGCTGTAATAATTATGGACTGTTTATTATACTTTAAAGATTTAAAACTGGCTAGGCTTAGATTAGACAGAGACATCCTAAACCTTGGTCTTCTTCGTTTATGTAAACATATGGACTGTGTTCCTTATTTTCTCAAGAATAAAAATAGACTTGTTTGCGTAATCGTCCTTCCGCTAAACAGAGATTTGAACTGTATTGTCTCAAGCTATACATTAGAAAAAAGTATTTTTCGTAGAAGCTCTTTCTAGTCTCACTTTAATATTGTATTTTTCATTCGCCAATTCAGCGCCTAAGGAAATATTTGACCGTCTTACGTATTCCTTCGAGGGTTACCGTTTTATCCAACGTCATCCCATCATTTCCTGACAACGGAAGAAACTGAATCATTTATATGCAGTTAAAAAACAGGCGATCAAACTATCAAACATTAAACCAGTTTCTTTTATAAATATTTACAGTAGAGGTTTAGCGGAGGAGGATAATTGTATTCTATCACTGGGTTCTAAATTTATATTTCGTAAAAAATAGATATCAAAGCAATTATCCCTAGCACTGAATTAATGGTTTAATCCGTCTTTACTGCTAATAAAGATGAAATTCGCCACACTAAGTACGGTTTAATAAAGAAATTTCCAGTACAACCGGCATTACCTAAGGGGTTACAGTCAAATGCTATTTCCGCGCTGAAACGTGACTCTAGTATTATAATCATTAAAACGGATAAACCTAACAAGCTGGCAATTATGGACAAAATATTGTATATTAAAAAAATGGAGGAGTACATTGAATGCATGGCTTGCATTAAATTGCAGAAAGATCCAAATGAATCAGCATATAGGAAAACGGAAGAACTTATAAGAGACGGAAAGTGACCTAGCGCAATGAAAAACCACATAATAATAAATTATACTGGTGTAACTCCAAAATTAAATGGAAGGCTTAACACTTCACCGTCGAGCAAAAGGGCAAAATTGTAATGATTTTTCTCTGCAATTTGTTTTAAATGCTAATAAAAGAGGGATTTTCTATCATGGTATATTTTTTTGTCGCGTATATTCTTTAGGCCTTGAAAGTATCAATGATAACTTAATTTCTTAAAACTGGATTATATTTGCAAAATTATATTAATTTAAATAAAGCTTCAACTGCAGTGAAACCTGTAGCTTAGTGTAAGATATATCCGGTCGCGGAAGTGGGAAGGTTAAAGTTTATAAACTGAACCTACCAATGATATCAGTTGTGTCAAGCTGCATGAACACTGTGTATTTGATAAAAAACGCATTTGTAAATCTTTTAATGTCAATTTTATCGCCCTCAATTGACACTATAAATTGAACGGAAAAGTTCATCGATAACGTCCAAAATATCTCTTTAAACAATATTATGTGTAGAATCTACTATGCGTACCACGACAGCAAATTGTTATTGACTTTAGTTTTACGATTATATATATTTTACTAAACTTAAATTTTTAACAGAAAATAATACTCACAATTAGTACCCTTTTTCTCGTATTGCTGTAGCAAACTCACAAAACCTACGGTAAGAGAAACACGAAAACTTAACAATAAAAACGCATGTAAAACAAGCTACCGGCATTTTTTTTTTACATTCTTCGAAATCAACAAAAAAGAATCGTTGCCACAAAATACATGAAAACTTGTTTTTTCTCAATTTCTTTTTAACACGAGACTATCACATGCGAACGCGCAAATAAAACAAAACGTTAAAATGTCAATTTAAATCAATATTTTTTTCTTTTACTTTACATTTTTCATTGCTGTTTGCTTGATTTTGACCAATAATAAATAAATAAATAAGGCTGATTGACTAACATCATGCTTGCAAGTCCAGATGTCGTATATTTATATCCCTCTATTTATATTGTAGAAATCATCCAAACAGTTAATAGTGCAACTGATATGCAAGAACATTTAAACAACATTGAAAAACTTTCTCTAAAATCTGGATTAATTTTAATCATCATCAGTAACGTCTCCATTTTTAATTAGGTAATCTTGAGACAAGTGAATGGTGCACTAATGGGGCCTCCAATCTCAGAATTATTCGCAGAGTTCAAGATTGCGACCACTTGAAGAAGCGATTCTTAACGATATCCAACCAAAACCTAACTTATGGATATGTTACGTAGATGGCATTTTTATTACTCTGGAGTTTGGAGAACAATCTCTTCTTGATTTCCTTACAAAAATTAACAATACTGATAACAATATTAAATTTACCCTAGAATTGGAAAATAATGCCACTTTACCTTTCCTTGATATTTTACTAATTAAAGCTAATAACATCCTTAAATGTAAAGTATATCCAAACCCATTAAAATTGACTGCATTATACCCATTAATGCTTCTGCTTCCCTAAATTATAAACTAGCTACTTTCCATTCCTTTATTAATAGAGCATAAGTTAATATGTTCTGAAGCTAACTTGCAAGAGGAAATTGATAATATTAGAAATTAATAGTATTATTCGGATTGCAAAGAATCATGATTTCCCCTTAATTATATCCAACGCATAATTCATAAGCATATCGCTACTCGTCATGTTACCCCCCCCCCTAACACAACCAGATTATAGGTAATTTCCTTATATTCCCATTGTTTATGAATGTTTAAAGAGGGCCCTGCTTAAATTTAACATTCATCTCTTAGCTTTCCCCCTCCCAACCTTTCCATTTGACTTTCTTCTAAATTAGATCTATCCCACCTGATCAGTTTGCCGGCGACTTTGATATTCCTATACTTTTAAATAATAATCAGAAATCGTATTATATAGGTGTGAATAAGAGAAAATTTTTCAAGAGATTAAAAGAGCATAAAAGGGATATCGGACTCAATAACTTGACTACTTCTCTCCTTAAGCTATACGCCGATAATAAAATCAATAGCATTGACTTTAATAGAGCTATTATTATCTCCTGTCAGCACAATACCTATATATCTTTAATGAAAGAATTTTTTGAGATTTTTACTCATTAGCAAAAAGCATGGAATGATAACATGTCTTTTACTATCTCTAATATCTGGTTTAGTTTACTAAAGCTTGTACAATACAGCCCACACCTTCTTCTTCGGTCTTAATATTTATTTTCATATTTGGTTTCTTTCCGTTTTCTTTCCTCTCCATGTTTTTAACGCGCGTGGAGATTCTTGCAGAGTTTTTTTTTTCCCCGTGTGTTTTGTTTCTTTTTATCCCATGTGTTTTACCTTAATCTCTCATCGATCTATGCCATGTCTGTGTCAATTTAATCTTTATTTTCCCTTGAAAAGTATTTCCTCCAAGTATTTCGGCGTATGAAACCATCGGGATAATTTTATCATTGTTCATAATGTTTAAACGTCATACAAATTGGTATGTAGATTTTAAACTGTTATATTTTATCTCAATGTACAATGTTTTAGCAAATTTAAAAATATAAATTTTAGCTTGTCTTAATATTCATACAATACATTCATAAAGACAAGCGCAATCATCCATACAAAATATCGGCACAAAATTCATCGACTCTTGCAAAAGCAATCTCCTTCCTTCTAAACCTAAAACTTATACTGTCATGTATCCTGAGAAATTTGGAGTTAAAAGATTGTATCTGAAAAGCACTACTAGAATATTAGTTTCATAGGAAACGGATATCACTCACTATGGGATGAAAAGTTTAAAATGAGTGATATTTATAATATCGTGAATAAATAAACGTGTAATCTCATAAAAAACAGCATAAGTAGAATCTAAAATTCAGCATAAACGATAATAATAAAGAACGTATTTTTTTTAAATGTCCTTTTGTTGTGAAAATACAAACGGATGCAGCTGAAATTGCTGTTAACTTAATATGTCATTTTAGAACTGTTTATTTTAGTTTGTGTAATGAAATACAACACGTGTAAATTATCATTTTAGTACAATATTCAATCTTTTTATAATATTTTATAGATCAAATTAAATTATATAATTTAATGTATCATATAATAAAATATTTTTGGATGAAAGGTACAAATAGTTACTGATTTCTTGAGAGACTTACGTGAGATCTCAGCTGCTATCATGTAGAGTTTTTTTATGGATTCATTAAACATGAAATCATGGCAGCTTGTGAAAAGTTGTTTTACTTTGCACTCGGCAAATCCTATGGTCAGACCATAAGTTTGGCAATGAATTAGTAAACTTGTAATTTTCACCATAAAAAACGAAGGCAGTTGTCGTTCTAAATCATTTTTCATCAAACATGAAAACTTAAAAACAAGTCGAACATTATGAAAATTTCCTAAAGCTCTCAGACTTGTGCGTAAATTTAAACATAATTCAATATTAACATAAACCATATATTTAGAATTACTACATGACTTGTTGGCACTAGATAACATATTTCGAAGTATTTGAAAAGTGACAGAAATCCAAATTTTGAAGACATTGCTTCTGCTTTTTAAGAGCATTTCGGGGATGACAGATACTTAACACTTAACAGACATAACACTTAAACTAACTAAACGGAAAAGGCGTCATTCGAGAGATGGCAGATAGGCTGAGAAGTCAAGTGGAGAATGGTTTAACCCGCGAGTAGTCGCGACTTTTTTCACAACGTCATTAGTCGCGCTCGGTCTTTTCGCCGCTGGCCTCTCGCATACCATATATATAAAAAAAGAAATATTTTTTCACCTAATATACGAAAATAACATTTCTATGAAGATATAAATTTAGTTTTCCTAAGTTATGCATTTTATTCATGAGATCTGGCGTAATTGCAAAAAGTAAAAATGAACTGACATTAGTGATAGTTACGTAGACTTTTTCGCCAATTTCAACTCTGTTTCTAAAAATGAACCTGAAAAATAAACTTATGTGTCCTGTTACTTCACCAAAGTGGTCGAGAAACATCCAAAGTTAGCTACATGGTAGATCTCCGTAGTATTTGTAATATGATACAAGTTAGGAGATGATAAGTTATACGGGCGGCGAAAAGACCGACACGCGACTACTGACGGGTTAAAGAGAATGAATCAGATTCCTAGTGACGTAGTATTTCAGAAGTAAAAATACTGGCGTCGACAAGGCACGGGAAGACTAGATTCGTGGATTTAATATTAGAATTGCACAATAGCTTTAAAAGATTCTTTAAAGGCTTTAAAATTATAAAGTAACTTATTTCTGATTATAATAGATAGGATAACTAAAACAATACGGAAAAATTAAAATTTGAATTAAGATTTTAAATAGGATAATTATTAATAACGCTCTTGAAAATTAATTGAAATTTAAATAGAAATAGATAATACATATAATTAAGAAATGGGGAATTAGTGAGTATGCCCAAAAATATACTAATTTAAATGAAAATGGGAAAATATATATATATGTAACATACATATTATAAATTATAAAACAAATTATATTATATTACATGTTTATCGCATATTTTTATAGTAAAATCATGAAAAGTAATGTCTTGAATAAAAAGAAAATGTTCTTTTTAAACCAAACTCGGTAAAAAAAAAAAAAAAAATATCAATTTTTATGTTAAATGCTAACGAGGAGAAATTCCATAAAGTTCCATTTCCTTTTAGCACCAAAACTAACCTTCGTGCATATGAAGATAATGCAGTGAATTAAATTAAAAAATGCTTACAGTAAGATTGTTTAAAACACATTATTATAAGATTTTCCCCATCCATTATTTAAATTAAAGTTAAAAAATAAACCCTATCTTTTAAAGCAAACAATTTATTGATGATAAATTACAATTTTGTGTTAAAGGATAAGAACATAAAAAAATTGAAAACATAAACATAAAAAATTTAAACAGAGGAAAATAAAAAGTGATGTTTCTTGAGATTTCCCTATTAATTATTTAAATATTCATGAAAAACACTTTTTTATTTTGTGATTAAATAACTAAAATAGAAATTTCATAATATGAATAGAATTTGAAACATTATTTAACTGTAGAAACATGTATTTTAACTTTCAGACCATACTTAATTATTTAAAAAAATTTCGAAAACAAGAGAAAATTTTTTTGCAATTTGCTACATAATGTCAAAATAACAAACGCACATTATGTGTATTAAATTGGTTAAAAAAATAGAATGAATGTGAGTAATTATTTTTTTCATCAAACTGCGTGCAACTGTGCACCGTATTTCATTTTTTTGTGTGACATGTGCGCATTTAAAATGGGACTCATTTATGAATGATTAATTAGTGACTGAAAGGACTACTTTATGAATTTATTATATGTATCAGGAGTTCAGTTCCCAACAATATGCAACACTTATAACATTATAACCCTTTTCTGTAAAAATTCTTGTTTAGCATGTTAGCAATTGTATGTCATATTCCCTATTGGCTGTATAAATGATATTATTATTTTCGAAACTTTTCTAGGGTTAAAGTAAGCATTCAAAGTTGCTAGGCCAACATTTGCACTGACAATTTTATCACCATACGCTTAGACGCTTCTGGTGCTGACAGAGTTAGCATAAAAAAGTTTTATAGGGATAGAAATGAAATATTGGCATAAAAACGTAAAAATATTTTTCTTGAAATTGTATGTTCCTAAATGCCTCATATACAAAATCTAATTGAAACATTTTTATAACAGTTTTATTTAACAACACTTTTCTAACGGTTAGTGTAACAAAATTTGCTTGAAGATTTTATGAAATAATATATTTTGGGAAAAGAAAATATAAGAAAAAGAGTCTTTGAACAGCTTAATTTAGAAATATGTAGTAATTTTTTTTAATGGAAAGGCAGATTCATAGTAAAATGAAAAGGAAATACGTAAATAAGACAAAAATGAAAGATAAAATGACACTGATAAAGTTAAACTGATAAAGAAACATATATAACCCGTCAGTAGTCGCGTGTCGGTCTTTTCGCCGCCCGTATAACTTATCTTCTCCTAACTTATATCACATTATAAATACAAAGAAGATCTACCATGTAGCTGACTTTAAAGCTTTTTCGACCTCCTTCGTGAAGTAATAGGACACCTCTGTTTTTCTTTCAGTTACATTTTTAGAAACAAAATACAAATTGGCGAAAAAGTCTACGTAAATGTCACTAATGCGAGTTCATTTTTACTTTTTCCAATTACTCCAGATCTCATGAATAAAATGCATAATTTTAGAAAAGTGCAAATTTATATGTTCGTTGTATTGTTATTTTCGTATATTAGGTGAAAAATATTTCTTTTTTTATATATTTGGTATGCGGGGGGCAGCGGCGAAAAGACCGAGCGCGACTAATGACGTTGTGAAAAAAGGCGCGACTACTCGCGGGATAAGTAAATTTATATAAAGAGTCAAAGACAGAGAGTGAGAACCTGAAAGAAACTTCAAAAATATTTGGAGATAAACTGGCAGGCAGAAATACAGAGTCAGACACATGTGAAAAGAAAAAGACAAGATAGACAATTAAGAAAAGACAATTAAGATATGATATAAGGGTGAATGAATGAATGATTATCATTGAATGAATGAAAATGAATAAATGTAATTTAATGAATGAAAAATATTTAATAATTGAAATCGAATAAAAGAAAATAGGTGAACGCATGAAATTAATGTGAATGAATAAATGAATAAAGATGAATGAATGAATAAACGTTAATTAATAAAAACAATTGAAGGATTGGTTGAATGGATGGATGAAAATGAAGGAATACATGATTAGAATTGAATGTATTAAAATCAATAAACAAATTGAGAAGTAAAGGAATTAAAATCAATAAGTAAATTAATGAACATATCAGTTATAATCAATAAATAGGTGAAATTATGAACGCATGAATGGAATGAATGAATGATTATGATTGAATGAATGAAAATGAAAGAATGGAATTTAATGACTGAAAATTATTCAAAATTGAAAACGAATAAAGGAAATTAAGTGAACGCACATAATGAATGTGAATGAATAAAAGAATAAAAATGAATGAATGAATAAATGTTAATTAATGAAAACAATTAAAGGATTGGTTGAATGGATGGATGAAAATTAATAAATAAATGATTAGAATTCAATAAATGAAAAGTCCTAAAGGCCAGTACTGAGAGGAAGAGTTAGCTTTCATATTCTTTACTTAAAAAAAAATAATAAAAAAATCAAGTTATATTATATTTGCCAGCAATTCTTGCAGTAAAAATTGCACTTAAATTAGATGAATGAAAAAAAAAAAAATACATCTAATTTCATTGCAAATTTTACCTCAAAAACTGTTGGCAACTTTGCTGCAAGCAGCTTTTGACGTAAATTTAATGTTTTTTTTTTTTTTTTTTTTTTTTTTTTTTTTTTTTTTTTTTATAGTGCGCGAAAGTATTCGATAACCCTTTCCAAGTTGTCTAATATTTTGAAAAGCGTTCTTTTATCTTTAGAAGAATGAGTATTTTTTACAATTTATAAAGTACAATTTATAAAAAGAAATTTTATTAGGTCGTCATTTTCGGAAATGATTTCGAGTGCTTTTTACAATGTATGTGTTAGTTCATTCTTTTGAAAAATCGGTTTTTCGGAAGCTATTAGATCTCAAACATTTTCAGCTACGTAACTGAATGTTTAAAGATAGAAAACCAACGATTACAAATGCACAAATAAAGTATGAAAAGGGAGCAAACAACCGTTTCAAATCTACTATCGAGATTCTATGGAGAATTCTAATGGTAGATTCGAAACGGCTGTTTGCTCCTTTTTCATACTTTGTTTGTGCGTTTATAATCGTTGGTTTTCTATCTTTAAACATTTTTGCACAAAGGCTTTATTTGCTATTTTGATTTTTCCGTAACTGAAATTGTGCATGCAACTGTAACAGGAAAAAATGGTAATTTCTATGTCAATGTAAATGATGTTAATTCTATATGTATATCAGTTAAACCTTTGTTTTTCAAAAACACTGATTAAAAAAATATAGACTCAGATGTTAGAATACATCATTTTAAGCATGTAAAAAATTTTTTATGAAAATTAACGTAAAACTAAAATAATTATGGACTAAAAGGTATTTTTTTTCACATCCACAATAAATAGAAATTGATATATTTGTTTTAAATATTGTCCATTTTCTAATTCTAAATTTTTAAGTATACAAAATTACATTTAAAAATTTTTACTTTCGGACTTCGTCAAAATTTTTAATTTGTCAAAATTTACTAAGTTAATTTTTGCAATATCGACATGAAGCTTCTCAAATGATAAACAAAACTTTGCTACGAGAAATTAACACAATATCACCAACTGTGGAAAATTCCAATGAAAAATTTTTATTAATCCGTGTGTTGGAAAATCGTAACAACAAATAAAACCGTGTTTTTAAACTTACAGTGTAAGTATTATTGACTTTTGCGTATGTTGCAGATCTGAAACACGATGACAGAAAAGGTTAATTATGTTTGCTAAAAATGAAAATATTTACTTGAAATTGAATAGCCTCCTTAAAAAACTATTTTCTGAGTAGAGAGGATTTATAAATCCTAAAATGTGACAACCGCAAAAGTTATTGGGAAGGATTTTCGAAAACTATGTGCACCACAGACTTTTTTAAATATAAATTATGCTTCGAATTTGGAAAAGAATGAGATTTCTAATAAAAAAGGAAAACTTTTTAGAATTCTATTAAACTTGGAAGATGTTATTGTATATATTTGTTCATGATTACAATAGATTTCCGTAAATTAAGAAAATATGTCTTTTTTACAATTTAAGTACTATGTCACGTCTACATAACACATTTTAAAACAACTGTCAATTATCCTACAACTTAAATTTTTACTTTCTTCTATCTTTACAAGAAAGTATTGGATTCATGAAAATTTTCGACTTCCCGTTTTCGACGGATTTATACGTTTTAGAAGGTCCTGAACACGTTTTGACTATTTTTAGAAAATGTCTCTCTGTGAGTCTTCCGTCTGTCTGTCTGTCTGTCTGTATGTCTGTCTGTCTGTATGTGACAAAAAATTTGTGGGCGCTCTATCTCAAGAACTAATGTTCGAAATTTAATAAAATTTTATATTCAGTTAGTACCTTGATATGAATTAGTGCCTATTGGTTTTTGGTGAAAATTGGCCTGCAGGTGGCGCTGCTATACTACGTTTTTCATGATTTTCAAGATTGCTATATCTCAAGAACTAATGCACAGAATTTCACCAAACTTCAGATTCTGTGACCCCTTGATATTCATAGACGCTGATTAAGTTTTGGTGTAAATTGGCCTGCAGGTGGCGCTGCTATGCCACTTTTATCATGATCTTCATGATAGCTATATCTCAAGAACTAATGCATAGAATTTCACCAAACTTCAGATTCCGCGATACCTAAAAATACGTAGCCGCTGATAAGGTTTTGGTGTGAACTGCCCTATAGATGGAGCTGCTATGCTACATTTTTCACGATTTTTGCGATAGCTATATCTCAAGAACTAATGCAGAGAACTTCATCAAATTTTAGATTCTGTTACATTAGAATATATAACATAATTAGACGCTGATTACATTTTGGTATTAACCTTGCAACAGGTGGTGCAGCTATGCTGCATTTTGCACGATTTTTCCAATAGCTATATCTCAACAACCAACGCACAGAATTTCATCAAACTTCAGATTTTCTTACAAATGACATATAATATAATTACGCGATGATTACGTTTTGTTATAAATCCTTCAACTGATGGTGCTGCTGTGCTACATTTTACACGTTTTTTTTTTTTTTAACTAGCTATATCTCAAGAACTAATGCACAGAATTTCATCAAACTTCAGATTCTTTTACAATATAACATAATTAGACGCTTTTTTACGTTTTGGCATAAACTGTCCAAGATATGGTGTTGCTATGCTACGTTTTGCAAATTTTTTGTTTTAACTATATCTCAAGAACTAATGGACGACATTTCATGAAATTTCAGATTCTGTTAGGTCTTGACATAAATAGATGCTTATTAGGTTTTAGTATAAATTACCCAACATGAGGCACTACTAAGCTCATTTTCTCAGAACATTAATTAAATTTTGCGTTTTAGGCTTTTCGGATACCAGAATCTCATTAGGCTAGGTCAAATGTTCGAGGAAATGCGATAGTGGGTAACTTTGGTGTCCACTTTATATATATATATACATATATATATATATATATATATATATATATATATATATATATATATATATATATATATATATATATATATATATATATATATATATATATTAAAATGTACTTATGAGATATAAGAAAGTTTTGGGATTGACACATCCAACTAGTTATATGATAGAACATGAAAAAAACCTTCTTTTCAGATGATTTTTTTATTTCAATTTGTAGATGAAGATAGCAAATTTTTATGACTTTTAAAATAATTTTCATGCAAATTGTTTAAAAGTGATTATTTGGATCAAGTTTGTCTGTCGGGAGCTAACCGAAAAACGAAAAATAAAATGTAAAGCAATCATAAGAGAATATTAAAGTTAAGGTACCACACTTTAGCGCAAAAATGAATTCTGCATTTGGACAGACAAATTTTTATTTTATATTTCATATAATAATAAGATCAAGTTAAGTTAATTTAGTTAAATAATAATTGCATCAGAGTGTGCTAGTTATTATATTTTATTGTATTTTTGTGCAATAAACACTACTCGATAAAGAAATCTTGAAATGTATTCATTTTTTGCTAGATTTCTAGATATTGTTTGCCGTGTATTTATTTATTTACATTTTTTTCCCAATGTTTCAAATTTAAATATGTAAACAATTTGAAAAATGTCTGAAATGCAATGGAAGATTTGATTAAGAATATGTTAAATATACTGTTGAAACTTATCACTTTAAATAAGTAACTAACAGTTAAAATGCAAGTATATTTCAAAGACTTACAAATATGCATAAAGTACATTAAAGCAAATCTATATATTAAAAACATTTTGTTACTGAATAATTCGTATAATGTTGCTGCCTTAATGATTATTTTCTAAAAATAGTTTAGTAAATAACTTAATCACATTTCACTTTAGAATAGTGAATAATGTTTGAAGTCATTAATTTTGTCGCGGAAAATTTATAAGTTAAAATAGAAGCGCCTTTGATTTCGATACTTTTGAAATATTACATCTAATTTTATTTCATTTATCTAACTCAAAATATATACTATGCATTTTTATGTCGAATTAATTTCATTATACAAAATCATTAAAAGCATCTCTGGTACAAAAACTATTATACAATAACAGTATTAATCAATAACGTAGTGTCCCAGTTTGAATGGTACATTATACCAAATTATTGACTACTTGCAACAAATCATACATAAAACCGAAAGTAAGCTAAATTAATTTTTCTTACAAAAGCTCACTATTCGTACTTTTAATTATACGACAAATCACCCACAGGCTCTGATTATGACTGATTGGAGCCCTGAGTAAAGATAAATTAGGGGGTCCGTTTCGAATCATTGCAAAGTAACTCATACGTGTATGTGTTATGCATAAACAAATTTTCGCGAATTGGTCATAAATAGACGAAAATTCTTAGCGCTGTCAATTCTAAACTAAATACCTAGATTATAAAAAGAACTCTTTTTTTTCCTTAGTGCAGATCAAAACTCTTTTATATAACTTTAGTAGTTTTTTTATATCACTTTAATATGAATTTAATAACATAAATATATGAGAAAGTTGGAATTGAAAATAAATCAATAAATAAATAAACTCAAGTAAATATTTTATAATTCAATGCATGGATTTGATGGCTCCTTAAAGTTCGGGGCCCATGGACAAAGTCTCGAAATGCCCATGTGGTAATAATGGCTTGACCAACCAGCCAAAGTACGATTTTTCATATACATCAGTAAACAAGTCCAGAGTAATGGAAAAAATAGCCTCTTGAATTTTCTGCTTCAACAATGGAACATCATTAGGCAGTGGCAAAATGTAGATATAATCTTTTACAAAGCACCAAAGAAAAAAAAATCGCATATGTTCAAATACGCATAAATCCAATATTTTTAATAAATGCATTTTGTTGTATATTTCTCTTCCAAATGTTCTCAAAGAGTCTATAAATGATTTTTGTTTTTAAAAAAGTAGTGCGAGGTAACATTGAAAATATTCGTTCGTAATTTAAACTTTGCGTTATTTCCACGTACAATTTTAAATGTCACAAATTCAACATGCATAATAATCATTCTGAGATCAATGCATTTAAATCGTGGAAGAATGTACAGTAATTACGGGGAGTACAGAATAAATGGCATTATATTGTTTGATCTAATTATGACATTTATATGTAGTTTATACCATTTTATCTTCAAGATTGTATATTATTTAATAAAACTTTCGAGATTGTCGTGTCTCGGACGACAGTTCTCGAAAGATACATTATTGATTTCAAATATTTTTTTTTGAATAATCATAATTTTTTATGATTATTCACAAAAAATATGATTATATTATGATATTATAGAATAGTATTGAGTAAGCAATTTTTGATAGTGAATTTATTCCCAGCATTCATAAGATCATAGGTCCTGACTTTTATTGTTTTTACAATATCAGGTTTGTGGAAACAGTATCACTTCGGTTGTTTATAAAAAGGAAGCAACAAATCTGAATGCAATTGCAAACAATATTGTCACTGTGATTTGAACAATGCGATCAGCTACATCTAATGTGATCCCCCACAGCTCGGGGAAAAGTGTGTCTCAATTCTCAATATATATCTAGCGTTCCTGTTTCTTCTCTAGACTTTCCCGAATGGGTCACTTAGGATTTAGCTAAGAAAGCCGTCTTCTTCGGACGTCTTAGAGTTATGGCTCTTTACAACAATTATTTTTAGAATTCTATGGTAAGTGTACCAATAGTGGGACATGTCCCAATAGTGGGCCACCAGTGTTCAATTGAAAAACAAGTTTTCTAGTCACCCCTGTCAGATAACAAACTAATTTCTGATTGGCTGGAACCCTTATCTGTAGGCAAAAGGCAAAAGGACAACTTCAATATTCTCATAGCCTTTGAGTCTGAAGGGTGTTTTTACAGACTATACGAAAAAACTAAATAGAAGCTAAAATTATTTTACGTAATCATTAAAACTTCTAAATATGATTTCATTTGTGCATATTTAAGTGTAGATATGTAAAAAAAAATTATAACTTCTGTGCAGTATGCATTAAACTCAAGAACTGAGTGGCCCACTTCAAGGGGTCCCTACTGGAGCATCAGAAATTTGCTATGCCCACTACTAGAGCATAGAGGAAGGTAAATTTTTTTATTTTTCATTCTTTCTAGAGAATATATTTTAAAAATTTGAATGTTTATTCTGATACATAAAGGTAAGGACTAGGCTAAAAATATATATTTTTGGAAATTCACTAATACATTAATAATAATTAGATAAATGTCCTTAAATGGCCCACTACTGTTGCATTTACCTTACTCTTAACAATAAATGCATGCGAAATTCATGCAGATCTCGTAATTTTTAGAAATTTTTCGTTAATAGTATTCTTTATAGATAATTTGACGAAACTTTACGCATTTGAATTATATTTATTTTCTTGCAAGAGAATACTGATATTTGACCTAGACAATAATGCATGGTTCATGTACTTCAGGGAATTTTCCAGGAGAAATATCAGTAACTTTTTATAGATGAAATCTAAATTAACCTAGCGAACTTTCACATTATTTAATTAGGAATTTTCTATTAAAAATACTGTTATCAAAATATTTCTTTGTAGGAAAAATCAGGAGGAATACGAAGTCTCGATAACGATATTTGTACAAATACTGGCATGAGAATGCATTTAGTGACTTTAACCTTTTCATAAATTGCTTTCTATTATTATTCATTAATTTTCATTTTTTTGTGATAAATGAAAACCCATTATAAATTAATTTCATTATTGTTCTTCATGCTAGACATTTTATATCCATAAATCAAATCTCCATTAAAAAATGCGTTTTTTTTTATGAGGATTGTATGAATATGATAAAAGGGTTAAAATTTTTGAGTTCCAAACAGTTCGTAAAAGGGTTTTTTGAGTTCCAAACTTTAAAACCATTTTTTTCTGAACTATTTGACCGGATTATTTCCAGTTTGGTATTTGAAACATAAAAACTGCATGCAAAATTTGGTTTTTAAAATAAAAATGTTTCGGAATTTCTTACAATTAAAGTATGGTGAATAACTCTTTAATTTTTTTTTAAACATAAATTAAAGGTGGTGATTTTTTTTTGAAAGCATTTATCTGTTTTTCACCGTGACGATTTTATTGGTTTCGAATTAATTTAAGACATTTTTAAGCATTCACTCACATGATACTAACTGAATAAAACGAATGAGAATAGTTGAGGAAAATCTCTTGAGTATATTGTTCAGTGATATAAAATTTGAATTTCTTACTATATATTGTAACTATCATTCAAACTAATTTTAAATATTGAATGTGAAATTGCTTCTATTTTTAAATCTTTGCAAACATTAATTCTGGAATTGGAAAAAAAAATCGACGCAGTCTAGCAATAAAAAATAGTGTTTGATGCAAAAAGCATATCCCTGTTCATTTTAAGTAGTGGAAGTCATCCATTTTTTATTGGCCTGAAAAAAAAAAATTAGTTCCCTGTCGACATAGATTTTTCTTTCTTTAGTAGTAGTAATTAACAATGTTGACATCTTAATGGATAGTGAAAAATCTCATTTATATTTTATTTAAAACAGTGTTTTTTTACATAATAAATACTTATTGATTAAGTAGTTTAAGCTTATACTTCTAATACTGAACGGTAGGGAAAAAATAAAATACTTTCAATGTAAATACAAATTTATCAGTGAATGTTTAAAATTAATGAATAACTATTTTGAAAATGATGTATGTAAAAATGACACTGAAATGGAGAATGATAATGCTATATAAGAAGCGTTGTCTGATTGCCTGATTCCGAAATAAATTCATACACTACCATGTAACATATATATGTTTTGAGTACGTGTACAATAGGGTGGGCCGAAAAAAACTTTTTTTCGATTTTCGATTATGGCGGGTGCGGAAAAGTGGCCACTGGTGGCACTCAGTTCATACAAAAAATTTGAGATTTTTTGGACATTTCCTTACCCTGCCGCAAACGGCTTGAAGTTTTGCAAAAATGTTCATTTTTGAACTTTTTTCGAAAAAAATTAAAAAATGTTAAATTAAATTTATTTTGTTTGTATTTACTTGAAAAGGCATATTTAATGCACCAAATGTTTAAATAAGATCTGATCATGCATTATTTAATATCTATGTGTATTATAGCTTAGGCTATTTTTATAGCTTTTTCGCGTATAATAGGCAAAAGTTGTATTTGTTTGAATCGATAGTTAGTTTTTGTATTATTTATGTTCCTTGGTCTTCTTTATATATTTTCTATGTGTCAAACGTCATATATTTGGTGAAAAGACAGCGGTATACTTCAAAAACAAATCTGGAAGGTGAGAAAGTGGTGAAGCAGACTCTAAGCGCGCGCAATGATTCGTCGTATAACACTCAGGGAGTGAAGGACGAAATAGTTGAGTGTCAAAATGCGATAAAGGATTCTTATTATTTATCCTTGCTCAGTTATCTGCGACATTTGTTCAGTGTTAACGTGAAACCCTTTTGTATTGATATGCAGTGCTTTTTGGGTCGTTTAATGTGCCTTTATAGTGTTTTGTGCGTTTTATTACAACGAGCTTAGAAATGGCCATGACAATGCAAAGATACGCGATAGCGTGAAGAGTAACTCTTTGGGGGCATCATGCATATTGAAAGAATTGCAATTGCCAACTTATGCTGATAATCATGCGCCACTATTACTGGTTGCTTCACCATGAAGAAGTTGTGACAGCAGAGGATACGAATCTCGTCATCGATAAAAACAAAGTCAGAAGAGAGAAATAGAAACTTGGAAGGAAGATACAGGCAGAAGAAGTTATTGAAAGAAGGAAAATTAAAAGCATATTTTTTTATGGTAGAAAGGATAAAAGTATATTGAGAGGAAGAAACAACAGCACTGTCGAGAGAAAGGCGAGGAACACATCACCGTGTTGTTTGAACCTGGTTAGGAATACTTGTGTCATTTGGTACCTCGTTCCGTTACCTTGATAACTCGTCAGTTCAGAAAAGTCTAACTTGTGGTGACTTGGAAGATTGTATAATGATTTTGCTATTTCTTTTCCGTGACCTGAACAAGGTATCAAGTGACCCGAGTACTCCTAACCAGGTTCAAACAACACGGTGATGTGTTCCTCGCCTTTCCTTCGACAGTGCCTCTTGTTCTTTTTTCCTCTGAGTATACTTTTATCCCTTCTACCATCAAAAAATATGCTTTTAGTTTTCCTTCTTTCATTAACTTCTTCTGCCTGTATCTTCTTTCCAAGTTTCTATTTCTCTCTTCTGACTTTGTTTTTATCGATGACGAGATTCGTATTCTCTGCTGTCACAACTTCTACATGGTGAAGCAACCAGTAATAGTGGCGCATGATTATCAGCATAAGTTGGCAATTGCAATTCTTTCAATATGCATGATGCCCCCAAAGAGTTACTTTTCACGCTATCGCGTGTCTTTGCATTGTCATGGCCCTTTATACTAGCCATTTCTAAGCTCGTTGTAATAAAACGCACAAAACACTATAATGGCACATTAAACGACCCCAAAAGCACTGTATATCACCAAAAAAGGGTTTCACGTAAACAATGAAAAAATGTCGCAGGTAACTTAGCAAAGATAAATAATAAGAATCCTTTATCGCATTTTGGCTCTCAACTATTTCGTCCTTCACTCCCTGAGTATTACGACGAGTCATTGCGCTCGCTTAGAGTCCTGCTTCACCACTTTCTCACCTTCCAGATTTGTTTTTGAAGTATACTGCTGTCTGTTGCCCAAATATATGACGTTTGACACATAGAAAATATATAAAGAAGACCAAGGAACATAAATAATACAGAAACTAACGATCGATTCAAACAAATACAACTTTTGCCTATTATACGCGAAAAAGCTATAAAAATAGCCTAAGTTATAATACACATAGATATTAAATGATGTATGATCAGATCTTATTTAAACATTTGGTACATTAAATATGCCTTTTCAAGTAAATACAAACAAAATAAATTTAATTTAACATTTTTTAATTTTTTTCGAAAAAAGTTCAAAAATGAACATTTTTTCAAAACTTCAAGCCGTTTGCGGCAGGGTAAGGAAATGTCCAAAAAATCTCAAATTTTTTGCATGAACTGAGTGCCACCAGTGGCCACTTTCCGCAACCGCCATAATCGAAAATCGAAAAAAAGTTTTTTTCGGCCCACCCTAGTGTACAATTCTTGTGTAGAGTAATGCAAAAATTACATGAAAAGAAAATCGAGATTTTGACGCATTCAAATAAAAGCTATAGTTATCTGTCACATGTCTTATTCAATTTCAGAAAGAACTGGACATGGCAGTTTTCTTGTTCCAGGGCATTTCTTTAGAGCGACAATGCATAGATAGCAAAAAAAGATCTATAGAAGTACAAAGAAATGCAGATTTTTTAAGAACACTTCTAAGGCAGCTGTTAAATATGCAACGGGCATCAGTAAAATTGGATCACCACCTAGTTATATAAGTAGCCAAGCTATATATACATTCCGCCAAGCTATATATACATTAGATTAATTTAAGAAACACGATTAATTAATCGGTAAATTAATTGTAGATGTAAGTTTTTCCATTAATTTACCATATTATTTAACATAAATTATTAAAATGGAAAAAATTACACATACATGCATTTATTTATTGAGTATCAGCAAAAATTCAATAAAGATTTTACAAAATACCTTCGGGAGCAGAGGGAAATTGGGTGTGCTGCGTGTTGATGAACGCCTCTCAGCCTAATTGCTAGACCAAAGAATGAAAAATATTTTCTCAGTGCTATAACACGAAACAACTTTAAAAAACAAGACACAAAAAAATACAACAAATTATATTAGTGCGTGAAGCACAAGCTAAGAAACACTTTGAATCACAATCGTAATACTTTTAAAAAGTGTTTATTAACTACATTTGATGCACTACTGAACTTCTTTCAAAACGCAAAACACATTTTAAAACCAGTTTGAAATCCTAAAAATCGAAATTAAATCTTGAATAATCGTCATGGATACATCGGACTTACTGTCACACTGGAGATATGTTCTAGGGCAGGAGTATTCGAATTCTTTAAATATGTCATACAGACGACTCCTACTACAATTAGACCTTGCCTGTATTCACGAATAGAGCATCCGCAAGCAGGGATTGTCTGTGAAGTACACTACTAAATCTTGAAATGGACTACTTGATAGTCGCTCAAGGAGTTTTGTGGCCATCGATATCTCGCTTCCGACAACAGTATAACATGCATTTTCAGGCAGCAACAATTATGTTTTATAAAGACCACCAATAGCCGTTTTCTAGTAGTTTTAGCCAGTAACCATTGTCGATAGCATGATGAATCCCATGGGAAGGTATCCGCCTTTGACCTTTATTCTACTTCAAAAAGTTCACATAATAAATCGTGAGCTGTATGGACGACTATGGTTAGAGTTGCACTTGATCTGGACTGTTCCTCGGCGGGCTAGTCTCTAGCATACATGGTGGTCGTTCAAATCGTTATCATCAAGCGCTACTTTTTGGAGGGGTGGCATGAGTGCTTTGGAAGCTTCTCTCTTTGGTATCTCTTTTTTCCGAAGAAGATCTTTATTAACTGGTTTACTGTTTCCAACAATGAGAGGCAATTGTTAATAAAAAAATTGCAAGTTATTTAATGTTAAAGAAAATAATTAGACATTTTAAAAAAGAGAAATGGCAGTTCTTTACTTAACATTCAGAAATTAAAAGAAGAGCAGACATCGATTCCTTATTACTTACCGTAAAATGGGGTGAATAGGAACGTAACTTCCCGGTCATATATATAAATTCATTATAAATATATGTGATGATATATTTAGTTGCCTAATTTTTATAAGAAGGTAATAACATAAAGAGTTGGGAAATTTAGTTTTGACATGTTTGCACCACTACTGGAGTATATAAAAAAAACTTCAAGAGGATCGTCAAAAACCTCATACTTTCAACGCCTTCAAAATTTTGTATGTAACTACAGTATTTTTAGTATTCTAAACCTAAGAGAGGAGATTTTTAATTAATGATAGACCTGTAAACGATATGCTATATTAAATTCTACTTATTTCTAAACTACATAATGAAAAAATAAAAAATGGCTTGTAACATCAGAGGTTAAAGATTTACGGGGTGAATCGGAACACGTTTTCTCTCATGGTTTATTTTTCTATGCAGTAATAGTTTCATGTAATATATGAAAACATATGTATGAATATGTATTGTAACAATATTTTATTTGTTCTAATTACTTGAAGAGTTTAAAGGTGCCAAGAAATCACTTGGTTAAACAAAAAAGTCAGCGCCTGATCCAGCAGACATGGAACACACAATAAAATAATTTAAAAATAGCAAATTGGTTAGAAAAAAGCTGTACAAAGTTATTCTCTAGCATCCACAACATTACACAAACATCTCAAAGTAAAAACCCAATTAAAAAAGAGAGGGATGCAAACAGTACTAAGGGCTGGGGATGAGGGCGTACTAGTAGATCGTATTAATACATGAAGCGATTGGGGCTACTCAATAGATTTACTTACCCAATGACTTCTAGTAAGGGATAACACAGAAAAGGGCTGAATTTGTATTAAATTTTACTTCTGCAATTCTAATATAATTTCTAAAAATAGATTTTAATTTTTCTTCATTTCAAAGTTGTTTTCTAATTTTTAAAAAGGCATACCTTCAATTGTATATAAGATAAAGGCTTGGTTTCACAGTAACTATGTTTTCCTATTCCTCCCTTATCATTATTACCTGTTTTTGTTAACCCTATTAAAGTTTGAATCGGAATAAATAGAGATTATAACATTGGTTCAAATTAACTCCTATCTGCGAGGTGAATCGGAACACCATTAAAAAAGTAAATAGTACATATATAAACAGTAAAAATGTTTCGGTTTTGCTTGAAAAGTAAAGAACAAAACAAGACCGAAGTTTCTAGTAGAAAAAAAAAATAAAGAAAATCAGTTGTTGCTTTTTTAACGTTGAAGTTGAAAAGTGTTCCGGTTCACCCCATTTTACGGTAGCAGAAAGTAAAAATTTTTTATATTAACTAATATAAATTTTACGAGTTTATTTTGACACCATAAGTTGCATTTTAGGCATAAATTTAAGTTTTTTAATTGTCTAAAAATTTTAAAGCACTACGAAAATTCGTCTTTAATTAAATCAGAAGTTTGTAAAAAACTCTTGCCAGATTGGTGAAGTTTACACTTAATATAGTATCCATTTTCACTTAGGAGACAGTACTTACGATGCACAGAATTTTTTTTTCTGGTTTTGTTATTGTTACTATTAAACTGTTACTATGGACATAACTTTTTGAAATAATTATGAAAATATTTTATTATATATCTACGAAATCTCCGAGTGTATTTATTAAAAACAGCATGAGAAAATTTTAAGAAAAAAATGTAAAAAAAAAAAAAAAAAAAAAATCATTTAATATTAAAATCATTCAGTACTTATTTAGATTGAAAAAGTCTGGGACACAGAAATCTTCAAATATTTTAAAAACATTTTATTCTATTAAAATTTGTGCCATATTTTTATTTGCTTAAAATGACGATTAAATCATATTTCTATCTTTATTGGGATAGAAAATTTCATTCATTCTTCGTTTTGGTTTGTATTCAAAAACCAACGTTCAGACAATGATTGGCCTAATAACGTCTTCCAGTGAAAAAGATTTTTTTTCTTATAATGTATTTTTTTCCGTTTTCCTTATTATAAGTCAAGAACCGTTAAAGGTAAATGGCTCAAAATGAGACCATGTATTTTCAATTGTTTTACTTTAGTTTGATTCAGCTAATTGGAAGAAAATATTTACTTTTAACAATGTTATTTTTTTATGTTACAAGATGTTTTTTAAGTTTCTAATTTAAATATTATTTTTTTTTAAATTAATATTATTAAAAATGCTGAATCAATATTAAAGCCTAAATATTTTTTTTATTGTAAATGTAAAAATAATAATAATAATATGCTTTTACGAATAATATTTCATGTTATAACGATATTAAATCAACCCACATTTTTTAGTAAATTTTTAATTTTTATTTATTTATTTATTTAATTTAACATGAAAAATTTTATCACTTAATTTTGTTTACAAGTGATGTGATTAAATTTTACACAAAAAAATCATAATTTAAAGTCATGAAATAAAATTTATTTAAAAACGTATCCTGGATGCAATACATATTTAATATATATATATATTATTTTAGTTAACTCATGCTCATATTTTCTCATAATGTATAATATTATTAAATACTGTATATGCTGCATCTGTTTTTTTTTTTTCTGGAAAGATTTTTGTGGAATTGCAGTCCATATGTTATTCTAAGTAAGGTAAATTTGAGCTTCAAATGTGACATTTATCCCGTTTTATTCACCTTTAGCATGGGATGCATTTCGGCTGCATAAAAATAAGAAGAAAGCATGAATTTAGATTTCTAAATTCTGAGAATATATTTACTGGAGGAGGCTAAGAAATGGAGAAAAAATATACCTTAAGTCGACAATTTTGACAAGTCAAATACAGAAAGTATTAATGGATAGAAAATGAAAATTTAAACAAATCAAATTTTTCACATTCATTACTTTTTAAAGAAATGATTATTGAAAATACTCAAATAAAACTTTTGAGAAATTCGTATATGTAAATCTTCATTTTCATCCTTACCCAGAATGCATTACTCATTCTTGAAAATAAATCCTTATGTAGGAAAAAAATATGTTATTGTATAGCGCACTAAATGGTCAATGACTTGTGATTTCAGACATTTTGTCAAATACCAAAAAGTGAGGTAATATTCTAAAACAATTGTATAAACAAAATAGCTTATGTCACATATTCCCGCAAAAATACTTTTTAACGAAACCTCACAAGGAACCGTTAAAAAATAAAAAAAGGACCAATATCTTTTGGATAATCATGCAAAAATTATTGCAGCAAATGTTTTCCAACAACAAATAAACAGGCTTTTTGTAATAAATTGTGTTCTTCTTCAATAGTGTAGCATCTGTACTCACAAAGAAATTAAAGTTTTTATTCAAACAATTGCAAATTTCTTAATTATTTTTCTTATTTGCTGAATTTTCAATGTAAAAAATGTGAAAAACAATATTGTGCACAATACCCGGAAATCAGAATTAAAATAATAATAAAAATTGGATAAAAATGAACAAACTTTATTAAATAATGTTTCTTTGCGCTGGTGTGAACGCTATTAAAACAGAATGCAAGTAATGTATTATCTAAATGTATAGTGCAACTTTTATGAAAATCTCAAAAATATACCAAGAGAATTCAGAAAATTATCTTTAGTAGAATAACCGCTGTCCTCCCCCCCCCAAAAAAAAAAGCTTAAAGATGAGGGTCTGTATACGCATCTAGCGCATAATACACATGACTGCCAGCACACGTACTACTTTGAACTAGATTGCACAAACTACTATATTTTGATACAAATTCTCACCTTTAGAACTTCTAGAGAAATAAGTAACAAAGCTGTAGAGCTTAATAAAAAATATGAAAAAAGACTCTAGCCCATACACACAAAAAGAAACAACACTCCAAGATGGAGTTGTCCAAATGGCTCGAAAATCACAATGTGAAAGAGATCTGTCGACTCTGCAGATCAAGTTGGTGTTGGGCTAATATGAAAACAAACAGTAAAAATTATCTCCGTTTCTATGAGAGCATTATCTCGCTGAAATGGAAACTCAAGATGGCTACATATGACTGGCAACACAACGGAGGTGCAGAATATCTTCATCGTACCACTGTGGTAATAAGATGGATAACAAAAAAGAGGGGTTGTGCTATGAAATGAAATTGCTACTTCTAGTTGTCAAGCCGTGTGACAGGTGACAGTCATTTTAGTATATCATAGCTGTCGGAAGAAGTTCCATACAAGTCTTCCCTGGTCATCGAGTCCCTGGTCAGTGACTTTGGCTGTCGAATGTGCCTAACCCAATGATAATCGGCTCAAGGTTACGCCATAAGCCGATGCTTCTTTTTCCAAGCCTCTTATTACTGGTCTTGGCGGCTACTGAAGCACCATTTGCACGTAAGAAGGATGATAATTATAAGTCTGGGGTTCTGAGTTCCGCTGTGAAAATTTAACATACTTCACGTTCTGTCGTCTATCTGAGTCGACTTTTAATTTTTTTACGCTGTGTTCGGGTATGGTTAACCAATTCATTACAACAACGTATAATAGTAGCATCGTTCCCATTCAAAGTCGAGTAATGTGCCTATTAGATTAACCGACTTCTTGTAGTCAAACTGCACTCGTCTTATAAATGATGACATCGGTGCACATTGTTCGTGTATCTGTACGCGAGTCTTCGTTACTGTCAATCTGAGTACACGGAATGAAATTAATAAAGAGTTTTGATTTGAATAAAAAAATTTCCACTTTTATATCAGGTCGGTTGCGTAGTTAAGATGCGCTGCAGCGACAAAATGTTATTCATTTGACGCGAAATTTATTCTTTTGCATTTTCCGTTGAAACGTTTATGCATGTCAGTTCGTATCTATTCGTGTTTCTTCTTCTTCGTGCGTCACTATTAATATTTTTTTTGTTGTTGTTGTTTCAGAGTGCATATAAAATTCACGTAGATACAATTCCTTTATTGATTAGAATTTTTATATCCTATTGAAGACGTTTTCTTTGAGAAAAAAATGTATCAGAATTACCTTTAAATTTTTAAAAACTCTCATTTGGCTATGAAAATGACTGAAAATTATGAAAATAATAATCATGATTATTGAAAGCTTTTAGAAACTTAATTTTTAATATAAGAGATATTTCTTAAGTCTTATAAGTATTCAGAATCTTATTTGATAAATGATAATTGGCGCACATAACAAAAATGTATATTTGATATCGCTTTCAGAAAAAATAAAGTGTTTTTGACATAAAGGACCTATTCTATTAGTATAACATATTTCTATTTTCAGAGATATCTATTATATACCGCATATGTGTGTACTGTTAACAAATATTTATTGGATTAATCATGCCATCATTTAACTTTTGTTCGCATTTACTAACATTTTCAAGACAACAGTAAGACAATTAGAGAAAAAAAATATTCTCTGAGATGATGTTAAAACATATTGACTGAACCAGAATACCAGATTCAAAATTTATAAAAAAAAGTTTTCAAGTACACCATCTTAAACAAAGTAGCCTGCATTTAACTCATTTATTTTACACGTTTTCGAAAATTAATATCGTTTAGTCAATTTCATTATTTCGATAAAGACAATATTCAACATAATAGTTAATGTTGCAGTCTATTAACAGCAATTAAAAATATTTGTCTAAATGCTTGAAAAGCATATTTTATTGAAAAAATAAATAAAAAGTATCAGACTCCTTTTTTTTAAGAAACAAATTTCACAACAATTCTAAGTATAAATTTTATAAAAACGGAAAAATAATTTCTAAAATATTTAATTATTCATATATCTAAATCCAAGCAAAAAATTGCGAATTGTATTTCGTATTTCTTAATTTAATTAATTTGTTAATTATTGCTTCATTTCTATTTTTGAAATAGCTTGCATATATATTTTTTAATTATTTATGTCGAGAATTCTACTTGCTGAAATTTTCAATTAATCTTAATGGAAGGTTTAAGTGAATAATTTCTAAAAAAACCTATTTAAATGCAAAATATGAAATTAAAGTTTTTTTGTAATAATTTAATTTAATAATCTTAATTAAAATAATGTTTACAATTAAAAGAAAATTAAAAAAGAAAAAAGTTAATGTATAAGTTTTAACTGAATTTATGTTTAAATGGATTTGAAATATAAAGCAATAAAAAAGTATTTCTTATAAAAATATTGAATCTACACTCTACAGTCTTATTTGTTTTTATTTTTTCATTTTCCTAATTATATTATTGTAAAGTAATTTCTTTTATTTCTTAAAACTTTGCACTTTCTGTTATTGAAAAGACAAAAGAGAACTAAAAAAATTACATAGAAAATAATTTATATTTCATTAAATAAATTTTAATTTATTTGCTTTTTAAAATATTTTTCAAATAAAATATAAAAAATGCTTTGCAATAAAGAATGGAGTTATCATTTCAAAAATATTGTTTTTCTAATGAAAAACATCACTTAAGTAAATATAAGGTTTCGATTAAAATGTTGATAAGACAAAATCCGAGATTAATTTTCTAACATTATTATTTTTCAGATTACGTAACATTAGTTCATACTTCGAATACCTGGTTTATTAACATTTTATCATTTGAAATATAACAGAAATAAACTATACGATGGAAAAAACAAAGTATTATTTTATATAAGTTTTAGATATATCGCTTAAAAAATAAACAAGATAACTATCAAAACAAATTAAAATATAGAACAAGTTTCTAATAACGTTTTTTCAAATTTTCAAGAACAATAATTCGAGTGATGGTAAAAAACATTTTTCTTGATATGATGACAGTCTGTACTTATCATTTGAAACAAAATGTTTCATTCGTAACACTCTAAATTTTCGTTTCGTTTTTAACAATGATAGAAATGTGCTTACTCCATTTTCATCAGACTAAATTTACATTACGTGAAAAAAATAGACATATAGAACTGCTGTAAATTCAAAGCAGTTTATTTAATGACACCAATTCTACATTATATTCTCACTTATCTAATGCTTAGATCAGTATCATTTAATGTACAAACAGTTAATTTTTAACTTCATCACGTATCATCATATTTTACAGAAGGTAACCGAGTTCTGCACAAAATAAACAATGCAACTTCTTGGTTTTTGTTAAAGTAGTACTTAAAAAGACTCGTAGTTGAGAATACCTTATTCTAAACAGAAAATCTTTCGTTCCTGTTTCCCTAAAATGAATTTGTAGGTTGATTTCGTATGAAATATTACCTATTTGGCCGAGTAGGTTAATAATACGAATTGCGGCCATTCCTATGTTGGATTTTCTGAAAGATTTTTGCAGATCTAAACCGATCACGAACCTTAGACCCCAAAACTATCATCAGTAAAAAAGTTTATATACACTGCTCAAAACAACTAAAGGATATTGCAGTTTGAGGTGGATTTTGTATAGGGGAAACTTTTTAGCTGATTGATACATGGTCGACAGACATAGTAGGTTATATGAGAATAAATTACACTTGTTTGGCAGAAAAAAACTGCATTTTATTGCGCATTTGTGTACAAAAGGAAAAAAACACAATTTGTGCATATGAGAAAAAAAGAATAAGAAAAGGTGTTTTCTTCAAAGAAAATCATTTTCAGTAGGGCGTATGATTTCCACGGGCGGCCAGGAACGTTGAACACCTTTGAGGCATGGACTCAATGAGGCTATTAATGACGAGTTGGGGTATTCTGCCCCACTCTTCCAGAACAGCTCTTTCCAGTTCTTGGAGAGTATGTGGGGGTTGTTGGCGGCCAGAAACTCGTCTTCCTAGAGCGTCCCAAACGTGCTCGATTGGATTCATGTCTGGAGAACACGCTGGCCATTCCATTCGAACGATTCCTTCCTCAAAAATGAAATCCTCCACCAGGTTTGTACGATGTGGCCTGCAGTTATCGTCCATTAAAATGAAGTTATCTCCGAATACTGCAGCGTAAGAGACTACAAAGGTCTGAGGATCTCATCCCTATATCGGCGACCAGTCAGAGCTCCATCTGGAATGATGTAAAGGTCAGTGCTCCCGTCAATGGAGATGCCACCATACACCAACACTCCTCCACCGCCAAATCTGACACTTTCATGCACGAACGCAGGATTATTTTACTGCCACGGTCCCTCCAGATGAAAATACGCCTATTATCCGGATGCACAGAAAAATGGGACTCGTCAGAAAACAGAATATTGCTCCATTCATTTCTCCTCCAGTTGACATGCTCGGTTGCCCACACCCTGCGGTCGCGACGATGCCTTGATGTTAATCTAATACATACAATCGGTCGACGAGCATACAGACCTACAGCATGGAGCCGGTGTCGGACAGTCTGAATTGAAAACGTGGTGCCTGTAGCCGAGCGAAGGTGTTGTTGGAGAAGAGTAGCGTTCATGTTTCGGTAGCTCCGAGCTGTTAACGCTAAATACCGATCTTAATTGGGCGTTGTTGCCCGTCTACGACCTTGCCTTGGTCTTCGGCCTGCACATCCACTCTCCAAAAAACGGTTCCAGATCCTGGAAATGACACTTTGTGACACTCCAATGGCTTGCGCTACTTCGGCTTGAGTTTGGCCCCATTCTAACCTACCAACAATTCTCCAAGCTTCTGAATCTGTCAAATGACTTCGCTGAGACATCGTACTCATCGAAAAAAAGCAATCACTGAATGCCGATCATCATTGTCTTTATTCTCTTTTTTCCAGTTGAAAGTCAAATTTCATTCGCTGCCGCTGAAGCGACGTTTTTGACATCGAACTCAAAATTTGCATATTCCACAGTTTGAAAACCAGAAAAATTTGCATTTGTGATTCTTTTCTATTTTTGGCAAAAAAAAATTTCGTTTATATCTTTATTTTATATAAAACTTCAAATATCCTTTAATTGTTTTGAGCAGTGTATATGTATATAAATATATGTTACACACACACACATATATATATATATATATATATATAACTTTTTATAGACACGGTAACTTTTATAATTCTGCTATAATCTGCAAACTGATGCATAAAATCAAAGAGCACAAAATCTTGGTCAAGCTCGTTAACAGGCTAAATCGGACCAAGAGGGTGGAAATAGGGAAGGTTTTTGTGAAAACTGAAAAAAAAACCACTCAACTTCTTAGCTAAATTAGATACCAAATCAGTTTAAAGTTTATATTACTTCTAAATAAATGTGCCAAAAGGTTATGCATGACAGATTAATAAAATGTAATATTAACCAGTTAGTACCTCGTTGTACCATATGGTACCAGAAAAGCTTTCATAATATACTTTAACTTGAACACCAGTATATTTGAAAGGAAGCATTATCTTTATTTCATAACTTAAATTTCCTGATAAAATGAAACAAAATTGTTACTTTAAATAAAATTGTTTTGAATTGCATGTGTTGCGTTTTAGAGAGGAAAATAATTTCGGTTTTATTGGGTTAATAACCCCCCCCCCCTATTCTATATCATTAGAGTTAATGCAACGAAAGTTTATCCTTTTTATTTGTTCTTTCTTGTCGCTGCCAATTAGTGATTTTTTTTCGGCAAGCCTTCCCCGCTAATTGCCAATTCACCTGTACTGAATTATCTGTTTTTCTATTGCCGAGCGGTTGGATGGAAGAAGCATCGGCTGTTTTTTTTTGTTGTTTTTGTTGTTTGTTTGTTTGTTATAGGGGGCTGCGTGCATTTGCGAGTTCCCTATTATTTTCTCTATCATGGGTTGTCCCAATTATGAGTAACGGAATTCCTGATACTTGAATTATTTTACATAAAAATATGTCCTCTCATAGCGCAAACAAAGGCGAATGAGTACAGTTAGTCAAAGGGTTAAATAAAGTAGCACGAGATAAGCAAGTTTTAATCGTTAAATACGATTTTGTGTCAAAATAAGGCTTCTCCCTATTCCCCGAGAAAATAAGGGGTATTGGGAGAAGCCTGACTGTCTTATTGTGTCAAGTGTATTATAAAAAATAGGATCGCCTGTCAGTTATTTTTGAAGGATGGGTGTATGAAAGGGATATTTCATTATCTAAAGATGCTATTTCTCATAAAATAATACTTGTTTTAAATAAAAAATTTCAAGTTTAATCCTCTGTACATTCAATTTATTTTTCAAGATGTTTACTTACTTACTGAAGACTCAATAGTTTTTTTATTACTTTTTTCTACCTTCAACAGAAGAAAGTATTGTAATAGAATTGTTTTCCGATTTTTGACGGATTTATAAATATTAGGGGTCAGAGAATAAAAAAAAATGTTTTTACAAAATATCTGCCTGTCCGTGTGTCTGTGTGTCCATATGTCGCCATTCTATCATCAAAAAGTGTATGATGATATGCATAGAATTGAATAAAATTTTTTGTGAATGTTTTTGGCCGTGGCAAGCAGATCCTCCTTCAACATTGAGATAATCCTCTGGAAGGGAGCACTACAGTAGCGATTTTTTGCCCTTTTCAATATTGTACCGTCTAAAAGTGTATGAAGTTATGCATCGAATTGAAAAAAAATTGTGTAAGTGTTTGGCTATAGCTAGTTTGTCCTCCCTGAATTCGGAAACAATCTGCGCGAAAGGGTCGCTGCGATAGGGGTTTTTGTGCCATTTTCAATACTTTACCACCTAGAAGTGTATGAAACTATGCATCAAACTGAACCAAAATTGTTGTGTAACTTTTTTGCTACTGCTTGTTGGTCTCCCTGAATTAAAAAAAAAAAGTCCGCTGGAAGGATGCTCTGTAATAGCGATTATGGTGCAATTTTCAATATTGTACCATATAAAGTGTATGAAGTCTTACATGGAATTGAACCAATTTTTTTTCATAAGTGTTTGGCTATGCTTAGCTGACCGTCACTGATTTTGAAAAAAATCTGCCAGAAGAGGGCACTATAAACGCGAATTCTGCGCCATTTTTATTATTTTACCATCAAAAAGTGTATGAAGTTATTGTTAGAACTGAACTAAATTTTTGTATATGTTTTTTTTTGTGGGGCATGGCAAGCAGGTCCTCTCTGAATTTAAAAAATATCTTTTGGAAGGGGGTTCTGTAAAATTCATTTCCTAGCTATTTTCATTATTGTGCCATCGAAAAGTGTATAAAGTTAGTTACAGTATTGGACCAAATTTTTTGTGTATGCTTTAAGCTATGGCCGGCAGATATTTTTTGAATGTGTAAATATTCCGAGGTAAAAGTGCATTGTGATATGGTAGCGCTTTCTGTATCATTTTCACGATTCTCTGTCGTTCTATTGTCGTAAAAGTGCATTGTGATATGGTAGCGCTTTCTGTATCATTTTCTCGATTCTCTGTCGTTCTATTGTCCATGGGCTCGTCTAGAAACGGGAATTCTTGTCTTGCTAAGCCGGCCGTTTACAAACAGCTGATGATAACTGAATATAGGAAAACTATTGATTTTAATACATATCATGATTCATAACTCGTTTTTACTTCGATTAACTTACTGAAGAAGAAATTTAGTATCAAAATCAAAGTTGGTATAGTATTGAATTAATAATATTAAAGTATTAGCATCTATACTTACTTTTTGAAATATTAAATGTACGCATGATATAAAACAAAGTTTTGAGGTTGTCACATCCAACTAGTTTCTTCTTATATTGTTTATAAAATATTTTTGAGGATCATTAATTAAACAATTTAAATATTCAAAGTGGTATTTTGAGATCACTTCCACTGTTTTTCTTTACATCCTCTATCTTGATCACTCAAAAACAAAATAGAATTATTTGAATATTAATATAATTTTAAGTACAGAATAAGGTGTTAATATTACCTTGCGTTTTCAAAAACACAACAATCACTGTAATAAATTACACATTTAATTTTTATAAAATTTTAAATGAAATGTATCGGAAGACATGCAATAATTTACATTAAATTTTAAACAATTTGGTTTTGTAGTTTTTTCACTGTTATATGTGGATGGGGAAAGACAGGCGGAATTACGGCCATAGGTACTACATAACTGTGGTTTTTTTTTTTTTTTTTTTTTTTTTTTTTTTTTTTTTTTTGTAATCGAATTATAACAATATAAATGAAATGTTGTAATTGTTATAATATTTCAAAAGGGCTTTTCATGGTTTTACATGTTTACAAAGTTGCTTCACATCATAACTCACTTATCCTCAACAAAAATCACATTACATTAGATTACCTTTAATGAAAAATAATATCCTTCTTCTATTTTGATTTCACTAATTTTCGATTTTTGTATTAAAAATTGAAAAGCTATAAAATTTCATATAACATATATTTTTAGATAACATACTTTCGACTACTGCAAGCAAAGGAAAAATCACCGAAAGTAAATTTAAATTATTGATTTTAATTAAGATTGGATTTACTTTGAAAATTTTCAATTTCAAAGATTAAACTATTTTCATATTTAATGAATGTTCATGCACCTTAATTATTTAATTTTATGTATAGCTCTACTGCCTTTGTTACTTAGAGTTTCTGAAGAGTAATCTCAAAAGTTAATTGCTTTCATTTGGAGGATTTATTTCAAAATGCTTTCATAAATATACATTTTATCAGCTTTTAAACTTTATTAAAAGGAAATTATTAAATAGTAATCCAATCATATTAACTACATAAATTAAAAAAATATCATTAAGAAAAGAAAAATATGTTATGAGTTTTTAAAACAGCTTTTTAAGTAAATGCTTACTAATATTGATACTATCCGATCCTTATAGGCTTTCTCTTACCCGATAAGAAATTTATTATTTTTATATTCAAAACCAAATATCTTCTATTGAAGAATCGAAACTGTCTTTGAATAATTACATATTAAATAACACTTACTACAGATTCACAAGATGTCTTTATCTATCAAATTAAGCTTGAATCAACTTATATGATAATAAAAACTTTATTTAAAATATCTTTCAATCAATGTTTTCTGAATAAAAAATAATGAATTATCGCACGATATTTATTAGAAAATATTTTTATTTTTAAATGAAAGTTTAATTAATAGCTTTATATTATAAAAAATAGAAAATTCCAGCATTTGTAACAAACTATATTTAAAATATATTTATGTATCCAAATTAAGATGATGTGAAGTTTTCCTTTTATGAACAGATGATAAAAAGTATTACATAAATTATTGTCAAGAAAATAAAAGGAAAGCAAATTTTCGTCAGACTATAATTAAATCTTGTTTGTTTGTAAATTTCTCTGTAATGCACATAATATACTTGCTCAGTATGCTATTAGCTGTAGATAATCAAAGTTTTAGTTTTGGAGAGTAAATTGCTATGATGGTTTCTTCTTTAATAAATATAAAAAAGTATACTTAACAACTTTATTTAAATCACCCAAAATTTTACATAGTATTTTCACGAAATTAAAATGTTTTATTATTTTCAGTAAACTAGAATTGTATGATAATCCATGTATAAACATTTGCTATAATGTAAATCTTTAAATAAATAATTATAAGTAAGAATGTAATTTTAGAATTATTGATAATGTGAATTTTTAAGCTTATCAATATGTTGCAATTCCATATAGAGTATAACCCCGATAATTCGTATTAATTGGGACAAGAACTAATCCAGAATATTGAAAATCCAGATTATCCGGAGAACGAGAATAGATGAAACAAAATAAAACATAGTTACAAAAAGTCACCTGTATATGGAACATATTCAATAATTACAGACCATAAAAATGTTTACTTTGTAATTATAAAGTTTGCAATCTTTTGCTGTGCCAGTTGTGCGGGCGCATGGTAACTTGAGGCATAAAAAATTCGTTGTGCGTAGCCTCCACTTGACGTTCCAAATGAAACATTATTTGTTTCATTAGGGCTAATAACGTTTGTTTGATCATAATTAATAATGGTGTTTTCGTCTGTACCATCATCATTTTCCTTTTTTTCAGTTGTGCAAAATGTGATTATTTTGTCATCTGTAAATGAGACATAACTTTTTTTTTATTTTCTGCTTCCAATCAATCCTTAACAGCCTGTCTCTATAGGCATTATTTTACCTTGCTTTATTGAATTAATTGATAAATAAACATATTTTACTACATACACATCTTTCGAACACAAGTTCGGAAGCATGAATTAATTTAGGATGTCTTAGTATGCATATTTTAAATATATGAAGTGAATTTTCAATTATATCGAATTGATTTGAAGTTACATACGAAACGCTACCAAAACAAAGGTGGTCTTATTTAGGTGATTTACATTTTGAATTTAAAATAATATTTTTATTTTATTTATTTTCAAACTGCTGTGCTGCTTTTATATTGCACATTCTTGAGCATTCTGAATTTTCCACCGTACTTGGTGGAAAATACGGCATTATGTACTCTAAAATCATGCCTCATTTTTGAATATTTTAAAAATAAATGTAAACACCATTTTAACTTAAGTTCTATATCTACACTAATCTATAAATATATTGCGAAGGTTCCACGCAATATATCGTTGCATATAAAAATCGTTTCAGACATTTCTAAGATACACGTAAATCGCAAATATTATTCTTTCTTTCAATTTATTTTTGGCTAGCTTATGATTGCATATAATTTTACAAATATAAAATTAAACATGGTCTTTGAATCCGAGAATTTAAAGAACATTTTGTAGAAAATTCATGTAAACATTCGACGAAGTATCTAAAATAAAAGTTTTCTTTATAACTCTTTATCAATTTATGAAATCTTTGTTAATATTATAGAGAGGTAAATTTTGTTTGTTAGATTTCAAAACCACGAAGTAGTAACTTTATGGTGACGGTCATTGCTCCAACGTAGGCTATATTTTATGTGGGTCCGATTAACCACCGAAAATAAAACAAAATTTCTAAAAATAAGTTTTTTGTGATAATGAATGACTTAGAAACTTGAAATATGGCATTTTAGGTTTCAATAAGATATAAATATTTCCTAAGAACTGTTTGTATATAAAAAGAACATTTAAAACTGTGAAGTGAGCCAAAATGTTATAGAGTGCTTCCACACTAAATTCCAATTACCCCTACCATTGTCGCGACCAGATATATCCGTTCACAAGGTTGCAGGTTTCACTTCAGTTGAAGCTTTATTTAAATTAATATTATTCTACAAATATAATTCAGTTTTAAGAAATTAAGTTATGATTGATACTTTCAACGCTTAGAAGCATATACGTTGCAAAAAAGTTATACCATGATAGAAAATCCCTCTTTTATTAGCATATTAATTAAAATTGTAGCGAAAAAAAAGTTACAGTTTTGCCCTTTTACTCGGCGTTCAGGGGGTTAACGTCCTATTAGCCTAACTCAATGGATTCTCAATTTGATAAAGCAGTTTTAGGATGTCATGGAATGAAAGCTCAGAGCTAAAACAATAACTATGTTCTAAGATCACTGGTTTGCACTATATGAGTATCTGGTACAATCTGCCTTCAGCCATCTACCATTGACTTGTGGCATCCAACACAAGGCGAGTTGCTGCTTTCATTACGAAAGGCGGTCAATGTGTTATTAGGTAGGTGTTTATAATGTTTTGACTCTTCAGTGTAGATATTTTTTCGTCTGTTTCATCCTCTTTTGAATTAAGAATAAATAAATAATAATAATATCGTTTACTATAATGAAATATACTTTCTACTCCGTAATCTGTAAACCATATCTCAATTGCATTAAACAGAATTTATAAGCTAATTTTTCACAGCTACTTTAACAATTGCTTTAAAAAAATTAAATAACATTATTCTTTATCTTTAAATAATTATAAAATTACCCTTAACAAATATTCTTAAAACATAAATTATGTATCAATGTCTTTTAAAAGAATATTTTTAAATAAAAAAGTATACATTACTACCGTCTATTTTATTCTACATGCAGAAAAAAATCAATATAAATTTATAAGTATGTTTAACTGAATCTCTTATTTAGTGTCGTACATGTCACTTTCGATCGTATTTTCCCTTTCTCTTGCATGCATGTAGTATCAAGAGTTTAAAGTTCTTTAAAGTGTGTTTTCTTTGGCATGGGTAAAAAACGCAGTTTATTTCTAAAAGTGCTTTCGTGTCAGAGAAAAATATTCTTTTTCATGAATATTTAATCATATTATACTGAATTTTTTATATCTTTTGGGGTAACATTCTCTTGCATTAGCTGTCAGACAATTAATTTCCTTCAATCATTTAAATAGAACATACATGTGAAAAATATATTTAAAATTTAAAATAATCTATATAAAAATGTTTCAGATAAAATATTTATGTTAATCATTTGTATATATTAAACATATAACAATCATTTATTTAGGTTAATTTATAAATTTAAAAAAAGAGACTTTTTAAAATTTTAAATTATTTATTCACTAATTAAAGGATTAGTTCTTTTGCATATTTTTTTAACGCATGGTACATATTGTAAACACATTTTTACCCATAGCAGCCACTGTAGGCCGTGGGGCGATCGTTGAAAAGAGGCTTAGAAACAGATTTCCGTTGCAACTTTGGGGGGGCAACTTAACTTTACATTTTTATCCTATAAAATGTTCTCAAACATTGAAATTGTCAAAATTCTGGACGTAAAAGTTGCTCATTAATAAGAAAATAAACAAAATATATAACGAATTATTTTCTCATAACATCTAACAGTCGATTGGCTCAATCTCTCCCTTCGCTTACGTATTAACCAATCGGAAGCGTCCGTTTAGAAATTCGCCGTGGATAGCGTAAAAAATTAGCGAAAATTTCACTTTTTTTGTTTAAAAACTAACTTACAGTGCTCCAAAATGAAATATTTTGACAAAATAATTTTGAAATCATATGCTATGGCATATTTGCAATTTTAAAAGTACACCAAAGATGATTTTATCAACATTTTACTCTAGATTTCTATCTCAATTTTATTTATTATGACTTCTTTTAGTACTAATATCAATCAAAACAGCCGTATGCCCCATAATGCAAACCGTACATCTGATTTTTTTTACATATATTCTTCACAATATTGCAGAAAAAAAGTATTTTTATATGAAAAAAAAAATATATATATATATTTTTTTTTATTTTACAAATTTTTAATATTTGATGGACAATTTTATTTAAAATATGCCAGTGATGGATACCCTTAAAAAATCTCTTAAAAATATTTTTTTAATTAATAATTATATTTCAGTTTTTTTTTCAACATATTAATCTATTCATTCTCATAGTCTCATTACCAATATTAATCAAAATTTAATTTAAATAATAGAAATATATTGAAACAATTAAGATTCCAATAATAGATGCCCCCTCCCCCCCACACACAAAAAAAGTAATAAATAAAATTGTTTTATAACTGTATTTAGTAACAGAATTTAATGAAAGCTTACTAAGGAAACAAAACAGCTATTTTCAAATAAATTTAGCAATTAATTAGTTAGACATTTGTGAGAATTATTTATTGTTCAACTTAATTATTGTGATTATCACATTATGAATATTTCAATTATTTTAGATGTTTTAACTTACTAAATGTCAGGAAACTATAGAAATTAAATTGAGAGAGAGTTGAAGGAGGGATAATAATAATAAAAAAAATAGCAATAGTTAGTTTTGCATAGATTCATATATTTCCCACTATTTTTAATATTTGATCTCCTCAAAACTATTTGGTATATTAATAGTAGTGTTTAGTATTACAACTATAAAAGAAATGATACTGTGGTATAATAAATACATAAGGTTGAAATTAAAAAAATATATATTTAGCTTTTCGTATACTCATGCAGCATGAAAACTATAAATTTTATTCAACTTGACATCTATTTTTAAAAACTTTCAACACATTTTCTTATTACTTACCAAGATTTTAAAGTTGTTCAAAACCTTTTCATTATAAAATTTTTAATTTAACAGATTTTATAGTAAATTACTTCATTCGAAAATAAAGCACCATCTGTATAATTGTAAACAAGCATTAGTTTAAAAAAAATCTTATATACTGTGTACAACAAAAGCATAATTTAAGGCATGTTACATAAAGTGAATGATTTTTTTTTTATTTATTTTTTTTTTTTATTTTTTTTTATTTTTTTTTTCAGTTGCAAAGTATTTATTAGAAATTTAATTCTATCTTAAATATAATATTTCTCGGGCCATTTTTGCTTTCTGCTTAATATGGCATTAAGATAACATTAAAATCATAAAAAAGATTATTGTCAAGGAATTATTTGATCAGATTTATAATACAGACATTATAATACAGATTTATAATACAGACTTCCCAAAGCACGCTTGGATTGAGAATGCAAATTCATTTTCACTATCTTTAACAGATACTGGCTTGTTTACAGATTCTTTCTGAAACCTCTTTTCAGCTGCCGAAATTCTTGTGATATCTGTAAATTTGCAATAACATTTTTTATGGTATCCAAAAGTATCCAGTGGCAAATTTGATGTTTCATCAAGTGGAATTTGATTCAAAAAATCTGTTAGGCTACCTTCAAAACCTCCAAGTGCTTTCCACTTATCTTTACAATCGGCTATTTTCTGCCAACTTTTCTGAGAAAAGGAAATTATCCTATCATTTTCTTCACCTCCAAAATGTATACAACATGTTTTCGGTTTCGACATGATGACACGATAACGTTTTTATAAATATAAGTATTAACTAAAAGTTAAGAATATCAATAAATTGTATAAAGATTTAAAGAGAAACGTATTGACAGTCGTTTTCGCTTTTCGGCTAATCGACGACAGTTTGTTTACGTTTTTCATCGGAGAAACATTTGTGAAATCGCTTTTTATTGGCTGTTGGGGTAAAAACGCGCCAATCGAAGATCGGTTTACAAAACCTATCAGAAAAAGAGTTCCCTGTTTTTATTGTAATTATTAATTAATAGACAACTTTCGGATCCAGAACTTTTGTGATTTCGAAAGTTTTAACGATTGTTATAATATTCATGCAGGAATTAAGTTGGCCCCCCAGTGTGGCAATGAAGTTCAAGATAATGCTCATCGCCCCACGGCCTACTGTAGTGATTGACCAATTCGTCGACGATTACATAAAAATCTAGGATTTGGGAAAAAATTATGTTTGCCAAAATTTAGATATCTTGTCCAGTTACCAAGAAAGTAGTAGATAAGTTTTAGTATACTTTCCTTTGTCTAGATACAATGTTGGAATCCGGAAAGGAAGATAGTCAGGATTGAAAAACATATGACTTACCTAATGATTTGCTTGTGTTAAATATATTTTTTATATTGTTAATTTCTAGAATAACCGACAAATAGTATTCGTATTTCTCCCTGAAACATTATGCAAAAATGTATTTTTTATTTTAAAAAATATTAATGAAATTTAATAAAAAATAATTTCACCGGTGAATCAAATTTACATATATCTCTTGAAATGTAGGAACTTTTTTTATCAACTGTAAGCAAGGATTCTCATTCCAATTTAAGACAGTGAAATTATGCTGAGGGAAATGAGTCATACTAAGAGGCATAAATCCACATATTAAGAGTAATTTTATTTTAAAAATTAGTACGCATTTATCCGTTACCTTTAATAAAATTTACTTTAAGAATTTAATTTTAGGAACACATTCATCCAGTATAATTTATAGGTTTCACTTTTCTAAAATGACCGGTCACATTTTCTAACAGAAAAATAGACTTTTCGGTACGCCAATTCTAAATATCGTAAATTTTTAACTGAAAAAAGTTATCATTGCTAATGTTTTCTTCATTTTAAAAACTCGATGAAGCAAATCCAATCCAATGTAACATCGCAAGGACTTCAGGCCACACGAAAATACGGATTATGTAAAATGGATATTATTTTGTTTTGATATCAGGAAGGTGTTTAAGATGTTGCAATATTTAACGTTTGATTTGATATTGTGTCATATTGTGAATTTGTGGTATCAATTTAAATATATTTGAATTGAATCTGAATTTAATTCATTTTGATTCTCAAAGATGTATTGAAAAAAATGTTTTCTATAAATTTAGAAATATCAATTTTAATCGTATTAAAATTTGAAGAGATTCAGTGATGCTTAATGTCTATAGATAAAATGATGGATATGTACGTTTGATACATTCATGGAATAATCAGCTATGTTTTCTATTATTATAAAGTATGCTTATCACAAATCACAAGCAGGATACCAATTATACAAGATAGTATTTTATATTCAATACCTATTTGAATATCTTCGTTATTTCAGTTGATATTTTAATGTATAATAATTATTACTAATATTTTTATACAGTCAGAATAATTATTTGGAATGCTTAGAAAAAATAATAAATCGTGAAAACTTTGTTGTAACAACAAATGTAGTAAGAAATTATACGTACGCTGGAATGTACCACAAAAAAATCAGATACGTTTTATTTAGGTATAATAAAATTAGTTAAAATTGGAAATAATATTATTCTATTTTTTTGAATATCAAATAAAAATTCTATACAAGAGATTGTGAATTAAAGCAGCATATCATAAATGATTTTTTTAATACATCGAATACTATATTATGTAAGGTTCATCTAAAACAGTGCATCCTTTAACTAAACTGTATTAAAAGAAAAATGTTTTCTTAATTTATGAAAATGTTCTGCACTATATGGCCAAAGGTGAGAGGCCATAAATATAGACGATTTTAAACGCGTTAAATATCTAGAAAAATAAATGAGGAATCATTTTGAAATTCCAGGTGCTTATATATAATAATTAATGTCAAATATTTCCATGAAGATTTTTTTTCTTGAAAACCCATAAGGACCGTCAATAAATAGAAAAATTAAAGATTTTTTAGGTAACCCTGTCAAAACTAATGTAGCAAAAGCGTTCAAAATGCAGAGTATGATTACGTAACTCATTGTAATAATTTTTATTATTTGCATTTGTAATTCTCTTCTTCTATTTTTGGCAAAAAAAATTTCGTTTATATCTTTATTTTATATAAAACTTCAAATATCCCTTAATTTTTTTGAGCAGTGTACATAATCATTCTGAGAGCAATGCATTTAAATCGTGGAAGAATGTACAGAAATTACGGGGAGTTCAGTCTAAAAGGCTTGTTCGTTTGATAACGTTTGATCTATTTATGGCATTTATACGTAGTTTGTGCCATTTTATCTTCAAGGTTGTATGGTATTTAATAAAATGCGACTTACTTTCGAGATTTTCTTGTCTCGAGCGGCAGTTCTCGAAAGATACATTATTGGCTTAAAAAAATTATGAATAATCATAATTTTCTCTGATTATTCACAAAAATAGGATTATATTATGATATTATAGGATGTTATAGAGAAAGCAATTTTTGATAGTGAATTTATTCCCAGCATGCATAAGATCATAGGTCCTGACTTTTATTGTTTTTACAATATCATGTTTGGGGAAACAGTATCACTTCGGTTGTTTATAAAAAGGAAGCAACAAATCTGAATACAATTGCAAACAATATTGTCACTGTCATTTGAACAAAGCGATCAGTTACATCTAATGTGAACCCCCACAGCGCGGAGAAAAGTGTGTCTCAATTCTCAATATATATCTAGCGTTCCTGTTTCTTCTCTAGACTTTCCCGAATGGGTCACATAGGATTTAGCTAAGAGAGCCTCTTCTTCGGATGTCTAAGAGTTATGGCTTTTTACAACAACTATTTTTAGAATTATATGGTAAGTGTACCAGTAGTGGGCCATGTACCAATAGTGGGCCACCAGTTTTCAAAGTTGAAAAACAACTTTTCTAGTCATTCCTGTCAGATAACAAACTAATTGCTGAATGGCTGGAACCCTTATCAGTTATCAGGCAAAAGGAAAACTTCAGTTTTCTCATAGTTTTCAGCTGGAAGGATGTTTTTACAGACTATACGAAAAACTAAACAGAAGCTAAAATTATTTTACGTAACCATTAAAATTTCTAAATATGATTTCATTATTGTACATATTTAAGTGTAGAAATGTAAAATAAAAATATAACTTCTGTACAGTATGCATTAAACTCAAGAATGGAGTGGACCACTTCAAGGGAGCCCCTACTGGAGCATCAGAAGTTTACTATGCCCATTACTGGAGCATAGAGGTAGGTAACATTTTTTTTTTTCATTTTGTATAAAGAATATATTTAAAAAATTTAATGTTTATTCTGATATATAAAGGTAAGGACTAGGCTCAAAAAAATATTTTTTTGAAAATCACTTATACTTTAATAATAATTAGATAAATGTCCTTTACTGGTGCATTTACCTTACTCTTAGCAATTAATGCATGCGAGGTTCATGCGGATACCAGAATTTGCAGAAATTTTTCATTAATAGTATTTTTATAGAGAATTTGACGAAATTTTACGCATTTGAATTATATTTATTTTCTCTTGAGAAAATACTGATATTTGATCCAGACAATAATGCATGGTTCGTGTGCTTCAGGGAATTTTCCAGGAGAAATATCAGTAACGTTTTATAGATGAATAAATCTAAATTAACCTCACGAAATTTCACATTATTTAATCAACAATTTTCTATTAAAAATACTGTTACCGAAATATTTCTTTGTAGGAAAAATGCAGGAGGCATACGAAGTCTCGATAACGGAATTTGTACAAATACTGGCATGAGAATGCATTTCGTGACTTTAACCCTTTCATAAATTACTTTCCATATTATTATTATTCATTATTTTTTATTATTTTCTTTTTTTTTTTTGATAAATGAGAACCAAATGTAAATTAATTTTATTATTGTTGTGCATGCTAGATATTTTATATCCATAAATAAAATCTAAATAAAAAAATGCTTTTTTTCCCTTATATGAGGATTGCATGAATAACATAAAAGGGTTAAAATGAAATATAACATTTTGAATTCCAAACTTTAAACTATTATATTTTTTCTGAATTATTTGACCGGATTATATCCAGTTTGGTTTTTGAGACAAAACAACTGCTGGCAAAATTTGGTTTTTAAAATAAAAAGGTTTAGAATTTGTTACAATTAAGGTATGGTGATTAATTCAAAAATTTTTAAACATAAATTCAAAGGTGGTGATACTAACTGAAAAAAACGAATGAAAATAGTTGAGGAAAATCTCTCGAGTATATTGCTTTATGATTTAAAATTTGATTTTCTTACTATATATTGTAACTATGATTCAAACTAACTTTAAATGTTAGATGTAAAATTGCTTCCCTTTTTAAATCTTTGCAAACATTAATTCTGGAATTGGAAAAAAAATCGACGCACAGTCTAGCAATAAAAAATAGTGTTTGATGCAAAAAGCATATCCCTGTTCCTTTTAAGTAATGAAAGTCATCCATTTTTTATTGGCCTGAAAATAAACAAATTTTTTAGTTCCCTGTCGACATAGATTTTTCGTCCTTTAGTATTAGTAATTAACAATGTTGACATCTTAATGGATAGTGAAAAATCTCATATAATTTATTTTAAACAGTGGTTTTTTTACATAATAAATTCTTATTGATTACGTAGTCTAAGTTTATACTTCTAAACTGTAGCGGAAGGAAAAAAATAGAATGCTTTCAATGTAAATCTAAATTTATCAGTAAATGTTTAAAATTAATAAATAACTATTTTGAAAATGATGTATGTCAAAATGACACTGAAATGGAGAATGATAATGCAATAAAATCGTTTTCTGATTGCCTGATCCGAAATAAATTCATATACTACCATGTGGCATATATAATTTTATGAGTGCGTGTACACTTCTTGTGTACATAAATGCAAAAATTGCATGAAAAAAAAAAAATTGGAGATTTTGACACATGTAAATAAAAATTATAGTTTAGTCACATGACTTATTTAATTTGGAAAGGAACTTAACAGTGTAATCTTCCCGTTCCAGGGCATTTCATTAGTGTGACAATGCATCGATAGCAAAAAATGAAATAATAATCAATAGAGGTACAAATAATTGCAGATTTTTAATGAAGTGCTTCTAAGATAGCTGTAGAATTCGCAACGAGCAGCAGCAAAATTCGATCACCACCAAGTTATATAAGAATCCAAGCTATATATACATTCATTTATTCAGAATTAGTTGAAAATCAATAAAGAATTTACAAAATGTCTTTTGGAGCAGAGGGAAATTGAGTGTGCTGTGTGTTGATGAACGCCTCTTAGCTTAATTGCTAGACCAAAGAATGAAGTATATTTTCTCAGTTCTATAACACGAAATAAGTTTCGAATGCAAGACAGAAAAAGAAAATAAATACAATAAATCATATTAGTGCGTGAAGCAAAAGTTGTAAAACACTTTGAAGCACAACCAGAATACTTTTAAAAATTGTTTATTATCCTACATTAGACGCACTACTGAACCTCTTTCAAAACGCAAAACATATTTTAAAACCAGTTTGAAATCCTAAAAATCGAAATTAAATCTTGAATCATCGCCATTGATACATCGGACTTACTGTCGCGCTGGAGATTTTTTTCCTGGCCAGGAGTATCCGATTTCTTTAAATATCGCATACATGCGACATCTACTACAATTAGACCTTGCCTGTATTCACGAATATGTCATCCGCAAGCAGGGATTGTCTGTGAAGTACACTACTAAATTTTGAAATGGACTACTTAATAATCGCTCAAGGAGTTTTGTGGCCATCGATACCTCGCTTCCGACAACAGGTTAACATGTATTCTCAGGCAGTAACAATTACGTTTTATAAAGACCACCAATAGCCGTTTTCTACTCGTTTTATCCAGTAAACAATGTCGATAGTATGATCAACCCCATGGGAAGATCGTCTTTGATCCGCCTTTGACCTATATTCTACTTCAAAAAGTTCACATTGTGAGCTGCATGGACGACTATGTTCAGAGATGCACTTGATCTGGACTGTTCCTTGGCTGGCTAGTATCTAGCATGCATGGTGGTCGTTCAGATCGGTATCATCAAGCGCTACTTTTTGAAAGGGGGGCATGAGCGCTTTGGAAGCTTCTCTCTTTGGTAGCTCATTATTATGAAGAAGACATTTATTAAGTGGTTTACTGTTTCGATCAATAAGAGGCAATTGGTAATTTAAAAAAATTGCAATCTATTTAATGTTAAAGAAAAAAAAAGACATTTTATAGAAGAAAAGTCGCAATTTTTAACTTAATATTCAGAAATTAAAAGAAAAACAGACATCGATACCTTATTACTCAGCAGAAAGTAAAGATTTTTTATATTAAATAACACAAATTTTACAAGTTTATTTTGTTTCTAATTTAAATATTTTTACTTTTTATGTAAATGAATATTTTTAAAAAATGCTGAATAAATATTAAAGCTTATATATTTATATTATCTTATATAATAATAAACTTTTACGAATAATATTTCAGATTATAACGATATTAAATTGCCCCACCTTTTTAGTAAATTTTTACTATTTATTTATTTATTTTTATTTTTTTAACATGAGAAGTTTTATCACTTCATTTTGTTTACAATTGATGTGATTAAATTTCACAAAAAAATCATAATTTCAACACACTAATTGAAATTTGTTTAAAAACATATCCTGGAAGCAAGGTATATTTGAAAAAAAATATATTATTTTGTTTAACTCATGCTCATATTTTCACAGAATGTATAATATTATTAAATGCTGTATATGTTGCACCTGTTTTTTTTCCTGGAAACATTTTTGTGGAATAGCAGTCCATATGTTATTCTAAGTAAGATAAATTTGAGCTTCAAATGGGACATTTATCCCGTTTTATGACCTTTAGCATGGGTTGCATTCCGACTGCATAAAAATAAGAAGAAAGCATGAATTTAGATTTCTAAATTCTGAGAATATATTTACTGGAAGAGGCTAAGAAATTGAGAAAAAAATATATCTTAAGTCGACAGTTTTTGACAAGTCAAATACAGAAAGGATAGAAAATGAAAATTTAAACAAATCAAATATTTCACATTCATTATTTTTTAAAGGAATGATAATACTCTTGAGGAATTCGCATATGAAAATCTTTATTTTCATCCTTTCCAAGACTGCATTACTCATTCTTGAAAATAATTCCTTAGGTACGAAAAAAATTATATTATAGTTAAACGCACAAAATGGTCAATGACTTGGAATTTTAAACATTTTGTTAAATACCAAAAAGTGAGGTATTATTCTAAAACAAGCATGTAAACAAAATAGTATATGTCACACATTACCGCAAAGATACTTTAAAGAAACCTCATAAGGAACCGTTAACAAATTTAAAAAAAACCAATATTTTTTGGATATTCACGCAAAAATTATTGCAGCAAATGCTTTCCAACAATAAATTAAGAGGCTTTTTGTAATAAACTGTGTTCATTTGCAAGAGTGTAGCATGTGTACACACAAAAAATTTAAAGTTCTTATACAAGCAATTCCAAATTTCTCAATTTTTTTTAATTTGCAGAGTTTTTAATGTAAAAAAATATGACAAAGAATATTGTGCACAATACCCGGAAATCAGAATTAAAATAATAATAAAAATTGGATAAAAAATGGACAAACTTTATAATATATTGTTTCATTGCGCTGGTGTAAACACTATCAAAACAGAATGCGAATAATGTATTATCTAAATGTATAGTGCAACTTTTGTGAAAAACCCAAAAATATACCAATATAATTCAGAAAATTATCTTCAGTAGAAGAGCCGCTGTCCTCTCCCCCCCCCAAAAAAAAGGACCTGTATTCAAATATAGCGCATAATACACATGACTGCCAGCACACGTACTACTTTGCAGTAGATTGCACACACTACTATATTTTGATACAAATTCTCATCTTTAGAACTTTTAGTGAAATATGTAACAAAGCTGTAGAGCTTAATAAAAGATACGAAAATACACTCTAGCACATACACACAAGAAGAAACAACGCACCAAGATGGAGTTGTCCGAATGGCTCGAAAATCTCAATGAAAGTGATCTGTCGACTCTGCAGAACAAGTTGGTGTAGGGCAAATATGAAAACAAACAGTAAAAATTATCGCCGTTTGCATGAGAGCATTATCTCGCTGAAATGAAAACGCAAGATGGCTACATATGACAGGCAACACAACGGAGGTGCAGAGTATGTTCATCGTACCACTATGATGCATGGATAACAAAAAAAGGGGTCGTGCTATCAAATGAAATTGCTACTTCTAGTTGTCAAGCAGTGTGACAGGGCACAGTCATTTTGGTATATCATAGCTGTTGGAAGCGAGTCCATACGTGTCTTCGCTGGTCATCGAGTCTCAAATCAAAGTGTGATCCATCAATGATGACGAATTTAATCCAGCCATTGACATTGGCTGTCGAATGTGCCTAACCCAAGTGCAAACGAACTTGTAGTGTGAAGTCGATAATGATAATCGGCTCAAGGTTGTGCCATAAGACGATGCTTCTTTTTCGAAGCCTCTTTTTACTGGTCCTCGCGGCTACTGAAGCACCATTTGCACGTAGGATGGATGATAATTATAAATCTGAGGTTCTGAGTTCCGTTTTGACTCTTGATCGGACTTCACGTTCTGTCGTCTATCTGGGTCGACTTTTAATTTTTTATACTGTGTTCGGACATGGCTAACCAATTCATTACAACATTGTATGATAATAGCATCGCTCCTATCCAAATGTCAATTAATGTGTCTATTATATTAACCGACTTCTTTGAGTCGAACTGCACTCTTCTTTTAAATGATGACATCGGTGCACATTGTTCGCGTATCTGTACGCGAGTCTATCGTCTATGCGTTACTGTCAATCTGAGTACACGGAATAAAATAAAAAAATCTGCTCTTTAATATCAGGTCAGTTTCGCAGTTAAGATGTGCTGCAGCGCCAAAATGTCCTTCATTGGACGTTAAATTTTATTTTTTTACATTTTTCCGTTGAAACGTTTATGAATATTAATTTGTGCCCAATCTGCAGTGCTTCTTCTTCATGCGTCACTGTTGTTTTTTTTTGTTGTTGTTATTTCAGAGTGCATATAAAATGCACATAGATACAATTCCTTTATAGATAAGAATTTTTATATCCCATTGAAGATGTTTTCTTTGAGAAAAAATGTATTGGAATTACCTTTAAATTTTTATAAACTCTCATTTGGCGATGAAAATGACTGAAAACTATAAAAATAATAATTATAGCTATTGAAAGGTTTTAGAAACTTAATTTTTTATATAAGAGATCTTTCTTAAAACCTATAAATAATCAGAATGTTATTTGATAAATGATAACAGGCGCACATAACAAAAATGTATATTTGATATCTCTTTCAGAAAAAATAAAGTGTTTTTGGCAAAGAGGACTTATTTTATTAGCATAACATATTTCTATTTTCAGAGATATCTACTATATATCGTATGTGTGTACTGTTAACAAATATTTATTGTATTAATTATGCCATCATTTAACTTTTGTTCCCATTTACTAACATTTTCAAGACAACAGTAAAATAATTAGAGGAAAAAATATTCTCTAAGATGATGTTAAAACATATTGATTGTACCAGAATACAAGATTCAAAATTTATATATAAAAAAAAAGTTTTCTATTACACCATCTTAAACAAAATAGCCTGACACTCATTTATTTTACACGTTTCCGAAAATTAATATCGTATTGCCAATTTCATTAGTTTGATAAAGACAATATTCTACATAATAGTTAATGTTGTAGTCTATAAACAGCAATTAAAAATATTTGTCTAAATGCTTCAAAAGCATATTTTATTGAAAAAATAAATAAAAAGTATCAGACTCCTTGTTTTAAAGAAACAGATTTCACAACAATTCTAAGTATAAATTTGAAAAAATGGAGAAAAAATTTCTAAAATATTTAATTATTCAAGTATCAAAGTCCAATCAAAAAATTACGAATTGTATTTCGTATTTCTTAATTTAATTAATTTGTTAATTATTGCTTCATTTCTATTTTTGAAATAGCTTGCATATATATTTTTTAATTATTTATGTCAAGAATTCTACTTGCTGAAATATTCAATTAATCTTAATAGAAGGTTTAAGTGAATAATTTCTAAAAAAAAAAACTATTTAAATTCAAAATATGAAACTAAAGTTTTTTTGTAATAATTTAATTTAATAATCTTAATTAAAATGATGTTTACAATTAAAAGAAATTTTACAAATAAAAAAGTTAATGTATAAATTTTAAGTGAATTCATCGTTAAGTAGAATTGAAATATAAAGCAATAAAAAAGTATTTCATATAAAAATATTAAACCTATTGTTTATTTGTTTTCATTTTTTCATTTTCCTAATTATATTATTGCAAAGTAGTTTCTTTTATTTCTTAAAACTTTGCGCTTTTTGTTAATGAATAGACAAAAAAGAACTATAAAATAAATACATAGAACACAATTTATATTTCATTGAATAAATTTAAATTTATGCGCTTTTTGTTAATGAAAAGGCAAAAGAAAACTACAAAATAATTACATAGAACACAATTTATGTTTCATTAAAATAATTTACATCTTTGCGTTTTTCAAAATATTTTACAAATAAAAAATATGCTTTGCAATAAAGAATAGAATTATCATTACAAAAATATTGTTTTCTAATGAAAAACGCCACTTAAGTAAATATAAAGTTTCGTTTAAAATGTTGAAAAGATAAAATCCGAGATTAATTTTCTAACATTATTAATTTTTTAGATTACATAATATTTGTGTATACTTCGGATACCTGGTTTATTAACATTTTATCATTTGAAATATAACAGAAATACACAATACGATGAAAAAAAAGTAATATTTTATATACATTTTAGATAAATTGCTTAAAAAATAAACAAGATAACTATCAAAACAAATGTAAAATATAGAACAAGTTTCTAATAACGTTTTTTCAAATTTTCAAGAACAATAATTCGAGTGATGGTAAAGAATATTTTTCTTGATATATGATGACAGTCTATACTTATCATTTGAAACAAAATGTTTCATTCGTAACACTCTAAATTTTCGTTTCATCTTTAACAATGGAAGAAATGTGCTTACTCCATTTTCAGCAGATTAAATTTACATTACGTGAAAAAAAGAGCCATATAGAACTGTTGTAAGTTCAAAGCAGTTTATTTAATGGCACCAATTATACACTATATTCTCACTTATCTAATGCTTAGTTCAGTATCATTTGATGTACAAACAGTTAATTTTTAACTTCATCACGTATCACCATATTTCACAGAACGTAATCGAGTTCTGCACAAAATAAATACTGCAGCTTCTCGGTTTTTGTTAAAGTAGTAGTTTGTTAAACACTCGTAGTTGAGATTACCTTATTCTAAACAGAAAATCTTTCGTTCCTGTTTTCCTAAAATGAGTTTGTAGGTGATTTCGTTTGAAATACTACCTAATCGGCCGAATAGGTAAATAATACGAATTGCGGCCATTCCTATGTTGGTTTTCTGAACGATTTTTGCAGATCTAAACCGATCATGAACACTAGACTTCAAATCTATCACCAGTAAAAAAATTTATATATATGTATATAAACATATGTTACACACACACACATATATATATATAACTTTTTATAGACACGGTAACTTTTATAATTCTGCTATAATCTTGCAAACTGATGCATAAAATCAAAGGGCACAAAATCTTGATCAAGCTCGTTAACAGGCAAAATCGGACCACCAAGAGAGTGGAAATAAAGAGGGGTTTTGTGAAAACTGAAAAAAAAACCACTTAACTTCTTAAATAAAATAGGTACCAAATCAGTTTAAAGTTTATATTACTCCTAAATAAATGTGCCAAAAGGTTATGCATGACAGATTAATAAAATTTAATATTAACCAGTTAGTACTTCGCTGTACCATATGGTACCAGAAAAGCTTTCATAATATATTTTAACTTGAACACCAGTATATTCGAAATGAAGCATTATCTTTATTTCATAACTTAAATTTCCTGATAAATTCAAACAAAATTGTTACTTTAAATAAAATTGTTCTGAATTGCAAGTGTTGCGTTTTAAAGAGGAAAATAATTTCGGTTTTATTGGGTTAATAAGACTTTTTCCCCCCTATTCAATATCATTAGAGTTCATGCAACGAAAGTTTATCCTTTTTATTTGTCCTTTCTTGTCGCTGCGAATTAGAGATTTTTTTCTTTTGGCAAGCCTTCCCCGCTAATTGCCAATTCACCTGTACTGAATTATTTCTTTTTCTGTTGCCGAGCGGTTTGATGGAAGAAGCATCGGCTGTTTTTTTTTGTTGTTGTTGTTGTTTGTTTGTTTGTTTGTTATTGGGGGCCTGCGTGCACTTGGGCGACTTCCCTATTTTTTTTCTCTATCATGGGTTGTCCCAACTATGAGTAACGGAATTCCTGATACTTGAATTATTTTACAAGAAAAATATGTCCTCTCATAGCGCATACAAAGGCGAATGAGTACAGTTAGTCAAAGGGTTAAAGAAAGTAGCATGAGATAAGCAAGTTATTATTGTAAAATACGATTTTGTGTCAAAATAAGGCTTCTCCCTATTCCCCGAGAAAATAAGGGGTATTGGGAGAAGCCTGACTGTCTTATTGTGTCAAGTGTATTATAAAAAATAGGATCGCCTGTCAGTTATTTTTGAAGAATGGGTGCATGAAAGGGATATTTCATAATCTAAAAATCCTATTTCTCATAAAATAATACTTGTTTTAAATAAAAATTTTCAAGTTTAATCCTCTGTACATTCAATTTATTTTTCAAGATGTTTACTTACTTACTGAAGACTCTTCAGGTAATAGTTTTCTTTATTACTTTTTTCTATCTTCAACAGAAGAAAGTATTGTAATAGAATTGTTTTTAGGCTTCCGGTTTTTGACGGATTTATAAATTTTAGGGGTCAGAAAATAAAAATAAAAATGGTTTTACAAAATGTCTGTCTGTCTGTGTGTCCATATGTCGCCATTCTGTCATCAAAAAGTGTATGATGATATGCATAGAATTGAATAAAATTTTTTGTGAATATTTTTGGCAATGGCAAGCAGGCCCTCCTTCAACACTGAATTATTCCGCCGTAAAGGGAGCACTACAGTATCGATTTTTTGCCCTTTTCAGTATTGTACCGACTAAAAGTGTATGAAGTTATGCATCGAATTGAAAAGAAAATTGTGTAAGTGTTTGGCTATAGCTAGTTTGTCCTCCCTGAATTCGGAAACAATCTGCGCGAAAGGGGCGTTGCGATAGGGGGTTTTGTGCCATTTTCAATAGTTTACCACCTAGAAGTGTATGAAACTATGCATCGAACTGAACCAAAATTTTTATGTAAGTTTTTTGCTACTGCTTGTTGGTCTCCCTGAATTAAAAAAAAACCGCTGGAAGGGTGCTCTGTAATAGCGGTTTTGGTGCAATTTTCAATATTGTACCGTATAAAGTGTATGAAGTCTTACATGGAATTGAACCAATTTTTTTCATAAGTGTTTGGCTATGCTTAGCAGACCGTCACTGATTTTGAAAAAAATCCGCCAGAAGAGGGCACTATAAGCGCCATTTTTATTATTTTACCATTAAAAAGTGTATTAGGTTATTTTTAGAACTGAACTAAATTTTTGTATATAATTTTTGGGGGGGGCATGGCAAGCAGGTTCTCCCTGAATTAAAAAAATATCTTTCGGAAGGGGGGCTCTGTGAAATTCATTTCCTAGCTATTTTCATTATTGTGCCATCGAAAAGTGTATAAAGTTAGTTATAGTATTGGACCAAATGTTTTGTGTATGCTTTAAGCTATGGCCGCAGATATTTTTTGAATGTGTAAATAATCCGAGGTAAAAGAGCATTCTGATATGGTAGCGCTTTTTGTATCATTTTTTCGATTCTCTGTCGTTCTATTATCCATGGGCTCGTCTAGAAACGGAAATACTTGTCCTGCTAAGTCGGCTGTTTAAAAACAGCTGATGATAACTGAATATAGGAAAACTATTGATTTTAATACATATCATTTTTCATAACTCGTTTTTACTTCGATTAATTTACTGAAGCAGAAATTTAGTATCAAAATCAACGTTGGTATAGTATTGAATATAGTATTAACATCTGTAATTACTTTTTGAAATATTAAATGTACGCATGAGATAAAACAAAGCTTTCACGTTGTCACATCCAACTAGTTTCTTCTTATATTGTTTATGAAATATTTTTGAGGATCATTTATTAAACAATTTAAATATTCAAAGTGGTATTTTGAGGTCACTTCCTATGTTTTTCTTTACATCCTCTATCTTGATCACTCAAAAACAAAATAGAATTATTTGAATATTAATATAATTTTAAGTACAAATTAAGGTGTTAATATTACCTTGCGTTTCCAAAAACACAACTATCACTGTAATAAATTACATATTTAATTTTTATAAAATTTTAAATGCAGTGTATCGGAAATCATGCAATAATTTATATTAAATTTCAAACTCTTCGGTTTAGTAGTTTTTTCTCTGTTATATGTGGATCGGGAAAGACAGCCTGAATTACGGCCATAGGTACTACATAATTGCGTTTTTTTTTTTTTTTTTTGTAATCGAATTATAACAATATAAATGAAATGTTGAAATTGTTATAATATTTCAAAAGGGCTTTACATGTTTGCTTCAAACTATAACTCACTTATCCTCAACACAAATCACTTTCAATAAGATTACCTTTAATGTAAAATATTATCCTTTTTCTATTTTGATGTCACTAATTTTTGATTTTTGTATTAAAAATTGAAAAGTTACTTCTAAAATTTCATTTAGCACATGTTTTTATAAAACATACTTTCGACTACTGCAAGCAAAGGAGAAATCACCGAAAGTAAATTAAATTATTGATTTTAATTAAGATTGGATTTACTTTGAAAATTTTCAATTTCAAAGATTAAACTATTTTCATAATTAATGAATGTTCATGCACCTTAATTATTTGACTTTATGTATAGCACCACTGCCTTTGTTACTTAGAGTTTCTGAAGAGTAATCTCGAAAGTTAATTGCTTTCATTTGGAGGATTTATTTTAATATGCTTTCATAAATCTATATTTAATAAGAATTTAAATTTTATTAATAGGAAATTATTAAATAGTAATCCAATCATATTAACTACATAAATTAAAAAAATAATCTTTAAGAAAAGAAAAATATGTTATGAGTTTTTAAAACAGCTTTTTAAGTAAATGTTTACTAATATTGATACTATCCGATCCTTATAGGCTTTCTTTTACTCGATAAGAAATTTATTATTTTTATATTCAAAACCAAATATCTTCTATTGAAGAATCGAAAGTGTCTTTGAATAATTACATATTAAATAACACTTACTACAGAATCGCAAGATGTCTTTATTTATCAAATTAAGCTTTAATCAGCTTTTATGATAATAAAATCTTTATTTGAAATATCTTTCAATCAATGTTTGCTGCATAAAAAATAATGAATTATCGCAAGATATTTATTAGAAAATATTTCCATTTTCAAACGAAAGTTTAATTAATAGCTTTATATTATAAAAAATAGAAAATTCCAGCATTTGTAACAAACTGTATTTAAAGTATATTTATGTATCCAAATTAAGATGATGTGAAGTTCTCCTTTTATGAACAGATGATAAAAAGTATTACATAAATTGTTGCCAAGAATATAAAAGGAAAGCAAATTTTCGTCAGACTATTATTAAATCTCGTTTGTAAATTTCTGTGTAATGCACATAACATACTTGCTCAGTATGCTATTAGCTGTAGATAATCAAAGTTTTGTTTTTGTAGTGTAAATTGCTATGATTGTTTCTTTTTTAATAAGTATAAAAAAGTATACTTAACAACTTTATTTAAATCATCCAAAATTTTACATTGTATTTTCATGAAATTAAAATAGTGTATTATTTTCAGTAAACTAGAAATGTGTGATAATCCATGTATAAGCATTTGTTATAATGTAAATCTTTAAATAAATAATTGTAAGTTAGGATATAATTTTAGAATTATTAATAATGTGAATTTTTAAGCTTATCAATATGTTGCAATTCCATATCCCTTTAAGACCCAGCTCGCACGATCGTGCGGGTTAGACATACATTTAAATTTTTGCTTCTAAAACAGTCGTATGTAATATAAGCCCAAATTGAACGATTGTTCCGGTTAGCAGAAAGAGTAAAGTATCTTTTTTTATCAACAGATTGCGGTTGAAGTCCATGTTTTACTTTCAGGTGGCATGTCTAGCTTTGTTTACAAATACAACGGATATAGCTCAACATTTTATCTGTCGTAAAAAGGTAATTATCAATATATTTGTAATTGCCTAGATAAATATTTTTGCTTTAATGTCTAAATAAGTATAATATAATAAAAAACATTAATTATAGACTATTTATTTTGGTCTTAGGACTCAAGATTTCGTCACCCGCACAATCGTGCAACTTGGGCGTTAAGTTAGTCAGTGCTACAGTAAAGGTAAGTGTTTTTCAATGTTCATTTTGATTTCTGTTTCAACAATTTTGATGACAGCCAAAATAAAACGAAGTATGCTATTACATAATTAATACTATATTATTTTCTTGGGTGTTGTCATAGATAACCTCCCTTTTTTTAAATAATTTTTAATTTTTTTCTTTTTAATTAATAAAATTTTCAAATACTTTTTCTAATTTTTTATGCAGTACTTTGTTAACTTTTAATAAAGCAAAATAAAATATTTTTTCAGATGTCTAAACGGAAAAGAATTCTCACTCAAGAAAAAATATTTTAATTGATGAATAAATCAGATTCTGAGTTTAGTGATCGCTCGGATGATGACGATGTTACGGACAAAACATTTGAAGCAGATTTATTAGAAGGACAGTCAAGTTCAGATGAGCTCGATGAAGAAAAAATGACAATTTTGGATCATTCTTCCTCTTCAATGTCTCCTAAATTCATTTTCCAAAGTTCTACCTCCAAGGCGTTTTCGGAAAATACTAAAAGAATGAAAAAAGAAAAAAAGGAATACAAGTGGACTGTTAAAAAGTTCATTTCTGCACCTCATCCTGGAACATTAGATTTCACGCAACTGCAAGTATGTTTTTCATTTCTTAAATTGTAACAAAAAAAAAAGTTATAGACTTATAGAAGAAACTAAATCGATATAATAAATAAAAACTTTAAAAATATAACAAACATTTTTAAATTAATTAAAATATTTTTTTAAGTCGATAAGTACTTTTCCAATATTATTTTTTTCCTTCTTTTTTAGGCTTTAGAGCGAACCATTTCCCATGTGTTGGTGACATTTCAAGTCTTCGCAAGTGCAGGTTTGAAAACTGCGAAAAAAGTTCAAAAACACGTTGTGAAAAATGCAACGTTTATTTGTGTATGTCAAAAAAATGTTTTAAAGATTTTTACTGTAAAAAAATAACGAATCCATAAAATAAAAAATAATACATCAATAATTACCATATTTGTAAAATTTTTTTGGTTCAGTTTCTCTCTTCTATCCATTTAGAGCCAGAAAATATATAAATCTTAACATGTAATAAGCAATGATTTCAGAGGAAAAGCCGAACCCGCACAATCATGCAGGTGCGGCTTTCACAGAAAAAGCCCAACCCGCACGTTAGTGCGGGTACACTTCACGCTCTAGGGGGGCGAGAAAAATTTTTTAATTATTTTTTTAGGTGTCATTAGGGTTAGTAAAGAGTTAAGAACCAGAGGAATATAATATTTAATGATGAAAATGTTTCGGGTCTTAAAGGGATATAAAGTAAAACCCCGATAATTCGTATTAATTGGGACAAGACCTAATCCGGAACATTGAAAATCCACATTATCCGGAGAACGAGAATAGATGAAATAAAATAAAACATAGTGACAAAAAGTCACCTGTATATGGAACATATTCAATATTTACAGACCATAAAAATGTTTACTTTGTAATTATAAAGTTTGCAATCTTTTGCTGTGCCAGTTGTGAGGGCGCATGGTCACTTGAAGCATAAAAAATTCGTTGTGCGTAGCCTCACTTGACGTTCCAAATGAAACATTATTTGTTTCATTATGGCTAATAACGTTTGGTTGATCATAATTAATGATGGTGTTTTCGTCTGTACCATCATCACTTTCCTTTTTTTCAGTTGTGCAAAATGTGATTATTTTGTAATCTGTAAATGAGGCATGACTTTTTTTTCTGCTTCTAACCAATCCTTAACAGCCTGTCTCTATAGGCATTATTTTACCTTGCTTTATTGCATTAATTGATAAATAAACATATTTTACTACATACACACCTTTCGAACACAAGTTCGGAAACATGAATTAATTTAGGATGTCTTAGTATACATATTTTAATTGTATGAAGTGAATTTTCAATGATATCGAATTGATTTAAAGTTACATACGAAACCCTACCAAAACAAAGGTGGTCTCATTTAGGTGATTTACATTTTGAATTAAAAAAAATATTTTTCTTTTATTTGTTTTCAAACTGCTGTGCTGCTTTTATATTGCACATTCTTGAGCATTCTGAATTTTCCAACGTTGCGTTCTTGGTGGAAAACACCGTATTATGTACTCTAAAATCACGCATTTTTGAATATTTTAAAAATAAATGTAAACACCATTTTAACGTAAGTTCTATATCTACACAAATCTATAAATATATTACGAAAGTTCCACGCAATATATCGTTGAATATACAAATCGTTTCAGACATTTCTAAGATACACGTAAATCGCAAATATTATTCTTTCTTTCAATTTATTTTTGGCCAGCTTATAATTGCATATAATTTTACAAATATAAAATTAAACATGGTCTTTGAATCCGATAATTTAAAGAACATTTTGTAGAAAATTCATGTAAACATTTGACGAAGTATCTAAAATAAAAGTTTTCTTTATAACTCTTTATCAATTTATGAAATTTTTGTTAATATTATAGAGATGTAAATTTGGTTTGTTAGATTTCAAAACCACGAAGTAGTAACTTCATGGTGAAGGTCATTGTTCCAACGTAGGCTATATTTTATGTGTGTTCGATTACCCACAGAAAATAAAACAAAATTTCTAAAAATACGTTTTTTGTGATAATGAATCACTTAGAAACTTGAAACATGGCATTTTAGGTTTCAATAAGATATAAATATTTCCTAAGAACTGTTTGTATATAAAAAGAACATTTAAAACTGTGAAGTGAGCCAAAATGTTATAGAGTGCTTCCACACTAAATTACAATTAACCTTACCATTGTTGCGACCAGATATATCCGTTCACAAGGCTGCAGGTTTCACTTCAGTTGAAGCTTTATTTAAATTAATATAATTCTACAAATATAATCCAGTTTTAAGAAATTAATTTATGATTGATACTTTCAACGCTTAGAAGCATATACGTTGCAAAAAAAATTATACCATGATAGAAAATCCCTTTTTTATTAGCATATTAATTAACATTGTAGCGAAAAAAATGTTACAGTTTTGCCCTTTTACTCGGCGTTCAGGGGGTTAAGGTCCTATTAGCCTAACTCAATGGATTCTCAATTTGATAAAGCAGTTTTAGGATATCATGGAAGGAAAGCTCAGAGCTAAAAGAATAACTATGTTGTAAGATCACTGGTTTGCACTATATGAGTATCTGGTAGAATCTGCCCTCAGCCATCTACCATTGACTTGTGGCATCCAACACAAGGCGAGTTGCTGCTTTCATTACGAAAGGCGGTCAATGTGTTACTAGGCAGGTGTTTATAATGTTTTGACTGTTCAGTATAGATATTTTTTCGTCTGTTTCATCCTCTTTTGAATTAAGAATAACTAAATAATAATAATATCGTTTACTATAATGAAATACACTTTCTACTCCGTAATCTGTAAACCATATCTCAATTGCATTAAACAGAATTTATAAGCTAATTTTTCACAGCTACTTTAACAATTGCTTTAAAAAATTAAATAACATTATTCTTTATCTTTAAATAATTATAAAATTACCCTTAACAAATATTCTTAAAACATAATTTATGTATCAATGTCTTTAAAAAGAATATTTTTAAATAAAAAAGTATACATTACTACCGTCTATTTTATTCTACATGCAGAAAAAAATCAATATAAATTTATAAGTATGTTTAACTGAATCTCTTATTTAGTGTCGTACATGTCACTTTCGATCGTATTTTCCCTTTCTCTTGCATGCATGTAGTATGAAGAATTTAAAGTTCTTTAAAGTGTGTTTTTTTGGCATGGGTAAAGAACGCAGTCTATTTCTCAAAGTGCTTTCGTGTCAGAGAAAAAAAATTCTTTTTCATGAATATTTAATCATATTATACTGAATTTTTTATATCTTTTGGGGTAACATTCTCTTGCATTAGCTGTCAGACAATTATTTTTCTTCAATCATTTAAATAGAACATACATGTGAAAAATATATTTAAAATTTAAAATAATCTATATAAAAATGTTTCAGATAAAATATTTATGTTAATCATTTGTATATATTAAACATATAACAAGCATTTATTTAGGTTAATTTATAAATTTAAAAAAAGAGACTTTTTAAAATTTTAAATTATTTATTCACAAATTAAAGGATTAGTTCTTTTGCATAACTTTTTAACGCATGGTATATATTGTAAACACATTTTTACCCATAGCAGCCGCTGTAGTGATACCATTTCGTCGACAATTACATAAAAATCTAGGATTTGGGAAAAAATTCTGTTTGCCAAAATTTAGATATCTTGTCCAGTTACCAAGAAAGTAGTAGATAAGTTTTAGTATACTTTCCTTTGTCTAGGTACAATGTTGGAATCCGGAAAGGAAGATATATATGAAGTCAGGATTGAAAGACATATGACTTACCTAATGATTTGCTTGTGTTAAATATATTTTTTATATTGTTAATTTCTAGAATAACCGACAAATAGTATTCGTATTTCTCCCTGAAACATTATGCAAAAAATGTATTTTTTATTTTAAAAAATATTAATGAAATTTAATAAAAAATAATTTCACCGGTGAATCAAATTTACATTTATCTCTTGAAATGTAGGAACTTTTTTTATCAACTGTAAGCAAGGATTCTCATTCCAATTTATGACAGTGAAATTATGCTGAGGGAAATGCGTCATACTAAGAGGCATCAATCCACATATTATGAGTAATTTTATTTTAAAAATTAGTACGCATTTATCCGTTACCTTTAATAAAATTTACTTTAAAAAACTAATTTTATGAACACATCCATCCAGTATAATTTATAGGTTTCACTTTTCTAAAATGACCGGTCACATTTTCTAACAGAAAAATAGACTTTTCGGTACGCCAATTTTAAATATAGCAAATTTTTAACTGAAAAAAGTTATCATTGCTAATGTTTTCTTCATTTTAAAAACTCGATGAAGCAAATCCAATCCAATGTAACATCGCAAGGACTTCAGGCCACACGAAAATACGGAATATGTAAAATGGATATTCTTATGTTTTGACATCAGGAAGGTGTTTAAGATGTTGCAATATTTAACGTTTGATTTGATATTGTGTCATATTGTGAATTTGTGGTATTAATTTAAATATATTTGAAATGAATCTGAATTTAATTCATTTTGATTCTCAAAGATGTATTGAAAAAAATGTTTTCTATAAATTTAGAAATATCAATTTTAATGGTATTAAAATTTGAAGAGATTCAGTGATGCTTAATGTCCATAGATAAAATGATGGATATGTACGTTTGATACATTCATGGAATAATCAGCTATGTTTTCTATTATTAAAAAGTATGCTTATCACAAATCACAAGCAGGATACCAATTATACAGGATAGTATTTTATATTCAATACCTATTTGAATATCTTCGTTATTTCAGTTGATATTTTAATGTATAATAATTATTACTAATATTTTTATACAGTCAGAATAATTATTTGGAATGCTTAGAAAAAATAATAAATCGTGAAAACTTTGTTGTAACAACAAATGTAGTAAGAAATTATGCGTACGCTGGAATGTACCATGCACAAAGAAATCAGATACGTTTTATTTAGGTATAAGAAAATTAGTTAAAATTGGAAATAATATTATTCTATTATTTTCAATATCAAATAAAAATGCTATACAAGAGATTGTGAATTAAAGCAGCATATTATAAATGATTTTTTTTTAATACATCGAATACTATATTATGTAAGGTTCATCTAAAACAGTGCATCCTTTAACTAAACAGTATTAAAAGAAAAATGTTTTCTTAATTTATGAAAATGTTCTGCACTATATGGCCAAAGGTGAGCGGCCATAAATATAGACGATTTTAAACGCGTTAAATATCTAGAAAAATAAATGAGTAATCATTCTGAAATTCCAGGTGCTTATATATAATAATTAAGGTCATATATTTCCATGAAGATTTTTTTTCTTGAAATCCCATAAGGACCGTCAATAAATAGAAAAATTAAAGATTTTTTAGGTAACCCTGTCAAAACTAATGTAGCAAAAGCGTTCAAAATGCAGAGTATGATTACGTAACTCATTGTAATAATTTTTATTATTTGCATTTGTAATTCTCTTCTTCTATTTTCGGCAAAAATAATTTCGTTTATATCTTTATTTTATATAAAACTTCAAATATCACTTAATTGTTTTGAGCAGTGTACATAATCATTCTGAGAACAATGCATTTAAATCGTATATATTTTTAGAAAACATACTTTCGACTACTGCAAGCAAAGGAAAAATCACCGAAAGTAAATTTAAATTATTGACTTTAATTAAGATAGGATTTACTTTGGAAATTTTTAATTTCGAAGATTAAACTATTTTCATAATTAATGAATGTTCATGCACCTTAATTATTTAATTTTATGTATAGCACTACTGCCTTTGTTACTTAGAGTTTCTGAAGAGTAATCTCGAAAGTTAATTGCTTTCATTTGGAGGATTTATTTCAAAATGCTTTCATACATCTACATTTAATAAGCTTTTAAACTTTATTAAAAGGAAATTATTAAATAGTAATTCAATCATATTAACTGCATAAATTAAAAAAAAATCATTAAGAAAAGAAAAATATGTTATGAATTTTAAAACAGCTTTTTAAGTAAATGTTTTCTAATATTGATACTATCCGATCTGTATAGGCTTTCTTTTACCCGATAAGAAATTTATTATTTATATATTTAAAGCCAAATATTTTCTATTGAAGAATCGAAAGTGTCTTGGAATAATTACATATTAAATAACACTTGCTACAGATTCACAAGATGTCTTTATCTATCAAATTAAGCTTGAATCAGCTTATATGATAATAAAAACTTTATTTAAAATATCTATCAAGCAATGTTTTCTGCATAAAAAATAATGAATTATCGCACGATATTTATTAGAAAATATTTTTATTTTTAAATGAAAGTTTAATTAGTAGCTTTATATTATAAAAAATAGAAAATTCCAGCATTTGTAACAAACTATATTTAAAATATATTTATGTATCCAAATTAAGATGATGTGAAGTTTTCCTTTTATGAACAGATGATAAAAAAGTATTACATAAATTGTTGCCAAGAATATAAAAGGAAAGCAAATTTTCGTCAGACTATAATTAAATCTTGTTTGTTTGTAAATTTCTCTGTAATGCACATAATATACTTGCTCAGTATGCTATTAGCTGTAGATAATCAAAGTTTTAGTTTTGTAGTCTAAATTGCTGTGATTGTTTCTTCTTTAATAAGAATAAAAAAGTATACTTAACAACTTTATTTAAATCACCCAAAATTTTACATAGTATTTTCACGAAATTAAAATGTTTTATTATTTTCAGTAAACTAGAATTGTGTGATAATCCATGTATAAACATTTGTTATAATGTAAATCTTTAAATAAATAATTATAAGTAAGAATGTAATTTTAGAATTATTAATAATGTGAATTTTTAAGCTTATCAATACGTTGCAATTCCACATAGAGTATAACCCAGATAATTCGTATTAATTGGGACAAGAACTAAACCAGAATATTGAAAATCCAGATTATCCGGAGAACGAGAATAGATGAAACAAAATAAAACATAGTGACAAAAAGTCACCTGTATATGGAACATATTCAATAATTACAGACCATAAAAATGTTTACTTTGTAATTATAAAGATTGCAATCTTTTGCTGTGCCAGTTGTGCGGGCGCATGGTAACTTGAGGCATAAAAAATTCGTTGTGCGTAGCCTCCACTTGACGTTCCAAATGAAACATTATTTGTGTCATTAGGGCTAATAACGTTTGGTTGATCATAATTAATAATGGTGTTTTCGTCTGTACCATCATCATTTCCCTTTTTTCAGTTGTGCGCAATGTGATTATTTTGTCATCTGTAAATGAGGTATTACTTTTTTTTTATTTTCTGCTTCCAACCAATCCTTAACAGCCTGTCTCTATAGGCATTATTTTACCTTGCTTTATTGCATTAATTGATAAATAAACATATTTTACTACATTCACATCTTTCGAACACAAGTTCGGAAACATGAATTAGTTTAGGATGTCTTAGTATACATATTTTAATTCTATGAAATGAATTTTCAATTATATCGAATTGATTTGAAGTTACATACGAAACGCTACCAAAACAAAGGTGGTCTCACTTAGGTGATTTACATTTTGAATTTAAAAAAAATATTTTTCTTTTATTTATTTTCAAACTGCTGTGCTGCTTTTATATTGCACATTCTTGAGCATTTTGAATTTTCCACCGTACTTGGTGGAAAACACTGTATTATGTACTCTAAAATCATGCCTCATTTTTGAACAGTTTAAAAATAAATGTAAACACCATTTTAACGCAAGTCCTATATCTACACAAATCTAAAAATATATTGCGAAGGTTCCACGCAATATATCGTTGCATATACAAATCGTTTCAGGCATTTCTAAGATACACGTAAATCGCAAATATTATTCTTTCTTTCAATTTATTTTTGGCTAGCTTATGATTGCATATAATTTTACAAATATAAAATTAAACATGTTCTTTGAATCCGAGAATTTAAAGACCATTTTGTAGAAAATTCATCTAAACATTCGACAAAGTATATAAAATGAAATTTTTTTTATAACTCTTTATCATTTTGTGAAATCTTTGTCAATATTATAAAGATGTAAATTTTGTTTGTTAAATTTCAAAACCATGAAGTAGTAACTTCATGGTGACGACCAATGTTCCAACAAAAGCTATATTTTATGTGGGTGCGATTGTCCACAGAAAATACAAAATCATTTTTATGTCTAAAAAAAGTTTTTTGTGATAATGAATAACTTAGAAACTTGAAATATGACATTTTAAGTTTCAATAAGATATAAATATTTCCTAAGAACTGTTTGAATAGAAAACGAACATTTAAAACTCTGAAGTGAGCCAAATTGTTATGGAGTGCTTCCACATTGAATTTCAGTTAAAGTCCTAGTAGCTTAAGTCAGCGGATTCTCAATTTGATAAAGCAGTTTTAGGATGTCATGGAATGAAAGCTCAGAGCTAAAAAATAACTATGTTGTATAGGTTTGCACTATATGAGTATCTGGTACAATCTGCCTTCAGCCATCTACCACTGACTTGTGGCTTCCAAGACAAGTCGAGCTGTTGCTTTCATTACGAAAGGCGGTCAATGTGTTATTAGGCAGGTGTTCATAATGTTTTGACTCTTCGGTATAGATATTTTTTCATCTTCTTTTAAATTAAGAATAATACTGTTTTCTATAATGAAATATATTTTCTACTCCGTAATATGTAAACCATATCTCAGTTGCAATAAATAAAATTTATAAGCTAATTTTTCACAGCTACTTTAACAATTGCGTTAAAAATATTTTATATGACATTATTATTTATCTTTAAATAATTATAAAATTACACTTAACAAATTTTTTAAAACATAATTTAGGTATCAATATCTTTTAAAAGAACATTTTTAAATAAAATATTATGAATTTCTACCGTATATTTTATTCTACATGCAGAAAAAAACCAATATAAAGTTCAAAGTATGTTTAACTGAATCTCTTATTTAGTGTCGTACATGTCACTTTCGATCGTATTTTCCCTTTCTCTGGCATGCATGTAGTATGAAGAGTTTAAAGTTCTTTGAAGTGTATTTTCTCTGGCATGGGTAAAGAACATAGTTTATTTCCCAAAGTGCTTTCGTGTCAGTGAAAAAATTCTTTTTCATGAATATTTAATCATATTATACTGATTTTTTTATATATTTCGGGATAACAATCTCTTGCATTAGCTGTCAGACAATTATTTTTCTTCAATCATTTAAATAAAACATGCATGTGAAAACAATCTTTAAAATTTAAAATAATCTATATAAAAATGTTGCAGATCAAATATTTATATTAATCTTTTGTATACATTAAATATCTAATAATCATTTATCTAGGTTAATTTATAAATTTAGAAAAAAGTCTTTTTTAAAATGTTAAATTATTCATTCACAAATTAAATGACTAGTTCTTTTGCATAATTTTTTAACACATTTTATATATTGTAAACACAATTTTATCCAAATCAGCCACTATAGTGATTGACCAATTCTCCGACAATTGCATAAAAATCTAAGATTGGCGAAAAAATTACGTTTGCTAAAATTTAGATGCCGTGTCAAGATACTAAGAAAGCAGTATAAGTTTTAGTATCCTTTCCTTTCTCTAGGTGTAATGTCGGAAATTGCAAAGGAAGACAAATATGAAGTAAGGATTGAAAAATATGTGACTTACCTAATAATTTTCTTGTGTTATGTATATTTTTATATTGTTTATTTGTAGAATAACCGACAAATAGTGTACGTATTTCTCCCTGAAACATCATGCAACAAATGTAATTTTTATTTAAAAAATATTAATGAAAGTTAATAAAAAATAATTTCACCAATGAATCAAATTTCCCATTTATCTCTTGAAAATTTGGAACTTTTTTTTGATGAACTGTAAGGAAGGATTTTCAGTCCAGTTTAAGACAGTGAAATTATGCTGAGGAAAATTAGTATTACTAAGAGGCATCAATCTACATATTCTAAGTAATTTTATTTTAAACAACATTAAATAAAAGTCGAATAAGGCAATTAGTACGAATTTATCCTTTTCGTTTAATAAAATTTATTTTAAGAAAACTTTTTTTCGGAACACATTCGTCCAGTATAATTTATATCTTTTATATGACCGGTCACATTGACTAAGAGAAAAACAGTCTTTTCGCTCAGCCAATTATAAATGTAGAAAATTTTTAACTGAAAAAAGTTATCAATGCTAATGTTTTCTTCATTTCAGAAGCTCGATGAAGCAAATCCAATCCAATGTAACAACGCAAGGACTTAAAACCACGCGAAAATACGGAATATGTAAAATGGATATTATTTTGTTTTGATATCAGGAAGTATTTAAGATACAGCAATATTTAATGTTTTATTTGCGATTGTGTCATATTGTGAATTTGTGGTATTAATTTGAATATATTTGAATTTAATTTGAATTTAATTCATTTTGATTCTCAAAGATTCGTTGAAAAAAAGTTTTTTTCTAGAAATTCCATAAGGACAGTAAACAAATAGAAAAAAAATAAAGATTGTTTAGACAATCCTGTAAAAACTAATTTAGCAAAAGCGTTCAAAATGCAGAATATGATTACTTAACTTATTGTAATAATTTGTGCTCATTTTTAGGAGGATATCATGTATACTCATAGAGATATTAAAGTTTTTATAGAAATAGTGATAAATGTTGCTGAATTGTTTGCTTATAATTAATACAAAAAATTGTTCTTTTTAGAAAATATGACAAACAATATTGTACATGTTACCCTGTAACAAGAATTTATAAATAATAAAAATTGTAGGAAAATGTGCAAGTTAACTAAATAACGTTTCACCGCGCATGCGTGAACGCAATCATAATGTAAATTACATAATGTGTTAGCTAAATATATGGAAAAAATTTTGTTATTGTGTCAAAACAATAGCTTGAAAGTTCTCAAAATAATCGTCGATAGAGTATGCTCAAAATCTGTTATTCCAAAAATAAATAAATAAATAAATAAAAGTAAGGGGTTGTATCCATGTATAGTACGTCAATATTATGTATGCTATATTGACACTAATCAATGGATATATGGATACAGTCCCTTATCTTGTAACGTTACACTCACGTTGGGTGTCATTTGTAACGGTTGGTTGGTCGTGGTGGGGGTTAAATGCAGACATACTCAGAAGTTAAGATAAAAAAAAAAACACAGTTTATTAAAATGATAATGGCCCAAGGGAAGTAGAGCAAGTCTTAAATTTTTACAACTGAGAATACTATGAAAAAGCTAAACGCATACTCACAGGCTCCGGACTAGCTCAATCGTGGCACCTTCTAATACTTCTCACTATCTCTTGGCTGAGCTGCACGGCCAACTCTCAAGTCGAATACCGAAACTCCTTTACAACTCACTGGAGGCTCGCTGCTACTTTCAATCTGCTAGCACTTCGCTGACTAATATATTCCGAACGCTCGGCTGGCTAATCGCCAGTGATTCACTTCGCTAACTAATACCAGAAATCCTCTCTCGCTGGCTAATGCCAGAGATACTCACTCGCTGGCTAATGCCAGAGACACTCTCTCGCTGGCTAATGCCAGAGACACTCTCTTGCTGGCTAATGCCAGAGATACTCTCACTCTTTGTCTAATGCCAGGATACTCTCCACACACTCAAACTCCAAGCTTTTATATGCTGCAAACTGAGATACTTCACATTAACATATTACTAATAACCGCGAGCTGACTGCAGAACCCGAAAGAGACACACACACTCTAGAAAGTTAAAGTAAAAGAGAGGATAGATGTCGCTTTTACGCTTACACATGTTAAAATATTGACGTCACGATCTCAGAAATACTAGAGTGCCTTTATGACAAAGGTCACTCCCTCACAACCCCCCCTCGGATTCCACAGAGAAAAAGGGCTGGGCCAAATTCATGCCCAGGACTTTTTCTTGTTATAAATTTCAAACCGTAATAAAAAACACAGTGATGGGTGAAATTTAGCGCCGAAACATAACTTTTAAAATATTAATATTAACCCATCACAACCAAAAAACTTCAGTTTGCCTCAAATATTCACATATTCAATCCAATCATCCTTTCATCCTAAAAAATAGCCTCCGTAAAACTTTCAAAACTAATTACTTCTTCTTTCAAAACAACCCGCTCCACTAGGAGTGCTAAAATTCCCCAAAACACTAAACTTTCGAAATTTTCCTCAATACTGCAATACAACCGTAACTTTACAAAAAATTTCTCCATAAAGCTTCCCCAACATTAGAATTTGCACCAAATCCAAAAAAACCCAATGCGCAAAAATTTTCCCCACCAAAATTCCGCACTCATCTAGAATTAAATTTACTTCATACTAAAATAACTCTGCTACCACATAATACCTACATACCCATTAGCCAATGAACTAACTCCCAAAATTCTTCAAAACTTAACTCCACTTTAACAATAATTGGGGCACATACGTACATCGTCACATAGCTGTGCTTATGCAACAATCAAAAATATCAAAAATTTACAAAATGACGTCATCAAGTAACTCTTCATCTGTATTATCTAAAAGAAAAATAGCAGAATCAATACATAACACAGGTATACTTCCCTGCAAGAAAATCACATTAACATTCAATTTTAATACAACACAATTTCAAATTCAAACGCAGCTTAAAACTTCGCAACTTGCGGAAACCATTCCCAACTAAAGTACAAACGCAACACATAAAACACGAACGGTAAGAAGAAAGTTAATTCATTAAATGTTAGTATAAGAGATAGAAACGCGTGTCAAGGACTTCTTGACCGCAAAACACGTGCGCGTCTGAACCGCGGCGCGTGTACAAAATAACCCAAATTACTATCTGTACTTTCTGAAAATTTAAACATACATTAACATACATTTTATAACGCATGAACAATATAACAATATAGTAACATTTTTAACAAATAACATAACAATTTAACAATAGATCCAGAATTTTTAAAAGCAGTTAAGACCAAAATCTCAAACATACATAAAACTAACAATTTTGCAAACAAATTTTGAACACAATTAAGCACTAATCGTGGGTCCGTCAAAAAATTCCAAAAATGGCCAAAAATACAAAACAGTCTCTCTGATTTTTATTCCTTCACATTGCTACCACATATATGCACTCTAATAGAAATTTAATAAGGAATATTATCACCCAATCATAGAGATGATTCGCTGCTAGCCGGCTTCATACTACAGGAAGGCTTTCTCCTCTTGTCCCAGAAACCTTGAACGAAGGATCTTTCGTCATCAGAACTGTACGGTGATGCCACAGTTGACTGTCGTACCTGCAGCCTGGTCCTGAATGGATGCCGTGGGATAATTGTAGGTTCCGCTCGACGACTCTGCTCTGGCCGGTTCGCTGGGGTCACTCCATGGCGAGATTCACACTGTTGATGCCGGTAATCTGAGTGTTGTCTCTTCTTTCTAGACGCACCCGAAGTTACTGAAGATCCTAGGCCACGTTTCTTTCCGGATCTATGCTGTTTCTTATTGGGCAAAAATTCGGAATTTAAAGTTCTTTTAAGAGTTTGACTAGTGTCCATACGAAATTTCTTTCGAGGATTAATCACTGAAGATGGTGAACTATTAGATAATTTATGTTTGTGAGGTTGCTGTCCAATAAGGGGAGGAACGGGACAGTTTATAATCTTTTCTCTTTTATGACACACTCTAGAAAGTTACAGTAAAAGAGAGGATAGATGTCGCTTTTACGCTTACACATGTTAAATTATTGACGTCACGATCTCAGAAATACTAGAGTGCCTTTATGACAAAGGTCACTCCCTCACAATATTTTTACTTCAATTTCGGGAAAACGGAATTTGAACTTATTCTACCATCGATTATTTTTAAAATTTTCAAGCTATGTTTTTTCGATTTTCACAATAGTTGCTTTATGCCTTTAGCTGACGCATTATGAAAATTATTTTTGATTGCGTTCACTGATGCGCAGTGACACATTATTTATTACAAATGCTCATTTTTCATAAAATTATTATTTCTTTTAACTCAGACTACAGGGTCTTGTGTATTTTTTATGTTTACATTTTTTAATGTAAGTTCTTTCTTTTAATATAAGTTATACTATTTTAATTTTTTAAAATAATTTTAATTTTTTTGTAAATAAAAGTTCTTAAAAAATATAATGTTCTATTAAAATAAATTGCATTCCTAAAAATAATCCGTATTTTCATCGTTTCATTGAATACATTTTATGTTTTTTTAATGCTTCAATCTTTAAAGATATTTTTTTTCTATAAATATGCTTTTTCCAATTAAATTTTATAATAAACGTAAAAAAAATTCAACAATTAATTTTTTTCTAGAATAAACATAAATGCACATTTTTTCCAAGTAAATGCTTTTTTTCTTACAAATGTCGTCTCTTTAAACTCTTATCGCTATAAATCTTATAATATCGATTCTGAATTGTTTTTTTCTTTTTTTACCGCTTATTTAATTTCCCAAGACTTCTTCGATTGCACATTTTACTCCATCTGCAATCATTAAACTTTCTCAGTGATTTCTTATCTCTATAATTCTACCTTTCTTCTATTATGATAAATTTCTCTTTGTATCAGCTTCCGATAATTCTTCTATTTTTAAGATAAGAAATAAAGCAATCAACAAACTTCAGGAACATTTAATTGACCAATTACGTTTCTGTTACCTGTAAGCAGCTGTAATTATAGAGTTGATAGGATTATGTCAAAGGAAATTTAAAGAATGTAATTTATCGTGACAGAATGAACTACTTTAATTCATCTTTTAAGGAAACTTTTGTTAATGCATCCACAATTTAAAAAGCCTTTTGCATTTAATTTCATTTAAATAAAAAAACTGTAGTATTGATATAAAAAAAGATTTAGTCATATTTTTCACCATTAAAATATATATATATGTTGCTTTAAAATTCTGCTGAAAAAGTAGAATCGAAAGCTTAGTATCTGAATTTTCTGAAACGCAATGCTCATATTCAATTATTCATACATTTATAGAATATGAATTGTTTTGTTAATTCTTTGGGGGAAATTTTTATTATTACAGTCATTATTTAATTTTGTAATTAATTTTATTTAAATTAAAAAAAAACCTTGACATTGATTTGGTATAGTGTTTACTTATCTTTAGTACCATTAAAAATACGTTGCTTTAATGTTAAGCAGATAAAAGAATCGAAGACTAAGTATCTAAATTTTCTGAAGCTCTATATTTATATTTAGTTTTTCAAAAACAGTGTAAAAAAGCATAGTTTCAATGTTTTATACTGAAAATAAATAAAATAATAATATAACGATAGTAATATTAAAAGAAATATCCAAAGATTACATTTTACATAGACATTTATTATAACTAAAATTGAATCTCCTGTTATAAAGTGAAATTTAATCTTCGAAAGAAGTACTGCAAAAATTTAAAATGTCTGCATTGGAATGGGAAAAATATAAAAGCTGATTTAAATTTAATCAAATCTAAAGAAGTAAAGAGAAAAAAATGTTTACTTTTTAATGAAAAAAAAAGTCGAACATTGTATGCAACTTGTTCTCATACACGTATTTGGTAGACGAATTTAGTAAAATGTTATATTTGATGAGGTATAGACATATTTATCTGATTACAATTCATAAAACGAATTGACTAATGCATTAATACCAGCATATTTTTGGAAGTACAAATGCGGAAAATTACAAATCTTTTTGTAAATTGCTAGCTTTATTTTTATTATAATTCAAAGTGCGTATCTTTAATATTTACGTTTTTTTAATTACATACCTCGAACACTATTCTCTAATTTTTTGATTGATGTAAAAGTAAAATCACTACACTAATAATTATTTTTTACATTTTTGTGTGTGAAAATTTATTTAAAAATGTTAAATATATATATATATATATATAAGTATAATGTGAATTAATGTATTCTTAAATAATTGTTGTTGGTTTCCTTTTATTTAATTTTTGTACTTTTTGAGAAGTACGCCTATGAATCAGAGTAGCACAGGCACATAGTTGCTCACTTATCTCAAAAGAGTTTATGGTAAATTGCTAAAAATATTCTAGACTGTGTTCGCATGGTGAGCCTTATTACCTAACTTATTATTTGAAACAGGGGGGGGGGTCGTACAGGCCGTTTCGTTTTTCTTATATGGCTAGACCATTTTCTTTTTCTTAAACGAATACTTTTAAGTGAGAGATTTTTAAATAAGTGAGTGAGCAAATATACACTGAAAAGCCAAAACTTTATGGCCACCTACTTAATAATTGGCTAGCCCACGTTTGATCCGCAAAACATCTGCAAATTAACATGGAATGGATGCCACTTTTTCTTGGTAGACGACGGCAGATAAATTGTATCAGTTGTCAATAAGCAGTCATGCATATCCGGGATATCGCAAAATGGTTGTTTTAAGATCTGTGCTGCCGTTGAATGTGACCCGAAATGCGCTCCGTCTAGTTAGGCGAAGATCTATCGAGCTAGGCGATCAGGATGTTAACTGGAATTCAGTATTATGTGTCTAGAACCAATCGAGTGCAGTTCGAGTCATGTGACATAGAGCGCTTTCTTGCACGTGGTCACATTTCCATTTCGGAAGACAGATACGTAATGGTGCAAATGCTCTGCAATGATGTTTAGGTAACCCGTGGTGTTCATGGTCTGTTCCACAACAACCAGCCGTGCAATCCGATGACAATGAAAACATCTCCCAAAGTTTAATATCGCCACAACTGCGAAATACTGTATACCAGGGCGTTATTGTCGGAGCATAGCTCCGGCTTCCCTGCAAAAATTACACTTTTGTGACCACGATAGCGTCCAACATATTTGTCGAATCGACACAAAAATTTATCTGAACATCGATAGGGCGAAAATCTTGGCGGTTATTGAAAATCAGAAGTATCCGTCAACTATAACACGTTAAAATCTCGGATTTTATTATTTTTTTTTTTTATAGAGATAACATTTTGAGTTTAAATTTTCCATTGTTGAAAACAAAGGAAAAATAATGTTTGTTTTTCTGTATTGATAGCATTTTCTTACAAAAAATAAAAATAAACTTTCTAAAATAATTAACATAAACTGACGTCACGTTTTAAGAAATACACATATTCCCAAAAAGCAATACTTTTAAATTTCGCTGATACGGAATTTTACCTGAAACACTCCATGAGGTAAAATGACGCACTAAAATGAAAACGATAATTCTCTTCGATGAAACTACATGATTTATTTCGAATGTCTCTAAAAGATACAGGTTTCTTTAATTTGACTCAAGGATATAGATATTGAATTCTTAAACAGGAATGTTCACATGCATTTCATAATTGACAAAATTAACATTAAATTTTTAAATGCATATATGAATAATCGATTGCGCATAGCAATATTTTTGAAATTGTGAATGTAAATATCAGAGATGCACATGTAAAGCATAAAAGGATGAACATATCATTAAATTTTATTTCGTGTGTAAAATAATTCTGAGATTGACTCAAGTAAAATCATTTTAGCTGATTTTTATTCGTTAATTTCAAACACAAGGCCCCCAATGTGTAATTTTTTCATTGATCAGTTTCAAATAACGTCACCCCGGAATTGTTTTTTGTTCGCTCCTCAAATTTGGCTGATTATGATTAGTTGGCTCATAATACAGGCTACGATTACAGGTTCGATTACGATTGGTTGGATAAAACTTGGTGCGCTGGGGATGATGTAGTTGAAATTGATCTATACAGCTCAATTTTACAATACTTTGTTCTGTCGACGTTTATGGATTTAGAAATTTGGTAACTTAAAAATACATATATATTTGCTTTAAGAGAGTAAGTACTTATCAATGTAGGAGTTCTTTTTTTGTTAATAATTTCTTTTGTCGACATTTAACCTGTTTTATATTGTTATTAAAAAAAATCTCAGCTCTGCATCCGAATTGTTATGGCGTCGTCGCCAATAGTGATCTGACTTATAAATCGACTTTCGGAAGTTTTCCGTTCTATGCACGTAACGCCCCTCCGCCCCCCTTTTGTACAAACTTTTTTTATTTTGCTATTTACCAAATCGATGTTTTATTTTCGCTATTTCTTTTACATTTGTAATCACATTTTACGCACTCTTCTATTTTCATCATACTGTGATTCATTCAAATTTCAATTTAAAGATATATTTTAATTCGAAATGAGATGCCTAATCCGCCGCAGTAAACTGTTATTCAATATAATTATCATTTTTGCAGTTATAAGAATGTTTCGTTTACACAATTCGTTATATCTTGATTATCCCGTCGTCCATACAGTGTCGACAAACTTGTCGCCAACTTGGAGATATATCGCGTATTAACGATATTTTTTGTACTATCTTTTATTCTCGAATCGATGCAATTCATTTTGAATTTTACATTAAGAGAATTCAATAGAAATCGAATTCGAATAATACGATTTTTATTATTAGACGCATGTCTACAATTGTTATCGAGAAAAATATAATGTGATGTATGTATTAGTTACATTTGTAAATTCTTATGTATGTATATTTGTACTGAGATTTATATGATTGTATTGAAAAATTACAGTAATTGGACTCGTAGGCAATTTAATAATTTAGTGAGCGTTGATTAATGTGCAAATTTAATCATTTGGTAGCTGTCTTAATTACAGCAGATTGATCTTTTTTCTTTAATTTACAGTAAATGAATGAGTTTCAACTGAAATGGAAGTGGATATTCTGAAATTTATTAGATAAGCATTTTTAGTCAAGATGTACACTTAAAAAAGAAAATATGTAGATTACAAAACAAATAAATTCCTATGCTAGTTGCAAAAAAATCTTCCCTATTTTTTGGTTTTAAGATTTTAGCTAATTTTACTGGAAAACACGAGGCTAAAATTCAAAGAACCCTATTAATCATCATATTTCGACAAATTAGTTAGCTATAGCCAATTTTGTTTCACTTATGGCGACTGATTTTTAGTCGTCAAATTTGGTTCTATTTGCCAAATATCGCCAAGTTTTGCGAGTAATTTGATATTAATGTAAATTACTATATAGTTTTATGCATGTAATGGAGAATTTTTTACAATAATAAATGATAATTCGCGTTAAATAAGCTTCACTAAACGTCAGAATGCAACTTTTGAACTTTATTTAATCTATTGCCTAAACTTAATGCATATTTTAAGATATGTACATAGCTTATATGTGTAACGTTTCAAAAATTCTGATTAAAAGAAAACAACTGAGGTGAAAAGAATTATTTAGCGTAATTCTGTGCGGGAAAAATACATAACAGCACCCAAATTCGAACCGAGTACTTGCAGAATTACGATATTACAACAACTAAGATGCATAAAGGTATTATGTTTTACAGAAGAGTATAGTAAACTACCTATGTGTTTATTTGGTACATACGTATTACAAAATTTTTCCAGATATCTTTTAAATATGTCTGAGCTCTGACAGATATGCAAATCTTTGAAAAGGCTTTGAAGTTTCCAGCCGCTAGCTCGATAGATCAAGTTCCAATTTCTGGATTGTCTCAAAGAGTTACATTAAAGAAATCAAAATCGGTCAAACACATCCGGTGGTTATTCTTTATCTATATTTTAGACTCTCTTATCTAATGGGTTTTTTTTTTACTTTTAATATTTTTTAAATTATTGAATTATTCTAACATTAAACATATAATGATGCTTAAAAATTTTGATAAATCTGACATCAGATTTCATCATGATTATTAGAAGATACTTCAGTTACGCTCAGACATATTTTGCCGCTAGAAGCAAAATTTACAAATTTACCTAAGTCAACTTTTATTATCGGAAAAGCAGCAGTGAGAAAAGATATGATAATCATTGAATTTATTAAAACAATTATAGAAAATAAACTACATTTGATTACTTATACAACGACGCAAATATATACTGCAGTCAGCTAACTTAAAATATTTGAATATGCCATATGTCTTTTATGAAAGACAAACAAGATAAAGAACATAATCAATAACTACTCCTTAAATGAAGCGGCCGATGGCAAGAATTTTAGAAGGCCATAATTATTAAATAATAAAATGGAATGAGGATGACCACGTGTCTAAATTACATTCTGGCCATTACCCAGCAACTGAATTCAGAGTTCTATTAAATGCCAATATCTGGATGGAGTGAGGATTGGGAACAGGTACATTTATTACAATACAAGCTTTTGTATGTGCCCCGAGACTTAAATCTAGAGGCTTCTCACAGTCAGGGCCCTCATGAATACTTTTTTTGATGGGGTAGAGAGCCTTAAATTGAGCCTTAAATTAATTACCCCAAATTCAGTATTTGCCAACACAGGGAAAAGCAAACATAAATAGTTCTCGGCATTTGCCAACTAGCTTTATAATTTTATCAAGTTATTACAATTAGGAATATTAATATAGTTTTTATTTTTAAAAAGTGTAATAATATTTCTAATTATATTGATAACTTTCGACAAACCTATGAGAATACATAGGGTATTATAGTTTTCCATTAAAGTTTTGCACTAATTTGCCAGTTCAGTTTGCAAATTTACCAACTTAACAACGTGTGCAAACGTTTCGGGGGAGGGAGGCTCCCGCCTGTTCTCCCGCTTAGCGAGGCCACTGCTCATAGTCTATAATGGCTCACGTTTATGATAATCATGGGCCATTTCTAGCTGGATGATTTTTTTTTATCAAGCCTATCTGTAAAAACTGGAAAGAAGTAAATGCCTTATGCTCATGAAGTCAGTTACCATTAACTGTTGTATGTCCTCCTACCATACACAAATCCCAGAGTTTAGCATTGCCAAAAATGCTGCGGACATTTATCTAAAGATGCTATCATATAAAACAACGTTTGCCACTCTTAGTATATTTTGTCATTTACAGGAAGTGTTCATTAAAGTATTTTTCGCTAAGGATAGGCATGACCAAATAAGAAGGATGGAAGAACTTGCTCACAGATTAGTATTGAAGCATTAGATGAAGTAACTGATTACAAAATTATACGCTTTAAAATGAAGATTCTACAATTGTAGTTTCAGATTTATTTTTATACTATTAAAAATAATCATAAAAACAAGCATTTCTTCAAATATTATATTTTATAATTATGGTTCTCCATGTTCTAGACATTTCGGCTAAACGGTTACTAGTAGTTCGCATAGAAGGCGTCATACGAAATACAAGGCCATTGACACGTTGTAGGATGAAGCACGTTTCAACCGACGAAGCAACTCTGTCTCTAAGCTCTATAATCCAGTTCTGACGTTGCCAGACCTAGTGTAGGAGTATTTGTCGATGATACGTGGTCCACCGGGGAACGAGCGTAGGAATTTAGTATCCTAGACTCATATTTAACAATGTCATCGGAACTGTATGCTCCGAAAGAATTATACTTTGACCTGTATTTTCTTCGGATATAAATTGATCAGCCTTTAGTGCTGATTTGGCTTTACCAAGGGCGGAGTCTCCGACGTCCCTTTTAATCTGATTACGCCAACGCAATGGCTTCTACGGTTTTTTTCACCGTCATTCATCCATTTTGTAAAAGTACTTACAATGATATGTCCCGAATAACCCACGAAAAATACAGTTTCGAGATTATTCGTTCCAAATATTCGGGCGACTGAATTCCCAGGTCAAAATTCATGCTAGTACCAGCAACAAAAATATGCTAGTTATTGCTATATTTTGCTTTGTCTGCTAGATATCCCTGCTATTATTTGCTTTAAATTGCTAACCAGCATCACATGCTATATGGCTAGCTTACACAGCAATAGCATGGCAAGCTATGTACAAGCATCTTATGCTTATTTGCTGATTAAGCTTTTTCCAAAGCATGCAGAGGTAGGTACCTCAACATGCTATAATATGCTATTTTATGCTTTCCAGCATAATATGCTATGCGGCAAGTTTAGGGAGAAATAGCATGACAAGCTATGTACAAGCATCTTTTACTTATGTGCTATTTAAGCTATTTCCAAAGCAAGCAGAGTTAGGTACCTTAATATGCTATAATATACTATTTTATGCTTTCCAGCATAATATGCTATGCAGCCAGTTTAGGGAAAATTAGCATGACATGCTATGTATAAGCTTTTTATGCTTGTTTTCTTTTTAACCTTCTTACAAAGCATGGTGAGGTAGGAATATTATATGCTTTAGCATTACATGCTTTTTGATGCTTGCTAAAATGACATGCTAGGAAAACAGCATGTCGCACCATGTGCCAATAAAATATTCTAATTCACTAAACAAGAATAGCAGCAAAAAATTATTTGTTGGTTATAAATTTCTGCTAGAATAACAGAATCTAACTTTATAAGCAATATTCAGCACAATTTTGCAAAAATGGGAGATTGTATACAATAAATTCATAAAGAGTAAATATTTTTTAATATTGCAAAAGCATGTTTTTTTCTGAAAACTATCTGAATTTTTCAAGCTTTCATATCAAAGCATATTTTATGTTTCAGAAACTGATCACATTGTTTGCATAATATAAGTGCATATTCGTTTATCAAAATTAAAAATACTGAAGAAGGATTGTTATCACCACTTAAAAATTCATGATTACCTTTAACCACCGATTTGAGATTAATTTTTAACTTATAAACAAAAAAAAAAAAAAAAAAAAGAAGAAGAAGAAGAAAAACAGAACAAAGAATTTATTTTCATAGCGGATTTATAATAGTAAGTCTTCTCCTCTCCTATCGGAAAATTAACTGACATTTTAACTGATCTTTTAACTCATATTTTTCTTAGTGATGAATTATTTTAACTTACATGAAAATTATAAATTTATTATTTCTTTAAGAATAGGATGAAAATATTTTTTTTACTAAATTTAAAAAGCTGGGTAAGGAGAAGAATAGCTATGCACCACCATGTGAATAAAACACTGCCTTTTGAACTCGTTGAGATAATGCTTTTACACACAAACTTAACAAAAAATAATAACAATTGATTTTTATACCCCCCCCCTTCATGAAATGGAAGAAAATCACCGTCACTTTCTCATAGTATTTAGTTCTTTTAAGTTACTTCAAAAGTAAAATTTTATGTGTCTATTAAAATAAGGGGAAAAATATGTTTTTAAAATTTCAAAATCAAGAGGCTTTAGATCTTCTCCTCGGGCTAATACAACGTAAATTCAAAACTTCCTTCGTCCACCCGAAAATTATTAGCTTTCAATTTTGCTAGTGTTAATTAACTTAAGTTATTAAAAAATAATAAATGTGTTTTTCAAAATCGGTAAAAACAAAATTTAGCCATTTAAAATTCAACATTCAAGGAGCAATTTTTCATTTAAGAATTATGTTTATAGCAATCGATTTAAAAATATGTATAATTTATTCCTCTTCTTTTTCCAATATGCATTATAGTTTTTAAATCCCCCATCTTAAACAGTATTTACCTGAAATTTATTCTATCAAAAATACATTTCATAAATATTTATTTCTTGAATTATATTAATGTAATAATATTCTAATCACCCATTAATTATTAAAAAAAAAAAAAAAAAAAAAAAAAAAACTAGAAATAAATTAATTTTATTCATTGAAAATTTGAGGAAATAGTTGCATCGATAAATTCACTCTTAACCTTGTAAAAATAATAGCGCATAGTAGAATTAGCTTCGTCAACAATCACTAGCAGTTACAGGCGTCTATTGACAGGTCCCCGCTAGCAAGGTAAGTAGCGCGCGCGTCTCTTAAACCACAGGTAGTCAGTTCAACCCTCAGTGGTGAAAAAGTCCGATGCAGTTTCTTCCACCAATATCCGTAGACGCTTCCAGTGTTGTCAATAGATGGCAGCACCTGCATTTTTTTAACTAGCAACTGATGCTAGAAAAGTAAAAATTTAAAGCAAATGATGGTAGAAAAATAGTGCTAGACTAGCAGAAAATACTAGCAAGTGATGGTCTTTATTGCTGCTAGGCCAGCTACATATTCAAGCAACACATGCTGGATTATGTATGCTGGCCAAGCAGCAAAGTGGGCAAAACACACCATGACATGCTGGTAATACTGCTAGAACAAGCAAATATGTAATGGTAGTTTGGGCTATTTTAATTGCTGGGATATAGCGAGTAATGCTTGTCTAGCAAACAAATATCAGCATGAATTTCGACCTGGGTTCTGTTCTTTATCAAAGTAACTTAAATCAGCAGCTTTTATACGTAAGCGAAAAATGATATCTAAAACTCTTTAGAAGCATTTAAATACCATTCCCGTCGGCGTATGTATTTTCCACGTTGTTCAGGCGAATTCAATGCAAAATCTGTTAATTGTCATAATATTTTGGCTCTTGAGTGTATATACTGTACTCCTTAGAAATTCTAATTAGTATGGTACATACATATATGTTATTTACGAAGTAAGCCACACTGTAAAACATTTGTGGAAACGTTACTCCATACAATTGGTGTAAATTGGTGGCCTCAAATTTCATGGAGTAATTGTTTTCACATATGCAATGGTGTAATTTAAACGGATATTACTGGTGTAACATGACAATGTTACACCGGTTTTAACGGTTAAAATATTCCATAAAATTGGAGGCAGGAATGCTGCCACCAATTTTACGGAGTAACGTTTCCACAAATGTTTCTCAGTGCAAACTACAAACTATCTAATCAACTACAAAAATTACTGTTAACAATTTTACCCGTTTTTACTTCAGTGGATAATTTTCTTTCTTCAACCGAGTCATTTTAAATTATATCGTCCACTTCCCTTCTTTAAGGTCTCTCTCTATATATATACATATATACAGAAATTAGGCATAGGTTTCCGGATTCCATATTTATCATGTGCCAAATTAAAAAAAGTTTGAAACTTTTATGTGTTAAATGCTTAATTGTCTCCTTTGCGCCACCGTAATGTATACTAGTTGTTTATAGTGCTAGAAATTAAACAGTGAAATGTAAGTGAAATAAATGGATAAAAAAATATATTTAGAATGTAAAGCAACAGACCAGATTGTTACACATCTAGCGTACTAGCAACAGGTCGATAAGTGTGATCATTGATCACACAGAGGGTTTCGTTTAACATTTCTTTCAAAACAATTTATATTTTAATTAAATCGAAATTTTTAGTTTATATTAATAAATGATCACATAAATGTTAACATCAATAAGTTTAATTTTAAAATAATTGTAAAAGGAAGCTATTTTTAAATCAAATTAAAAAGATTCAATCAAATTATATAAATAAAATCCAAAATTCCTAAATTTTCGAAAATTCGAAATAAAAAAAATAGATATACGTAATTATAAAGAGTATAATAAAAGAGTATAATAAGTATAATAAAGAGATAGAAGTAAAATTTTAGATTTCTAAAAAAAAGAAAATTATTTAAACTAAATGTAAAATGCTGAATCATTAATAAAGCGCATAAATTTTTAAAAGAGAAAGAAAACTGAATTCAAAAAAACATTATTAATGACACTGAAAAAAATAATATAAACCCTTAAATTGACAAAAAATTGTAATTTGTTTTAATTAAATCCATTTTTATTTCAAGTTCTGATTTAATTAAAACAAAAATTTTACAAAACTTTTACAAAATTTTACGATTTCTTGTTTGACACAAGGTATTCTACTGTAAGTGCAGAAATTTGGAATTATCTGTCTTGTACAGTTTTTGCATACGACAGACTGTTCTGTGACGGACAGACAGATGAGGACTTAGATGAATTGGATTGTGCCAGATGAATGAAACCGAAAAATTAAGCCATCCTTTTCCTCTTGAAATTGAAAGATCCCAATTAATTCAAATTTTACTCATTCGTTTCCCAATCCAGTTTGCTTGCAGTTAAATATCATATATAGCATTAAAAATACCATTAAATATTTCGGGGTTTTTGCAATATATTCATAAGTATTGGGAAGGTTCATATGGTAATCTCCAGTTCTTCAAAATGTGATTAAAAAAAATAGCAGTTATTTCTTTAGAAAACTCAGCACAATCATTTTTAAAAAGACATGTACCAATATCTCTGTATTATTATAAGAACTTCTAAACGAGAATTGAAGAAATGTGGCATTAATCATCAGAATTCTATTTACAATACATAAAAAAATCCCTACGAAAAATAGCGTTTTATTCATTCCAAGAATGGGTTCTATATCGTATCTCGATGATCTATTCTACGCAGTATTATATAGAATGGAATACAAAAATAATGGGATCGAGTTCCTGATAAGAACCAGAAGATGGATAAGATTTAGTAATTTAAATAAGCCTTTTTAAAGCAGTTTTCTTTTAAATATAGATCGATTTCGTAATGTATTTTCCGAAAAAGCAACAAGAGAACAGTATTTTATGAATAATTTTAAAGAAAGTTTGAAAATTTCTATTAAGATAAAATTTAGGTAAGGTAATTTATCTCGATGTCACAATTTTTGCTACTGAAGTTCTTGTTTTTTTAAATGCCTTTCTTCGAAAATCATCGTGGAAAAACAACATTAGGCGACAAAAACATTTAAATGTTTTAAATGGAAAAAAAATACAATTAAGAAAGATAATAATTAAATAAAATCTAATTCGAATAACTTTTTTTAATGTATTATTCTAACATGCATTTATTTCACCCGTTTTGATGATGGTTTCACACGCTTGTTCAAGAACATAAAGTACAGGGTGTCTATAAAAGAACTCCGGTGTTTTAAAAATTCATATCTCACTAACTATAAAAGATAGCAAAATTTAGTCGATTTTTCTGAAAAGAGTAGCTCAAAAAGTTTTACTCATACGAATTGGAATGTTTGCATCAACTGTTGGCGGCGCTGCAGGGCGTTGACCTTGAAATGATGGCGACTCCGCAAAAAAAGGCTGAATGTGTTATTTGGCTCATAGAAACGAAGTCTGTAGTTATCGTACAAAGAAACTTTCGACGTAACTATGGTGTTAACCCGCTTCTGACAAAACCATGTCAATGGTTATGCATTTAAGGAAACAGGAAGTGTTTTGAAGCAAAAGTCGCCCGGTAGGCCGAGTGTGTCTCAAGAGAAAGTGGACAGAATCCGAGCTTCATGCCTTCGAAGCCCTAAGAAATTGTTGACAAGACGAGACACGAAAATTCGTGATGTTCAACATCTCAAGGAACGAATAGCCAATTGTGTGGCAACCGTCCCCTCAGACATGCTTGTCAGGACATGGGAAGAGGTAGAATACCGTTTAGACGTCTGCCGTGCCACTAACGGGACGAATATAGAACTTTACTAAGTGTTAAAAAAAACTTGAAAATGTAAGCTTTTCAGTCATGTATAAAATATGTATGTCTGTTTTTTATTTCATTAAAATATTTTGCCTCAAAACCCCGGAGTTCTTTTATAGACACCCTATATTACTGTAAAATTAAAAAAATAGACGAAGATCGTTACGATTGACAAATTTTTACAAAATTTAGAGTAAATGGAGTAAAAAATTATAATAATGATAATAGATGTAAATATAAAAATAATCCTTTATATGTACTAATCAATTATGTTTGGGAGTATAATCAAAACCAGACGTTTCTCTGAAAGAATTTGTTTTATAAAATTCGTAAAATGTGTTCAAAACATTGTATGCTTGGACATATATTAAGAGATCAATTGCTAAATGCACAAAATTATTTCTTGTAATTCGTAAAAAAATAAAAATCTATTTTATTGATTGAATATTTTCCAGATATTATTTGTATTAAATAATTATTACGTTATTTCTGGTATACGAACATATTCTATTTAGAGTATAATGGTAGCAGTTAGTAAAGTATAGTTATGAAGACTGCTCTTGTGTAACAGATTAAAGATTAAAACCATTTTTTTAAATAAAAAATTCTCATACATTTCCCATATTAAATGTATATTTGAAGCTTAAAAAGTGTTACAAATAAAGTAATGTTAGGAAAATGTTACATCAGTAAAGTTTAAAAATTTGTTAGGATATGCTACGGTCAATCCCATGATGGGATTTAATGAAATCGAAAATGATCGCTGCTTTTAACAGTCTGCTTGATTATGATAATTTCTGTTATTTAATAAACTAGTCCAAATGAACGTCTGTTAAATAGGTGTAAGGTAGATTTCGTATGAAATACCAGATACTGCGATCTCCCTAATGTTGGAATTTCTCAAAAATTTTCGCAGATCTACACTTACCATGACTCCTAGACCCCAAAACGACCATCAGTAAAAATCTTTATCTGTCTATCTGTCTTTCAACCTATCTCTGTATATACGCATATTTATACATATATATAAAGATTTTTTTACACGATAAGTTCTATAATTATACATATATATAATATTTTATAATATATATATAAAGATTTTTTGGACACGATAACTTCTAAAATTCTGATCAAATATTTTCCAAACTGATGCATAAATTTCGGACAAGTTCGTTAATGTGCAAAATCGGACAAAGGGAGTGGAAATAGGGAGGCAATTATAATAGGGGTTTTGTGAAAATCCAAAAAATTCCATAACTTTTTTGTTAAAACAGATATAGTATCAGTATAAAGTTCATATTACTTCTAAAAATGGGCCAAAAGTTTATGTATGACAGATTTTTGATAAAAGTAAAAATGAGGTCAAAAGCCCCCCCCCCCCCCCCCAAAAAAAAAAAAAAAAAAAAAAATAGGGGTCTTTGTTGAAAAAAAAATTGAAACAATAGGAGTATATATTCACAGGAGTAATTCGTATCGTTATAAAATAAAAAACGAAATAACGGGGGGAGGGTGGTTGGAAGAAGAAAAAAATCCATAGCATTGTCAACTCTTAAAGCATCGAACCCAATTAAATCTATTACATATATTTTTAATAAAATCTGCAACTATTATATTGACAAATTTCTAATAGGACTAATTCTTATAGGAAAAACAAATGAAACAAAAATAGGAGTTGAAGGAAAAAATGAATTAAGGGTGTGCTGAAATCCAAATTGCTTATTATCTGTCTAATTTTTAAAATCATTTTTGCTCTCAAACGCATCCAATTGGCTGGTTCTCTTATTTAGGAACTGTATAATGTGCTGTATTGGTCATTTTTGTCATAAAAGTAAAATATATATATTTTTTAAAATGTAAAATATATATATGTAAAATAAGTCATTGGTCATCTATAATAATAAAGAGAGAAGGATGTTTGTCTGTCAGCGCTGTTCTGAAGAGACTACTGCACGTAGAGTTAAAAAATTTGGAGGGAAGGTACTTTTTTACATGTAGTTTTACTCCTCGAAGCCCGATTTTCGATTTTTTGTTTCGATTTTTTTAATATTTTTTAGGCGATTTTTAGCTTTATTTTTTCGGTTTTGTCCCATTAGTGAAAGGTATACGGTTTCATTCTTTCAACCCAAAATAGCAATTTTTTTATCTTTTCAACAAAGTTTATTCCGAATTTGTACAGCGATTTTTGAATTTTTAATGCAATTTTTTGTGTTTTTCTCATTTTGAAGCAATTTTTTGAGATTGATAAAAAGAAAATCATTTTAAACTTTTAGCCTCTGCCCTAAATTTTGTGTTTGTTACGATTTTTAGATTTTAACGATTTTTAATGCGATTTTCAATGCGATTTTTAACGTTTTTTTAAAGATTTTTGCGTTAGCATCTATTTTTTCATAATTGTTCTATCAAAAACTTGCGCGGTTGAGAATGCAATAAGTAGTATTTTTTTGTGAAATCTACCTAAAATGTCAAAAATTTAGGTATCACTATTTTCGAATAGCAATTTCATAAAATATCACAAATTCTTGCTAAAGACCGTTACCCCCTCGAGTTATATATCACTTGATAGGTTATTTAACAGAGTATGGTTCTGATAAAATTTTTGAAGAATAGAGTGCTCTACCTGGTGGGGGAAAATGGAACTAATATAATGCTTTTTTTTTAAATCTATAATAATAAAGTGTGTGTGTCAGCGCTGTTCTGAAGAGTCTATTGTACGTAGAGTTACAAAATGTGGAAAGAAGGTACTTTTATACATGTAGTTTTGCACCTCGAAGCCCGATTTTCAATTTTTTGATTAGATTTTTTTTGATAATTTTTTTAGGCGATTTTTACTGTTCTTTTTGCAGTTTTATCCCATTAATGAAAGAAATACGGTTTCATTCTTTTAACCCAATATAGCAATTTTTTTTCTCTTTTCAGCAAAGTTTATTCCGAATTTGTACAGCGATTTTCGAAATTTTAACGAATTTTTAATGCGATTTTTTGTGTTTTTTCTCATTTTGCGGTTTTTTTTTGAGATTGATAAAAAGAAAACCGTTTCAAACTTTTAGCCCTAAATTTTGTGTTTGTTACGAATTTTAGATTTTAACGATTTTTAATGCGATCTTCAATGTGATTTTTAACGCTTTTTCAAGATTTTTTGCGTTTAGCATCTATTTTTTCATAGTTGTCCTATCAAAATCTTGAGCTGTTGAGAATGCAATAAGTAGTATTTTTTTGCGAAATTTACCTAAAATGTCAAAAATTTAGTTACCACTATTTTCGAATTGCAATTTCATAAAATATCACAAATTCTTGCTTAAGACCTCTACCCCCTCGAGTAATATATCACCTGATAGGTTGTTTAACAGAGTATCGTTTTGATAAAGTTTTTGGAGAATAGAGTGCGCTAGCTGGTGGTGAAAAATGGAACTAACAGAACGCGATTTTGTTAAAATTTGGAAATATAACAATGCGATTTACTTTAAATTTTAAAACGGTTTATAATTCATGATAAAAAATGTAAACAAAGAATGATGTGACACATTTCAGGGTGCGTGAGAGGAGGGGCGCGAACAAAATTAGAAATTGTAATAAGGAGATCTGTTTTACACTTTAATGTAGTTTATAACGCATGTTAAAATTTTTAAAGTACTGGCGATTCTCTGGAGAGACCGCTGCACGAAGTATGTATGAAATTTTACACCTTGAAGGCCGATTTTCAGTTTTTTTTAATTTAATTCATATGCGAATTTTAGTGGATTTCGAAGCGATTTTTTCACATTAGCGAAAAGGAAAGCGGTTTCGTTCTTTCGACTTAAAGTAGTAAATTTTGTTCTCTTTTCCGTATAATTTATTTGGATTTCGTTAAGCGATGTTTGGATTTTTAGTGAATTATTTAATGGAAATTTTGCCGCTATTATTCGACGTTAGTAAAAGGAATTTTGCTTAAAACTTTCAGGCTGATGTATTAAATTTTATCTGTTAAGATTTTTGAATTTCAGCTAATTTTAATGCGATGTTTCGAGATTTTTTGCGTTTGGTGTCGGATTTTTGTCATTCGTGAGATATTTCCAATTACAATGTTTTACCCTATTAGAGTAAATTTTGACCCCTGTGATTTTTTAATTATAGTGATTTTTAATGCACATTTCAATGCAATTTTTAGAAATTTTTCGAGTTTTATGGTGCGTTTTTAATATTCGGAAGTAAAAATTGATATCAAATTTTTTAAACCAATATAATTTTAGATATTTTTAACGCGATTTTTCAAGAACTGTTGTGTTTCGTGTCGATTTTTTATTATCTATAAAGCATTTCCTTTTACTACGTGATTATCCTGTCGATCAATTTCGCCAAATTATATCAATCGTGAAACAAGCCAAATTATGGAAATAAATGTAATTTTTATGTTAAATAATGAAAGAAGAGATAATTTAGAAAAACATTAATACAAATACATATAAAAATAAGAAGTAAAAACCACTTGATGACGTAACAAACATATGTAACATGTTTAATGTCAAGTGAATATGGAATTTATGATCCGCCATTATTGTAGTTTAAACTTATGGTTTGGCCCAGAGAGTTTGTTCGTCAACCGGATAATCAAACAGTTTAGATTTCCGATTAGTATGTTTTTTCCGTTTGATGAAATTCAGATTACTGCGATTTAAAAAAAAAACTAGCGATATTTAGTACATTTTTCAATGCGTTTTTAATAAACTTTTTAATGCGATTTAGTACTATTTTTTTCGATCCCCACCACAGTGGTGTTTTAACAATTAAAAAATTATTTTGGTTTTAAACTTTTAGTATAATATAGTAAATTTCACCCTTTACCTTTTTTTAATTTTGTCGATTTTCAATGTGATTTTTGATATATTTTGTGTACAGCGTCGATTTTTTTGTAATTCATGTAATAAAGAATGGTTGCTACGTTTTACACGACTAGAATATTTTTTTATTCACGGGATGTATTTACATTTAGCGAATTTTAATGAATTTTTCAATGGTTTTGTATTTTTTTTTGAATCTCACGGCTATTCTTTGAAATTTCGAAAAGGAAATTAATTTCAAACATTTACACTTAATTTACGAATTTTGGAATTTAGTGATTTTTTAATGCAATTTTTAGCAATGTTTTCATTATTTCTCACCCTTTGCGCCGATTTTTTCATTCGTATTTAAGAAATAATTCAGATTACACTATTTTACTAAATTAATGTAAATGTTGTCCCCCGCTATTTTTAAATTCGAAACGATTTGTAATGAAATTTTGAATACAATTTTTAGATGTTTTCGAGTCCACGGCGATTTTTTTACAATTGGAAAAGAAATTTCTAAATAATTTGTAGCTTAATGTAGTGAATTTTGACTTCAATGATTCAGATTTTTTGTGTATTTTCATAAGATGTTTAGCAAGATTTGTGTCGATTTTTTTTTAACTAATGAAAGAGTTCAGATTTCAATGTTTTGTCCCATTATGGTAAATTATGTACGCAGGAATTTAATATATATGTTTATCTTACTATGGCAAATTTTGTCCGGATTTTTGAATTTTACAGATTTTTAATCTGTTTTATAGTGATTTTTAAAGTTCTGTGACAGTTGTTGACATCTATAAAAGAATTTCGGTTTCTAACTTTTAGCATAAATAGTACAATTTGTTCTCCACTCTTTTATGAATTTTGCCAATTTCTAATGCGATATTCAATGTAATTTTTAGTTTGTTTGGGGGATTTTAGGTGTTCCGTGTTGACTTTTCCTTATTCATGAATGATTTCCGATTACAATATTTTCGACTGAATATTAACTTTTTACAGCCATGACTTTTAAATAGTCAGCGATTTTTAATATAGTTTTCGATACGATTTTTAGCCATTTTTTTAAGTTCCTTGGCGATTTTCTGCCATTCAGAAACCAATTTTGATATCAAACATTTTGTTTAATGTAGTTATGTTTCGAATGCAATGTTTTATCTCTTAATATGATTTTGGCGTTCCATGCCTACATTTTGTAATTTATGAATGATTTCGATCATACCCCCCCCCCCCCTCCGCCCTGCCTTAATATTATTTTTTTATGCATTGACATCCAAATATTTAGCTATTTTTAATGCAATTTTCAATGTAATTTTTAGCAATTCTTCAAGTTCAGTGGCGATTTTTTTACATCCGGAAATTGATTTCGATTTCAAACTTTTTGGTTAATATGGTTTATTTCTTGATTACAATACTTTATATTATAACAGTGAATTTTTACCCTAGGGTTTTTTTAATGTTTTACGACTTTCATTACAATTTTCAATGCAATTTTTGGGCTTTCTCAGTCTTTTTTTTAACATTTTTTAAAAAGGAGTTCAATTTTAAATTTCTAGACTAATAAGAGTTTGGTTTCAAACTTTTATCCTTTACGGTAATTGTTTTGCTCTCTTATTTTGATCTACAGCAATTTTTAATGCAGTATTTTTTTTTTTTTTTTTGAGTTCACGGCGATTTTTTTTGATACGGAAAAGGAATTAGGTTTTTAATTTCTTCGCTAATATGATAATTTTTCTCCTGTGCGATTAAAGATTTTTATTGCGATTTTTTAGCAGTTTTATTCGCATTTCAATGCTTTTTACATTATCAAATTAATTAGCTTCAAAACATTTATCCAAGTAGAGTAAATTTTGAGTTCCGTGATTTTTGAAAATTTTGCCATTTTTAAAGCAATGTTTACGTTTCTTCGCGACCCGCTTCGAATTTTAGAGGTTCAATTTTTGGCCGAATTTATTAAATTCTGATCTTTTTTCTTCAAAGTTTATTCGAAATTTGAAACACAATTTTTGAATTTTGTTTTATAGTTTTATGAGATTTTTAATGTTTTTTGCGATTTGTAAGATTTTTCCACATTAGTAAAAATAATTCAACTTCAGTTTTCTAGCCCATCTCTTTTCAACGAAGTTTAGACGAAATTCGTGCAGCATTTTTTAAATTTTTCGAGGTTTTTATTATGATTTTTAAAGTTTTTTCGCAATTCTTGCTATTTTTTGATGATCCCGGGCAACGCCGGGCAGAACAGTTAGTTCTAAATAAAATTTCTGGAAGCGATATGATTGAAGAATTGAGGATATGTTCAAATTACAAATTGGTTATTTTGTGACTCATTTATAAACTATTTTTTGCTCTCAAACTCATACAATTGGCACTTTTTCTTATATAGTAACTATATAATGTGCTGTTTTGGTAATTTTTTTTCATAAAGAAAGAAAATACTTCAAAAATTCCGTCAAAGTAGGCATTTTGAACCGAATTTCCCTTCAGATGATTCTGACAACCGAAAAATGATATTGAAAACTCTATTACAGCGGCCAAATAAAGTTGTTGAATTGGGTTTATCTCTAATCATATTTTACTTCTTGTTAGTGAAATGAGAACTTAACATTGAAATGTACATGCGCCTATAGGCCGAGACGATAGGGATTTTTTTATTACATTATATTGTTTATTTATTAGTTAAGTTTTATTTTCATGATGGAACAGTACCATTTTGCTCATACAAGATAGACGCTGCAATCGGTTTTGGCTTAGTCCAGTTGACTTTCAAGAGTAACTGGCAATTTGACTTTATTTAAGGGAAGTATAGAATTTTAATTCTTCCCGTTCAATTGGTTATTCCAAAAATATCGCTATCTTTTTTGTTCTTCCGCTTCTATAGGCGGAACTTACCATTTTGGAACTTACTCAGGATATTTGTTATCTCAGCAACACAGAAACACGAACAAATTTTATTATTATTACCATTGTTCTCAAGGTTAAAAGTACAAATGAATTAATAATCTTTTGCTATCAAACTCGACCAAATAGAAATATGCATTTTCAAAAGGATCATAAACGAGAAAAATACAACATTAAATTAAAATAGTTTTCAATCAAATAGAATTTTAAATATTTTTTTAAAGGTTAATGGTGAGAAAATTGAAACTGTGTGACGTGTAGAAAATAACATATTAGTTAAATGGAAATTTATGGGTCAGACGCCACCAAGCATCGCCATTCACAGTTTTCTGTTTGTTTCTTAATATAAACACCGTTTTGTCTATTTATGTGCATTTGATGCGATTAGAATCGGGGTAATTAGGTAACTGTTCAACCATTATGTACGTTTTCACAGTCTAAAAACTTGGGTTGAAGAAATTTATTTCAGCGGTACAGAATGTTTTATTTGAATTTGGTCTTTCATTGCCTAAAAATTAACTTGAATATCAACGACAAAGGAATTTATTTCTCCATTTCTTACTTTTATGTAATATTATTAGTAACTCAAACAAATTAAGTGTTAATCACGACAATTAATAAAATTACATTATATAATACGTTCTTACACTTCAATACATTTGAATAAAATAATGAAATATGATTCGTTTTCTTTTAATTGAAGTTGAAAGTTGAGACTTATTGTATGTGGCTTTAGCCAATAACTGTTTTAATCTTTATTCACGAAAAAGTCGAACCATAATTGTCTTGTGATTTCTGCATTATTGGCATCTCTTGCTTATTTTTATTTCCAAGTCATTCCTTGTCGCTGTTAAATTACACCTTTGATCCTGTCATCTAGCACTGATGAGAAAAAGAAATTATCATTCCATACTATGGAATTTTCAAGTAAGTATAAAGTGTACATGAGTTTTGTTCATTTAGTTATCAACATGAATTTATTCATCAAGGTTAGTGAAATAATGGTATGGAGAGTATAGATATACATTTGAATATGTAGTGAGTTATGATTTGTTTTATTTTAATTGAAGTCGAAATTTGAGTCATGTTGTACGCAGCTTTGGCCTTAGTTTTGGCAGCTTAGTTTTAAGTGAAGCACTGCACGGTGTCCAGTGAATTCGTACATATAAATAGTTTGTTCCTTTTATAAAATGCCTAGTTATAAATCTGATGATATTATTTAAAGAAAATAATTAAAATAGATAATCCAAGGCTAAACTTGAAAGAGCTGCATTTGAGGAGGGATTTTAAACCTGTACATAAAGTCAAGTCGAGGGGAAACGAATAATGATGATTTTTTACGTTAAATATTATTAAAGGACGGTCATAACCGCACTGTTCTCTCTCATGATTATTTTTATTTCCCTATGATTTTTTTATTTCAGTTAATCACGACCGTGAGTTTGTTAACGTGCACCAGTGAGGATAAGAATTTATTTTTCTTCTATTTTCAAGTTAGTATAAAGTGTACATGAATTTTGTTCGTACAGCTATCAGTCTGAATTTATTCATCTAACAAGGTGACCACCAGACATAGTGCTCAAAGATTTTGTTGATTTCAAAGTACGTTGTAGGGATCATACCACTAATTATTCTGGTGAAAGAGTTCCTTCAAATAAACCTTGGTTTTTGAGAAATTGGGGGGGGGGGGGGGTCGAATTTCACCGTATATTTAAAATGCCTAATTGTACAACATCTGGATGTACATTCGTGGCGTCGTGCCAAAGCACGTGATTGTGAGTTCGAATCCATCCTCAGCTTCTATTTTCTTTTTTATTTATATTTATATATTTTACACGTTACAAATGTTAAGTATTTTTATTACTAAAGAAATTGCTACAACTTTTATATATTTTTTAAAAAATGCGCTTACATTTTTTAATTTTTTCATGAAAATGTATTTTTTTCTGCAATTTTTAAACTAATATTTCTTTTGATAGCACAGCAAAACAAATTTAAGCCTAGAATTTTTTTTTCTTAAATATTAGTTATATATTTTACTTTATGCACAATTCTGAAATGATGATTTTTACCATAAAAATTTGTAACATGTAAAAAATATAAATATAAGTAAAAAAGAAAATAGAAGCCGAGGATGTATTCGAACTTAAAAGCTTTCGATTCACAGACACGTGCTTTGGCACGACGCCACGAATTGACATACAGCGTTGGTACTAATAAGTATTTGAAATATACGCTGAACTTTGACCCCCCAATTTCTCAAAAAACAAGGTCCATTTGAAGGAACCCTTTCACCAGAATAATTAGTGGTATTACCCCTACAATATACTTTGAAATCATCAAAATCTGTGAGTACCATGTCTGGTGGTCCCTTTGTAAGTTAGCAAATTAATGATACGGTAAGTGGTTCCTGTACACCCTGTGTGTTCCAATACAGACCTGTGAGAATTTTTTACTCCATATAATTTGTAATTGTAATTAATTAAATAATTAAATTAATAAATTGTAATTGTAATTAATTAAATGAAATTAAATTGCGTAATGCCATTGTATGTAGCTGAAATTACAATTTTCCTTAATCCTAGGAAAGATCAAATATTTTAGAATCACAATAATCTATCATTCCTTCTTTCAGTTGTTAATGCACTTTGTATACCCAGGCTCTTAAATTCAAGGCATATTCTTTTAATAAATATATCTCGGGTTTAAATCCAGCTACCAAAATAAAATAAAATAAATAAATAAATAAATAAATTAACTTTATAATTTTCTAAAAGTTTGATATGTGAACGATGAAACATGTCATTTTCCTCTTAAACGGCGAGTATCTTCCCTCGAAATTGGTAGATGGAAGGTGATTGATGCGAACCCAATCGCACATGCCGGTCTAATCGTTTGCAGTTTTCTGCAGTTTCCTTTGAATTTTGCTTAAATATGTTTAAGATCTTTTAGACTGACCCACATGTACAGCAATCCCCTCGGGGCTATAACCCTGATATATAGATAATCGAAAAACATAAAACACAACATTATTCTAAACGATTTTATTACATAAAACAACATTTCAACAACAAAAAAATAAAATATGATAAGAGATAAATCCAGTTTTTAGCCGCTTTTGAAATTTTTTTAATTTCATTTTTCTGTAAGAACTGGTTTTATCGGAATAATTTTAAGCTAAATTTGGCTCAAATGCCCATTTTGACAACATATTTTGAAATATATTTTGAATTTATTAAAAAATCGCATAATACGGCACATTATATAGTTCGTAAATAACAAAACCTGTCAAATGAATGCGTTTGAAAGCAAAATTGAATTTAAAAATGAGTAATAAAATAACCAAGTTGTTATTTGAATACATCCTCAATTCTTTAATCATGATCGCTTCGGGAACTTTTGTGCAAAGTGCCCACTTTGACAGCATTTTTAAAAATATATTCAGCCTTTATCTAAAAACTGACCAATACGATACATTATGCAGCTCCTAAATAAGAGAATCTGTCAATTGGATGCGTTTGAGAGCAAAACTGAATCTAAAAATGAGTCAGATAAAACGCAATTTGTTATTTGAATACTTCCTTAAATTTTCTGTCACGATCACTTAGGGAAATTTTGTTCAAAATACCCTTTTTTGCAGCCTTTTTTGAAATATATTCTATCTTTATAAAAAAAATGACCAATGCGTCACATTATACAGTTCCTAAATAAGAGCTCATAAACTTTTTCTAGAAAATATGTGGGGCTGTTGCATAGGTCAGAGAGATAAATTATCTTTATGATCTTTTAATCTACTGATTAGTTTTGGTGTTATAGCAGTTGGACTAATTTTAATGAGATCTTTCATATATGGTGACACTGTTCCATCCTTTATCAAATCTTGAATTTTCGTATTAATTGAATTGTTAAATACTTTATTGAGGTCTTTACATTTCATGCAATTTATATATTCTTCCATTTTCTTAATATATTCATCTCTATTCAAATTAGCTAATTTATTTGCTTTATCTGTTAATGTAATAACTAATATTGGATCCGTTTTTAAATTTTTTATTTTGCTTAATCTTCATTCTTTTGTTTTATTTTCGATTTATGTATAAACGCTTTTATATTGGTATGCAGGGTTGATTATTTTAATCGCCTTTTAAGTAAACCTGAACATTTTAAAGTTCATATTATAGATTTTATATTAAAAGTAAAGCGAAAATTTTATTCCGCCATATATTTTATATTTATTTTTATTTAGTTTAAATCTTTATTCCAAGTATAAAACAATTTTTTGAGCACATGTTAAGCACATGTTTGAAGATTGGTTAAATATATATATATTTATATATATATATATATTTAAATTTACTGCATAACACATACGCAGCCTCTGAAATAGAATGTATAAACATTATATTAAAAACATTGTGTACCTTTATACTGAAAAAAACTATTACGGAAGTAAAACATGTGAAATTTACGTGTCTTGAAGATAAAATATTAAATTTCCTTTTTCGTTTAAATTAATGTTTGCTAAGAGATATTTTCAAAATCATGTACTTTTTCATATCAAAATCTAAAGATGTTTTTTTTTTTCATTATTATTTTTTTATAATATTTTTCTTATACTATGAGGACTTTTCATCTTTGATTTTGCGATTCAAAGGAAATAAAAAAGGGCTTTTTCAATAAATGTATTTAACTTCTTTAAACATTAAAATGCATCAAAGAAATAATACCAGTAACTGTATTTTTTGTACTATTATAAATAAAGCGCTATAATGGATCTAGTTTTATTATTTTTAATATTTCAAAAGATACATATTGATTAAATATTCCTTTATGATTCATCAACATAGCATATTATATTGTACAATTTTAATTGCGAGTTTTTAATAATTTCTTTTCTATTTCAAACATTAAATAAATTTCAAATCAATGGATGATTGTTAGATTTATTAAAAATCTACATATAAGAAATTTCATTCCTATCGTTGTATTAAAACAAAATTGAAAATGTGTATGAACAGGCATTTGCACTTTTCATTCAACTTTATTATTGCTAGCATAGGTACGTATATAATACTTAGTTATTTATATCGAAAAATAAAAGAAGAAAGTCATAACACCTCTTAAAAAGAGACCTTTTTTTATCTTACAAATTTATGGCAAAAGAAAATATTTTCATCTTTACTTTGCACAAGTCTTAGATTTACTTTTTTTTCTATTTCAATACATTCGGAATGCGCCTTATACTCATAATTAAAACACCGATCCACAACACGGACAACAATTCAAACTTATCTCCGACATCATCTCCAATCACAATGGTTGAAAGTAGCCCATTGAGGAAATATGTTGTTACATTATCGTCACATATTTTTTCCCCAAGAGAAAATAAAAACTTCTTATCACCACCATTATCTCCATGGTATACCGTTTTTAGACCATCCAGTAGTTCATGCTTTTGGTTGCAGCAGTGAGTACGAAACAAACAAATCGATCGTACATAATGTTGGGGACATCTTCTAGATGCGATAGAATCCACTTGCGTTAATGAAGAGTTGAGGAAGTGATAAAATAAATTTCACGTCGCTTGAAAATTTTGTTCGTCGCAAAAGAAGGTCGACTGAAAAAGTATCGCAACAAATAAGTGGATCAAGACTAAGGACATCTATTGCCCATTCTTCTTCTACCATTTCCTATTCCTTACCTTCTACCAATTCCTATTCCTATTTCCATTCCCCACAAAAATACGTAACCCTACTTCTCTCACAATGAGTAAGTAGCCTCTTATTTGGTTTATAATCTCTCTATTTTTCTCTTTACAGTATTTCTGCAAAGCATTAAATTAAATATACAATATCTACCACTTTAATTATAAACGGTGTTTATATATTAAAATAATTATTTATGTGCATATATTTGGGATGTTATCTAAAAAACAATTTAAATGACTTTCAGAACAAGTTTCAATAAAAGCAGTGTTTAAGTATACGTTAAATATATATATTCTGCTGTGTTAAATTCATGTATAGCTTTATAAGCCATATCTATAAGCCGTACATAAGAAAGCTACCATGAACAGAGATATTGCACGTCATTCATTAGGGTTTGCCTGAAATTATATCTGCTTTTCCTATAAATGCAAAGCTGCTAGGTAATGCTTATCAGTATTTGCCAATTTCAAATGCTTTTGTAGCACATACGAAATATATATTTTGTATTTCAACATTTTTCGTACAGTACATATATTGTGTATTTTAATTACGCTACATATATTGTACATTTTCCTACTGAAATTTTCCATAGAAATATTTTTATTTTAGTTCCTATAGTATTCAAAGCACAGAACATTATGGAACTTAAATTTAAACCAGCAAAAAACAAAAAAAAAGATTTTTTTCTAAAAAAAATTTATACTCAAAATATTTCTTATTATTTTAAATAATTCAATCAATTTTACTGAACTTGATTGATACATGGAAATTAAGTGAGAATATATATATATATATATATATATATATATATATAGAATTCGGGTACGTTATGTATTTTAAAATTTAACAGTTTCCCAGAAAACAAATGAAAATCTGATGGACTTAATCATTTTCACACATTAATGATATCATTTTTTTAATTTAGCTTTTAAAATATCCAAATCAAATTTAATTTAATTTCGAGTTTATATTGAGACTACCACAAGCTTTTCTTCTATGTCGTACGAATATAATTGTGTTCGTGACGTTTAGCTCATTTCTTCGAATTCATCAAGTATCTTCAATGATAACGTTTAGATGAAATAAGTAAAATTCGATTAATCTTCCGTTTGATAATTAATTCAGAAATTACAATAACGCAGGCATTTATGTGACTAAATGAAAATGTATCATATATTATTTTATCCTCTAACAGCAGTTAAAATAACATTACAGACTTTACCGGAGAAAGCATGTCATAATAGCAATTTCTGTAATTCATTAAATAAAAAAAACAATCAGCATTCTTTTTAAACCTTTTCGGCACGGGCAAAATATGTTAGTAATATGAGAAATTATCGACTGACACCGGAATTCACAAAAGAATTTTTTAGATATTATGAAATCCTCAATTTAAGCCTCCATTTTAAAAGCAAAATTTTACTAAAATAATATTGGTGCCGTTTACAAGTTTGGATTAAAAATTAGGTATCCCTAACCGGGCACAGTGTGCCGGAAAGGGTTAAATACGCAATTTGCGTATTCAAATGAAACATTTTTGTGCCATGAATGCATAAACATAGAAATCATGTAAGAGTTATAAAATACCGACTGAAATCTCCATAAATTAGGATACATACGCCAAATTTTAATAAGCATCAGTTTTTTCTTCAGCTTTCGATTACTATAAATTTTGGCTATTTGTTCTGAAGTACCCCAGAAATTCTGTGTAAACACTTTACATACGGTAAAAAGAAATATTTTTGTTAAACCTTATTTAAGTCATATAGATGTCACTCTGAAACATGTAAACCATCAACGGCGTTACCGATATTCTCGGCATGATTTCCAGAATTTACTCAAGGCTTGATTTTAAATACATGTAATAAATTTGTAACTAAACAAAATGTATTGCATTGTGAACTGTCGGAATTACTCGTCTATATACACTAAACTATCTCTCATTTAAAAAAAATAAATACCTTACTGTTGGAAAACATATTTTATTTATGGATGTTTCCCAAAAGTCTAAAATCAAACGGAGTAAATCTGTTCATTCATGGCAAAAAGGTGTAGGGTGTCTTGTAATACTTAAATCTGAATTTATTTTGAAAAATGCATATAATATATATAAATTGAGATTTTTAATTGAGTTTTTAAAATAAATGAATAAACTAAACCAAAAACAAAGAAAAGAAACGTTTTCGAATATAAAAATAGCTAAAAAATAATTTTCATATTTCTTTAAAAGTATGCACAATTTATTTTTTGTAAATTATAAAAAAATATTTGCATTTAAAAGGTATTTTAAATGAACACACTTAAATTAAATAGTTTCATTAATATATAAAATAATATCACAAAAATATAATAGTCCTTTTTTACATCCAGCACTGTATGTACAAAATATAATTAATATTTGTATCATTTTTAATACAAATGTATTAAGACTCCAACTATAGTCTAATTAAAGACGAAATATTTCTGAAATTAAATTCAAGATTAAAAAGATTTTAAAGAATTTGATCTAGAAATGCTCATCTGAGACAAATATATCTATTTTAAATCATTACTCAGCTGTAATTACTCTAGCCGAATGGTTAGAATACTGGTCTGGTAATACTAAGTGTTACCAGATTTAGTGTTGCTGACTCAATCCCAAGATTAGCAACTTTTATTTTATAAATTTTATTTTTTATTAACCAACTGACGTGCGTATTCAAAACATGTAATGGAGAAGAATAGAAACAGATACGGTGTTACAGATTATGGATACTATTAACGGTAAAATACTGGTAATACTGCTGTTAAGTCAATTTTTGCAAAGAGAATAATTCTGAAAGTATGATTAAAATTTACGTATAGTACCTTACTTTAAAAAATAGACACTAATATACAGTGTCTTTCAATATTTCACAAAATTAAAATGATACAGCATTAAAGCATACGTTTATTCTAAAAAAATATTACCAGTTCAGTTCAAAATGTAAATGAAGGTTCTATATTTTTTTCAATTTCTCATTCTATAGTAAACATGTTGATCATAAAATTTTAATAAATCGAAGTAACATACTAACCTATTTTCAATGCTGAAATCACTTAACCTCTTGAGCTCCGGTGGATGAATTTCTTCAGAATATCAAAATGTCATATTAGCACAAGTATTAAGCAAACAAAAGTTTTGGTTTATTAATATACGAAAAAGTGCATTATTTTTTTTAAGTGAACTCAGTCGAATATACCGGTGCCATCATGACATTTGAATAAGAAAGTTAAATAGGAAGAAATTCACCCACTATAACTCAAAGGGTTTAGACCTTTTAATAACATAAATTTGAAAGAAAAAACAAATACAGATACAAACTTAACAATTTTTCCGAGACATACACTCGACAAATTTGTGGTGTTTAATGCAAACTTTTTTTTTAATTTGTGTATTATTTAGTTTTCTGCTAGTTGTTTTCAAAGTATGCACAAGATGGTGTCCTAAAAAGTTTTTTTTTTTTTGAAAATTTTCTTGTCACGAAAAGTACAATAATTGTCGAATATTTTACAAGAAAATGCATTTTTTTTTAAATAAAGATTTTTATGACATACATCTTTTAGATGATATTGCACGATATTTTAATTAATTAAAAAGAATAGATAAAAAGAATGTTGGTATTAGAAAGTTATTTTTTTCTAAAATTTTGAAATAACTAGTATGTATTTACACATCTATAATGAAAAGGATATATTTCTTTTCAGGAAATTATTACGAACGTTTAACTTCCATAGTTTTATAAAAATGACACAAAATCGTGCAATTTCCACTCATGAATATGCACTAGAATAGTACTTGAGCAAATTTACTTTCATGAATGGAAAAATTTCTGATGCAAAAGAGTTATCTGCAATTAACACGAATTTTTAATTTTGATAATTTGTTTCCATTTTTTAATTCATTTTCATTTTAAAAGCAATTGTATATTTAATGAAAATGTGATATATGTTATTTTCTCTTGCACTATATCTAACAAAGATAAAATATCTGGAACAACAAGTAATACTTGATTAATATTTAAAGTTTTAAATTAATCATGTAGTACAGTGCATTATTTAATAAAAGCATTTTTATCTTTCAATGGTTATTATATGTTTCTATACTTTTGTACACACTTTTAAACACGTTTAATGCTCGGCAAAATAAACATGTTGGTTAGTGTAATTTGTAGGATACCTTGTTATATATATATATATATATATATATATATATATATATATATATATATATATATATATATACATATACATATATATATCTTTCGCTATATATATGTACGGCTAAATTTGTTAAAGAAATAATTAGGATATTTTCTGGCCAACAGAAGAAAATAGTCATATATGGAATTTCAGAAGCTTACAAAGGATTTCAAAGTGAAGTATGGCATTTTTTTTATAATTTAAACCGCATTTCGTGTACAGACTTGTAGGCCAAATAGAGAACACCGTTAGCATTTATAATTACGGGGAAAAGAATGGAAGGTCATCATTAGGTGGTGCTGTATACGATTTCATGAGTCTTTCTGATTATAAACGTGGACTGCGTACTATTAACATGAATCAAATGGACAAGGAAACACCCAAAACCCGATCATGGGCTTCGTTTGTATAATACCAATTAATTTATTTTTAAAAAATACGACTGAATTTTTATAAAAATATGTTTGATGGATTATACCACATTTTCCAGGCAACAGAAGATTGCAGCGACCCTTTTTGGAATTTTACAAACGGATGAATGATTTCAATGTACACTGTAAACTTTTTTGCAAAGTGAAACCCCATTTATAGAGGTTGTCCCAGAACTTCTTGTACAAATTTCTAAGGGGAGGTAGAGAACATCGTTTGGATTTAAAATTACGTAGGAAAGCATAGGCGGAGATCGATAGGTGGTGCTATAGGCAAACTGTTAAGATCAGTATAAGAGTCTTCCTCATTGTAATCGCCGACTGCGGATGACTTCAGCTTTAGGATACGTAGTAATTTATAAATTGAAGTTGACATTGAAGTAATTACACATTTTAAATACGTGTTAAACGGCATTGTTTAATTGTTATTTTAATTATTTGACTCGTAGGAAAATTTAAAAAAAAAAGTACTAGGAGAATGTATAATTTGACTTATAAAGAAAGTACTTATGAGTAATCAACAAATCAATATTAGAAAAATTTTTGCTTTTTATTTTATCATATTAAGAGGGGTAACAAATAAACACTTCTATAAGCTGAAAAAGATTTGTAAAATCAAGTAATTTATCACAAACTCATACTTACATCAAACTTTTTCCCGTGAAATAGAATTTAAGTATTTTAAGTTATTTTTAAGTTAATAACCAATAAAACTTTTTAACATTGATTTAAAATATCAAATGCAGAGAAATTTAATTTTTGCAGCAACTGCAAAGTTTGTTTTTCTTTTTTAGCTTGTCATTACGTGTTATGTGTACATTAATATGTTTTATTTTTTTTATCTGCAAATATGAATAAATTTTATAGGATATATTTTCTAAGTATAAAAATATTTTTTATTTCGTACCATTTAATTCATTTAAATATTTGATGCTTTAAAATATACATTTGACAGTATGTTCTTTATCTTTGGTGTAAGACATTTTACAAGGGTGCTTTTTTCCCTTTTTTCTCATGGTTGGAATAAAAAAAGTATGTCTATTTGCAGAATGATAAGCCAGTTACATAATGTTCTGAGTTTATATTTTTCTCCTAGTCTGTTTTTAAAAGACTGACCAGTTGACCCGAACACAATGTGTAAGGAACCAAGTTACGACAGAGAACATTATATATATATATATATATATATATATATATATATATATATATATATATATATATATATATATATATATATATATATATATATGTAATAAAATCGACGGCGATGTTCTATAATAGTGTATAAGCTTGTAGAATACTACTATTCACTAAGACTCAATAGTGGGATGAGCAGTCGTTCTGGTAAGTGGATAAGCCATGGATTTGTTCTCGTAGGAGTTTCTCCAATAACAATGCAAGAAATCAGTTTTTTAGTTCTTTATTATTTAGAGCACGAACTTAAGTTACTCCACAGATCACCGTTCCACACATCTATCACTACGGCCTTCGCTCACTAAGCTGCAACATTCTCGACGTTCTACATTCTCGGAAAAAATGACATGGCTTCCGAGTAGATTAAAGGAAAGATGCATTCTAACCTCCTAAAAGACCAAATGAAAAAATCATTTTCACGACAAAACTAGCGCCCTCCTACTCTGCGTCAATCATTTTAAAAAACCAATTAGGATGAACTCGAGCCTCAAACGGACAAAAATGATCAATTCTAATTGGTCGTAGCAGGCGGTCCTTGGCAAGAACTATATTTTTTCCTCGGAAGAACAAGCCCTTTAGCTACGCGTAGTAACACCTGTCACGCGATGTTAAAGTAAAAAATAAAATTAAAATCCCAGGAATATTCCAGAAAGTAAAAAGCTTACGAAATACCTCCCGCCTTTTTGAGAATCAAGAAATAATTTATTAATAACTAAAGTAAGAAAAAGAATTTTAGCTGTTACAAGTTACGAAACTAAGATTGAAATATGTTCCACAAATTTAGAATTGAAGTTAAGAGAGAACAAAAAAAAAATGGCGCAATTTTTTTTTTATTTTATTACATATATATATATATATATATATTTATATATGTATGTATATATATATATATTTTTTTATGATGATATTTGAAGGATTGTAACTCCGAAAGTTTAGCTTTCCGTTCATCTATAACCAGTATATAATAAAATGTTGTAAATGAAAATAGCCGTAAATATGATTGTAAAAGTATATAATTTTTTTTTTTTGTTGACGAGGATATTTGAAGGATCGTAGCTCCGAAAGTTTAGTTTTCTATTCATCTATAACCAGTATATAAGAAAATGTTAGAAATGAATATAGCCGTAAATATGATTGTAAAAGTATATAACATTTTTCAGGACGTTTTTAGTAGATATGATAATGCGAAAAATCCATGTAAATTAATGTATACTCAAACGTAGACCTCTCGATCTCTTATTTATATGTTTTTTGTCTGTGGTAAAAGTTACTAACTCTAATGTTTTCAGATGTCATTCCTAAGTGTTTACATTACCGTTGACTATTTCATAAATTTATATAAATTATTAATAAGCATGTAAAAACTTTCGATCATGTTAAACATGCATACATTTGCATATAGTGATCATCTTTAATCAATTCTTTCATCATCTATCAAATGAACAGCTGTTCCTTTCTGTACTCCGTCTTCATGTGGATAAGAGGCTTATTACAAAGAAATAATCACGTAAACTTCATAACGTTGTCGTCAAACAGAGGTCAGTTGAATGCTTTGAATACTAGTTGAATACGTCGCTTTATACGCGATGTGAATTTAAATGTTTATAATCAATTGTCTTGTCATTACTATTTTCACCTGTTGCCAATTAATAAAAGAGCTCAAAGAATAGGATTCTTCATTTTAAAAATTATTGACTCGTAAATATTATAAAAAGAAAAATTTTCCGAATTAAACTTTATTCAATATTATTTAATTAAAGCAGGAAAATATTGAAAATTACGGCATAAAAACTATATTTACCGGCAAATTTTAAAAGAGGAAAAAAAAGAATCGTAAAATCACAAATTCATCCATATGTGTATCCATCCAGTCGTAAATGGTGGGAAAATACGTCAGATTTAAAAGATGAAATAGGACAGTGAAAATAATAATATTTCCTTTCTAATTATAAAAGTATTTTCTCGTGATTCCATACATATAAAAAAAACGAACGATTTGTACACGGACCCACGAAAGTCGAACAAATACCGCAAGGGGCGGAGCCGGATCTGTCACCAAATGCCGCCAAATTTCACCACCAACTTGGCGATATGTCGCCAAATTCCCATAGGCGTCCAATGAAAACCAATAGATTTGTTTGCTATCAGAAAATCAACAAATTGAGATATCTTAATGCAACAAAAACTATTATTAGCTCATTAATGAAGCTTAACAACTCAACCGATTCGCCCGTACGTCGTACAGGAATGAAGAGTTTGAGAGATTAATCAGACACTTAAATCTGTTCCACCTAAATTTTTAAGTACAATTTTATACTGTTTAATAGTACAGAAATATTTCGAATATATGCTACGAATATTTTATCTGAAAATATGTGGGTTATATTAAATATTTTCAATTTATTGTACGTAAAATAAGAACTGGTTAAGAGGTTAATAGGATTATTTACATTATTTTCGAGTACAAATACAGACATTTACAAGATGCAATATATTTATGTAATAATATATTTATATGAAATATATTTATGTGAACTTCTTAGACAAATAAATTCATAGGCTAAAAATTATAGAATGGTGCATGAATTAACTAGAATTGATTGAAAGAATATGCTTTAAATATATCTATAGCTATATTGTAAAGAGGTAAAATTTGTTTATTTGTAGGGAGTAATCTCCGGAACTACCGAACCGATTTCAAAAGTAATGGTACATAAATGACGGTTTTTGCACAGAATCAAACATAGGATATATCTTATGTTCATGCCACTAACCCAAAGGGAATCCAAGAGTAAAATACATTCTAAAAATGCGATTTTTGTGTTAGTGAAGGGGTAAGAGACATGACATTTGGCATGTTAATTGCTTATAAGATATAAATGGACTCAAAAAACATTTATTAAATAATACGAAATTTAAAACGTCATTTACACTAAAAGTGAAAAGTGCACGAAAAGCGTCCTAAAAAACGCTCTAAGTTGCGATTTTTAAGCAATCTCGGAAAATAACGAACGGAATAAAAAAAAATAGTGATATCAAAATGCTGGTGACATTCCTTCCTCCAACTTAGGCTATATCTTATGTCAGTGTCATTATCACAAAGGGGGTACAGGTGCAAAAAGTATTGGAAAAAGGCGATATTTGTGTTACTTAAGGCCGATCTAACTGTTTTAAAAAATAATGATGTCAAAATGATGGTGACAGCCCTTACTCTTATATGGGCTTTATTTTATGTCGACGTTATTACTACCTCGAGGTACTGAACCCATCTAGGAAATCTATCTAGGACCATCTAGACATGGAAATAAAAAACAATGTAAAAAATATTGGTCAGATATGTAAATTGGAAATATTTTATGTCAACAAACCTCTAATTCTGACAACAACTGTAATTTATCTATCGAAAAATAAATTTTCAAGTAAAAGTGAATTGAAAAAAAATATTACCCACATAGCATGCATGGTCACAGTGACGTCACTGTGAGTCACTATGATCACGTCACATCTGTGACCAAAATGCCACCGCTCAGTGACGTCACATTGTGACTGAAATGTGACGTCACACTTGTGACCAAAATGCCACCCCTCAGTCACGTCACATTGTGACTGAAATGTGACGTCACATCTGTGACCAAAATGCCACCCCTCAGTGACGTCACATTGTGACTGAAATGTGACCTTCTTAGAAAATTAAAAAATATATACAAAAATTCTTCAAAAGATCCCTCATAGCATGCATGGTCACAATGACGTCACTGCGAGTCACTGTGGTCACATCACATCTGTGACCAAATTACCACCACTCAGTGACGTCACATTGTGACTCAGATGTGAATTTCTTAGAAAACTTTAGAAAATTACAAAAATTCTTCAAACCATCTTATTTACTGGTAAAAAAAACGTGTTTTCTGGCATTTCAGAAGAATATTGTGCAATCGCTGTTATGTCAGACGTTACATGCTCTGCATGTAACGTGTACGTCATATCACATATGTGAGATAAACCTCCCATCATATGAAACTAAGCACCCAGCAATGAACCTATCAGTGAAACTTCCATGTAAAAGCTCACAATAGTCACAGAAAAATTACTCAAAAAGACCCGGATGATCATGTAAAGTCTATGGGAGCGTTCTTTTCGAATATCTCGCTCCAATTTTAATATTTTTGCATGATTTTTTTGCACAAGATAGCTGAGGGGGATCCACAACCGGGCTAGTTTTTACTTTTTCGATTTTGGTTATATATTTTTTATATTACGATAGTTTCAGTTTCAGAACCGGTTTAAACCGGTTTCGAAAGTTAAAGTAATTTTTTAAATAAAATCTGAAACAAAAATTGAAAAAGTAAAAGCTAGGTCGGTTGTGGATCGTCCTCAGCTATCTTGTACCAAAAAATCATGTAAAAATATTAAAATTTCAGCGAGATATTCGAAAAGAACGCTCCCATAGACTTTACATGATCATCCAGGTCTTTTTGTGTACTTTTTCTGTGACTATTGTGGGCTGTTAAGGAAATTTCTCGTTACACTTAAATGCTTCGTTATGAAAAAAATAACGTTGAACAGAAATCCACGAAAATTCATGAAATTTGTATAGTAAACTACAATTAAAAATGGAAATATTATAAAACTGTGTATTAATTTGGATAGTAATTTTTTTATGCAATATAACCACATAAGAAAAAATTCATTAGTATAATATCTAAAAAAACACGTAATAAAGGAAGGGAAACAAAAACTAAATCGCAGCGTTCTATTTCTCGTTTTCACTTGTATTTCAAATCGAAAAATTAAAAAAAAATCGGAATATTACATTGTGGTGATCTCTTATGAAAAATACACTCATAAAAACTTTCGCATCTTTTTTAAGTATTCAGAGAATGGACCAATATTATTTTCGTGGAACTAGAATCCCTTTCTTAGCATATCGAAAAATTTTCGCATTTTTCCTTTTTATTTAAAAGATAAAATAAATATATAATTTCAATTCATACAATCCGCTGAAATATATTCACCAATCAATCTTAATAACAATCTATTATTTTGAATATTTTGCACGCACGGAAGTGCAACAAATTTTGCTAAGCAGAATTTTTTTTTAATATGAATATTAATTTAAATGTTAATTGCCTTCTAAATGAAGGTTCAACAGAAAATTAAAAAAGTAGATAATTTCATTAAATATGGGCTTCGTTAAATGAAAGTTCCACTGTATTTTCGAAACTAATTGAAAGTAAAATAGAAATGCGTGAAAAAAGAATTTAAACTCAAAATTTTAATTAGGGATACTCTCATAAAACTAATGCGCATGCGCATTCAACTTACAAATCTTCAAAGCTCAAACAACCAATAATAACAAAAAATCCCCTGCTTAAAAAATATCGTTTGGCAACGACCAGAATAGTTGATACTAGTGTATTTATTCTTTAGAATATTAGGCAGCTGCTCTAGTAGCTTTGTTATGATGTTATGTGTGTATATTTAGTACGTAAGTAGAAAATTTTTAAAAAGTTATGCAAAAATGCGATCAGGTGACATTTTATATAAAATGTTGGTCCGAAAAAATACAATGCCAGTGGCGTTTAGTTAATATGAGCGCGCTAATGTCATTGTACTTCATTCGGACATTCCGACTTCGAAATTATCTTCCCTATTTGGATTATCACACTGGAATTAGAGGATAATGCCGATGAGAAAGAGGTAAGAAAATTTTATTTTTCCTGCTTTTTTTATAATGATTTCTGTCAATTTCGTAAAAAAACATGTTATAAAAGGAATAAGTATCATATTAATTTAACTTTTTTGAATTCACTTACCTTAGTAAATTCAATAAATTTAACATATTTTTTGTTGAAATACGGAACAGCATGTCAACGATTTGAAAATAGTTAATAACATTATTTTTAAAATGCACTTTAATCACATTTTTTAATTACATGGTTAAAATCAAATATTAATAAATTAAAAAATGTATGCATAATCAAAAGTTAACGTTATAATTAATATATAAAGGAGTTTGGGGTTGTTTAACTGTTGAAAATAGTGATAAAAGTACATACTAATTTATGCTATACTAATATACTGTAATATGATACTATACTATAATATGATACTATACTATAATATGATATACTAATTTATGCACTAATATTGCAAAAACAAATTTTTTAAAACTTTTCTATTACCTTTCTGAATTTCTCATAATCCCAAAAATTTGATAACTGTAATTCCATGACATTTATTATTTTAAACCATGTATCTAAAATAATTAAGATATTGATTTTGTGATAATAACAATTATTGATTTTAAAAAATGAGTAATTATCGCATTATTTTATTAATTTTTGATATCTTAATTGTTAAATGGTGTTGAAAATAACAATTTTGTTTCATTAGTATGTGTTCATTAAATCCTGGTTCTAAATAGTCATAAAAACAATTACATGTACTTTTTTGTGGGATGTACATTACTGAAATTTTTAGTGTTTGATGTATTTCTATTATTTTCAATAAAATTTTGTCTAATATTGGGAAGTGAGACTGAGAATACTTAAATATTATTAATAGATTCATCTAATACGAAAAAAAAATGAAATCTAATAATTATAACTATTAATAAGGAAACTTTAAAAAAAAAAATTCCATAAGGATGTCCTTTACCGGCACACCTACACTATATGACATATACAATATATATATATGAGTTTAACTACGAATTTAAACCTTGGTGTAATCATATATGCGCACAGGCCACTATAGTAAGGAATTAACTAAGCGTAATACTAGAACTAATTGCCTCATCTTCATTTGTACTCGATTTTTAAATAAAATCTGTATATTACGAATATTGCGCATAAACTTCACATAGTTTTATCAAAAGATAATTCTATATTATATTTAACAGAATTATTTTAATTGGTAAATTAATAAAACGAATATTAATTTTCCAAAATGAGTAAAAAAGTGTTTAGGTTAGGATTCGAACTAGAGACCCTCGATGTATGCTGCCAATGCTCTTCCAACAGAGCAACTTAGCACGCACAATTCACCCGGAGAAATATCATTATATACTCATACGACTAGTATTCATTTATCATACGGGTAGTTTGAAAAAAATTAAAGTATTATTACATAGGGTTATATATAATAATGATAAGTATGCGTTCGTATTCACTGTGTGAATTGTGTGCGTCAGATTCTTCCAGGATAGTTCAGTCGACAAAGTATTGACAATTTGCGCGAAAGACTGCTTAGTTCGAATCCTGACCTGGACACTTTTTCAATCAGTTGGGGCCCCACCAGTGGCCGAGAGGTTCGGACCTCTCAACTGGTAGACGGCAGGTGCTGGGTTCGAACCCAATCGCGGCTGTCGGCCTAACCGTTCGGAGTTTTCCGTGGTTTTCTACGAACCTTGCGTAAATACGGGTTAGGTTCCCTTAGAAAGACCCCCACGGAGGGCACTCCCCCTGGTCCTATATCCCATTAGCGTAGATAATCGGACGACCAAAATCAACCAACCATCAATCAGTTGGAAAATTACAACAAAAGACAATTAAAAGATATATATATTTATAGACATCAGGATTATTGGTCAGAAATATTGGCAAGCTGTACATACAGTTTTAGATATGTGCTGAGATTTGTGGATATTAAAGCGAGTAAAAGTTAAAAAAAAGACCAAAAAGGTTAAACAGTTTGAACAACATACTACTAAATGTGTGTCAGTTATAAATAAAATTGAAGCTATGTAATTTTCAGCATGTGGCGGGAAAATATGTAAATATTTTTGGAAGCTAATATTTTTCAATTTTTGAAAACAACACCAGAGTTGTAAGGCATGTGAAGTAAATCGAATTTTTAACTTTAATTTAGAAGAAAGTCTCCTTACTTCAGGTAACTATTTTTATATATTATACAGTATTTGTTCATAAATTGTCAATATATGACTTTAGGACTCAAACCCTATTTTAACTGGAACATGGCATGGAGTTATAGTTTCAGCAGATCCTGTTTCTTTTAAATTGTTAGAGTGGAGAATCGTTAAGAAAAGTTAAATCGTCACAGAATCATCACAGTGTTAACGAAAATTTTGTCACAAATGATCTGCATCGTGAGTCTAAAATAATGGGACAAACTTTAAGGAAGGTGGTAGAGCTCACTATAATAAATAATTATGGCATAGAAATGTATGACTGGAAGTGACGCGTTGAAACGCCACACTAGTCACTGCAAAAGACACGGATTATAATGTTAAGTGTATGGGAGCGCTATTTTCATCTGTCTCGCTAAAATTTTAATATTTTCGAATAATTTTTTTTCCATAGAATAGCTGAGGACGATCTGCAACTGGGCTGGTTTTTACTCTTTTGATTTTGGTTACAGATTTAAAAAAAATACTTTAACTTTCAGAACCAGTTTAAACCGGTTCTAAAACTGAAACTATCTTAATATAAAAAAATATAACTAAAATCGAAAAAGTAAAAATTAGCCCGGTTATGGATCGTCCTCAGCTATCCTATGGAAAAAATATCATGTAAAATATTGAAATTTGAGCAAGATATTTGAAAACAACGCCCTCCCATAGACTTAACATTATCATCCGGGTCTTTTTTAGTGTAGCGTCTTGACGGGTCAGTTCCGGTCATATATTTCTGTGCCGTCATTATTTGTTATAGTGAGTCCTACTACCCCTCAAAGTTTGTTCCATGATTTTGGACTCACCTGTATTTCACAATTTGGTCACAATGTGACTTGAAAGCATTGTCAGTTTCGTCACAGTTTCGTCACAATGTTAAAGACAAAATCGTCACAAATGACACACTTTTCACAAATTGGTCACATTGTGACGTCACAAAGTGGTCACAATGTGACGTCACAAACAAGCTCTAAAACGGCCATAACGACTTCACATTTTAGTCACTGTGACTTCACATCGACGTCACGTGACGTCACATCGACGGTCACAAAGTCACAGTGTGACTTCACAACGACGTCACCGTGATGTCACCATGTCTTACGGGTATTTATGAAACATATAATTGGGTGTTTGAAAGGAATGCTTCTAAAATCGCAGTTATTAATTGCTATATTTTTCAAACCATTGTATATTTTTCAACTACGTAACTTGAACTGCATACGCCATATACCTTCAGAATTTTTTAAAGGAACATCGTACACCCCCTGTTTCTCAAGTAATTTATAGTGTATTCATTCTAGGAAATACTGTCTTGAGCGTCTACTTTCTGCTTAGAGCGAATACCTCGGGATTTTTTATGATTACATCATTGATATAAGGTAAATACCGAGAGAGAAGGACTCTGTTTACTGTTTACTTAATTTCTTTTATATTAACTTATTTTCAATGCTTTAACTAATTTTTTTAATCAAAGAATGATTTGTATCTCTTGACAGCTACTAATTTTGCCTTAAGTACCTTCAATCAAAGAAATACGAATGAAAATCTATTTTTAGCAAGATCGCTCTTGTTTTTTTTTTTTTAATTATTTAAATTATTATTCAAATTTTGTAAAGCTAATGAAATTAGCGTACTTTCAGAATTTTGGGTGTCCGAACAAGGGTTGGCGAGCATAGCTTGCAGAATGCAAAGCCCCTTAGTACTTGACAAACTGAATGGATTACATTGATAAAATTGATTTAATTAAAATAATAGACTTTTTAAAAATTTCATGTTTTGTTGTGTGACACGATGTTTTCAGCTGTAAGTACACACAGTTTAAAATATCTGTCTTATACAGTTTTTGTGTACTGACTCTATGACGGACAAACAGACAGATTATACAGAAGGATAGGGTTCTGACAGATAAATAAAACCCTAAAAATACATAGAAAAATAGGTAAACATAAACCGTAAACAAAATATATCCATTCTATGCTGGAAAATATGATGAATCGAAAACCAGGTGCTATCACGAATGCCATTATATCATACACTAGCTCGAGTAAGAATTATTACAACAAAATATGGTCCATTTTGATGTTTCTGAATCAAGTAATAAATAAACAAATAATGAATAATAATAAAAAAACAAAAATTTGTGCTTTAAGTAATAGAAAAAATGCTCTGGTTAAATAAGCCAAATTTTAGAGTAAAATTTTACTGGAGAGGATAACAAGGATTATGAGATCTTCATGACTCACGTATACCAGTCGCCCGTCCCTAAGGAGCTAATGAACTATCTTCGTCCTACGGAGATAAGCCCTAAAAAAGTGCTATCAAACAGCATATAACGACGAAATAATCTACATTTTTTAAAACTAAAACCTCTTCCCTGGGTACTTATGAGTCCGTAAAATAAATCATTTGCATCTCCATAACTTTACTCTAAAGGATAATTTTTCTTAATAATCAAAAGGAAAGTATTTTCTTCAAAGAAATGTTGTTAGTTATAGATACAAGATGAAACTTTCCTTTATAATGAAGTACCGAATCTAAATAAAAAGTTATATCACTATGATATCAATATATCATATATCATTGAATATGACGAGGTTAGGTAACAAATTGATAAACTTATCTTGTCCTCCATTAAAAAAAAAAGAAGAAAGAAAAAAAAATCTTTTCTTTTAAAGTAGCTAAAATCATGATCACAACAGGATCTACATTACAGTTGAAGTTATAAATATATCGCCCCTTTTCTCATTTTAGTAATACTTAAACCAATCCCTTAATGTAACGGTCACCGAAATCCCAGCACATGTATTTCACTTTTTCCATACCTTATATGGTCGTGAAAACCGAATGTGGTTTTTCTTATACCAGCTGCTATACAATAAAAATGCTGCATAAGATGTTTTGCGCGTCGTACATATTCGAATATATCTCCTTCTCAGGCTACCGTTCCTTATAGGGTATCCATTCGCGATTTGTAGACCGCATCATGAGCCCCAAAGCCTATCCCACAAAATTCCTTTGCTTTTTCAAATTCCAATAGCAAAGTTTAAACTCTTTTCTCGCCAATTAGCGATTATCTTGTTAATATGCTAAGTACAAAATCTCTCTCTCAGAAGAAAAATATTGCACGTATATTTTGGGCCAAATATCATATATATGCCAAACATTGTAACCTTTGGCGATATCTGACAACTGATGTTATCTTGGTTCTGACTAAAAGAACGGACACTTGGACTTTTTCTCTTGGCCTGGCTCTGCTGTAACCACCAATAATTCATACTGAGCGTCCTACTCTCTCGAAAGGGCTAAAATAAAACTTTACTCTAAAGAACCTGGCTGCATACTTGTCTTTTTGTCGATCTCCTTTCACGGCATTGATGGTAATTCGTAATAAACAATATTAAATCTACTGGATACAATAATCATCCAAGATTTCCATCACAATCACTAAAAATAAAGCATAATTATAATGCATTCTATTTGTGTAATGCTTATTGCTGCATCGTAACCTAACACATGACTTAAAAGTCCTTATAACAAAACTAAATCACGAATTTGATCAATCTTATATTTGTAACTAAACAAACATTTTAAACAAATTGACAATTTAATAGTTAATGTAGAATTAATAAATGATTATATTTTCACAAAAGATGCTATTAAGCAAAATATCATGAATAAAAATTACATCTTGCTGACAAAATAAAAAAGAAGAGGCATGATGCGTTAGCAATATATGTACAGGTTATTTCCTGAAAATAATGAGTCCTCTATTATTTATTTTTTTTAAGATATTTTTAAAAACAATTTATATTTTACCAAATAATCTCATTCAGCATAAATATAACATAAATATGACTTTGGCACCCATTTATACCGGCAAGGAAGTCTTAACTTAAAAGCTGTTCAGAATACGAAATACGTTTTTCATCAAGTTCGCCAGATTACAGAAACAATGGCCTCTTAAGATGAATTTTAACTGCATTAAGTGAAAAAAGGTCCAGTGGTGGTGAATTTTGTGTGTTTGAAGTTCTTCCATGAAAATTAATGTGCGATCGATTTTGTAAGTTCCAACCTCTCCATAACCATTCATAAACACCTCGTATAATCAAAGTCCAAAATGTTTTTAGTTTCAGCCGTTTTATCTGAAATTCAAGAACTTCTGGGACGCAAAACGCGATGCTTGTAACTGACGTTTTCTCTCCTATTTTGAAGGTATTGTGCTACTTAAACACTTTAGCCTGGGCAGATAATTCTTTAACATGGCAAACGTCTCAGTAACCGATTGGATTAGTTATCACAAAAACCTTTATGACGTATGGCTGTTTAAGACTCCTCTGTACTCTGGGAAACTTACTTAAAATGTCAGCCAAAAAATAACTCAAGTTGAGCTGAAATTCGCTCATCTCACGTTTAGAAAGGCAGCTTCTCATAAGGAGCTGAAACAAGTCAAGTGAGTGACTTGTTTTAAAACAATTTAAATCAAGATGAGTAAAGCAGTTAAAAATCAACTTATCCAAGATTCAATAAATTACAGCTCTTTCCTGAGAAGCCAAATACACTCTTCCGTTTTAAGAGTGTAATGTCATTATCAAATACATGACTGCTTCACGAGCAATCTGTCCGCTACAAAGACTCATAGCCACTTCCACCAGATACGGGAGCTGAAAGTCGCCACCGCACAAACTCCGCCATTTTGATTTTCTGTCTGGAGCGAAAAATTCAGTCTCACTGCTTCCTGGACGGGCCTTGTAGCAAACAATAGAAAAAGAAAGATTTTTGCACTTTACACATGTATACAAATTTTGGTACAACTTTCTAATGATGGGGCTTGTAATAAATCGTCTGAATCATGATTATGTTTTTTACTTTAGTTCAGTCGCTGTTGTATATGTTTTATTAAAAGATTTAGTCGATTCTTTTTTTAAGTTCTATTTTTTCATGCTTAGAGTGGTGTGTTTTTACATCTCTGTAAATGTTTTTCTACTAGGAATCACAAAGGCTTAAAATATAAGCATTCACAACATTGATTACATTCCTAAATCAGTAAAGCTCTAATTGAGAAGAATTTATTTTAAATCATTAAGGAGCTAAAATATTATGTATAATGTATATTTTACATTTTTTACGTGATAACTGTGAGTGACATTACATGTTTTTTACTAAAACATAATTTTTTAAATCGAAAACAAAGAGTGATCATTGGCTACCTAAAAAGGATAAAGGATGAAAAGTACGTGAGGAATATGAAATACATGACGATAATTAATTCTGATTATTCTAGAAATTTCTGACTAAGTAGCAAAAAAAAAAAAAAAAATCTATTTTTTTTTTAAATTTTTGAAACAATGTATGGTAACCCATGAATGCCACTAATAGAAGAAAATTTAGCAACGCCAAAAATCATAAATAGAAAATATAATACATGTCAATAAATATTTGTCTAATTACTCGACAAGTTTTTTTTTTATTATTATTGAGTGGTAATTAAAAAAATTGATTTTCAACCAGAAACAAAGTATGTTTAAGTGAAAGTCAGAGAGTAAAGAAAATATCGCTACCTAAAAATATAAAATGAAACCTGAGAAAAAAGAGAAAAATGTTATACATGACAATATGTATGTCTGATATCCCAAAAAGTTTCCTTTTGGGTTTTAAATGGGAATATCGATTTTTTAAATTTAAATAAAGGGTCTACTGGTGAAATTTAGTAATTGAATAAAATCTGGCTTACTGTAAAAGTTTTTTTTTTTTTTTTTTTTTTTTTTTTTTTTTTTTTTTTTAAGAAATATAAAAAAAATGTAATACAAATCGGCGTTGATCTCTCGATAATCAATAGTTTCATTAAAATTGTATGTATATTCGCGCAAACAACGTATTAAAAATTAAAAAAAAATCTTTGTGCACGCAGTATTAAATGATTAAAAGAATCATTATTTTTTTATGTTTCTTTTAAGTATATATTGATTAATATTCTTAGCTATAATGGACAGAAGAAAGATTATTAACATTATTTTAAATTTCTTCTGATTGTGCCTTTAACGACCTTAAGCAAAAAACAGCGGAGAATACAGGGTGAGTCATAAATATCGAAACAATAGGCTAACTCTTTAAATATTGCCCCTACACCCATACTTCCAATTGCAAAGTTTCACAGTGAATTTTTTGATAAGATAAGATGCAACTCCATTTAGGGGGGGTCTTGTGGAGGTGTTTTTATCATCGGCCCAGGTGATTTACCAAAAAAAGGGAGCACACAAAAAAACTCCGAAAAGAGAGACTTATATATTTACCAATACATTTATTAGTGAGCGTTAAGTCACTGCACGTCCCCCCATAAGGGGGAGGGAATTCTCAGAGCTCTACTGAGCTACATCTTAACAATCTGAAGGCTATCAGTGAAGAGACGACACAACGTCATATTGCTTATCGCCAAGAGGCGTAAGAAGTTTTTCATACAAAGATTTTGGCGATATTACTTTGGTAGACCACACCTTCAGGATCGGCTAAATTTTGCGGATTAGGAACCCAAGGATTATTTTTACCTCTGCGAATATATTTTAGGGTTATAGAAATATTTTAAGCCTGGTAAGTAGATGAGATAAGCAGGCCGTTAGATACATTGGATTTCTGCTGACCAAAAATATATTATCCAGATGTGCAATTGAACAGATAAAAGGCACAGTCAGGATAAACAGAGATAAAAGTATTTCTAGCTTTAAGCATTAATTGTGAGAATGAAAACAGGGTGTGGAAGGCAGATGTTAGTAAAATGTAACGGATAAAAGATTATGATGAACCAAGCCCAGAGTGTTCTTTATTTTGTTAATAAGTTCGGTATCTGTCGCACAGATGTTTTTCGAAGACACAACCGAGATTTGTCAGAAAGGAAGTTCTATTATTATTTTCTACAGAGAGCCCAAAAAGATGAAAAGTTTTAACTTTTATTAGTGGGAGTATGAAAGCTAAAATTAACTATTAAATGTAGAATTAATTTAAACAAATGGGTTTATTAGTGAAAAGGGAATCTAAAATAAATCTAAGAATTTATTAAGGGGATCTAATTATTGCATTTATGAACGGGAAAAGATATGTAGCGATAATCTTCGCTACAGGTCTATTTTAAAAAATACGAAAATTAAATATTTATACGGCCCCCAGAGGATAAAACTTCCAATTAGGAAATTTTTCCTTATTCATTCCTGAATTGAACAAAAAAAATCATCTAGATATCTTCAAAACTCAGAGAGTTATGACAATTTTAATAAATCGTGAGATTTCAAGGGATCAGTCACAAATTGAAATGCGTGTAATTGAAGAAACAATGTTGCTGTAATGTGACCAGGAAACATTTTTTTTTTACTTATTTATTTATAGAGCAAGAATTTAGAATGTTTTGTGATTGTTAACCATATAATTTGTAAACGTTATAACATCATAAAACTTCTTAATAAAATATTTTTTTTTTCAAAAAATTTAAAGCAAATTAAAATTGTTATAACTCAAAAAAATTTTTGTCGCGTTGAATTTTTTTCTTTTGATTAAAAGAAAATGTCTAAATTTCAATTTTGATTCAGCATTTTAAACAATATTTTTTTTAAAATAAAAGTATTTAAAATAGCAATATAAAAAGATATGAAATTTTTTGTATACAAATCATATTTTTAAAAGTAAATTTTCTGATTTCTTTAAAAGAAATTTTCTTTCGTCGCGTTGGACTTTTTTTTTTGAGATGTTGAAAAACTATTGAACTTGATGGACTGTTACAGTAACCGACGGTTATTGACTTATGTCAGTTTAAAAATAATAAGTAGTGAAATAAAAAATTTTGATGCAGAAAAGTGCATTTAGTTTTAAACAAAGATGGACTCCTAACGTTTAAATGCTTTTTAAAAGTTTCTAGGTGATTAACTCCGTCCTGTGTAGTTTCGATTTCAGATTTTGTTTAAGTTTTGCCATTCCCACCTTCTTTAATTACTGTTTAAATGCGTCAGTTGATTTAAACCTCATTTTTTTATCACGTCAATTTCAATTTTTTTCATTGTTTTGTCCTTGTGAACTTCATATTTTTCTTATTAAAATCGCTATTCCACGATGCGAAAAGGTGCATCTAATTACGGGCGACACTAGGCGTATAATTCTAGAGATACGGCTATTGCGGAAATCGCACAAAAGCCTGTACAGTAGGGCTACCTGTTAAGCGATTCACACCAAAAACTAATCAGCTCCAATTTATATCAAGGACTAAGTAAATATAATTTTTTATTAAATTCCGTGGATTAGTTCTTGAAAAAGAGCGCTCACAAAATTTATGTCATATACAGAGATACAGGAGCAGTGAATCACAGACAGATATTTATAAAAAACATATTTTTCGGTATCTCTGAGCCTTAAATCTGCGAATCCGTCGAAAACCGGGATTCAAAATTTTCATGAATCCAATGCTTTCTTCTTGTAAGGATAGACAAAAGTAAAAATAGGTTTAAAACCATCATAAATTTTGAAGTTGAATAGTAAAAAGTAGATTTTTGAAAATATTTTTGTATAATTTATTGAAATATATTTCCAATGACTACGTTAATAGAAGTATCTTTATCGTTATTACTATTTTTACTAAACTTATTGCCTGCGGCAATAAGTTTTTAAGTCACTTTTAATGAGAGTTGAATTAATATCACTTAATTTAATAACACTTTTAATGAGTGTTTAATAAGACGGTCCGGCAAATGGGTCGTGCCATTAACGAGGCTGGCACCACACTGTAAACTTAAACTCCAGTAAAAAAACGGAAAAGGTGCTGGCAGCAGAGTTGCCTTATCTGATCCGTTAAATCATAGAAATTCTTTTTCATTACTTTTCCGTTTCCAAGACTGAAGTGTTCCATTTGAGACTGGAGATTGTCCGTTTTCGAAACCGGAGCATTTCCCTTTTCGAAACTGGAGCGTCTCCGTTTTCGAAACTGGAGCGTCTCCGTTTTCGAAACTGAAGCGTCTTCGTTTTCGAAACTGGAGCGTCTGCGTTTTCGAAACTGGAGAGTTTCCGCTTTCGAAACTGGAGCGGTTCCGTTTTCGAAACTGAAGTACTCCAACGGAGAAACTGAAGTACTCCAATTGGGAAACTGAAATACTCCAACTGGGAAACTGAAACGCTATGATTTAGAAACAGACTATTGTTTTTCAGACTAAAATTTTCCATTTCAGAAAGAAATTTCAAATTAACGCATGATTAGTTTCCGTTGTACTAATTTATATTTTCTAATTTTAACTTACTGGTCAAAACTTATTGACATATAATTAGTTTCGTATTTATGTCGGTTAACATTTTTTTGTGACTAATTTTTTCAGTGTATGTTTCTTAATTTTTTTTTTTTTTTTTTTTTTTTTTTTTTAGTTGTTGAAGTATTTTAAAAATAATGACTGCATGTGTTAAAGTATTAAGGAAATACATCAAACAATATCAATTATAATAATCAAGCCTTGTATATTTACATTGTACAGGGCCTGATTTCTGAAAAGGTCAGCCTTAGGCCCATTGCTGATGGAGAACTAAAATAATTTAGAAAAGAATTCTTAAAAATGCTTTTTTCTGGAATTTGCAAAATTTTGTACTTTTTGGTTCCGTCGGGCAATTTCGCCAAATTATACGAATCGTCCAACTATTATCCAAATTACTCAAATTGATGCAATTTTTTTTATATAACAAGAGTATAAATAAATTAGTAGAACATAAATAAAAAAAATGTCGAATCAAAAATCCCTTGACGACGGAACAAATACGTGCATTGTGTTTAATGCAAGTGAATGCGAAATTTACGTTAATCCATTATTGGCATTTAATCTTGGCATTAACTTTTTTACCGACAGGATTACCAAGTGGTACCAAATATTTTAAATTAACTTGAAAACTGCATACCATTATCTAAAAGCTTCGAAATATAGTCTGAATAAACTTAAGAATTTTTCCAAAGAATTTTTCATATTACAACCTGGCATTTTGACATTTCTCCTTATTGATCGAAACTTATTGGCCTATAATAGATTACAGATAATTTATGTCAGTAATTATTTGTAACTAACTCTTCCTGTATGCTTTTCTTAAGGAAAACCTTTTGTTTTAGTTTTCAAAATATTTTGATAAACTGGATGTGTTAAAATTAAAATGCAGAGGAAAAGGAATGCAATATCAATTTTACTATAGACGTTCTTTGGTTTAATCTTAAAGATAAAATAGACATTACAGATTGTATTTATGTACATATTTACTCAATAACAAACTATTTTACTTTTGCGGCAATATTTAAATTGGAGAAAAAATGTGCATCTATATCAACTGTTTTCCATTTTCACACATTCTGAATCCCTGGTGATTTCTGGTGTAAAATCAACTCTGCAGAATTACAATTACTTGCTACCAAAAGTTTTAAATATGTTAACTGTCTTTTTTGTGTTTATATATAATGTGTTGAACTGGATACAAGAATTTTCTTTGCTGTGTTGTCAAGTTTTAAACCATAAAAATCAGGAAGTAAAAAAAAAGTCAGAAACTTCAAAAGTATTCATTAATAATTATTTATTAATATATAAAATATCAACAAAATAAAATAATACATAATGATCACATTAAAAAAGAAATCTACAGTTTTCAGTGTAATGCTATAATTCATTCATTCTAACAAATAGAATTCTTTGTATAATATTTTGCATTTGAGAGTGAAAATTGAAAATGTATTCAGAGAAACAATCATGAAGTTTTAAAAAGCAATCATATATGATTGCTGATAACTTCTATCACATCAAATAGTTTCAATAAGAACAGTGACAATAAATAAGACTGAGAAAAATTGGGTTAAAAATTAAGAGAAATTAATATGCAAAAAATTAGAACACTAAATAAAACAATAAAATTATCGATTGTTGCATCCCAAATTAAAATGACTTTCAAAGTCTCTAAGTCCATTTACTAACTATATAATTGGCTTGGTAATCTTATCAATTATTTTTCCTTTCATCCTAGGTGCTTTGATACCTTTATTTGGGTTAATAGTGGCAAAGATTCTAGAAAATGAAAATAGAAAATTTAGTAATAAAAAACACTTATAAAGTCAAAAGATGTAATATGGTATATTATTAAAAAAAAATACCACACTTTCCTTCTATCTTGCAATACTTTTTTTTATATAAAAAATTTGCAGGAAATACGAGAAAAAAAGTTCTAAGATAACATATAGCAATTTATGGAATTACATAGGATAATTTTAACAATATCATGGTTTTTAAACAGACATGAGAACGATCGATACCAAAGAAAAAAATATTTGATGCCTTTTCGTTCTCCCCCCCCTCCCCCTTCGGCTCAGAAATTCATCCTGGCCATAAGCCGAAAGCTGGTCCCCAGGATTGACGTCTACTTCTACTGCTGCCCTTTCGTTATGGTGTCCGGGGAACGTGTCCCCTCTGCCCCCCTCCCTTTAGCATCGATCCAGAGTACTATAACAAATACCTTAACTTCCACCATTATAAAGGGTTGTAATCCACAAAATCTGATTTTTAAAAAAATACTGAATGGTTCAGATTTTCTTCAACCTTAAATATATTAGGCATCACTAAAGTAGAACACACAAAGCTATAGGGGAGACTGGGGTACATGTGAACAGTACACATAAATATAGCTTTTTCTCATAAATTGATTAATTTCTATAAACAAAAACTACTCAATATATTAAACAGAGCAATTTTCTATATGGTAATTTTTTAAAAATCACTTTTATAGTTTCTTTCTTTTGATAGTTTTATAAATTAAAAATAATTGTTTCACAACTGTCCTACTATTGGGGTGACGAAAAAAGAGAATTTATAATGAAGAAATATCTATAAATTTCGCTGTTTCTGGGTGATATGTTTAAGCAGTGCATTATAAAATTGAAATAAGTAGATTTATGAAAGAGAGGGAGGATTAGATGATTGGTTTAATTGTTAAAATAAAAAGAAAAATTAAAGAAGTAAATTTGAAAAAGAAAATATAAAACTTTTAAATTTTGCTTTGGGGTTTGTGTTTCTGGATTTTTTTTTTTTTTTTTTTTTTTTTTTTTTTTTTTGGGGGGGGGGGGTATTTAGATAATTCTCATCAGAAATCTAACAAAATATGAAAGATTCTCATCCATGTATTTGTCTTATTTACTTCTAAATTAATGATAAAGAAGGATTTTTAATGATTGTAAAAAAAAAAAAAAAAAAAAAAAAAAAAAAAAAAAAAAAAAAAAAAAAAAACTCGATTATAATATCTCCCTTAAATTTAACTTCTTTTATTTTTGAAAGAGAGAAGGGGGGAGCTGCATAAAATCGTAATTTTATGATAGTTATTAATTTAAAAATTTTACTTTCTTAAGATATTACTGATATCTATCACCGTTTAAAGCATCATATACAGGGTGAGTCATAAATATCGAAACAATAGGCTATCTCCTTAAATATTGCCCCTAGACCCATACTTCCAATTGCAAAGTTTCATCAAAAAAGGTAAATTTTTTGGTAAGATAAGTTGCAACTCCATGGGGGGGTCTATTTTAAAAAATACGAAAATTAAATTTTTATACGACCCCCAGAGAATAAAACTTTCAATTAGAAAATTTTTCCTTATCCTCTTCTGAATCGAACAAAAAAAAATTCATCTCGATATCTGCAAATCCCTGGATGATATTAAAATCCAAAATTTTTCCAAATTCGTGACTTACACCACTTTAGCATACATCTGAGTGCAGCGATATCAGTTCATTTGAAATACAATTTAGGGATCGACCATTAATTTACGCATTGTTAAATGTAGACCCAAGACAATGCTTTAACTTTTAAATATAAAATAAAAGCATATAGCTTTTTGCTTTAAACTTCCTTGACATATGCTAGATGTCTGCAATATCTCGAGCTTGGCGTCAGGCTCGTAATTGGCACGACCCATTGGCCGGACCGTCTTATTAAAAACTTATTAAAAGTGTTATTAAATTAAGTGATATTAATTAAACTCTCATTAACCGTGTCTTTAAAACTTATTGCCACAGGTAATAAGTTTAGTAAAAATAGTAATAGCGATAATGACCCTTATATTAACTGGATCATATGGAATATATTTTAATGTTATTGTACATTTTAATGTTAATGGAAATATATTTTAAAAAATTACTTAGAATTTTTTTCAAAAATCTAGTTTTTACTATTCAGCTTCAAAATTTATGTGGTTTTAAACATATTTTTACTTTTTTCTATCTTTACAAGAAAAAGTATTGGATTCATGAAAATTTTGAATTCCGGTTTTCGACGGATTCACACGTTTTAGGGCTCAGAGATACCGAAAAACATGTTTTTACAAAATGTCTGTCTGTGAGTCACTGCTTCTGTATCTCTGTATATGATATACATTTTGTGAGCGCGCTATCTCAAAAACTAATACACAAAATTTAATAAAAAATTATATTTACTTAGTTCTTGATCTACATTGATGCTGATTAGTTTTTGGTATGAATTGCTTAACAGGTGACCCTACTGAAAAGGCTTTTGTGCGATTTCCGCGATCGCTGTATCTCCAGAATGCAAGGAATATCATCAATCTTCAGATTCAGTTATTCCTTGACATGAATTGATGTTATTTATATTTTGTTGTATATGGCTCCACGAGAGGCGCTGCAACACTGAATTTGTTAAGATTTCTGCAATAGCTCTACTTTAAGAACTAATGCAATAATTTCCATAAAAAGTCAGATGCAGTTACTTCTTGACATGAATTGGTTTTGTTTACGTTTTTGTATCAATCATCTTTCGGATGGCGTTTTCATAATGAATTTTGTATAGTTTACACGATTTCAGCGATATCTTGTACTAATCCACGGAATTTCGTATCTTCAGAGTCCTCCGATTGCTACATCCGAGTAGTTTATTTATTCCAAACGGCATTAAAAAAAATATTTATTCGAATGTTAAAGTCGAAGAGTATAACGTTTCTGTTGCGTATTTTTTTTATGCTAAGCTCCCACTAATATTTCATTCTAAGTGTATTTAATTGATCAAGGTTTAATGCGTTCGAACCACACATCATTTAAGAAATTCAATTGAATAATTTCAACTTAAAACATTTAAATGAAATATGCCGAAGATTCATTAAACACCTGTTCTTGTTTTAAAAAGATAACTGATTCGAAAGTTAAACAAAATTTAAAATGTATTTGTATTTGAATTGAAAACTGTATGTTAAACTCTAAAAAATGAAAAAAAAAAAAAAAAAAAAGCGCAGCGGCCTTTGAGTCCGCTTACAGCAGTTAACACGTTGGGGATTGTTTTTTTTAATTGTTTTTTTTTATTCCGGCCAATTATCTGCAATTGGAAATCCAGGGTTCGAAAAAAACTACGGAAAACGTCGAACGGTTAGGCCGATGGTTGCGATTGGGTTCGAACCCAATACCTACCGTCTACCAGTTTGGAGGCCCGTAATTAGAGACATCTTTTACGCATCGTGTAGTGGCAATTTTAACAAGAAAAATATGAAGTTGACAGGGATAAAACAATGAAAAAAATTGAAGTCGGCGTGATAAAAAAATTAAGATTAAATAAGCTGACTCATTTAAATAGTAATTAAAGAAGGCGAAAATGGCAAAACTTAAACAAAATCTGAAATTGAAACTACACAAGAAGAAGTTAATCACCTAGTTAATCACCTATTTTAAAAAAGCATTTAAACGTTAGGAGCCAATCTTTGTTTAAAACTAAATGCACATTTCTTCATCAGATGTTTTTATTTCAGTATTTCTCATTTTTAAACTTACATCATAAGTCAGTAACCCTTGGTTACGGTAACAATTCAATAGTTTTTTAACACCTCAATAAAAAAAATAATTTAAAAAGATGCCGAAAGATGTTTTCACCTCAGAAAATTTACTTTTAAAAATATTATTTGTTCACAAAAAATTGCATCTTTTTTTAAATTGCTATTTTAAATACTTTTATTTTTTAAAAATATTATTTAAAATGCTGAATCAAAATTGAAAATTAAACATTTTCATTTAATTAAAAGAAAAAAATTCAATGCGACAAATAATATTTTGAGTTATGACAATTTTAATTTACTCTACATTTTTTGAAAAAAAAAATTATTAAGAAAGCTTATTATGTGATAGTGCTTACAAATTATGTGTTTAACCATCACAAAACATTCAAAATTCAAACTCTGTAAATAAATAAATAAAATAACTGTTTTCTGGACAACATACAGCAACATTGTTTCTTCAATTACACGCATTTCAATTTGTGTCTGATCCCTTGAAACCTCACGATTTATTAAAATTATCATAACTCTCTGAGTTTTGGAGATATCAAGATGGAATTTTTTTTGTTCAATTCAGGAATGGATAAGGAAAATTTTTCTAATTGGAAGTTTTATCCTCTGGGGGCCGTATAAAAATTTAATTTTTGTATTTTTTAAAATAGACCCCCCATGGAGTTGCAACTTATCTTATCAAAAAATTTACCTTTTTTGGTGAAACTTTGCAATTGGAAGTATGGGTCTAGAGGCAATATTTAAGGAGATAGTCTATTGTTTCGATATTTATGACTCACCCTGTATATAACTATTTTAGAGAAAAGTAAGCAATCATTTCAAGTTTGGAAAAAAAATAAATATAAATGTTTGCTAAACTGTTTAACGCAAAATTTTTTGTATTAACAATGCATAAAACACCGTTTATTAAAATGTAGTGTAACATTATTTAAGTTTATTAATTAATTTAAATTAAAATTAAACGAGATTGTTGCTTTTTATGTATCAATTGACATATGATTTTCTGGAAGTTTGAATACAAAATCAAATGTTCTATGACAAACAGTCTTCTATTGCAGGAAACTTATAGAAGCTGACATCATTTCTCATGAAGTTAACTGACACGATCAAAATCTAAGAATGATTATTGGGGCTCATATGAATTGTTCATATTTGCCCCCAACAAATTATTTCATAAATGCTCCACTTGTCCAATACAGTTAAAATGACAAATCATTAACATTTTTCGATTTTTGAAGACTTTTTTGTATTTAAAAAATATTTATTAGTATTCATAGTATATGTTAAAACACTAAAATTCTAATGATAGAATAAATAAAATTATTAGCATACAAAGTGGGAACTAAAATTTTACTTTTGACATCTATAAACGGTGTTTTGCCAACCGAGGCTAAACAAAATGTCAAAGAGCTTCAATTTTTTCTTCGTTTTACCTAATGTCTACAGGGGTGTTGTTATCATTAATATTTTTTTTCAACTAAAAAATTTATAATAACTAATGAAAAAATGCGACGTTCACATAGTTCTATTTTACTTCAACTTGCAGAAGTTTTTTTAAATCTTAATGAGTAATTACAATATTTAATATATTTCTGCTTAGATTTCCTTACTGTGGCAAAGCTTTATAATTGTGATTCAAATCGAACTCTAAAACACTTTTCTTTACTTACATAGTATTTTGCTTTTTGACAAATGTTAAGTTTTATCTTCTTAAAAGTTTTTTTATAATCTGTGGCGTAAAATTAAACTATATTAATGCACTATCATAGTATGTATTAATGTAATATGTTTATTTTCATCGCAAATTTATTTAAAACTAATCTCTGGGGAAAACGGATTTAAATAAATGATTTTTTAATTTATTTAAATCGTGATTTAAATCAAACATTAAAATTAACGAGTCCTGCTAAATTTATTTGAAAATAACTTTAGTAGTATACTTTTAAAATTCTGGTAATACATACAATAAAAACACAATTCGGTAGTACTTTTCATGGGGTGTTTTGTTCCATTACTATAATTTTGATGTATTTCTGGATATGTGTGATTATTTGATGTATTAATGGAAAAAGAGAGTGAGATTGGCTAAGTTTGTAGATTAATATAGAAAAAAACTGGAACATGTTGATTATAACATTATTTAAAAAGATAGTTTTTAAAAATTCAATAAACTTAAGCTGTTTAAGAAAAAAGTTTTAGTGCTTCTGCAAAAATTAGGAAAAATGATTTTTCGGTTAGGGAGAAAAAAAAGTTTTTCATATAAAGCACAAAACACGTGTCCCACTTTTCATTAACATTTAACTAATATTGCTGATTTCACAGACCACTGCTTTTTGAATTGTTATAGTTTAACTTTCAATTTTTCAATTTAACTACAAATACTGATTAAATCTCATTTCATTTGGAACTCTAATACTGTCACCGGAGACTTTTAAATGGGTTAATGTTAATTACAATATAATGTCTTGTACAAAATGTTTAGTACAAAAACACCATCGTAAGAGTTTATTATTGTTTTTATTCATCTTTCGAGCTTGCAGTCACACAAACCGCTCCACACTAGTTGCGTTGCAATTTCTGATACGTCAGTTAAAGATTAAACTTGCTACCTGCATATTAAATTTATAATCTACCATTATAAAAACAAAAATATTACAAGTAAATAAAGATATAAAAGAGTTAAGTAAAACAAATTCTTAATAAAATTATCGCTAACATTTCATGCTTCATGGCTGGTAAAAATTATTAATGATAATCCAATTAAGAAAATATACATGAGAGACTATTTCATACTTGTGTTAAACTTTAAACATGCATGGAAGAATGGGGCACGTGTGAACGTGGGGCAGATGTGAACATCGCATTTTTTCACTAGTTACTATATGAATTTTTAGTTGAAATAAAATATCAATGATGACAGTACTTGCAGACATATGGTAAAAAATTTTTGAGGCTCTTTGACATTTTATTTGTCCTCGGCAGCCAAAACCTTGTTTATAGATCTCAAAAGTAAAATCTCAGTTCCAACTTGCTAAGCAAATAACTATTTATCCTTTCATTTGAATGTTAGTGTTTTAACATATACTATGAATACTAATAAATATTTTTTGTAAAAAAAAATCTTCAAAAATGAAGACCTGTTAATGATTTGTCACTTTAACTGAAGTGACCATGTGGGGGACACTTTTGAACAGACTACTTCTGGCAGATATGAACAGTTCATAAGTGCCCTAATAACATTTCTGTGATTCTGTTTCTTTAGTTAACTTCATGAGAAATAATGTCAGCTTCTATATCTATAATTTACCTGCAATAGAAGACTGTCGTAGATTATTTGATTTTGTATTGAAACTTCCACAAAAACATCTGTCAACAGGTACATAAAGAGCAACAATCTCGTTTACTTTCAAGTGTAATTTAAATAAATTTAATGTTTTCTAAAATGTTATAATATTATACAATATTTTAATAAACGGTTTGCTATATTATTTTTTATGCATTGTTAATACAAAAAGTATTGCGTTAAACAACTTTGCTAATTGTTCTATTTAATTTTTCCAACCCTGAAATGATGGCTTACTTTTGTCTCTAAAATAGCTATGTATATCATGCTTTAATGGAGATAGATATCAGTAATATCTTAAGAAAGTAACATTTTAAAACTAATAACTACCATAAAATGCCAATTATTAGCATTTTCTCCCCCCTCCTTCCCCTCTCTCTTTCAAAAGCAAAAGAAGTTAAATTTAGGGGAGATATTATAATTGAGATTTTTTTCAACAATCATTTAAAACCCTTCTTTATCATTAATTTAGAAGTAAATAAGACAAATACGTGAGTGAGAACCTTTCATATTTTGTCAGATTTTTTATAAGTACTATCTAAATGCCCCTGTCTAAAATTTCACCGAAACACAAACCACTAAGCAAAATTTAAAAGCTGCATTCTTTTTTTTTTATTTTAACAATAAATCAATCATCTGATTCCCCTCTCCCTGCCCCCCAATCTACTTATTTTCATTTTGTAATTTAGTGTAAGCTATATTTATGCGAATTGTTCACATGTGCTCCAGACTCATAAAAAAAAAGAACTTTTTTTGTCAAAGAACGAAAACATTAGGATACTTTCATTTTTGGATCATCTTTCAAACCAAGTTAAACAATTTTTTTCCCTTACTGATATCATAAATTAGTCATTTATTCCTAACAGGGGTCTAGGTAAAGCTGTATTCTATATATAAAATAACATCATCATCAGTAAGAAATGATTGTTAGTCACTAACAAAATTAATCTTGGGATAAAAGAATTACAATTTCATATTTTATAATTTTATCTTAACATTCTTTTCAAATCCTAACATTTATTCATTCCTTTCCCAGTTGTAAAATAAATGTCATTTTTATTGTTCTATGTTTCTATTGAATTAAAGGGGGGGGGACATGCTGCAAAGAAAATATTGTTTAAGTGTTATATATAAATCAAGTACATGCAAAACAAGTTACATTAGAAAACCATATAACTTAGAAAATCTTATCTATATATTGTGTAATCTACATATGGTACTTTAATTTTTTTTTCAAAAGCTCCTAGCATCTTAATTTGATTTTGTGGCAACCCATCACTAAATTCTTTTCTCAATAACCAATAAATTGTATTTTTATTTATTTATTTGGATCTGTCCTCCGCCTCTCAAAAAGAGATTATTTGTGCTCCAGAGAATATTTCTGTTAAAGACTGTATACGCATATAACTTATTTTTTGATATCTTGATTGATTTCATTTCTTAAAATGGTTCATTACAAAAAGTCAGTCCCGCTCCTCCCCCCTCTCTCATATATATAACAAAAAAAAGAAAGTCATAAATAAACTTTTCTATCAAAAATTGAACCGACTTCAAAAGCTACTGCAAAGTGAAAAATAATTTTTTACAGAATAGTATTAAGAAATTAAATTAAGAGCGTAGTATTTATCATGCATATTATTATATTTATTTAGATTAATTTGATTTTTTGAAGTCGGTGCCAGCCAAGCCAAGTTACATGTAATTTTCCAATAGACACGCATCCAAGTATCTACGAGTTTTTTTACGATTTGCATTGGATAATTAATTTTAATTTTGAACTTGGCTTGTCTGGCACCGACTTCAAAAAATCAAATTAATCTACATAAATATAATAATATGCATGATAAATACTACGCTCTTAATTTAATTTCTTAATACTATTCTGTAAAAAAATTATTTTTCACTTTGCAGTAGCTTTTGAAGTCGGTTCAATTTTTGATAGAAAAGTTTATTTTTCTCTTTTTAGTTAAAAGTTAACGATTTTTTGAAGTCAGTTAATAAAAATATAATACGGGAAAAATCATTGTAAACCATACATGTATGTCAGGAGTGGTGTTCGAACCCACGATCTCTTTCAAGAACCAGAAATCAAATCTGCTGTCTTACACCGCTCAGCCACCTGACTGCACTCCATTCGGCGAGCTTCGTCATCGTCCATGTTACTTTTAGTTTGCGAGAAATCACTAATTTTATTAGTTTTTATTTAATTACTAAAAAAGTACTGTACCAATTTCAATGAAATGGAAGAAGTACCAATGGAAGAGTAGCCTCTTTCATTTAACACAAAAAACAAATTAATCGGTTGGATAGTTTCGGAGTAATCGGTGAACATACATAGAAAAAAAAATACATTCGCGCCGAATTGATAACATTTTCTCCTTTTTTGAAGTCACTCAAAAATATATATAACACGGAAATTTTTTTTGTATACTATACACATATGTCAGGAATGAGGTTCGAACCGACACTCGCTTTCAACACCAGAGAGTAAATTCGGTGCCTTAGACCGCTCGGCTGTCCGGTCTAGACTCGTTTCAGAGAACTTATTCAATATCATGTTACTTTTCGCAAGCCTATTCTCTTTTTGAGTACTTTTTCACTGATAAAGTATTGAGTTAATAAAAAATCTCTGATACTCTGTGGTAACGGTTAAATACATAATATTCCTAATAGCATAATTAGTATTTAACTTGTTAAATATATATTTTTAAATTATAATACGGAAAAGATTATTGCATACACGTACGTCAGGAGTGGGGTTCGAACCCACGCAGCCTTTCGAAAACCAGATCTTAAATCAAGCGCCTTAGACCGCTCGGCCATCCCGGCATCGGTAAGTTTGTTCGACATCCATATTACTACTGATTTGCGAGAAATCACTAATTTTATTAGTTTTTGCCTAATTATTAAAAAAGTACTGAACCAATTTCTATCAAACGGAAGTGGTACCAATTCGAGAGCAAGCTCTCTCATTTAACCCCAAAATCAAGTTAATTGGTTGGATAGTTTCGGAGTAATCGGTGAACATACATAAAAAAAAAATACATACGCGTCGAATTGATAACCTCCTCTCCTTTTCGGAAGTCGGTTAAAAAAAGAAAAAATATATAATTTAATAATTGATTACAGTAAAGTGAATTCCAAAAGTAAAATGCATTATCATTAAATAGAAGCAATGTTGTATCTTGCTATATTAACAACATTTTTTCTTTAGTTGTTGTTTTTCTGAGCATACTTAAAAAATACATATTGATGTTTTTGATGGTTAAAATCACTTTAAACGTAATTTAAACTTATATCACGTCAAAAAAATTTTTGACGGCATGAACCAAACCCTGCATGTAAGTCAAACCTTTAATATTAGAAATAAATATAACAACATCAGAATATCTAACACTCATTTAAAATAAGTAAAATTTTCATAAAAAAAAATAATTACAAAATGAATCTGAATAACTTACCTTTTGTTACAAACATAACGAAAGAATCCAGGTAAAAAAGATGACGAAATCGAAACAACGTTTTATTATTTGTGTAGTTTTCAGCTATATGCTGCAACCAAAAGTCAGCATCAGCTAAAATGATCGCATAAATCTTTTCTAAACATAGCTTAAACATTCATAACCAACGATAACATAAAATCAACATGGCTGTCGCCGGAGGTGTTCTGTTTTTGGTGCGTCTGTTTTCACAATCGGAAACGCTCAATTATCAAGTCAACAAAAAATGAAAAACTTCCTGGAATTCCTGGAAAACTAAAATTTTTTTCTAAATCGGAATTTCTCAATTAAAAAAGTTAAAATTCAAAGAATAACACCTGTAAAATTCAGGACACTTTTTTTACAGTGCAAGCTCGAGATATTGCAGACATCTAGCATATTTCAAGGAAATTTAAAGCAAAAACCTATACGCTTTTATTTTATATCTAGAGGTTAAAGTATTGTCTTTGATCGACATTTAATAATGCGTAAATTTGTGGTCGATCCCTAAATTGCATTTCAAATGAGCTGATATCGCTGCTCTCAGAGGTATGCTATAGTAGTGTAAATCACAAATTTTGGAAAGATTTGTATTTTAATATCTTTCGGGGATTTGTAGATATCGAGATGAATTTTTTTTGTTCAATTCAGAAATGGCTAAGGAAAATTTTTCTAATTGGAAGTTTTATCTTCTGGGGGCCGTATAAAAATTTAATTTTCGTATTTTTTTAAAATTGACCTCCCATGAAGTTGCAACTTATCTTTAAAAAAAAATTCATCTTTTTTTATGAAACTTCGCAATTGGAAGTATGGGTCTAGGGGCAATATTTAAGGAGATAGCCAATTGTTTCGATTTTTATGACTCACCCTGTATGTTTAGTATTATTATATTGCATGGATTTTAAGATTATTTTTAACATAAATTTCGTTAAAAAAATTATATGTAAACTGACTATTTACGCTTTCTATTTGAATATGCAGATAAATTTTTTACACCATAAAGTTTATAACATAAACAAATCAGTCATAATAAGATTGACTCTTGCATAGATTTTAAGATTATTTCTAACATAAATTTCGTTAAATATGATATATGTAAACTGACTATTACGTTTTCTATTTGAATATGCAGATAAACCTTTTACACCATAAATATTATTACTTATACATATCAGTAAAAAAAAAAGTTTCTTATTGATATTTAAATTAGGAGTAGTTTGTTATACTACAGTTATTTTTTTCAGAAGAGGTATTTAAAAAAAATGTTTCTAGTGGTAGTATCATACAGATCTTTTCTATTAGTTACTGGGACATCATACAATGTCACAGATACTAAAATGAAATCTGATATTTTGAATATTTGAGGTGTTTTCTGTTTGTCTTTATTTTAACACTTTGTCCAGTTTTAAATAATTTTACCGTACAATTTTTTAAAAATTATTTTACTTCATACACTTATTCAAAAATAAGGTATTAAAAAAAGAATTGAATAAGATAAATTAAAATTTACCCTTTTTAGCAAATAATAATAAAATCAATAAAATAAAACTAAAAAATAATCAAATTAATCTTTAAAAAATCTAATTAATCTACATAAATATAGTAATACGCATGATAAATACTACGCTCTTAATTTAATTTCTTAATACTATTCTGTAAAAAAATTATTTTTCATTTTGCAGTAGCTTTTGAAGTCGGTTCAATTTTTGGTAGAAAAGTTTATCATGGATGAGAAAAACAATCAAATTATTTTTTCCTCAGTACAATTTCAACTCTGTACAGTTACAGTATAATTTATTACAGTTTGAAAATACAATCATTATTTCGCATACAAAAGTATTTTTAGTTTAAAAATTTCAAATACTTATCTATATGAAATATGACGTAGTTTTCATGATTTAATGTAACTTTCAAGATACAAATGACATAACCGATGCTTCCATTTAAATATATCAGTCTAGGGTAGTATAAAAACTGATAACAAAAATCAGAACAGTGCGAGTTTCCGAAAACTTCATAAAAAATAACAAAAATCATGCTTATATGAGGTATTAAAAAAAGGGGGTATTCTAAACGGCCTATTGAATATTCTTTGAGCAAATATGTGTTTTGTTTTTTAATTTATAAGTGCAACTTTATTTACTAAATTAATTTCTATAAATTTCATAGGAAATTTTTAGTGTATTTCATTCAAATTAGTTTAATGTTTATTTAGTTATGCATTTATGAACAAATTGTCTTCAAAATATGCATGAAAAATACATTTCTATCTATCTATGTATCTATCTATCTATCTATATATATATATATATATATATATATATATACATGAAAGGATAAAAATTTAACCCTTTTTAAAATTTAAATTTAAAATTAAAATTCAAATGTTAAAGTTCCAATTAATATTTTTCAAATTTAATTCTGAAGCTTAAAATTTTTGTCCCTGATAGCTTTATTTTCCAGTAATACACCTTATTACTTTTAGATATCATTTATTGATGTTTTTTAAGATCAAAATTGATTATCTAAGTGGTTTTTGCATCCATTGGTGGTTACGGTCTCATAACTCACCGATCCGGGAATTGTGCGGGCCTTGACCACATATCAATCAAAAGCTAATGAACCAATTAAATTAAATTTTGCTCCCAAATCCACAACTGTGCCCTTTGCTGGAAAATATTACAATCTCCAACTTATTAGCAAGAACACACGAGAAAAACGATAGATTTTTCTGTTTTGAGATGCCTGCTGAAACTACGGCCCTGTAACTACCCACAATCCACGTAAATGTCTCGGGCAAACTCCGACTGGACTCGCGGACCCAGATGTAAGATGAGCGATCAAATAAAGAGTTCGATCTGTCCAGAGGTTTCCGAGTCCAGTTCTTATGCCACGTTTTATGACACCCAAGAAGTCGTTACATATATATGTATGTGTGTGTGTGTACAGCGGCTCATAAAAAGAACGCTTCCCCGATATAAGCACCTAGAGTCCGAACCACTCACCTGTCGAAAAAAATTTCAGATTTAATTATTTGAAGGCATGCTCTCAAGATCTTGATGATTTAAAACAATAACATTTTTTATGATTACAGTTACAGTGTAAAAATTTCGAAATTGTCAAATGTCAACAACCTTTTTTTTCCACTTAAATTTATCAACACACTGGAATGCCTTAAATGACGTTGGAACGATATACGTATGACTTAAATTGCCGGTGGAATAACGTGGCACTCAATTCTAAACAGTTCCTATGTAATGTAGCATTCAGCCCTCTAAAACATGTGATTACATTTTTTTATTTTCACTTATGTGTATACAAATACAACTTAAAAACACATTTTAAAGAAATCTCACAAAAAACCTCCACTCACAAGTGAAGAAAAAATATCGGCTGCTAAGAATTACTGTCATTGGTCCTTTACAATGATCTTTCTTGCAAATTTTCATCATACGTGTATCATTACAATGCCATTTAAGGTTTATCAATGGTCTTTTGAATTTGATCGTGAAAAAATTAGGTGTTGCCATTCGAAAATTTCAATTTTTTTCCTTTGTAACCATAACCATCAGATTAGATTAATTTTAAACAAGATTATTCAATCGGTAAATTAATTATAGCACATGTAATTTTTTCCATTTTTCATTTTTGGGTGAATAGTCCGGGCCAGTATATTGACCATATATTTCAATATATCGACCTTCGATTTATTCTGTTGAGCTGATCCAGTGTATCAGACCAGATAAAAGTGATTGTTAAGGTTAATTGGGTGGAATAGTCCTCCCGTGTTCGTGTTCGGGATGGCTCAGTTGGAAGAGCATTGGCGGCTTCAGCCAATTAATCCCTGGTTCAAATCCTGGCCCGGACTTTTTCACCCAAAAAGGAAAAATAGGAAAATTTACATCTGCCATAAACATCAGAGTTTTATTATTTTAAATCACACGATCTCGAGCGCAATCCTTCAAATAAATAGATCTGAAATTTCCTTACGATTGATTGAGCGCTAGGGTTTCATATACCGGGCCATATTTTTATATCAAACTAGTATATATATATATATATATCTTAATACAGCATTGCATATTTCATTACAAGATAACTTGTTTTCTGGGAATCTAAAAAAGAAAACAAAACAACTCTTGTTATCTCGAATAAAATTTATTGCACTTTATCAGTGTAATCAATATTAAAATAGTATTTATAAAATTTTCTTTTTCACAGATTTCAAAAACAACATCAAATAAATTCAAACATATATACTACTACATAAATAAATATATCATATTTCAAATGCATATTTGAAATGGAAAATAATTTTTCAACAAAATTAAAGTATTTAATGGGGAACTTATTCAACAGAATTATTTTGCCATAAATCCGTAGTGAATACCTTATTAAATGAATGTACTTAATAGTAGTTTTAAAGAATTATTCAATATTAAATATGTAAAATTCTGATTTATAATTTAGTCCTTCATCCGGCGTCATTTGATTAATAATTTAATCATAAATAATTTAATCACATCTTTTCAAATAAGAGAAGTTTTATTTAAATCTCCCAGAGCATTAAAATTCTAAATACATGTAAACACAAACTTTTTGAAACGTGTCTACATATGTGAATTCTTAATGAATGATTATTCTTTTCATTTTAGTGTCAAAAGCTAAAGAATCTTCTGGAATTTTTCTGTATCTACATACATGATGTCCCAAAAGTTTGGACAATCAATAAAATTTGCATTAACATAAAAAGTAATAAGGTGCAATTAAAATTCGTGAGACAGGGAATATATAAAAGCAGTTTTGCACATATAAATTATGATCAAAGGTTTCAAATTATAAGATATGCATTAAAATATGCAATAATATGCTGTCCCAAAAGTATAGATACAATACAACATTACATGTTTTCTTTTACACTTTTCCTCACAAAATAAAATATTTTTTTGATGAAATGATTAAAGGTACAGTAAGTAATGTTTCCTGAAGAATGAAAGCAAAACCTTACTTAAAGCAGCCGTATAAAGATGCACGTCTAAAGTGGGCTAGAAAAAATGTATCATACGGTCTGATTTCTGTCATCTTCAGTGATGAAAAGAAATGAATTTAGGCGGCCCTGATGGTTATCAATTTTACTGGTTTGACCTAAGAGAGGAGAACAAGAACTGTTTCAGCAGGCAACGGGGCGAATGATCCGTAATGACGTGGAGAGGGTTTTCTTTCAACGGTCAAACGTTTCTAGAATTTACGGGCGGAAAAATGAAATCAGAGAATTATCAGGATATTTTGTGACCAATTTACTGACAATTATGGATTTGCTAGCAGAACCAGACTGGCATCCTGCTTGACCGGGGCGTCCATCCATAACTCCACATCAACGAAAAGATCGTTTTGGCAAAGTAACATCACACTGTTAGACTGTCCAGCACTTAGTCCAGATTAGAATCACATGGAAAACATATGGGGATCTTATATCGTAAAATATGTGAAAATGGAAAGCAATATACATGTGTAAATGACTTAAAAACTGCAATAAACATAGCCTGGCATGAAATATCTCTTTCTGTAATGCAATGCTCAGTTAATTCTGTGAAACAACATGTATTTGATGCTATAAAGTATCATGGAAATGTAATTTAATATCAAATATAATTTTTTTTGTTAATTTTGAAAATGTTAAGCCCCCAAAATTACAATTGTCTATACTTTCATGACAGCTCAGAATTATATAGTTTAATGCATATTTTATAATTTAAAACCTTTGATCATAATTTAAATGTGTATATCGGAATAATTGCTTTTATTAATTACCTATCTCACGAATTTTAATTGTATCTTATTACTTTTTTGTTAACGCAAATTTTATTTATTTTCTAAACTTTTGGGACAGGGTGTATATTGGTCGATGAAAAAGGTGACTTATATATATTTATAATATAAATAAACTATCTCTTAATTGTACACAAATTTGTTCTTTATTAATGAAGGTAAAATAATAAATAATGCATAGCTAAATCAGAAATGAAATATTATAAGGTACCCTGGGGTAATAACGCCACGTTAAGGTTCTACCAATTTTCACGGCTCAGTTTTAGATTGTATATTTCAAACAAATATATGATTTGATACAGCAACTCATTGAATATCTATATAAAAAAATAATTTAAGAGATATGTATTCATAAAATGTAATGGCGTGATTTCTTGACCAATGCTATTTGGCGTTATTACCCACCTATATGGGTAATAACGCCATGCAAACAAAACTATGAAATAAGATGGAATAATTGCATGTAGATTGCCCAATTCTAAAAATACAAACTCTACAATCTTAGAAATTTACAAATTGCATTCTAAGCTATTGAAAATGTTCAATTTCTTGTGAAAGTGTAAGAAAAATAAAGGTGTGGTGTGGGGAGGGGGGGCATGGGGCAAAAGAATATCAGACCGTGAGCTTCTTTTTGCTTAAAAAGGACCGCTTAAATAGAATTATTAGAAACATTGCACAGTTTTAATTGTGTTTATTTTAATCAGTATTTAGGATGTAGCTCGACCACTGTAGGGAATCAACCGGGGTATTAATGCCAAGGATTGGCGTTATTACCCCGTTATAGTTATTGCGCTGTACATTTTAAATTCCAAATTATCTCGAGAAGATATCCAAAATCTTCAACAATATTTTGAAAATCCATGAAATGTACTACTAATTTATGTAATTAACAAAGTATTTCCGGATAAAAAAAATAGTCTTCACATCACAAAACTTATCTCGCAAATTTTAGATCAAGCGTTAATTTTAGTTGCTTGTAAAAACAATAAGACCTAAAAATGAAACAAATTAACTTGAAGCAGTTTTTTGCGATTTATATGACTCAAAACCCTTCTGCGCAGAGCACATGGGTGTCATTCACCAGATTATTTCATAAATATGCATAATATTTTCACTTGGCTTTATTACCCCCATGGCGTTATTACACCAGACCACCTTATATTAAAAAAGAGAACGGTTTAATAACAAATTTTGAAATTAGTTTATTATTTTGACATTTCTAATATTTAAACATTGATGAGAAACGATGCATTTGATTAACAAACATGTACAAAATCTAAAATATATAGAGCACTTATAGAGCAAAAGCAAGTTTTTTTATTACTAATAATATAATAATAATTTTTTATTGCTAATTATTTTATAATAGGATTTTTTTTCAAACACTTAAGTAGCAATGTGAAAGGGAAAATTTTCGCTAAAATTTTCCTTCATTTCCCTCCTTCGCAATGTGAGATATCGTAAATTTTAATGTACATAAATTTTAACCCTTTATCAGAAGCATTTTATAAGTTTAAGTTTATTTGTCTGATTAAATCAATGAAATTATGTAAAAATGAAATAAAATAAATCAGATTTAGCAGAATCCATTGCAGATTTAGTTTTACCTTCATAATATCTGCAGTAATTTTTAAGAGGTCTTTAAAATTATTTGTAGATTTTTTTTTATGGCAAAATTGTCTACAGGTTTTCTACAGATTATTTTAAAGACCTTTTTTCAAATTTGTTCAGTACAGTACAAATATATATTTGCATTTCCAAAGTAACATGTTTTTAGAATGGACACTTTGTAGCTAACTTCTAATTCATGTTGTCAGATTCCATCGGAAATTTAAATATATTCTGTATTTGAGTGACGCTTGATTTGTCATATCATACATTATTGTGCAAAATTCCATTTCAAATGGTAAATCAATTTTATACAAAATATGTAGGTTAGCAGATCCATGACATTTGAGCAAACAAAATAATAATAGGAACTGCTTTTGGAACTTTAATATTGATTTTGAATACTAAGAAAGAGTTGTGTGAATACGTAAAGCATTTAAAATTAACAACATATTCATTTTGTATGAAAATTTTCCAACATTTACAAGTATAAAATATAACGGAATTAAGACCTACTAGATAGTATACTTATCGACATATTACTACCAATACAGGAAATAGTTCATCCCTAAATTATGAAAAGAAAATTACAAAAATGAATATCAGTAAGTATATTCGGGATAATATATATAACTATTCATAAAATGAAAATGTAATCTCTGGAAATCTTTTAACTCTGTGAAAAGTATATTTAATCTCCAACGAATTTTATATTGTAGTGCAATGTAAAATATGTTACACACAAAAAGTAATCATGGAAAGTCTTCTAAATTTGTTTCGTCGAACTCTGATAATTGTATGACTTATATAATCTGATGTCACCAATGATAAATGCACGTACATTTGCGATTTTCTTAGATCGAAGATCCTTATGTACGCAAACCATTAGTTTTTGAGCAAAGAATCTTAATGAAAATATATTCAAAACGTATGAAATCAAAGTTTCTTTTTAATTGAATTTTTATTAATAGAATTGACATGAAAAAAACTAGATTAAAAATTATTCATGAAAAAAGATGATATCATGACCTAACTTTTAAATAGAAGGATCTATGAAATGTCATCTTTACATAAAAAATGGAAATTTCAGTTAAATTTCTGATCAGAAATCCCTGATATGTTTGTGCAAAAAAATAATGGTCGAATTTATTCTTATAGTATCTAATATCCTATCAAAATGTGAAATATGTATTGATTAAAGCTATAAGTCAAGAGAAAAGAGGAATTTTTAAATGTCAAGATATTTAGAAATTATAAATTTTATTTAAATAAAATTTTAATTCCATTCAATTTTTTTCCAACTCAAAAAAAGAGTTATTTGAGTTATGGCTGCCATTATGCTTGAATTTTATGCTTTTGCGAATTGTCTAAAGTATCACATAGCGCGGCGGTTTCTAACTTGGGTGTACGTGGCGTGTTTGCTGGGGGTACATGAAAATAATGTCGGTAATAGCAGAAATCACAAAAATTTGTTAGCGAAGTCAAAAAATTGGTTGAAATGATTATGTAATTTGTATAGAATTATTATAGGGTTCTGATAAGAAGTTTAGTAATGAAATAAATCATGTTTGCGTTATCTACTTAAAACGCAACACTGGTCACATAAAAAGATTCGGATGATATTGTAAAATCTATGGGAGCGTTCTTCTCAAATATTTCGCCCAAATTTGAATATTTATACATGGTTTTTTTATTTTTTATTTATTTATTTGTTTATTTATTTTCATGCGATAGCTGAGGACGGTCTACAACTGGGCTAGTTTTTACTTTTTCGATTTTTGTTTCAAATTATATATATATATAAACTTTGATTTTCGAAATTGGTTTGAACCGGTTCTGAAATTGAAACTATTCTAATATAATATACAATGGACTCTCTCTAATCCGAACACTCATGGGACCGACCAAAAATTTTCAGATTATGGGGTGTTCAGTATAGAAGGAGAATCGGAAATGCATTACTGCTACTACTATGTATTGAATTTACAGTCGGTATAAATTATTTATTATGGTTAGTCATACAATTGTGCAACTTCAAACTGCATTTAGTCAGTTTTCTACGATACCATTTCATATTTTTTAATTAAATTTTTTTTACAAAACATGCATTTAAATTACAATACCCCTCTTGAAAAGATAATCAGTATATTACTTAAACAAATAATTTTAGTCTGTTTTTGCATTGTATGTGCTCATGCAATGTACATGTTATCTGGCTGTTTAAGAAGTGGAAAAGCTTTGAGGTGATGTTCAGACACATTACTCAACAGGTCTTGAATGAGTCTCTTAGTCATATTGCTTGAATGTAATCATCGTTTGTTTTATTTCGTCAGTCTCTTCTGGTTCTGCTTCTTCTTCACTTTCCTCTTCCTCTTCAACAATGTTGTTCTTGCAAACCACGAGGATCACATTGGTTTCGAGTTAAGCTCCAAATTCTGTTTCAGTATGAAGCTTCTGAAGAATTGATCCCAAGTCACTCACAGCTGTTGCTTATTTGACCTCTATTCTTTTTGCCCATTTTCACATAGGAATCGAACTTTATAGAAGGATCTTTGGATGGTGTAGGATTGTTTCATTTTATGCCGTAGATATCCAATAGACAGCATTTATGACGTTGACCTTTTTCTGCCGAAGTTGCCGCTCTAACACCAGGGACAATTTCTTCAGAAAATAGATTTGATAGTAAGTTTTTATGGTCTTGATTACTCTTTGATTCAGTGGTTGGATTATAGAAGTGCAGTTGGTTAACAGGAACTTCAAGGCTATGTTGCTTAGCTGCATGTTTGTGAGTGATCTGGTATTAACAACAACAATAGTTTTTTTCTTCCTTTTTCTCCTCATTATTTCGTTAAATCTCGAACCACTATGAGAAAATTGTGAATATAATCTACACTTTCTGATTTGGTTTATAGTGTGTAGGCAATGTAGGCTATCTTCACATATTTTAAACGTTTTCCGATCACAAGTGGTTTGAGCTTCTCATCTATCAAACTGGTAAAGAGTATAACAGCAAATCTTTTTTTTAACATTTTCCCAACTATGTAATTTTTGCTTCTTTTTGCTTAAGTTTTGTTTCGAAGAGCTGTGAAAAACATATCGGTTTCGTCAGCAATGAAAATTTTTGCTGTATTGATATCGTTCGTTATGTTCAGAAGTTTTATTTTTTATTCCTCCACATTGTCGATTTTTACATCTGCAGCTATACTATCGATTATTTTATATTCGATGTTTTGTTAAATTTTCAAATGAGTCATCAATCCTTCCAATGCCTTTAATACTGCAATTATCTGCTTTTCTGCAAAATCCGAAGTAGGAGTCCAGTGACAGGATTATTCTTCTCATTTGAGAAAAAATCTTCCGAACATTAATGTTTATGTCCCTGTTTCCCGCTTTCTATTCCAAAATTCTTTACTTATTTGAGATCGTTAAACCTTTTTATTCTTCTGCAACAAGTTTCGCTGAATTTCCATGATACGTGAATTTCCTGAATTCCGATTCCAAACACATGTTCAGTTTACAGAGAGGTGAGGTAAAAATGGGGATCGAAAGTAGCGTTCATAATAGCGGGGTTTTCAGATTAAAGGGTGTTCAGATTACAGAGCGTTTATCTTAAGTTAAGTCTATGGAGTTTCCCCGGGACCATCGAAAAACGTTCATAATACCGAGGTGTTCAGATTAGAGAGTGTTCAGATAGAGAGAGTCCACTGTATATATACACATATATATATATATATAACTCCAAAATCGAAAAAGCAAAAACTAGCCCCGTTGTACATCGTCCTCAGCTATTCTATGCAAAAAAGGCCTCTAAAAATATTAAAATTTAAGCGAGATATTTGAAAAGAATGCCAGCATAGACATAACATTGTCCTCCGGGTCTTTTTATTTGACTAGTGTGGGGCCTTAAGTGAAAGGAGGGACGGGGCATCTATATGAGCAATAGGGGTACTCCGAAATGAAAAGCCTTAGAAAGAAGCACGTGGAGGGAAAAAAAGTAAAACAAGTTGGGAAGCGCAGAGTCGTTCAAGGAAAATCTAGCTACCATGGTCTGAGGTCCACGTCTGGACGGCCACTATTGAATTTTTTCTGGTCTGAAAAAAATATATTTCTCCATGCAGAGCTTCAGGAAATGACATTATTTGCCAACTTAAGACGCGCTTCAGTGTGAAATTTTAGTAGTAGTGGATTACTGTTTAATTTGCAACAAACAACATCAGCATTAAATTTCAAATTTCGCCGCACGGCTACATATGATGCCATTTTAGTTAATAGTAGCGCTATTTTTCGAGTTGACTGATATTTTTTCGTTGTCAATTTAACACTTCGCCTATTATCACGATCTGAAAACTTTTTTTTTAAAAACCAAATCCTTTATTCCTTCCATGCAATACTTCTTTACTTAAACATTATGATTCCCACATTTGGAACGATTAAGATTAATACTTATTTCACGTTCAGATTTTTCTTTTCCTTTGTAGAACCACACTTTTCTCACTTCGATTTCAGACAGCTCACTCCGACCAATCATTTTACTATTAAATTGAAAGAATCAGATCAGAGCTGCTAGAGCGTTCAAACTTAATGCTGAAATATATCGTAAATTAACAAGCTGCGCCAGCTGGTGGCAGGAGTGCAAATGAATGCGCGGGTTTGAGGTCATATAGGCGCAGATGTTTATTATCTCCGCATCTCTTGCGCATATTTTATGATGAATCTTTTGTTTACCAGGTTTAATTCAAAATATTTTTTGTAACAGTTTGTTTTGATAAATATATGCAAATAATATACAGGGTATCCGAAAAGTCTGGAAACGGTCGAATAACTCGAGAAATACATATGAGATTGAAAAACGTAAATATACGTGTTAAATATTTTTAAATAAGCTACTCAGTGATACCAAATTTGACCTTCGTAACCGACCACCTGGGGGTCAGAGGGAGTCCAACTTTGAAATCTTAAATTATAACCCCCCCCCCCCCATTTTTTATTGCAGATTCGGATTCTACGGACAAAAATACGTAACTTTTGTATTTGATGTTTATTTCGAATCCTCGTTTATCACGGTGTAATCGAGCATATTAAATCAATACATATTTCGGCTTTTCCAACGTGATTTTCCCTAATCGAAACTAATTGGGGAGAATTTATGACATCAAATTCCTCGTCTTTTGCAAGAATAGAATTTCCTAAAAATCACCCGTGCCGATTATTTCGATTGTGCTACACAGTTAAAAATTTGACCCATTTGCTGTAGCGTCACTCCACAGCTTTTATAGAATATCTCTTTCATGACCAATGAGAATGTTCCATAACACAGTAAAGTACACCGTAAAAAAATTGAGCCTTTTGCTGCATCGTCACTCCACCGCTTTTATAGAAAACGATTACTTTACTGTGTTGTGGAGCATTCTCATTGGTCACAAAAGAGTTATTGTATAATAGCTGTGGAGTGACGCTGCAGCAAATGGGTCAAATTTTTAACAGTGTTACAGTGCCTAGAAGAGATAGTGTGGAAATCAACTAACGAAACCATATCCAAAAAATTACATATTTCGCCAGAGGGCGCTAACTTCAAGTTCATTGCTATGAATGAATAGGAACGTAATGTGTTTTAGATATTTTTTTGATGTAATTTAAGTATGGGAAACTTTTTTTTAAAGATAAATTTTGTGAAAAACAGAATGAAAAATTAGCTTGTTATACACGATATATTAGGGATAAACGAAAATTTAGGCATATATTTTAAATGCATTTCGCACTCGTACGATTTGCAGAACACTAGTTTCGGATTGCTTAATTATAATTCATGTAATATTTCATGTGATCAGCATACATATTATTATTATTTTAAGCTAGAGATTGACTATATTTCATATAGGCAGAAACAAAAAATAAGCAGAAAAATATCAAATGATACACAATGTTAAAAAAGCTGGGGATCTGATTGCTCCAGAATTCTGATGGTAATGTAACATTTTTTACTTCACTCAGAGTCATTGATATTTTAGGATATTTCTTTGCTGGTAATAAATCATCAGATATTGTATCAGTTGAAACTTCGAAATAGTCCCGAGATTTTCGCTTTTTCGGCAATGAAACTGATAGATAGCTTGGCAAGTTTGGGAATATAGTGGGAATGGCATCAGATTTTAAAATTGGCTTACCTGTAAGTATTGTAACAATCTCACCTTTAATTATATGTTCATAATTTCTGACAATAAATTCCTTTTCAAAATGAAGTTCACATACACCAGAATGCAAGCTCAATTCTTTGTCGGCACGAGGAATAATTTTTTTTCCATTTTTCAAAAAGATCTTGATTTTTAGGTACACCGAAAATAGACAACTTGCTCTTCTTGTATTGTGTAATACAACCAGGAACAAAACAATGTGAATCTCGTTTTTTCATCGTTTTAGATCAATTTTGCATGTTTTCACATAAATTTTCAACATTTGTAAACACTGCACATAATACTAAAAATGTTCATGAGAATAAGAAAACCAAAACCAAAAACAAAACCTAAGCTTTCACGCAATGAAATTGACGGCAGCGCCATCTACGAAAATGTAAATTTTTGGATGTGATCGAAAGCTATACCGGTATTAGCGATTTCCACACTATCTCTTCTAGGCACTGTAACAGTGTAGCACTATTGAAATAATCGCCACGGGTGATTTTCAGGAAACGCTATTCCTACAAAAGACGAGGAATTTGACGTCAAAAATTCCGCCCAATCAGTTTCGAGTAGGGAAAATCCCGTTGGAAAAGCGGGAATATGTATGGATTTAATATGCTCGATTATACCGTGATAAACGAGGATTTGAAATAAACATCAAATGCAAAAGTTACGTATTTTTGTCCGTAGAATCCGAATCTGCAATAAAAAAGGGGATTATAATTTAAGATTTCAAAGTTGGACCCCCTCTGACCCCCCAGGGGGTCGGTTGAGAAGGTCAAATTTAGTATAACTGAGTAGCTTATTTAAAAATATTTAACACGTATATTTACGTTTTTCAATCTCATATGTATTTCTCGAGTTATTCGGCCGTTTCCAGACTTTTCGGACACCCTGTATATATATATATAATATATATATATATGTATATAATATATATATATAATTTATATATATATATATATAATATATATATATATATATATATACCGGGTGTCTTGAAAAGGACTGAACGATTTTAAAAATCAATAACTTGTAAACTTTTACAGATATTTAAAAAATTCTTGCACAAGAGTCATCTGAAAGGTCAAAAGTTTTTTTTTTCCTGCGATTCTGGATTTTAGTTCGAATTACAAACAATAGATGGCGCTGAGAGTGCTAGGTGCGGTGTTGAGATGGATATTGACGTCACTTCATACTAAAGCAAAATAAGGAGTTTAACGCTGTGGAGTTGGTCTCGTTTGACAATGCAATCTTGCTCTTAGGGCCCGATTTTGAACTTTTGTTTATTTGTTTTTATTGAACAACATACATTTGACCTGTGCACTCGACATAAAGCCCTATTTTGGACTCAGTCGGTATAATTTCAATGAAATGTGTTGTTGTCATGGAAATAATAAATCCTTTTATATAATAGCAGCGATTGGAAACTGGAAATGAATTTAACGAGCAGCATACGAGTTTTGCAGACGATTTTACATTTAAGGAAGCCGTATTTTCTCGTATTAAATTACTTTTTATCATCTAATTTAAAGAATACTTTGTACATCATATTTTAAAATAAAGTGAAACGATTTAGTAGTTTTTTTTTTGTTGTTGTTTTTAAAAATTAATCAATTTTGCTATTTTAAAAAAATTGTTATATTCTAAGAAATGCTAGTTTGTTTTAAAGAAGTTCTTTAGTAGAGTTTTAAGTATGTTTAAAAAAATTGCGGAAATGATTTATTCTTTCGAACAAAGAATATTCATAGTATAAACATTGAAAATTTGGTGTAATAGCTGTTGCACTCTTTTGTAAAAATACCCAAATACAAAATTTAATACGATTATGTATATTAAATTCATGGTAATAGGGAAATAATACTACCTCCACCTTAAATGAGCCATAATCATAATGACAACCTAGAATCATCACCTATCATTGGATATCATTGAATTAGTCACGCAGAATAGGTTTTAAAAGAATGAAGAAAACATTTATTCATATTTTTTTAAGCTTTGATTCGCTTTTCATAAAACTTTAAATGAGTAACGAAAATTCTGCAACGAGTATATATATATTATAAGTCAAAGCATTATGTTGGGTAGTTTTTGCGCTACTATGTGCGGACAGATAAAAGAACATTCCAGATGACGAATATAGGAGCTACATATATAATTATCCCCACAGAACATAATGTAATGGCATAGTTCTGAGTGTCTGTGTAAATGAATCATGAATTATGCATAGTTTGTTTACAATACCCAACACGGCATGATAAATCTTATTATCATATATCACTTACAGACCAATTCACTTATTTCAACGCAAGTTAGAGTTTGGAAAGACAGACAGGCAGACGGCTAACTAAAAAGAAATCATAAACATTTTTAACTATGTTGGAAAGCGTTAAAAACACATGTTAAGTTGAAATTTGACATTTAGCAGTTTATTTAAATAGACGGAAGCATATTTGAACTCTTTTGTATAGCCCTGTACTTTTCCTACTAATCTTTAAATACACGCCATTTATCTAGCTAAAATCTATTTAAAACCAAAACTTGCTTTAAACTAGTGAAATCACACTTCCAGAGATTACCATCCAGAGCCGGCTATTAATCCAATTTTTGAGTGCCTCTGTATATCATTTCATTTCTATTCTTTAAACTTATCGTAATATACTTAAAGCTGTTCACCGTAAAAAATGCATAACTCATTTACAAACCACCTTTAATATATTTACTTACACACTTAGTAAGGAGTGCGAATTCTTTTGTTTGGCCCTGTACATGATTTGCACCAATTATATACACAGCGTAACATGCAAAAATGTAGTGAAACTTTAAAAAAGTCATATCAAAACTTAAAACTTCAAGCAATTATCGTTAGCGTACAGCATTTTAAATGCAGCATAGTTTCCGAAATCTTTTGTGTGTCCCTGTAAATATTTCATATTTTCTATTACACAGTAAGAAATTCGTAGTAAACCTAAGTAGCTTATAACAATTTTATTATATGCGTAACAAAATTAAAATATGCCGCAAAGTATGTTCCCTTCTATACCGTTATGTTACATAATTATTTTGTGTGGCCCTGTAAATGAATAATAACTATTCTTTGTGCAGCATATTCTGCATCATTTCTATTTCAATTTAATTCATAAATGCATGTTAATTTCATTATGTTCGGATGGGTGTAATATCATCAAAAAGCACTTGAAACTTTTTCCTCGTCGGCCATAATGTAACGGAGTACTTTTGACTGTCCCTGTATTGGAAATACACATCCGATATTCATAAAATTTGAAATAACTGGGTAAAATTCTTCAATAAATATGTATTTAAAATTTCAAACGATTCGACAGAGTAATTTTTGCACTGTTATATGCGGACAGACAGACGGACGGACGCACCAGAGACGTGTATAGGTGATATGCATTTATATAATTACTAATGTATCTAAAAAACAGCTAAATTTAAAAGTGCATGCCGAAATTGAAAACGCATTTCCAGCAGTTATTACTTAAAGACAGTAAAGTAACCGGTTTCTTTTTGTGTGCCCCTGTAAATGAACGTCAAATGCTATAAATACCAAATACTCTATTCTATCATAATCATCTTATACTGAAATTCAGTGATTTATATCAGTTTCAATAATTTGAAATAGTGTATTTCATTAATATACACTGCAAGTGATTTTCCTCCATAGACTATGATGTGATGCAATCTTTTGGGTGTACCTGTAAATTAACTGTTAATCCCACATACTTAAAATACAATACAGGACATGACTAGGTGACATAAAAAAGGTTTAAAGGATACCCAGATAAATAAATAGATAAATAAGATATCCTGTTCTCAAAAGTACTTACATTCATGGAATGTAAAAAATAAATAAATAAATAAATAAAAGTCGATAATTTGAACGTTGTTGTTTCACGCATTTTGATTTCAAAGGAGTCGTACCCATGAAAATAATATTTTTCTCTATTATTGCGCTGACGCCAGCAAAATCAAAATTATATGGATTGCATTCAAAATCGGACGGTAAAAGCAAAAGTTCATTTTTGAATAAGATCCACTCCATAACTTTAAACTCCTTATTTTGCTTCAGTGCCAAGTGACGTAAATATCCGTCTCAATACAGAACCTAGCGCTCTCAGCGCCATCTATTGTTTGTAATTCGAACTAAAATACAGAATCGCAGGAAAAAAACTTTTAACCTTTTAGATGACTCTCGTGCAAGAATTTTTTAAATATCTGTAGAAGTTTGCAAGTTATTGATTTTTAAAATCGTTCAGTCCTTTTCAGGACACCCGGTATATTCACAATAAGATTTTAACTTCGGGAAAAAAGTACCTAATGCAGCAAAAACACTGCTTTTTTCCGAAACGAAAACGACATTGCGACTATTTTTTAAATACACAGATTTTTATCAAAACAAGCTGTAGCAAAGAATATTTTGAATTAAATCTGGTAAATAACAGATTCATCATTCATGGTGGAGTGAAAATTTGTAATTCATGACTAAAATTTTAACAGGTACTCTCTGAAATGGTTTTTTCTGTTTCTCTTCATATAATTTTGAAATTGTAAATATTGTAGACCTAAATTTCATGAAAACTATTCAGGTTAAAAGGAAAACATTTTTAATATGTATGCATACAATATTTAAATTTTAATATATTTGAATTTTTAATATAAATGGAAAGAAAGAGGAAGAAAAAAAAGAGAGAGAGAGTCTAATCTACGATTTTAGGAAAATTATTGTTTAGAACGTAAAATATTTAAACAAATAAATTAACATTATTTCTTTGTTTTACAAAACAACATTTAATACATACATTTGAAATTAAATTTATTCCGAATATACGTATGATGAAATAGGTTTTTAAATTAAAAGAATGAAATGTTTTCAAGTTAAATAATAAAACTCGATACGACCAGGAAAACATCGGATTTTTATCGTCTGCCATTGGTAAATGAAAAATGGAGCTAAAGTTGAATATTTTTTTTTAGTATTGAATTATATGCATTTCTAAATATTGATAAACATTATATCATCATAGGGAATGTAACGGTGTATACTATTTTTTATACCCGGAAATCATCCCGGAACATCACCCGGAAATTTTGTAAATAGATGTGGGGGAAAAAACAGCACATTTCGTCAAGAGATTGCCAAAAAAACAACAAATTTTATCAAAAGATCTCTAAAAAATTTGTCAAAAAACTGCAAAAAAAAATTGTCTAGGTATCCCAAATAAAACAAATTTTGCGAAAGTATTGCGAAAAATCAAAATTTGCCAAAATGCCTAAAAAATGGCGATTTTTATGAAAAAATTTCGAAAAAAAGGCAAATTTTGACAAGAAAATCGCTAAAAAGTGGCAAATTTGTAAACATATTGTGAAAAAAAAATTCAAAATATTGTGAAAAAACAACAAATTTTAACAAATGATTGTGAGTAAGCAACAAATTTCGTCAAATGATTGAAAAAAAGCAAATTTCATCAAATAATCACAAAAAAGATAAATTTCGGAAAAATCAACAAATTTTGCAAAAAGATCTTAAACAAAACGTCAAATTACATCGAAAGAAATCGAGAAAAACAATAAAATTTACCGAAAGACCTCAAAATGACGAATTTTGTCCAGGTATCATAAAAGAAGCAATTTTCGTCGAGAGATCTCAAAAAGCACATGTCTAGGTTATCTCAAAAAAAGGTAAATTTAGCTAAAAATAACGAAAAGACGACAAATTTCAACAAAAAAATAACAAAAAACGACAGTTTCACAAAAAAAATCACAAAAAAAAAGGAAAAATTCGATAAAACAGCAAATTACATCGAAAGATTGCGAGAAGAAATGACAAATTTTACCGAAAATCCCCGAGAAAAAAAATAATTTTTTCCTGGTATCATAAAAGAAATGAATTTCATCAACAGATCGCGAAAATACATATAATTTGTCTAGGTACTTCAAAAAATGCAGATATTGGTAAACAGATTGTGATAAAAAAACACATTTTGTCAAAAGATGAAAAAAAGAGGCACATTTCATCAAAAGATCACAAAAAAGGTAAATTTTGCAGAAAAAAAGGCGAATATATGACAATTTTCTAAAAATAACGAAAAAGCCCCAAAAAATTTCGCAAAAAAAAATCACGAAAAAAGGATAAATTTGATAAAGCGGCAAATTACATCGAAAGATTGCGAGAAAAAATGACAAATTTCACCGAAAATCCCCGAGAAAACAAATAATTTTTTCCTGGTATCATAAAAGGCATGAATTTCATCAACAGATCGGGAAAATACATAAAATTTGTCAAGGTACTTCAAAAAACTCAAATACTGGTAAACAGATTGCGAGAAAAAAACACATTGACAAAAGATGAAAAAAGAGACACATTTTATCAAAAGATCACAAAAAAGGTATATTTTGCAAAAAAAAAAAGCGAATATATGACAAATTTCTAAAAATAACGAAAAAAAAACAAAAAATTTCACAAAAAAATCACAAAAAAGGAAAAATTCAATAAAACGGCAAATTACATTGAAAGACAGCGAGAAAAAACGACAAATTTTACCGAAAATTCCTGAGAAAACAAATAATTTTGTCCTAGTATCATAAAAGACGTAAATTTTGTAAAAAGATCACGAAAATACATAAAATTTCTCTCGTCCTTCAAAAAACGCAAATATTGGTAAACAGATTGTGAGAAAACAACACATTTTGTCAAAAGTCCTTCCGGCAATGCCGGGAGGAAGAGGTAGCTTTCATATACTTACATATTTATTTATTTATTTTAAATTAAGTTACATTGTTCAAAATACTAAGCTGAAATTAGTGGAAATAATCTTATAAAATTAGTGATTTTATAAGATTGAATATTACTTTTTGTCAAGACTGAATATTAATAGGAATTTTTAGAAATTAGTCATCTTTTATTCAACCTGGTTTTATTTTAAGCGATTTTGAGAGTCACCAAATTCTACGATATCATAAAGTGTATGCCATTTTAAAGCAACATGATAGATCGTTCAATTCAGAAAAATTTCAAAATGTCAGCCATAAGCAAAGTTCAAAATGCTATAACTCAATCATTTTTTAAGATATAGACAAAATAAAAAGTGTTCTGGAATTGTTGTTTTAAGTTTTAACACGTAAAAGAAAGAAAAAATTCAACTTTTAATTTTTTCGCATTTAATTTTAAATTTAAAAATTTTTTAAAAATTTAAAATGGCCACCATTTTGAAACAAAATGGCGGATGATGCTGGCCAACAAACTCGGTCGAGACATTTGTATGTACTATGTACATACCAATTTTCATTGAAATCGGTTCATAAATACGCGTGTTATCACGTGACAAAAATCAGATCGTTTCAAAATGTCAGCTATAAGAAAAATTCAAAGTGCTATAACTCAATCATTTTGTAAGATATAGACAAAATAAAAAGTGTTCTGGAATCGTTGTTTTAAGTTCTAACACGCAAAAGAAAAATATTTTACAAATTTTTATTTTTTTGCATTTAATTTTAAATTTTTAAATTTTAAAAAAATTTAAAATGGCCACCATTTTGAAACAAAATGGCGGATGATGCTGGCCAACGAACTCGGTCGAGACATTTGTATGTACTATATACATACCAAGTTTAATTGAAATCGGTTCATAAATACGCGTATTATCACGTGACAAATATCAGATCGTTTCAAAATGTCAGCCATAAGAAAAATTCAAAGTGCTATAACTCAATCATTTTTTAAGATATAGACAAAATAAAAAGTGTTCTGGAATCTTTGTTTTAAGTTCTAACATGTAAAAGAAAAATATTTTTCAATTTTTAATTTTTTTCGCATTAAATTTTAAATTTTAAATTTTTTAAAAAATTTAAAATGGCCGCCATTTTGAAACAAAATGGCGGATGATGCTGACCAACGAACTCGGTCGAGACATTTGTCTGTACTATGTACATACCAAGTTTCATTCAAATCGGTTCATAAATACGTTAGTTATCGCATGACAAAAATCAGATATATGTATATGGTTATATATATATATGTCAACATTTGAACGGAGGGTGGTTTGGGGGTCTGGGGGTCATGATCGGTGAAAATGTACCAAAATTTTCCGGAAGTGCTTTCCTCCGGACGGCTGCAATAGGTAGCTTTTTACTTTTTGTAATGAAAGCTACCTAAAAGATGAAAAAAAGAGGCACTCAAAAGATCGCAAAAAAGGTAAATTTTTCAAAAAAAAAGTGAAAAAAAATGACAAATCTCTGAAAATAACAAAAAAAAACGGATAAATTTCACAAAAAAATCCACGAAAAAAGGATAAATTCGATAAAACGGCAAATTACATCGAAAGAAAATATTCGCGAAAATACATATAATTTGTCTAGGTACTTAAAAAAATGCAGATATTGGTAAACAGATTGTGATAAAAAAACACATTTTGTCAAAAGATGAAAAAAAGAGGCACATTTCATCAAAAGATCACAAAAAAGGTAAATTTTGCAGAAAAAAAGGCGAATATATGACAATTTTCTAAAAATAACGAAAAAGCCCCAAAAAATTTCGCAAAAAAAAAATCACGAAAAAAGGATAAATTTGATAAAGCGGCAAATTACATCGAAAGATTGCGAGAAAAAACGACAAATTTCACTGAAAATTCCTGAGAAAAAAAGTAATTTTCTCCTGGTAACATAAAAGACGTGAATTTCGTCAAAAGATCATAAAAATACTTTAAATTTGTCTAGGTACTTCAAAAAATGCAAATATTGGTAAACATTGTGAGAAAACAACACATTTTGTCAAAAGATGGAAAAAAAGGCATATTTCATCAAAAAATAGCAAAAGAAACGACAAATTTTTCAAAAAAATGACGAAAACACGACAAATTTCATTAAAAAAATGATAAATTCGATGAAACGGCAAATTTAATCGAAAGATCGTGAGAAAAAAACGACAAGTTTCATCAAAAGACCTCGAGAAAAAGACTGATTTTGGTATCATAAAAAACATGATCTTCGTCAAAAGATCCCGAAAACACACAAAATTTGTCTAGGTACTACAAAAAATGTAAATTTTGCCAAATAATAATAATAATAATAAAGAGCAAGCAGTAAATATGGTACATAAGGTCTGCATTATCACAAATGAATGCTATGCAAAAAAAAAGGGATCTCTTGTGATAATTTTATTTTTCTTCATTGATTATAATGATCTTCATATTTTTGGGAAAACATTGTTGAGAGATCAAGAGATTGAAAAAAAATATATATACATAGCAAACTTCATTAAAATACTCTCCTCTCTGTCCCCCCCCCCCAAAAAAAAAAAAAAACTCAGCAAATTTCGTCACAGGAACACTTTTTAAAAAAAGGTAATTTTTTTTTAAAGGGAACTTCGAGTCAACTCAAGACAAAAAAAGTGAAACATTAAATAAATATTAATGATTTACAAAGCTGTTTAAAACTGGGCTTTTTTTCATTTCATATGCAATTCACCATTCTTTGGACAAAATAATGAAATGTGAATACTTCCTAAAAATTATGAGTTAGCTCAAAAATGAAATTTTAAGGGGGGGGGGATCACAGATGTTATACAGATATCGCAGATATATATATATAATCACAGTTTTCTTGACATGAGTATTATAAGAAAATGAAGCACAAAATAGTGATTTGCGAATCTGTTTATATCCATAAAGTCAATAAAATCGGTCAAAAATCCCTGCTTTTTTCTCCCTCCAAAAAACAAAACAAAAAAACAAACCAAAAAAAAAAAAAGGTGATATCTAATCAGGTTTTTTTACACATACTTTATACAAATTTGAAAATTACAATTCGGAAAATGCTTAATCGGCAAGAAAATAAATAAAAACTTTAATCATTAACTATTGAATGCTTCAATTTCATAGGAAACTGTCAAAAAAAAATCGTTTATATACATTAAGCCTAAGCTATGTTTGCTGGCTAAAAAATGGAATAGAAATGGAAATAAAATAACTTACGTAATGTGAGCAACGGAAAAAAATGTTTTTCCAAAAAATGAAGATCATTATATTAACCAAGAACAATAAAATTATGAAAAGAAAAAGAAATCCTTCTTTTCGCATTCATTTTCATTCAACAGTGATAATGCATTCCCATATCCCATATTTACCACTTGCTGGAAATATGTGTTTACTGAGAGTAAGTACTCTTCTCTGATTGGTTCTCGTTCTCAGATATCGGCGCAAGTATCGATGCGTAGAGACCATTTTAAAGTATGCTTACTTTTATCGGCTATTCTTTTAATATATAAGATATTTATTCAATTTTATATTTAATCTGTTAATGGATAATGATTTATGTTTTTGTGTCAAAGAAAATTACTTAAAGAGATATATTAGTAAATATTTTTAAACAAAAGTTATTATTAACAAAAACTTCAGGCGTGTCTTTGAATTAATTAAAAAATCAGCATACGATATTGCTTTAATAAAAATTCTCATCTTGGAAAAGAAAAGAATAAATCATATTTAAAAACAATCAAACATAATGAAACAGCATAGTCCAAATATAAATATATAAGTAAAATCTTTATCTTTTATATGTTTATAAAATTTTAATTTCACGGCATCATACTTTTAACAGTTGTAGATCTAACATTAACGTCGAAATGTTCATCAGACTACGAAATCTCTCGAATCTTAAATGCTTATTATATTAGAAATAATGTATGCTTGATGCTAGATTGTAAGGTAAAAAGCTGTTAAACATGAATTTGGGAAGGATAAATTCTGTTAAAGTCACACTACTTTGTATAACTGCTATAAAATGCAAATATATTATGAAAGAAACTGGCCAATGATTTAAAATATGACCACCATGTTAGTTTTAAGTACATAATAATACGAAAAAAAAATCACGCCATGAATCATGTAAAATTAAGCCTTTTAATTTAATTAAAACGGGAAATTGCTAAATGAATATTACAGTACACTTAGAAAATATTGAAACATTATTTTTATTAAATGCTAAATTTCAAGTAAAAAATGTATTTAAAATGTAAGTTAATATTAATGCAAAATATTTTTTCTGAAATATATATTTTTATTTTAAGATTTTTTTTTCGGAGCAGGTGACACAACTTTGAGAATTTAATTTCCCAAATATAGAGCAATTTTTTCTAATTAAAATGAATGTTTTACATGAAAAAAGATTACATCATTTTTTCCGGATAAATCATTTCACAAAAAACTCCTTTCGTCGTTTTGACTGCCATCTTTTAAAGATAATGACATGCAGTTTTTTTTTTAAATGAGTTCGTATTAAGGAAGGGCAATAACTATCAAGCGACTACGATTCAAGCCAGTGAAATGCTTTTTATCAGTAATGCCTTCTACTGCGCTAGCGTTTCCGAGATCACATTCCAATTCAAATATCTATTATTTACTTCACGAATAACTGTCTATATATTTCCACAATATTCTAGAACATTACAACATTCTACATATGTATAGAAATACGAAACAACGTATCGCAGACGAAACGAGCTTCAGTTATATATAAGAACTCACGAAATTTCGATACTAGAATAAATATTTGAAATAACATTAAAAAATCTCTAATCATAATCCTGTAAAGTTGATGATTTGTTTCTTATTCTACTTTTATTAAATTACAAAAAAATGGAAGTAATGGTCTTTCTTATATATGTATCGTGTATATTTCCCGTTTAAAATATAAGAATCTGAATATGCTCTAAAAGAAGAAAAAATAAGAATTAATTACATTGTTACAGAACATTCAAAGAAATAAAAACATATATTAAATACTCTAACTCTCTAACTTAGCAAATCAGTAAGGAGGAAATAGTAGTAAGCGAATACATTAATTTTTCGATGTAATTACAACACAATTATGCTAGGTTTGGGATTCAATTGCAGAATTTAAAAAAAAATCACTCTTTTTTGCATCTTTACTAGTTATTAATCAAGAATCAGAAAATGTTTATTGCCTCTTACAATCTTTTAACTGTGGTTTTTCAAAGAAAGATAAATAAATATCACATTTAGCCAGTAAATACTATCTCTACCGTACAGAATGTTTGAGTGATGTCCTATTAATATCAGAGACAGAATTTAATCGCACAATATTCACAAGTCTGCATGGATATTTTCTTAATGTACTTTTTTTCGCAATTTAAAAAAAGACAAACTGAGTAACAACTTATATAGTATGTTTCATAAGTGAAATTTCCGCTTCCTACCTGCCAATATATATATATAAAATTCTCAATTACTATAAATGTAAAAAAATGCAGTTTTTTTACTTTTTGTAATGATAGAAAAACGGAATGCAATTTTTGGAACAGGATAAATTCATCCTGAATTGTTATATGATCATGAGATTTATTTTTTAAAAAATATTATTGCACGTTTTCTCTTGCCATCATAATATATGTCATATGGGCTTAAAGAATAAAACAAACATTTCCATATTGCAACATGAAAGCCTAGTATATACCAATATTTTCTAAACTACATCTTGCTTTCAGGAATACATATCTTAGTTTAATCTCAAAGCTTTAAAACTATTGTAACAAAATGGAGTTTCAGCCAGAATAATGTACAGGATCATGCATGTCATAACCACTTCTCTTTAAAATCGCTTTGATCTTTGATATCACATGGGAAGAGATCAAATGATCAAAAGCTTTTACGTGTCTTCAGGGTTGCAATGAATTCTACAAAACTTAAGTATACAGTGTTCTATATAAACAAATATTCCTTTCATAATATTAAATAAATATCATGACAGTTAAATAATTAAGTAATTAATAAAGTAATAAATATCAAAATTTTAGAAAATGCTCATGCTTAGCATTAACTCTTTTCTGTGATTCTTTACGTAGGTAAAGTAAAATAAGCTTTTTCATTAAAAAAATAGTTTTCAAAACAGCTTTGATTTCAATTTTTAATGCAAATAATGTTTAAACAAAAAGAGTATTTTTTAGTGCTCGAATTTAAAAATATAAATTTTAATTCTTCATATGCAAGGTTATCTGGATTATTGGGACAAACTTTAAAGGGTACACAATACAAGGATTCAGATTTGCACAGCCACCCATGGTCGGGAAGGTATTCCCGTCACGGTGGTGACGACACAAAATACAACAAAGACGGAACGCGAACAAGAGGGGGAAATGTTTATTATCCTTAGTATAGCAAAAAACAAAGGAAAAAACATTAAAGAGACAATGACCGTTATCAAGGTAAGTGTTCAAAATTACGATCCCAGTCCGTGATGTATAAAAGCTCATCTCCGGCGTATGGAAGATCTAATGGTCTCGAAAATACTGGGAATGTCCGGAACATTTCCAGGGCTGCCACGGTGTAAGAATTAAATTCCTGATAACTTTCCATCATTGTTCCGGCATTTTTGCAGCACTAAGAATAATAAATATGTTTTTCTCACTGTTTGTGTCCTTTTTTTCTTCGTTTTGTGTCGTCAATGCCACTCCAGGTCACCGTTTTCGATCACGGGTTTCTTTGCAAATATGAATCCTTGTGATGTCTTCTACCTTCGCTCAAAGTGTGTCCGAATCTTGGGACACCATGTATATTTTATTTTCGGTCAGATTGTTTAAAAGTGAAGTCTTGAATTATATAATTGCGGCTTCTAGGCGAACAGAATTTAGGGGGAAACCATCATATATAGTATTCCTAATGTTAACATTATTAACCCTTTAGAAATTGGTTGTTGATCTCTGTGTTGAGATTAGAGGTCTGCACGGGCCGGAATTTCCAGGCCCGGGCCCGACCCATTTAGATTTTTAAAAAACAGGCCCGGCCCGGCCAGTTTTCGCCCGTTACAATTTCTACGATTTCCAAAAAAAAATCAGATTTTTATCATATAACTAAGATTCCTTTAAAGAATACTGCATGCATATCTATGAAATGATTTTACAGTATATTTTACAGCAATTACACATTAACAACATTAATGATTACTTAGATTCTCAGGCTTTCAACATTCGAATAAAGATTCATTAAAAAATTAATATGGCTTAGAATAAAAGAAAAAAGAAAGAAAGCTAAAAACATCGTTAATTTTGAAGCTGTTTAATAAAAGAAGATTTTTAAATATATATTTTTATATCATTTTATTCAGATTTCAAATCCAAATTCATTCTTAAATTCAAAAAAGCTCCTTTCTGACACATTTCTAAATTATTTTTTTTTCTCAGAAACGCATAAGATTAGCAGATATCTTTATTCAGAAACTATATAATCGAATGGCGTTATCCATTTTATGATACAAGAAATTTAAGAATACTGCAAACAAATAAAATACTGTCATAATTAGCGTTTTGAATAGAATTTCCGAAAGCAATAGCAAGGGAAGAGAGAAAAAGCTGCAATCGTTTGAGAAACTATTATATCTCAACAAGGTTATCCCTTCAATAGTTAGGCTTATCACTTTTGTACTTATACAATTTAAAATTAATCAGAAAATGTGTCAAACTTTCGCATTATTGAGAAATTAATTTAAAAATCATCAAGAAGTATATATCCGAAGACTAAGCTAACATAAGTCCTTTATCGCTGTTAATAATTTTACAAATCATGTTTTCTGCCAATAATTAAGTCTAGTACCGGTCCGGCCAGTCTATATGTAGAAAAATAATGCAAGCGTGATCTTGGACCGGCATGAGTCAGCTGAAAAAATATTAAAACGGGTTACACATAATGTAATTCTCCGATGCCGATATACTGTGCATTTTTATATTGATGCTGTCAAACTAGTATGGCCACATTTATACTTATTCTCGTTAAAACCATTTTAGTTGAAAATAGCTCATATTTTATCGGTTCTGCTGAAATCTCCAGAACGGGCCGACAGGCCCGAAAATTTTTTTATCGGCCCGGCCCGGCCCGTCTAGCCCGTTAAATTTTTTTGCCGGCCCGGCCCGTTAAAAAAACTATTCTAAATCTGCCGGCCCGACCCGGCCCGTTAGAAAATTCGAAACGATTCCGCCGGCCCGGCCCAGACTTCTAGTTGAGATATCTTAGAAATATCTGAATTCTTGTGAAGTCGGCATTTTATTCGTTTTCTGATTGGACCATGTATAATCCATTACGTATATAATATATGACACTGTTATTAGCCACTTTTTTTGTCAACAAAAAGAAAAAAAATAGTAAACTATTGTTTTTCCTTTACTTTCAACAGAAATGCAATATTTCTGATTCTGCGATAACAAGAAAAAAAATAATTAAAAAAATGTTAATGACTCAAAAAAAGGAAAGAAAGGGCTTTCAAACGAATTGTATTTAAAAGTACATTTTGTTCCCTATACGATGGTGTAATTGAAAATGTGCTATGTTTAGAAATAAAAAAATTGCAGTAACGAAAATTGTAAAACTGGAATTTCCTTAGAGTTTGATTATGCTTGGTCCAGGAATATTAATGTTTAATCTGTGGTGTACGTAATATGTGACACTATTTTTACGAAAGCCATTAATACATTAGCACATTAATAATTGTTAAAATGATGTCTATTATAATTTTTTAAACATAGAATTTATTTATGTCTAAAATTTTTGTCGTTGAAAATGTAATTTTCGAAACGGTCCTTTTAATTTGTTCACTGACATTTTTTTGTCTAAATATCCTAAGTGCACAGTGATGAAGGATGTATTTTTCGAAAGGTGATGTAAGTCACTTTTTGCAAAGTACACTCATGTATGGTTAAATCACGTTATTTAATAAAAAATCATTTAATAAAAAATTCATTTAATCAAAACCATACATACTTTGGTCCTTGCGGGGTAACTTTGGTTCTTTACAATATTTTTTTTTTTTTTTTTTTTTTTTTTTTGGTACAAATAAAGTAAATATCAAAATATTACCTTTAGCAACTTGCAACCCGTGTGTGATAACATTTTCTCTTTAACTTTTTATTTTGACAGGAAATGCTAACGTTTTAATAAAGGTATCATGGAAATTAATTTGAAGAGTTATATTTGTATGAGGCCTGGTACTTAACTGTAAATCTAAATAAAATTTTCCCTTTATATAACAATATATATTTTTTTGATAAATAATGCAGCATTTTTTATGCATCTTTCTGTGCGAACGTGGATTACATAAAATAAAAATCCACTACATAAGAGGACATTGCTAGTAATATTTATGCTATTTTCAATAATGCTTTAAAGAATTCATTATGCATTAATTATTGAATTAGAGGGTTAAATGAACGTTTTAATACGACATATTAAAAATAATATTTTTATTTAATTTAACCACTTAAAACCTTTTTTTACTATTTGCCTAGTACTCGGCATAAATACAACAAGATATAAAAAAAACATGCGTCGAGCATAGATTATGAAGCACTTTTCAATACAATCAGAATATTGTAACAAAACTGCACCATTGAAAAAAATAAAATATTACACCACATTCCATGATATGGGTATAAAGCATTTAAAAACCGAATTTTCGCTGTCCCCATCTACAATCGGAAAAATTATCCAATTTATTTACCTGCTATGTATATAAAAAAGAGATTTGTATCTATTAATAACATGCATTCCAAAATTTAGTTCACTTAAGAAATACGCACGTTTCAGAAAATTTCACTTCAGGAGTTATTTTAATAAGAAGAATGACATGCAAATACTTTTCAGCATTCCTGTATATGAGGTATAGAATTTATATATAAAAATTAATACGCAACAAACTAATTTAATTTAAAATCGCATACCGAATTCTAAAATGTACTCTGCAGCAATTATTGCGCAAAGACAGTACTGTAACCGATTTCTTTTGTGTGTTTGTGTGTCACTTTAAATAAATAAAAAAAAGCTACGCGTGCTCTGCTTGAACTAATTATATAGTGACTATTATAGTGGAATTCAACGATTTATATTAGATTCAATACTTTTGAAAAAACGTATTGTCATTAACATATTCTCCAAACGATTTTTCCTCACATACCACAATATAATTGTTTTTTTTTTTTTTTAATGTCTTTCTAAATGAATCATAAATGAATCGTAAATACTTCATATACAATACCAAACATGCTTTGGTAACTCGAAATAAGCTTTATCAATAGCATGAAAATTCGAGTATATTTATTGGAGTTAGAGCGTGGATAGACGGACAAACAAACCAATTACATAAGCACTTTTCAACTTTGTTGAAAACGATGAACGATGAACGATGAACTCATCTTGCACTGGGTGCTCAATTTATTGCTTATAAATTGGTATTAATAGTTTTTTTCATTTCAATAAAATTTTAGTTTGTAACATTGTCCTTTCATCCACACAAAATTTTAATTGTTCATTAGCATTAAGAATATAATTAAAATTTTATTCAAACTAACAAAGGATGAAGCTGCTTCGTTTAAAATGCGCTCATCTACAAAAAATTCAATGAGCTATTTGCAAATAAAGAAACAAAGTGAAAGATCAACGATTAAATAAGTGCTTTTATATAATATAATGTAATATAATAAACGCTAGCTATGAAATATAATAACTGTATTTTGACTAAATTCATTCATTAATAATTTTAATTTTCATGCTGGACTACATATATCTATCCGTTACAAATGTATGCACTTTTTGGAAAATTTACAATGAACAATTCCAAAATAATTTTGAATACAAGTTATTTGATTATATTTGGTGACATAAGTAGTTGCGTGTATTGTTTAATATAAACATTTTTTTCTTATGATACGTGAAATTAATAAGGCATTTGCATTTGTTGCAATAAAACTTGTGAATTTTATTTATGAACATATATTAAATATTAAGATATGCAATTGCGTTACATTTTAGATAAAGTTATTTTTATACTTCGATCACCAGTTTACTGCAAGTAATACTGCCTAAATACAAAATGATTTTTTAAAACATTTACCATCTTGAGTAACTGTTATTTTTTATTTATTCTTCTTTTTATTACAATGAAAGGCAAATGTACTGAAGTATTTTAAGTATAAGCTAATATATGTTTACTTAAATATTCAATGAACGTTCGCTGCATATATTTTTATATTATTTTTAATGGTATGTAATAAAACATATTTTAGTATATTTTAACGCCGTAAGTCTTTAGAGATTGCAAATTCACTATAAAATAGCAGTAAGAGTTCTCCCAACAGCGTTGAATCGTTGTTATTGCTCTCATTTGTACGTATACGTGATTCGGGAGAAAACTACGCTTGAATATTAATTGATTTTCTCATCATTGTATTATATGCATTAGATACTTTGTGTATGCATCGTATAACCACTGAGTAGTAAACAAACATCTTCAAAATATAAAATAAATTATAATAAATTTAAGTTATAAATCAAACTAAATCGCGATTTTTGGGCAGCATTTATATGTAGAAATAGATTAGGTTATTAAAAATAACATTATAGTGGTGAAATTTGATACAGTTGTTAAAAAAAGAAAAAAGAAAAAGTAACTTTAAGGATTTTGTGTATAAAAACACTACATATTCTTTACTTTTACATAAAAAAAATGAAGTGTTTCTAAAATAAAACACTTCGAATTTGTTATATTTCAATTATATATAAAAACTTTGAATACGTTTATATGGAATTGTATTCGCGAATGAATTATTCAGTGTTTAAATTGATAAATGAGTGAATTATACCTTAATAATATATTAATTAATCTTCCTTTGTGATTAAGTTACAGATCAACTATAGCTTTCGCATTAATAGAACTTCTGTGAATCTGAACTGATTGAAGCTCTTTTATTTAGTTGAAGTAGGAAATTTTATGACACGTATGTAATTTTACAAATTTAAAGATATACATAATAAAAATAACTAATTTATACATTTATATTTTAGCGAGTCGAATAAGATAGAGCCAAGACTTTATTTCCATATAGTTACTTTTACAATATATTTCTGTCGCTATTCGTATCGAGGAGATAAAAAAAAATAATAATTTAGTGCTGGATAAATATATTTTTAAGTGAATGGAGAAATTAGCTTTTACTGGCGAAATATCCAAATTAAAATTTTAAAGCACTTACGTGAAATATATTAATTTTGTAGCATACAAATAACATGCAGAATGCTTGGTAAAACTTATAAAACTTGCATTTGATTACCCGAAAAAATTCTTCAACAATAAATTTAATTTTCTGTGACAAAATGTAGAATTATTTTAGAAAAAAAAAAGTGTTACGTATGTAATTGCAATTATCAAGAAATTTATTAAGGTTCCTGAAGTGTAAATTTCACAAAAACACTTCAAATTATAGAAAATACTTTTTTTTAATTAGAGAAAAAAAAAATCTAAGGGGTAATAGAGAGACCGGAAAGATAGGAGTCAAGAGAATGAAAATTTACGATAGAACACGGAATTGCAAAGCAGTTGTTTATTTTAAAAAATACAGGGAGTTTCATCCTAACTCAATGTGGATTGACAGTAATAAAGAAAATAGATTTTCAGAAAATTGAACTATATTATAATAAATAATGTAACATGCATTCTGACGTTTTTTATGCATGTGATAATATCAAAAAAAAGGTGGAGGTTCGTATTATACGCACCAGCAGTAGCCACTTGACACAATGACATTTTGAATTTTGATTATCAATTCACACAGTATCATCAATAACATGAACAACATGTTTTTCCCAAAAAAGCGTTTATTTTCTTTTTTATACTGCATCATGTTATAACATTTCACTCTAAAAAGGTATATATCGTTGTAATTCCATTGCAATGTTTTATGTTCCTCGAAAATATTACCCTCAACTCGGGTTATGGTCATTTTTTCATCATCTTAATGTCTAATTCTCTCTGAATATCGCGGCTGAGTTTCGTAACATCGTGCATATTGTATGCTGTTTAACAATTGTAACATAAAGCAATAAGTAAAAAAGAAAATCGTGCATCACGCATAGAAAAGATTATATAATTGAATTTGTCAGGTTTATAAGTGTATAATTTCAATACCTTAAAAGAAATTGCACCTGATGTTAAAAATACGAGCGTATAAGACATTCACAATCTGTCACTTACTAGATAAATTCCAAGATTTCATTTCCATGCAGTTCATATTATAATATTCATTATCATATTTCTATCGCTCTTCATACTGAAGTTACAAAGAAGTCAACTACAGTGCTTGATAAGGAATAATATCCTTACATACCTTTTGGCTATATATATAAAGAATCAAATTCTGATGAAGAAATATTCATTTAATAAGCACTTGCTGGAAATATATTGATTTTGAAACATATAAATTTCATTCAGATGCTAGATTCTCTCAACTTTAGGTTTGATGCCCACAGGGTATTCTTTTATGATATATTTAAATTCTCGCTACCAAAACACTGCAGTCTTTTAGAAAATAAAAAAGGTAACTATCGGACTGTAATAATTAATAAATTTATTTTCTTGCAATATAAATTATTAAAATACTGCATTTCATTATGAAATGTATAATACGCTATTAAAAAAATTTCTGTAAAATTAAGGAGAATCTACAGTTATCCCATTATCTTAAGTTTTATGTAAATTTACATAGGTTAGAAAAACCAGGGTGTTAGAAATTACGTTAAATAACCGTGAAATTATTTGGTAAATGTAGACTAGACTCTGTAAATTTGTTTGTAGTAATAATTTAATTTATTTTTAAAAATCAGTAAAAACCTCAAACTACCGTGAGCTTCAAAAATTTGAATAATTGGCAGCGTTATATTATTGAATTTTCATATAATTCTTTTCAGGACGTGCTGAAGTTTGACACCGTGACTTCAGGATGCGTTACACCCAGAAAAAAGATTTGATGAATCAACAAAAATGTTTTTGGTCCAACAAATCCTTACGTTTAAATACGGGTCAATCGAAATTTTGTTTGAATAAACAACAAAAGTATTTTTTTTTTTGGGGGGGGGTCAATTTTCGTCTATAATTTTCACCTGAAATGCATAGTAATGTAATAATAACATCATTAATCCGTATCAATTTCAAAACCTTTTATTATTTAAAAATTATGTTAGTCCTTTATATACGTCAATTAAACACAATTGCATTAGAGAGTTATGACTAATGCACATAAATTTAAATTTTGCAAAAACAACAAAATCTTGTTGAAATTACGAATTAAAAATATAAGACTTTAGTAAGACTCAAATAAAACTGATGAAATTTTGTTAAAATTTTATAAGAGTGTTATTTTTACTATTATTATTATTATTTTTATTTTTTGGTCTGAGCAACAAAACCGATTTTTTACTTTAACTAAAAAATTCACTTAAAACAACCAAAATGTACTCAACTAAACATTTTTTGTAGTTTTCTGGGTTTGAGGTGGGAGGAAAGGATTAAGTTTCAACTCCTGAACACAGTTCAATTTGCGTTTCTTAACCCCTATCCAATTATACAAAATTTGAGCTTAAAATATAAGTTTAAGGTTTTGCAAACATTTAATTAAATAGAAAAAATAACGGTGAAAAATAGTTGCTAATTAATCTAAAGTTTACGGCTCCCTCTAACGGAATTGGTTGAAATTTATCTTTAAAATTTACTTTCAAGGAAATACAGACATAAAGAATAGTTTTAGCGAAAACCGCAAACGAATCAACCAATTTTTCCGTTGTTTATAATCACTAGTACACCGAACCCGGGGTTTCCGGGTCACAAAGTAAAGGTGAAAAACTTTTTTAAAATTTAAAATTGGAAAGTTTAAAGCCTAAAAAAAGAAAATTTTTTAGGCTTTTTAAACGGCCAACTATTTTCAAACAGCAATTTTATATGAAACATATTATTTATGTAATCATATACAGCTTTAAAAATTATCGGTACTTCCGTATTAGACGCAAGATAGAAGTTATTAGCCAAAGTTTTCGCCAAAGAATAAAATTGCATTCTCAGTTTTTAAAAACAACTAAGAAAATATGACACCCAGAATTTCTTTAAAATGCATTTTTGTAAAGGTTAATTGATGTATATTTTGTAAAGTAAGTCTACAACGTATTAAAAGTCATTAAATTCATAGATAGAAACCAAATAAAACCAACAACATTCACCGGGTTTTATAGCCGACGTATATTGACATAACAGGTTTTTAATTACTATTTTTTTCAGTTGCTATGAAAAAATGACAACTAAAATATAATCTGTTATTTTCCATGGAGAAAAGAGATAGATGGAGGTGCAGTATGCGATTAAAACGGTTTGATGGGCGTTATTCTTCCATTATAAATCTCTCATTCGACCCGAACAAAACAATCACGTGGGACAGAGACCGAATTTTTTAACATCATTTTTTCTCTAAATGAAAAAGATCTGATTATATTTTAGCAATATAAAATAGCATTTCATTGTATTATTAAAATTGCATCCCTAAAAGTTTTCCTTTTTTGTGAAAATACGCGGTTGTGTTTGATGCAATGCAGCGAATTTTAGGGTTACATTTTTGGCGTCACCTCCAGGCACTAAACTGCATCTCTATTTTTTTTCTTTTTTACTCTATGGCTATTTTTCCTCTCTTTCCCACATAAATGCGATACTCAAGTTGACATCATTAGAGAAATTGAACCAAAAACTACAAAAAAAATTAATATCTCAAAAATAAATTGAGATACAATTTTCTAAAAAAGGGCATTTAAAAGTGCATTTTTTTTTCTAAACGATGGTATAAAGATTGAAAACGTGCAATGTCTAGAAGTTTAAAAATTTACAAAACCGAAATTTCATCGGAAAATGTTGTCATTCAAAACATGACATATGCGTTACGCACAGATACGTTTGGCCTTTATTATATAGATATGAAATTTGAACCTTCCCTCCCCCCTTGCACACAGTTCAGTTTGCGCTACTTAACCACCCCCAATTCTTCAGATTTTGTGCTCAAAATTTAAGTTTAAGTCTAAGCTTCCGAAAACATTTAAAGAGATGCAGAAAATAATGGTAAAAAATAGTTGTTCGTTACTCCAAAGTCTAAAGCGCCCTCTATCGACATTTTTTGAAATTTATTTTTATAATTTATTTTCAAGAAAATACTGGCATAAAGAATAGTTTTACTGAAAACCGCAAACAAATTAATCAATTTTTCCGTTTTTTATAATCATTTGAAATTTTGGACCCTAAATTTTAATGGCACCTATCTCCTTCGGAAGATGTTTGGAACCCTTAGTTTTCTATTTAATATTTTTTGCCTTGATATGTACTATTATTTCTTAAAGTTTTGCCCAAGAGTTTAGATACACCCTGTATAAACTACAATTGGATAACTACAAGATATTTAAGCAGATTTGGTTCAAAATTGTTTGTTTCCTATTTTAGTTAACATAAACCTAGATAGGGTGTCCACTCTCAACGGTGGCCAATGGCTAATTTCTAAACCGTTAGTCATAGACTTAAAGTTCCAATTGCAAAAATGCTTTAAAAAAGCTAAAGAATTGTTTTTCAAGCGATTTAGGCCAAAAAATATTTTTATTAAAAAATTACGAAAATTAACTTTTTATACGATCCCTCGGTCCTATTAGTGATATTTAGTAAAAATTTTCCATCACCCTATCAAGCAATACAAAAAAGGTCCCATTCATCTAACATTAAAATTGATCAAGTTATGAAACTTTAAATTTCATGACTTAAACCATTTTTCTGTAGCTGAAAACGAATGAGTTGGACTAAGCTTTAAGGGAACGTATACTAAGTGCATAAAGTATTATAAAGGGCGTCCGTTTCCATCGCTGTCCAATAGCTAATTTTTAAAACATTTGTCACAGACATATAATCCCAATTACAAAAATGTTTTTAATGAGATAAAGAAAAATATTGTAAAAATTATTTTACTCTCAATGTTTAATGTTAAATTTTATATCTTGTTTTTATTTCTATTTCCAGTAAATTTGTGACTGCCCCCTATTTTGCAGCAAAAAAGATGGTTCAACTTTAAACAGCTATTACTCAGTTAGTTTTATTCTCAGAGGAATGGGACTTTTTTTGTATTACTTGTTAGAATAGAGGTAAAAATTTACTAAATATCACTTATAGGACCGGGGGACCATATAAAAATTTATGTTTCCTAATTTTTTAATAAAAATTATTTTTGATCTAAATCACCTGGAAAACAATTCTTTACCTTTTTTAAGGCATTTTTAAAACTGGAACTATATGTCTATGACTAACGGTTTACAAATTAGCCATTGGCCACCGTTGAGAGTGGACACCCTGTAGTATCATTTCTGGAATTCAATGATATTAGTGATGATGATAATGATGATGATGGTGGAAGAGTTTTTAAAAATGTGGATAAATAATTATAAGTTTCATTGGTTTCACAAGTTTCAAGATTACCATTAATTAAATCTCATATTTTGCGTATTTGTAAATTTGCGTTTTAAGTAATAGACTGCAATTTCTATGTGTAAAATAATATGCATTATTTTTCATGTGCAATAGCGCATTAAATGAAAACTGTAATATAATTTTTGTAATAGTAGGTTATAATAATGAATAAAAAACTACTTTGTTTAAAAGTATTTCTTGCACAATAAAATATTTAAGGACGATTCAAAAAATACACACGTAATTGTTGAAGTTTTAACCTCTGTCGTTACTCCCTGAATGCCACTTCTTTTTTTTGTACATCAATCTACACAGAAAATATTTATTAAAAGTGATAAAGCGATACTATACTGAAAAACTTGTACTTGAAATATATTGTGCTATCAATACATAAACAAATACATAAACTATCACAATTTTTAATAAAAATTTAGTGGTAATATATGCATTCTATGGCGAACATATTGCAAGTATCATGACGGACTTACATGGTTAGAAGGACCTTTCTTACATGGTTCGTTGTTTAATATCCCTTATGATATTTAAATATTTTCATTTTAGATTGTTTTTTTTAAACATGTTATAGAAAAATGCCCGCTGTTTTTGCTCCAAATGGTATAAAAATCGAGCAAAAGATAATAGAAAAAAGTGGTATTGAAAAGCCAAATATCTTTTTAGACTTCTGTGCAATCAAGTAAAAGCGTTATTTCCTAAATGCACTTTTAATTAGTGTTTCTAATTGCTAAACTGCAGATTCATGTTTTCTGCTATACGTAAATCGGTTTGCAGTGCAGAAAACTCTATGTGATCAACGCTATATTAAACTCTTATTTGTTGCAGATTTATTAGAAAAGAAGTCATATAATGCGAATAAAAAAGTTTTCATTTCACTATAGTCTTAATTAAAAATTTCAGTTATAATACTTTTCATTCATAATTTTTTTTAACCTGTTTTAAATAATATTTCAATTAGAATATTGTTTCAGTGTCATTAACAAAAATAGTATTATATTAAACTAAAAAAATAATATAAAAAAATAAAACGCAATACGCTTTGATTTTCGAAATTCTTTATAGAATCATGTTCATTTTCTCATTCTCTAAACGAAATAATATAATTTTAAAATAAAAAATAGATTTAATATCAATCCAATAAAAAAAGTCTAAATAAGAAATACCTTTTTTTTAAATTAATTATAAGGAAATTTCCTAAAGATCAACGTTTTATAAAAAATAAATAACACATGTGAATGCAATTTAACATGGAATTTTTGATAATAGTGGAAATGAATGCAGTTGTTTTTACCCCAATCGTTCTAATTGGTCAAGAAATGTAACTCCTAAGGTTTTTTATTTTAATTTATGATCCCTTATATTTTCTTGATTTTCAAAAATATGAAAAATAATGTCCTAATTTTGAAAATTATTTTTTTAGCTAAATTATGTTTTATAACAATAATAATAATAAAACATAAATTTACTCTTCAAAGGTAACGTGGAAAATGTTTTACTTCAGTTTTCTAAGGGCACTTAAAATAACTTGTGTTCATGCAAAAGGATTAAATATGTTAAACATGTCAAAGGAAGACCTTGTAGTGGCTTAAATTAAAAATTTCTTCCTGTAAATTTGTTTAAAATTTACGATTATGATATTTTTCATATCTATTATCTAAGATGCAAAAGAAAAAGAAAATGTGTTAAAAAAGAGAACTGATAAACATTAAAGAAATTGCTTTATCGACGATGAATTACAATTTTAGTTTAAAGTAGTAGACCATTTATTTAGAATGCTAGAAAGAAACATAAGCATTTATAAAAGATATAAGTAATGCCTCTGGAAATTTCTGGTGTAATATTTAAATATTCTTTCTAAAAAAAGGCTATATTTATTCTTTGGTTAAAATGATAAAATAAAATTTACATACCGTATATACAGAACTTGAAACATAATTTAACTTTAGAAACATACAATTTAACTGTTAAAAAGCATACATAAAGATGCAATTTTAGTATGATTGCAAATTTATCTATCACGATTTCTTTTATATTTTTCTTTACCTCAAAGCACTTTTGTTTTTACTGCGGACTAAGTTTCGTCTTCATAAATACATAGCTTTTGGAGACTTGATACTTTTATAATCACAATGTTTGTTCGAATCGTCAGTAGTTTTGCCTTTACTTTTATTGCTACAGTGAAATTTCAAGTTATGGCAGAATTAAAATTTTTAAATTACAGAAAAATATACTTTTGAACAAATTTTATTTGAAAAGCGTAAATCAAAATAGTGACTCTAATAATTTTTCAAATTATTTTAAGCACATTTTAACAATCAAACTGAACAATGATTATTTGTGGAAAACTTACTCCAATTTGCTTCTAATTGCTGAGAGAAAATTGAAGCAAAGCAGTTTCTATTAGAATAATTTATAACACGATTATTCAATCGGTAAATTTATTACATGTAAAAAAAATTCAAGAGGTTACTAAAAATTTTATAGTAAATTTGTATTCCACAGAATTTTTTAGTATCCATTACAAACTTTTTTTGCAAGTGAAACAAGCATTTCTTTTGTAAACTGAACAAAAGAATTTTTTATATAACTAACTTAAAAATTTTTAGTATGAGGCACCAAGCAAATTTTAGTAATAGCTCCAAAATTTTTTTAATAACCATTATGTGCGCCCTTAGGTCAGGAGCTTCCTTCTAACTACATCCAGACTTCTGAAGCGGAAGATTTTCGGCAAAACCGCAATAGATGGCAGCACCAAACATTGCTACCTGCTCTGACAGGATTTTCATAATCTCTTCATTAACGAGTACTTACACTACATACCTTCGGGGCGTATTTAGCCGTGGCCAGTATCGAACCCGGGACCTTTTAGCCTGAAGTCCGTTACTATAGCCACTATGCTATCAAGACCACACCAAGTGTGTTTTAGTTATAGCTATTAAAAATATAAAACTATTAACTCTAGTCGTTGCTAACTTTTTTCTAGTAATTCTTACAGGTTTTCTTGTAACCGACTAAGATTACTAAAAATTTTTTAGTAATTACAAGGCTCACTAAAGTTTTTTAGTAGATCGACCCTTTTTTGTACAGTGTATAACAGATGTAAATTTTTGAAGTGGATAAAAAAAGGGCCAAGATTCGAACCCGGAATGTATTGGCTGCTAAGCCATCCCGGACAAACACTGGAGGACTATTTCAAACATCTAACCTTAACGATCACACAATCTTGTCTGATACTATGGATCAGCTCAAGGGAACAAATCGAATGTTAGTATATGGAACTGCAGAAAACGCTGCATAGGAAATCATATTAGAATAATTTATAATACGATTATTCAATCGGTATATTAATTATAGCAGATGTAAATTTTCCACATGGATGAAAAAAGTCGGGGCCAGGATTCGAACCAGGGATATATTAGCAATACATCCAATAAAATAATAGTAAATAAATGAATAAATGGTGCACTGTAAAAAAAAATTCAAGAGGTTACTAAAAATTATTTAGTAAATTTGTATTCCACAATATTTTTTAGTAACCATTACAAACTTTTTCTTTGCAAGTGAAACAAGCATTTCTTTTGTAAACTGAACAAAATAATTTTTTGTATAACTAACTTAAAAATTTTTAGTATGAGCCACCAAGAAAATTTTAGTAATAGCTCCAAAATTGTTTTTAATAACTTTTACGTGCGCCCGAAGGACAGGAGCTGCATCCAAATTTCTGAAGCGATAGATTTTCGGCAAAACCGCAATAGATGGCAGCACCAAAAATGCTACCTGCTCTGACAAGATTTTCATAATCCCTTTATTAACGAGTACTTACACTACATACATTCGGGACGTATTTGACGATGTCCGGTATCGAACCCGGGACCTCTTAGCCTGTAATCCGTTACTATAACCACTATGCTATCAAGGCCACACCAAGCGAGTATTAGTAATAGCTATTAAAAATGTAAAACTATTAACTCTATCCATTGCTAACTTTTTTCTAGTAATTCTTACAGATTTTCTAGTAACCGACTAAGATTACTAAAAATTTTTTAGTAATTACAAGGATCACTAAAGTTTTTTTAGTAGATCGGCCCCTTTTTTTTTACAGTGTGGGTGAAATAGTCCTCCAGCGTTCGTCCACTATGTCTTCAGCAGTCAATACATCCTTGGTTCGAATCCTGGCGCGCAATTGTTTCACCCACTTGCATAATTTACGTCTGTTACATAGCAAACTAATAATAAGATAGTATTTAATATTTCGACGGTCTCAATCAGTGTTGGGTATGAACGCGTTCACTGAACGAAAACTCACGAGTTTCGCTCACTATTTGTGAACTTTGTACTGACCCTCGTTCATTATTTAATAAACGAGCGTGAACTGAACGAAAACTCAAAATATTGTCGAGTTTGAACAAAATTTATGTTCAAACACAATTTTTTTTAAATAATTTATTTAAAAACTTTCCAGACCTTAGTACGCATTTCCCCCCTTTCAAATGCCATTTGGAGACCTACACAGGGCCGTAGCTAGAAGTGAACGATAGGGGAGGGGGCTCATAATATTTTTTTCTTCTCTCTGACGCAGAAAATAAATTAGTGCATTATTCACATTGTAGGTACCATGTTTCTTATTAAACTGTTGTAATAACTTCATTTTATGCTAAGAAAAATACATGATGATGAAATTTTTGAGTGTATAACTGGTGTAAAATTAAACATCATGTTAGCTTCATATGTACAAATAAGATGAGGGAGAGTTGAAACACTTATTTTAGATACAATTTAGTAACTCTGCAAAATTGTGAAAAGATCTCGAAACTAACTTAGTTTTTTGAACAGCATTTCATTTTAATTTTCAGAACAGAAATTCCTTTAGTGATCGTGTAATCTTTTCCAAGAGGAAGGGGGGGGGGGGGCTCAAAATATTTTAGGGGGGCTGAGCCGCCCATAGCGCCACCTTAGCTACGGCCCTGGGCCTATATGTGCGTCAGGACGGGTTTAGTATGGATATCACTTCTCTGGGTGGTACCCTAGTCTTATTTCTTCTGCATGCTCTCCGCGCCGAACCGGACCTGGACTATATGCAATTTTTGCCGAAAATACATATATACAGTAAACTCTCTGTATAAGATGGAGTGTGTGTTATACGGAAATATGTCTAACTCGGAAAGATTTTCAAGTCCCTATAAATCCGCAGGCATAGAGTAGAATTTGTCTAAGACGGGATGTTGTCTATAACAAAAAAATTTTTCGATCCCGATCGATTCCGCCTTAGCCAGAGTTTATTGTAGTTTTAAATTACCATAATTCAACAATTAAAATTCGCTTTAAAGAACATTACATATACAATGCTAAGGGAGGGGGATTAAGTATTATAAAATGGGCTACAAAAATCTGTATATGACGAAATCCTGTCTTCAACGAAACAATTTCTATATTGGATTTCTGGAAAGAATATTCCATCTGAAAAAAAAAATCATAACACATTTGTAAGAGACGGCGAATTTCTTAATATAGAATATGTCTACAATGAATTTTTTTCAGAGATTTTTTTAAAGGTTCACCTATGTAGACTTTTTCATATTTTTAAGCCTCCAGTCCGTGGAAACGCATAAATGTTGTTAATAATATTTCAGATATTTAGATACAATTAAGGATTCATTTTAAAGTCAATTTAAATATTTTAGTATACTTAGAGTATATTTTAGTATTAAATTATATTTAGTAAATATTTTAGTACACTTTAGTATACTTATTTAGAGACCCATTGTAAATTTAGTTATTTAGAATGGGATACACAGAAAGAAGTATGGAAAGACCAAAACTTTAGAATAAACGTGCCAATTATGCAGCCCATGACATTTTTTTAAATGAAAAACATAACTATGAAAGGGAAACTGTAAAAAGTATTTTTTAGAGTTTCGTACTTAAAAAATTAAACGAAATCATTATAAGATCTCCCTCTTGTGTTTGTTTTTTGACTGTCGCAACCATTTTACTCGTAAACTATGAGACGTGGAAAGTTCAAATTAGGAAAACTCATATAGGTTATTGACCTACATATTTACAGATTATTAAACATTCACAAATAAATATAGGAAAAATGTAGAGGGACTAATTGAATTACTCAGGGAAAAAAATCTTGTTACATCGAATGCGATGAAAGCTATCGTAACGCTGACCTAAAAAAATAACACATTGGCTTAAAATTTTTAAGTGTTATATTTTCAGAGATATCGCCAAAGATGTAGTACAAAAACATGCTCCCCTATGCTGGGCCTATACCGCTATAGTTCTGATAAAATAACATGACATTTCACAACAAATTTATGATTTTTTTTAAATTTTATATTTTTTTACAATTTTTAATTAAATTTACACAGAAAGGTAAAAAAAAAAGTTTGACAAGTATCAGTGGTACAAGGACACTAAAAATTATAAAAATTATTTATTTATATTTTACAAAAAAAAAAAAAAAAAAAAAAAAAAGATGATTGTGTAATAATTACAGAAATATTTCACGATAGTCTATGCATACAGACTCTTACATCGTCTCGTGTATTTTGAAATTCAACTAATGAAATTTTGTTTTGAATTGAATGGTGATTTTAGAAAGAAAAAAAAGTAAAATTCACTGAATCTAATTCTATATATAGTTATCAAACAATTAAGAAAGAGAAAAGTTTATTATTGAGAAAATGTTGGCATATTAATGGCAGAAATGTATTAATGGATTTTCAAATTTTAAGCATATAATGTAACACGAATTTATTTTTTTTAATAGTAAATAAAAACAGAGTTATTTCGGCTAAAATAGATAATGACTTTATGTGCGTTCTGGTATAAAATAACTATGAAGAATTTTGCAGTTAGATAGCACTATTAGGTTTCATGAATTTCAATTTTTATCATAGATGCTATGGATTCTCCCCAGTGGTTCTACATGAAAACTTTCATATATTATTATTATTATAGTCAATATTATTATAACAATTTCTTTAAACATTTTGAAATTCCTCTGTTTTTGTGATAAACATTATCGAATTCAATGTCGCATTTCTAAAATTTACCTCCATTAAACTTAAGCAATCGAAATTTTACAACAGAAATTTACATATCCGTAAATATGTCAGGGAAAACTTTAGCGCACTTTTAAGTTTGTTTTACACCTTTCATTAATTTAATGTAAATGAAATGTTCTGAGGCTTTTAAATTTTAAACAATTGCCAACATGTTGCAATCTATGGGCCAGTTTTCGTGGTGAAATGAAAATGCATTTATGAAATTAATAATGCATAATGCATATATTCTGAACGCGAACTTGACTTATTCTTAACTCCATTCTTGACACATTATTCTTAAAATTTTACTTATTTTGTTTTTATTTGTTTTTTTCAAATATGGGATTTTTTTAATGGGAAAAACTACATTTTCTTTTGTGGTCGACAGCATAAAAAAATAAACTTAATAAATATCTTTAATTTTCAATCTGAAAAACACCCATGTCTTGTAAAGACAATATTCCATAATGGACAAGTTCCATTTTCATCTATTCCATATTATAATTGTCACACTTATCATCCATATCGTTAATTCACACTCACATTCTATGGCTTGGAAATTTAAAAATTTTAAAAATCTTACACAATAAAATCGTTTAAGACGGAATTGGATAGGAAAGAAGAAAATTTGTCTATAATGAGCAAATTTTGTTGTAAATGAATTACATTCTTTTCACAAGTACTGTTATTCTCATTTTACATAGATCAACATTTTCTTTTGTTTTGTTTTGTTAAACGTGTATTCCGTCATAGGCTGGTCCTTTAATCAGGTTTTACCGTACCTTAATTTTATTGCCTAGAAATGCTACTCACCTTAAAAAAAATAAATATATATATATAAATTTTAATTGTGTAATAATTGTGATTTTAAAATACATCCATTCTTTGAAAAAAAATGGTCTGGGTCAAACTGTACTGATATTTTTACTGGTCAGGCTAGATCCGGACCATTTCAATGGTTTTCTGCTGAGCTGGGACTGAAAATTTCTAGCTGTTCACACGTCAAGAAAAATTCAATCCCGGCTCATCTGGATCCGTTTGTACCTCTAAAAAAGAGTAATGCCCAAACCAAGCTCAGTCCGACTATCAGAAAAAAAGGGGTCGGGCCTATGAAGATCCTTACATCGAATAAACAAAAGATTAGTTCACAAAATTTTGTAAATTTAGACAATAAAATTATAATATGCAAAAAAAAAGAAAAAAAAAAGTAAACTTTTTAGTTAACTTTGTTCACCTTTATAAATGAGTTTGATTTGAAAATTTTGAAAATTTCAAAATTTTTGAAAATTTTTGAACTTGAACTTGAACTTAACGCATTTTTAAGAAATTGAACGTGATTTTGAAATCGTTCGTTTTTTTTTCGTGAGCGTGCCCAATACTGGTCTCAATAGATCGAACAGACACAGCATAGTTTTTTCCACTCTTTTTTACTCCACTAGAGTAACAGGACTAATTACTTTGAGTCAAATAAAAGGTTTTTCGAATAAATTAAAATACTCTCTTTGTGTACTTCCTAATGAAGATCACTGATCACTTTGAGAGAGTTACATTTTTATTTTAGTGTCAATTAATTGCTAATGACGTTATTCTAACATGCACCTGTCAGTCGAATTGCACCCGGACTTAGGCTCTCAGAGTTGCGACAGTCGAAGGATGAATATTACATATTTGAAATAATTTTTATTTTACGTTGAACAAAAATTTATATTAAGTTCAGTTAATTAGTACAAAACATTAAAAATTATCTCGGAACTGTATTTGTTTCTATTTATTCCGAATTGCGACAGTGCATTTACTCATATATATATATATATATATATATATATATATATATATATATATATATATATATATATATATAGAGAGAGAGAGAGAGAGAGAGAGAGAGAGAGAGAGAGAGAGAGATAGATAGATAGATAGATGGATAGATAGATAGATAAATTCAAGCGAAAATGAGTTCACAGTACAAAAATTTCTGAACTACAGTGCAAGATTTTTTTTTTTGAAAATACAAACCAATAGGTAACTTCCAAAGACATTAAAACACATACCGTAAGGCTAATAAAATAAACTTTTTCAAAAAAAAATATAACCGACTTCAATCAACGCTCTAAAAAGAGTTAAATAATTCTTTAAAATACCCTAATGATGAATTGTTATCTAATAATCACACATCAGATATCATGTAAAGACAAAAAAATGGTTATATGTTTAATACATAGAACTTAATATCCAGCAAATATGGTTTTTCGACAGAATATTTTTTACAAGAGATTAATTTACATATTTTTGATTTAATTTATGAATAGATACATATAAAAAGTAATGAATTACTTTTTGAAGTTGGTGCCAAACAATCACAATCAATAATGATTTTTACCATTTTATTTATGGTATTAGGCATAATATAACCACAATTCTTACTATACTTACAATAGTTTGGCACCAACTTCAAAAAGTAATTCATTACTTTTTATATGTATCTATTCATAAATTAAATCAAAAATATGTAAATTAATCTCTTGTAAAAAATATTCTGTCGAAAAACCATATTTGCTGGATATTAAGTTCTATGTATTAAACATATAACCATTTTTTTGTCTTTACATGATATCTGATGTGTGATTATTAGATAACAATTCATCATTAGGGTATTTTAAAGAATTATTTAACTCTTTTTAGAGCGTTGATTGAAGTCGGTTATATTTTTTTTTGAAAAAGTTTATTTTATTTCTTACTTTTAAGTTATTTATACCGTAATACTTAGTTTAATCGGTTGGATAGTTGCGGTGTAATCGGTGAACATATATATAAAAAAAAAGTACATACGCGGTCGAATTGATGATAACCTTCTCTCCTTTTTTAAGTCAGTTAAAGAAATTATAATACGGAAAAAATAATGTATGTTATACATGGATGTTAGGAATGGGGTTCGAACCCACGATCCCTTTCGAGAACCAAAGCTTAAATCGGGCGCCTTAGACCGCTCGGCTATCCTGACTGCAAACTAAACGGTGAACAACGCCATATTACTTTTCGCAAGTCTATTATTTTAGCACATTTTCACTGATAAAGTACTGAGTTGGTAAAAGATCTCTGATACTCTGTGCTAACGGTTAAAAACAAAATATTCTTAATAGCATAATTAGTATTTAATTTGTAAAATATATCTGTTAAAAGAATAATACGGAAAAGGCTTTTGTATATATGTATGTCAGGAGTGGGGTTCGAACCCACGCTCTCTTTCGAGAACCAGAACTTAAATCAGGCGCCTTAGACCGCTCGGCCATCCTGACTTCACTCCATGGTGGAAACTCATTCAACAGTTTTAATTAGCGAAAAATCAATAATTTTAATAGTTTTTGCCCGTTTACTAAAAAATTACTGAACCAATTTCTATGAAATGGAAGTGGTACCAATCCGAGATTAAGTTCTTTAATTTAACACCAAAACCAAATTAATCAGTTGGATAGTTTCGGCGTAATCGGTGAACATACATTAAAAAAATATATACGCGATGAATTGATAACCTCCCCTCCTTCTTGAAGTCGGTTAAAAATATTCTTAATAGCATAATTAGTATTTAATTTGTAAAATATATCTGTAAAAAGAATAATACGGAAAAGGCTTTTGTATATATGTATGTCAGGAGTGGGGTTCGAACCCACGTTCTCTTTCGAGAACCAGAGCTTAAATCAAGCGCATTAGACCGCTCGGCTATCCTGATTGCAATCAAGTCAGGAAACTTATTCAAGGTCATGTTATTTTTCGCAAGACTATTAATTTAGCACTCTTTCACTGATAAAGTATTGAGGAGATAAAAGATCTATGATTCTCTGTGCTAACAGTTAAATACAAAATATTCTTAATAACATAATTAGTATTTAATTTGTAAAATATATGTGTAAAAATTATAATGCGGAGAAAGGTTATTGTATACATGCAAGTCAGGAGTGGGGTTCGAACCCCCGCTCTCTTTCGAGAAACAAAACTTAAATCAGGCGCCTTAAACCGCTCGGCTATCTATTCGGTGAACTTATTCAACGTCATATTACTTTTCGCAGGTCTATTATTTTAGCACTCTCTCACTGATAAAGTATTGAGTTGGTAAATTATCTCTGATACTCTGTGCTAACGGTTAAATACAAAATATTCTTAATAGCATAATTAGTATTTAATTTGCAAAATATATGTGTAAAAATTATAATACGGAATAGGTTGTTGTATACATGTATGTCGGAAGTGGGGTTCGAACACACGCTCTCTTTCGAGAACCAGAACTTAAATCAGGCGCCTTAGACCGCTCGGCCATTTTGTCTTCACTCCATGGTGGAAACTCATTCAACAGTTTTAATTAGCGAAAAATCACTAATTTTAATAGTTTTTGCCCGTTTACTAAAAAATTACTGAACCAATTTCTATGAAATGGAAGTGGTACCAATCCGAGAGTAAGTTCTTTAATTTAACACCAAAACCAAATTAATCAGTTGGATAGTTTCGGCGTAATCGGTGAACATACATTAAAAATATATATACGCGATGAATTGATAACTTCCTCTGCTTCTTGAAGTCGGTTAAAAATATTCTTAATAGCATAATAAGTATTTAATTTGTAAAATATATACGTAAAAACTATAATACGGAATAGCTTCGGAAACTTATTCAATGTCATGTTATTTTTTGTAAGTCAATTATTTTAGCACTCTTTCACTGATAAAGTATTGAGTTGATAAAAGATCTCTGATACGCTGTGCTAACGGTTAAATACAAAATATTCTTAATAGCATAATTAGTATTTAATTTGTAAAATATATATGTAAAAATTATAATACGGAAAATTATTGTACACACGTATGTCAGGAGCGGGGTTCGAACCCATTGTCACTTTCGAGAACCAGAGCTTTAATCAGGCGCTTTAAACCGCTCGGCCATCCTGACTTCGCTCTATTGTAGGAACTAATTCAACAGTTTTAATTACCGAAAAAACACTAATTTTAATAGTTTTTGCTTAATTACTAAAAAACTACTGAACCAATTTGTATGAAATGGATGTGGTACCAATCCGAGAGTAAGCTCTTTAATTTAACACCAAAACCAAATTAATCGGCTGCATAGTTTCGGAGTAATCGGTGTACATACATAAAAAAAAAAAATACATACGCGTCGAATTGATAACCTCCTCTCCTTTTTGAAGTCGGTTAAAAAGTAAGCCCCTCTTTATACAGGAAAATTTTAATAATTTTAAGGCATGCTTATAATTGAAAATTTTGCGAAATGGATATGTATAGTTTGGAGTATGAAGATATATATTTTGAATTTATAAATTTTCGAGGATTTTTACTGCTCACAAAATATATGAGAAAAGGGGAGCTTATTTTTGGTACTTTACGGTATGTCCTTTAATGATTTAGTAATAGTGCCAAAAAGTGTTCTGTAAAGCAAGTGGATCTATTAATAACATTTTATAACTGAAATATTCATATATTGTCATAGCTGCCATCTTTCAACTAAACTTCCGTAATACCTGGATTAGTTTGATCCAAGTTAACATCATACCAAACCAGAAAATATATTTCACGAACCTTTATTTATTTAATTTCAAGATTATTAGTGGCACATACTTAATTTCATTTCTTTGAAAAATTTCTAGTTCGAAACTCACTAAACCAAAGTCAAATTAACGCACATATTACGGATAGTCTATGCCAGGTTGGCACCTATGTATTGTACATTGCGTAAAGCTTCAGTTTAGATGCCTTAATGACTTTTTTTTAATTAAGCGCCAGTATATGAAAAAAAATGAAACGCTAATTTAAATATGATTTCTAACACCAATAAGTGCGAAACAGTTATAGTTTGTTGTTTTACAAAACATTGGGACATAAAATACAAAGTCTAAATCAGTCAGTCCCTTTACTTCAGAGATAACATGACTGTAGATAATAAGACTGTAGAGATAACATGAGGAGTTTGTGGAATAAATATATAAACAGGAAAATTTATTAACGTATTTATTACACGAATAAAAGTTCCATCGCAAAATATTTAATTTCAAGAACCCTTCATTGTGCCAAAAAATATAATTTAATTCTGCATTCTATAACTGAGGCAATTCAGATTCAAAACATGTTTCACATAACTCCTCATTTGAGTTTATGGATAGTTTATCATTTAGAATTTTCTGTTTTGAAACATCTTTATCGTTCTTACATAAAAGTACACATTTACGTATCATAGCGTGAAATCTCCATGTTTCATATCTTAGGATTGGAAGCATCCCAATTCACTAATTAAAATTTTATCGAAAGGATTTTCCAGACGAATTATTCAAACTAATAAGATGTGATTATTTATGAGTAGAGAGAGTCATCGCAATACAGTGCATTTGTATAAGCTAATTTTGATTTAAATTTTGTCAACATCGTATTTTCGAAAAATTTATTTTGCTAATTAAATGGTTCATACAAGACATTATTCGGTCAAATTACTTATACAAAACTTTTATACGTCCTGTCATATGTAGTATATGATAAGTCTTGTAATCTTTTTAAAAATCGAAAAGAATTTCTGACGGATTTACACGCTTCAGACTCCGGAGATTCCGAAAAACATATTTTTTCGAAAAAATACCATCCGTCTGTTAGTGTAGCTGCTTATAAATGCTCTATCCTCCTAAGAAATTGAGATAGAGAATTGAAATTTGGCGCGTATTTAGTATGCAATATGAAAAGAATCCGATTGAATATAGTAACCTCGATTATCCGAAACTTTTTTTCGAACTTTCCAAAAATTCGTTCGGATGACAGGTATATACAATTTTTAGAAATTGTTTATTTTAAGAAGTGAATATAAAATATAATAAAAACACATAAATTTTGCATAAAGCATGAAGAAAATGGGATAATAAGTTTTCTAGATATTTGTAATCATATTTTCCACACTCTTCGATTTTTCATGTCCCCGAATTTTACTCAAATTTAAAGTCAAACATATGTTTTAGTTGGAAATGAGACAGTTAATCCGACGCAGTAAACTGTTAGTTAACATCATTATCATTTTCTGAGTTATAAGAAAGTTTCTCTAACGCAGTTTGATGCTACTTGATTCTCTCTTCGATCAAAAACCTATCGCCAAACTATAAGATTTAACGCCAATAATGGCCGTAAATGTCATATTGGCTTGACATAAAACTCGTTATACGTGTTTGTTACGATATCAGGTGATTTTTAATTGGACGTTTTATTTCTATTTTTATTAAATCTTTTACTACTTTTTTTTCGTTATTTAAAATAAAAATTGTGCCAATTTGTTTAAATTTTGAATATTTTGATGATTTACATAATTTGTCGAAATTGTTCGGCGGATTAATCATGTGTAATACCCGAAATTCATTACTATGAATTATGAAAATTATGAATACATTTCAATTTTATTTTGGAATTGCGATGCATTTTCTAAGTAGCTTAAACATTTTAATAAAAATTTGTCACGTGTCATTTGTATTGACCGTGAAATATTTTGAAATTTTATTTTATTTTTATTATGATTATGGATCTTATTAGACGAATCCGAAACATGTCAATGTCATTTATTTTTAATTACTATAACATCTTTCTTAAGTAAAATAAAATTTTTATTAAAAGGTATATATAAAAGGTGAATTTTTTTTTAATCTGGGGATTTAAAAAATCTATTGGATTTAATAAACTTTTTATCATAGCTTAAACATGTTTTTTTTCTTTTTTTATATTATGTATATTCATATTGGGTAAGAATTACCGTAGCCTCCAAACACTAAGTTTCATCTGTGCTGACATAAAATTGGAATGATTTTCGATTAAATCGATTTATCTTGCCAATCAAAGGTGTCCAATAAGTACGATTATTCTTTTAGAAGGTCAATAAAATAAAAGAAAATGTTTCCTTCAGTAGTGTTATATTAAATTATCCTAACAGCTTCATGACCAAACTATTGCGTATATCTTGAAATTGCATTTAAGAAATTAAACTTCTTACTGTCTATACACAACGTAGAAGGTGAGTCATATCTATGCTTAACACATGTCAATATTTTCTTTTTAACCCTTTTGGGTCCCACTTTTTTTTTTTTTTAATATTTAGAAAAAAAAATATTTCTGTTTTAACACCATTAACACTAGCTATCCAGATAGATTATTTAGAGTATAACGAATATTTCACAGTCTGAAACATAACGTTTGTTGCTGTTTTGCATACTGTTCAATTCATTTTCATCTGACAATACGCTAAGGAAGAGTTTTTGGAGATGATTAGAAAATATTATATTATAACAAGATTTAATTGATATTATAATTATGCTTTACTACTTATTACTTTTTCAGAAAAATAACCTTTAATTTAAATTTAAAGAGCAAAATACGTGTTTAAAAAAGTAGTTGCAAGCAGTTCAATAAAAAAAGAAAATATTAATTATTATTATTACTATTTAACGCCTAAGCATTAATGCAGTCATATAGTACAATCATAGACACATACTAACGTTACTAAATGTAAACTAAAATAAAAGTATTTGTTAAAACAAAATAATTCACAATTAACGACTTGTACCATTCATAGTATACCAGACCAAAAAGGTTTAATATCAAGTTGAAAATGAATAAACAAATCAATCTTCTGTCTTCAGAGTGAAGTAAGGAATTGATGTTTGGTAAGAGATATGAACTCTCTATTACAGAATAAAATAGTACATAAATATGTGTATGTGTGTGTTTTAATCTTAAATGTTTTATATAACGTTGTGTCGACTGCCGTTGACATCCTTCAGCAAGAAGGAAGTGAATGGCAAGCATATTAGGAGTACTGAAAAATATTGCAGTGACTTTTCACGATCCTCCGTAATTGGGTTGACATAGTTTTATTTAAAACTTGATTGTATAGCTACACCACTTGCCAGCCACATCAATTCTTATGAGTCAGTTGTCCATTTTTGCGAATAAGTACAAAGAAATATTAATACAAAATGTACATGTAAGTAAATCGATTCCGACCTCATGCTACTTATGTTACTATAGCTCGATTTTGTATTACCGATCCTCCTCCTGCCAATTACAAATCATCTATGAAATAATCGTGTGTAAATGAAAACTTAACGAAATGAGTGTTTGTTTAGGAAATTAAAAAAATATTTTTTTTCCTTGATCAAGCTTTGCAAGTATTTTAAAAACGCTTCGTTTTAGGAAATTTGTTGCAAATGTCACAATCACATTCGTGACTATATGTAATGTCACAACAACTTTGTAATTTTTTTTTTTTTTGCGATTTACAGTTAAGTTATTCTAATGGATCTGCAAATCATTATTCATGTAAATTGATACTGGTGTAGTTTTTTCTATTCCATTTTTAAAAATGTCTCACAAGCAGAGTACTTAATAAATTATTCTGTGCTAAAATTATCATTTAAACCTAATTTGCATATTTTTCTAAGTTATTTTAATTCTTATAAAAAGCAAATGAGGTTTACGAATTTTATTTTATGATCTGTGATGAATTTTGCTTCGCATTTTAGTAAAATTAAATTAAGTATGTTCTAACTTTAAAAAATAAAATATTACATCTCATATATAAAGATTTAAAAGCGATCATCTCTTTCTATACATAAATATACTTTTTTTCCTAAAACATTTTTGAACTTCATTTTTTTCACAATTTAATTAACTATGTTTTGATAAAAGTTCATTAGTATTATGATTAAGTGTTATTCGTGACATCAAATTATTATTATACGTTAAAGATCAAGCATTAAATATTTTTTTCATAATTCATAGCTAGATATTTTATTTAAATAAGAGTAAAATTTGAGTTCCCATTTGAGTTAAAAAATATGTTTTAGGTTTGTAATTAGATAAATGTTTGTAAGGGAGATTTTTTTATTTCAGAGCGAAGCCTGAATTAATATTTCTAGATCTTGAGCTTGTTAAAGAATACTATAGAGATTGCTGTAAAAATAAAAAATATTAGTGAGTCATGATGACATCATATTGATGGTAGCTTGATCTGGATAATGAATTTCACTATTTCAGGAATTTTTTTTAAATTCCTAGACGTCGCACAATTTTAAATTTTCCACAATAGGATACGAAAAAGGTTTTGCCATATTGAACACGCTGGAATCGAAATTTACTGGTACTATTTAAAAATAATTTTGAAGTTCCATTATAAAACTGAAATTTCTATCGCACAGTACTTTATTAAAATTAACATTTTTGCACTTAAAGCAATATAAAGATTACAAAATTTGTTTTTTAATAATTACAAAATTACGAAATTGAAACTTTTCAGTAAATAAATAAAGTAATAAAATAAAATAAAAAATTGCACAAATTTGACAGTCATGTAATCGAACTATGCACTGAAAACATGAAAATTATCAGAAGTAAACTGATTTTAAAACGTAGATTTTTGCAATTTTTTTACTATTAAAGCATGGACATGTGATTATAAGTACAGCTTGTAATAAATTAAAACTTCCTTAAATATAGTTGTTTTTTATCACATTGTGGTGATGAAAATAAAGCCACATACTTGGTTCGTGATCTAAACGGGGTTAGTACTAAAAATCATATAATAATAATATCCCATTCCGCGTTGTGAAGCAATGTGCGGGATATTACCAATTACTAAAATTAAATCCTTGGAATAATAATCTAAAATAAAAATTGCAATAACATCGGATCGAATTATTTAACGTTTAAATTTTCATTCTAGGATTTTAATAAGATAAATAAATGCTTAAATTAACGGTCTTCAAAATTTTTTAATATTAAAGAATGTGCATCGATCAATTTACTTAAAGATAAATAAAGAAAGATGAAAACATAAAAAAAACATAAATATATACACATACAAATTTTTATTTCAAAACACATAAATTGCATAATTCAAAATCACACAAAAATATATAATTCAGAAATTTAATCACATAAACTTATCTTGCCACATTCAATTATTCAATTAAAAAAAAAATTTCCTTCTTTTTGCATTTGATATAAATCATACACATTGATACTCGCTCACACAGCACAAACCTATAGGCATAGCCAAAGGAAATTATGCGTAAAATTTTCTTTTGAACATTCTTTAATTCAATATTAAGTTAATAATTAAATTCAAATAGTGAGAATTCTATATTAAAATATGTGCAAAAAAATTATTTTCGAAAATGGCCCTCACATGTGAAATAATCAAAATTTTCTCACAATTGTAAGATGCAAGCAGTTAGCCACATTGTTCCTTAAAAAAAATCTTGGGGCACCGTTATCATATCCACACTTGATCACAGAGGCACACAGTTCATCACGGAGGCAAAAAGTTCATCACGCATCAAGTCGAGGCCACACCACCCGATTTTCACAAGATTGCAATAAATTCATTGGCAACTGTTCTGTAATTCACACACACAAATTTTTGTCAATAGAGAGTCTCGCAGCACATCTCATGGCATAATGAAGTCCACCGAAATTCATAGGCGATCACAAGTCAAAACAAAATGTATTTTCATCCGAGACACGTTCCTCCATAATAATGAACTTGCTTCGCCGTATCGATCACTAAAAGTCAGGATGATTTTCAGAAAAGGAGTATTTTTTTCTTATTTTAATTGGTCCACATAGAAACACTCTCCATTGGTTCTGTGTAAATTTACGCATATTACTGCCTCGTCTCCCCAAAGGAGGCAGGACGCTTTGATGTATACCCCCTTCTTTTTCTCTTTCTGCCCGCTTCCTACTGCCTATCTCTTCCCACGAATGCATCGATGGGGCTCTACTGACCACACATGGAGTTCATAAACTGCGTCGTAAATCCTGTACTCTTGCCTATTCATGATTATGTCAAAAATGGAGTCGAGCTGACTTTATGGTTTTGGGAGTATTGTTAATTGTCTGAGAGTTTTATGGTGAGAAAATCCCGAATCATCACATGTGATCTTTTTACAGATCTATTTTCCTTTTTCATTGCCCCAATTATTATAAATAAATAAAGCTCGCGGATTTAATAAAATTAGCTTTTATTTTTTATTTATTTATTTATTTATTTATTTACTTTGCTAATTAAAATTATTATTATTATTATTTGGTCATTGTAACTAAATAAAATAAATTTAAAATTTTACTTCAATTCTTATATATATGTATATATATATATATATATATATATATATTTATATATATTGAATTGTGCTGTTCCTTTATTATTATTATTACTTTTATTATTATTTTAAGCGATGTCGTAGCATTATCTGTACGACACACATGAAAACTCTTTTTGGCGTAGTTAGTTCACAATCTAAAAACGTACAGTATATAAGAAAAAATAATTGCAGTTCTCAATATATATACAAGGATTTCCATTACACTCTGGATTATTCGCAATTACCCTGGAAGTCGAGGCCATATAGCATGATTTAAAAAAAGGATACACTAGGCAATAAATAAATGTCCGCTGAGTCTGTATTTACTTATATTATACGTATAATATTAAAATATGTGGAAAGAAAATAATTTAAAAACATCTTTAGAAGACAGAAATTATCATTGCAAAAAAACTAAACTTACAATACCTCAATTCTAAACTTACAATACCTAAATATATGCAGAATATGGAGGGAAAAAAGTGTTTCTTGAAAGAACATTTTACAAAATTTGACGCGTGTAGGTATATGGTTAACTTTGCTACACATTTCTAAAGCTCTGAATTCTTGAATTTAAAGTAATAATAATAATAAATTTAAAAACACTATCAGTGATATTGCGTTCAAATTTACTCTACACACTCTAATTTGAAATGTCTGAAATTCACACACATAAATGTTTGAATGGGGTGTTTCTTTTCAGTTGTTTTAAAATGTCTTAATATTTCTAGAAACTTCATGCTTCTGAATTTCAGACACTTCGTGCATCTGAATCGCATCCATGTTTAACCTTTCATTTCTTGGCAAAAACAGCATTTCTTCCGAAAGCATTTACATTGTAAAAAATCCGTTAAAATATGGAAACAGTACCGCCAATCTAATCGCCGCTACTATTTAAGTATTTTTTTTAACATTCCATTTCCAGAGAAATTTAAATTTTTGGAAATTTCTGTATTTAAAAAAATATATATAATAAAAATTAAGCTTTCAAGAAGTGTAAATCCACATCTTTCAAGCCAAAGGCACGTTCATATTACAGGATTTAATTATATAACTCATACCACATAAACCATATAACACTTGCCCGGGAACTATTGATTTGGGTACTAGTGCAACTTTCCACATCGCCACGCCTTCATAATGAAAAGCGTCAAATATTGTTAATCATTTAGGATGCACAGTGTGTTTTATGGTAGATTTTAATATTTTTTAAAATTCATTTATCATTGTAAATGTTTTACACATGTTATTTCTATAATTTTAAATATTTGGCTTTTTAAGAAAATTACCCAACGAAAATTTACATCATTATTAATTCTTAACAGCTAGAAAATTTCGAATACATTTGCAGACTCATTTATAAAAGTGAAAAAATAGAACTTGATATATAAGCAATTAGATCCTCGGTAAGACCATTTTTTTTCATTCCCAGTTCTCCCACTTCGGGGAAACTGGATCAAAAGTACAACTTTGACAACCTTTGTTCCTATACATCTTTCCTTTATCAAAAATTTGATAAGCACTGCACATTGTATCGATTCAGAATAAGAAAATCTGCCAAACTGAAGCGTTTAAGAACTGCATTATTTTTCATTTTTTTAACTCACCAGGACACGACCCTAATGCCCCTGATTTTCAGGGCCTCCCAAATGTTACTGTAGGTTTTTCAATTATTGCTTAATATCTAATATAGTTTTGATATTCAATGAAATTTTATGCTCATTCAATAATTTATTATGTTCATATTGCATTTTTATAACGTTGTATATTTTTTCTCAAATATCTATTTACTACTTTGTATTATTGAATATTCTTTTTATCTGCATCACTTTAAAAATATATCGTATTTTTAATTCTTATCCAATCCTTTTCTTGTTATCATCAAATTATTTAAATATTCATGAACATATTTTGCTGCCGTTAGAGCCTCCTAATATTTTACATAAATGCAGCTTGGTGTTGTCTAAAATTTGTAATTAATTGTTAGATACTTTATCATTCCAGATGTATTGAGTTGCATAGGAAGAGATAATTAGCATCACACAGTTTATTATAAAAGGTCTACACATTTTGATTTTATAATTGAGAAATAATAATTCTTTAAAAGTAAGTTATTGATAATCATATTTAATTTTTTAATGGATATTTTGAAGTCAATAATGGTTACTTTAGTAACTATCTTTATTCATTTTTATAAGTCAATCCCCCCCCCCCCCGTAAGTATTGTTGAAAGTGGGCCCCCGTAAGCATTTGTACCCGATGCCACCAAAATTTGTAAATCCGTTACTGCTAGCACCTAGGCTTTGCATTATATATTTAAATTTATTAATCCAATGTATAAATAAAAGATAATCATAAATATGTAATATTGAACTACTTAATAAACTTTATTAAACATTTTTTTCGTTAAATACATCAAAGAAAGGGAAAAATATCCTGCACTGAGAAAAATTTGTAGAAACGTTGATGGCAGCATTGCTGCCTCCAGTTTTATGGAGTATTTTAACCGTTAAAACCGGTGTAACATTGTCATTTTTCACCAGTAATATATGTTTAAATTACACCATTGCATATGTGAAAACAATTATTCCATGAAACTGGAGGCAGCATTTGCTACCATTTTTACACCAATTGTATGGAGTAACGTTTCCACAAATGTTTTACAGTGTGCTTTATAATTACCACCTACAGACCTGGTATGTCCTAAAAGATAAAATACTTAAAAAATTTCACGTATAAAAATAATATTAAAAAAGAGAGAAATTTGCGCGCATGGAACTTATTAGATAGTAGAATTAAACAAAACAGCAATTTGTTTCTTATAGCGGTTTTTTAGAGAACTGCGGGTGCTATAAAAATGGCTTGAAATGAACAAAATGAACAAAGATTAAAAGTACAAAAGTGAAATTATTTAATATTATGCATTTTTTTTAAATCTTTTAGACTTCGTATGAGAAAATGGCAGTTTAGCTTAGAATAGCAAGGGATGCTTACACTATATAAAACATTTTTTTACATATTATCTTAGCTAGAACTTATTTGAAGAGCGCGAGATTTATTTTGACGCTCTAATATGCAAAATAAGTGTAAAATATGAGTTTTTTAATCGTTAAAAATAGGAAATAAAATGTCCATAAAATCGCCTATAAAATTCAGTTTTGAAGAAAATACAAAATTTATAATGATGACATTGGTGTTATTTTAACCCAAAATTTCACCCTTTTCCGTTTAGAGGAGAGTACGTGTAACGGACACAATGCATTTAACAGATTTTGGATATGTCTATATGAAAGAATCTATAAAATATCTTAAAGTGAGAAATTAATGGGATCATTTTAACAAGTAAATTGAAAATAAAAATTGTTTTGCATTAAAATTAGTTGCCACATATTTTCTTTCATAAAATGATAATTATAGAATATATTTTGCGTAACTTAGAAATTTTAACAAATGTATACTATTATTGTTTTTATTCGCCGAATCTATTTTTCTTTATAATATTTGTTCTCGAAGTAGAGTCAATAAATTCTATCAAGTAAGATAAATGTGAGCTATAAACTCTGACATATATTCCGTTTTATTGACCTTCTTAATGTGATACCTTCCATCTGTCAGAAGAAAAAAGAAAACAAGAATATATTTTTCTAAATTTTGAGGATACTTCTTCCTAAGAAAGTCGAAGATTGTAGATATTGTACTGCTGAAATCGATATAGAATGAAAAGCTGAATCCAAAAATTTTAGATGCATAGAAATGGGAAATTTAAACATGTCAAATATTTTATATTCATTACTTTTTCAAGAAATGACATCTACTTAATACGCTCTTTCAATTTTACATACGTAAAAAGTCATTTGCTTCATGAGTAAAGAAAATGATATTTATAAATAAATGCTGATACATTAAAAATTGTTATTTTTCGGTGTAAATATACTAGTTGTAGAAGGAATTTAAAAAGTTACAGCAAATATATAAAAAGGGATTCCTTAAATATATGCAACATTAAGTATGATATTTAGTAAAAATGAAACAATTATCAGGTATGTGATAAAGTACTCTCTAAAATAAAATAAAAGTAAAGTAATAATAATAATAATAATAAATTACGAAGTAAAGTTACGGAAATCTGTATATACAGTAAAATTTTATTTATACGCTAGACAAAAAAAGATGTAAAGCTACAAACAAAAGCTACTGAAGTCTGTAGCTTTACAAAAGGTATCTACTAAAATTACAGTAATCAGAATAAAATGTTATCTCTAACCCGGTTTGCTATTACATAAAATGTTCTACAGGCATCGTAGTCTCCTAAAATAGTCTTAGTAACCTTACAGATTTTTTGATTTACAGTGCACAAATGTACCTGTTTGTACATTTTTGTTATTGTCGTTTCATAAAAATTTCCCGGAATTCCAGTTTCCTTAAAAATTTTTAGTTACTTTATTTATTTTATTTTTATTTTTTTTTTTTTGATACTCGAGAAAATTCAGTAATATATTAAGCGACAATGTTTTTGCATTATCAAAAAAGTAAGAAATTGTATGCTATACATGCAAAAGAACAAATAAACACCAATACAATGAAAAATAAGCAAATCCATGTGAGTAATAATAAGTAAATCATAAAAGTAATAAAAGTAAAAGTAATAAAAGTAATAAATATAAGTAATAAGTAATCTTTCATAAAAGTAATTTGAAACTGTATATAAATTTTGCTGTAAATAATTTTTGAATCACTTTCGTTTGCAAATAAAAAACCCTTAATATATATATATATATATATATATATATATATATTGATTTCATTTACATCGCTTTTGGAACCAATTCATGCTTTTCATAAACAAATCTCACAGCATCCGTATAGGATATTTGATTATTTCACATTAAATGAGAAAAAAAAAAAAAAAAAAAAAAAAAAAAAAAAAAAAAAGAGCTGTGGCCAGGAGCCAATTTTAATAAAATTTGATATACATGTTAAATTATATTCAAATAGAGTTCTGCAAAATATATCGAAAAAAAATTATTTTAGCAGTCTTGGACATTTAAAAAAATTGTGATACAGAACGTCATGCATGCGTTTGTCTAAAGTTGGGAGTATGAAGTTCTAATTATTAAAAACTATTTAACAGAATTTTTTTTATATATTGTAATCTCTGAAAATCTATCTCGTTATTAATTAATTAATAATAATTTTGTAATACCATTATTAATTTTAAATTAATTGAAAATATTGAACATTTGTAAATTCTCTAAAAAGTTGAAGCAAAGGATTTAAAAATAAATATATGAAATTGGCGTCTTGTGTAGTATTTCATATGGAGATAGAATTCTCCAAATTTGAAAGTATCGATCGTAATCTGGAGTTCCTTTACCTACGGTTTATTCTACTGAACTGTCTAAATGACATACCAGATGTATAACTAATAAGGTTATATGAGCGAAAGATCACAGACGGATATCGCCCAGTTAGTTTAACAGGTAAAGCATTGGCCTTGTAAAACAAGTATCTGGGTTCGAATTCCCGGCCTGGTCAATTTTTCGCTCAGTTTGAAATATTCAATTCATTAGCTCTAACGTCAAATAATTTTAAGACTGTAAGAGGTGTTCTTCATTTTCAGACATGTAAGGGAAAATTTTCATTTTTCCCCACGAAACTTTTTATTCATTATTATTTTTAAAGTACAAAATAAAAAAATAATTAGTAAATTATGCTAAACTGTTACATATTGTTCTTTCTTAATTTTAAGTATTTTTAATACAGTCTTTACGTTTTTAAAGTTATAATCAAACTTGAAGTTTTAAGACTGCACACGAAAGCTCAAATTTGTATCAACATTTAAAGTAAATTTTTATACAGAAGTGAACAAGTATGAAATCTGTTACTTTAAATTGACTCGTAAATGAATATGGTCTACATATGTGATGATTTTTAATAATATCTGTGAAATGTCAGCAACACTTAATTTGCTCATTTTGTTTGGAATGACCCTAATATGATTTTTGCTAGCAATTACTACTTTTCGTAGGCTTGCTGTAATTTTTTTTGTTTCTTACCAAATTCCTGATGCTGTGACTGATATTTAGACATTTATATTATAGTTACCGATATACGTTCTGTAATTATTGAAATTACCTCAATTTGTAGCTTAAAATTACGCCTTCTTTTAGCAAACAGCCGATCAGCTATACGAGTTACCCAAATGTTGAAATAAATTTGATTAATTAGGGTGTTTGTAGACATGTTTTATATTGATTTAAAACATAAATTAGAATTTCAGAGGTCCATGTATATCAGCATTATCATTGAATCAAGTTATGAGAGTTGGCAGGTGCATACATGTAAAACTGTTGTTTTTCTGTTTTTCTGTTTTTGCACATGTTTATTACAAATGAATATCCCAACTTGATAATTGACCACAAAATAACTGCATTTCAACGTTGTGTTTCTAAGAGAGTGGTAATTTTGAACGGTTCATCAAATAATAGAGCAACAGCTTAAAATGCTGTGGCCCAGGGTTCAATTCTTGGCTTTAGCTAATTTTTCACTCGAGTTGGGCTTAATGTGTTTATTATATGAATGACATTTAGTATTTGTATGCAATTTTTTTATTTGAAAGCAGACGTTATGTGTGTTTAATATGTGTTACGATGAATAGTAAATGTGACAACGATGTATAGTAAACCTATTCATCGTTGTCCCGTCATCCATGGCTATTTTATGCAGGGTGTCCCAGAAGTAATAAGACAAACTTAAAGAGGAGTTAGGGGACATCACATGATTGAGAATTGCATAGCAATCCGTAGTCGAAAATGTCTTCGTTCGTCGGTAGGTTGTGCTGTTTACAAGAGCATTGGAGAAAAATAGGTTTCTCAGATTCGGGAAATCTTAAATTCGTAATTAATACCAGAAATTTTACATAGCGTTTTTAATTACGTAAATTAAAAATGCATCTATATTTTAACTCGAAATGCTGGAGAAGACAGACCTTTCTTTCTTGGATTTTGGTATATTTGGATCTTTCATCACCATGACTGGAGTATACAACGCTTTACAACGCTTTACCGAACCGGCAGATATGCACCTGATTTACGAATTGACACAGGGAAGTGCGCAATAACCTGAGAGATTATATCGCGAAAGGTACCCACACAGAGATGCACCGGACCGCAGGATCTTTATGCATTTTTATCAGAATTTGTGTGAATATGGATCCTTACGAGGTAATAGGCATAGAGTGGGCAGACCAGGCTTGACTCGAACTCCTAGCATGGAGCAAAATGTGTTAGATATTGTTCATCGAAATCCGAGTACCAGTGTATGAGCCGTAGGAGGATCTCGGTGTACAGTACATCGTATTTTACAATGTGAAGTCTTACACCCATACCATCTGCAAAGAGTACAGTTACTTCTCCAAAGAGATTATCCTGAGGGTGTGCGTTTTGCACAGTGGTACCACGACCAATGTCACCAAGATCCGCATTTCTAATCCTACGTTTTATTTACAGATGAGGCGTACTTTACACAAGATGGTGTGTTAAACCACTACAATGTTTACTTATGGGCTGGCGAGTATCCCCATTCTGTGAGATTATATGTTGCCCAACATCACATTTCAGTTTGGGCTGGTTTTATCGGTGACCTCGTAGTAGGGCCTTACTTGTTGCAGCACCTCTAACATCTGCAGATTACCAAATCTTTTTGCAAGAGGTGCTACGAAGCTTACTCCACAATGTAGCACAACATGTCAAAAGCCATATGTGGTTTCAACATGATGGGGCACCTTCCAATTATGGCAGATGTGTTCGTGAGCAATTGCATCAGGTGTTTGGTCAGACCATGGTCACCAATAGATTGGCCGTGGAGGACCGGTTAACTGGCCACCACGTTCTCCTGATTTAAGCAGCATCGATTTCTTTCTATGGGGTGCACCGAAAAACGCTGTGTACGCAACGTCTGTGGAATCTGAAATGGGTCTGGTTGTAAGACTCATCTGTACTATTTTGGATATCCAACAAAACCCAGGTGTATTTGAGTGAGTCCGCCAATCCATGGTTCGAGGGTGTAATGCATGCATTGCTAGCAATGGTGGAAATTTTAAACATCTTTTATAGCATTTTCACATATCATCTACCACAGTAAATGTGATATCGTTGACCAATAAAGTTTTTTCAGATGATCTCAGTCTTGTGTCTCTTTGTCCCTTGTACCTGTCATACAATCTTCCCATGACGTTTCCGACCATGGGGAATCCGGGTGATGTCTCGTACCTCCCCTTAAAGTTTTTCCCATTACTTGTGAGACACCCTGTAGATGGCTGATGACTTTCCTCAACTTAATTTATTAGAGAGAAATTTCGGAATGCTTTTACTGGTCGAAGTTGTTTGATAGATAGAGCAAGAGCCTGTAATGCTGTGGTCGCGTGTTCAATACCTGGCTCTGGCTAATTTTTTACTCCAGTGGTGTTTAATGTACTTATTGTATGCATACCTGTATAGTATCTGTAAATAACTTTTTAATTTGAATGCAGACGTTATTTGTATGTGCATGTGTTTTAAAATATATTGTAAATCAATGGAATAATAAATCTTTTCATCGTTTTCCTATCATCCATAGTTATTTTACAGATCGCTGATGACTTTCGACAGTCTGATTTATAACTGAGAAATGGAAGACTCATTTCTTCGTGGGAAATGCTTTGTGGATAGAACAACAGCCTGAAATGCTGTGTTCAGTGCCTATCTCTGGCTAATTTCCCCCTCCAGTTGTGTTTAATATATTTATCATATGTATGCCTGTATTGTATTTGTAAGTAACATTTTAACCCATTTTCGGCCAAAGGTTCGTATACGAAACATTTCGATAAATATTTTTTTTAACACTCTGACACATTTTTCTCAAGAATTTTATTTTTCTTCTATTTTTTAAGGCTTTTGAAGACATCCATAAAATATTAGTAATTCAATTGGAGTAAACACTTTCTCTTAAAAAATTTTCAAAATACGCTAGAGTTTTAATTTGAAACGCCTTTGACAAATTCGACTTTTTAAAAATATATTATTATTCCAATTGAAATGAATTATATGTTTTTAAAATAGATTAAATTTGCAAATTTTGTATATGAAATAAGAATAAAACAAAAGTCATAAAAATATTATTCATATTCATATTATTCATTATAAGAAATAATATTTTATATTATTATAAAAAAATATTATTTCTTAGATAAAATATTATTTTTCATGCACGAATCTTTTTTTGTGTCTTAATGTATGTAATTTAAGCATATTTCAATAAAAATAATGCTACATTTTATAAAATTTCTGTGCTTGGCCTAAAATGGGTTAATATGAATGCAGACGTTATTTGTGTGTGCATGTGTGTTTTAATCTATATTATAGATCGATAGAATAGTAAATATATTCATTGTTGTCCCATCATCTATGGCTACCTTATAGATGGCTGATTACTTTCCTCAAACTTGATTTATTAGTAAGGAATTGCAGACCAATTTATTGGTCTGAATTGCTCAGTAGATAGAGCAAAGCCTAAAATCCTGCGGTCCTGTGTTCAATGCCTGTCTCTGGCTTATTTAACTCCAATTGTGTTTAACCCCTTAACGCGCAGTGTTGCCGGGTGGGCAACACCTAAAGTTCCCCTTGTTTAGAGACACAAAAACTCCGTGAATATTTCAAAAACTACTCTAGTGGCTACTTTAAATCTTTTTAATGAGTTCTAGATGGCAGCACCACAGAGATCAAACTCTACTCTTTTTAAATAATAGGTAAAATGATTTACTGTAATACGCGCTTCACAGCAATGCTCTTCTCACTGTGCTTATCAATGCTTTATTTATGGGAGGTTACCACTTTGGCAACAGCTGTATAATTAAAATGGTTAGTGCAATCTTTACAAAACAATACCTGTGTACTAGGGTGGAGCGAAAAAAATTATTTTTTAAAAATCAAAAACGGGTAGGTGCCAAAAGTTGCCTTTATACTAGTACATCAACTGCGTGAAATTTTACCGCTGAAAAAAAATGACTTGAGTCTGCGCTTTTGCTCCAAAAATCGGAATTTTGGTAAAATTTGTCATTTTTTGAGATTTTTTCAAAAAAATTAAAAAATTCCTACAGAGCTGGTTATTATTTAAAAGTGTTGATTAAACCTTTATATTTATCTGCTTAACTTATTTAAACTATAAAACAATATCTGTAGTCTGTATAATTGGAGCAAATCTGACAATTTTTGGTAAAAACTAGCGTTACCTCTCTATTGGAGCATACAACGAAATGTTGTTTTGAATGCATTTCTTACCTACCTGCTTTCAAAACCATTCTGCATATAACTCGTAGATGTGACTATATTTCATATCCCACCCGTCTCAGCCATCCAACAATCTGGACCCAGTGTTTATTTATGTATTGTTATTTTTTTCAGAAGAAGGTCATAAGTTTTCAATGTATCAAAGTATTTTACCTCTTCTTTGTTTTCACTGACATTGGTTGTTACTGGTGTGACCTGCTGCACATACATTTTTATACCTTGTATAACAGAAGAGGAAGCTGAGTAATGTATAAGGTATGTTGTGAATTGAACCTACTCAGCAGTCTAATATCTTCAATAAATTTTCATACAATTAATACATTATGATTGGGAGTTCTGTTACCACAGCATTTTTTCAATGATTTACATTATATATATAATGATATGCCTAAAACTTGATTGTATGAATTCAATTTCTAGTATGTCATCATTTATTGTATCTATTACATTGAATATATTTTGAGAAGCTAGCAGTTTAATATTATGACGATCGTCACAGAGGATTGCAAATAAAATTTTCGAGTAAAGCAACAATATTTTGAAAGAAGTTTTAGTATTTGTTTTATGTCGTTTCCTGTATCGTTTCTTAGTCGAGTAATTTCTACTAAGTTTTTAGAGCTATTCCTTAGATGTGTCTTAGCATTTGGTATAAAATATTCCGTGGTATAAACTTTGATTATATATTTTGTGAGTAAATCTATAGAGACTCTGATTGTCAATCTGTTCTTACATAAATCGGAAAATTTTATTCGCTTTATGAGGTGTTTTTCGTGTTTTTTTCTGTTTTCTAAATTCCTATTCCCCATTTCTTCTGAGAAATAGCTTTCCTTATGAATTAGCTTTGCAATCTCCGACATAAATTTCTAGTCTGTTCTGAGTATCTTTTACTTAATTTGAGCATATAATTTTTCAAAATTATTATCTATTTTATAATAAATTGCAATAGGAAGTGAATAGAACATAGACAAAGATTTTCTTATTGATCCAATGAATACATGTAGATTATAACGTTTTACATCGACTTTTCTAATAATTGACGCAGAGGAAATTCACTGGAGTTGAAGTAGCATATGATCCATTATTATAAACAATTCTAAGCTTACCCAATGCAAAATGGTTCACAGCGACAAATAGAATTCTCCTAAATTTAAATGAGTACTTATAGTCGATTAGAGTCTGTACATTCTCTCAAAAAGTACTATGCATTATAAGTTTATGCCAAATTACCTGGCTACGAAAACACTTAGAAAACGGCATAAAACTATTGCAAAAAAAGTTATTTACAAGAACATTTGCTCTGTACGTGCAGGACAAATTCCCATTGCAATTCTCTCTGATGATCATCAGAAATCACATTAAACAGCTCGCTTCTCAACATATAAAAAATGCAAAAGCGGAATAAATGATGGCATACTTATAGTTGAAATACCTGAAGTCATTTTTGAAGCAGATCATTACGTAAAAAAATATAATTAACTGAAAAAAGGTGTCGTAATAGAGCTTCCAATCACTTTCATCAACTTTCCAATCACTTTCATAAAGATAATAGATGGCCGGATAGATCCCTTTAATAATATTCCCGTACATTACTCTGCTTGTCATTTTTTATATAAGCTGTAAAAATATACATTTAGATAGTCACAGCAGCATGTGGATACAAAGAACAGATAAACTAGGTGAAAGCATCGAAAATATGCCAAATTTGGATAAAGAAAATCGCAAATCAATATCTAATTAAAACACTGTACTAAGATGATCGAATAGTTGGGACGGGTGGTATATGAAATATAGCCACCTGCACGATGTATGTCCAAGGTAGTTTTGAAAGGAATAGCTGTATTAAAAACAACAGTTCATTGTATGTCCCAATAGTGGTAATGCCATTTTTTTACCAAAACTTGTTTGTTTTGCTCCAGCTATACGGAATAAAGATATTGTTTTATAGATTAAATATGTTAAGCAGATAAATATAAAGGTTTAAGTAACACTTTTAAATAATAACGAGCTCTGTAGGATTTTTTTTATTTTTTTGAAAAAATCTCAAAAAATGACAAATTTTACCCAAAATTTCGATTTTTGGAGCAAAAGCGCAGACTCAAGCCATTTTTTTTCAGCGTTAAAATTTCACGCAGTTGATGTACTAGTATAAAGGCAACTTTTGGCGCCTACCCGTTTTTGATTTTTAAAAAATAATTTTTTTCGCTCCACCCTACTGTGTACTCCTCTAGGCCTAAATAGATTGCCTAATTTTTTTTCTTTAAATTCCAACTTTAAAGAGTAGTGCGCCGGAAAAGGTTTAATGTATTTAGTGCATGTATCTCTGTATAGTATTTACATGTATTTTAATTTTTGTATAATTTGTCACTTTTTGTTTTATCAGTGGGAATAAATAATACTTTTTAAAAACTATTTTAAATCTTTCTAAACAACAAAGGGAATATTTTTTTCCAGCAAGAAACAATAATGTGCAATGATTGCCGAGAGCCAAAATTAACATACGCAGAATGCATTTGTGTATAATACGGATTTCCTTTAAGTTATTCTATTGGTGAATGCCAGGTCCTAGATTTTTCTTGGATCGATATTGTCTCCTGACAATCGTGAATTGCCATTTCTGGTACATAACTCAGGATCACTTCACACAGGAACAATAGCTGTAATTTCAAACTGCAGTTTTTTTATTTTTTTTTTATTTATTTTTTTTTTATCAAATTCTTTGATAATCACTATATCAAGGTTCATGCACATAAAGCCATTCAGGAAATTTAAGTTGCTTCTGTACAACAATGCTCGTAAGATATTTATGATTTCATGGTCAGGAAATTCTTCGGTACCAGTATTTCCTTATAGAAAATCTCTATTTAAATAAAACTAAATTTCGCACATTTGAACTATATTTATTTTTCTGAAAAGGAATGTTGATATATCAGCGGGAAAATAATGGTACCTGTAAGTAACACGAAACCATAGGCAAGAAATTTCGTAAAGTAGTGATTGTTATATCTGTAGGTAATATTTTTTTCATTAACTGAGGCAAATTTTACTTTATGAAAAATTTGGTAAAATGTAATTGGAAGTTCTAGAAGCGTATAATTCCTGTGTGTGCTTATTTAAGGAGAAATATTTTAGTTACATTATATTTTAAGGAAAGTATTTATAATTAATTGATTTACTATTGGAGAAGACACTGATTTCAGCAGATTACACTTGGAAGCATATGAAGAGATGTGCTTGAAAATTGCCTTATCCTTCGCATTGTAAAAAAATAATTATAATAATAAAACAGTGTTTTCGATAGTGATCAATTTATTTGGTAAATCTACACCAAAAAATACTATAAAATTTAAAGTAAATAGTTTAATACTGTATTTCCGACATTGTAAAGTCCTGTTTTAAAAGGAAAACCAATCGTCGCACTTAAATGTTTATTACGACTTCCCAAAATTTGATTTTTTCTTAAAACTGAGTTTTAAAAATTACGTCCCCTCACGAACAATATAATAGAGTACCATACGTAAAATTTTATCATTTCATAAATAATTGTACAGTGCTCAGCAAAAGTTTAGACAGTGATCGATTACGCTTCTATATTCAGAAATAATTACCGAATGTTTGTAATTCATCTGTCATACATTACTTATGACTTATACTTTATTCACAAACAATAAATTTAGAATTTTACCTTTTACATAAAATATAATGACAAAAAAAATAAAATTAACAGTGTGGCAAAATTATAGACAATTTGTATATTTACAGAAAAAAAAAAAAACTTAAAAACGAGTTGCAACCACATTGTTTGCAGTTAGTGCAAGAATGTGACTTTTCATCGAATAAACTAAATGCTGCGTCACTTTGGGGTCTATTTTGTACCAAACATGTTCAACAGCAGCTCGAAGCTCATTAAAAGAAAAGTATAGCAAAAATTATATAAAAATTACGACATATGATGTTACAAATGTTTTCGATTGGGTCCGGATCAGAACTACACGCCGGCAAATTCAGATCAGTAGTATTTTCAGAGTTAAAGGAAGTTTTTCGTTTATAAGCAACATGAATAGACGCATTATCTTGCTAAAATCTATACTTCAGATCAGCTAAAAGTTCCCCAAATGACTAAAAATTAATCTACAACGTATGTACGTAGACTTGTGTTGTTTGGCAACCAATGAACAACTCCACAGATATTCGAGCATTAAAGCAAAGTGAGGACCAGATCATTAAAAAGTCACCTTCTTGTTGTCGTCTGAAGAAAGTCCTAGGTTCTTTACGCAAGTCGTGCCAATAGTATGCCCACCCGTTTGGACCATTTAAATCCCACTTTTTTTTCGTTACTGAATATCATAGCGTACCATTTGGGTCCATATGACATGTTTACAAGTTTATGGCATTCTCGACAATTTGTAGCGAAATTTTAAAGCTGATTGTTTTATCATTTTCATGTAAATTGATTTACATGTTTCTTTAATTCATCTAAGAATCATGTCCGTCGACACAGAAAGTCCTGACTTACTTTTAATGTGATTAGCAATAATTATTTGTATAAATGTCAGTTTTTGGATCCTTTTGTCATCTCATTTTCTCGTCACACAAGGTCTTCCAGAATATGTTTTGTTTTGAATGAGTCATCCTTAGACTATACTTCATAGTCAGGCAACTTTGGAAGATTTAATGCTGCTGAAATTTCTGCAACAGTCTTCCTTTTCCATTTCAGCTTTTCTACTTCAATTACTTCATCTAACTGAATATTTTTAGCTAGAGACATCTTCACTAACTGATGATATATCGAGGTAAAAATTAATACTTCAAACATGTGACATCATAACATGGAAATTTGCATTTTTTCATAAACTGTTGGCTAAAAATCAAAAAAGTGTCTAAACTTTTGCAACATGCAAATTTTACTTTTTTCAGTTACATTAAATATTATCTTACATTATAACCATTATTTTTACTCTACACTGTTTAAAATATATTTTAAAATAAGTATAGCCATTTGTAAAACTCACGTGTTCGTATTTTTTATTTAAAGGTTAAAAAACACCAGTGTCTAAACTTTTGCTGAGCACTGTATAGCCACATAAAACATGAACGGAAATCAAATGTACTTGTTCCATTTATATCACCACAGCTGAAATGTTTTCTAGATATAACTATTTAAAGTGAAGTGAACTTAAAAGAAAATTTTCTGATATTTACGTAAAAAATATTAATCGAATTTAATTACTTCAATAAAACAGCGTTAAAAATGCTAATATTGCAATCAATTAATGAAAATTAAAGTATGATCATATCACGGTTTCAAAAGAATTTATGAACTTAAATAAATGTTTTATTTTTAGGGAAAAAAATGAACTATGTAGAAATTTGAAAGAAGAATTACAAAAGTGAAGAAATAGAGGCTAACATATTTAATATTCCATAATTAAGAAACATAAAACAACAAAAAATGTAAAAAATAATTTAATTTTTTACAATTAATTTATTCCGTTAAATTAATTTTTAGATACTTTTTTGAAGAAGCTTGCTCTAATTTTTACTTAATTATTTAAAAAAAATCCATTTTTAATGTTTAATAACTATGAATTAATTTAAATATTTAATTCATTTGGATGAAATGAAATGTTGAATTAATTTGACATGTTTAATTAATCACAGTAAAAGGAATGAACAGAAAATTTTGAAAAAAAATTAAATATAAGATATGGAATTACTAAGATAATTTGTAATAATTTCATAAATAAATCTTAATTAATAGAATCTAAAAAAAAGTATTTTTTTAAGTGAAATAATGGTTAAATAGGTTATAATTTAAAGTATTTAGCAAAAGATTTCTTTCAAGAAAGTAAATTATTGCTTCATTTTATTATTTTTCCTTCATGTTGCACTTTCCTATAGTATAGTAATTCCTTTTGCCACTTTAAAATTCTAAGAAATAATGCATATTTAATTGAATATATTAACATTTATTGGATTTTCAAAATACTACAGAACTAAAATTTGATTGAGTTGTAATTTTTATATGATTACTCATAAAATACCAAAAAAAAAAAACTTTTTAACGATATTTTTTTTAATTTAAAAAGAAAATTGTTTTAATAAATAATAGTTAAACCATAATAATAAAAAAAAAAACTTTTTTAAATTATACCCTTTTACATAAGTGTTTTATATATTTTTTTTTAGATTTATGCTGACAAATAAGTTATACCTTACATGTTTGTATTTTGTCCTACATAAAGAAAATATAAATAAAATTTCACCGGTATGCGGAAATGAATATTTTATTTAACATTAGAAAAAGTCACTTTTTATGCTACTTTTCTTTTCTCTGACATGCATATAATATGAAGTTCTCGTTATTATTCAGGTGCGTTTTTCTGGCATGCATAATGTACACAATTTATTTCTCAAAGTGCTTTCGTATACAGGAAAAATTCTCATGTCTATGAATATTTAATCACATTATATTTAATTTTCCCTATATTTCTAGATAATTCCCCCTGCATTAGCTGTGCGATTTTTTCTTTCATTTTGCTATATTAAGAAATTTTTTAAGAGGAGATACAATTTATATAAAATTATAACTTTTCTTAAAATAGCAAACAATCAATTACTTGAGACATTGATTACATTTCGAAATTATATATGTTTGGGTATAATAGAGAAAAAACTACCTAAACAAATGGTTTGAAATTTAAAATAAATAATTTTTGTATAATTTTGTTGAATTGTTTCAAATTTTATGAAAAATACATGCATAATTTAATTACAAAGAAAATAAAAAGTATTCTGTTGCAACACGGCGTACGGGGAAAAATATTTTCAATAGCAATTTAACTCTTTAGAAAATAATAAAATTGATATGCTCTATGAAGTACATTCTGTGCAATATGCGGTGCAGAGAATATCTGTTAGTAATTAACAGAGCCAGACAAAAATATTTCATTACATACTATATAGAGAAACATTTTTGTGGCATATATTAAATATATTAAATCATTTTACATTTTATGAAATTGATATGCACATCTGAAGTTTACTATAAGTTACTTTCTATATAGTAGAAAGTACATACAATTTACAAGGACGCTCAAGAGTATCTAGATACTATAGTATATCAACTGATATACATCAGTTATGATTGCTCGTAGTTAATTCTCACTTTTGCTATGAATTTTTAAATATTTATTTTTCATATCACGTTCTGTATATAAATGCTATAAGTCATCTACAGGGTTACTTAAAAATTTTTGTAAGGGATACTGTGTATGAGCGGAAAAAAACTAAAAAATATTTTTTTAATAAAATATTGATTTTTCACATTTATTGATTTTTTTTAATGCGCCTTTCCCTACTTACCAAACCACGCTGCGTGTCACATTGTAGACTGAATCGGGACTCATCTATACACAGCACTTGGTTTCAATCACATTTTTCACATTTTCGATGTTCAGCACCCATCTTCTTTGGGTCACGTAGTGGATTGAGGTCAACAGAATACAGAAGTGATAGATAACTCCCTGAGGAAGTACGTACTGTTTGCCCGGACACCATTTGTTCATTTGCCCAGAGCAACTGTCATTGCAGCTAAGTAGCATTGTCAGTTCTCTTTTCCATGAGATGTTAACAATATATATCGGTAATCAGTTGTCGTAGTGGCTTATTGTCGACTATGCCCTGGTTGGCGTCTAACATTCCCTGTTTCTTGGATTGCAATGACACTTCTCGTGATTCCAACAGCGTCAGTGTCGCTCGTTGTGCTTGTTTCATTTAAATCTGCCATGCTACACTGTAAAACATTTGTGGAAACGTTATTCCATACAATTGGTGTAAAAATGGTGGCAAATGCTGCCTCCAGTTTCATGGAGTAATTGTTTTCACATATGCAATGGTGTATTTTAAACATATATTACTGGTGTAACATGACAATGTTACACCGGTTTTAACGTTTAAAATATTCCATAAAATTGGAGGCAGCAATGCTGTCTCCAATTTCACGGAGTAACGTTCCCACAAATGTTTCTCAGTGTATGGATTCTGATAAATCACATTTTTTAAACATTTTAAAATCAATCTTTGAAAAAAGGCTAAGCAATCGAATTTTTCAGTTAAGGCAGAGAAACAGATGTTTCTGCAACAACCCGACTTTCGCCCTTATTTTCTTTTTTCTGATTTTTGATGTTGTGAATTTTGATATGCAAATAAATGTTTTCTTCTAGGCTTTAAATTGTAGATGGTTTATTTTATATTGTTTATCGATGTTGTTATTTGCGTAATTTTGTTAAAACCATGTGCTTCCCTAATTGTTTTGAACAGTGTATAATAGCTTCAAATTTTATGATATTTTAATAATTTATTTAAAATTTTACATCTTTACAATAAGTATATTACATAGCAAATCTTATCTTTGAGTGCTTCAACATGCATGGATGTACACTATATAAGTAAATGGGTAATTTACACATAAAAACAGGTACACTGGTGTCCAAAAGTTAAGCATAATTAGTAAATAAATAGGTAATGAAAGAAATGTTAATCAGAATGGGGTGAAACGTGATATGCGAGTGCAAAACAGTTATAAATTAAGGAAATAATTCAATAGAACGATAATATTTACTTTTATAGCAGCAAAGTAGAAATTTGAAAGAAAACTGAGCATAATAAGGGTTCAAATTTAAAAAGAAAAATGCAAGATACTTTTAAATAGTGATGCTGCAGTTTAATATGGCGTGTGGTCACCTCTGATAGCCAGGCACACTGGCCAGTGATTTCCCATACCTGCTGTGAGATTATGAATGAGTTATGGAATCAAACATTATCAAGCTCCTTTAAGAGCACCTTTCAGTTCTAGAACAGATAGTAGTGGGTGCAAAAGGGGTGCAAGTTGTCACCCAAGCATATCCCATACATATCCCATGCATGCTCGATTGGATTTAAATTCGGGGAGTTCGCAGGCCACGACATGCGCTGGATGTTTTCCATGTCAAGGAAGTCGTCAACCGTAACGATCGGTGACATTGCGCATTATCATTCATGAACATGAAGTCAGAACCGACAGCAACTCAAAAAAGGAAATTTAAGGCTCAAGAACTTCTTCTGTGTATCTTTTACCAGTCACAGACCCTGTGTCAAAGATATGGAGGTCTGTGCGGCCTTCCAACATGATGCCTTCCCATACCATTATTCCCCCTAATGGAAAAGATGTCTTTCCATTATGTTTCTTGGTTCAAAACGTGTTGCACGTTTTCTCCATATCGTTACCCGACCAGAATTACTACTCAGACTAAATCGGGACTCGTCCCTGAACTTTACATTGGCTCACTCTCTCTCACTACAATGTTGATGTTTCAAACTTCAGTTAAAACGAGCGCGTTTATGCGCAGACGTGAGGGTCATGCAAACTGCTGGTATTCTGGCATACAGGCCAGCATGATTGAGCCTCCTGTTAACAGTTTGTCTCGAAATTCGCGTTCTTATGGCGACTGAAAGTGCTGAATCCAGTTCTCTGGCAGTACTGCCTTTCTCACGTCGGGCACTTATTGCTAGATATCGGTCTTGGCAAAAAGTTATGACTCTTGGTCGACCTGGTACTAGTCATAGGGTAACATCTCCCGTACTTACTCCCGTACTTGTACTGCCACAATCTTGAGATAACAGACTGGTCCACATTTAGAATTCGAGACACTTCGATTTGTGATCGTCTAGATACCAGCATTCTAACGAATCTTCCTTTCGCAAACATGTCCAGTTGACGTCTTTGTGCCATCATTAATCCTGTTTGATCGTAATAATGTTTCTTGGCTTATAAGTCGTACGCGAAATTCGTCTGAACTGTCTATACCGCGTGAGCCGGTTTATAAGTGTTCCGGCATGCGGAGGTATTTAGCTTATGACATAGTCGACTGAAAAGTTTTGCATAAACCCCATGTTTTTTCTTTAACCAATTAATCTCCGCAAGTAATTTTGAATAATTTTACGAATATTTATTCCAGGATTTAGCATTTTACGAATTATGCTTAAGTTTTGGACACCAGTGTATATAGATGATACAAAAATGATTTGTTTACATGTGTAAAGAGGCGTGTAAATTTCCAAAATACACACATTTTGTCCAAATTTCATCATACACATTTTATTGTGTAATTTAAAGTTAATACTAAATATGTAAAAGTTACCTGATCACTTTTGAAGTACACACATTAATGTATAAATTGCGCAAGAATACACATATATCTGTGTAATATTCTTACACATTTATCTGTGTAATCGTCTGTGATTGCACGGATAAATCTGAATTATTGAAAAACACATTTGTTATTTACAGAGTTCATTGTGTATTGTTTAAAATACGAAGGAGGTTCAATAATTATCGTGATTAGTGCAGATAAAATATTTGTACTGCAGTGGTTGATGTGGAATATTGAAATTTGAGGTCTTAGATATATATATGCGGAATTTTAGAATCGTAGAAGTTATATTCACATAGTTTTTAAAGGAAGGAGTGAAGGAAGGGTAAAAGTATGATTTTTATTTTATGGAGTTAGATTTCTGACAGTGAATAGATGTAACCGCTATCATTGGAACTCGGATTCATAGTAATATAGTAACTTTTTTATCCACTGTCACAAGTGTAGCCTCATAAGCTCCAAACCAACATTTCACCCTCATCGCCTCTCATCCTTAAAAACTCCCTACAAAATAGGTGTTTAAAACTTATCTTATAAAACTTTGTTAACATGACAGCTAAAGTTCTGAAACTGAACATATAGGCATTTAAGACATTAGGCTTCTATATTCCACATCAACCATCGCAATACAAATGTTTTATATACACTAGAGAAAATAATTATTGAACTATCCACGTACTTGTGTAATATGCAAAATACATATATTTTTGTGTAATATTTATTTCTTACCTTTATTTGTTCATTGTATGTAAAAGACAGAGTTGTATAATATTCAAAATACTTAGATTTTTATGGAATATTCCAAATAGACAAAATTTTAGCGTTTATGTTTTACTTCTTAACCTTTATATTTTGGTATGTTTAAATTCTGAGCTAAATGTTTTTCAATGAATTTTGCTAGATAGAAAAGTTTTAAATAGTTGTTTTGTTTTGCGATCAGGAAACAGAGTTCCCACAATATATTTTTTGTAATTATTTTAAGTATAAAGAGAAATGATTTCTTTCATCATCGATCTACACATTTTTACGTAAAATAGAATTATAAAACATTTACATTAAACACATTTTTTTTCGATATGTTTATACATTCCCCCTCCCCATTCTACACACTGAAAATTGAACAGTTTTAACTTTATTTATAAATGGCTCAAAATGGCATTTAAACATGATATTTTTTTCAGAAATATTCTAAAATTTTGAGCTCTTTATGAAATTGCTTCGTTTATATTGATAAAAAGAAATACCTAATTAATCTATAAAATATATCATGAATAATATTCATAGATGTAACGGAGTAGACATGGAGGTGTTTACGCCTTGTATCGTCTATATTTAAAAAAAAAATTCAATATACATACTAATTCTCGAATAAGTCTGTAACATGTATTCTAACAATGAGCTTTCACGCATACTTTGATTTTTATAATCACAAAAATGATTAGGTTAAATCTAAAATTATAAAATGCAATATTTGATTACAATATACACTATATTGCCATTGATTATGGGACACTTGCGATTTTAGACATTTTACTAAATATCTAGAAAAATACATGAGGAATCATCTCGAAACTCTTAGTGTATAAATATAATAGTATACGTCATACATCTCCGTGAAGATTTTTTACCGAAACGCCATAGGGGACCGTCAACAAATTAAAAAAGAATGAATATCTTTTGAATAACCCTGTCAAAACTAATGTTGCAAAAGCGCTCAAACTCTAGATTATGATTGAATGCCTTATTGTAATACACTGTGTTCATTTTTATGAAAATAGCATGCACACTCGCAGAGTAATTAAGGTTTTTATAAAAATGGTCCCAAATTTGTCCAAGTTTTTCCATTATAATTTTCAGAGTTCTTAATATAAAATAATATTTTTTTCAGAAAATATGACAAACAACATTGCACACAGTATCCTGTAATAAGAAATAAAAAATAATAAAAATTGTATGAAAAATGAGTAGGTTTACTATATAATTTTTTACTGCGCATGCGTCAAAGATATCAAAATTTCATTTGCATATTATGTTAGCTAAATGTATAGAGCAACTTTTGTAAAAGTCTCAAAATCATAGCTTGAAAATTCTGAAAGTAATCGTCTATAGAAAAGGGACAAAATCCGTTGTTTCCAAAATGAAGCAAGAAAATGAGGGATTTTATCCAAACGCAGTAGTACATCCCATATTGTGTATTCTATATTGACACTAATCAATGATTATATGGATACAACCCCTCTTGTTTTTGCTTCATTTTGAGAATAACGGATTTTCGACTTATTCAATTGACGATTATTGTCAGAATTTTCAAGTTATGATTTTGTGATTTTCATAGAAGTTGCTCTATACATTTAGCTAACATAATATGCGAATGAAATTTTGATATCGTTGACGCATGCGCAGTAAAAAATTATTTAGTAAACCAACTCATTTTTTATACAATTTTCATTATTTTTTAATTTTGATTACAGGGTACTGTGTGCAATGTTGTTTGTCATATTTTCTGAAAAAAATAATATTTTATATTAAGAACTCTGAAAATTATAAGGAAAAAACTTGGAAAAATTTGGGATCATTTTTATAAAAACCTTAATTACTCTGCGAGTATGCATGCTATTTGCATAAAAATGAACAAGGCTTATTACAATAAGGCATTCAATCAAAATCTAGAGTTTGAGCGCTTTTGCTACATTAGTTTTGACAGGGTTATTCAAAAGATATTCATTCTTTTTTAATTTGTTGACGGTCCCCTTTGGAGTTTCACGAAAAAAACTTCACGGAGATGTATGACTTATACTATTATATTTATACACTAAGAGTTTCGAGATGATTCCTCATGTATTTTTCTAGATATTTAGTGAAATGTCTAAAATCGCAAGTGTCCCATAATCAATGGCAATATAGTGTATAACATAAGCATGTTTAATCCCTCTCCTTTTCATCACTAAATAAATAAATACGTAAATTACATTTAGATTAATCCATAAATAGTTGTCTTCCTTTAGCCTTTTACTCTTTTTCATGTAATAATGTTTTTTTTTTTTTTTTTTTTTTTTTTTTTTTGTGATGCAGATTTAATCTCTGTAATCAAACTTTTATATAACACTTCATATGAAATGTTATCCAAATTACAGATAAACAAAGTTTTTATCAAAAAACTTAATGTTTGCTACCATTTATCCCGGATCCCAGGATTTTGCACTCACTCGAGATATCCTATTCATAAAAGAATGTCAGTCATGAGTAAAAAGCATTTATAAATCAAAACATTTACATGAAATTTAGAAACATTTTTTGTAAAAAAAAGGCATTAACAAATCTTCAATAAAAACATTTTTTATTTCATTTACACTTTCTACTTTTTCATTTTCCAGGGAAATATTGAAATTAAAGATATATTATCCATTGTGGAGTCCAATGTAGCCATTCTAAACAATCGACACACTGCCTTTTTCAAAAATACATTATACAAATTTTAAGATTAGTCGTATAATTTTAAAGAAAGAATTCAAACTTTTTAAACCCTTACGAAACCCCATTCTTTTACGAATATGATATCTATTCCATTCAAATGAGTGCCCAATCCTGGGATTCATGATAAATAGTAGCAAACATTAAGTGTTTTCATAAAATATTTGTCTATCTGTAATTTGTATAAGGATAACATTTTCTATAAAGTTTTAAATAGAAAATAGTTTAGATAAATTAAATCTGCATTACAAAAAAAAAAAAAAATTATTACAAGAAAAAAATAGAAGACTAAAGGAAGACAACTATTTATGATTTAATCTAAATGTAATTTATGTATTTATTTATTTTCTGATGAAAAGAAGAAGGATTAAATATGCTTATGTTTCAATTGTAATGAAATATTGCATTTTATAATTGTTGTGTCAGAAATTATAGCGTAACTATGGTGAGCTGTCTATTAAAACCCTTCACCGAAAGAGGAATAAAAGGCTCAATTAACTCACATGGTACTATTTTTGGAATAAACGTTTTACACAATACTATTGAAAATATTTTTCGCCTTTTCAAAACTCTCTAACGATAGTACTAGGTCTCAAACAAAACTAAATTGTACTGCTATCCGTACACTGATAAAAATCTGCTGCATTTTGCTGCAACGCACTCCCCTGCTTGTATAGAAAACGGTTACCTGGCCGTGAAATGGAGCTTTCTCATTGGTTGGAATAGAGATTGTATATATAAGCGGTGGAGTGCGTTGCAGCAAAATGCAGCAGATTTTTATCAGTGTAGTTAATCTGAAATTACAAGTTAAATTGTGATAATAGTTAAAAAGTAGCTGTCTGTGAAACGACTAAAATTAGATAGATGGCTTAGACGGATAATCTTTTACGAATAAACTAAACTTATAAGGATAAACTCTAGCATTCATATATTCGATGTTCAAATTGTATAACAGGAAACGAATTTAAAATTATCTAATTATATGACTTAGATTTTATGTTGCATAAAGACTATGCATTTTGAATGAATTTGAAATAGTTTTTAGATTCTACGAAGGTTAAACTTCTGTAATTTAAAATAAGGGGTAAGAAGGGAGCAAAATAATTATCAATAATGCAAGAAATATATATTTTAAATAAATGAATAATAATAAAGAAGGATTATATCTCTATTATAATGCCTTTGTATAAACTCTTCCGAATTTTGCTTTAAGAATGAAATCTAACACTACTACTAAAAGTTACTGTTTAAATTGTGAAAATAAGCTAAAAAGCAGCGGTCTGTGAGACGGTTAAACTAAAATAAGGGTTAACCTAAATCTAGATAGGTAAAATCTAGCCTTTTTATATTCGATGAACAAATTATAAAAAAGTAATTCGTAAATCGGAATTAAAATTATCTATGTACAAGAATTAGATTTTATGTTGCATAATGAATGGATTTGAAATACTTTTGAGATTTATGTGACCATTTTTATGAGACCTCTAACTGCAGTTATGAGTTACGACAATATTTAATATTGTTTTTTTCTAAATATTTCAGTGAATTTAATTAGTTGAAACGGGGAGAATGCGGGAGGTGGTCATAGCATTTTATAAAAATAAATAAATAAATGTTCTTGTTCTTTATATAAAAAATGCTGTTACAGAAATGCTGTGGCACCATGTTATTTATGGAATGGGACTACTTAAATAAAATGTATAACCCTGAATATTACATGATCATCCCATCTCTTTCTCAACGTTTCATTAAAAATTTACACAGTTATGCATTTTATAACACACCATGTAGTGTAATTACAGGTATTATCTATATTTACACTGAGTGTTTGAAGTGATAACAACTTTAAGAGTTAATGCCAAAAGCTAAATACACATAAAAAGAAGTAATTTTATGACAAGTGAGTGCAAAAATGTACACACTTACCTGTGTATTAGGGTGGAGCGAAAAAAAAAAATTTTGAAAATCAAAAACGGGTAGGTGCCAAAAGTTGCCTTTATACTAGTACATCAACTGCGTGAAATTTTACCGCTGATAAAAAAATGGCTTGAGTCTGCGCTTTTGCTCCAAAAATCGAAATTTTGGGTAAAATTTGTCATTTTTTGACATTTTTTTAAAAAAATTGAAAAAATCCTACAGAGCTGGTTAGTATTTAAAAGTGTTGCTTAGACCTTTATATTTATCTGCTTAACATATTTAAACTATAAAACAATATGTTTATTCCCTATAGCTGGAGCAAAACAGACAACTTTTAGTAAGAAAACAGTATTACCACTCTATTGGGTCATACAACGAATTGTTGTTTTTAATACAGCTCTTGTTTTCAAAACTACCTTGGACATACGTCGTGGAAGTGGCTATATTTCCTATACCACCCGGCCCAACTATTCGATCATCTTAGTACAGTGTTTTATTTATACATTGATTTGTGATTTTCTTTATAAAAATTTGGCATGTTTTCGATGCTTCCACCTTGTTTATCTGTTCTTTGCATCCACATCCTGCTGTAACTATCTTCATGTATATTTTTACAGTTTATACAAAAAAATGACAAGCAGAGTAATGTACTGGAATTTTATTAAAGGGATCTATTCGGCCATCTATTATATTTATCAAACTAAACTTACATTCAGTTGATGAATAGTGATTGGAAGTTCTGTTACCACAACATTTTTTCAGTCAATTGTATTTTTTTTTACGTAATGATTTGCTTCAAAGATGATTTCAGATATTTCAACTATAAGTATGCCATCATTTATTCTACTTTTGCATTTTTTATATGTTGAGAAGCGAGCTGTTTAATGTGATGGTGATCGTCAGAGAGAATTGCAATGAAAATTTGTTCTCCATGTGTAAAGCAACCGCTGTTGTAAATAACCTTTTTTTTTGCATTAGTTTTATGCCGTTTTCTAAGTGCTTTCGTATCCAGGTAATTTCCTATTAACTTTTAGATCCCCTTTTTATGAATGGACAACATTTGATGGTGAAATGTCCTGGGCATAAACTTATAATGCATAGTACTTTATGACGGAATGTACGGATTCTAATCGACTATAAGTGCTCATTTAAAATTAGGAGAATTTTATTTGTCACTGTGAACCATTTTGCATGGGGTAAGCTTAGAATTGTGTATAATATTGAATCATTTGCTACTTCAACTCCAGTGAATTACCTCTGCGTCAATTATTAGAGAAGTCCAAAAAAACGTTCTAAGCTACATGGATTCACTGGATCAATAAGGAAAACTTTGTCTACGTACTATTCACTTCCTATTGAATTTTTTTTTTATATATATAAAATAGAGAATAATTTTGCAAAATTATTTTCTCAAATTGAGAAAAAGATACTCAGAACAGACTAGAAATTTCTGTCGGAGATTGCAAAGCTAATTCATAAGGAAAGCTATTTCTCAGAAAGAATGGGGAATAGAAATTTAGAAAACATCTCACACAAAAGACAGCTCATAAAGTTAATAAAATTTTCCGCTTTATATAAGCACAGATTGGCAATCAGCGTCTATATGTTCACTCACAAAATGTATAATCCAAGTTTATACCGCGGGATGTTTTATAACCAAATGTACAGCACACCTGAATAATAGATCTAAAATGTTATTAGAAATTACTAGGCTACGGAACAACACAGGAAACGACATAAAGCATGCTAAAACTTCTTTAGAAATATTATTTTACACGCAAATTTTGTTTGCAATCCTCTGTGACGATCGTCATAATATTAAACAGCTATCTTCTCAGTATATATTGAATGTAATAGGTTCAATAAATGATGACATACTAGAAATTGAATTCATACAATCAATTATTAGGCAAATCATTGCATATAAAATGTAATTGATTGAAAGAATGCTGTGATAACAGAACTTCCAATCTGAGCTGAGTAATGTACTAATTGCATGAAATTTTAATGAAGATAATACACTGCTGAATAGGTTAAATTAAGAACATACCCAATACATTACTCAGCTTCTCTTCTGTTATACATGGTATAAAAATATACGTGCGCAGGTCACACCAGCATGATCCAAATCATCCAAAGTCAGTGAATACAAAGAAGAGATAAATTACTTTGATATATAGAAAACTTATACTCGTCTTCGGGAAAAAAATAACAATTCAATACATAAATAAAACACTGGGCCTAGATGATTGGGTGGTTGAGATGGGTGGGATAATGCAACCACCTCTATGAGTTATATACACAGTAGTTTTGAAAGCAGCTAGGTATGAAATGCATTCAAAACAACATTTCATTGTATGCTCCAATAGAGAGGTTAAAGCTGATTTTTCACAAAATGTTGTCAGATTTGCTCCAATTATACAGACTACAGATATTGTTTTATAGTTTAAATATGTTAAGCAGATAAATATAATGGTCTAAGCAACATTTTTAAATACTAACCAGCTCTGTAGGAATTTTTTAATTTTTTTGAAAAAATGTCAAAAAATGACAAATTTTACCCAAAATTTCGATTTTTGGAGCAAAAGCGCAGACTCAAGCCATTTTTTTTCAGCGGTAAAATTTCACGCAGTTGATGTACTAGTATAAAGGCAACTTTTGGCACCTACCCGTTTTTGATTTTCAAAAAAATTTTTTTTTCGCTCCACCCTACTGTGTATACATCATTATGATAAATTACAATAACGCACCATCTCGTGTAAATTCGGGCGTTTTTCAACATTTATTTGTGTTTTTCAAGTGTTAACAAAATACACACTTAGTTTATAAGGTAAAATACACATAAAAACAGGTAAAACTTTTGAAATAAGTGATGACAAATGTATAATTTTAGAATTGTACACTTACAGATATGTAAATTTGACCAATTTACACATTTAGTTTTTAGAATGAGCTTTCAAAGAAATAAGAGTAATGTAACTTTATACTGGTTAAAATGCTGTTAAAAATTAAATGAAAAAATATTATTTTACTGATAGAATAATCTTTTATCCAACAAATGTCATTTCTTTAAGTCTATTTTCGAAATAAATACTATAACATCGATTCTAATTTATTTTTGCTCCGTTACCGTTTATCTAATTTCTACAGATTTCTTCGATTGCTCATTTTACTCGTTGTGTTTTGGTCGATATTTCTCTTTTCTGTAATTTTACCTTTCTTTTGTTATGATAAATTTCCTTTTGTATCAGCTTTTGTTATTTGTTCTGTTTTTGGCGAAGAAGTAATTTACTAATTTTGGTCAATCTGATTGACTGATTATTTATATGTTACCTGTAACCAGTTCTATTTTCATTCCATAAATGATTATATCACAGGCACTTTAAAGAATTTAGTTTATTTTTATGTAAGAAATTATTTTGTTTTCAAATTTTGTGTGAAATTCAAATACAGAATATTTTCGCGCATTTTTGTAATTTTTTTTTAATTTTTAGTAAAATCTCTGTGTTTTAAATTTTTATGAAAGAAAATCCCTTAACGGCATTTTTTTAAATAGAGCTTTTTTTTTAATCATTCAAACAATACTTCATTTAAAATGCTCAGAAATAAACAAAGGATCGAAATCTATACATTTTCAATTTGCAAAATGAAATATTCAATTATTAATAATATGTGTGAAAAGGAAGTTTTTATTATTTATATTCATAAAATAAATGACTTAATTAATAAACAATGAAAGAAACATTAATGTTTTTATTTGATGAAAATGTAAACCATATTCCACCAAAGATCGTTTGTCATTTATTACAAATAAAGTCAGAGCTAATATTTTTTAAAAATGTCCAAGTCTCAAGAGAAAATTTCAAAATCTCTAGAAATGTTTATAAATATATTCTTAAATATTTGTAATTAAAACATGTGATTTAAAGTTAATAAAAACAGGATGATTACGACCTAATCCAAAAAAAAAATATTTCAGAACACAATTTTTTATTGATTGCACTAATTATTTTGCAAATGAAAAACAGAAATATGCTGTTACAAATAATGCAGTGCGAATTTCCCCGACTATAATAGGAAAATGTCGATTTACAACCGAAAAAGAGCAAACAACTACACACAATTTTAGTTCAGTGAAAACAATGAATGTTTTACTAAAGGTTTTATGGTTATTGCTCTGTTTACTTACAAAGAAAAATTAAAAAATCGAAAATAAAAAAGTAGGAATAAACATGAAAATTAATTTGGTCCATTATGAAAAAAAATGAGTGTAATATTGAGAATTACAAACTTGAATTGTAGCGAGTCCATATAAATGCATCGATCCCTTGTTCTTCGTGCATTTCTAGTGTGGAAAAGTATATATTTTGATTTCTAAAACAGCTTTTTATAAATGATATCCCAAAACATCGGAAGGACTGTTGGAAACTTTTTAGCGAAGATTGAAAAAAAATAGTCTTATACATTAAGGATAATCTTAAGACATGACTAGAACTCCAAGCGCAATCACACTTATTTTACATTAATTTATTATCTGTAAATAAATTTTAGTTTAGCGCTTATATACCCTTTAATTCATCTGTTTGATAAAACTGTACAAGAACTTCACACAACATAGAAGTGCCTAAGTTTTCAGCTCTCCAAAAAATTGTACTTTACAGTTAAAAACTTCATTAACACGGTAAGTACTCGAGCAATTTCGATAGAAAAAAAAATCGGTGGTGGAGTAAGATTATAAAATTATATGCGGAAGACACTTTAAAAAAGTAATTAGTTTCGGACAAAGAAAAAAAAACTTAAAGTAGAAGATTTTTGAAAAATTATCGTTACTCTAAAATAAAAAGTTTTAGTCTCAGAAAAAATACTGCCTCTGACACAGTCTTGAATATAATTTAGTTAAAATGGATTCCAAATATCATTAAAATCTACCGGGAAGCCTCCTTGAAAGTGGTCCTCAAATATCGCTTATTTCACAAAGAATATATCCAGTTCCGAACCCTAATAACAGATTTGAAAATCTAAAGAATGTATATGGGTACAAAATTGTGAGCAGATTGTCAACTTACTAAGTGAATTTTTCTGCAAATTTATGTCATCTGCTGCACACTACCAGTAAAACTTCGGAAAGAAATGCATATCAAAAATGTAATTATAGAAAAAATATTGTGATATTGATAATATTGAAAGAAATATTTTTCAAATTTCCTTAAAGAATACCGTAAACAATAAATTATTTTCTTGTTTTTAAACTATTTAAATATAAAATTTATTGGTCTTTTTCAATTATAAAGATTTTTTGGGCCTTTTTATGTTAAACAAATTCAATAAAAGTTAAAAAATTTTGCTTCTGCTGTTATTTACTATTGTTTAAGAAACAATTAACATATTATTGGAAATTCTGTTGCCAGTTTAGTTGTATCACATTTTTTCTGTCTCTCCAAACTTCCTTTTGTTTATTTTCACTATCACTCCAAAAAACCCTATTCATGAAATATACCAATTATTTGTTATATAATTTGGTGTTATCAAAAAGTGTGGCACTAGAGCAATGTGGTATCCCTACATGGTTAAAAAGTGAAATTAGTTATGCGTCAAACTAAATGACTGAATGTTTTATTGGCAAAGAGTCCCCAAACAGAAAGAAGGTGGACTAATAAGGGCTATTTTTCGCCCATCGTATACCCGAAAAAAAAGTTTCGAATTCCGATAACTGTTCAGTGGCTTTGCATAATTAAAGATGTGTATTTCTGTTTAGTGTAGGTTTTACATGATAAATAAAATTGTAAGTCATGGAAATTATAGCTCCAAAATAGAGTGTTTTGGCCTTTTTCGACATTTTTGTCGTTTGTTTTGCATATTTGAGTTATTTGATGAAACCAATTAATTTTGACATGCAATGATACTACTCCTTATAAGCTTTTACAGGAGCAATATTTTATTTGGGTTCAGTGTGCGCTTCTACCTTTTAAAGAAAAAAAATTATCATCCGGGAGAATAAAATTCACTGTTATCGGAGCACATTCAGATTTGTTTTTTCGCACTCAAAAAATATTTACGTTGTTGAGAGGTCAATGTTGTTTTCTGAAACTGTTTTTGTAAATATTTATTAAAAAGTACTAATAAATAATGCTTGAATGTTAGTGTTATTGAGTTGTAAAGCCTGGCGGAAAATTTTTCGTATCTGTTCTAACAAAAAAGTTATATCATTACTTAGATGTTCGAAAAACTCCGATCGACAGAGAGGTTCTATTTAGTGCTTTAACCCTTTGCTTACGGGGTTGGGATATATGTCGTCCCAGAGACTATTTCTTTATTGTTTTCGCACCAATTTTTGAAAACTAGTCCCTATCATAAACTAATACTAGTGTAATTTCACGAGATAGCTAATACGAAGAATTTTTCTTCTAAATTGTGGTACGAATGAATATAAAAATAGTTGCCAGTTCTACTCCGTAATCTAAAGGTTAAATGTATATAGTATGTATTTCGTGATCTTCAGGCTCGAAATACTTCTGTTTTTTCTAGTGATATAAAAATAAGAGATTATGCGTCAACAATTACTGCCGACGAGACCACAAATAAGAAACCTATTATACATTTATGAATATCTCATTGTAAGTACTATACCACTTGTTGTACAATATGTAAAGGTAAAAACTGCCTTGGTATTGCAGCAAAAGCTGTTGAAATTCAAATCTTTATAGAAACTAGAATCGATAGTTCGTTGGGAAAACAATGCTGTATTTTTTTTTTTTTTTTTTTTTTTTTTTTTTTTTTGATCGGTCTTCAATAAATTGGCTCTGCAAGATTTACTCTCTGTATGTGAGACTACATCGTTGTATGAAAAATATATTGAAAATATTTAAAACAATATCAGAAATGTACAAATCAGAAGACCTCGATTTTGATACACAGGATACATTGCCGAAACCGATTATTATACTCTTATGGGTATATCTATGTACCATTTTAACTATATCTTTAAACTAGTAAAGTTCAAAATACGTTCCTCAAAATAGAGATCATTTCGTACTTGCTTTGTAGTGTTACTTGTAAAACTTAGAACTGGTCTTTCTAATGGTGTTCTGTCCACATTATTCAATAAAAGAAAAATAATAATATCTTTTTTAAATATGTAAAACAGACATTGATTAAGAACTTTGCTCCTCAACACCTTGGAATGGAACACACCACCAGAACACAGGTTATTGAAAAATATACGAGGCCTTTAGCAGGAAGATTATTTATTCCGGATGACGACAATACTGTAATGATTATATTTGATAGCACGTACGTTTATATCCATAAAAGTGCGAACTAATCCTCTTAGTGAAATTCACTCTGGTTATACAAAGGAAGAGATTTCGTTAAGCGTACGGAAGTCTTCACTACTTCAAATTATATTGTGGATTTCATCGGTCCTTACTTCGCGGATACAAAGAACAATTAAGCTAACATACTTACACATATATTAAAAAATCCCTGTCGGCTGGGCCTATAGGTGGAGGTAGATTTCGAAGAGTGCTCATTTCAACAATATATATATATATATATATATATATATGATTAGAGATAAACCCAGTTTAATAACTTCATTTGGCCGTTTAAGAAAAATTTTTAATTTCATTTTTCTGCAAAAACTGGTTTTATTAGAATCATCTTAAGAAAAATTCAGCTCAAATGCCCATTTTGCCAACATATTTTGAAATATATTCTGAATTTATTAAAAAATCGACCAAAACAGTACATTATACAGTTCTTAAATAACAAAAAAACTGTCAGTTGAATGCATTTGAGAAAAAAATTGAATTTAAAAATGAGTCATAAAGTAACCGATTTGTTGTTTGAATACATCCTTAATTCTTTAACCATGATTGCTTCGGAAAATTTTGTGCACTTTGACAGCATTTAAAAAAATATATTCTATCTTTATCAAAAAACTGGCCAATGCGTCACAGTATATAGTTCCTAAATAAGACGATCTGTAAATTGGATGCGTTTGAGAGCGAAAATGAATTTTAAAACGAGTCATAAAAAACGCAATTTGCTATGTGAAAACTTCCTTAAATTTTCGGATCACGAAGACTTCGGGAAATTCTGTTCAAAATACCCTTTTTGGTAGCCTTTTTCGAAATATATTCTGTCTTTATCAAAAAACCGATCAATGCATCACATTATGTAGTTCCTAAATAAGAGGATCTACCATTTAGATACGTTTAAAATCAAAAATGAATTTAAACATAAATTTGTTACCTAATGACTTCTTTTTAATCCCCACGTATCAAAAATAAATTACATGGACAAGGATTTTAGACACCCGAAGAGGCTGTTGATGCATTTAAAAAGCATGTTTTGGAGTTGCATTGGGAGTGAAAACAGTAATCTGAAAATTCGTTAAAAGAAATGCAAAAGTGCATTGATCTTCATGCAAAATACGTTCAAAAACAAAAAAAAAATCAATGTTGATCATAAATATTTATTTTTTCATTACTGCGCCAGGAATATAAATAACAACCTTTGTACTCGAAAGTAACAATAACTTTTCATAATATTTTTTCTTCTGCATTTGGCAAAAACATTTTTTAATGTATTGGCTCATTTTAATTTTATAAATGTAATTTCAACCAAATTCCATAAACTGTTTTTATACGCCAAACATATTAAAAATAATAGTAAGAGTAATTACTTTTTAATTATAAATATGTTTCATTTGGTTTAATTTTCAACCTTCGAATTCGAATAACATATTATATAACGAATTTAACAATTTGATTTTATAGTTTTAGAATTCTTTTGTTGCCACTTTACTAAAAAAGGAAAAAATATATAATATAACTCTTTTAAAATGAGTAAGTATAGTCTACGAAAATGATATTACATAATTAGAATAAATTGTTTATTTGAATTCTTAATACTGAAAAATACTTTTATAATTTAATGTAAATAATTGAATTTTGAAACCTGATGTATTTTCAATTCATAAAGTAAAGCAAAAATCTACTGTGCAAAAGCAGAGAATAAAGAACTTAACTTGAATCTTTTGACAATGGAAAACCGTGGGAAAGTGAAAAAAAAGGAAAAGAAGACAAAACAAGACAAAACAAGAAATCATGTTTATCAAACGATTTACGAATATGAAGGACCACAAATAACTGCAAAAATCCGTGGAAAAATCTATTGTGTCAGAATATTAGTACTCAAGAGCAAAACAACAAATTACTGTTATTGACCAGTCTGAGCGTAAATGATTTGATACATATTTTTAATAATATTTTATTTTGAACTTTTTTTGTGCAGCATTAGTACGATATTATATATATATATATATTTATTTTTGATTAACAACCAATAAATTATTCTTTAAAGATTTTAATTATAATGATTGCCTTTAATTTTTAACTTTGTTATTTAAAATTTTTTAAATAGTTCTAATTAGCATGGGCGAAGCGAATCCTCTAGAAGGCTACAAAAATTACATTTTGTCACACGCTTAAAAAAATATATTAAGTATTTTGACTTGAAATTAGACATAAAAATAAATTATGTTCTGTAGATTTGCTCAATATTATTTTTTGCATGCAATTAGTTTTACATGTTTTTTTCATTATTATTACGATCACATTTATGCAAATAAAAATGAGACACATATACACTTTGTTCTTTTTTTTTTCGAATGAAAGATATATTTTTGTCGATGAACAACAGATAATATGAAAGAGAATCTTTCAAAACTCCAGATAATATTGCTAGTGTATGATAAATATCAGATATGTCGCATGATATTTTTTAATTCGTAAATTTAAATTCACATTTCTGTCAAGGCATAAGTGAAAACTTATCCATGTTAGAGTTCAGCTCATTTCCATGCTTGGCTCATTGGCGTAAAATCTATTACGTATATCATATAGTTCAAACAGAATTTCATCTGTAATCCTGAATATTCTTATATAGAGCCTTTAAATTTTAATATGTCTGATCATTTTGTATTCAGTGAAATTAAATTGCTGAAGTTTTAAATAAAAAGAATAATACTTTTTAAATAATTCCCTTAAATATGCACAATGATAAAGTGAATTGGTGCGACATGAGAAATTTTTCATCCACCGTCGAATAAAATTCAGATGCCATTTTGTAACATTCGCTGCGATTTAAAGTAAAATTCCATATATGTAAATTTTAATGTGGTTATAAGCAAATGTAATTTACATTTTTTTCATACGGTATGCAGTTTAAAAAATTCAACAGTATAAAACATTTTTATAAATGCTAAATAGATTTTTTAACAAAGTGAATATTTAAGAATAAATAAAAAGAACTTGCTCATTAAAAATATATATTAGCGTAATTATTGTCAAAATTATAAAAAGTTTAGAAATATCAATCTATTTTATATAAAATTGTAATTATAATAAAAAGCTGCAGCATAATTTATTTCATTTAAGGCCAAAAAAGAATACATAAGTGATGGAACATTTTACATTTTATTACAACGGTCCCATTAATTTTAAACATGTCTAATGTAACCCTTTATTTACAATAAGTTTCAGAGAATCTCTGATATATTATTCAGAAAGAGAAAAAATTACATTCAAGATAGCAGTTACAAATGGAGCTGCAAAGTAATATTTTATCATATTTTTAGTAAAAAAATGTGTTTTCAGAAAAAAAAAGTCGAAAAGTCATGCTGCGAAAACGGATGTTAATATTTTCTTTGTTACATTCTTGAGAGACTGCTGACAGTTGTTCACAGAAAAACGATGAAAGTAAATGATAAAAGTTTGTATTTCCTTCTCTTTAGTTCTAAAAAGGTTATTTGCTTTATCATACTATAAGAAAAATGTTTTCTATAAACTTCAGTACACTTTTTAATAAAAGCCCAGCTTCAAGCTTTTTCGTATGTTTTGTTATTTTAATAAACGTTTCACTTTTCTGGATTTTATTTGACTTTTACGATGAAATATTAAAAAGATGAAACTTTTATATTGAACATCTAAATCCTTGTTATTAAAGACTAAAAAGCAAAAAGGGTTTGTTTAATTTCTATAATATATGCTCTTTAATAGAAAATAATGAAATTTATGTGTATAGGTTCACGAGGCTCACGACAAGGGGCTTGCTATATAATCTGCTAAGCATACAATTGTACGTTAATTTACCTTCTTCAGACCTTAGGGTATATTTATGTACTTTTTAAAATTTTGGTTATGCACTTATATTAACAATCTGATATATAATAAGGATTGGATAGAGAAGAAAATTAAAATTATTTTTTGAAAATAAAATTTGATAAAACATCGGGATTTAAAAAATACATTTTTTTGCGAATTTCATAGGATAATTTTATTTTTTTTTACATTTTTTAATAGCAAAAATATTGAAAAACATATACTGTATACATATTTAATAATTTTTATTACTAATGTACATTAAAAATTGTACCCTAATGTACTGTAAAAATATTTACGTTTTCAATTTGGTGCATTTGGTACATTTCCGCTACAAGCCATTTTTATAAAAAACACAAATCGCCGAAAAAGCGCTATATGAAACAAGTTACTATTTCATTAAGTTCTGGTATTCTGGCTCCATTCATATCAATTTCTCCATTTTTAGCTTTATTTATGTACGTGAAATAAAAACCGTTAAGATGCGTTTTCTATAGGATTCATCAGTTCTGAAGAGGTTACACAAAAATTTTGCTACATATTGCCTACGAAAAAAAAATGTCTGAAAATCAAATTCCAATTGTTATCAGCATTCTTCAATGTACCTATTTTTAACGCCTTACTTGATGCGTATAAATTTTATGGATTATATACGGTGATGCATAAAAATTTTAAATGCACTTCAATGTATTATCGGAAAGTGTTGAATCAGAATTCTTAACTGTTTTATACCTTTGATTAAACACTTTTTTAGTCTGTTATGCAGCATTAATACATATCCATAGCTTACAAACAGAGTCCATAATAAAAATCTGATATTTTGCTGACTTTCAATTATAATTTCTGTAATTGTGTTCCAAATACATTATAAATTTTCAAAATTGTTCAATTAGACATGTTTTTGGAATGTGTTTGGAAGTGTTTAATAATGTGTATTGTTTTCGCTTGATTTTTCGTTCTTTTTTTATATGGCCTACGAAATTAGATTTTTGTTAAAATGACCATTTCTTTCTTAGAGTATTAGCATCCAACATAAATTTTACATATGAATTGGATTGCATAGCGCACCAGATAAAGGGACCTAAAATAATTATAGTAACTACCAAACTTTTAAAAATAAAGAGTTAAATCCGAAACTGAAAAGATTAAACTTAGAAAGACCTCTGTAAACGCCAAATAGGTTACCCACTAAATGAAGAAAAATTTTTATGACCTATTGAATCATTGATAAAAAGCTGTCGCTTGCAATATCAGATTGTCTTACTTAAATTTATAATATATTGCACGGATTCTGATTTTTTTCTATTCTTATAGGGAAATACATTTAAAAAGAATTAAATTGTCTTGGAATAAGTCATCATATTAATGTTAATGATCATTTTGTGAAAGTCAATTGAGTAATGTGTATAGCTACACCTTAATTTCTTATTTATGAGTAATAAATTCACTTTTTTGTTGAGTACATTTAATAAATATGTATGAATAAATGGTTAAAAATAAATGACTATATAAATAAATGGTCTGGGTTCAAGAAATGAGTAAGAGTTGCATTGGCAGTATAAATTACAATGAAACATTACAATTAACATAGCAATTTACATTTATTTTTACTTTTATTTTATTTTATTCTTTTATTTCTTTATTTTTTGCATGGGGTTAGAAGAATAGCGCCAATTAAGATTGAAAAAATATTCTTAAATAAAAAGCGAAAAACAATGTATAAAAGAAAAGAAAATGCATTATATATTGCACTGAAAGAAATTTACATTTATCTTCTCCTTTAAAATTGAAGACAACTTATCTGTTGCAGTATTCTGACCGTTTGCTTCCCAGTAATCGTCCGTAGCCTGCTATCAAGCTGCTGTCTTTATTGCTATAATTCATATTTACAAATTGGATTTCTCTTGCAATCTAACTAGAAATATTCTGGAATTGTATTAAAACGGTACGCGATGACGCAATTTCTTAGGGATAAAAAGCGCATTGCATGCATTTGTAATCTTTATTATTTACGTATTTAAAATAAAAAGTAATATCCGGGTATCAGGATTTGATTCCCGGATTGGTCACTTTTTTCGCTTCGACGGAAATATTCAATTCGTATGGTAACTTAATCAATTTGATTGTATATAAATAATATTTTATCAAGGCTCTCAGCGTTTATATGGAATTCCTTTTCCTGGAGATTATTCTGTAGAGTTGCGTACATACCAAACCAGATGTTATTATCAATAAGAATATCATAACGAAATATGCTCACTGTTTGTCATCCTAAGTACTTTAACGGCGGTAAAAATGAGTATAGGTGTCCTTTAAGAGACGAATCTGGATTCGATTCCCAGCTTGAGCAGTTTTTTTTCTCACTTGGAAGTATTCCGTTCATGTAATTCTTTAATGTTTATGAATATTTTATTATTTCACTTAAAATTCCTTAAAAAAATATTCCGTCACATAAATACACTATTATGGAAATCGTGTAAACAAGGCTTAGCTGTGTCTAATACTATGCAAATTAAACCAAAATCTCTTTAACTCTATTTATATAAATGTCTAAATAAATGTTAAATTTCGCAGAATTTGGCACAGTTACTCACAAGTAACAGTGACACCAAAAAGATTATGTGATGTACAGACTGAAAACAGCGAGTTTTTTCATTACAAAAATGTCCATGCCGGATTCCGGGTACCAGAAAACATGCAAATCCATCAAAAACTGGAAGTCAAAACATTTCTTTATAGACTTTTTTTTCCATATATAAGAAAAATATTAAAATAGAAACTCTAGCTTATGATTATACATATGACATTTTTATACATAGGACATAACTTATCTTTTCAGATCCCATGCAGCATTTCATATTGATTGCATAACTACTTCTCATTCTGCTTAATGGAACGGTTGTGTCAGCTTCATATGCATTATGTCTCTAGTTTATTTTTATCATTAATAAAAGCAATATTAGTCCGGAAAGTAACTATTGCAAGTAAGATAATCAACGAAATCTATCAGTCGATTAACTGAAACATGTTTGCTTAAGTACATTTCTTGTTACTTTTCTATAGACCGATTCACTATATGTTATATATGGACAAATGTTATAATTAAATGTTATAAATAAAATAGAATTTTAGAATGAGTACACTTTTAAAAAATGACAAAGTCCTGTGATAAAAGAAACGTTCATGTAAAAAAATATATTTTTTAACTCTAAAACTTCAGGAAACACATTTTTTGTTTGAAGTAAATGATTCTATGATTAATAAACACTAATAAATCCTCATTTAAGTAGTGTAGTAGTGGAAATAATCCATTAACATGTTTTTGATTTTACAAAATATGAACTGTTTTTCTTCACTTGCGGTATGAATGATTCCATAATTAAACTCTTCAATTTAATAATTATTTATTTAAATTTAATCTTAACATTTTTTTAACTTTCATTAAAATTATTAGTTTCTCAGATAAATGTAAGTAATAATCCATTAGCATGTATTTGGATTTTCCAAAATAAGAACTTTTTTTCTCACTTACGTCATGAATGATTCTACAATTAAGCTCTTAAATTTAATATTTATTTATTTAAAGGAGGTGTGTCAATAAGGGCCATTTTTCGCCCATCATTTGACATAATTTTTTTTCATTAGTATACCACATAACAAGTAAAAAAATAATAATATCTTGGATGAAAGTTTAATAATTGATGAGAAAATAATATATATATTTAAGTACATATTATGTGTTTTAATGAGCATAAACACAATTGTCATTAGTTTTACTCCGTATAATCAATAGTAAATACAAGAATAAGTGTAAAATTAAGATAAATGGAGCTTACTTATATTATTATTTCAATACATGAAAATCGGAAATAATAAATAATAAATAATAAAAATAATAATAATAATACAGTTTCAGACTTTTTGGACAATGTGTTTTAGATTATTTTCCTTACTGATTGCTTCACCAGAATCATTAATGGACTATCCAGCGGCCGCGTCTTTTACAGTATATGAACATATACTGTACATATACTATACATTCGATATTTGGTTTTTTAATTTTAGTTGAGCGATTACAGTAGTATTGTAAGCCAGAAACCATAATATGAAAACATTCTACAGTATTTTTGAACAACGTTCTCAATCAAAGCCTGGTTTTCCTATTTTATAGAAAATATTATTATTTTTCTTATATTAAATGTAGTAGACTGAACACAATGACAGAGGCCAGTTCTAAGTTTTACAAATAACATTGCAAAGAAAGTACGAGATGACCTCTTTATTGAGGAACGTATTTTGGACTTTACAAGTTTAAAGATATCGTTAAAATCAGACATAAATATACCCATGAAAATATAATAATAAATTTCGGAAAAGTGTCCGGATGTATCAATAACGAGGCCTTCTCTGATACATTTCTGATATTGGTTTAAATATTTTCATGCATCGCATTTCATACATCGATATATTCTCATTAACAGGACTTAAATCTTGCCGAGTCAATTTACCGATCAAGTAATATTAGTTTTACAGCATCGTTTTCGCGAAAAAATATAGATGTAAGTTTCTATAAAAAGCTTGAGTTTAAGTAGTTTTTTCTACAATTTTGCTACGAGGCAGTTCTTACCTTTACATACTATACAACAAGTGTTAGTATTGTAAAAATGAGATATTGATTTAAATGTATTATAGATCTCTTATTTGTGGTCTCATCGACAGTAATCGTTGATGCATAATCTCTTATTGTTACATCAAAAGAAGAAATAGAAGTATTTAGAACATGGAGAGCACGAAATGCATATTATTTGTATTTAGAGCACTATTTAGAACCACTCTGTAAATCTCAGTTTTTCGAAATTAAGTATCAATATAACTTTTCTGTTAGAACAGATACGAAAAGATTTCTGCGAGACTTTACAAATATGATATTGGTATCCAAGCATTATTTATTAGTAATTTCTTTAATAATTATTTATGAAAACAATTTTAGAAAACAACATTGACGTCTGAACAACGTTAATACTTTTTAAGTACGGCGAAAGAAGTCTGAACGCGCTCCGATAGTACTGCATTTGATTCTCTCACATGATACATTTTTTTTTCTTTTACAGGTAGAAGCGCAAATTGAACCCAAATAAAATAATGCTCGTATAAAAGGTTATAAAGAGTAGAATCAGTGCATGTCAAAACTAATTGGGTTCATCGAGCGCCTCTTAGTAAAAAATTAATTCAAAGACGCAAAAAACGTCAAAAATGCAGAAAAAAGCCAAAACACTCTACTTTCGGGCTATAATTTCCATGACTTACTATTTTATTTATCACGTAAGACTTATATTAAACAAAACTACATATTTTTAACTATACGAAGCCATAGAACAATCATCTGAATTCGAAACTTTTTTTCCGGGTATATGATGAGCAAAAAATAGCCCTTATTAACCCACCTCCTTTAATCAGAACACATTTTTTTTTACTTTCAGTAGAATTATTAGTTTCACAGATAAATTTATAGCTTACTATATTTTATTCTATTCATAAAAGTGAATAATATGTCCACACCAATTTCATATAGCTAGACGGATACTACTATCAACTGGAATATCAATTCAATGATGAACCAATTAAGGTAAAATAATTTACCTTACCTGATTTGAAAGTACTATTTATTCATTTAAGAAGAGGAAATCAAAAAACTGTAATTCGTAAATTCTGATATTATTTTATAAATGTAAAGAAGGAACTTTAAGAAAATCAATTAGAAACGTGCTGGAAAAATTGGTTCTCTTTTTTATATATTTTTTTCCAAAATAAAAAGGCATATGAATTTCTCGTCATTAACAACGGTGTCTGATTAACAACTTCTGCTATGATATTATATTTTTAATAAATCACGTTATGACTCTAAAGTGGTGTTTAGTAATATTTTTTTAGTTGCAAGCAATTGTAAAATGGTTTTTATGAATTTATTAGTGATTTGGTAAAAGATTATCTTATAGTCCACATGACTAAAAATAAGTCGGAAAAATTTGGATTTTTGATACAAGTATTCAATTTTGCCTATTTTGCTATTAGAAAATTACTTTCTAATAAACAATACACACTTAGAGATTATCGCCAAATTTCATTAACTGCCAAAATGCATTGCAATAACCAAAATGTACAAATATGCGTTACATAAAATAATAATATTTAATGAAGCAATAAAATGAAATGTATCTGATTTATTACCTAGAATTGGATCGAGATACCTCTACTTTTTATAGGTTTGTATCAGTATCTATTTAGGAATTTGCACTAAGGGTCATTTTTCTTTTCTTTTTTTTATTAGAAAATTACACATACAGTTTAGCATTGTATATAAGGAAATATTGGTTCCTTTTTGACACTGAAAAATAGATTAAATAGATTGTGCAAATAGATTTAGGCCTTTTTTTATAATTCTATTACAATATTGTTTGACTTTTTATCAATTTTGTAAGTTTGTTGGTTAAAGTCTATTAAGTTTACGTTGAACTGTGTCAAGGTTTAGGTCAACTTTTATGTTACGAAAAGTTTTTATTGGGTTTCAGAAAGAAATTGAGATTACAAATCGAATTTTTTGGATCGAGAAGGGAAAATCTAGGAGACTAATCTAATTATCTCAGAACAGAGATATGAAGCAATCACGAAATTCTCTTGCAGTATATTTTATTTATATTAATTTAAATCGCACTATTATTTATGAATAACTACGTAATAATATTGTTAATTTCTTTAATTTTAACTCTGAAATATCGTTATTGATGAATAAAAAAGCGCAGTCCATCATATAGTTTTAATTAATAAAGCCCAATATAAAATGCGGCTGTTTCTTTTCTATCCAATAGAAGCTGAAAAACAATAATATTTACCGTAAAAATAATAACATTGAATTATTCGTGTTCAATGATGAAAAAAAAAACCCAAATATTTTTGGTTTTTAATAAAGATTTATCATGTTTTTTAAAACAATTTATGCATGTTTAATTTCATTCAACTTTGATACCTTTTTTTCTGATAAGCTAGCATGGAAATCGTAAAAAATACATTATTCATAGTCACAACTTACAGCTTTCAACCCTGAATTCGAATTTTAAATTCGATTTTCTGAGTTTAAATAACTATGTGAAAGTTTTCTGTAAGTGAAAAACAGTACTCTTTATTCATTCAAATTCATCTAAAATCAAACATAGTCTTGAGAAACTTATAACTTTCTTTTAAAAAAAATAGATGGTTTTATAATTTGAGATATTTTTTAGTATATTTTTAAATAAAATTAATCGGTATAAATTATCTTTTTCATATTTTAGAGGAATTAAAATACATTTGACATTACGTATACTGTTAAAAGTAAAAAACAAGATGTCAACCGAACCATATAATTGATTAAAAAAAAATCTAAAATTTTTAGCACATTCTGAAAATACCAGACACTTCACACAGCTAATTTCAAATTACTATCAAATGAACAACCATAAAGACTCTTAAATAATGGCATATTGAAGTGACAAGCAATACGTAGATGTTAGAAGATGACAAAACATTTACAAAGTAACGACCAATGCGTCATTGCAGTCTTGAAATAGAGTATGAGTTGATAATAAATGCAACTAATGAAATTAAACATGATTTAATTGATAAGTCATTTAAAAGGTCTAGTAAAGATGGAACGGAAAATGATTACCTTTTTTCGGATCAGAGTTGACAAAGATGGTGACAATGAAACAGAAACCGATGAGGAGGCTGAAGATGTAGCAGAAGACGGATATGACGAAATTTTCATGTTACAAGTTAGTGAATATTTTTAATTTCAAAAGCTAATGCGATTTGTGTTAAATCTCTAGTTTTTAAGGTAGAAATCTAATATTTTCTTACGTTCATGTTTTCCTTGTTTTCAAATCTATTAATTTTATACACTGCATATAACGTGCATCCGTAAATTTTAAATATTATTTTTATTATTCAATAAACTATTCACTAAATTATACAAATGGACTAATTTTTATTTTAAACAACCAAAGAATCAATAAATTATTAAAATACTAATAGAAATAGAAATTAAATATCAAATTAAAAAGCAGTTAATGACGTAAAAAAACACGTGTAACATGTTTAATGTCAAATGAATCTGACATTTTGGATTATCCGTTATTTACATTTAATCTTATACTCCAGCAACAGTTTTTTGGTCGATCTGACAATCAAGTAGTACCAAATAATGTAAGCAAATTATATAAACAATAATATTGTTAAAAATATTTAGGTATACAGACGTCATGTACGGATCACTGGCTCGAGTTACGATGGATCACGCGGTAATCCGGTTACTGTTTTTTAAAGTTATATAAGTTGTTTTGTTCTACAATAATTAGTTAAACTACATTTATTTATTAGTATTTCTTTTTTCAAATAATAGAAAACAGTTAAAAATAATATATCATGTAACTGGTGTATAAAAACGCAGTGTTTGCCAAATTGATGTCAGAAAAAAATCATGCCAAGATGATGAGTAAAAAAATGGATTTTTTTTTTTTTTAAGTAAACAAATAAATATAAAAACGCTAATTCAATATTTAAAAAGTAACACCAAGCAGTCGTTAATTCTCTAGTCGCACCAATAGTAAATTCTCTGTTCTTCGTTTGTTCCATACTGAAAAATCATAAATTTAATAATCTCAAATAATCTAACTAATTTTCTAGAATGGGGTTGATGATCGAGCAATTTCCTTAATACATAAACAAAACGGTACAGCTGTCATTACTTGCCGAATTTGGTGCTATAACATTTTGGATCTAATTTGGTGAAAACATCATTTTCTAATACCAGTTACATATATATATTTAAATTATTTTTTATTATATAAAAAATAATAACAATTAATAAAAAAAAGTTTAATTAATAAAGATAGAAAAAAATTATAACATTTTAAAGAAGAAAATGGAAATAAATAAACATTTTATTTTTAAATAAATAATAATAGCCTGGCTAACATGGCAGGCAAAAAAACGCCAATTTTGAGTCTAATAATTATACCTCGGACCACATATGATATCTGTGCCAACAAAACTTTCAATAATATAGTAAATTTGCCATTTTGCGAAGCTCAATTATAGAAGAATATCCAATATTTTTTAATATTAACTAACACAGGAAGAATAATAAGAAAATAGAAGAAAAAATAGGTATTTAAAAAGACTTGTAAAGTTGTTTAACACAAATGTCATATATGCACCACATTTGCGCGATTTTATAATGAGATTTTTGCTAGAATATCGTTTTCAAATGACAGTTATATATATGTTTTTTAATTGTTTTCTATAATTTTAAAAAGAAAATAACAATAAATGAAATTGTTTAGCTAATAATTACAAAACAAAAAAATTTATATCATTAAAAAATTAAAGAAAGTAAACAGTTTTTTAATAAATGAAATATATTTTATCCGATGAGGTATAAAATGGACGTTTTGTTGCAATTACACAAATGTAGTGCATATATGACATATGTGCCTTTTTTTAGCAGGCAATTTTTATGTCAAAACGTTGGATTTATCACTAGTAATAACAAATGCATAAATTTCCTTTGAACTGCATCCATTTTCTTCTTCAGTTTCTAAATTTTAAAACTGTAGTTTTTCCTGTAAATGAATTTAACGAAATGGCGCAAGAAAAATGAAATAAACAATAAAAAAATTTGCTAAAAAAAGGATTATATTTGTTGATAACATTCTTCAAAATTACGGTGAAAAACTGATATTATTTTGCAATGTATATCTGTGGCAGAAATTCACACTTAAGCTAAAATTTAAATATATGATTCCAATTTTTAAAATATTAACTCATATCTATACAATTTACAATTGAATATTAAAACATATACGCCAAAAATTATCTTCACTTGAAAAAACAACAATATTGCGACCATCAACAGCGTGTCAGACATATGCATTTTTGGCTTAAAATGGCATTTTTTGGCGACAAAAGATAAATAAAAATCGAAAATAAACAAATATGTAATTCACAATTTACAGTAAGTTTTACAATTAGATCTTCTTTTTTTCTGCTATAAGTCAAATGATACGGAAATTCGATAATAAAAGGAAAATAACTATCATTCAAAATTCAATTAATAAAATTTTCAAGTTATTTTTTTTATTCTAACGTAAAGGATATATCTCCAAATGTGTATCTATTGTAATATTTCTAATTAAGTTATTTTTAATTAAGTTAATTAAGTTCTTTTTTATGCACTACAAATATTTCTTTTATTTTTAAGACAACTTTCTTCAGCAGCAGGAAGAAAACTCTTCCTATTCGATTGAGACGATATGCCCAAACCTTTGTAAACAACAATCATTGCTCCTCCCGACTACTGTGTTTCTTTCTCTCAAACATCCATTTCGCAAAAAAATTGACTATTTGAATACTATAAAAAATCAGCCCAATAAATATTTTGCCTTTAAATCATAATTTTTTTGTAAAAAAAAGTCACTCTGAGACTTTTGAATGGAAAAATGTTGTTGAACAGAATGGCATATATAAATTTCAATAAAATCTCTCCATTTTCAAAATTTTGTACGGTTTCTGTTTTTGTATTAAAAAAAATATTCTGGAGTGGAAACGTAATATCTGTAGAATGAAAATTTTATATTATATTAAGTTAATCCATTGAATAATATAATTTAATAAATTAATGAAATTTATTAAAAATACATTTCTTTTTCTTTTCCCATCAAATTATAAATTTTAATTTCGTTAAAATTTCATTAACGCATTTTTATACAATGCTCAATTAAATCTTTATTCAATTTTCAGAAATTACACAAGTTATACTATAAAATACCATTTCCCTAAAAATATTAAACTGCTTACATCAAAATTAAAACACCATACATCAAAGGTTTTACTTAAGTAATATGTTATATATTTTACATAACATTAATATGAAATCATACTTTATTATACATTTCTTTTTCAATCATGCATAAAATAAAAATTTCCTCAAGCTATTTACCCAATCCTATTACATTCCCTTTCTTTACACTTCATAGGTAACATGTTTACTGTCAAAAGAGATATTTAAATTCTGAATTTAAATTCTTTTTGTGTCATAGAGCATTATATGTTTTATTGATGATTGGAAATATTTTATTAGAATGTTTATAAATCAAACAAATTCATTCATTTTATTTTTTCTACATGGATTATGGTAAAAAATAACTTATTTTCATCGTACGATTAAGAATCGATAATTACAATAAATAATGTAAATCCTTGGCTCATATTTTTTTAAATATATATTTTTTTATAAAACATGAGATTGAAGGAAAAACAACTGTTATCGAATATATCGACTGGGAGTTTTTATCCTGATTCTCATTTAAACGAATGTCAGTAAGATTTTTAAAATCTCTTTTGACACAGGAAATAATATAATATTTGATATACCTTTTTTCAATATTTCTAAAAATACCAATGTTGATAACTTACCAATTTGCTTTTGTGTCATCCTCTTATATAATAGGGTCCTTATATCAACATAATAATTCATATTATTATTTATTCAACATTGACTTTTTGGAATTTAACATGGGGTTTTAACACTTTTTTGTAGTAGTAGTAGTAGTAGTAGTTCTGAAACAAGAACCTGCATTTATAATTTTCAGTTTGAACAAATTTTTAAAAAATTTTATTGGAAAAAAATAATACTAATCACTAATGATCAAGCAATATTTTAAAGAAAATACCAGTAATTCCTTATTTAAAAAAATCACATATATAAACGCGTTATTAGATAAGCCGAACTTTCCTAAAGAAAATACTTAATAAAAATTTCTTTTTTTAACCAACAAGAACCCGGCACAATGAATTTGGGTTTTTACTAAAAGATTTTTCTAATGAAATAAACATTTATTCTATTAGAAAAAATAACTCTCTATCTCTTCATGAAATTAAAATGAGATTACGACTAGGAACATATATATTTCAGTTTGAATTATACTAGATTTGCATTTAAAAAATACATATGTTTTCATTTTAAGGGAAGGAACGAGTATGTGTAATCCTATGGAAAATACGCCAGCTTTAACACCCGTTTCTTTGGAAAGTACGCCACCGATTTTGATGAAATTCGAAATCCATATTCACAGGATTATGATTAAAATTTATGGCAAATTTTTTTCTTCAACTTCAACTTTTTCTTTTAGAACAAAATTGATTTTTCAGATTCTATTTCTGAAATTAATTAGTCTTTAAGTAATGTCTGCCTATTATAATTTTATGTTTATGCTCTACCACTAAAAAAAAAGGCATTATTGAGTGCCGTGAAAACAGTGCTGACTATTGTGTTGCCAGATAGGGAAAATAGAGTGCTCTGGTTTCAGTGTATTATTATAACAGTTTAATACAGACTATTTACAACAAATAATACTTTAAATTAAAGGTGAACCTACCTAGGTTTTCTTAGAAATGTCCGCAATATTTAGCTTTAGTTATATGACACACAATCAGCCTACCTCGCTAAAAAAAATCTGTAGAAAATCTGTAGGTATTTGGCCCAAAAATCTGTGCAAAATCTGTCGGTATTTGGCCCATTCGGCAGAAATTTTTAAGATTGTCTTAAACAATTCTGCAGATATTTTTAATGTAAAGCTAAATCTGCAAAATTTCTTCAAATTTCTGAAAAGTATGGCAATTTTTTCAGATAATCATAGGGTTTTTTTTAGTGGGGTAAATTTCGAATCTTCCCACACTTCGTTTAACAATGTAATGGGAACAATAGCGTCTTCAATTCTGTGGCTCAATTCTGACAATTCATTGGATAAATGCAGAAAGTTGACACAATGTTTTATAAAGCCCTAACTTAAAAAAGAACATGGCAATATGTAAAATCTTTAGCACAGCAACAGTGCTTTTGGAATAGCCATTTTTCCGAATTAAGCATTACAAGTCAATAAATAACAAAGCTGTACTCCTGCATACGCTTATTCATCACTTTATATACCGAATTATTTATCAACAAATAGCTTCACGTCAATAATTGTCTTCTTTAATATCTGAAGGTATAATGGAATTTTTAAATAATAGTAATGTGAAATTTAGAAGTGTTTTTTTCATTAAAACTGATTACATATACCGTTATTTATAATTTTCCTGTAAAATATTTACAAAAAAAATCAAATTAATTAACCAAAAATAGTCTTATGGAAGAATTACAATTCTTATTAAATTAATGTATTTAAATGTATTACGATTCTCTCTGTAAAAGGAAAACCATTAACCGTCGAAAATAATTCACATTACTTTTTTTCCAAAGAAAAAAAAACATATACCTATCAAAATTATTAAGAAAATTACCTCTTTTTTTTTAAATATATAACTTCGACTGTTTTTCTATTCTATGTAAATTAGATCTAGTAAAGTATATTGCATGGTAAGAAAAAGAACTTTTATTAATAGACTGATTAAATACTTTTTTTAATTTAAATTTTGCATAATGGTACTTATAAGTACCGTCGGTAGATAAGCGGTTAAAGAAGCCGTTTCAGTTATTCTTTATATTTGTTCTTGAGCAAACATTCTACAACGTGTAGCTGACAATGTTATAACTAGGAATTCTATTCAGGATATTCTGTTTATTCAAAGAATAGAATTCTATTGCGTCATCTAGAAAATTCTGTTGAGATAATGATAAAATAATTGATTGACTCAGGAAATCATGAACAAATGTATTACAGCAGATTTTGATATCGAAAATTCCGATGAAATTATGGCATTTCTGGATTTAAACTTTGTCAAAAACCGCAGATTTTTCCGGATTACCTAATATATTTGAAAATTTGTTCTATATTTATTTGAAAAAATGCAAAACCATTGTTGAATAAATCCGAGACGTATGGAGTCTTTGTATTACTAATTTTTGAGTTTGTTTATGTAAGAAAATGTACAATACCACGCATACAATAAAGTTTGTAATAATAATAAAAAATGTAATATTTTATCATTCGAGATAAAATATAACAGAGAGTGCTTCTCTGTTAGCCAAAATTTTAGATTTAAAAGGTTGTTCAGTTCCAAATATACCTATCCATAAGTTTTTATCTATACATAGATAGAATAACATATTATTAACTTCATTAATTATGCAATTTCTCACAAGTGCATTGCAATAAGGAAGATTAAGTATGCGATAAATCATCATTAATAACATATAGCATATCATTAATCAACTTGTGTTTCATTAAGTATTATTCTATATTTAGCTTTATTTATCATATTGGTGATTAAGTTTTTTTCATATTAATTATAATTATTGCCAAATAAGGAATATATCAAAAGCATACCTGAAACATTCAGACAGTTATATAAAAAGTGCTACACTTAAATAAAACAGAATGTTGTAATTTGTTTACACTTACTAGATATTCAATATAATTTAAATATTGCCGTACTAAGTAAAAAAAAAATCTTAAACAAACTTTATTTCAAGAATAATTTAATATCACCAAAAGGGTGCTTTTTTAACTTCACCATAAATATATAACATAGGAAAAATCTAACAATATATACATATATTTCTTTATGAATAGTTACGTGTGTTATCCAGTGTTCTTTTGCCTACTAGTATAAAACTCTATTATATTTACCAGCATAAACACACAGTTACTTATTTCTTATTCTATTGTTATTTGATTTTTCAACAAAAACAAAAATAACAAATGTTCTATAAATACTAAATTATATTAATTCAACACAGGTGTCGTACACGTTTGGGCATTTCCCAGGACAATTATCAGTATCTTTTTTAATGGTAAAATAAAGCTAGGTTTAATGCGCTGAAGTTCAGTTTATTTTACAAGAGATTTTCTAATTTAAAAAAATACTGATTCTTAAGAATTTTCCCGAGGAGATTCTTAAGAATTTTCAGGAGACATAGCTTCCTCTGAACATAAAAACCCCGATAATCATGTAATATTGCTTTAGTTTTTAGCTATTTTTTTTAGTCAATGCAATCTGTTACTGCATGAAATTCAATTAGAATTCGGTTTTAATACATGTATAAATCAATAAATTTTTCATTAGTAATTTTGCTGTTTTTGTTGTTAATGTTGTTGCAATTATTTATCCCTTAAGCTTTTCAAAATGTTATATTATATTTTTATTTGTATATACATAAAATTGATTAGTGAAAATAAATAACTCTATAGGAATAAAGTACTTATATATATGTGTGTATGTAAGTACAGGGTGAGCCCTAATTATGGAAACATTAGACTATTGCCTTAAATATTGCCTTTACGCACTTACATCTAATTGCAAAGTTTCATAAAGGCTAAAAATGTGACCACATATGTTGCAACACCATAGGGGGACTTTTTGAAAAAACCCGAAAATTAAATTTTTATTCTTTCCCCGTATGGCAAACATACCAATTAGAAAATTATTCCTCTTTTATTCCAGAACTGAATAAAAGAAATTTCATCTTCATATCTAAAAATCTTACAAGGATATTAGAATCCGAAATTCTCAAATATTCTTGAGTTACACCAAATAACCATACTTCTTAGCGAAATTTTTATCTCATGTTGAAAGCAAAATATGGATCATTAACAAATTGCCCGTTATTAAATGTCGATAAGACAATGTCTGTCATTTGGATTTTAAAAAAGCAGCGTACAGATATTACGCAAAACCTGCTTTCAAAATCTGCTGGTAGTCTGAAGGTCTGAATGAGTTGAAATACCTAGATCCAGTGCCGAACTAACCTATAGGAAAAAGTTCGGTTCGGCTTGAAATAAATTAAAATCATAACCCGCCGCGGTATAACTGAATCTCTGCATAGTTTTTTTTTTATATCGATATCGTTAAAAATTGTTTCGTATGAATGACTTCCAACCAAAAATATTTATTATAGCTTTTTTTGCATATTTTTAAAGAACCGCAAAAAGTTGCGATATACTTGTTTTGTTTTTTAATGAATCTGTATTTATGTATAACTGTTTCACTTTTCCTATAATATTGTTTGCTTTACAGTAAAATCTTTTAAGATGGAATCTCATGGGAAAGAAATAAATGAGTTAAAGGAAAATTCCTTTTTTAAAAGGTATAATTTTTTTTCAGTTATTATTATATTCACTTTGCATGGATCTTTGCTGTTTAAGACAGGATTGCGCCGCAGTCCAATTTGTACAGCTCATACTATATAACTGTTAAATTACCGTATTTTCCATGCTCTGTAAACCATCTAATTATGTTTTAATTCTTAATTACTTGCTTAGCTTAGAAAATGGAAAAAAAAAATACGTTCTATCATTACTATAAATAAATAATAATAATAGTTGGCAAATTAATTTGAGTTTAATTGTAAATGAAAAATACAGATATATAAACTACTTTTAAGCCCTATTCTAAATAATGTACTAATTTATTTTCATTAAGGTAACAAATATTACCTTAATTACATTAAGGTAAAATTCTATTTATTCATATTGCTTAATAAAATCACACAATGTAAATGTTGCTGCAACTCCTTCTTAAAACTACTGTGATATAATTTAGTAATAATTGATGGAAAATCGTAAGTTTAGTATAGTATATATCTATAATAATAAAAAGAGAAGGATGTTTGTCTGTCAGCGCTGTTCTGAAGCGACTGCTGCACGTAGAGTTACAAAATTTGGAGTGAAGGTACTTTTTTACATGTAGTTTTGCACCTCGAAGCTCGATTTTCGATTTTTTGTTTAGATTTTTTAAATAATTTTTTAGGCGATTTTTAGCGTTATTTTTGCGATTTTATCCCATTAGTGAAAGGAATACGGTTTCATTCTTTTAACCCAAAATAGCAATTTTTTTTTCTCTTTTAAACAAAGTTTATTCGGAATTTGTACAGTGATTTTTGACTTTTTAACGAATTTTTTATGCGATTTTTAGTGTTTTTTCTCATTTTGCGGCTATTTTTTGAGATTTATAAAAAAAAAATCGTTTTAAACTTTTAGCCTAATGCCCTAAATTTTGTGTTTGGTACGGTTTTTAATGGGATTTTCAATGCGATTTTTAATGTTTTTTAAAGATTTTTGCGTTTTGCATCTATTTTTTTCATAGTTGTTCTATCAAAAACTTGAGCTGTTGAGAATGCAATAAGTAGTAATTTTTTGTGAAATCTACCTAAAATGTCAAAAATTTAGGTACCACTATTTTCGATTAGCAGTTTTATAAACTATCTTAAATTCTTGCTTAAGACCGCTACCCCCTCAAGTTATATATCATCTGATAGGTTATTTAACAGAGTATGGCTTTGATAGTTTTTGAAGAATAGAGTGCTCTACCTGGTTGTGGAAAATGGAACTAATAGAACGTTATTTTTTTAAATCTATAATAATAAAGAGACAAGTTTGTGTGTGTGTGTCAGCGATGTTCTGAAGAGTCTGCTGTAAGTAGATTTACAAAATGTGGAGGGAAGGTACTTTTTACATGTAGTTTTGCACCTCAAAGCCCGATTTTCAATTTTTTGATTACATTTTTTTGATAATTTTTTAGGCGATTTTTAGCGTTCTTTTTGCAGTTTTATCCCATTAATGAAAGAAATACGGTTTCATTCTTTTAACCCAATATAGCAATTTTTTTTCTCTTTTCAGCAAAGTTTATTCCGAATTTGTACAGCGATTTTCGAAATTTTAACGAATTTTTAATGCGATTTTTTGTGTTTTTTCTCATTTTGCGGTTTTTTTTTGAGATTGATAAAAAGAAAACCGTTTCAAACTTTTAGCCCTAAATTTTGTGTTTGTTACGAAGTTTAGATTTTAACGATTTTTAATGCGATTTTCAATGTGATTTTTAACGCTTTTTCAAGATTTTTTGCGTTTAGAATCTATTTTTTTCATACTCTTTCTATCAAAATCTTGAGCTGTTGAGAATGCAATAAGTAGTACTTTTTTGCGAAATTTACCTACAATGACAAAAATTTAGTTACCACTATTTTCGAATAGCAATTTCATAAAATATCTTAAATTCTTGCTTAAGACCGCTCCCCCTCGAGTAATATATCACCTGATAGGTTGTTTAACAGAGTATCGTTTTGATAAAGCTTTTGAAGAATAGAGTGCGCTAGCTGGTGGTGAAAAATGGAACTAACAGAACGCGATTTTGTTAAAATTTGGAAATACAACAATGTGATTTATTTTAAATTTTAAAATGGTTTATAATACATGATAAAAAATGTAAAAAAAGAATGGTGTGACATATTTCAGGGTGCGTGAAAGGAGGGGCGCGAACAAAATTGGGAAATGTAATAAGGAGTTCTGTTTTACACTTTAAGGTACTTTATAACGCATGTTAAAATTTCTAAAGTACTGGCGATGCTCTGAAGAGACCGCTGCACGAAGTTATGTATGAAATTTTACACCTTGAAGGTCGATTTTAAGTTTTTTTAATTTAATTCATATGCGAATTTTAGTGGGTTTCGAGGCGATTTTTTCACATTAGCGAAAAAGAAAGCGGTTTCATTCCAAATATTTAGCTATTTTTAATGCATTTTTTAATGTAATTTTTAGAAATTCTTCAAATTCCGTGGCGATTTTTTTACATCCGGAAATCGATTTCGATTTCATACTTTTTGGTTAATATGGTTAATTTCTTGATTACAATATTTTATATTATAACAGTGAATTTTTACCCTAGGGATTTTCTAGTGTTTTACGACTTCATTACAATTTTCAATGCAATTTTTGGGCTTTCTCAGTCTTTTTTTAAGCTATTGCATTGCTTTTATCGCGGGCTTTGAGCGCGGGGACCGAATCCAAATATTCCGTAACGAGAAATATTCTAACACATCCGTAACGAAAAAACCTAACACTCGGCTACCGTCGTTTCACTTCGGCAGACTTCGGCATGGTATCCTTCGGTAGACTTCGGCAGACATTGACGCGGTATTTTTCAGATATTTAGATGATATCAAGTCTCAAACTTATATATCTTATTTCAGTTACTATAAATCTATAATTTCAATAATAAAAATTCCTGATAGAATGTGTATAGAAAAGAATCGTCTTAAGATAAAATAAGATAGGAAAATGTAGCTTTTGGTGAGTGGAGACCTGCCCAATGGTGAGGATCGAAAAATTTAAATGCTTATAACTCGCGATCTAATTTTCGTAGCGCGGCCAAATTTTGTTTGGTAATTTATTATGAGACAGTGTTAATTTTTGGTGACAGGAGACCCCCACGGTGAGGGCCGGAAAAGTTAAAATGCTTATAACTCGCGGTGTAATTTTCGTAGCTCGGCCAAATTTTGTTTGGTAATTTATTATGAGACAGTGTTAATTTTTGGTGAAAGGAGACCCCCCCCCCACATTGAGGGTCGAAAAATTTAAAATGCTTATAACTCGCGATCTAATTTTCGTAGCGAGGCCAAATTTTGTTTGGTTATTTATTATGAGAGAGTGTTCATTTTTGGTGACAGAAGACCCCCCCCCCACGGTGAGGGTCGGAAAAGTTAAAATGCTTATAACTCGAGGTGTAATTTTCGTAGCACGGCCAAATTTCGTTGGTAATTTATTATCAGTGTTCCTTTTGGTGACAGAAGATTACCCATGGTGAGGGTCGAAAAATTTAAAGTGCTCATAACTCGCGATCCAATTTTCGTAGCGCGGCCAAATTTTGTTTGATAATTTATTATGAGAAAATGTTAATTTTTGGTGAAAGGAGACCCTCCCCCCCATGGTGAGGGTCGAAAATTTTAAAGTGCTTATAACTCGCGATCTAATTTTCGTAGCGCGACCAAATTTTGTTTGGTAATTTATTATGAGAGAGTGTTAATTTTTGGTGACAGGAGACCCCCCCACGGTGAGGGTCGAAAAATTTAACATGTTTATAACTCGTGATCAATTTTCGTAGAGCGGCCAAATTTTGTTTGGTAATTTATTATCAGACAGTGTTACTTTTGGTTACAGGAGAACCCCCACCGTGAGGGTCGAAAAATTTAAAATGTTTATAACTCGCGATCTAATTTTTGTAGCGCGGCCAAACTTTGTTTGGTAATTTATTATGAGACAGTGTTAAGTTTTGGTGACAGGAGATCCCCCATGGTGAGTGTCGAAAAATTTAAAATGCCTATAACTCGCGATCCAATTTTCGTACTGCGGCCAAATTTTGTTTGGTAATTTATTATGAGACAGTGTTACTTTTGGTGACAGGAGATCCCACATAGTGAGGGTCGAAAAATTTAAAATGCCTATAACTCGCGATCTAATTTTCGTACCGCGGCCAAATTTTGTTTGGTAATTTACTATGAGACAGTGCTACTTTTGGGGACAGGAGAATCCCCACGTTGAGGGTCAAAAATTTAACATGCGTATAACTCGCGATCTAATTTTCGTAGCGCGGCCAAATTTTGTTTGATAATTTATTATCAGACAGTGTTACTTTTGGTGACAGGAGATCCCCCATGGTGAGGGGCGAAAAATTTAAAATGCTTATAACTCGCGATCTAATTTTCGTAGTGCGGCCAAATTTTGTTTGGTAGTTTATTATGAGACAGTGTTACTTTTGGTGACAGGAGACCCCCCACGGTGAGGGTCGAAAAATTTAAAATTATTATAACTCGCGATCTGATTTTCGTACCGCGGCCAAATTTTGTTTGGTAATTTATTATCAAACAGTGTTACTTTTGGTGACAGGAGATCCCGCATGGTTAGGGTCGAAAAATTTAAAGTCCTTATAACTCGCGATCTAATTTTCGTAGCGCGGCCAAATTTTGTTTGGTAATTTATTAAGAGACTGTGTTAATATTCAGTGACAGGAGATCCCCCAAGGAGAGGGTCGAAAATTTTAAAATGCTTATAACTCGCGATCTAATTTTCGTAGTGCGGCCAAATTTTGTTTGGTAATTTACTATGAGACAGTGTTACTTTTGGTGACAGGAGACCCCCACGGTCAGGCTCGAAAAATTTTATAACTCGCGATCTAATTTTCGTAGCGCGGCCAAATTTTGTTTGGTAATTTATTATCAGACAGTGTTAATTTTTGGTGACAGGAGATCCCCCATGGTGAGGTTCGGAAAATTTAAAATGCTTATAACTCACAATCTAATTTTCGTAGCGCGGCCAAATTTTGTTTGATAATTTATTATGAGACAGTGTTACTTTTTGTAACAGGAGATCCCCCATGGTGAGCGTCGAAGAATTTAAAATGCTTATAATTCGCGATCTAATTTTCGTAGTGCGGCCCAATTTTGTTTGGTAATTTATTATGAGACAGTGTTACATTTGGTGACAGGAGACCCCCCACGGTGAGGGTCTAAAAATTTAAAATTCTTATAACTCGCGATCTAATTTTCGTAGCGCGGCCAAATTTTGTTTGATTAATTTATTATGAGAGAGTGTTCCTTTTTGGTGACAGAAGACCCTCCCATGATGAGGGTCGAAAAATTTAAAATGTTTATAGCTCGCGATCAATTTTCGTAGCGCGGCCAAATTTTGTTTGGTAATTTATTGTGAGACAGTGTTAATTTTTGGTGACAGGAGATCCCCCATGGTGAGGGTCGAAAAATTAAAAATGCCTATAACTCGCGATCTAATTTTCTTAGTGCGGCCAAATTTTGTTTGGTAATTTATTACGAGACAGTGTTAATTTTTGGTGACAGGAGACCCGCACGGTGAGGTTCGGAAAATTTAAAATGCTTATAACTCGCGATCTAATTTTCGTAGCGCGGCCATTTTTTTTTTGTAATTTATTAAGGTATTGCATAGCTTTTATCGCGGGCTTTGAGCGCGGCGAAAGAATCTAGAAATTCTGTAACGAGAAAAATAAAACCTAACACTCTGGCTAACGTCGCTTCAGTTTGGCAGACTTCGGCACGGTATCCTTCCGTAGACTTCGGCAGATATTGACGCGGTATTTTTCAGATATTTTGAGAATATCAAGTCTTAAACTTATGTTTTTTATTTCAGATACCATAAACGTATAGTTTCAATTATAAAAATTCCTGATTAACCTACAGTATTGTAAGATAATAAAAATATTTTAAACGATATTAACTTCTCATTTGTTCAATACAAGAAAAAAAAATTGTTATCGGTCATCACGCTCAAAATGTTTAACTTGAATTAATATCAAAGACAAAAAAAACTGCATAAATAAAAAATAAATAAATAGTTATAACTGCATAAGTTGATAAAAAATGCTATGTAATAGCTTTACCGCGGCAGTCTCCGAGTGCCACACGTATTTTTTTTTTTTTTTTTTTTTTTTTTTTTTTTTTTTTTTTTAACGTTTTTCAAAGGAATTCGATTTTAAATTTCTAGACTAATAAGAGTTTGGTTTCAAATTTTTATCATTTACGGTAATTGTTTTGCTCTCTTATTTTGATCTACAGCAATTTTGCAGTATGCTTTTTTTGTGTGTGTGTGTGTGTGTTCAGATACGGAAAAGGAATTCGGTTTTTAATTTCTTCGCTAATATGATAAATTTTCTCCTGTGCGATTAAAGATTTTTATTGCTATTTTTTAGCAGTTTTTTTTTTCGTATTTCAATGCTTTTTACATTATCAAATTAATTAGATTCAAAACATTTATTCAAGTAGTGTAAATTTTGAGTTCCGTGATTTTTGAAAATTTTGCCATTTTTAAAGTGATGTTTACGTTTCTTCGCGACCCGCTGCGATTTTTTTTAGGTTAAATTTTTGGCCGAATTTATTAAATTCTGATCTATTTTCTTCAAAGTTTAATCAAATTTTGAAACACAATTTTTGAATTTATTTTTTATATTTTTATGAGATTTTTAATGTTTTTTGCGATTTGTAGGATTTTTCTACATTAGTAAAAAATATCTTCAATTTTCTAGCCCATCTCTTTTCAACGAAGTTTAGACGAAATTCGTCACACATTTTTTAAATTTTTAGAGGTTTTTATTATAATTTTTTAAAGTTTTTTTTTTTCTCAATTCTTGCTATTTTTTGATAAACCCGCGCAACGCCGGTCAGAACAGCTAGTATTTAATAAAGAAGCATTAGTTATTTTGTTTTACTACAAATCATTAATTATTAGAAAATATTAAAAAAAATGTCTATTTATGAAAACTTTTATCTACAAAAAATGACACAAACTACGGGCATATATATGTATATATTTTTTTATTATTTCCTTTACTTATTTGTATTTCGGTTTGGAATTTCATATGATTAATGCTTAGATTTTAAAGTACATAAATAATGATATGATAAACAGACCAAAATAACAAAAAAGTAGTTTTTTTCATTGTAAAGATTACATTGACACTTCTTTGAATCAGTCCGAAATATTTTATTCTTAATGTTTAATGATTTGTGCGTCTTTGTGTAATATAAGAGAACGAAAATGGATTATTAAATTTATAAATAATCTTAATGAAAATTTAAAAATAAATTTAATGTAAACTTATCAATTCTATGTTTATTTTGAATTTTAAACTGTACATTTAATTTATTATTCTTTATTATTCTATATTCGGCAATACACACAGGTAAAAATATTATATGAGTGGAAAAAAAAGACTAAGTGAGTTCACTTTTTCACTCGATTTCAAAAATGCAATTCGTAACATCTTAAAGATTTTTTTTTCAAATGTCGTTGTGAATATCCGACACATTGCCGCTTAGTAAATCAGTCATATTTAGATTTAAGTTTTAAAACACTTTTAATTAATTTCGCTGGGAATGAAATATCAACTTCCAAATTTAGTCTAAATTACTTTGTGGGCATAAGAGTAAAATCACAATATCGACAAATTAGAAATACCCAAACCTCAACTTACATACCTCAATTTACAAAATTCTTCATGCCTTTATGTCGACAGAAACTACCTCAAACCATTCCAACAGCAAAGATAAGCATTCTCTAAATCATTAGTGCAGTAACATTAAAAAACCAGTAGCTACCAAAATCTGAATTTTACGGAACGTGGGTCTCGTCTTAGTGTATGATTTCAGTAATAATCTCGGACTGCATCAGCTTCATTTTCCCGTTCAGAAAAAGCAGCTTTATCAATTTACATCATTGATTCATTTAAGTGTTTATTTTTTTTTGGGGGGGGATGCACGTACGAACAATTGAATAAGGAAATGTTATTTAAACATTATCTATTTTTTTTTTATTCGCATATAGTGTTCTGTGATTAAAGCTACCACTGTCTATTCCTGTAAATTAGGAAAAGTGCGTCAGTTCACCCTAGTTCTTCATTGTCCTTCGTCCTTTACAATGCACTTTCTTGCATATGTTTTGTGCCAGTGTAACTACCTAAATATCATTTCGAAATGAGAAATTTTAAATAAACTCCAGGTACAGCATGAGATACAATATCACTTGTCCCTGAATCTGAGTCCTTTTAATTTACGTCTGGTTGACTTCACTATCGTACCAAAGGATCATTTTTTTATATGCAATGAAAGAAGAAGTAGCTAGAAGACATGTTTTTCAATTGTTTTATTTCTTTTTTTCGCTATTTAAATGATTAATGTTGTATTATTTGCTTTAAAATGTATTTTTGAGTTGTTTTTGTGTACACTTACATGGAAGGTCTCCATACTGGCCATACTCAATTTTTTTTTAAATACATATTAAACTACTTATGTATACAGTAAAGGATCAGTCAAATTTCGCGGCGGAATGACAGTAGAAACTCTGTAAAAAATAAAATACTTTCGAATATTTGGCGTGAAAAGACGAAAACGTTACTCAATTTGAAGAACAGCACATTTACTCGCCCAAAGCAAACGATTTTAATGTTACTGAAAATTCTTTATCAATAAATTTTAAAATCCCTCTAAATGGTATTTATGAATTTTAATTTACACAATTAGCGATGTTTATACATATATTTTCTTTTTCTAGTACATATTTATCTTGCTTGTTGTTGCTGTTATTTAATTTTATCACTGTAAAAATAATTTCATGTATAAAAAAAGATTTATTATATTTCAGCGTATTCCAAAATAAGGACTAGAGAAGAATGTTGCAGTATTACATTCCAATATCCTTAAAATATATTTTTTCTCAAATGATCCTTCCCCTGATATAGAATACACAATAAGGCAAGTACTACTATATTCGGATAAAGGCCATGTTTTTTTGCGTCATTTTGGGAATAACGGATTTTGAGTTGATTCTATAGAAGATCGATTTCAGAATTTTCAAGACATAATTTCGAAACTTTTGCAGGAGTTGTGTCAATATAGCACAAACAATATTGCATGTACGATTAAATCTGGATACATTTTCTCACCCTTTTGCTTCCTTTCGAAATCAACGGATTTTGAGTTCATTCTATAGATGATAATTTTCAGAATTTTCAAACGATGTTTTTTATACTTTTACAAAAGTTGCTCTATACATTTAGCTAACACCATATGCAAATGAAATTTTTATATCGTTGACACATGTTCAATGAAAAATTACTTGCTAAATCTACACATTACTTATACAATTTTTATTATTTTTTAACTGTGATGACAGCGTATTTGTGTACAATGTTGTTTGTCTTACTTTCAGAAAAGAACATTATTTTATATTAAGAAATCTTCAAATTATAAGCATAAAACTTGGAAAAAATTTGGAGTATTTTTATAAAAACTTTAATTTTTCTACGAGTATACATGCTATCCACATAAAAAATAAGCACAGTGCATTACAATAAGCCACATAATCGTAATCTACCATTTGAGCACTTTTGCTACATTATTTTTGACAGGGTTATCCAAAAGTATATTCGTTATTTTTCAATTTGTTAACCTTCCCACATAGTGTTTCGGAAAAAAATCTTCACAGAAATGTATGACCTGTAGTATTATGTTTACACACTTAGAGTTTCAGGATAATTCCTCATGTATTTTTCTAGATATTTAACAAAATATCTAAAATAAGAAGTGGCCGTTCATCTTTTACCTAATAGTGTATGAGAGCTATATTGTTTTAATATTTTATGATTTCGTGCGCATACCTACAAGTAACTAAATCTGAAAATTTCTTTCGATTTTCTGAATGATTAGGGCGCTAAGTGTATATATAGCAGGGATTTCTTTTTATGAACATCCCGTATATCCATGCCTGAGTCTGAATTCCATATTGGCAATTTTTGACATCTGCCAGTGCTCTGAACTATAAAACAAGCAGGTGACCTAATAAGTTTTATGAAACGAGTATAAGTAAATCGTAGTATTTATAGAACAGTAAGCTAATGTGATTGCAGTATGCATTGATTTTGTTGTAGTCTCTTTCAGAATTATCATCTTTGAATAAGTTATATGCACTATTAGTAAATGTTGTACAAGGCCATAGAAAAAAATTCAATTATACTACCATAAACTTTTGATAAATAATCAAAAGTCGTTTTAGTGCCATAGTTTTATTTGAATCCCTACGAAAATTGTGTATGTTATTAAAGTTTACTGGGATATGTTTCCCATTGCAGGTGCGGATTGCAACATTTATGGTCCAATTAAAAGATGATACATAAAATTCAAATTAATAGCACTTTATCGCAAATTACCATTAAAAGGGATTTTTTACTACGTTTATCTTGTGTGGCTTCAAATATTAATGTTGTAGCATTTTCAAGAACATATTCAGGGTATTTTTATAAAAATAAAAATACAAGAAAATTTATTAAAAACAATTTCTCGAGATAATATTTAGTATTTCCTTTTTAAATATACCACAATTCTATTTTAAATGAGCTTTTTAATATTGAAATTTAAGTATTTTTCATAAAACAATTGTACAAAGATAAATGGTAAAAAATATTTCCATAACCTTTCTCCGCAGATTGTATCCATATAATATAGTTAGACAATCAGATAAACAGTAAAAATTAAATGGATGTTTAAAAAAAGGACTTTGTTGCAATCTTTAAAACGATTTTAATTAAAATGCGTTTCTTTTGGTACATATAATTGTAACTTTGTTAATTTTTCTTTGGCGAAACTCCAGGTGCGATAATATAAAACATTTCATATTAAAAAAAAATTCTTATCCTTTTTATACGGCTATTCTTAAAATCATATTCATGAAAATTCGATATTCAGAAAAAGATTATTCAGTGTCAAAGAATTTGCTGGCGGAAACTCAAAATGCTGTCTCTGATTTTATTGACATAAAAAAGTGAAAAGACTGCATTTTTTGGCATATCTCGTTTTCAAATTTTAAATTTTCTTAAAGGTCATGTACATTCTTTTCTTTGAAAAATAAATAAAAGAAAGATTTTTGAAGTAGAAACATTTTAAATGACGTTTCTGTTTTTTTTTTTTTTTTTTTTTTTAAGTCTAACAATGCAAATAATTTCTTTAGCTGTTTAAGTTGTGGGATTTAGCGAATTAAAGGCAAACCGTTTTAAACATTCTATATTAAAGTTACATCTATGTTAATGCATATTTTGAAATTTATCTTTAACATTTTTTAAGTAAATGGTAAATGCATAGCGTTTAATTTTATTTAGTGATAAAAGTTATTTTTATAGGTATTCTAAGAAATCAAAAGATATAGTCAATCTTTGTACATAACATTTTAGGGTAATATGTAAAATATTTAAAAAATAATAATAGAAAATTAATCCAACCTTTGACCCTATTTTATATTTATAGTATTTTATATGCAGCAAAAATTATTTTGTTTCTAAATTTCCTTTAGAATAAGTTGAAGTTAAATAGTAGAACAATTATTAAAGAATATAGGTTCATTAAAAAAATCTTTGAACACCACTGACATAGAGTATCGGTGCCAATTTATTTCATTCCTCCAAATATGATTATCTTGTGGAAATATTTTATATAAACTTCGTGAAAAACAAAAGGTTGTGTGGGAGTGTCCCTAATAAAGGCACTCTGGTGTTTTGAATGCGATCGCAATGTTCTAACATGTGTAGCGTCCTCGATCTACAGTTAACTGCAGTTTTTTGAGTTTTTATGAAAATTTCTAGCTCCGTCTTCAGTTTGCAAAGTATAGAATCTGTAAGTGGTGAGTGTGTGTGTATGGTGTGGTGAGCTGGGAAGAGCCTCCAGCGACGATTAGTAGAGCTGACGTGTGACTAATGAAAGGAGAGAGCCTCAATCCGGAGTTCGGTAAGAGTTATTTCAGAGTAATTTTGCACTGTGGTTGTCTAAAATAAAGCTATTTGTGCGGTCACGGGCTGTTTATTTACAGGCTATTAAAAGTGGTCCGCGACCTGAAGTGAAGAGCCGTATTAGTGATTTGAGCCGGACTTAGTTGTAATGTGAGTACAAACTAAAGTTTATTCTCATAGTAGTCTGTTTAATTGTCCAAAATAACGAACTTTGCTCCACTCCCCGTTCCCAATTACAGAAAATAAAAGCGTTTCTTTTACAATTCTACTCAAAATATGTCTTCTTTAGACCGACACGTCACAATGTACAATCAATCGTTGTACACAATGTTTAGGGTAATATGTAAAATATTTTTAAAATAATAGACTACTTTTAATCTAATTTTTCACCCTATTTTACATTTATAGTATTTTATAGACATCGAAAATTGTTTTGTTATGAGATGTTCTTAAAAAAGAAATTTAAGTTAAATAGTAGAGCAATTATTAAAGAATATAGACCCATTTAACAAAAATCGTTTCTCTGTTCACCTCTGAATTATAGTGTCGGTGCTAATTTATTTCATGTCTCCAAATATGGTTGCGTTGTTAAATTATTTTACATAAAGTCCGAGAAAACCAAAAAGTACAATTAATCTTTGTACATGACTTTTTTCAGGTAATATGTAATATATATATATATATGGTAAAACTAAGTTATTGGATTAATTGGATAATAAAACATTGAAATGGACATTAAACCGTACTTTAATACAATTTCTTACAGATAATTTAAGCCCGTAGCTTCTTCTAATGCGTTGAATTCGAAATTTAAAGATTATAATACACTATCCTTTAAATAATATAACTATGCTTCATGTAAGACAACATTTTTATAAACCTTATTTTATTATTATTTTTTTTTAAATCAGTCCCTGTAACATGCTCTGGAATTTTCATAATGCGTGATTTCAAAACAAGGATAACATAAATTTACCAGAGAGTCAGTTAATTTGGTAATCACGCTCGTCTTAAAAAAAATAAATGAAGTTTAATTTCAAATCCTACATATATATATATATATATATATATATATATATATGTAGTATATAAAGTATATAAATAGATTTCAATATATGTAACATATTATTTGTAATCTAACCTTTCATAGTGTTTAAATATATTGTATTTTAAAAGCAGCGAAAAGTATTTTGTTGATGAATGTCCTTTAAAATGTAGATTACTTTAAGGAAAAATATTAAAAAAATTGATGCAAATTATTTTTAACATGTTTGTTTTACTTTCTCTTAACTAGGATACCAGCAGTAATTTATTTCATATCTCCAAATAAGTTAACAACATTAAATTTTATATATATTAAACCAAAAGATGCAGTAAATGTTTGTATATATTTTTATAATCTGCAAAATGCAAAAATAATAGAAATAACGATAAAAAGAAATTTCATTTTTTCATGTAGTCTTCTGCCCCATTTCAATTTAGTAACTTTTTTTCTTTTTCTTTTAAAGCAGCAAAGATCATATTCTTATTGAATGTCTTTTAAAAAATAAATGTTTAAATGTTTAATCAGTAAAACATTTAAAAAAATAGATGCATATTATTTTAAATTCGTTTATTTTACTTTCCCTGAATTAGGTTGTTAATACTAATTTATTTTTTAATATCTCCAAAAATGATTACCTTATGATTGTATTTTATACAGCATTTGTAAAAATCAAAAGATACAGCTAATTATTGTACATAACATTTTAAAGATTTTTTTTTGAAATATTGAAATTATAAATTATCATTTTTTTATTGAATGTCCTTTAAAAAATAATTTATGATAATTGGTAAAGCATTTGTTTAATAAAATAGATGCATATTATTTTTAATTCGTTCATTTTACATCTTCTGAACTAGAATGCCAATTAAAAAATTTTTTCATGTCATTGAAAAACTTTATCTCATGAAATTATTTTACATTATCTTTGTGAAAACCAAATTTCTGATTTAATTATAGTCGGAAGTCGTATGTTAAATGTGGCAAAGGAGGCGCTGTGATGTAACACATATTCTATTACATATATTTCTATTATTTTTTCAATTATGAGTCCCCCCCCTCTTTTAAAATTTAATTTTAAAAGAAAAGCATTTTTAATAGTTATTGTTATTGTGTGTTCGTCTCCAAGTGCATATAAAATAATATTAATAAATAAAAAGAACAAATAATAAATTAGTTTTAAAATATCATTCCATTTCTAGATTTTTCTTTCTTGTTCTTCAGTTGATTAAATATCAAACGACTGTTTTATGTAACTGCTATTTTTTATTTCCCAATCATTTCATTTTGTCGTGTATAAAGAACTTAATTTGTTACCTGTTGTGAAATTCCGTTTAGGGTTGCCGGCTGCTGCACGTTCTCGCCACGAGCGATAAAGACTTTATTCTTGGCAACGCTCCTTTTTTAAAATTTCCCCTTTGTTTATCATGTAACGGTCCTTTTACCTGTACATTGTTTTGCTCAGATTGGGAATCTATTCTATGCCAAAGGACTTTTTTTGGCGTTTGTGAAATCTGAAATTTTTGGCAGTTTTTACGTTTGTCACTGCTAAGAGAAGATGCACGCTCTCTGTCGTCAGCGATGTCTAATGTTTTCTATATTATGTTCGAAGACCTTTCATATTATCGTGCTGCTTACTGACTATTGTTTTCTGTATAATGTTCAATGGCATTTATTACCGTGCTGCATACTTAACGTTTATGGATATTCAACTTCTTGTGCTTTTGAAAAATAAAAAAAAAATAGTCAAGATGATCTCTGAGAACTGATTTTCCTTAATGAAAATGTCTTCATTTTTTTAATTTCAGAAACAAAAGTAAAATCTGGACCTGGTGTTCATCACAACATTTGTACTACGATCTCGGCCTAGCAAAAAAAACGTGCCTTTTATTTCATCTTTTCCGACGATCTCGGACACACACATACGAAATGTGTCCTAATTTTCATATTTAGCTACCATAGAACTATAGCACAAAAAAGGTGGCCCTTTATTTCCAAAAACTTCGCCACCTCTGAACTATTTTGCTATCATAGAACTATGGTGCCGCGTGAAGAAGGGTTTTTGTTTCTGGAGAAGTTGTCCAAGTGTAAACAATGCGATGAGACGAAAATGTGATTTGTGCGTGGACCGTGTTTTGTTTTGGTTCCGGATGGTGCAGTGCAGAATGTTCGACGATGGCGAGGATAATGCGTGGAATCCTGTGTTTCAGTGGTGTCTCAATTCTGCAAAGTTGTTATCCTACAAAGTGGTTCTACAATGATGTGTTGGTGTGTTCTGCGAATAAAAAAATAATTAAGTCGTCTTCATTTTCGGTGTGGGAGCATCTAACTTAACTCTCCTTAATGTTGAACCCCCCCCCCCCCCACCTCTCAGAACAAATTTCGGAACGCTGGACAAAAAAGGAACTCTGCTGCAACTTATCATTTAAGTAATAGTCTCAGAAAGAACATTTTTTGCTTCTCGTTATTCCCCCCCCCCCCCAAAAAAAAAGGAAATGTATTTATTTTTTTCTTATGATGTTGTTTTCAGCTTAGAAGAAAGGTAATGTACAGATTCTTTTTCTTTATTTTCTTTTTGTGTTTCATATCATATATTTGCTTTTATGTTATTATTATTTGTAATTGATTATGATATATTTCAACAAGCTTAAGTATTTATAAGTATATATATATTTTTTGAAAATGACTTCATCAAAGAATAATTTTAATATTTCTGTACCTTGCTATGAAGGTGATCCAACCACTTTGGATTTTTTCTTTGATGTAGTTAGTAATTATGCTAAAATACAAAAATGGACAGATGATTAGGAGGTCTTGTTTCTCAAAACAAAATTAGCAGGACCTGCCCTAAAATTTTTTCTTGAAAATGACAAAATTAGAAATTCAAATAGTGTAAAACTAATTAAACAGGAGCTTTCACGATTTTTCTCAAAAGAATCTCAAACAGTTATAGATATCGAATTTGATAACATAAAACTATTACCTAATGAAAGTATCAGTAATTTTTCCCATAGATTGAACACTTTGGCCAATAAGGCTTTTAAAACGAAAGATCCTGAATTTCTTAACGAAATAAAATATAAGAAACTTTTGCAGTGTTTATCAACTGATATTCGAATCAAAATTAAGGAGGAAAAAATTGATGACTATGACAAAGCAGTAGAAAGAGCAGAGTTTTTGCAAAATATTTTGTCAAATGAAAAATTAATTAATATTCATAATGAATATTCTAATCATATTGATTTTTCTAAACAGATATCTGAATTATCAGAGAAAATAAATGCTTTGTCATTTGTAAACAATACACAGAAAGATGACACTAAACAAACCCAAACACGTCCTAGTTTTAAGAAGGACACTCGTGAGTTGTACAAATCAAAAAACTCTAGAAATTTTGATTTTAAGTTTCAAAATAAAAATAACAGAAAGGTAAATATTTGTCAAATTTGTTCCAAGCGAGGTCATTTGGCCCTCCAATGTTTTAAGTATAAGAATTTGTGTAAGAGAAGGGAATCGTATGATCAGAATTATTATAGACAATACAGATATACTAATTTTGATAATTCTGGTTATAACCAATTTCAGCCTTTAAACGACCAGTGAGACACAGTACAGCTGATGAGCTGTTGTCTCAAAACTATCTTGGGTCATCAGCAAATAAATTTAAACTGTCTGATGAAAGACAAGTTAAATCCACTTATTCACAGACATCTAAGGAAATTCAGATTTGCAACAATCAGTCAACACAGACTGATGAAAAAGTAGTTATTTATAATATATATGATAAGTGTTCGTTTTTACCTATTATTTCCAGTAAGTTTGGCAAATTTGAGGCATTTTTATTACTGGATACAGGAAGTTCAATTTCAATTTTATCACTTAATTTCTTTAATGAAATAAAAAAGGATGTTTGTTACAAACATTTAGCTTCTTCAGTAACTATTTCAACTGCTAATTCTGCTGTTAAATTCTCTTCTTGCATTTCTGTGTCTATCAAAATTGGTAAAATATTCTTTCGGCATACCTTTTATATTGTTGAAATTGCAAATTCTTCAGAATTTGTTGGAATTTTAGGCTATGATTTTATTGTGAAAAATAATATTGTTATTAATCCCAGTGATAATACTGCCTCAATAAATGGTGTTGAAGTACCTTTAAAAAATAAATGTAGAAAAAGTCAAATAAATGCAATGTGTATTGATGAAAGTTCTGAAAGTGAGGTAAATAATAATGACAGTAGTTCAAGTGATATTGTGCATAAAGTTAACAGTAATGAATCGCATGATCAGATTTGTGCATATCTTGCACACAAAGTGAACTTAAATCCGTATGAACACAAATTTGTAAAAATTAAAACTGACATCTCACCAGATCAAGATGAGATGCTATTTTGTAGTAATATTTCCTCTAATAATGTGTTATGTCATGAAGCACTTATAAAATTAGATTCTAAAGTTCAAAATATTTCATATCCCAAAATCATGCATGTTTACATTGAAAATTTATCTGATCATGTTGTTCATTTGAATAAAAATATGGAAATAGGTTATCTGTGTAGGGGAAGGTGGTGTACCTTGGAGGGATGTGTACCTTGGAGGCACATTGATTGTGCAGCCACCTTGAGTGATAAATTTAAACTAAAATATTATTTGCATGTATTTGTTACTAGAGGCTCATGGGAAGTTCTTCTACTATTAATTAACACACTTGTTGCTGCTGTAAAAAACAAAGTTTATTTTCAGTACCAAAAAGTTACTTTTCAAGGACATATTCTTTTTCTTCCATAACTGTAAGCATCAACTTTTGTTTTAAACTGATTATCACAAGTTGAAAGGCATGTTTTCAGCTACATTTATGTATGCTTGAAAATGGCTAAATCTAAAATATGAAGATGTGGAAACCATTTTTGTAAAACACTTGCTTGTAGTGTACCTTGGAGGTAGCTAATGTTGTGTACCTTGGAGGTACCTCCAAGGTACACACCTGCTAAATTTATTAATAATTAAGAGTAAAATTTGTTAGAAAGTATTTCTTTACTTTAATAACCAAAGTACTGGGCTGGGCAAATGGGCCTAAGTTTAAATGTTAGGCTATTAAATTGAAGCCTAAGTAAAAATTCAAAATCCCAAAGTTATCTAAGCCTAGTATTAAACAATTAATAAATATATAAATAATTATTTATATATATATATTTATTAAAATATTATTATAAATAATTATTTATATATTATTAATATTTTATAAATAATATTTTTTACTGTTTTTAATATCATGCAATTATTTTCAGAGAAGTAAAAGGTTCTAAAATGCCTAGAAGTAAAACTGGATATAAATTTAGATCACCTGAATGTGGAATGGAACTAAAGATGTTAGATATAAAGAGGGAGTGTTAAACAGTGGTTATTTGTATTTGACTAAACTTTATTTTATGGCTAAACTCTTCAAACTTTATTATTTCAGTTATATGAACGATTTTGTGCTCTTAAAATTGTAAATTTAAACTAATTAGACTTATATTACCCTAAAGTTGTCTTATATTGAATCATATTACTGTAAACAAATAATAAATCAGCTTTCTTTCATGCTGTGTAGTACTTAATCTGTTAAAAACAAATACCTCCAAGGTACACCATACCTACCTCCAAGGTACACCACCGGTGGTGTACCTTGGCTGTATTGTAAGCTATTTTTAAAAAAATAAAAAAGTAGTGAAGAAATATATTTGGACATTTCAGAAAAAAATATGTAACAGCTAAGATCCTTAAATTTTTGAAAAAAAATGTTTTACAAATATTTTCCAAATACTTTTTTTGTAAAAAATCAAAGTTTGAAATTACCTCCGAGGTACACCACCTTCCCCTATACCAGATGAAATTGTTGATCAAAATGAACTGGAAAGTAATTTAACCCATTAACCGCCAAAGCTCCCATTGCGGGAACATCTATTTTTTATTTTTTTTCTAAAAATATTTTAAAGCTATTTGAAAAAAATACATTTTATAGAAAAGTCAAAAGCATAGAGTCTAAAATATATTTTTTTCAAAATAATATTTTTAATTTTTCTATTTTTTTCAGATTTTTGAAAAAAGAGATTTTTCGGTTTTCCGACAATCTCCAGTAAAATTACTAAAAAAGAAAAAAAAAATAATCTTATTTTTTTCAAGTACAACCACGTTTTAAAGTCAACATTCCAAAAAACAACATATTTCAAATTCGGAGTAAATAGCTGCATTTAAAGCAACAATAGAAAGGTTTTCATGGAATGTTCCCACAGCGGGAGCGTTGGCCAGAACCGGTAGCATTCCCTCCCCCTATGTTTGAGAGCGCGCTTTCATAAAGAAAGGTGAAGTGGACGAGAGTTCTATCGAACATTATTATTCCATGAAACTATAGTCGAGATTGTTCGTGTTTGGTTCTTTAAATTAAATTCCTCTTGGCATTTTTTCTATTTATTAGCACGTCACAAACATATAAAAAACAAACACTAACATTAATATATTTACATAACAAAAGATATGTTGTTTTCCGGGAAGTATAACATTATCCCTGTCATCATGAAAACAGGTATCCACTTTTCGTATTCTAAACATTACGGCAAAGTTGTATGTTTAGCATCTAGATTTGAAGACGAAACTCCATTAGGCCAAGTAAAAAGATGGTGTTCTAAAGAAAAAAAGAAAATTGATTTACCTCAACCGAAGATAATTTCATCATATAATAAGTATATGGGAGGTGTGGATCTCTTAGATCGATTTTTAAGCACTTACAGGCCTCGTATCAAAGGTAAAAAGTGGTGGTGGCCATTTTTTACAAATACTTTAAACATGGCTGTAGTCGCAGCGTGGAGAATACACAAAGAGCTCAAAGGAGATATGTCCCGACTTAATATCTTAAGACATATAACAACTGCATTAATGAGGACAGAAATTGAAAAAAATGTGAATTCCATTACTGGACCTTATGGACCTGTGAATATTAGTGTGCGTTTTGATGGTATAAATCATTTTATTGTTAGTGCGGATAAACAATCCCGATGTAAATTATGTAAAAAATATACTCGAATGAAGTGTGAAAAATGCAATGTAATGCTGCATCAAAGTTGTTCCCTGTATTTTCATAGAAAATTGTAAAAGAAAATAATTAAAAAGGTACACTTTTCTATTTAAAATTTATTTGTTAAAATTATTTGTTCCTTGAAATTTCAAAATCCAAAAGAAATATTGATTTTTTAATTCAGTATGAAATTATTTATACCTGCATATTCAATAAATAATTTTTTTTTAAGTCATATTTATGGCATGCAAAAAAGTAATTCATTGCTTTGTAAAAATTTTAAGGGCACAACTTCTTATAATTATTTTATAATTAGCAGAAAAATAAAGCGTACCTGACTTCTGCCAGTGGAAATTTTTCCTCCTATTACACGCCAACGCTCCCGCTCCGGGAACATGCTTTATTTAATAAACGGTTACAGTTTTCGAAAAAAATTCAACTGCTCTATAATAGAGACATCCAATGTATATTAAAAAATTCAAAAAGTTATAATTTATTAACGTTGTTTATATAGCGGCGTTTAATGGGTTAAATTCTTCAATAAATGAAAATTATTGTAATTTTATTACTGCATCTGATCAAGTACTTGCTCAAAGAAAAAAAGATCTTTCTATAAATGATTTTAAATTGGATCATTTAGAAGCAAATGAAAAGAAGGAAATCTCTGATCTTCTCTTAAAATATTATTCTGCTTTTTCAAAATCTCTTAAGACACTTGGTCATACTGATCGCATTGTACCTAATATCAAATTTATTAATGACTTCCCAATAAAAACTTTACCGTTTAGCATTCCCCAAGCACTTCAGGCAGATGCTAAAGAGCAAATAGATAATCTTGTTGAAGCAGGAATAATAGAGAGGCATTGCTCTGAATGGTCTTGCCCTATCTTAATTGTCAAGAAAAAGTCTGACGGTTCAGGTAAACAGAAATATCATTTAGCATTAGATTTGAGAATGCTTAATTCAGTTATTCAGGGATCTTCTTATCCTCTTCCCAAAATTCAAAATATTATTGCTAATTTATCCTCTTATAAATATTTCACTAGCTTAGATTTAAAACAAGCTTACCATCAAATTGACTTGCCACCAGAATTGCAAGATAAATTGACATTTACATCTGAGTATGGCTCTTATAAGTATAAACGTTTAGTTTTTGGCTTAAAAAATTCTGCCTCAGTGTTTCAAGCACTAATGGACATGATTTTAGATGAAATAAATTTGGAAGGTATATTTACATATCAAGATGATTTTATATTTTGTTCAAACACATTTCAAGAGACATTACAAAAACTTGAGAATATTTTACAGGTTTTATCAAAGTATAATTTGACTCTTGCCCCCAACAAATGTACTTTTCATCAGACTTCCACAAACTATCTAGGTTTTCACATTGAAAATCATGCAATAAGTCCCATTCAAAGTAATATTTTGCGAATAACATCTTTTCCGGTACCAACAACTAAACGCCAACTAAAAGGTTTTATTGGTTTAGCGACCTTTTATAGAAGTTTAATACCCAAATTTTCTGAAATCATACATCCATTAATTCAGCTTACCAGGCCTAAAGAAAAATTTCGCTGGACTTCTGAACACGACAAAATTTTTAATAATATTCAAAAAATGTTTTTTTCTGAACCAATTGTTCATTTACCAGATTGGGACAAACCATATTTCTTAAATACAGATGCGTCAAAAATTGCTATCTCAGCTGCCTTACTTCAAGAATTTGATAATAACTTACTACCAGTTGCATATTTTTCTAAAGCATTATCCCCTTCTGAAAAAAAATACCCTGCGATTAAGCTAGAATTAATGGCTATTTACAAAGCAGTTGTTGCTTTTAAATATTATCTTTATAACAGAAATTTTACTATTTTGTCTGACAGTGCTCCATTAAAACACTATAAGAAGGTTAGTAACTCTGCGGATATTATAACTAGATGGCTCACCGAGTTATCCGAATATTCATTCAATTTTCAACACATTCCAGGTTCTTCAAATGTACTTGCTTACTATCTTTCTAGAAATAATTTCAAAAATAATCAACAAACACTAGACACAAATCCTGAATTATTATATGATACCACTCACATTCTTCCTATCATTGAGAATGATGAGCATGAAAATACTATCTCTGAGTCACATTCAATTAATTATTTGACTGTTGGTAATTCCGAAAATCATAAAGATCCTTTGCTTGAAATATCAAACCAAACATTTGTTAATGAACAGTTAAAAGATACAGAATTATCTGTTATATATAATGAAATATTAAACAATGGTAGTTCAGATAAATATGACATGTACTTTATTCATCCTGATGCTAAAGTGTTGATGTTTAAAAAAAACATGCCACACGACTCAACATTTTCTTATCACATTGTGGTACCACACTCATTAAAAGCTAAGGTTTTAGCAATTTCACATCTTTCACATTTCGGTCTAAAGAAAACCTATGAATTTGTAAGTAAAAGATATTTTTGGAAAGGTATTTACACAGACACATTAAATTATGTTGCGTCATGTATTAAATGTTTGCAACATAAACATCACAAAACACAGCCTGCACCTTTGCAAGCAACGTACACTCCAAAACAAGCAGGTCATACTGTAGCAATTGACATTGTAGGTCCTTTTAAAAATGGTTATTCAGTATTAACAGTAACTGATCACTTTTCTAGACATATGGAATTATATCCTTTAAAGGAGACTTCTGCTAATAAAGTTGTTGAATCACTGTTTAAATATTTTACATGCTTTGGGAGACCGTGCGTAATTTTGTCTGATCTAGGTTCCCAATTTATTTCCAGTGTTTACAACATTTTTAATGAAACATTAGGTATAAAAATATCTCATTCTTCAGTCTCGCACCCCCATTCGAACTCGATTGCTGAAAGAATCAATTCTTCAATCAAAACTTCAGTTAATACTTTATTACTTGAAGGACATTCTTTTGAACATGCATTGTTGATTCACAAATGCTTATACAATGGCTCCACACACTCATCTACAAAATTCTCACCAAATCTTTTACATTTTAGGCGTGAGTTATCATTAATATTTGATACATATGACACTCATGCAAATCAACCATTTCTTGATAATGTTGACACTTATAAATTATTAAAAGTACTGGATGCAATGTACCAAAAAGCTTATGAAAACATTGTGTCTGCTCAACATCAAAGAAACTTAAAATTTTCACAATTTGCAAAACTACGTCCTCTAACTGTCCATGATATTGTTTACCTAAAATCTCGAGATAAATATAAACCAAAATATACTGGTCCTTATGAAATTATTATGAAACATTCACCTGTTTCATTTACTATAAGGAAATATCAGTATTCACATGCTCCTTCTTTTAGAGTGCATATAGATAGACTTTTACTTGCTCCACCTAGAAATGCATACCTTAATTCCAACTTTAATAAAAATGTAAGCTCTAATATTAATAACAACAATAATAATTATCAGCAGTACAATAGCAATAGCTCTCCTCAAAACATTATTTCAGGATATAATCTTAGACCAAGAAAATAAATGTAATGCCACATGTTTTGTGTTAACTGGCCAGGACACAGAATTATGTTTAGTTGTGTACTATGTACTGAATCTTTTACTGGTCTACTGCTGGTTCAGTTCATTGTGTATTAGATTCTCTATGCAGTGTACAATTTGGTTTTATATTTTATTTTCATACTACTATTTTGATATTTGTGTACTTTAATATTTTGACAAGTTTATTTCATAAGGTGCTTATGTAAATTTGCTCTACACTCTATTGGAGTGGCATTTTACATTTCCAGAATTTTTTTTAATACTGATCAGTGTTGATTTTTTTTTTATTTACATATTATGCATATTTTGATTCTTACATTTTAATAAAGGTATTATGTTTTTGCGAATTTCATTCAACTATAAACATTGCATCAAGTCAGTAATTAGAATTTTTATATAAAAAAAAAAAATCCTTTTTCAGCATTTATTTAAATGTGTGATTAAACAGTGTATGTAAACTGTTATGATAATTTGATGTAACAAGTTGCAAGTATTTTCAAGCAACAGCAACATAAAAGACAATTTCTATAAATAAAAAATATGTCATCTAAAGATTTGCTTTTACAGCAGAACTGTTTTTTTGTAAGCGTTTACACTTGAATGATGACGAAGACATGCTTACACTTGAATGATGACGAAGACATGCTTACACTTGAACGATGACGAAGACATGCTTACACTTGAATAATGAAACGAAGAATATAAAAAATAAGTTGTGTATACACATCAAATTGCTGGATATTAAAAGCAATGACTAGCATATATGCATGTATATAAAGGCCTAGGTATAAGTTGAAGTTTATTTTTTTTTTGGTAACATTTTGTGTATCGTATTGTGTTTTATATATATCATATATAATTTGTAATTTTTATAAACATATAATTATTCTTATTTTATAAGTGTATATTTTTCTTGTGCTTTGTACATAGATTCCCAACACTTTACATTTTTTTTTTATAAGAAAAATATTTTTTTTTCCTTCGCCAAAAAAAATATTTTTTGGTGGTTCTTCGAGTGATAATATGTGATGTAACACATATTCTATTACATATATTTCTATTATTTTTTCAATTATGAGTCCCCCCCCCTCTTTTAAAATTTAATTTTAAAAGAAAAGCATTTTTAATAGTTATTGTTATTGTGTGTTCGTCTCCAAGTGCATATAAAATAATATTAATAAATAAAAAGAACAAATAATAAATTAGTTTTAAAATATCATTCCATTTCTAGATTTTTCTTTCTTGTTCTTCAGTTGATTAAATATCAAACGACTGTTTTATGTAACTGCTATTTTTTATTTCCCAATCATTTCATTTTGTCGTGTATAAAGAACTTAATTTGTTACCTGTTGTCAAATTCCGTTTAGGGTTGCCGGCTGCTGCACGTTCTCGCCACGAGCGATAAAGACTATATTCTTGGCAACGCTCCTTTTTTAAAATTTCCCCTTTGTTTATCATGTAACGGTCCTTTTACCTGTACATTGTTTTGCTCAGATTGGGAATCTATTCTATGCCAAAGGACTTTTTTTGGCGTTTGTGAAATCTGAAATTTTTGGCAGTTTTTACGTTTGTCACTGCTAAGAGTAGATGCACGCTCTCTGTCGTCAGCGATGTCTAATGTTTTATATATTATGTTCGAAGACCTTTCATATTATCGTGCTGCTTACTGACTATTGTTTTCTGTATAATGTTCAATGGCATTTATTACCGTGCTGCATACTTAACGTTTATGGATATTCAACTTCTTGTGCTTTTGAAAAATAAAAAAAAATAGTCAAGATGATCTCTGAGAACTGATTTTCCTTAATGAAAATGTCTTCATTTTTTTAATTTCAGAAACAAAAGTAAAATCTGGACCTGGTGTTCATCACAACATTTGTACTACGATCTCGGCCTAGCAAAAAAAAACGTGCCTTTTATTTCATCTTTTCCGACGATCTCGGACACACACATACGAAATGTGTCCTAATTTTCATATTTAGCTACCATAGAACTATAGCACAAAAAAGGTGGCCCTTTATTTCCAAAAACTTCACCACCTCTGAACTATTTTGCTATCATAGGCGCTTTTCTACTTAAACTAGTTTCATAAATATTCATATAGTGCATCTCAAAAGTGTACAGGCAGGCGATTTTTTGAAATAACAGTTCAAAAAACAGTTGTGGCTTGACCTACAGGCGCATGTAGATTTCAAAGTTAAGTGCTCATCCCAAGAACAAAAAAATAAAATGTGATTAGAGATATACCCAGTTCAACAACTTTATTTGGCCGCATTTGAAGAATTTTTAATTTCCTATTTGTAGAAGAGCTGGTTTTATCAGAATCATCTTAAGCGAAATTCGGCTCAAAAAGCCCACTTTGACAGCATTTTTAAATATATACTGAATTTCTGAAAAACTAGACTAATACGGAATAATACATTGTTCCTAAATAAGAGAAATTCTCAATTGTTCCGGTCTCAAAATCCGTTTGAGAGCGAAATTAATTTTAAAAATGAGTCAGAAAATAAGCGATTTATTATTTGAGTACATCTTCAATTCTTTGCTCGCGATTGTTTCGGGAAATTTTATTCAAAATGCCCACTTTGACAGCATTTTTTGAAATATATTTTCCAGTTTATTATATAAAGAACGCAAGATCTTTCTTGAAGTCCGATTTGTTATATAGCAGAATATTTTTTAAAGTTATCTAATTGCCGTTACTTTTCAAGAAATGGAACTAAATACTCTTGTAAAAGTGTTTTAATAGCAAGATTAGTGTTAGATAAAGCAGGTTTAATATAAAAATAAAGTTAATCGCGATCTTTTTTCTTAATATAAGTTTGGGGAAAATATTACGGAGTGAAAATAGCATGAAAAAATAATATTTTTAGAGGATAGAATAAATTAACGACTTTTTTCCTAAAAGCATTTCCGTAAAGTTTTTCAACATTTAAGAATAATATAGTTGCCACCAATTCAGAAATATAGAACCACAATACATAATTTAGAATACGCATTTCGAATGTTTATAGTATTTTGTAACATACATTTTTTTCATAATGATTTTCTTATGAATGATTTTGTCATGAAATTTTACTTTTTCAAATTAGTAAAATGTATATGTTGCTTTTTTTCTTTTTAATCAAGGAACTGTGATGTTTTCATGAACAATGTTTGGCTTTTATATGCACCCGAAAAAAGGTAAATGCTATTTAACCAACGTAAATATAATTTAAACTGGTACGAAAAATATCTTTAAGCACTTTGAAAAAGACTTTAAAAAGTTTTCTTTATATTTAGAAACATCTTTAACTATTATCTGTTTCAAATTTAAAGGCAAATTTAAATATACAACATTCTTTTTGCTGCCACAGAACCATTTTGATTTTCAGAAACATTTTGTTTTCAGAACACATTAACTAGCTTTTAAACGAAAATATTCGCGTACTGTATTCAGTTAGCTATTTCAAACTATGTAACTAAATTTAAATGTCGTTACAATATAATATTAATTTACTTGTTAATATTAAGGCTGTTAATATTAACAAGGCTGTTTATACTATTTTTCCTGTAAACAACGTTTGTTGAGTTGAAAAATTAGTTATTTGATAATTGACAGCATTTAAAAATCTTTAATGCTGGGTCCCAAAAACTAATCAAATAACTGTAAGAGCTACTACTCCGAATAGTTTCCGAAAATTAGTCGCAGAAAAGGAAACGAAAGTGCATATTTTTAGAAATTACTTTTTTAATCTGAAATATATGTTACTTTCAGATTTTTTAAAGATAAAGAACGATGTTTGGTACAATAGGGATCGAGGAAGTGACTATTGTATATTTTAGTTCATGGTTATATTATATTTTTTAAGATTAAGAATTTTTTTTCGTCTTAACTTTGCCTTTTATTAATTTTCCAATACTTTATGTTTTCTTAGTATGTATTTTTGGTAGGTTTTTTCTACTTTCAAATAAAAATCACAAGCCATAGAGATTAATCACATTTCTCTTGCAAAATACTAAAGAAAATTGAATTTGCCACTTCTTGCTCACGGGAATCAAAGAGTATAATTTTATTGTTGAAGTAAAAAAGATCCCCAAAATAAAAATAATTAAATTTGGTTCTGCTTGCATAGATTGAACTTTATGAGCTTCCTTTTTTCATATGTTGAGAGCTAAAGCACTAACTCAGTTTTTATAATCGGTTTCAAGGATTTTTCTTTGATTTTAAATTCAGTATGAATTTTCGAGGTGAAAGAACTTTTTTAAATACAAGTATTTCAGAATTTTATTTATATTGAATGGCAGTATCGTTCCATAAGGTAATTTGAATTCATAAAACTTTTTTTCTTTTATTAAAACATATTTTTTTAAATACTTGAAGAAATTTACGACAATATCAAAAGGGAATTGAATAAAAAAAAAAATATTGATATTTTTTAATATGCAGATTAATGTATTTTCTTTCTTTCTTTCTCTTTCTTTTTCCGTAAATTATTCAAAAATATTTTACTGTTTTTTATTATAAAATCTTGAGTTAGTTAGAACACTAATACAATTTTTAAAGTTATTTCCAACTAGCTGTTCTGACCGGCGTTGCCCGGGTTTATCAAAAAATAGCAAGAATTGAGAAAAAAAAACTTATAATAAAAACCTCTAAAAATTTTAAAAAATGTGTGACGAATTTCGTCTAAACTTCGTTGAAAAGAGATGGGCTAGAAAATTGAAGATGGATTATTTTTACTAATGTAGAAAAATCCTACAAATCGCAAAAAACATTAAAAATCTCATAAAAATATAAAACAAAATTCAAAAATTGTGTTTCAAAATTTGATTAAACTTTGAAGAAAATAGATCAGAATTTAATAAATTCGGCTAAAAATTTAACCTAAAAAAAATCGCGAAGAAACGTAAACATCGCTTTAAAAATGGCAAAATTTTCAAAAATCACGGAACTCAAAATTTACACTACTTGAATAAATGTTTTGATTCTAATTAATTTGATAATGTAAAAAGCAATGTGAAATACGAAAAAAAACTGCTAAAAAATAGCAATAAAAATCTTTAATCGCACATGAGAAAATTTATCGTATTAGCGAAGAAATTAAAAACCGAATTCCTTTTCCGTATCTGAAAAAAATCGCCGTGAACACAAACACACACACACAAAAAAAGCATACTGCATTAAAAATTGCTGTAGATCAAAATAACAGAGCAAAACAATTACCGTAAATGATAAAAATTTGAAACCAAACTCTTATTAGTCTAGAAATTTAAAATCGAATTCCTTTGAAAAATGTTAAAAAAAAAAATAAAAATATGTGTGGCATTCGGAGACTGCCGCGGTAAAGTTATTGCATAGCATTTTTTATCAACTTATGCAGTTATAACTATTTATTTATTTTTTATTTATGCAGTTTTTTTGTCTTTGATATTAATTCAAGTTAAACATTTTGAGCTTGATGACCGATAACATTTTTTTTTCTTGTATTGAACAAATGAGAAGTTAATATCGTTTAAAATATTTTTAACATCTTACAATACATGTAGGTTAATCAGGAATTTTTATCATTGAAACTATACGTTTATGGTAGCTGAAATAAAAAACATAAGTTTAAGACTTGATATTCTCAAAATATCTGAAAAATACCGCGTCAATATCTGCCGAAGTCTACGGAAGGATACCGTGCCGAAGTCTGCCAAACTGAAGCGACGTTAGCCAGAGTGTTAGGTTTTTTTTTCTCGTTACAGAATTTCTAGATTTTTTTGCCGCGCTCAAAGCCCGTGAAAAAAGCTATGCAATACCTTAATAAATTACAAAAAAAATTGACCGCGCTACGAAAATTAGATCGCGAGTTATAAGCATTTTAAATTTTCCGAACCTCACCGTGCGGGTCTCCTGTCACCAAAAATTAACAATGTCTCGTAATAAATTACCAAACAAAATTTGGCCGCACTACGAAAATTAGATCGCGAGTTATAGGCATTTTTAATTTTTCGACCCTCACCATGGGGGATCTCCTGTCATAAAAATTAACACTGTCTCACAATAAATTACCAAACAAAATTTGGCCGCGCTACGAAAATTGATCGCGAGTTATAAACATTTTAAATTTTTCGACCCTCACCGTGGAGGGGGGGGAGTCTTCTGTCACCAAAAAAGAACACTCTCTCATAATAAATTAATCAAACAAAATTTGGCCGCGCTACGAAAATTAGATCGCGAGTTATAAGCATTTTAAATTTTTAGACCCTCACCATGGGGGATCTCCTGTCACCAAAAATTAACACTGTCTCATAATAAATTGCCAAACAAAATTTTGTCGTGCTACGAAAATTGATCGCGTAATATAAACATTTTAAATTTTTCGACCCTCAACGTAGGGGGGTCTACTGTGACCAAAAATGAACACTCTCTCATAATAAATTACCAAACAAAATTTGGCCGCACTACGAAAATTAGATCGCGAGTTATAAGCATTTTAAAATTTACGACCTCTCCATGGGGGATCTCCTGTCACTAAATATTAACACAGTCTCTTAATAAATTAAACACAAAATTTGGCCACGCTACGAAAATTAGATCGCGAGTTATAAGGACTTTAAATTTTTCGACCCTAACCATGGGGGATCTCCTGTCACCAAAAGTAACACTGTCTCATAATAAAATACCAAACAAAATTTGGCCGCACTACGAAAATTAGATCGCGAGTTATAAATATTTTAAATTTTTCGACCCTCACCATGGGGGATCTCCTGTCACCAAAAGTAACACTGTCTGATAATAAATTATCAAACAAAATTTGGCCGCCCTACGAAAATTAGATCGCGAGTTATAAGCATTTTAAATTTTTGACCCTCACCGTGGGGGGTCTCCTGTCACCAAAAGTAGCACTGTCTCATAGTAATTTACAAAGCAAAATTTGGCCGCACTACGAAAATTAGATCGCGAGTTATAGGCATTTTAAATTTTTCGACCCTCACCATGGGGGATCTCCTGTCACCAAAAATTAACACTGTCTCATAATAAATTACCAAACAAAATTTGGTCGCGCTACAAAAATTAGATCGCGAGTTATAAATATTTTAAATTTTTCGACCCTCACCGTGGGGGGTCTCCTGTAACCAAAAGTAACACTGTCTGATATTAAATTACCAAACAAAATTTGGCCGCGCTACGAAAATTGATCACGAGTTATAAACATGTTAAATTTTTCGACCCTCACCGTGGGGGGTCTCCTGTCACCAAAAATTAACATTCTCTCATAATAAATTACCAAAGAAAATTTGGCCGCGCTACGAAAATTAGATCGCGAGTTATAAGCACTTTAAAAAATTCGACCCTCACCATGGGGGGGGAGGGTCTCCTTTCACCAAAAATTTACATTTTCTCATAATAAATTACCAAACAAATTTGGCCGCGCGACGAAAATTGGATCGCGAGTTATGAGCACTTTAAATTTTTCGACCCTAACCATGGGTAATCTTCTGTCACCAAAAGGAACACTGATGATAAATTACCAAACAAAATTTGGCCGCGCTACGAAAATTAGACCGCGAGTTATAAGCATTTTAACTTTTTCGACCCTCACCGTGGGGGTCTCCTGTCACCAAAAATTAACACTGTCTCATAATAAATTACCAAACAAAATTTGGCCGCGCTACGAAAATTAGATCGCGAGTTATAAGCATTTAAATTTTTCGATCCTCATCATTGGGCGGGTCTCCACTCACCAAAAGCTACATTATCCTACCTTATTTTATCTTAAGACGATTCTTTTCTATACACATTCTATCAGGAATTTTTATTATTGAAACTATAGATTTATAGTAACTGAAATAAGATATATAAGTTTGAGACTTGATATCATCTAAATATCTGAAAAATACCGCGTCAATGTCTGCCGAAGTGAAACGACGGTAGCCGAGTTTTAGGTTTTTTCATTACGGATGTGTTATGATATTTCTCGTTACGGAATATTTGGATTCGGTCCCCGCGCTCAAAGCCCGCGATTAAAGCTATGCAATAGCTTAAAAAAAGACTGAGAAAGCCCAAAAATTGCATTGAAAATTGTAATGAAAGTTGTAAAACACTAGAAAATCCCTAGGGTAAAAATTCACTGTTATAATATAAAATATTGTAATCAAGAAATTAACCATATTAACCCAAAAGTATGAAATCGAAATCGATTTCCGGATGTAAAAAAATCGCCACGGAATTTGAAGAATTTCTAAAAATTACATTAAAAAATGCATTAAAAATAGCTAAATATTTGGAATGAAACCGCTTTCCTTTTCGCTAATGTGAAAAAATCGCCTCGAAACCCACTAAAATTCGCATATGAATTAAATTAAAAAAACTGAAAATCGACCTTCAAGGTGTAAAATTTCATACATAACTTCGTGCAGCGGTCTCTCCAGAGCATCGCCAGTACTTTAAAAATTTTAACATGCGTTATAAACTACCTTAAAGTGTAAAACAGAACTCCTTATTACATTTCCCAATTTTGTTCGCGCCCCTCCTTTCATGCACCCTGAAATATGTCACACCATTCTTTTTTTACATTTTTTATCATGTATTATAAACCATTTTAAAATTTAAAATAAATCACATTGTTGTATTTCCAAATTTTAACAAAATCGCGTTCTGTTAGATCCATTTTTCACCACCAGCTAGCGCACTCTATTCTTCAAAAGCTTTATCAAAACGATACTCTGTTAAACAACCTATCAGGTGATATATTACTCGAGGGGGTAGCGGTCTTAAGCAAGAATTTAAGATATTTTATGAAATTGCTATTCGAAAATAGTGGTAACTAAATTTTTGTCATTGTAGGTAAATTTCGCAAAAAAGTACTACTTATTGCATTCTCAACAGCTCAAGATTTTGACAGAAACACTATGAAAAAAATAGATTCTAAACGCAAAAAATCTTGAAAAAGCGTTAAAAATCACATTGAAAATCGCATTAAAAATCGTTAAAATCTAAAATTCGTAACAAACACAAAATTTAGGGCTAAAAGTTTGAAACGGTTTTCTTTTTAGCAATCTCAAAAAAAAAAAAAAGAAAAAAAACGCAAAATGAGAAAAAACACTAAAAATCGCATTAAAATTCGCTAAAAAATCAAAAATCGCTGTACAAATTCCGAATAAAATTTGCTGAAAGGAGAAAAAAAATGCTATGTTGGGTTAAAAGAATGAAACTGTATTTCTTTCACTAATGGGATAAAACTGCAAAAAGAACGCTAAAAATCGCCTAAAAAATTATCAAAAAAATGTAATCAAAAAATTGAAAATCGGGCTTTGAGGTGCAAAACTACATGTAAAAAGTACCTTCCCTCCACATTTTGTAAATCTACTTACAGCAGACTCTTCAGAACATCGCTGACACACACACAAACTTGTCTCTTTATTATTATAGATTTAAAAAAATAACGTTCTATTAGTTCCATTTTCCACAACCAGGTAGAGCGCTCTATTCTTCAAAAACTATCAAAGCCATACTCTGTTAAATAACCTATCAGATGATATATAACTTGAGGGGGTAGCGGTCTTAAGCAAGAATTTAAGATAGTTTATGAAACTGCTAATCGAAAATAGTGGTACCTAAATTTTTGACATTTTAGGTAGATTTCACAAAAAATTACTACTTATTGCATTCTCAACAGCTCAAGTTTTTGATAGAACAACTATGAAAAAAAATAGATGCAAAACGCAAAAATCATTAATAAACTTTAAAAATCGCATTGAAAATCCCATTAAAAACCGTACCAAACACAAAATTTAGGCCATTATGCTAAAAGTTTAAAACGATTTTCTTTTTATAAATCTCAAAAAATAGCCGCAAAATGAGAAAAAACACTAAAAATCGCATAAAAAATTCGTTAAAAAGTCAAAAAGCACTGTACAAATTCCGAATAAACTTTGTTGAAAAGAGAAAAAAAAAATTGCTTTTTTGGGTTAAAAGAATGAAACCGTATTCCTTTCACTAATGGGATAAAATCGCAAAAATAACGCTAAAAATCGCCTAAAAAATTATTTAAAAAATCTAAACAAAAAATCGAAAATCGGGCTTCGAGGTGCAAAACTACATGTAAAAAAGTACCTTCACTCCAAATTTTGTAACTCTACGTGCAGCAGCCGCTTCAGAACAGCGCTGACAGACAAACATCCTTCTCTTTTTATTATTATAGATGGTTATACTCTTTAAAAAAATTCAGTACGAACGAACAATTTTTATTTGATCAGCATTTTTAAAATTTATTTATATTTAATGACTGTATTTTTTTTCAAGCATGTTCATACATAAATTAATTTGTGTACAAAAGTTAAATAATAATATTGATATTTTTTAATGTGGAGAATAATACTTATTTTTTTAATTATTCTTTATTATATTTCAGGATCAAATCTTTCTTTTACTTATTAACGGTCAATCGCATTTTTTAATTACAATATAAAACACATATAATTTATTGAAATAAAATATACAAAATAATTATTTTCTCTATTTCTGATAGCATATAAATATAAATTTTTCTTATTTAATGCAAATATAATAAACTACATATGATTAAATAAAGCATTTTTTTTTTCGAAAAACAGCAATTTTAACCACGATACCTTCTTGATGATACCGTCTCTGCAATTAAAAAAAAAAAGTAAAAAGAATAAATGTTTATCCTTAAAAACAAAATAACTCAATTTCTAATATATGAAATTTTAATTGAAAAACACTGTGTAACTCTGTTGATTTTACATATTATTATATGAAGACCTTTCTTGAAGTGCAGTTTGTTATACAGCAGAATATTTTTTTTTAATTTATCTAACTTTCGTCACGATTCTAGAAGTTGAAAAAAATACTGTAAAAGTGCGTTAAACGCAAGATTCATGTTAGATAAAACAGGTTTTGGATAAAAATAAAGTTAGCCGAGAACTTTTTTTCGTAATATAAGTTTGATGAGAATATTACGGGGTAAAAATAGAATGAAAAAAAAAAACATATTTTTATACATGAGCATAAATTAATGACTTTTTACTTAAAAACATGGAAAAGTTTCTCAACAAATAAAAAAGATTCAACTATAAAGAAAATTCTAGATGCCACCAATTAAGAAACATAGAACAAAAAATGCATACTTAGGAATATGCATTTTTTATGTTTATAGTATTTTCTAAAAAAATGGTAACAGTTAAACATGCATTTTTCTTTTTATCTACATGTCTTTTACAGGATGAAACAAAAGCTTAAAAAGAATAAAAAAAGGATTGAAATATCATGTAATCTGCCAATTATATAAAATAACTGGATAAATTCAAGATATAACTAAATAGTAGAGAGAAATCTAAAAGAATTTCGCTAAATACATAAGACATTTTGCATACATTTTAAATTAAAACAATACATACACTGTGGCAACGGTTTATATATACGTATATATATAAATATATGCAGGGTTTCCCATAGGATACGTAGCGTCTAATATCTACTGATTCGGATAGAGCATGTGAATATGTGTATTTTAAATGGTAACATGCGGAGTCACCGAACATAGCGTGATAGTGTAAGTAAGATGTGAAGCTTGTCATATGAAAAACACAAGAAATGAGAATAAACGAAGTAAAAATCAACTTTTAATGAGAACTTTCAATACAAGAGATTTTTGAGGTGTCCGCCGTTCGAGTAAATAACATTTTGAAATGTAGAATGGAAATTCGCAATTGTTTTTGCAATAGGTCTCTTCCAAATTCCTTGATCTCGTTTTCAATTACTGCTCTCAAGTTATTTAATGCTTTGACCTGTGTGCGATATACTATGTCTTTCAGATGTTTTCACAAAATAAGTCGCATGGTTTAAGATCAGGGGAGTATGGCGGCCAAACTATACCGTTACCTGTTTTCATAATGGAGTCCAAACCGATGATTTTATCGTGAAAACGTTAAGTTCAGAGGTCGAAGTTACGTGAGTGCAATAGTCTAGCATCATATTGCATAAACCAATAATCACTTATCACATACCGCGCAAGATTGGGATAACACAATCACGCAACATCTCAAAATAACCGTCACTGGTGACATACTCGGTGAAAAAAATCTGTCCAAAAATGCCTTCGGCAGGTAACGCACGTCAAATTGTGATTATAAGTGGCTTCAGTTACCAAAGTATTGCATGATGGGAATTTTCATTGCCCCAAAACCTCCAATTATGTTTGTTAACATAATCTTAGAGGTTAAAGTGCGCTTCGACACTGAACCAGATTCGATTAAAATCCATTTTGTCATCTTCAACCTTAATAGTGATCGTGTTTTCAAAATCAAACCTCCTTAACTCTTTCATTACCAAAGCGCCCGAAACGCCTCGTCATACAGAATACCCAAGACGCCACAGTGGGGCAAAAACACAAAAAGCTGGCCAAAAGTCGAAAAATGAAGTTACGATTTTGGGAATTTCGATTGTACAGTTGGCTAGAATAATATTTGGAGAGTCAGAATCTGTATTTAAAAAAAGATTTTTACTTTGCCCTTACAAACAGCATCATTTCAAAAATGATGTTTGAAGGAGTATCATTTAGAGCGAACAAAAACAGCAAAACAACAGTACCTATAAACGCGTGCTATATTTTATAATATTATCAGATTTTAATGAATTGAAATGGATTCATACTATGATAGTATATACTTTATTTGTATGTATTACAAAATTTATATTAAGCATGTAAAATTTAATAAATTCATTGTCATTTTTAATAAAAAATTTTAGAAAAAAATTAATTTTTTTGCTTTTAAACATCAAAAAGTTTAAATGTTCCAGAGTGTTCCGCAACGAAATTTAATGGAAATAATAACTTGGGCTATTGTCTAGTGATTCATAAAAAAACAGCTGCCTAAAACTGCCTTTCTGCATTTCACGCATATTTTAGTAACCGCAAGTAAAAATGCTACTTTTTCGGCCGCCTCAAAAATTTTGAAATTGACTACTTTTTACATAATTTAGCTGATAAATATTTTTCAAAATTTTGAATTATTCAATTGTATAATAGTTTATTTCCTATTATATTGTAAATAAGTACTGTAATCATAAGATTACATTAATTTGATACGTAAGCTTAGTAATGAAAAAATGAAAATAATTCTCTATTATTGATCCAGTAGAATAACATTTTCTTATCTTTATAGGTAGTAATTTTGTTTGTTCTATTATAATTAGAAGAATTATTTTGTCAATGGCTATATTTGCTAGATCAAACTACTGAGCGTAGTTCATTAATGCGAGTAAAAATCATTATGAATATCACTTTCGCTTATATTAGTAATTTGGATTTGATTTGCAAGTGAGGATGTGATGGCACATCTATTCTGAGTACATTTAAACAAATATTTACCTATGACGATGGCAGGAAGTCTAATATATTTTTCTTTTCTTCCGTGCTACTAGAATACATAAATATTGCGAATAATTCATGAATCGTCAATTTGAAAATATCGAGATCTTCATTTTACTGATTTTATCGGGCCAATCAAGATCCATTTTTCTTTTTCAAGAAATACAGAGGCAACTGTCAAAGAATGGGATTGCATTAAATACTAGCAGAATCAACTTATTTCGTTTAATACAATCATTGATACAGAAGAAAAAGTCGTTAAAAACGAATTAGTGTAATACTCAACGTTGCTACCTATGTCAGACAGCATCAAAACAGCATCTTACCGATCTGACATTTTTTATTAAAAGTGAATTGAGATAATTTATAATTCAGAATATCTAAGTTACATGCAAAGATGTTTAGAGAGGCCTTACACCTGGCAGTTAACTGGATAGAAAAAATGAAAAGCTCGTACTCTGCATGAAAAGAAGAACACTGAAATTGCAAAATAAAATATGCAAAAAATATTTCGTTTACAATCAAGACTTCTCGACGAGAAACTAAATCCCAGATTTGGAAGCAGAAATGATGGAAATACAATTCAAAGATTCTTTAAAAACGCAACTATTTGTTTATAAACGAGCATATACGAAGATTTGATTAAACGCTTCTATGCCATAAGTAATTTCTTGTAGCCATGTTATTTATTTGATAAACTTCGAAAAATTTCCCTTACAAAAAGCTCGTAGATTTGAGCAGCACCCCTGGTTCTATATGCTTACTTCAGTACACAAACTACTTATTAATGACAAAGAAATAACATTATCTTCATTACTGCCAATTTGTCAAATGCCATAATATACTCAAGAATCATGCAACAAACTGATCAAAAGGCATCGAGAAGATTTATCGCAAAGATGCAGTAGCGAGAAAAAAGCTATTTTTACGTCTTTTAATGTCATCAGATTCTTTCCTTTCCAGTTTAGGTAAATTATCGTAGAAAAAATTAAAATCATTGAACCTAATAGTCACAGGATCTTCCAATACCGCCAACAAGTTCTGCTAACTATTTCGACACCTTGACCTCTGAAGAATCTTTTTATTATACTACATTTGATTCTAAAGGTTAATTTCTAGAATATATTTTCGATTTTATTTTAATAATATAAAAATTAAATAGTCTAATGTTTTACTTTCCATTAACGTACTTAAATTTCGGTTAAATATGTCTTGGTTTTTTGAAAATTCCCTTTTAAGTTTACATCGAAATTTTAAATTTTATTTAAATCTTATTGTTTTTACTCTTAATCTGTAATTTTATTTATTTATTTTTAAAATTTAACTTTTGAATCCCAATTAGCATCCTGAAAAGTTTACGAAATTGCATATAAATTGAATAACTTTCGAGACATTTTAATTTTTATTCCGCCATATTGTATCCGCCATTTTTTTTCAATTTTAATTTTGTATTTTTACTTAGCATCTTCAAAAACACCTGTATACGAATTTTCGTACAATTTGATTAACATTTTCATATTTTGGCCAGCTTTTCGGGATTTTACCCCACTGTGAGACGCCCAAAAGCGCCTAGACTAATTCAACCCCTCTTTTCTCCGAAAAACTACCTGTCAAGACGTAAAGTGGGATTTAACTGAAGGATTATCTTCTCTTTGTTAGCTTGATTTCTTAAAAGGGATTTTTTTTCAGGAACCAGATAGGGAAAATGAAATGTGTTTATACTCTTTAAAAGTATTTCAGCTTCAGTTTTTTATTCAAATCAATCTTCTGTTTTTCAATCCCCTGTGTTGAAATGTTTGAAAAAATTTATTTGCAGATCTATGTGGATCGTGATCTCGAGAGCCTCAAATTATCTCCAATTCAAAACTTTATCTATCTCTAAATAAATAAAAAAAATTATATATATATATATATATATATATAAACTATTCCATGGACACCATAATTATATACAAATCTCTGCGAAACTGAAACATAAAATGAAAGGGTAGAAAACTCTCGGCCAAGTTCGCTAATAGTCATTATCAAACCAAGGGGTATAAATAAAAAAAATCTGTGGAAGGGGAGGGGAGGGCTTAAATGAAAAAAAAAATGGTTTTAAGAATACACTCAAAAATCTTTCAATTCACAAGGTATGAAATTCCACTTTACTTATATATAAATCTTCTTAATATCATATGATTTTAAATTGGAAATTATTGAAAACATTGAAGCACAATTTCTTGAAAGAAAGCGCATACACCCACCATTTTCTCCTACATCCTTTCACAATCATAAAAGAGTGAAAACTGAAGGAAGAAAGAAAACTTGCGTTCGATGCCGCGAATTGAAAATAAAAACAACTTCAAATAACAATATTCAAAGCACATGAGAATGTGAAATATGTAAAATGTGTCTTTGTAAAACATGCTTTAATTGTGAGTCAGGTTCTGAAATTAATCCTTATTCCTAATACTATGATTTTACATTTTTAAATGATTATATTTGTATATTTTTTCTATTTGAGTGCAATTCAATTTATTAAATTGTTCATTTAGTACCTAGCTTTGTTTTTGTTTTTCTTTTATCTTTTGTGTATTGAATGTAACTCTATATTTAAAAGAGAAATTTAAAATCAAAATAATTTATTATGAATTTAATTAAATCAGCAGATATTAGAAAATAGTTTTCTGCCATCACTAGCTTTTTACCTTCTACACATACAGAAAACTTTTTGAAGGTTTATATTTACATTGTTTTTAACATACTATTTAATATATATGCAATCATATATATCAATGAAATGTTACTAGATTTAATATAATGATTTTTAAATATTCTTATTATTAAAACTTACTATTTGGCAAAAGTATAAAATTGCTGATGCAGTTATTTGTTTTTAATGAAATTAAATATTTCATCAAGGAAAACGAGGAAGTTAATGAAATAATAGAAAATTTGGAATATGAAGTTAGCAAAAAGTTATCGAAAATGAAACTACAAAATACTAATTTAGAAAACTCCTCGAAGCCTGAAAATAATATAAAACTGTCGAAATTGACTCTCCTGTATTTTATTTGTGATTAATATAAAATCAGTCAGACTAATATAAATTCGATCAGAAAGTATCCTGAACCTAAATCATTCTGAATCTTTTATGATCCCAGGTAAAAAAATCAGCAAAAAACCTTTAAAAAAAAGTTCAGGTAAATTACCGGTATTTGGAACTAAGGTTTTTTGAAGGTAAAAAACCTGCACTTTCCTGAAAATAAAATATTCAGGTATTTTGCAGGTATTTGGAACTAAGGTTTCTTGAAGGTAAAAAACCCGCATTTTCCCTGAAGAAACAATATTCAGGTATTTTACAGGTATTTGGAACTAAGGTTTCTTGAATGTAAAAAACCTGCAATTTCCCTGTATATATGTGAAAACAAAGATTTAAATTTCACATTTCTCAATTGTACTCAAAATAAACAATAACCCCTCCTCCCCCCCAATTTAGAAGTCGTAGGTATAGGAATCCAGCGGAAAATAATAAATATTAATTAATTAATGAGATAATTAGAAATTAGTGTTTTACGGCTGGATGGATAGTACGGTGAGTGCGGCGTAATCATGCCGACCACCGGTAAAAACAAAAATGCCGTACTAAAAAAAAATTTTAAATTTTAAAGAAAATTAATTAAAATCGTTAATTTTATGTAATAATTAGTCAATTTCACAGTTTTTATCTAAAAATTCGAAAAAAAATATTTTTGCGTAAAAATGAAAAAAAAAAGTCGAAAAATATTCTAAGTTTAGAAATATAAAACATTAAAAATGGAGAAAATAGTTAAAGTTTTTTATATAAATGCATATAATTACAATATATACATATAATTACAATATATATTTGCGGGGTACATTTGAGGCCAATGTATTGTCTTGAAGTTTTTTAATCGTGAGATTTTTTCAAAGTTCAGAAATGCCACGTGGTCGCTACGGGGTCTGAATTGCTGCCGGCAGGGGTGAACGAGAAGCTATCTTGTGGATATATATCTTAATACTTAGCCCCATTAGGCTGAACTTAGCGTTATTTAGCTCGAATTCGAGCACGTGGTTCTAAATTAATTTAGAAGAAATAATAATAAAACTTTAATTAATGCGAGAATTTTTATGAGAAAATTTTTATAAACTAATCTTGATTAAAAATAAGACTATGGTATTGATTTTTACATGATTTGAGAATTTTTAATTAAGAGTTTAAGCAATTAAATTCTTAGAATTTTGGAACTTAGTATCTGAAAACGCCGATAGAATTAACTGGCAAAGGGATGAGATTATTAATTACTTATAATTTAATTAATAATTGTCCTAAAAACATGCAACTTACCTCAAAATGTAGCTGAGATATTAACGCATCTAAATCAACAGAATGTTCCTGTCCCGCGGGCCGTGGGTCGCGCCTAGTCTTGTATTTTGAAGAGCATTTCTGGGACACGTCCTCACGTAACAAAACGAAGGCTTGAACTAAGAAATTGTAAATATTCGCTAAGTCATTAAGTCACTAAAGGCAAATTGAAGGCTATATTTTTCTTCAAAATACCTGAAGTACACTTATCAAAAATTAGCTAAGTCACTGAAGGTAAATTGAAGGCTATATTTTCCTTCAAAATACCTGAAGTATACTTATCAAAAATCAGCTAAGTCACTAACGGTAAATTGAAAGCCATTAACTTGCTGATAAAAGCCTCTATACAACCTTTAAAAATCTGTGCATTTTGTTCAGTTTTCAATTTCCTTCAAAATACCTGAAATGACCTTCAAAATACCCGATTAGTAATTTGGAGGTCAGATAAATGCCTGCATAAATTCTTTTGATTAACAGTAAACTCCCTCAAATAAACCTGCGCTTTTAATTTGCTTTCAAAATCCCTGTAAAATCTTATTTTTTCTAAAGGTTTTTTGCTGATTTTTTTACCTGGGATCAACCGCGTTGTCATGCATTTTCGTGACATATATACTTCTAATGCTTTATTATCCAATTTTTCGTCAAATTTAACATTTAATTTTTGCTACCAATATACATGATTGATCTTTTAAAAGGCCTTCTTCAAACGAACTAAATATCTGTGTTATTACTGATTTAAAATATATGCCAAGCTGATATTAATACCTTTTAATTTTCGGTTGTAAAATATATATTTTGCCTCTGAGACTCATTAAACAAAATTTACAAATTTTCTATACTTTCAATTGACAGAAAGTTTTTATCTTTCCGCAGTAAAATAAACTATATTTTCGCAATAAGTGTTTTCTGATACCCTATGCAATAGTACACAAAAAATAATAGAAAGCGTTATTTAATAGATTAAAAAACTAAAAAAAAATACAATGTATCTTTAAAAGCGCATGAGTATTAAATTAATAAAACATATCAATTCAATTAAAACAACCCAATTTATCTTAAATTACATTCATGGGGAAAAAAATTACAGTAAAGGGCTTTTTTTTTTTAATAATTTGTCTGGACGCTTTTTTCGTTTTCTTTAAAAAAGTTCGTTTCCTGTCTGCAAAGTTTCATGCAAAAAAAAGTTTGTATATATGTATGCATATAAATTGAATTGAATAAGTCATTTAAAAAACAATATGAGGCATTTTTCAGAAAAAAAACTGCATTTTCATAAATAATAAATTTTTGGTGATTTTTCAAAGATCGATTATAGAATTTAAATTTCAAAATACTTTTATATAATTTATGATTTATAAAAAATGGTATAAAAAGAAAAGGTTTATTTGGAAAAATTGATTTATGTTGTCTGAGAAATGACCAGTTAAATCATTGTACATTACAATACACAACATAATAATACATCATTTCAATTCACAACGATTTGATGGAAATAAATTTTATAATAGATATATCACTTATTTTTAAAATATTATATTTTTCAAATAAAGCAGAAAAGAAAAATATATGGGTGATTCTGATCCTATGTCTATTTTCCCCATCTAGAATTTATATACTATTTTGAACACCATTAACAATATATTTTTTAAGAAAAGGAAAAGAGCAAATATACGTTTAAGAATTATTATTATTAATATTATTAATATTATTTTAATACATGATTGGTAGAGCTACTATTAAAATCTTCAAAACATTTTACCCATTTATCGAAGTTTTATGCAAATATATAAATAATAAGTTTGGCGGGAAAAAGTGCATCTGTTTACGTATCACATTTTTAAATAAGTTCGATAATAATACACATAGTTAACTTTAGAATATAAAGAGTAGATTCAGAGTGTTATTTGAAATTCTGTGTCCTTCCTCTCTCGGGACTGAGAGGGGGGGGGGTTAAAAGCTCTCAAAGAATTAGAATGTAAGAGAGAATTCGAGAATTAGAATGTAAACATTACGTATATATATATATATATATTAATTCAGTCTCCCTTTTTTGTGGGATGATGGCTGTGTGTGTGTGGGGGGGGGGGGAAGGCTACAATTCCGAATCAATCACGGCTGTAGACGATAATATATTATCAGGATGTTTTTGTGAACAAAATGTAACGGAATTGTTTTAAAGGTGGAAATTAAAGACGGGAGAAACTTTGTCGAACTTTTATACAAGACCCATTATCAAAATATTATAAATATAATATGTCGAAAACTTTAAACAAATATAATTCGGAATGTAAATATCGTAGCACTCAGTTTGGAAAGTTTCTATGAACACAATTTAACAAACACATTGTAATAATGGGATATATAGCTAGAAAGAAAAAATGATTACAGTCGAACCCCGTTATAACGAACCCATGGATATAACGAACAAAATTTTGACCCGGCCTTTTCCTATTGTATTTAATGCTCATTTAAAATTTTATAGCAAACCTCTGAAATCTTAAAAATCGGTTATAACAAAAATTCTTTTTTTCCCAGTCGACCATGATTTCATTTTTTTTTTTTTTTCGGATTTGTGAAAACAAGAAAGAAAGAGTGTTAGAGTCATTTGATAGACTAGACAAAGAAATTCGTGACATGTTTTTGAAATCGGCATCACGCCAGTAGAAGATGAGATTATTACTGTATTAAAAGAGTAAACAACAATTAAAGGTAAAATAAATTTATTTCTATTGATCCTTATTTTTAATTCATTAAATTATTATTACTTCGGGTTTTTTCATTGGACAGTGGAGATCGGTCTATTCTAAGGCTGTTTTTTAATTTTTCAATTTTGTGTACAGGTACTTTTCATGTAGATACTTTAATTCTCGGAACCGGTTTCGAAAGTTAAAGCATTCTCATAAAAATGGTAAATACATAAATAGAAAATCAGCAATCAAAATTGAAAAAGTGAAAAATGTCGTTGTACATAAGTCAATCTCAACTATTCAATGCAAATAATAATAATAATAATAACAATAATAATAATAATAATAATAATAATAATAATAATAATAACAATAATAATAAACGGCATTAAAAATATTCAAATGCAACAAAGATATCTTTATAAATTTGACTGATAGTATTAGCATCATCAAACCGGATTTTTCGGATTCCTGATTAACATAGCTTCTTAAATAAAACTATCAAATGAGATTTATAAAAATGGGCGACTGTCTTCTCCACCGTTAATCTCTTAATTATTTTTTCCAGAAAGAAAACTGGAAAATAAATACATGCTTTCTGTCCAACACTTAAAAGATTAAAGAAATTTTAAATATATATTGCAATATATATTAAAAATTTTGGCATGAAAGAGCTCCACAATTACTTTATTTCAATATCTTTTATGAAACATTGTTCGAATTATACAGAAAAAAGTTCAGAAATAATGTTTGATGAATTAATAACAATATATAAAAATGTTATAATATCTTCTGATATTCAGCCTTTTTTGTTGGTGTTTGAATGAATAAAACCCGAGACGCAATATGGCAAATGATGGAAAATGAGTAGCTGCTATAAAACATTGTGCAATCGAAATGTTTTTCCATTACCAGGTATAGATAGAAGATTTTTTAGAGTACGCTGTAAAAGTTGATGCTTTGAAATGGAACTGAAAAAGAAAAAAAAAACTGTCATTGGGCGAAAACAATCGTTTATAACTGAAGACATAATTCATTTATATATAAATTAATAAAATATCTTCTATTAGTTATATTTCTAAATTAACAACACAAATTTCTATTAATTATATTTGTAAGCGCCGCGTTTTTATGCAATTGAATAGCAATCAACTGTAATTAAAGATATATTAACCCTTTATACGAGTAGAACTCTGAAAATCGGGTTAGTAAGTTATTTTTAAATTTTCGGATTTCTGAAAGAATATTAAAAGTACTTTACATTATTCTTAATGGTGCCTTTAGTCGTAATTTAATTCATAACAAAAAAAATAATTATGTGAGAGAAAAAATATAAATATTTATTTTAAAATTTCTGTGTTGATAAAAAAATAAAAAATAAATAAATAAACAGTAAATTAACTTTCCTTGTATAGTTTTCTGAACATGAATGTCACTTTCATTTGCTTTTATCTTCAGTTTCGTTTGATTTTGTAAACAATTGCTATTTCTTTTCTCTCTAAGTTGAAAGTGTAAAGTGAAATGTGTGTGTTGTGTGGGGGGGAGGGAGGGACAGATTGATACCGAATTTACGCAGTCGATATTTTTGATATCACACACACAATAGAACAAAAGGCATTTTAATACGAATATCTGAAATTTTCAGGAGCATAGAAATGGAAATAAATTTCAGAATATATAGTGCAGTTTACTTCCACCCATTTTTTTCTTAGGATCGAAAAAAATTAAGAGGTCTTTTTAGTGTTTTTTCCATTATTGTTACGACTATTTACTATTTAAAATTTTTATTAAACAGGATTGCCAAAGCAATGGCTTTTAAATATCGATCTGAACCCTGTAATTTTTCCAAAATGTTGATTCTTTCAATTATTAATTTATTTAATTACCATATTTTTTCTCTTCTGTCTAAATGATTATAAAGAGCATAAGAAATATCTATGAGAACCATTACAAATGGCAATACTTTAAATATTTATGAGGTAATTTGTGCACGCCCTATCCGAAGTTAACAGTAACCACTTTTATCATGTAAATTAATAATAAAAATAAATATATCAAGATCACAGAAAAAATGTCAGAAGCGAAAAAAGGAAAGGTTATTTATTTCTTTTTGTAAAACGTACATTACTATTTAACTTTATATCAAATAAGAAATATTTTATTTTATATCCTTTTTCCATTAAACAAAAATTCTTCTTGTTCAAATACCTAAACTAGATAATAACAAGCTTTTTATTTCGTTTGCTTTGATTTCGTCGCCTTTAAAAATTCTAAAAGAAAACATTTTTTACTTTTTCGTCAAATGACGAGGTTTTAAAATTGTTTCTATAGCGATTACAACATTTCTAGGTCTGAAAAATTTTGACATTTATCCAAAGACATTACTGAATTGACAGTACAATTTTACCATGTGTAATTCCATGATATATTGAAGAGTTAAAGAATTGATTTAATTATAAACATTTAAATAACCATAAAATTTAAATCTTCATGAATAGAAAGCTGTACTATAAGTTTTATGTTGACACAAAAACGTATTTCGATTTATGTGGGTAACTTGTAGAAACAGATGTTTAGCATTTTTGTTTCAAAGCTCTCACAAGAATTTTGCTCTTTTGGGAGTAACTTACTTCCTTGGGAAAAAGGTACTATTCAGTCGGAAATCTTCCCTGTTTCCCCATGCAAGGGAAAACGCTAATCCTTTCTACGTTCTTTTACACCCACTTGTAAGATTGATTCTTTCTACTTTGACATTACCCCTAAGAAGGGGGGTATGAAATTTTTCAAACAGATTTCGGGCACTTTGGTTCTCCCAGGTAGCTGTACAATTTCGGCCATGGTAATGAAAGAGTTAATACCATAAAAACACAATGCTCAATGGAAAATTGGTTATTTCACAACCGAAACGGTAATGATACAGCCCTACGTTCCTAGCGAGAAACTTTTTCTCTAGTTTTATAGTATGTTGCGAACGGATAGTGCGTATTCACTGCCAGTTGTGCTTTTTTTTTTCTCATTGGTTGCCACAAATTTGCATAGAGATCTGTAGAATCTTTCATGTTGTGCCTTCGTCCAACACATCATCATTTGAAATATCCACTATCGGATTCGTTAATAATGTTCATTCTGCAATTAGACTATCACTCGATATTCGATGAACCCACATGTTACCATACAAAATACTCATATTGACGTACCTTATCCGAATCTGTACATATTAGACGATGCTTACCTTGTGAGGCAACCTGTATGTATATATACATCAGGTTGTCTTAAAAATTAACTTTTAAAATTTGTATGAGGCACCCCTTTATTTTGTTCTATGTATTAAAAAACAACCTCCACAAAAATTTCAGATTTTAAAAAATAAATTTTAAAGGTCGCTCCCAAGGTTTGAATATTTGAAAAATTAGAAAATTTGACATGATTTTAGTCTAATTTCTAAGCAAATTTTTTAACATGTAACTTTAAAAAAATTTTAAATAGCTATTTTTTTATTAACAAAATAGACACTTTAAAATAAACTAAAAAAATGTAATTTATTTTTAGAGTAAACATTTTTGCGAAATTTGCCACATGGCCTTTTCGAAAAAATTTAACCTGCAACGCCACCTCTGATCCATAATAAAGCTGGTCCATCAACCTCCACAGCTGGCCCTTCCACCGACCTAGAAGCTCCGTCCACATCCAAAGCACGTCCGTCGACTTCCAAAGCAGAGTCGTCCATGGTAGGTGTTTTATTTTATGCATGTATTGCACGTGTAAGTATTTTTCTCCAAAGGTATTTTTTGGTTAAGTGTTTTTTTTCGCCACAGGTTTTTAAAGAATGTTTTTGTAACTTTTATAAAGAAAGAATTTTAAAGGGTTTTTTAAAGTAAAAAGTTTAAACGATTAATAGTATATTTAGAAAAAATGTTTTTTATCGATTAGATTAAGGTTAGGGTTTTAAATTTGTTTTGGCATATTTTAAAACCGAATTAATTTATAGTTTAAAGAAAACTACAGGGTTTTACTTTTTCAGGGTGGAATTTCTTGCGACAATTGCCAACAATCATTTACCAGGATGAACAGCATGAAACCCCATCGCTCAAAACATCTTCAAACAAATAGTCATCATCCATCAACAAATATTTATGAAGTTTGCAGCAGAGCATTCAGTTGACCAGACTTTCTATTTAAACATATGCAGTCCCATGCAGAAAACAGGTCTGGTTTTGATTCTGCCATTTGCGGCTTACCGTTTACTCGCTCGGAGAATCTGAAACAGCATCTTAGAAGTCATGATAATCCTCAATACAGTTGTCTTGTACAAAAGTTTTTGACTAAATTCAACCTCAATAACCATGTTCGATTACAGCATAGTTCGATTGGAACAGAAGATGGAGCAGTTGCTCCTCTGCTCCAGGTGGAGGAGAAGTTACTCCTTTGCTCCAGCTCCAAACTGCACCTTCTGGAGCCGGACTCTTCTTTTTCTACTACTACAATCACCAAATCGGCAAACATACAAAGTGAATTAGAGCAGATCGCAAGCCAAACACTATGTAACCTCTTCACAGATTAAAACTGCACTTGCATTTTATCTGTTGCCCTGTACAAAAAGAACACATAATGTAACGTTAATTCTGCTGTTCCAAGGGTCACTCTCTGAGTGGATTATTATTTACGTTTATTTTTCTGCTTTAAAATGAACCAAGAAGATATACTCTGGAGTTTTCTTCTACTTACCTGTGTCTTTGGATTCAACGCTGGACTAACATTAGTAAGAACATTTTTCTTTTTCTTTAAATAGTTAAGTCTATGGCTCGCTACTCAACACACTACGTTATAGCAACCTCTTTCAGATTCAAGAAAGGACAGAAATGTCTAAAAAATGTGGGCTTTTAGACTATTTTTTTTTATTTCGGTCTAATTTCTCTTATTTTAAACAAATTTCTTTTATCTTAAATTAATTTCTGAATTCGCTCTATGGATGTATATCCATTCTTGGAAGATAATTTTGTCACACCAAACCGTTTCCTTTCTGTAGTTAATGTTAAGAACAATGCTTAGTGTGGTTACACATATCGGTTAATGCGGATAAATCTAGAACCTATCTGATAGAATAAAGAGTAATTTAGTGAATTATTTTTTCAGAGCAGTAATTGGGTAATTTTGATTGTTGATATGTCAAACAATGTCATCGACAGTAATGGAGATAAAAGAACATTCCACCATCGGAAACATCAGAAGAAATACTGCTATCAATTGTTTCTCCATAGTATCAAACCACAATTGATTTCATTGTCCAAAGTTGGGAAAATAGATTACTAAAAAGATGATTTGTTCAATCGTCAAAACAAACACAAAAGTTTCCTTCATTAAATTTGTCAAAAATATATAAGTACAGCTAATGCCTTTCCATATTTTGTTCGTCCTGAGAAATTTATTCATTTGTAATAACAAATTCTATTACTACTTATTCAACGCAAGGGATTATTTTACACAATTTTAGTGCTTGTTAAATTTTATGGTAGCTTTGGTTAATTTAAAAAATGACGTCACTTGGATGTCCACCCTATAGAAGTTTATGGTACGTACCAAAATTTGAAAAGTTTTCAATATCAAACAGGTTTTCAAAATAAAATTCATTTACTATTTTTAGTTATTTATTCCATATAAATTAAAAATTCTAATTTTCAAATAAGTAATATAAATGCATTTAGGATTTAAATATTTCTGACTCCTGATTCGATCTTAAATATGATTTTTTATATTATACATCGTAAAAAATGCTTCTTTCAAAGAGAATATAAATAAATAAAACACAAGAACTTTAACTAGCTACTACTAATCAATCGCATTTCTTTCTTTTTTTTAAGTGGAAGATTTAAAATACATAACTGCTTACTCTCGGGAATGAAATATTCTATCAAGTTTTATAGGCGCGATAAAATACCCTAAAAAATAAATTAACTTTTTATTCGAATTTTATGTAAAATGTACTATCAAATTTATTTTTTATGCCTCCTACAGGCTATTTGTAGATTTATGTTTTAAAGATAGGATTTTTTTTATTTGATTTTTATTTAGATATTTTAGTACAAGTTTTTGGAAATGCAATAAATTTATTTTTCTTATAAGCACGCTTAAAGAAAAAAAAAAACTAATCGATCACATTAATGTTTTTTTTTTTTTTTTTTTTTTTTTTTTTTTTTTGAGATGATAAAAATTTGAATAAGAAATCATAAAACTTGAACGTTATTACTATTATGTTATCTAAAATTGAAAAAAAAACTTTGACAGTAGGTTTCAGTTTTGGAAAACCAAATTATGTTTTTATTTGATTAAGGAAGTTGTAATCTTCAAATTATTATTATTATTATTATTATTATTATTATTATTATTATTATTATTATTATTATTATTATTATTATTATTATTATTATTATTATTGCTTTTAAAAACATATAAATATATTTCGTTGTTTATCAACTCATACTGTCATAAATTATTATTATTATTATTATTATTATTATTATTATTATTATTATTATTATTATTATTATTATTATTATTATTATTATTATTATTATTATTATTATTATTATTATTATTATTGCTTTTAAAAACATATAAATATATTTCGTTGTTTATCAACTCATACTGTCATTTATTTAGTGTTCTTAGACAGCAAAATAAAAAATAATTTAAAAATTGAAGTTTTAATTTAATACAGCCATAATTTAAAATAAATAGTTTCACACAAAGAGGCTGCAAAACTTGCTTTTAATTGAGGCAATTTATTGTAACATTCATTTTAAACATATTACATATTTTACACCAAAAGTGGTGTTTGTTTACATCAGTCGATTAATGGTGGTTTATTACACCAGTATGTCGGGGCGTTTCATTGCACTACTTTTAGTGGCAATTCAGTTGCCACCATTTTTGGTGGAAAGTCACACGAATATTTTTTATAGTATAGACATCTCAGACATTAGGCTTCGTGTACCACATCAACCATAGTATTAGAAATACTTTATATACAATAGGGATAATAAATCTCGAATCACACCCGTATATCTCCAATGTTTTTCATTTTCCTAAAATCAAATAAAAATGTGTCGCAATAACACTATTGTAAGTAAATTCAGCATGATTTCTGGGAAAAAGTTTAAAGTATTTTTATATTATTATTATTTAATATAAACCACGTGACATTAAAAAGCGTAATATTCCAAAAAAGCAATTAATGTTTGTGTGGCAACATTCTCGATAACAGAGGCAATAGTCTTTATAATACAAATCTAAAATAAATAAATAAATAAATGTGTAGTCCTTTAAAAGAGAGGAAATAAGAGAAATTTTAACATGTGAATTATTTTCTGAGAAACGTTATGCAAATCCATTGATTTCCTAATTTATTATTAAAAGAAGTCGTTACTTTTATAAAAATATGGTTTGTTATGTAACAGACATTTATTTGCGTTAATTAATTGCCGTTATAATTCTAGAAGTTGAACAAAATATAATTTTATAAATGCTTTAATCGCACAATTCGTGTAAGATAAAACAGGTTCCGGATAAAAATAAAACCACTCGAGAATTTCTTTCTTTATATAATTTTGGTGAATAATTTCTTGGTTGAGTATAGTTTGTAAAATTTATACTTTTAGACGATAACATAAATTGACTACTGTTTTATTTAAGATCGTGCTGATGTTTCTAAATAATGAAAAATAAGTATAACTTATGTTGAATGTACATGCTATCTATGTAGAAATATAGGTAAAGAACACGTTGGAATTTGTATTTCGAGTATTTTCACTTAAAAATTTTCAACTTTAATAAATTTCGTTTTTTATTGACAGGATTATATATAAAATTTTAAATAATAATTATAATCAAATAAATAATTGTCATTCAGTGTTTAAATAAGACGTGAAAATTTCAGAAATTGTAATTTCACATTTTGTAAAAATTCAAACTATTTTCTAATTTTTACATGGTAGTCTTAAATACTTATTTAATTTATAATTTCTTTTACTGTAATAATAAAAGTTATCGTTATATTAATAGTTACATGGTTCCAAAATATTGCGACATTGATTAGCATTTTTATTATTTAAACACAACGAAACTCATTAGTAAATACATCATATGAGTAAAAATATTCCCAACCAAATACAAATGCATATTAGGCAGATAAAAGCCCTGAATCATTGGCTTTAAAAACTTTAACAAATAAGACAGCTATGCATCGTATTTTGGCCCTTTTTTTACGAAAATTTATAAAACGCATTGATTATATTAACATATATTGGCGTACTAATATTTTGCAAATATTGCACCATATTAGCAAATAACATTTGGCATATTTTGTATCAATATTAGTGCATTATTTGTATTTAATTAAATTTATTTTATTAAATATTTATTTAAAACTTTATTTGAGTACTTTTGGTGTTTCATTGGATATACATTTTATGGTATTGCAATATTTGTGTACATGATTACCCGAAACATCACATTTGAAATCCCGATATTTCTATAATATAGGCATTTTATGGAAAGCTTATTGTGGACCGTCAATGTTTTTGAAGTACTGTAATTCTTTGAGAATATTCCCGATAAGTATTGTGCACTAATTTAATTTAAATTATAACATTAAATCAGTAATTGAAAAACTTGCCATTTCCCCAGAAGAATGAGAAGCCAATTTCAGCAAATTTTAGCAATAAATTAGGCATATTTCTGTGAAATGGGGATATTTATACAATTATATTTTACTTACTTTATGCATTGAAAGGTAATTCTTTTAAATATTTGCTCAAATTTGAGCAAATTTCATTGCACATAAATTTTAATTTAAGACAAATGGCGTACAGTAACATTCTTCCGATTCACAGCAATTCCAAAAAGATTTCACTGTGTTAAGAAACCAATAAAGTCAATACATTTTCAGGAAGCTTTTTTGTAAAAAAAAAGTTTTTTTTTTGTTGAAACTGAATATAAAAAAAGCTTCCGATTATTCCTTACAGTGTGCTAATTACAATACATAGCGTTGAGCGGAATTTTAAGAATGTTTTTCTTGAAAAATTTATTTCAAAGTTAAGCATACAGAATAAAACAGACATTAAAAAACAGTCGAAGTGAAATGGATGAATGAGAAACCAGTATAAAAATGCATAGATTGATGTAACTGTCTCAACAGAATACAACTATAAATAAGCATTATTAGATCAATAACAGATAAAAAGAAAAAAAACTCACATTATTTTACAATCACACATGATGGAGCAAATTTAAAAACCATTAATTCAAAGAATCTTCATAAACTATTTATTTTGTTTCCTTGATCGGAGCAAATACATACAAAATTTTTGAAGAGTATCTAATTAATGTATCTCTTAAGCATGTAACGTAAAACTGACCACAAGAAAAGCAAGGTGGCTCAGTGAATGAATTTGCCAACCTAAAACTTTCTAGTTTGGTTTATGTGGTTTAATTTGTGTCGGCCGAGAATCTACTTGAGGGATATAGGGCCAGGAGGTGGGTGCTCTTCGTGGGGATCTTTCTAAGGGGATCTAACCCGTATTCACTCAAGGTTCTAAGAAAACCACGAAAACTCCGAACGGTTAGGCGGACTTACGCGATTGGGTTTGAACCCAGCACCTGCCGTCAACCAGTTGAGAAGTCAGAACCTCTCGGCCACTGGTCTGGCCTAAACCGTTCTAGAAATTCGAATATAGACGCTCACACACAGGTATATATAAGTATGAAATAAATTTAAAATGGAAAAAAAAACTAATTGCGAGAACCTAAAACTGTTAAAATATGCCAACACTTCCATAATCGGATGCTCACCACATTGCGAATTTTCAAATTCATAGCACATTACATATTTACCTACTAATGACCATTATATTTCTAATATGGTATAATATTAACATTTTTGAAATTCGTCAAACTATGTATTTCATATTTTTTAATACGTGATTTGCCACATGCTTACTAATTGTAGAAGCAACAGAATAAAAAGTTTCAAACAGGAAATCGAATACGTAACCCTTGGAATACGAGGGTAGTTTGATAAGTCCGTGACTTTGAAATGAAAAAACCAATATACATACCAAAGTGCATTTTATTTTTCGACATAATCTCCTTTCATAATGATACACTTTTTCCAACGATGTTCTAACTTTTTTAATCCTTCCAAAAAATAAGATTTCTCAAACTCCTCAAAATAAGCATTTGTGGAAGTAATGATCTCAGAATTTGAAGAAAATTTTTTTTCCTCCAAGCCACTTTTTTAAATTTGGGAAAAGGAAAAAAATCACTGGGGGCCAAGTCAGGTGAGTAGGGTGGATGGGGGAGCAATTCGTATCGTAATTCAACCAGTTTAGCCGTTGAGATTGCAGACGAATGTGCTGGAGCATTGTCGTGATGAAAAAGCACTTTTTTCTTGGACAAGTGGGGCCGCTTTTCTTTTAGTTTTGCATTAAACCGGTCTAATAAATCAGCATAGTACTGTCCTGTGATCGTTTTTCCCTTTTCCAAATAGTCAATAAGGATTATGCCCTTTGAGTCCCAGAAAACTGTTGCCATAATCTTCCCGGCCGATCGAACGGTTTTTGCCTTTTTCGGAGCACGTTCATTTGGAGAAGTCCACTGTTTAGACTGTTCTTTTGTTTCTGGTGTGTAGTAATGTATCCATGTTTCATCAACTGTAACATAATGCCGCAAAAATTCGCTTGAATTGCACTTGAACTTGTCTAAACACAGTTTTGAAATGGTTACACGAGTCCGCTTTTGATCCACTGTCAGTAATCGCGGCACCCATCTAGCTGATAACTTTTTCATACCCAAATGTTCATGCAAAATATTGAATACACGTTCATTTGAAATGTTTACCTTCTTAGCTATCTCACTAATTTTCACGCGGCGATCTTCTAAGACGATATCATAGATTTTATTGATAATTTCTTCGGTCGTGATCTCAACTGGACGGCCAGAACGCTCTGCATCTGTTGTGTTCGTACGGCCACAGCGAAATTCTGTAAACCACTTGTGAACCATACCATGTGAGGTAGCGGAGTCTCCATAATATTTTCTCAACTTTTCTTCAGTTTCGGTTAATGATTTACCGCGCAAAAAGTAATGTTTTATCAACACACGAAATTCCTTTTTCTCCATAATCAGAACTAATTCGACAATCGTTTGCTTTCGAATGCAATAGAACAGAATGTATTTAAAATATCGTCTGCAACTTTCACGAGTGTTGCCACAGGTAATGAAAAATTGATAACATAATAATAATTATGCGATCAGACTGCCACCTTTTTTAAAGTCACGGACTTATCAAATTACCCTCGTAGATATCGTTTAAGCTACAAGAGAGTCAAGAAAGTAAGCTGAGTGCGTAGGCCTGTCAATGGCTTAAGCACTCACAAGCCCCACCAAGCGGGATATGTTTAAAGGACCCGTAGGGAAAGCCGATTGAGAATGTAAAGATTAAATACGATATAAATAAAATATATTCACTATAAGAAACCCATTTTTTTTAATTTCCTGAGAAAAATTTAGGTCTTTGTAATAAATAAAATAATGAGGTTATAGATTATAGGATTTTTAAATAGTTGGAGTGGCAGAAACTCAATATACTGCAAATCTGAGTGTTTTTGCATAAACATATTAACCCTTTATCTACCGAGGGTGCTTATAAGTACCATTATCGGAAATTTAATAAAAAACGTACTTAATCAGTCTATTAATAAAAGTTATTTTTCTTACCACACAATATACTTTACTTGATTTAATTTAGAAAAACAGTCGAATTTAAACATTTTAAAAAAGAAGTAATTTTATTAATCACTTTCTTAGGTACATCTCTTTTTTCTTTGAAAAAAAGTTATATGAAATATTTTCAGTAATAAAAGATGTAAAATATAGAGAGGATCATAATATATTTCAATTCATTGTTTTTATAAGAATTGTAAAATTTCTGTAAGATTGATTTTGGTTAATTAATTTGGTTATTTTGTTAAATATTTTATTAAAAAATTGTAACTAACGATATATTTAATCAGTTTTAAATTTCACATTATTATTAGTTTAAAATTCCAGTATATATTTAGATATTAAAAAAGACAATTATTCATGTGAAGCGATTTCTTGATAAATAATACAGTAGTTAAAAAAACACATATTTAATTACTAAATGAGGATGAGATTTATAAGTTTAGCACAGATTAGCATTTCTCACTGATGTATGCTGGTAAGGCTTCAACCGCATCACAAGCTGCAATCGCCTTCTCTTGCTGATAATCACCTTCTGCAGCAGTTGAAGCCTTACCAACTTATGTGAGTGAGAAAAGCTAAGCTGTGGATCTTCCTTGTAGCTTAAGCGGTAGAGCATCTGGAGCGCTATTCCAAGGGCTCAGCGTTCGATTCTCTGTTTGGACATTTTTTTACTCAATAAGTTCTGCACTCAGTTAGCAAACTCCAAATAACGTATCAAAAAATATGTAGTGAGAAATTTTTAAGCGTAATTTTATTGATAAAAACTAATTGATAAATTAATTTAAATCGTACTATTTATTCAATTTTAATTCCTACGTGGAAATCTTGAAATCGAAATATTACCGCGTAGTATTTATCTTAAAAAAATCATCATACTATTTATTTATTTTTATTTTCAAGTGAAAATCTTGAAGAGGGAAACTAATTGTTGTTTTTCCAGATTTGCGCATTTGAGAAAATAGATTAATGTGCTACAAAAACAACAAAAAAACTGTCCGAAAATTCATGGCAACAGAGAATTATCGTTTTTATAAAGTCATCTTCAAATCTCGAAAATACCATCGTTTCTGCAGTTTTGGATAATAAAGATCACGTTTTAGAATCCTAGAATATGGAGGTGGTTATTATACACTATATTGCCATTGATTATGGGACACTTGCGATTTTAGACATTTTACTAAATATCTAAAAAAATACATGAGGAATCATCTCGAAACTCTTAGTGTATAAATATAATAGTATAAGTCATACATCTCCGTGAAGGTTTTTTCCCGAAACTCCATAGGAGATCGTCAACAAATTAAAAAAGAATGAATATCTTTTGAATAACCCTGTCAAAACTAATCTAGCAAAAGCGCTCAAACTCTGGATTATGATTGAATGCCTTATTGTAATATACCTTGTTCATTTTCATGCAAATAGCATGCATACTCGCAGAGTAATTAAGGTTTTTATAAAAATGGTCCCAAAATTTTCCAAGTTTTTCCATTATAATTTTCAGAGTTCTTAATATAAAATAATATTTTTTTCAGAAAATATGACAAACAACATTGCACACAGTACCCTGTAATCAGAATTAAAAAATAATGAAAATTGTATACAAAATGAGTTGGTTTACTAAATAATTTTTTACTGCGCATGCGTCAACGATATCAAAATTTCATTTGCATATTATGTTAGCTAAATGTATAGAGCAACTTTTGTGAAAGTCACAAAATCATAACTTGAAAATTCTGAAAATAATCGTCAATTGAATAAGTTGAAAATCCGTTATTCTCAAAATGAAGCAAAAACAAAAGGGGTTGTATCCATATATTCATTGATTAGTGTCAATATAGAATACACAATACGGGATGTTACGACTACTTTTGGATAAAATCCCTCATTTTTTTGCTTCATTTTGGAAACAACGGATTTTGTCCTTTTTCTATAGACGATTACTTTCAGAATTTTCAAGCTATAATTTTGAAACTTTTACAAAAGTTGCTCTATACATTTAGCTAACATAATATGCAAATGAAATTTTGATATCTTTGACGCATGCGCAGTAAAATATTATTTAGTAAACCTACTCATTTTTCATACAATTTTTATTATTTTTTAATTCTGATTACAGGGTACTGTGTGCAATGTTGTTTGTCATATTTTCTGAAAAAAATATTATTTTTCATTAAGAACTCTGAAAATTATAAGGAAAAAACTTGGAAAAATTTGGGGCCATTTTTATAAAAACCTTAATTACTCTGCGAGTATGCATGCTATTTGCATAAAAATGAACACAGTGTATTACAATAAGGCATTCAATTATAATCTAGAGTTTGAGCGCTTTTGCTACATTAGTTTTGACAGGGTTATTCAAAAGATATTCATTGTTTTTTAACTTGTTGACGGTCCCCTGTGGAGTTTCGGTAAAATATCTTCACGTAGATGTATGACGTATACTATTATATTTATACACTAAGAGTTTCGAGATGATTCCTCATGTATTTTTCTAGATATTTAGTAAAATGTCTAAAATCGCAAGTGTCCCATAATCAACGGCAATATAGTGTATACCTTCGTCAGTTGTCGCAATACTTTTTCTAGATTAGGAAGAACTTGTATTTTTCCAGTGAATCTTGGTAATATATATATATATATATATATATATATATATATATATATATATATATATATATATATATATATATATATATATATATATATATATATATATATATATATATGTATGTATGTGCGTGTAAAATATTTTAATTATTAGCCTAATTAGAATAGTAAAAAAATTTCCTGTTTTAATACCCCTACTTTTTTCTTGAAATACAATTAAAATATATCTGTATATCTGTTTTCAATAAGCTATGCACATGTATATTCATTTTGGCGTTGCGCACAAGGTCCCTAAAAAAATTTCTTTTCTTTTAATTTTTTCTACGAAAATTTTGCTATCGATGTTTGTTGCGTACCATTCTTCCTGACAAACGAAAAACAGAATCGCAAAATTTTTTTTCATTCCCGTGCTTTTCATTTTTATAATTAGTTATTTCCTTATTAACATATAGATATTTGTTACTATTACGCACTCGCTATGAAGGAGGTGGGTCAATAAGGTTTATTTTTCGCCCATCATATACCCGGAAAAAGTTTTGAATTCAGATGATTGTTCTGTGGCTTTGTATATTTAAAGATATGTATTTTTATTTAATATAAGTTTTACGTGATAAATAAAATAGTAAGGCATGGAAATTATAGCCCAAAAGTAGAGTGTTTTATCCTTTTTTCTGCATTTTTGACGTTTTTTGTGTATTTGAATTATTTTTTTATTAAGAAGCGCTCGATGAACCCAATTAATTTTGACATGCACTGATTCTACTCTTTATAAGCTTTATATGAGCATTATTTTATTTGGGTTCAGTGTGCGCTTCTACCTGTAAAAAAAATGTATCATGTGAGAGAATCAAATGTACTACTATCGGAGCGCGTTCGCCGTATTAAAAAAATATTAACGTTGTTCAGACGTCAATGTTGTTTTCTAAAATTGTTTTCGTAAATATTTATTAAAGAAATTACTAATAAATAATGCTTGGTTACCAATGTCATTATTGTAAAGCCACGCAGAAAACTTTTGATATCTGTTCTAACAGAAAATTTATATTGATAGTCAGATGTCCGAAAAACTGAGACTTACAGAGTGGTTCTAAATAGTGCTCTAAATGCAAATAATATGCCTTTCGTGCTGACCATGGTCTAAATACTTCTATTTCTTCTTTTGTTGTAACAATAAGAGATTATTCGTCAACGATTACTGGCGGTGAGACCACAAATAAGAAACCTAATATGCATTTAAAATCAATATCTCATTTTCACATCTCTAACACTTGTTGTATGATATGTAAAGGTAAGAACTGTCTCGTTATTGTAGCAAAAGCTATTGAAACTCAAGCCTTTATAGAAATTAATATCTATATTTTGTCGCGAAAACCATGCTGTAAAACTCATATTACTAGATCGATAAACTAACTCTGCAAGATTTAAGTCCTGTGAATGAGAATACATCGATGTATGAAATGCGATGAATGAAAATATTTAACCCAATATCAGAAATGTAGCAAAGAAAGGCTCGATTTTTATACACCGGGACACTTTTCCGAAATCTATTATTATATTCTCATGGGTATATTTAAGTCTGATTTTAATGATATTTTTAATCTTTTAAAGTCCAAAATACGTTCCTCAATAAAGAGGTCATATCGTACTTACTTTGCAATGTTACTTGTAAAACTTAGAACTGGCCTCTATCATGGTGTTCTGTTCACATTATTTAATATAAGAAAAATAATAATATCTTCTGTAAAATATGAAAACGAGGCTTTGATTGAGAACGTTGTTCAAAAACACTGTAGAATGGAACACATCACCAGAACAGAAGTTATTGAAAAATATACGAGGCTTTCAAGAGGAAGGTTGTTTATTCCGGATGACAACAATGATACTGTGATGACTGCTTTCGATAGCACGTACGTTTATATCCAGAAGAGTGTGAACTATTCCTTTCAGAGACATTCCTTCTGGCTATACAAAGAAAAACGTTTTGTTAAGCATATGGTATTCGTCATTATTTCAAATTATATTTTGGATGTCTTCGTTCATTACTTCGCGGAAATAAAGAACAATTACGCTAACATACTTACAAACAAATTAAAAAAATATTCATATAATATCAGATAGTGGCTGAAGCCAAATGATGTTAAGAGTATTGATATATTTTACCGAGATTGTTTGGAACTCCTGCTCGAAATTGATATTGAACATGATATGCCAAAATTCTTAATTAAGCAGCAACAGTTTTCAACAGATGCTGCTAAGGAACACCTCTCGTAACCCAAATTTGATTTTTCGGCGCACAATTTCTAAAAGCTATAATATTTGGATAGAAACACAGCGGAACATTATTACATAATAGTACTGTCAGTGTAAAGTACGCGAAAGTGTCGTAGAGTGGTGGGTGCATGTTGTTTTCATATTATGGTTTCTGGTTTACAATACTACTGTAATCGCTCAATCAAAATTAAAAAAAAAACACGCATCGAATATGTTCATATACTGTACAATACGCGGCCGCTGGATGGTCCATTAGTGATTCTGGTGAAGCAATCGATGACGAAAATAATCTAAGACACATTTTCCAAAAAGTCTGAAACTGTATGATTATTATTATTATCATTATTTGTTATTTATTATTTCCGATATTTCATGTATTGAAATATTAATCTTAGTAAGCTTCATTTATCTTAATTTTACACTTATTGTTGTATTTACTATTGATTATATGGATTAAATTTAATGCCAATTGTGTCTATGCTCATTAACACACATAATATTTACTATAATCTATATTTTATTTTTCCATCAATTATAAAACTTTCATTCAAGATGTTATTATTTTCTTACTTGTTATGAGGTATACTAATGAAAAAAATGCATGTCACGTCTAGGTGATGATGGGTGAAAAATGGTCCTTATTAGCCCACCTCCTTATTTCTCTTTTCAATAATCTGTGCCGATTTATTTTAAATTTGGCGTTGCGGCAATACAGGATTCCCTTTTTAAATACCTTTTGAAGTGACTTAACTTTTAATTTTCACTACGAAAATTTTGCTATCGATGTTTGCTACGCGCTCACTATAAACCTTTTCTGTCCTGGTTCAAAAAAAAAATTTTTAGAGGTATTTGAAGTGCTGAAATATAATAGCGGAATCAGAAGATAAGCTTCCATTTGAATCATATTAATTTCAAATTAACAAAATTTTTGGGGTATCCTTCACTAGCCTTATCGATGATTACATAAATAAAGAAGTGGGATTTTAACTGTATTTATGTATCGGAGAAAATAAAAAAAAAATGTTTTTATTGAATTTTTTTTCTTTGTGAAGAATGTAATGATGGCCTGGCTTTGGGTGAAAGATTATTATTATTATTTAAACGTACGATAGGCTTTTGTTTATTAATGTATGTGATCTGATTTTACAAATTCCCTCTTTAATCAGTGTGTATCTTATCTCCTCTCAATGTACCTTGAGAATCTGAAATCTTCCTCAGGTTTTGTGGCTATTTCAGTTTAAAATATACTTAAATTTCTTAGTATTCATCCAAAATAACTATATTTAAAAAAAAATAATCCATTTTTTTTAGATCTGAATATACAATTGCACTTATAAGAAACTAAATATATATTTACGTTCCTATCATAAAATGAAAGGTATCATACCTATATCTCAGTATCATACGTATATCTCATAATATTTCATTCATAACAAAATTTTAAATGAATAAATCAATACTTTATTATTCACTAGCTGACCCGCCCGGCGTTTCCCGGGTCCGTAATAATAATACTAAACGAACTTGAAATTTTTATGATTTTATCTTTAACTCGAAATATGTGTAAATACACTGTTAAAAATATTAACCTTCTGCTGCATCGTCACTCCACCGCTTTTATAGAAAATGATTATACTTCAGCTTATTATGAAGCATTCTCATAGGTCAAAAGAGAGATATTCTATAAAAGCGGGGGAGTGATGATGCAGCAAAAGGGTCAAATTTGTTACAGTGCACATATATTAAATACGTACCCCCTGACTGTGTCAAAAATTGGTTTAAAAAAAACTAATATTTAGCTCCAAAAATACCCAAAATGACTGCAGTGGGAAACGCAGGAGAGAATACGTGTTTAACGATTGCGTGATTTTCATGTTAAAGTGTTGATATTTATCCTTAAAATTATTGTTAAGTGACTTAACTAAATACTTTTTCACATAGATATCCCAAGTGAAATATTTTGAATTTCAAACTAATTATATCACTCTTAAATCCGACTATACCGTGAATGAAATTGATTCTCGATGATTAGCTAAAAGGTTAGTATATAGTATTATATTTTCAGAGCCATTTTACAAAAATAGGTGTATATTTTTTATGAAACATGCGTAATGTTCATTCTGTGAACAAAATCCTAACCGTAACTTAATTGTATTTTAATCATAACTTGTCTGTAACCTAGCTGTATCTTTACAGTAACCTAACTGTAACTTAAATAAGCCATAAATGTAACCTGGCCGTCACCTTATCATAACCTACCTATAATCTAACCACAACCTAACCGCAACTTAACGTTAACCTAACTGTAACTTAACCATGACCTAACTGTAACCTTACCGGAAATTAAATACAACATAAGGCTCACCAAAACGTAATTGCAACTTAACTATTACCTAACCTTAACCAAGTTATAATTTAACTCTAACTATAAACGAAATATGTTAACCATCTCGCGCTAAGTACTTAGTTTCATTTTCCACCGCTACGGAGCGCATTATATTTTGTAGAACATCCGAATTTTAGGGTCGGATTGGATTCATGTTCATGGAAATTATTTTGTCTTCTTCGAATATGGTTATGGTTGTTTGGAATATTTTTGTTCAGTTTAGATTCTGTTCAATTCAGATTTCTTGGGGTTTTCTTTTTTTTTTCCTTCAAATAGGATTTTTAAGTTCGGGTCGGGTTGTACTTCCATGGAAATTATTTTACCTAGTTCCAATGAGGTTATACTTCACTGAAATATTTTTGTTAGGTTCAGATTAAATTTGGTTCAAATTTCGGGATTTATTTATTTATTTATTTTTTTTTTTAGAAATTTTTTGGTTCTGATTGGGTTTATGCCCATGGAAATTATATTGTCTTGTTCGTATCTGGTTATAGTTATTTGGAATATTTTCATCGGATTCAGATTTGGTTCGATTCAGATTTCAGGTATTTTTTCAAATTGATTTTTAAGGTTCTGGTCGGATTCATTTCCAGGGAAATTATTTTGTTTTGCTCGGATCCGGTTTTGGGTCTTTGGAATATTTTTTTCGAGTTCAGATGTCGTTGAATTCAGATTTCGGTTTTTTTAATGGAATTTTTAGGTTCAGGTTGGGTTGCGCATCAACGGAAATTTTTTCTGCATTGTTCGAATAAGGATATGCTTCTCTGGAATATTTTTGTCAGATTCAGATTTAGTTCAGTTTTTTAGGATCGGATTGGGTTCATGTTCATAAAAATTTTTTGTCTTGTTCAGAGCCGGGTATGGTTCTGTGGAATATTTTTGTCAGGTTCATATTTGGTTCGATTCAAATTTCAGGTGTTTTTTTTCAAATAGAATTTTAGGTTCGGATCGGGTTCATGTCCACATAAATTATTTTCTCTTATTCGAATCCGGTTATGGTTCTTTCGACTATTTTGATCGGATTCAGATGTAGTTTGCATAAAATTTCAGGTTTTTTTTCAAATGGAATTTTTTAGGTTCGAGTCAGGTTTATGTTCACGGAAATTATTTTGTGTTGCTCTTATCGGGTTATAGTTCTTTGGAATATTTTTATCGATTTCAGTTTTCGTTCTGGTCATTTTTCGGGTTTTTTCAAAGAAACTTTTTAGGTTCGGGTCAGGTTGCATATACACGAACATTATTTTTCCTTGATCGGATTGGGGTATGCTTCATTTGAATATTTTTGTGGGATTCAGATTTGATTCGGGTCAGATATTAAATCCATAGTTTTTTTTCAAATGGAATTTTTAGGTTCGGGTCGGGTTTATGCTCATGAAATTTTTGTCTTGCTTGGATCGGAGTATGGTGTGTTTTTTTTCTGGTTGGGATCGGGTTATGTGTTAATACGCCTAAAAATTATATTTTGCTACTATTCTTTTAGTGACTATTTTTGATATATAATTTATTTTGCTATTTGATAATTTATTACTGTGTATGAATCGTCTGCCGATTAGAACAATTGTACGTCAAACAGCCATTTCATTTTTGTTTTAAAAACAAATTAAAGTCTTAATAAAATTTTAACTTAAATAAACTGCATTCAAATTTAATCAATGATTTAAAAAAACGGTTAAAAAAGCCTCATATATACATATACATATATTTACTGCAACATAGCTAACAACGCATAGATTTTAATGTACGAAGTACCAACGATCTGACGTAACTGCTGTATTCAAAAATCCTAAGTTAAAGTGACATTTTGCCAGTCTATGAATTTTATAGGTCTTTGGGGGAAAAAAACTGTCACTTTTGAAATGTCAAAATCTCAAATTGGTTTCTTTCATAGAGCAAAAAGAAATTAATAGAGTGGAATTATTATCTCTGGAGGTGATGCTAAATATCTAATCCTACATTAAGTCCAATTAAGTACCAACAAAAGCACGTGATTTGACACGCCTATCAATTGAAACAGGTTTAAACCCGTATTTTTTTGTTCTTGTTTCTTAAAAAGAACTAATCTATCGCTTCACTGGTAAAAATTTATTAATTATTTTATCATATGTGTTTTAAATATCAATATAGAAAATTATTTTAACGTTTTGCTTGAAAATATAACATTCTTTTGCTAATACGTAAAAATCGTCTGCAGTCAGAAATCTATATTTTAGATTAATATTTATTACTTAAGTTTTCATACATGATTTTAAAAGAATATTTTCATCATTATATTTTAAATATTTATTTACATGCAATTATTAAGTCATAAACATTTTTTCATCTATGTTATAAAGTATTTAAAATTACATTAATGAAGGAAACTTTTAGTTATACAATTTTTAGTTCGTATCAAATGTTTTCAATATCTTATTTAATTTTAATTTGATATTTAATTATTGCTAATTTTCCAATTTCCTTCATTTTAAAAACGAACATTTATTTTAATAAATAATAATAGAACAAAGACCATTTTAAAAATTTGCTATTTCCTCTTAAAATATGCTTCATTTGTAATTCATTTCTTTCAATTCGTCTTATAATACAAAATCCCTTCCACGTTCTTTTATTTGGCACTTAAAATTTGAGCGATAAATGGTTTTATATTGCAAACCTTTTTTGAGGCTTATTTCACCTCCACCTATCTCATACCTCCATGGGTTTCTTTAATTCTGTCTCAGCTTTCTTATTACTTCTGCGAAAATTTTTACACAACCAACCAACCTTAAACAAACGAAAGAATAAAAAAAGGGTAAAAGATGATTTTTTATGAGAGTGACGATTTTAATTAATTACTCTGTTAATAATTGGAATTTCGAAATTCTGAAGCTCAGGTGCATCAGGAGAGATTTGGGGCTACTCTCAAAAAAATTTTGAGCTTCATACGTGCTGTAGATTTTGCTAGCCATCGCAGACACACAGACAGACAGAGCGTTTTGTTCTTTTATTAGTATAGATAATCATTGTAAAAAAAAAAAAAAAAAAAAAAAAAAAAAAAAAAAAAAAAAAACAGTTGTTATTTTTTAGATAAAGTCACAGTTACAAATTGTAAATGAATATCTTGTCTGAATTACACTGTTTTGACATCTTAAAAACTTTGTTTAAGCTAAATATCGTAACAAGTAAGTACGTATGTGACTGTGTGTGGATAAATGATTACTTGTAAACAGTAACTTAGTTTAAGCTATCATTCTGCAAATATTTGATGGTCCACTGCAAGAAAATTATATATTTTCATAAAAAAAGACGTACAATTTAAAAATTTGACGGAATTTGAATCATTCTGGATTATTTTAGGAAAATTCTATAAAAGAAAACATCAAAGGTGGGTGATCTCAATATTTGTACGTCATAAATATTGTGGCTGTACAGTAATTACGAATTCGTAAGTTAGAGAAAACGACTCATTTTAAAAACAGAAAGAACAGTGTTTGAATTCAATCAAATCCATTAAACTGCTTGAGAATTTTTATTATTATAATTATTATTATTTTCAGCACACATCGCTAGTGTTCGTAATATAGAGAGGAATCACATAAGATTTTTTTTTAAATTAAGATATAAATAAAAGAATAATTTTCTTTATAAAAATTTACTTTATTAATATAATTTAAAGAAAAATGCACATCAGCGTCGAAATGTCTTATTAGAATTCATATAACCTAAAATGTAAATGAATGATTCATGTCATTTTATTATTTAAAACATGTATGCATGTAGTCAGGTAGATATAAAATATATACGCATATTTTAACTTTATTTTAAAGTCTTTTTTAACAAGATTACATCTGAACACGTACTTTCATGAAAATCTTTCTTTTTTTCCGAAAAATGAAGGCACGAATACAAACGGCTGCATATTTACTTGATTTTAACTTTTTATTGTTGAAAAAAAAATACTGCGTCTTTAATATAAGAGGCAGAATTTTGAAAGAACATGCACTGGTTTGGACTTAATTTTTAACCTTTAAGTGACACCCGAACACATATTTATAAAATAGATTCTCCTTTACCCTTCTCTCACCAAAAAACATAGCTCGACAAAATTTAGGTAGATTTCATATGAAATACATCTGTTGCGGTCGCTACTATATCGGTACTTCTGAAAAGATTTTTGCAGATCTACACCAATCATAACCTCTAGACCCCAAAACTACCATTAGTATATATATATATATATATATATAATTTTCTTCTGGAAATAGTAACTTCTATAATTCTGCTCCAATCTTTTGCAAACTGATACATAAAATCAAGGGGTGTAAAATCTCGGCCGAATTCGTTAATGGGCAAAATCGGAGCAAGGGAGTTGAATTAGGAAGAGGTTTTGTAAAAACCGAAAAAACGTCATAATTTCTAAGTTAAAATACATATTACACAGTTTAAAGTTTATATTACTTCTTTCAAATTGGCCAAAAATTTATGCATGACAAACTTTAGTTAAAGTTAAAAATGGGTTCAAGGGGTGAAAAAAACCCTGAGTTTTGGGGAGAAAAAAAACGTAACTTTATCAATTTTGAAGATATCAAATTCAACTAAATTTTTTATAAATGTTCTTAAAATTATCTAAAACTTTTGTACTTGCAAGTTTTTGATAGGACAAACTTTTACCGACAAAAAAATTTAAAACGAAAAGAAAAAAGGGGGGGTAGAAAAAGAAAAAAATCCATAACTGAGTCAATTCTTAAGCTATCAAATCTAATTAAATTTATTTTACATTTTCTCAATGATATCTACAATTTTTATACTAACAGGTTTTCATAAGACCAATTCTTATAGCAAAAAGAAGTTAAACAAAAATAGGAGTTGGAGAAAAAACCTCAAATCCAAACTTCTTATATTCTGACACATTTTTAATTTCATTTTTGATTTTAAACGCATCCTAATGGCAGATCTTCATATTAAGGATCTATATAACGTGACGTATTGGCCATATTTTTTTTTTTATAAAGGCAGAATATATTTCAAAAAATGCTATCAAAAATGTATTCTGTACAAAATTTCTTTAAGAGATCATGACTGAACAATTAACGAAGTAAAAAAAATTGCGTTTTTTCTTGACTCAATTTTAAATTTATTTTTGCTCTCAATCGCATCCACTTTACTGATTCTTTTATATAGGAGCTATATAATGTGACGGATTGGCCAGTGTTTTGATAAAGGTAAAATATATTTCAAAAAAGATTTAAAAAATGGGTATTTTCAACAAAATATCCCGAAGCGATTGTGACTGTAAATTTGAGGTATTCCAATAACAAATTTGCGTTTTTCTGACTCAATTTTAAATTCAGTTTTATTCTCAAACGCATGCAATTGACAAGTTCTGTTATTTAGGAACTGTGTAATGTGCCGTATTGATCAGTTTTTTGATAAAGGCTAAATACATTTTTAACCGACTTCAATGATAAACTTATGATTTCGACCTGTTTGATTTCTTTCTTGTTCTTCCGTAAATATGAATCGATTTTAATAACTCTTTTTTTTTGCTTGAAAGTGTAAGATTCCCACAATTTCAATTTTATCAAATTCTTACGATTAGAACTTTTTCAAATAAAAAATATTAAAATTCCGATTCTTTTTGAAGCAGTCATCCAATTAGAAGCGTTCATTTTTCAGGCAATCGCAGGCTTTCATGTCGAGCACACAAGTCAGATGTGTGTGTACAGTAAATAAAATTTTAACCGACTTCAAAAGAGAAGGTTATGATTTCGACCTGTATGTATTATTGTTCCTCTCATAAATTCTTTAAATATGAACCGATTTTGATAATTCTTTTTTTGTTTGAAAGTATAAGATACACATGTGGTCCCATTTTAATTTCAATAAATTCTGATGATTAGAATTTTTTTAATAAAAAAATATGGATTTCATAAAAAAATGATTTCTCGCAAATCGTCTTTCATTCTTACAACCGTTTTCAAATCATAAGCATATTAAAACTATGCATACATTTGCGTTAGCGCCAAGTTGTCGCCGAGCTTGATTCTTTTTTTCAAGTCGGTTAGTATTTTTTAACTATATTTTATTATAAAAAGCTGTCAAAGTAGTCACTTCGCACAAAATTTCCCTAAGTGACCATGACTAAAAAAATTGAGGAGGTATTCAAATAACAAATTGGTCATTCTGTGACTCATTTTTAAATTCAAGTTTGCTCTCAAACGCATTCAATTGACAGTTTTTTGTTATATAGGATTTATGTAAGGTGCGTATTGGTCGATTTTTTAATAAAGTCAGAATATATTTCAAAATATGTTATCAAAATGGGCATTTGAGCCGAATTTTGCTTAAGATGATTCTGATAAAACAGTTCTTACAGAAAAAGGAAATTAAAAATTTTTCAAAAGCGTCCATATAAAGTTGTTAAACTGGGTTTATTTCTAATCATATTTTATTTTTTGTTCTTGAATTGAACACTCTTCGAAATCTACCTCCTCCTATAGTCCATGTCGACAGGGATTTTTTTATATTACCTTTGCCGAGGTAATAATTTGATTTTCGGTATGAGGATATTTGTATTTATTCATTTAATTAAAGACATAAATTCGACTATTGTGGCTGGCACGACATGTCCCTATATAAACTGTCAGTGATGTAAGGACTGGATAAACTCAAGGAAATAGACATTCTTTAAAATTACAGTTACAAAATGTGTGCACCGGGGGTCAAGCCAGCGGTTTGCGACACGATCGCAGTGTATTATTGAGTAACGTATCATACTGTAAATAAAATTTTAAAATACTAATTATTTTTGACAAAAAAAAAAACATTGCTTAGTGTTCAATAAATTTGCATTTATGAATTCTACTTATATTATTAATTTTTTTAATATGTAATGCATATTGCTTTTTTTTAAGATAGTTACACAATACATGTAAAAGTTTTAATGAAATGTTATCTAAAAAAATAATATACATATGACTAAAATATTTAATAATATTTTTTTTTCGAATCGGACTTTCTTTTATAACATCTTCTTCCATTCGTATGTGCAAATAAACTATTAGTTAATCAAGTATTACTAACATTAATAAAATGCAGTAAAATATTTTTTGAAACTGTCAAAATCATAGTTTTGAGACTTCGACTGACAGAACAGCTCTTTTACACTTCAAAGAACTGTTCAATTTCTCAACGTTGAATGGAAAAGAGAATCTTTCAGAGCAGTTGTCAAAGAGGCAGAAAAATCCACATTTCTTGACAGATCCAGTTTTAGCATTTATAGTGTATTGCTTTTCGCTCCAAAAACTGTTGTATATTTTATTCTTTAGAATAGAAAAAAGTTGAATTAAAAAAATGTATAGTATTTTTCTTCAAAAGATGTATTCTTTTTCGGGAAATATGACTTTATTTGAAAAAATAAATGATTTCGATATATTCTGGGACTCACATAAGCATTAAAAAATTAAGTATTAAGTAAATCACATTAAAATGTATTCGATTATAAGAATCAAGTAAATCAAAAAGTTTTTAAAATATATAGCTACTTCATTAATAGTACTTTTTTTTAAATTTTAATTCATTTGATAGATTAGATAAATAAAAAAAAACTTTCGAGAGTAAAGGAACATTTTTGGAATGCCAGATGTTGTCATATTTTAACAACTATAGGAATATTTCGCATAAAATATTGAACCTATATATATATTTATATATATATAATATGCTGGATGTTAATGTCAATCTTAAATTAGTTTTTATCGTCTAATTATAACTCAAATTTACATAAAAACAGTTTAAGACAATTAACGGCTACATATGTTATTTTTTCACAATATTTATTCTTTTGCAAATCTTTGACATATAAAGTTAAATATTTTTATATGAGAGCTTTCGCTTATTTAATTTGTATAATGAACATTTGCTATAAAATGCAAATATTAACCAACAAATTACCCATGAACTGAAATTGCTGTATAATGGGATAAGTACAAAAAACCCTGAACGGGTTAAAAGTTTGTGACGCAGCACTTTATCTTACATCTCTAAGAATTTTAAATTTGATACTTATAACTAATGATATCAAAATTTATGTGAAGCTATGCTATTAATATATATATATATTAAAATTTATTCATTAATGCTTTATCATGTACATCTTTCATAATTTCGAAATATGAATCTTAAAAGTTATGATATCAAAATTTAAGTGACGCCTTGATGAGACTTTAAACGATGTTTTAAAATTCCATTTATTTATTTATTTATTATCTAAATACATTTACATATCTAAACAATACTCTTCATTTTCCAATACACTGTTAAATACATAACTTTCACTGAATATATATAATGCACTGAAATGTTTTATTTGAATAAATTGGTTTATCTTTTGGGCTACGCTATCTAAAACCAAAAGTAACATTTAAATAAATATTTTTGCGTCATTGTATCTATTTGCATATATTTAACTTAGTTTGGCTACAATGACGCAAAAATATTTATTTAAATGTTACTTTTGGTTTTGGATAGCGTAGCCCAAAAGATAAACCAATTTATTCAAATAAAACATTTCAGTGCATTATTTATATTCAGTGAAAGTTATGTATTTAACAGTGTATTGGAAAATGAAAAGTATTGTTTAGATATGTAAATGTATTTAGATAATAAATAAATAAATAAATGGAATTTTAAAACATCGTTTAAAGTCTCATCAAGGCGTCACTTAAATTTTGATATCATAACTTTTAAGATTCATATTTCGAAATTATGAAAGATGTATGCATAAAATGGAAGCATAAAACATGCAAAGTAAATAAATTTAAACATTTCATGTTTTTTAGATTTTAATTTTTTTTAAACACAATTTTGTGAAAAAAGCAGACAGCTATTCAAAAATATTCCATATTTGCTTAGTTACGGTTTCTTGCAGTGCAATACATCAAAAGTCTTTTCTAGATTTTCAACATTGTACGTAATATTTTGACGACTTGAAAATTTTTTATTTTTTTCTCATAAATCATGTAAAATAACATTTATCCATTAAGAACCACATTTGATTTACTAAACAGCTATAAATACAATAAACAACTCAGAAAGCATCACAGGGATTTATGAAAAGAATTTGCATGTGCATATTTAAGCATTATTGAGATTTACTTAACTAAAACAGACTTAACGAATCTAGTAAACATTTTAATTGTTAACACTATAGATTATTAAAAAGCATCATGAAAGAAATAATTTATCTAACATTTCAGTTGCTAAAATATGCATAGCTTGCGACCAAGAATTGTGCAAATAAAATGTTGCCGACTTCTGGACACTGTTCACATTTTAAAAGCAGGATTTTGAATGTAATAATGAACTAGAAATCATAATAAATGATTAAAATAATGTATAATACAGTCAACATTGTGAAATCTACAAAATATATCATATGGAATCCATGTTAGAATGTAAACATTGAAAAACGACTCAACGCATAGGCTCAAAGATGAAGTTAAGTGATACTTTTTTTCATGAAATAACAATTTTTTAATGAAATAAACTACAATCCAAGAAAATTCAAGTATTTTTTTTTCTGCATTTAAAAATAATAATTTGAGAAGGAAGTGATGTATGCTCGATTGGTTATGCTTAATGCAAACCTATTCTTTGTTAAAACAGTGAAAACTAAAAATAAATGATTTTAACTCTACAAACTTTTTGCTTATTTTACAATACAGATGAATATTTCCTTCGGTAAATTTTCTTGAACCAGCAAGTTTTATATTGGTTCAAGGAGTAATTTGTGTTCTTAGACTAGTGGTAAAGATTACTGATAATAAACCAAAACTAAATACAGTACAGGGCTTTTATCTGGCAATCTCACAATATTTGGAATACGCTCCCCCCCCCTCCTTTAATCCATAAGTTTTCAAAAACACAAACATAACAAAATTTTAACAATGACATGTAAAGTATGATCAATGACAATACTGACAAGTACTACAATGACATGTAGAGTATGTACAATTTCATCTTTTGCAATTATTTAAACAAAAATTCCTGCATTATTCAATGGTAGCAATCAAGAAGTAAAAATATATAATTGTACCTAAGTAGTATTATTTTATCCTTTTACACAAATTTTGATTGATATATTTAGAAAAATCTTGTAGTGCAATATATCAAAAGTCTAAAATTTTCAACATTGTATGAAATCTTTTGAAATTGACGACTTAAACTTGAAAAATTCTTTTCTTTTTTTTTCCGACAAAATTATGTAAAATAATATTAATCCAATAAGAACCACCTTTGATTTACTAAACAGTTATAAATAAAATAAACAACTCAGAAAGCATCACACGAATTTATGAAAAGAATATGTGTGCATATTTAAGCATTATTCAGATTTACTTAACTAAAATACTTAACTAAAAACCAAATTAATGAATCTAATAAAATTTTAATTGTTAACACTATTGATCACTAAAAAAACATTATAAAAGAAATAATTTGTTGAGTTTCTCACAGGAAGCGATCGAGCTAGCCTTTTGCTCGTCACATAAGATCACGCTTTCTGATCATGTGTTTGTTCTACGGTTCGATCCGTGCAAGGGCACATCGCCTGTAGACTACTTAAAGTCCAACAATGTCTATTTTCATCAATAAATATGCATGCATATGTAATAAGAATGGATGTTAAAAAAAAAAACCTGGTTTAAACCAAAAAACCTTGGTTTTAGCAAAAAAAAAAGTTTTTTATTTATTTATTTTTTTTTAACCAGGTTTTTTGCCAACCCTACTTCTGGACATGTTTATATTTTAATAGCTTCTGGAAGCTTCTTTTACTTCTGGACATTTTGAAAACAGTAATTTGAATATAATAATGGGCTAGAAATCAAAATGGATGCTTATAATAAAATATAAATCAATCAACACTGTGAAATCCACAAAATGTATTACATGCAATGCATGTTAGAATGTAAACATTGAAAAACGACTCAACATATAGGATCATGGATGAAGTTAAGTGATACTTTTTTTTCATGAAATAACAATTTTTAATGAAATAAATTACAGTGTAAGAAAATTCAAGTATTTTTTACTCTGCATTTAAAAATAATAATTTGAGCAAGGAAGTGATGTATGCTTGATTGGTTATGCTTAATGCAAATCTATTCTTTGTTAAAACAGTGATAAAACTTTAATAAGAAATGATTTTATCTCTACAAACTTTTTGCTTATTTCACAATACAGATGAATATTTCCTTCAGTAAATTTTCTTAAACCAGAAAATTTTGTATTGGTTCAAGGAGTAATTTGTGTTCATAGACTAGCGGTAAAAATTACTGATAATAAACTAAGATACTAATATATTTGGAATATGCCCCCCCCCCCTTTAATCCATAAGTTTTCAAAAACACAAACAAAACAAAATTTTGACAATGACATGTAGAGTATGATCAATGACAATACTGACAAGTACTACAATGACATGTAGAGTATGTACAATTTTATCTTTTGCAATTACTTATACAGAAATTCCTGCATTATTTAATGGTAGCAATCAAGAAGTAAAAATATATAATTGTACCTAAGTAGTATTATTTTATCCTTTTAGATAAATTTTGATTGATATATTTAGAAAAACCTGAAATTTTAAATATATTCAGAAACGCCACTGAATATAGTTGAAATTTTAAATATATTCAGACTCGTTTCCTTCCCCCCAAAATTGCACTGGTAATTTTCAAAAACACACAATAACAAAATTGCAACAATCACATGTAAAATATGAATAAAAACTTGCCTTTGGAGTTTTGTTAAAACTAATCAAAATTATTTTTTTAGAAATTTATTGTTGTTGTTTGTAATCGTTTCATGATTTGTTTCAATGGTCATTTCATGAAATGTGTGCTTATTCCCATAATTTATAGACAAAATCTGGGATTTTTTTCTGCAAACATTTGTTGAAGTTTGCAATATTTTTCTATGACAGATTGCGAAAAATCACTATGATACTGCAATCTTTTGATAAAATTTGCTATGTATTTCTGCCTTTTTTTGATGAAATTCACAATATTTTCCCTCGACTGCTTACTGAAATTCATCTTTTTTCAGTGATGGTTTCACAAAAATCATTTTTTTATTAGATAGGTTGACTAAATTTATAAATTGACTTTAATAAATTGACTTTATTTATGTGATCAGTTTCCAAAATCCCCCCCTCCTCCAATCATTTCATGATTTTTTTTCAACTCATGACAAAATTTTTGTTTTTACTGTTATTGATTGACAAAACTTAATATTTTTTTGGCTATTTTTTTTCTCGCAATATTTTTTAATAAGTTTGCAATATTTTTTAATGACACATTTTCAAAATTTGGTATGTGCTTCCAATTTTTGACAAAATCCATTATGGATATCGTGATTTTTTTCACAAAAATTATAGTTTTCTCAATTATTTACCAGAATTTGTTCTTTTCACCATCATAAGCTGAAATGTGCAATATTTTTCAACAAATAGGCATCATTTGCAATAATTTTCTGGAAATATTCTACTTTTTATGACATTTGAAATTATTTTTTGCAATAATTTGTTAAAATTAGTATTTCAAATTTCAAGATTGTCAAAATTCAAGCATTTTTTTCAACATATTATAAAAAATTGTGAAATGGGGAGTTGTATGGCATGTTTCGTGAACCCAGAGATGTTTTTTCTGTTTTTAATGGGCATGCAATGCTAATACATGCATTAATATGACTGCAGCATTGATGAGTTTACTGCATTTTAGAGATTCGTGCACAGTGAGTTTCATCGATCCATTAATGGTTTCTATGGTTTTAATAAGCATACAGTGCCAGTGCTCTACACGCGAGATTGCAATGTTGACAAGTTTCGTGTATTTTAGTGATTCCTGCATAGCGAATTTCATGGATCTAATGATGGCTTTTAGCGCTCATACACGAAGCTCCGTGTGAAATGGGGGGTGAAGAAGGAGGTCGCTCCGGGTGCAGAAATTTTGAGTTTTCCAAATTTTTACTACCAAAATCTTTTTTAGCCTGTCACAAGAAAAAGTTTGTGGGGTGGGAGGGAGAAAGGGGGCACCAAATTAAGACTATGCGCTGGCCGCAGTTTTCTCTTTGCACATCCCTGCATACACGCATTAGTGATTGTGGTGTTGACGAGTATCTTGCATTTTAGTGATTCTTGCACAGTAATTCTTGTGGATCTAGTGATGTCTCTTTGGCCTAAACGGGCAAACTGTGTTCATAGACGAATTAATGTTTGTGTAATTGAGAAAATTTGTGCATTTTAGTGATTCTTGCACAATAATTTTTGTAAATCCAGCGATTTTTTTATAATGGTCACACAGCGGTTATACACACGTTAGTGATTGTGCCAAAAAAATCCAAGGAGTCTAAAAAATTTTAAGGACTTGCCACTTTTGTTGTTATTTATGTGGCATGCACTTGCACACCCCAATTTTTAATGCCCCATTTGGAGAGAAAAACATTTCAAACAAATTTTTCTCTGTTAGAATCTAATTATTGGTGCTGAAACTGCACAGAATTAATAACCTTGGTTATTTTGTAAGTTCAAATAAAAAAATGCACAATTTTCCTTCCTATGCAGTGATCAATGATCATATATGTAATAATAATTCGACGAAGGCTATGTTCCGTAAACTTCCAAGAATGTTACTTCTAAGAATCAGCAGCAGCACGAGCAGAGTAGTTGCTCCGGCAGTTGGCAAGCAGTGGAAGAGTTGCATTGGGGAATTACAAGTTACGAAACTAAGATTGAAATATGTTCCACAAATTTAGAATTGAAGCTAAGAGAGAACAAAAAAAAATGGCGAAATTTTTTTTTATTTTATTACAAATCCCCCCTCCCAGAAAGACGGGTGAAAAAGTAGGTCTGAGACCTGCAATTTCACAGAAAGGGAGATGATGCAGACTTAGTTCACGAAGTTGTTGATATAAGTAATAATAATTAGATACTAAATAAAAAAAATTTAAATTAATTTCTCTTTTTTATATAAATATAGATTTCAAATTTAAGAACACCAAGGTGATGCGTGGAATAACTTTAAATTTAAATACAATAAAATAGGCATCAGTACAAATACAAGATATAATGTTGTTTAAAGTACACATCATAAAGCAATTACCCATAATAATAACATAAAAATGAAACATAAAAATGAAAAACAATAACGTTGAATTCTTTTTTAACAATGTCAAATCCAGAAATGAAGGAATTTAATAGAACTTTCTTGAAATCAATGTTGAAAGTTTGTTTCAAAAATCCATTTAAGAGTCATATTTGGAGTATTCATGATCTCTTTTCAAGGAAGTCTAATTATATCTTATTAATTGTCCAAATTCAATATAGTAAGACATTTTATAATATAGTAATAATAAACTTTAACAATGTAAATAATAAACAATATAAGTAAGAAACATAATAAGGAAAAATATCAATAATAATAAATATCATAAGTATAAGTAAATCTCATAATGGGTATAAGTAAATCTCTTAATAAGTAATAATAAATATCACAAAAGACATTCTTTAAATACTTAATCTCGTTTATCTCATCTCAGGCATTTGGGATGAAATATAGAGAGAAGTGGAATAGAATAAAGAATATAAGCAATTATTTAATCATTTACTTAATCTGGTAATTCGAGTACAGGATTAAGTAGGAAAATGTACAAAAATAAAAAAAAATTAAAATATAATATGATAAATTAAAATAGAATAAAGATAAATAAAAATTTTGTTCATGTTTGAGAATGCACGTGACCTTCAAACTACTAAGACTCTTTAAAAGAAATATTAATAAATAATAAAAATAAAAGATAAGATTATTAATGTCAATTCATGTCAAATAATTACGCAATAAATATTCTCTCGGTGTGATAAAACATAGCAAGATGCAAGTAGGAAAGAGAAAAAGAAACAAAATTATATTATAATTGACATGTACTTGGACTGGAATGCAGAAGCAAAGAAAGAGAAAAAGAAAAAAAAATTAAAATAAAGTGATAAAAATTTTGTTACTTGGCAAATAATTAATTTATTAATTGATAGATTAAATTTAATATTACAAATAGGTTCAATTGAAAAAAATATATTTTTAAATATTTATTTGTTATTATATTATTCTAAGTAGGGTAATTCAGTACAGAATAAGAAATTTCCACTTTGTTCGTCTACGCCGGCATAAACAAACAAATATAAAAATTTCCAGACAAGTGACACTCTCGCTGCAGTCAAGAGATATCATTGCCATTCTGTAAGAATTACAAGATATTATCTGAATTAAAATATGGAAAGGAATTTACTGTTTAAGAGAAAAAAAAATAAAATGATAAACTAGAGATACAGTCTAAGCTACAGTTTTTACTTGAGTTTGTTGTTGTTGATTAGGGGGTTGTTGCTCATGACTTAATTTAAATTTATCAGGGGAATAATAAGGCCTTAATTTAGATACATGTACTATTTCTGAACTTTTGAACTGGTTTTGCCTATCAATTTCAAAATTTACTTCGGATAATTTGTTAAGAATTTTATAAGGGCCACTAAATACTTTTGATAACTTTCTAGTATTAGGGTACTGAAATTCTTCATAGATAACTAGATCTCCTATTTTAAATTTTGGTTCGATATAATCTTTATCATAATATCTTTTATTTTTTAAATGAAATTCATCAGTTCTTGCTTTAGCAATTTTAAGTGCTTCATGAACAGGGGGATAATAATTTTGTTGTAAGGGGGAGTCATAGGGTAATTGGCCAAAAAGCAAGTAAGCAGGTAGAAATTTATTAATAGAATGGGGTGTATTATTATATTCATTAATTACCTCAGTTAAAAGCTTAGTCCAGGGAATTTTAGAGGTAGTGGAGTTTACTTTACATTTTAATCTAGTTACTATTGTCTGATTTACTTTTTCAAATTTCCCATTCGTTTGTGGATGATGGGCAGTGGTCAAACGTTGTTTAATATTATGATTTCGCAGGAATTTTTTGAATCTTGAAGAAGTAAGAGCAGCATTCCTGTCACTAAGTATTTTTTGAGGGGACTGTACACTTGAAATCTTACTAAAACAGAATAATTGTTGAGGGATTTTGATATTGAAGATTTGTTTCAGACAATTTGTATAAGTTTCTGTAGTGACACTTTTGGAAGGGAATGCCCAAACATATCTTGTGGCATGGTCTATTATAATATAGAGATATTTTTTTGTAGAATTATAATAATTGAACCCTCCTACAGTATCAACAGACAGACAGTCAAAAGGTTGATCTGTAGTGGGCATAGCTTGTAATAAGCCAAATTTTTTCTGTCTAGGTTTTTTATTTTTCTGGCAAATATCACAGTATTTAACAAAGTTAGTAATGTCTTGGGTCATATCTGGCCAATAATAGTTAGGAGAAATTAAATTTTGCATTTTTTGAACACCAGGGTTACCAAACTGTTCATGAGCAACACTAAGCAATTTTTTTCTTAGGGACATGGGAACTACCACTTTACGAAAACCTTTTTTTTTAACTATAATCAGTCCATTGTCATAAATATAATTTGATCCACACACATTTTCTTTTTCTTGCATCTCAATAATCTCTTTAACGTCAAGAAGAAAAGTAAGGGGTTTACAAAAATGAGAAATAGGGTTTCGGGACAACATGTTGGCTTCTACATTTGTAGATCCCTTTAAGTACTCTATTTTGTAATCGAACATACTTAACTTCAATGACCACCTAAATTATCGACCTCTTAAATGTTTGACATTTTTTAACCAAACAAGAGATGCATGATCAGTATGGATGGTAAATTGTGCACCGTGAAAGTAATGATAAAATTTATCTAAAGTATCAATGATAGCAAGACACTCTAGTTCGGTAATGAAATAATTTTTCTCATAACTTCTCAATCCTCTAGAAAAACAAGCAATTGGATGTAAAAAGTTATTATGGTCGGGTTGTTTAAGAACTGCACCTACCGCCACCTGAGAAGCGTCAACAAACATGTGTAGGGGTAATTTTGGGTCATAAATCTTTAAAATTGGTTTAGCAATGAGGGCATCTTTTAATTTTTGAAAAGAGTTTTGACATTCAGTATTCCATTCCCAAATAGTATCTTTCTTAAGTAATTTATTTAGGGGGTGTCTAATTTCAGCATATTTGTCAATAAATTTATGATACACATTTATAGAACCAAGAAATCTTTGTAAATCTTTAGTATTAGTAGGAGGTTTTAATTTTTTAATTGTTTCTATATTAGTATTAGCTGGAGTTAAAGTTCCATTTTGGATTTCATACCCTAGAAAATTGATTTGTTTTCGAGCAAAAGTACATTTAGATAATTTTAATTTAATATTTTCTATTCGGCATAAATCAAAAATTTGGATGAGATGCTGTATATGTTCATCTATTGATTTAGAAAAAATAATCATATCATCAAAATAATAACAAGCAAAGTCTATTTTATATTTTGTAAGAATTCTTCTAATTGTCCTGTTGAAAATTGGGGGGCCTACCTTTACACCAAAGGGGAGAACATTCCATTCCCAGAGCCCACAGTTAGTAGTAAAGGCTAACTTTTCGGAATCGGCTGGGTGAATAGGTATGTGCCAATAGCCTGAGGCTAAATCTAGTGTAGAGAAATATTGGGCACCACTTAATTTGTCTAAAATTTCATCTATTCGGGGCAAAGGTTCAGCGTCATTTTTCATAATAGAATTTAATTTTCGGTAATCAACACACATTCGGGTTTTTTTGCCTTCATCTCGTTTATTTACTAACGTAACTGGAGAAGAATATGGGCTATAACTTTCTTTAATTAACCCAGCAGCTAATAAGGATTGGATTTGCTGAGATATTTCTTTTTCATCAGCATTGGATGTACGATAAGGCCTCAAAGATATTGGTAGGTCAGATTTAAGATAAATACGCTGAGGTTCAATATTAATTCTCCCTACATCATATTTATTTTTTGCAAAAATATCTAAATAATCCCTTAAAAGTTCCCTTACATTTTTATTTTGAATAGCACTCAGATTCCCCAATAGATTATAATCATCATTATTAGTTCGCGGCAAGGATTGAGGAGTTATGGTATTTCCATAATCGGGTTGCACAGTAGTATCATTTTCTATAATATCAAAATGAAGCAATTCTAAGTTATCACTGGATATGTTGACATATTGGTTTAACGAAATATTGTCTTGTAACACCTGGCTTTTTGCACAATCAATTTTAGATTTAAATTTGGCACAATCAGGTAAACCTAAAATAGCATAGTCCAAATCAAGCTTACTTACTAAAAAATTAACATATCTCTTTATATTACCAAATTTAATACATAATCGACAAGATTTATTAATTGTAAGAGTTCCTTGTGCCTGTCTGATAGTAATAGGGGTAACATTATGTAAATTACCATTTAAATATCGAACAAATTTGAGGGGTAAAATTGAGACAGTTGATCCACTATCAACCACACAATACATTTTGTTATTGCCCACATATCCAGGGATGATTAATTGTCAAATATTATTAGTAGGGGGTGGTTGAATATGAGCAGGAGTTTGAGATTGAAAGGAATTTGTGTTAAATATACAACTCCTCTCCCAATGATATGCATTCTCTATGCCTCTGTTTAAACATATTCTACACGGACGACTAGGGTAGTTGTTTTGATAGTGAGTAGCAGGCATTCTAGGAGTGAAAAACCTAGGATTAAAATTTTGGGATGGATTGTTTGGAGTAGGTCGAGTCCAATGTCTGGGCTGAGGATTGGGATTGTGCATAGGTCTAGTTTGTTGAAAATTTCTATTGCTGTTATTAGAGGTATAATTTGGAATTGCTGCTAATTGTTTAGCAATGCGAAACCATTCACGAGTATTGGAAGGAGGTTTAACCATCAAACAATTTTGATACTCCGGCTGAAGTCCATCAGTTAATCCCTGTATAATTAAATTTTCCCCAAGCTGAAGTTGCCTTCCAATCTCAACTTTCTTTCTAAAATAAGAATCCAAATCACTTAGATCATTCAACTTTAAGGATGTAAACTCAGAAAATTTTGGAACTCTAACCGTAATGAATTTTTCAGTTAAAATCTCGACAATTTCCTCATAAGTAGCACAATCCAAACAATCATTTATATACGCTTTTAGCGCTTCCCCCTTTAAATATTTTGAAATATTTTGGTGTTTCCACTCATTATCTTTTTTTTTCTACAGAACATTCTCGATCAAAATATTTAAACCATTTAAAAATATCCATGCCCGACCCAAATTCAAAAGGGACAATATCAAGTTTATTTTCTGACATTTTTTCTTCTTTACTAATCTGGATCTTAATACATGAAAAAAGGATAATTCATATGGAAAATATTTAAATGCTATACTTCAATTATTAAAATTCAATTACTAAACTTCAAATACTTCAATAAATAACAATAAAAATAATAAAAAATAAATAAATCAATTCTGTTTGAATTCATGTGAAATAAATAAATAATAAATAAGTAAGTAATAAAATAATTAAATTATAAATATCGGTTTACCATACATGGGAAATAACAAATAATTTTAAGAACAAAAATACTTTTCTTTACGTATGGAAAATAAATTTAGCAACAGAGTATTTTTTAAGAACAAAATAATCCATCTTTCGATTTAAAAAACACCTTTAAAACTAAATAAAATTTCTATGAGCAGAAAATTTCAATTAATTATAAATTAAGAACAAATTTATTTTTTAATATCTGTAATAAAAGAGAAAGAAAAAGTCAAGAATTTAAACAAAGAAATTATTATTAAAATTTCTTAATCAATAAACAAATAAAATAATAAATAATAACTTACAGACACCTCAATGTGGCCTTGTTCAAATACCTAAAATTTATTAAAATAAACAAAAATAAAGCACTTCGTAGATACGACTCACAGGTGCAAATTTCAATTAGCTTATTATTACCGATGGTATCAACCGTGGTTTCACAATCGTGATGAAGTGTTCATTTATTATGAAATGAAAATTTATCATAATATTTCTGCACTTTTACCTGGAAAATACAGTAATAAATAAATAATAGTAAATGATGTTGAAATTTGTCGTGCAGGTGTTCTTTAGATTAAATAATCAGCATACGTTTTTCATCGCTGTCAAGGAAAAAAAATACTGCAGGCATATCTCACACTTAAAAATTTGCAGATGCTAGACATAGTCACACAAAACTTCATAAGACGATCCGTTTACCAGCTGAAGGGTTTATCATTTATGCACATGAAGAATCGGCGTATTCGGCGAAAATGGCGCGTGCAGTTCTCTTGATGTAGTTGGAACGGGAAGTGTAAGACAAACACATTTCTTCCTAGAACATGGCGAGCACACACTCATCGCTGTAGGTTTCTCTGACAGGAACAGTCTGCAGTTGGCAAACCATACTAGTTTAATATTTTCCCAGAGGTGCACGCCGGCTCATAAATCCTGCCGGCTTTCAGTGTAATAATAATTCGACGAAGGCTATGTTCCGTAAACTTCCAAGAATGTTACTTCTAAGAATCAGCAGCAGCACGAACAGAGTAGTCGCTCCGGCAGTTGGCAAGCAGTGGAAGAGTTGCATTGGGGAATTTCCCCATTATAAAAACAAAATCCATGAGTCTTTCAATTCCTTTATTTATTAACTCATAAACTATGTAAGTTCTTCCCCACATTCACCTTGGCCTGATCATCAAATATTCCAAAACTTCGTGATTAAGCTGCATTCCAAGATATTAGAATTTTTCGGGGAAAAAGAAACAGCATCCTAATATTTTAAAAGTCAATCGCATTCTCGGAAAAAATGACATGGCTTCCGAGTAGTTTAAAGGAGAGATGCATTCTAACCTCCTTAAAGACCAAATAAAAAATCATTTTCACGACAAAACTAGCGCCCTCCTACTCCGCGTCAATCATTTTAAAAAACCAATTAGGATGAACTCGAGCCTCAAACGGGCAAAAATGATCAATTCTAATTGGTCGCAGCAGGCGGTCCTTGGCAAGAACTATATTTTTTCCTCGGACGAACAAGCCCTTTAGCTACGCGTAGCAACACCTGTCACGCGATGTTAAAAATAAAAAATAAAATTAAAATCCCAGGAATATTCCAGAAAGTAAAAAGCTTACGAAATACCTACCGCTTTTTGAGAAGCAAGAAATAATTTATTAATAACTAAAGTAAGAAAAAGAATTTTAGCTGTTACAAGTTACGAAACTAAGATTGAAATATGTTCCACAAATTTAGAATTGAAGCTAAGAGAGAACAAAAAAAAAAGCGAAATTTTTTTTGTATTTTATTACATATATATACACAGAGATCAAACTGATGTGAAAATCAACTGTAAACATGGGATGAAAAATATTAAAAAATTAAGAAAGCATCTCCAAAAGTAAGTACGAAATCTAAATATCGAGGTAGTATCTGATGTAATTATTCCCGACCCAGAGTTGTTTTTATTTACAATTTTTTAGCTGTTTACATTATAAATACATGCTTCCTGATGTATGTCTATGGAGTGCAATACAAATTAAACAATTTACTATTTTATTTTGAGTTTTCTTTAAAAAAAAAATGGGGGGCGGGGGGCATCGCTAGTGTTGAATTCAGACTTTTTTCCAGAAGAAATTTCTGCAACTTCGTCAAAGACATTTTATTGTTCCAGAAAAACACGAATTTCATTAAAATGTCGCTAAAAAGTGCTAATTTTGTCAAAGTGTCGTGGAAAAAGAGCGAATTTCTACAAAAGATCGCGGAAAAAACATGAATTTTGTCAAAGTTCACGCAAAAAAAAAAAAAAAAAAAAAAAAATCGACAAAGGATTGTTAAAACACGCGAGCTTTGACACAAGATCGCTGAAAACGCGAGTTTTTTCAAAGTGTCGTGGAAAAAGCTCGAATTTCGTCAAAAGGTTGAGGTAATAAGCACGAATTTTGTCAAATGTTTGAAAAAAACGTTAATTTTGTCAAAGTATAGCGAAAAAATAGCAATTTTGTCAAAAGGCCGTGGAAAAAAGCGTTAATTTTGTCAAAGGGTTGGAAAAAGGGAAGGGAAAGTATCACGGAAAAAGTACTAATTTCGACATAGGATCGCTGAAAACACGTGAATTTCGACATAGGATTGTTGAAAAAGCGCTAATTTTGTCAATGTTTTGCGAAAAAGCGCGAATTCTGTCAAATGATCACGGAAAAAGAACGAATTTCATCATGGGATCGCGGAAAAAATGCTAATTTCGACAGAGGTTCGCGTAAAAAACACTAACTTCGACATAGTATCGCTGAAAAAACGCGATTTTTGTCAAAGTGTTGCGCAAAACGTTTGAATTTTGTCAAAAGTTCGAAGAAAGAGCGCTACTTTTCTCAAAGGGTTGCAAAAAACTGCTAATTTTGTCAAAGTACAGCGAAAAAGTGCAAATTTCGTCAAAGTGTCGCGAAAAAAAAAGCAAATTTTATCAGAGGATCCCATAAAAAACGTGAATTTTATCAGGGGATCGCGTAAAAAACGCGAACTTCGATATAGGATCGCTGGAAAGGCGCGATTTTTGTCAAAGTGTCGTGTAAAAAACTCAAATTTCGTCAAAAGTTTGCAGAAAGAGCGCTAATTTTTTCAAAAGGTTGCGAAAAGGGAAGGCAAAGGAACTCTGAAAAAATGCGAATTTCGACAAAGAATCACTGAAAAACCGTGAACTTTAACATAGGATTGCTCAAAAAGTGCTAATTTTGTCAAAGTATCGCAAAAAAGTGCGAATTTCGTCAAATGATCACGGAAAAAGCGTCAATTACGTCAAAGGGTCAGAAAAAAAAACACGAATTTTGAAAGAGGATCGCGAAAAAAAAAAACTTTGACTTAGGATCGCTGAAAAGCACGTATTTCGACATAAGACCGCTGAAAAAGCGCATCTTTTTGTCAAAGTGTCACGCAAGAAGCTCCGAATTTCGTCTAAAGTTAGCTACTTTTTTCAAAGGGTTGCTAAAAAGTGCTAATTTTGTCAAAGTATAGCGGAAAAGAGCTAATTTCGTCAAAAGGTCGCGAAAAAAGTGCTAATTTTGCCAAAGGGTTTGAAGAAAGGTATGCAAAGAATCGTGGAAAAAGTGTGAATTTCGCCATAGGATCGCTGAATAAGCGCTATCTTCGACATAAGATTGCTGAAAAAGCGCTAATTTTATCAAAGCAGTATGAAAAAGTGCGAATTTCGTCAAAAGGTCGCGGAAAAAGCGCTTATTTCGATATGGGATTGCTGGAAAAGAGAGAGTTTTGTCAGTGTTGTGGAAAAAACTTCAATTTCGTCAAAAGGTCGCAGAAAAATGAGCTACTTTTCTCAAAGGTTTGCAAAACATTGCTAATTTTGTCACAGTATCGCAGAAAAGAGCCAATTTCGTCAAAGGATCGCGGAAAAACCCGAATTTTGACAGAGTATCGCGGGTAAAAAACGCGAGATTCCTCAAAAATGCCAAAAAATGCGAATTCCGACAAAGAGTCGCAAAAAGAGCGCGAATTTAGTCAAAAGGTTGCAGAAAAAAAGCCTATTTCGTCAGAAGATTGCGGAAAAGCATTTCATCTGGTCATTCATTTAATAATAACTGTACAAGGAGGTATTTCATGAACAGAAATTATGACTATGTTGATTCTATGTTTCTTGGTATCGCCCCGCAACCCCCCTCCCCCCAAAATGATCCTCTGGATCCGCCCCTGTAAACAAATATATCATTTTATAAACATATCCAAATTTCCATGATGTCATCACTTTTTAATTTAACTTGTGCTGTCTTTAATAATGTGAATTTTTTTTTTTAAATTTCTTTAAAAAATAAACAAAATTGCATTGCTAATTGGTCTCTATTACACAAATGTACTTGAATGGAAAAGGATTATAATCAAGTATTACTGTAAATAAAAACAAGATTGATTGAAAATTTGGTGGACAAAGTTTGAAATTTCAATCCTTTATCACTTTAATTAAAAACATTCTTAACGTTATTTATATGTGTAACGAAAGAATAAGAGTTGAATATAAGGGGGGAAAAAGTATAAGTTACATTAGAACTTCCCGAAAATTTTAAAAAGTAAAATTTTGATAAAAATTTAAATACTGAGATGCTTAATTTTTTTTTAATCTGAAAAGAATGTAAAATTAAAAGTAAGCTATAAGTATGCATATTTCGAAAAAGATGTTATTTTGAGGCAATTTTCGTTAACTTAAATACAAACGATTCACAAATAAATTATTTTACACACGGGATTGGGAACAATTTTCGTTTTGCCATACCTTAAATTTAACCTGGATTTTCATTAAAAACGAAAAATTTTGTTTATTTATTTATTTTTTTAAGAAAACTCAAAATAAAATAGTAAATTGTTTAATTTCTATTGCGCTTCATAGACACGTCAGGAAGCATGTATTTATAATGTAAACAGATAAAAAAATGTCTTAAATAAAAACAACTCTGGGTCGGGAATAATTACATCAGATACTACCTCGACATTTAAGATTTCGTACTTACTTTTGGGATGTTTTATTAATATTTCTTATCCAATGTTTACAGTTGATTTTCTACGACGCGCGTAGCTTTCGGAAGCTTCAGCTTACCGCCAGAGAATTCGATTACGATTCAAAACAAAACTATCCAAACGCGTATGAGTACATGAAAATCTTATTAAAATTATTAAAAATAATTTTTGTTTGTAAACTTTAAAAAAAAATCATAAGTCGAAAGTACATTGAATATGTATAATTAAAAAATATTTTCCTATTTTAGAAAAGGATTCAAAATATTTTTTCCACAAAATGCAAAAATATCCAATGTAAGAAACGTAATATTTTCTTCTTACGAAAAATAAAGGTAATATAAATAGAAATTTGATTTAGTATATATTTATTGAATGTTTTAAAGCACATGATAAGATTTTTTTGTAGTTTAAAAAACATTTATTGCTTCGATTTGGGTGTTTTAACTGTGACCATAACTACATAAGCCTTGTCGCATCGGCCTTTTCTGCTAACCTATAGAATAACATGTAATCCGCAAGCTAATATAGTCCAATTTTCCAAGAACAATATATAACAAACAAGAGTTTTCCTAGAAACTAGGCAAGTCTTATTCACTCTATCTTAAAGAGATTCATATTACATATAAGTTTTAATAAAATCTCCCAGCCCGTTTTCTAGATCTCATTATCAGAAACAAACACCATCGATTTCGGTTTAAAAAGTGAGTATCGAGATTTTTGAGTATCGAGATCTAAAAATATATGGACGTAGAAATGTAAAAATTATAGGATAGGATTAGACTGGGAATATAAGACTATATTAAAAAAATTGGACCATTCTGACCAATATTTGCTGAGTTATTAGATGGCTGCTTTTCCGATTTCCTTTGATGTTGAGTTAGCTGTATATATGAAGTTCCGCATCTACCTTACGTGGATACCTTATGACGATGGTAGGCTTAAAGCTGCGTCACTTGAAGGCTGCCGCCTTCTATGATCACAACGAAAAAAAACACCCGACAAAATAAAGTATAAATAATAAATAAATGTAGAAAAACGTTCATGTCTGTTGTAAATATCAAAACTGTAAATGCTATCAGATTTTATGTCAGGTCTATTCTATTTCAAATGACATTACAAAGCTACATGAATACGGTACCAATATAGTTAGTTATTTTCTGTATACACGAAGGATGATGTATTCCAATATCTTGTGACCCAAAAATGGAATGGTTCACTTACTTGTCTGAATGTCGATATATACGGGGAATAATCGCTTTTTGAACAAATTGGTTATCAAACACCCTGCATAACAAAGCGAAGAAGAAGCAATATCGTGTTTCAGATTTGCCGAACTGCATTTAACTGCCCCTATTGTCGACTTAAAGAATTTTTTAACAGCTGTATACGTTATGATCTAATTAAATCATGGGTTAAGGGATGTTCCGGCCCTCATACTAGAATGAACAGGATATTTAAACCTTCATAGGAAACATTAATGGAGACATTATTTTTAAAAATTTGTATCACTTTTTTAAAGGAATATTTTTAATTGCAATTGAATTTTAAATCACAATTTTTTAAAAGGCACAAGTCTCCGCCTAAAAATTATCGAGCTCTAATGAAAATACGATTTTTATAGAATTAACGAGTTTTCAAACGGTCAAAGTAACAAATTGATACAATTTAATGCCAAAGTCAAATAATGTAACCCTGTGAGTTTTACAATGAACACGTCATTTATTTCTTCTAAAATATATCACGACACGGACAAAAGCATGAAAATACTAGGTGTACATAATAAATAAGCATCTATAATAACTCTGTTATAAAGAAGAGATTTATGTTATTTGTCATGTATGATTTAGCATTTAAGAACGAATTAATTGAGTTCCTATACAGGTTCTATATCCCTAACGTAGATAATCGGACGACAAAAATAAACCAAATCTATTCAAATCTGCAGTAAATATATGATCGTTTACGTATGTTCTCAACTGCTCTGCTCAACAATTGCAAAAGGTTCTGACATATTCACAAATTTATTTTTTGTCAGGAAGATAAACAATTAGAAGTCTTGATTATGGAAGCGATTTCGAATCGAACGTATTTTTGAATTTTATGATAATTAAATTTCCAATAAAGTTATAAGTGATTTCGATCCCATCATCGCGCGTTTTTCTCCAGTTTTAAAACATAAATTAATATTTTACCTATCCTCTTCCTATAAAATAAATTTGTAAATTTTGATGCATTTGTAATTTTTGAATTTGTAAATTTGTAATTTTTTTTAATTTTCACAAATGTCATAAAAATAACTTGTAGTATAGTATTACCTGTAAAAATGCACGTTGATGGATTAAATAGGCATGTCCAATTTGGTATAACTTCAAAAACTCAAACATTTTTAAAAACGTCGGAAATTATACAGATTTACACGAACTGGCGTGTTAATTTAAATTTACAGATTTTGCATGTTACACAAATATATGTGTATTTTGCATTCTACAGCGAAATATATGTTTCTTGAACGTATTTTACACAGGTCTATATGTAATAATAGAATAATTTTCAAGATTTTGTTTAAGAATATTACGCTGAAATATATGTAAGGACAGAATATTACACTAAAACAGGTGTATTTATTGGAATGCAATAAATATCGATACTTGAAAACTTAGTTTCTGTAATAATAGAAGAGCGATCAAAGTGGTCCTTTGGAAAATTCTAGTTCCCCAATTCGATTTCGTTTTTGTAAGTATTGCTTGATTACTCTTGATTAAATGAAATAAAGAACTGCTACTGTTTATTGCGAATTTCAAAATGTTTAACTAAAACTCATGTAATAAATGTCTGAAAAAATAAGATAGGGGTATTTGAGTCATAACTGGAGCGTATTTATTTGGATTATACAGCTGCAGAGCATTAATTGCGTATACAATTCTAGGACTTCAAAGCAACTTTAATATGGGAATGGCGCGAAGTACATATAAATTTAGACGATCCTGTTTCTTGGAAAAGAATGGTGTACAAGTTTGTTGCCTTAAAAAAAATCTGCTATAAAAAGAATAAACACATCACTCGCTTACGTTTGTTCTTCATCCAGATTTGAACTGCAACAATAAAAGTATTTAGTTAAAAATGTGCATCCCTCTTTAAATGGTTATACGCTATACTCACAAAGTCCTTTGTTTTTGTGTATTACATAGTTATTTATGGACTCATGTACAATTTACACACGAAACTGTTTATTTGAGACTTAGAAGACATCTTTTTTAAACAATTAAGCAGCTTAATTTTTTAACAGCCAAATACACAGAATAATCTGTATTTTCAATTACACACAATGTGTGCATTTTTTAATATCCATGTCAATTTACATGCGCATTCAAATCCTTTTCAATTGTAAATAAGTACAGTTTATCTTTAAATTTAAAGAATGAATCACAATATTCCATTTATAATTCGAAAATTTTTTTTTTTTTTTGTAAGGAAGGGTTATATAAACTACATTTACAAATAAAACATTTACAAATTTTTGAAGATTTTATTTTTTGCTCTTGCATAGAAGCGGAAATTTTAAAACATTCTTTAGAAGAAAAAAATTTATATACAGACTTCTAAAAGAAAATATATCTAGTTTATCATAAAGAAAATAGGAATGTTTCATTCTCTTTAGTAATTTAACCTCTTGAGAATATCAGCAAATAACTTTCCTTAAAAAATAGTAAAAGCACCTTTTTTTAGTAGTTTCATCTCTAAGATAAGTTCAAGCAGAAAAAAATAGTTTTATTTGTAAATAAAAAGTTTTTTGTCAATTTTTTTGAAAAAAGCATTTTTTCTAGTGTATTATATAGCAATGACGAGTTTGATTTATTTTATCTAAAAAGCATTCCTAGTTATATACGAGTTTCTTTTTTTCAATTCATACCATATATATTTGTACATTTAGTTTGCTTATTCCTATTTTGATAGCACATAAATTATTTTTTTTATTTTGTTTATTATAGTTTTGATTATTAAACAGTTAGTTTCTTCGCATATGTATTATTTGTTTAAGTAATAGCATGGTTTAAATCACAATAAAAATATCTATTTTATTGCTTTTGTGTTTCTCATAAAGTTCTTTATTTAATCCGTAAATCATGCCAGTGTTTGGAGGGAGAGGTAGAAATTATGTAAATATGAACATGCAGGTGATCAGATGTTTATATCATAAAATTTTCTGCAATTAAAAATTCAGCAGGAAGATCTGCCTGGTTTCTATAAGTTTAATCATCCCATTTTATCGTAGTTTTACAAAAGAAATTTACATTAAATTAGAATTACTTTACATTATATTAGAAACATAACCATTAACCTTTCATTATATACAGTGTGTAACAAAATACTTTTTAAAAACGCTTAATTGACGCTATTTGGCCGTCTGGTCAAACCTCCCAATATTGATAGTTTCAAGCCTTTCCATATAGCTACTTTTGAAAGTATAGCACATAGTTATGTTCAACCTATATTAACAGAGAATCTTTATACCTGGAATCATAACTCAATATCTCTACATTACCTAAAACCTGATTACTTAAATTTCTGAGATGTATTTTATTCAAGAAAAACTTGCAAATTGATAAAAAAACTTTAAGATAAAAACTCTTCACAATTGATTTTTCTTCATTTGTTTTAATTATCTTTATTATACAAAGATTATTGTTTGAGCCTTTCAGTACCTTTGGATGCTAGTTATTGGAAAAAAAAATTTAAATTCTTATAAATATGAACACTTAAGGGTTGGAGAAGACCTCCCCCGTGGTCAACCCTCCCTAGTCTCTACAATATAGTATACAGGGTGTCCATTTTCAATGGTGGCCAATGACCAATTTCAAAACCGTTAGTTTTAGACGTAAAATTCTATTCGAAAAAATGCTTTAAAAAGGGTAAAGAATTGTTTTTTAAACGATTTAGGTAACAAAAAAATTTTAGTAAAAAATTACGAAAATTAAATTTTTATACGTTTCCCGGTCCTATAAGTGATATTTAGTAAATTTTTACCACTACTCTAACATTTTAGACAAAAAAGTCCCATTCCTCTGCGATTGAAACTGACCGAGTAATAGCTGCTTAAAGTTGAAGTATATTTTTTGCAGCAAAACAGAGGTCAGTAAAACATTTACTGGAAATAAAAATAAACGTCAGATGAAAAATTAACATTGAGAGAAAAATAATTTTTACAATATTATTTTTAAATTTATGTTGATGTTTACATATAAAAGCAAAATATACAACATCTATTACAAAATAACAGAAATTTTGTTAAATTACATTATGAAAATCACAATTTGTTACAAAATGATCTATTACCTTGCGTAACCTAAGAGAATTTGGTGTACTCCTATAAAATAAATTAAAGGTACGCACCTAAAATCGTATTAACATTACATTGTCATTGGATATAAGTAAGTTTGCGAACTGAACCTCGGTCAGATATTTAAAAGTGAGTTAAAATTTGAATACAAATTTTGAACTAGGAAAACATACATAAGAAAGTCATAAGTAAAATAAAAGCTTATCAAAATAAAACACCCTTTTAAAATAAAATCATAAAAAGAAACAGATTCATTTCATTACAAAATAAAACATGTGTAAAATACAATTGAGGATGTTAATTTAAAAACTCACCTTATCGCTTTTGTTTTCTCTATCATTCTATATCAATCTGCACTAATGTAACACTATAATTTCCAAATTTATAATGTATACCAATGGACGCATTTCGCGATTTCCTAAAATATCATTTTCCCGATAAAGAGAATTTTGAAACTGAGTTTTTTAATTATTTTAACAGGTTTAGAATTTAATTAATAAAAATTAACGCTACCGTGAAACTTATATGGTGGCTGCAACTTTAGTTAAATCGCTTTAAAAAATTTCTTTACTTCATTTAAAACATTTTTGTAATTGGAACTATACGTCTGTGACATACGGTTTAGGAATTAGCCATTAGACAGCTTTCGAAATGGACGACCTTTATAATACTTTAAAAATTTAGCGTACGTTACCATAAAGCTTAGCGCAACTCGTCTGTTTTTAGTTACAGAAAAGTGGTTTAAGTCAAGAAATTCAAAGCTTCATAACTCGGTCAATTTTAGTGTTATTTGTATGGGACCTTTTTTGTGTTGCTTGTTAGAGGGATGGATATTTTTTTTACTAAATATCACTTCCAGGACCGGGGGACCGTATAAAAATTTAGTTTTCGTAATTTTTTAGTTTTTTTTTTTTTTCTTAAATCACTTAAAATAATTCTTTATCTTTTTTAAAGCATTTTTGCAACTGGAACTATATGCCTTTGACTAACGGTTTAGAAATTAGCCATTGGCAACCGATGAGAGTGGACATCCTCTATATATCCTTCTTATATAATAGAAATATTTTGTGTGTCCCTAAAATTGAACACCAAATGCTAAGCGCTTCATATTCTATACGAAAACTCTTATAGTAAACTCAGTATCGAATTTAAATTTCATTATGTTTAAGAAAAGTTCCACATAACTAAAAAGTACACTTTATAATTAATTGCACAGCAAACCCCTTTTCACCATAGACCTTGATATAATGAAATCATTTAAAGTACTCCTGTAAGTGAACAGTAAATTCTACTCATAACATATGCCATACGAAACATTTCGAAGTACACTTGAAAAAGTTTTATAAATTTCGTCACTATTGAAATAGTGTAATAGAATTAACCTTTAGGCATTCCTATATATATTAACCTATTTTTTTATGGAATCATTGCGTTTCAATATGAATAAGTAGTCTTTAAAGATTTCTGTAAGAAAATTTCAAAAATCTTGAATATTTATGAGAACTAGAGGTACCAAAATTGAGAGCTTTGGTGATGGGATTATTTTATTTAGAAAAATTTACATTCCCTATCTGCAAATATGACAGTTATTTTTCAGTCCTCTAGAAATAGAAAAAATAATATATTATTATAATTCTTATTAGATTTTCTTAGCGAGAGTTTCGTTTACGGAAATTTCTTTTTATTTATTTCTTTTTCTTTTCCTATTATTAGTATTTTCTATTCCAATTTGATAATTTGTCTGAAAATTACTCATAATATTATGTCTGTGGTTAGTTATTTTCATTTTTTTAAATTACTAAATCACGTATTACTTCATTGTACGTTGATTTGAAATTTACGAAATGTTCAACCTCACTGGATGTATCCCAAAAGAAACCGTCGGATGAATTGTTTCTATCCTCACCATATTCCTCACCAACTGCTTTCTGCGGATCAGATGACAAACAAATTCTTGACGGATCAATAATAAATGTAACAACAAACTTGAACAATTCACAAGAAATATATTACTTAGTCAAACGTAGATATGTGACAAAGTATGCAGCGGATTTTAAACAGAACAGTTTGAAGAAAATTTTGTTAGGAATAAAAAAGCAGAATTTCCAAGTTCTTTTATAAAGAAAGTTTTCGCATGCATAATAAAAACTATCAATCGTGCTTTCAGAATATGGGTCGCTCCGTAAGGGTTTGAAAACTAGGAAAGACGCCATTGCTCCCATTTTTGGCAAAAAATTGTTCTTTCATGAATTGGTATTTATTGCTTATTATACATATTGATTACGGGTTTATGTTGTATTATACTATTGTGTTAAACAATAATGCAATTGTTTTAAACATATTTTCACTGACAAATATATTTTTTATAATAAAGTGATGTCCTTTAAAAATTCTTCCAAAAGCGGTCAAATAATAAATTCGTAAAAATATCCGAAGTTTATAAAACAAACTTAAAAATATAATTACCGATGTTATCTCATACTTTCAAAATGCAGATAATATAAATATTTTAACAATGTATGAAATACTCAGTTCAGGAATAAAACTTTAACAAATGTTCAAAAAATGCGAACAGTGATCTCTAAGTTATTTTATAACATCATCAAACGATTTTGCCGCATAGACGAACATAACTTTTTTTTTTGAGTATTTCTCTAAAAGAATTACTTACACACTTTATCTTCCATTAGGAAAATTCTATTAGAAACAAGAATAACACATATTAATTGTATGACAATCTCAGTATATTTACACGAGTTAGAACTCAGATTGAGAGAGACGTTCTTACAAACCGAATTCATAAACACTTTTTAATTGGAAAAGTGAAAGATAACTTTTTGGAATATCAACACATGTGCCGGAGAAGTTGAGATATGAAATATTTAAATTCTTTTTTTTTGTTAGAATGATATTTAATATTATTTTTATCCATAGAAAAATTTTATGTTATAGTAATTAATAAGTTATAAGTTGCTTTATAATTATTTTCCACCTGCACATAAAAATCGTCTAACATTATCTTCATACTTACATTCAATGTGTAATTATTCATACTTATAACACAAATTGATACTCAATTATACATATACATTTCCCATATTTTTAAGCATCAAATTACAGTGGAATTCAATATGTATAACTAACTTTATTTTTATTTTGACAAATGACTGTGATAAAGCGGGAAACTTAGTTTGTTAACATAATAAAAATATTTAAAAAAATTGGCATTAGGGAAAATTTCATAGGAACATCTCAATTAAGAAACAAATTAAAAGAAATTATATTAAACCGTAAAGTTACATTCTTTTAATGTTTTTTAAACAAAAATAACCTAATATTGTTTATTAACTAAACAAAAAATTACATAACAGTGTATGTTAAAATTAAATTACTTTTCTACAACCCTTTGCTGAATAAATGTAACAAAGAAATATCTTTTAATAATGATTACATTTCCTACAATTTTTTTTTTTCTTGATACAAATAATTTTATTTGTAATTAAAAGAAAAACTTACATTTTCTGTGTAATTAGATTTAGAAGATATTTGTTTAAAAATGTTTTCCAAGAAAACAATATATATATATATATATATATATATATATATATATAAATTCCATATAAAAACTTACTATATAAGCGTTGTTAAAACGTTTATTTACTTATCCTACTCGAATATCCAATTAGCATTTTTGCGTAAACTTTAAATTAGAATGCAAATTAAGTTAAGTTCATACCAACAAATTAATCAAATTTATCAAGCTTTCTTTCTAAGCATATCTATTTAACAGTGAATGAGAAAAAAAAAACGTTTAGCAGGTTAAATTAAATATCTGCTATTTTATTTCTAAAAGGTTACATTAATTATGTTAAACAAGAACAGATTTAATGTTCTTTTATTCAAATTATTACCAGATTGCATATTAGACAATTGAGGAAGATTGAATAATTTTATGATAAAGGGCGAGAGGTTTTATGCAATGCAGTAATTATTCCCTTTTGCTTAACTTGAATATTTTTAGGTGACTACGGCCGCATCCACCGATGTCTGGCTAATGATTTTATAATTGATTAAATAATACCTATAACCTATTTAAAAAGAAGTTTTATAAAAGAAATTTTTATACAATGTCTCAGCAAAAAAAATTATAATAGCATTTTTTATCTCACAAGATAGAAAAACGTCCTTTTTAAGGGGGTCAAAGGACAAAAATCATAATTTTTTCTAAAAATTATTATTGACTTCAAAACATACTTATATTTCACTACTTAAAATGACGTTTAAATCATTTTCTTTATTGGAATTTTATTGGTTCTTTATTTAAATCATTTTCTTTATTGTTCATTTCTTTATTGGAACAGAGCATATTAACTTTTCCGTTTTAATTTGTTTTAAGAAATCTAGTTTTCAAGAAAAGGTCGTCATAGATGTGTGTTTTTCTTCATGATAATTTTTTTTTCACTGTAAATAAATGGTTATAAGTTAAGAATCTTTAAAGACAAAATGGATAAATCTTGGAATGTGTCCTTTTCAAATGTGTTATTTTAATTATGATTCAGAAACTTATAAAAAAAATATTTATTTTTGAAAACATGATTTTTTTAAACTCACATAATTCTATTTTTAATTTAAGCATTCTTAATTTTTATTTAAATTAATATTTTTTTTAAATTCTGAATAAAAATCTAAAATAATGTGTAATTTATGTTTTTTTAATAAAACAAATGAAGCTTTACAAATAATATTTCGAGTTATAATGATTTTAAAATATCCTACTTTTTAATAGTTCTTAAATTAGAAATATTTAAAATATATATATATGAGAAGTTTTATCAGTCGAGTTCGTTTACAAACAATATAATTAATCACCACAAGTAATTTCAAAACATTAACTTAATAAGTAAAACTTATGTATAAGTTTAACTTAATAAGTAAAACGTAAATGTATTACTTCACTTTAATAAGATACTTTAAGAAGTAGTGGTGGGAATACAAGTGTTGAAACGAACGCAACTATTTTTAATAAAAATATACAATATAATAGAGGAAGTTTCGAATGAAATGGTGTTAATTGCGACTTTGTAGATAATTATAATGGCAACAGCTGGAACAGAGTAGACTAGAAACTAGCACATCTAGCGGACAACGTTTATTGGATGGAACTCGATTATCAAAGGCGTTAATGGTAGGGCATAGTCAAACAATGGAGAAAAGAGGTAGATATAATGCAACATGCAGTAAAACTAGTTTGCAATGTGATGCCCTCATTCTACCCAAATAATACAAGCTCGTGAAACATGAACTGAATTTTGTTACATTAACCGTGCATTTTTCCTTTAAATGAAAATGATCTGCTAAAATGCCATTTCAGGGGTCTTGTACTTTTTAAACTCGTTGAAAGTCAACAAAAACATTGAAGGTTTAAATTAGCGTATCTCGATTATTTTTTTATGTATAGACATAAAATTTTGGGTTTTGATTAAACAGATTATACGTTTTAATATAAAACCATTAGATACTGACTAGTCTTTTACAGAATTCGTGTATTGTTGAAATTAAAAAATCTCTTTTTTCGCTCTGTAAATGATTGCGCGCACGATAACTTGAAAACGTATGTATGGATTATTATGAAATTAAGTGTAGATATTAAACAGATATGTGTGTTTAAATTGAACTACTTTTAAGTATTTAGAGTGGTGATAATTTTAGTTATGACTAGTTTTATTGATTAAAAAATATAATTTCTTGATTTTTTTAAACAAAAATATTGATTTTTCATAATTAATGACAAAATTATGATCTAAGAGTAATTCATTCTAAATTTACACATATGCATATTATATACATTAAGTTTCATTAAAATCCACACATACGTTCTCAAGATATCATGCCCGCAATGACTTACGGAGTGAAATAAAGAGGTGTTTTAAATTCAAAAGTACACAAATTCTGCAAAAGACTAGTCAGTATCTAGGGTCGTGAATTAAAAAACATAACCTATTTAATCAAAATCAAAAGTTTTATGTCGATGCATAAAAAAATAAAGGAGTTACACTATTCACTAGTTCAAACTTTGAATGTTTTTACAGATTTTCAATGAGTTTAAAAGTTACTAGACCCCTTCATTGCATTATGAATGAAAAACTCTATTATTCAAAGTTTTTTCTTAGTTTTGCGAAAGCACATAATTGTGTTTGGGCTGAAAGTGACGGATTTTAGGATTGCATTATTAGCGTCACCTCCCGCCATTACACTTTTACTATATTCTTTCTCTTTAGTCTATGAATCAAACAGATAAAACACATAAAGCTGTACTGCCTATAACGACACTTATTTCATACGTATTTTGCGGAACGGTTATCTTCTTCAAAAAGTATTTTATTCAAATTCTTGTTCGATTCTGCATTCGTGCTAGTAAGACTTGTGTTTACGATACAGACATGCAGAACAACATGTCTTACTAAAATTTTGCAAAATGTGTTATTTTAAATATTAAGAAAAATAATCTTATACATGGAAAGATATTTGAATTTGGTCATTAATTTATGTAGAACGTCAAATTTAATGCTGCTTTTAGAATCACTAAAACATATTTAAATTTTGTAATCTATGACACTTGTTTTAAATAGTTTACTCAATATTTCCCACATAAAACGATGGAAAAAAATTTAAAAAAATAAGTAATGCTGAGTAAATATTAAATTTATAGAAATAAAGTTAAAGCCTTTACAAGAACAAAAATATAAATTTGACATATTTCCAGAAAAATAATCGAAGAATTTTCTATATATTTGAACTGCTGTAATCCCTCCTGTTATCTGTGTAAATTCTGCTAATACAGTATGATTAAACAGCCTTAGCCGCATACTTTGTGAGGAAGTGACCTTTGTAAAGGCACTCTAGTATTTCTGAGATCATGACGTAAATAATTTAGCATGTGTAAGCGTAAAAGCGACATCTATCCTCTCTTTTACTTTAACTTTCTAGAGTGTGTGTGCTCTTTCGGATTCTGCAGTAAGCTCGCGGTTATTAGTAATATGTTAATGTGATGTATCTCAGTTTGCAGCATATAAAAGCTTGGTTGTGAGTGTGTGGTGAGTGTCTCTGGCATTAGCCAGCGAGAGAGCATCTGTGGCGTTAGCCAGCGTGTGAATATCTGTGGCGTTAGCCAGCGAGTGAGTATCTCTGGCATCGACATTATATAGCGAAGTGCTAGCAAATTGAAGGTAGCAGCGGGCCTCCAGTGAAGTGTAAAGGAGTTTCGATATTTGACTTGAGAGTTGGCCGTGGTAAGAAACTTCATTTTGATTATTTGTGAATAAAGAATTACACACAGCCACGGGCTGTCTAATTAAGCTTTATCTAGCAGCTCAGCCAAGAGATAGTGAGAAGTATTAGAAGGTGCCACGATTGAGCTAGGCCGGAGCCTGTGAGTATGCGTTTAGCTTTTTCATAGTATTCTCAGTTGTGTAAAATTAAGACTTGCTCCACTTCCCTGCAGCCCTCAGCATTTTAATAAACTTTGTAATTTTATCTTAATTACTGAGTATGTCTGCATTTAACTCCCACCACGACCAACCAAACGTTATAAATGACACTCAGCATGCATATAACGTTACAACTTAAATAAGAATGAGAAAAATAAGAACAAAAGCAACACTTTTTACAATTTCTTTAGAAATCTAATAAATATATACCGAGTGTCAAAAATGGCCTGACTGATTTTTAAGTTCAGTATATGCAAAATGGGAAGCTATTCAAAAATTCTTGCAGTTTGGTTATGCAAGGTATTTTTACCGCGATTTCCAGTTTTACACCGAAATACCAAAAACAAAATGACACTGCAAACAATGATGGTAAATTTGCTCCAGATGCCAGTTGAAGGAAGTGGAATAAATTCAGCGGTTACCAGTCGCTAATGCAATTTTGTACTCAGAGACCCACACCATATGTTTCACCTCCGCCTTCGCAACAGAAAGAACCTCTCACGTCTCACATAAATTCCCTACAAAAATTGTTTAATAGCTGTCAACATTTGCAATTTATTCAAATATAAAATTTGCAAGTATCTGATTAGAACACTACTGACGGCTAGCAGGTTAAATACGTTTACCAAAAATTTTTCCAAATCAACTATTTGTTTCTTTTATAGTTCACTAATAAAACATTTTTTTAGTAAAAAAATAAAAATAATAAAAAAAATGTTTACAATCCTTTAATGAGAAATCTGTGTAAACACATTTTTTAATTATTGTTATTTATTATTTTTTATATTATTTTTTACCTGCATTATTCGCATAATTAAACAATTTCAGTTCCCTTTTTTTTCTACAGCGAAAAACTCAGAAGACATATAAAAAAAAAAGAAAAAAATTCGATCCAAAAGAGTCAGTATTTTTTATTTATTTATTTATTTATTCGTTTTTTATGGAGAAAAATGTAAAAAAAAAGTTACGTAAATAAAAGAAAAAAGATTTAAGTAAATAATAAACGAAAAGAGAGAAAGTTCTGTAAAGATTATTCAAAACAGTTTTTCTTTAAATATTTGTAGTAAATTTTTTTGAACTAAAATATCGTAAAAAAGTACTCTTAGGACAGCATTAATACAGGAATGATGTCAAACTTTGAAAAAAAAGGAAAAAAGAAAGAAACATTGATGCATCGATTTTTTTTTTTCGTTCAGTTTAAAGAAAAAGGAAAGTTACGGATATTTTATGAAAGAAAGTAATTTTTGTATTAGTCAATTATATATATAAATATATATGTTTGCAAACTAAAAAAGTTAAACTAACTTAGCAGATAAAACTACATTTATATGCTTTCCTCTAGATTACAAAAATATTGCAACAATAAATTGTGCTGCGTAACATTTTTCAAAATGGATTTTTTGTAAGCTATTTTTGGACATGCTAATGTAAATAGCAAATATATCTCTTAATGCGTTTAACAGAAAAAGAATTAAAGAACAATTCCAAACAATAAACAAGTTGGAAATTGCACGTGAAGCGTAGCAAATGAGGTGCGTTCGTACGATAACGTTAAAATAAGTTTTAAAAATATCACTCTCATTTATCAATCTCATAAATCTGTAGATAATTATAATTAAAATGCGCACCAAACAATGTACTCCCTATACCATTATGCAATGGAATACTTTTGTGCGGCCTTGTAAATCAATAACAAACATTCTTTGTACCACAGATTATACAAATGTATATTATAATATGTATTTTATAGATGCATATCAATTTTATTACGTTCGAATGAGTGTAACACCATTAAAATGCATTTGAAACATTTTTCCCCATTAACCGTAATGTAATGACACACTTTTGATTGTCCCTGTAGTTGAACTATGCATCCGATTTTGATAAAATTTGAAGTAACGACAAAAGTATGTAATAATTATGTATTTAAAATTTCAAACGATTAAAATGCATTTGAAACTTTTTTCCCCATTGACCGTAATGTAACGGAATCCTTTTGATTGTCCCTGTAATTGATCTATGCATCCAATTTTCATAAAATTTGAAATGACTCGACGAAATTGTGTAATAATTATGTATTTTAATTTTTAAACGATTCAGTTTGGTTGTTTTGGCGTTGTTATATGAGGACAGACAGACAGACGGGCGGACAGACGGACAGAGGGACGGACTGAACGACAACAATAGGTGCTACGTATTTAGATACTTATGAACGCACCTAAAAAGGATAACTGAACACGTTTTTTAGAGATTTCCAAAGTTCTGAAAACGTTATTGAGATACAAAGAAAGGGTAGGAAATTTAAAAGATAATGTATATTAGACTGCATTAAAATATTCGATGAATGAATTCCTTTTAGAAATTTCGACAATGTAAAAAATCTACGTTTTTTAAACGTTTTTGTTATGTATAACACAAAGGAACGAACAAAAGTAATCTGTGTGAATTATTAGCAACTAAATTAGAATGATACATATTGATAGATATTATTATTAAAATAGTTACTACGTGCTACGACGTTGTTAACCCAACACATCTTCTACTAGTGATGCAAGTTCTTTGAAATATTTTTAAGTTACTTTTTTTTTCAAAACGGCCATAAACAACTCAAAACAGTGACACCAAGTGTCTTCATATCAGTCAAATACTTAAATATAAGGAATAAAAATACAATCTTGTAATTTCACATCACAGTTTGTGAAATGTGTGAGCGCATTCTGAAGAAAATGTGTGAAATACAAGCATAGATCTTTTGAAAACGATTAAATAATACTTTTCAGCAACATTTCTATGCTTAGACACTACATGTCATAACATTTTTAATGATATACAAAAACAAATACATTAGTTCTCCTGCAAATGTTGCGACTTTGGCTTTTGCTGAAGCTAAATAATTTTATTATTTAGAAAATTATTTCTTGTTTAGATAAAAATTCAATTTTTCAAACTCTCATATCTATAAAGCAGTATTTTGAGTATATATCACCATGTAAAGCAGCACTTGGTTACTATCAATACAAGGTAGAACCCGTCGAATTTCGACGAAAGAAAATGTTTAAGTAGGAACTGTTTCATTGATTTATAATAAGCCTACAAAATTAGTTACAGTAAAAAATTCATCTTATATCGGTAAATGTAAATCTTAAATAAATGATATTTAACCTAAAATTAACAAAATATTTTGTATATAAAACAGAAATTGTTAATATTAAACTTTAGTCGTATAAGTAAGCAGCAAAATATAATAAAGATCACTTATGATACAGTTATCAATAAGGGTTTGTCTTCTTGGTATCCCAAAAGGAAAAACAGCAAAATTTATTCCACTTTGACTCGATTGTAATTTTTCCCCACCTTAACTTAACATTATTTTCATTATTAATATTATTTCTGAAAAATTACATATGCAGCTCTCATATCCATATTTACCTTTTTAAAAAAAAGAGTATTTTAATTTGATCATTTAAAAATCTTTTTAATTAAAATTTTGAAATGTTGATGTTGTTAGCTGGAAATAAATACTAAACTCTATATTCTTTTAAGTGTAAATAAAACTTTTCTGAAATAATCTGCATTCAATAAATACGATAGATAATATTCCTGTGACGTCACATAAGGTAAAATAGTGATTTTTAAAGTCTTGTATGAGAGTGCTTTGTCTAAATCGGCGAAATAAATTCTCCAGTCGAGAATCATGAATTTCTGTAAAATAAATTGCTATTTTTTGGACGATAACTTTAACATAGCACGTATTTTAATTTCAAAATTTTTCACTTTTTATGAGAAAGTGGCAACAAAAAGATACAGTAATCTCAGGCTTTTTTCAATTTACTTTTAATAAAAATGAGTGTTTTTGTTGACACGATTGCAAAAGCAGTATTAAGAACTACAAAAAAATTAATGTCTCAAAAATAAATTAAGATGCAGCTTTTAAACAAATTGCATTTAAAAGTGCATTTTTTTCTCTATACGACGGTGTAAAAATTTAAGATGTGGGATTTTTAAAAGTTTAAAATTTTTCAGTAATAAAAATTGCAAAACTGAAATTTCATTTAAATTTTGAAAGTGTTGCCATTCGCAAAATGACATATGCGTTACGCACAGATACGTTTGGCCTTTATAATATAGATACACTGACAATACCTGAATTTCAGACTTCTGACACATACATGAAAACCACCATTTGCTATCATTGTAGTATCCTCTTGTGTCTTCTGCGCTCAATTTCCTACAAAGGCTTTCAATTACCTTATTGCAAAATACAATCAAGATTAAAAAGGATATAAACATGAAAATAGCATTTTTTTCACTCACGTAACATACATGTAATTTGTAATAAAAAGAATTTTATTTGATTATATACTAGATAATTTTATTGTGGCACTCTCGTCACAAGAATTCTATGAGTTTGATTTGTGACATAGACGAGAAAAAATGCTTTTTTTACATATTAGATATATGTTACATGAGCTAAAAACAATCCTATATAGCTGTTTCTATAATAATTATTCTATTTATATAAATTTTCACCTTAGTTACATTTCGTAATAAAATAATTGTAAGTATTTATGAAAATTTTCTCTAATGGTCACAAAAGTAAAAATAGTCCAGGAGCCGACCGTCGATTTTCCTATGTATCGAGTACAATGACCGGACATACATCAAAATGTAGGTGTCAATGTGCACATTAAGAATATCCCTGGCTGCCAGGTCCTATCCTGCCGGAACGCATATTTCAGATGTGTATATTGCTGGGACGATTACTGTTTCTAAACCAATAGGAGAGCGTCATTATCACGGTCAAGTACACGCCCACACAGTTTGATTGACAGGAACTCGTGGACAATTGACGGTGCTAATTATAACGATAATCTGTTGCGGATGAAATTGAGCTGACTGGCTGAATGGTTAGAGCGTCGAGCTTGAAACCGGAGGATATGGGTTCGAGTCCATCGCGGGCCGAGAGTCCGTTGGTGATTTTTATTTTTTTTAATTATTGGAGGCTGTCTTTTATTAATAAATAAGACATTTAAAAAAAATATTTCAAACCCTTTTAATATTCTAAATATCGTTCCAAAATGATTTATATATATATTAAACAAATGGGAAAAAAAGTATTCTGCGAAAATATCCGTATAAGCAAAATTCTTACTTTAATTTTTATTTATTTATTTATTTATTTATTTCAGGATCAGAGGAAGTATAATTTCTAATTGAAATAAATAAAATTCAGTCATTTTGAAAAAAAAATTCTTTCGTACCTTTAATTTTTAATTACCGAGTACAAATTCAAACAATCCGAGTACAAATAAATAATAAACACACACGATGAATTGTCCACGAGTTCCTGTCAATCAAACTGTGTGGGCGTGTACTTGACCGTGATAATGACGGTCTTCTATTGGTTTAGAAACAGTAATCGTCCCAGCAATATACACATCTGAAATATGCTGCCGGAACCCGGTGGCAGCCGCACTTTTATGACGTCAATTTTCAGTGTTTACCTATGTATCGAGTACAAGGACCGGACATACATCAAAATGTATGTCGGCCGCACTTTTATGACGGCTTCCACCGGGTTCCGGCAGGATAGAACCTGGCAGCCAGTGATATTCTTAATCTGCACATTGAAACCTACATTTTGATGTATGTCCGATCCTTGTACTCGATACATAGGCAAACACTCAAAATTGACGTCATAAAAGTGCGGATGCCACCAGGTTCCGGCAGGATAGGACCTGGCAGCCAGTGATTTTCTTAATGTGCACATTGAAACCTACATTTTGATATATGTCCGGTCTTTGTACTCGATACATAGGTAACCACTCAAAATTGAGGTCATAAATGTGCGGCTGCCACAGGGTTCCGGCAGGATAGGACCTGGCAGCTAGTGATATTCTTAATATGCACATTGAAACCTACATTTTGATGTATGTCCGGTCCTTGTATTCGATACATAGGTAAACACTCAAAATTGACGTCATAAATGTGCGGTTGCCACTGGGTTCCGGCAGAATAGGACCTGGCGGCTAGTGATATTCTTAATGTGCACATTGAAACCTACGTTTTGATGTATGTCCGGTCCTTGTACTCGATACATAGGAAAATCGACGGTCGGCTCCTGGACTAAAACAGATGTTACCATATGTCTTCACTTGTTTAATTTCAAGTGATAACAATCTTTTCTACCATCCCGCACAGATAATATTATGAAAATGTTAATAGTTTTCAAATAAAATAGGTGAAAATCAATATCCATGGACGGCGGGTACCATGGATAATTCAATTTCTAAGAAATTCAAAGTGTTGCGTAAATAGAGAAATATTGTAAATAAATGCCTTCCATGAAGTGGAAATAAGCTTAATTTGGACGTGCACTTCGAGTAACTTAGACGTGAGTGAGTGTTTTGTTTTCGTTAATAAATTTTTGTTTCTGTTGTCAAAACTTTATTGCAGGTTATCAAGTATACAATTCGCAAGTGTAAATTATTCTACATTGTTCAATGTTTTAGAAAATTTTATTTGTTTAAAGGTTTTAATAATATTTGTAACAGTTATTGTTCAATTTGTGGTTGTACAATTTGGATTGGGCCACCATTGATTAATATGTCCGGGGCTACCCGTCGTTTCTTGTGACGCCAAAAAATAAGGCCAAACTATTTTTTGTATATTTATTTTAATATTATGGTATTATAGTTCCATAATATTTTTAAAGCATAAAATGAAGACAGAAATTTCATTTATTAGTTTTTTATTTTCAGTTTATATAAATGTCTGGGGTTACCCGATGTTTATGTATATGAAAAATTCCATCCTAGTACTATCTTTTTTCTATATTTTTCCTGAATATTTCCAGGATTGTTCATCATTTTGTTTAGAGACTTTTATAAGTAGAGAGGTAAACCTGAACTATGTGGCTGTAAAAAAATCATACCTTTTCTCAAAATCGTTTAAGAAAAAAAGTTAGTAATTTAAATAACTCAACATTTTCTGAAATATTTATGGGGCCAATTTGGATTAGAGGAAATATGAATTTTGCAGACATATTTCCTCAACTAAAATGATTTATAGTAAAATGGGCTCTTTCGTTTTTAAATGCATATATTTATTATGAGATATTGATGATCCATGCATTATAATGACACCTTCCTTTAGTTTGTGTCCGTTAAAAAACCGGTTAAATCACAAAACTTAAAATAATTCCTCTGAAGAATTCTTCCGTATATTAAAGCTGTATTTAATTTCGTATGTACAACTAAACATTTAGTACATTTATCCTCTTCAGACCTGAAACATTTTAAGCCATCGGAAAAGTTATTTCACAGTTTGTTCCATCTATTTATACGTATAGAAACATAATTTTGTAATAAAAAGTAAAATAATTATTATTAGTTTCTATTTACTAGCAGGTACACATACGTGCACCTCGGGTCCATACTGCAAAAAACGGTTCATTTTTCAAAAATTTATTTAAATCAGAAATTTGGTAGACAATTGATACATATAAGCTTATTTTACGTGCTATTTTCAATATATATATATATATATATATATATATATATATATATATATATATATATTATGTATATAAAGGTATATATTGCATTTTGTACAAATAACCGATTTGCAGCCTTCATACTTACATTTTGAAGCAAAGTTATCATTTGTTGAACGAGGAAACTGTCCGATTTTTTCATATCTAATATAGTAAATTGGCTTCTAAATACCCTTGCATTAATTTCGCTGTGGTTTATTTGCGGAATCGTCTTTAAAATCATTCTCAAATGAATAAATTTTGAGTGGTCGCCATGGCCGTCGTTTTTCACTTATTTTGCTCTTATATTTCATGTCAATCGTTCTTCACTTACTTTGCTCTTATATTTCATGTCAATCGTTCTTCAGTTATTTTGCTCTTATATTTCATCAATACTTATGCAATCTCTAAAAATACTGCAAGAGAGACAATCTGTCTTTTCGAGAAACTTCACCTGTTTTGCAATTTCTGATATACATTATCCAACAAATGGAAATAACCAAATCTACAAAATGTATAAAAACTCCTGTTGACTACATTTTCGTGTGAATAGAACAACGGTAGTAAGCTAAACACCTATCATTTAAATCCGCACCGCCCATACACGTTTTCTATTCACAATTGCAGATTGTGTTACATTAATTTTACAATTTTGATCTTTAGACCACCTAACACAACTTTTCTCGGGATCGCTATTGATGCAAGTCGAAAGCAAAGTTACACATTTGCTATCTTTCCAGTTTAGTATATACACATATCATTCCTTTCCCTTAGTCTCTCATCCCACTCTTCGTGTTACAAATCTCAATCATTATTTTTTTTTTATCTGCTCCTCAAAGTCGTTTGTTCATAATCATTCCAGTTTGGTAGATATTGATCCTCAATAAAAAGTCGACACATTTTACACTAGTAACAAACTGTCCTGGTAAATCCCCCGTGTGTTGTATTTTGGTATAAATATAAAAAACAATTTGACAGTGCATCCACATAGACCTAATCATAATTTTTTTTTAATCATTAGCTGGTACAATTCCTTTTCCATGATATATTTGGCAGTCAAGGGCATGGTCATTCCTGGCGGATAAAATGAAGTTTTTTAATCTCAACGGATTAGGTTTTAACGGTACATAATGTCTAAATCCACAACGCCCAGCAAATGGGATCTAGTGATCTCTGTTCATCTAGTGATAAAGGTTTTGGCTTGGGCAGGGACAAACATTTAATTCTTACTGCATTCAAGATAAGATTTACTTTCCATAATTTTTCATCTGCTGAAAGATCATTTGATTTATCTGCAAAATGAAGAAGTTTTTTAGTCTCAAAAAATCGATCACGTGACATAGTAGCTTCAATTCTAAGGACTGACAAGTCTTTTTGCCAGTAGAAGCTTGCTTGGAGATATTTTAAAGTTCCCATGAGAATGTGTACGCCTGCAACTTTTATAATTTCGAAAAGATAAGGTTTTATTCTCAGCATTATTATTCTAGTGTGCAAAACACAAGTTATAAAAATTTACTTATTTTCAGCTTTCCGTAACGAAGGCCTTTTAGGTTAAACTTTATTGTTACATGGATTCGGGATAGATACTGGAGCAATAGCCTCAATGTTTATATCTGTGTCATCTAAATTTTCATTGCCAGAAGACACAATATCACCATTGGCCTGATCAGTTTATTTACTCTTACAAAAATATAATAATTATGATTTTTAAAAATTAATGTCTAATTTAAAACATCAACAAAATGAAATATTATTTATTATTAAGTATAAATTTTTTAATAATTTCACAACTTTAGCACTGCACCAATTAGATATCACTCAGTACAAATTAATTGTGTGAGATGACTTCTTTCCAAAAACACAGAATTGAAACCGGAGGTGCACATATGTGTACCTTACAAATTACATCCAATTTAAATAGATATTATGATCTAGCTAAAAAATTTAAATGATTTATGCAATTCTGAAGAGTTTATAAGCATTCTTAAAAATTATTATGAATAAGTATTAATTTTCAAATTATTAAAATTTACCAACTTTTTCGAAGTTTTATATTTTTCGCCATTGTTCGTTTTTTTTCTCCAAAATCATATGAATTAAGACTACTAGCGCCATTTCTTGCTGAAACTAGAAAAGGCTAACATACACAAATAACATCCTCTTGTCTTAATAAAAAATTTTCAAATATTAAACCTTTCGTGGTTATAAGCGCGTATACGCGCCCAGAATACCACTTAATTTGAATTGCGAAATGCCATACTGACACCGGAATTTTTAAATGAAAATTTTAATTTTACAAAGAACGTTAAAAAAAAAAAAACATTTATATATTATGAAATAAATTTGTTTTTAAATTCCGGTGTCATTCAATCATTTTAGTATTTTATGAATAGAAGTGCTTTAACCGTCAAATTGTTAAGTGAGATACGCAGTTGAAATCAGAGGTACACAAATGTGCACCTCGCGTCTCAAGAGGTTAAAATAGAAATAAATTATTAGATGTCTTATAACCCTCATAGCATGCATGTTCACAGTGACGTCACAATGACGTCACTGTGAGTCACCTTGGTCACATCACATCTGTGACAAAAATGCCACCACTCAGTGACGTCACAATGTGACTAAGATGTGACTTTCTAAAAAAAAATTCACAGTTCGTCACAATGTTAATGTCAAAGTAGTCACAAATGACACACTTTTCACAAATTGGTCGCATTGTGACGTCACAAAGTGGTCACAATGTGACGTCACAAAAAAGCTCTAAAACGGCCATAACGACTTCACATTTTAGTCACTGTGACTTCACATCGACGTCACGTGACGTCACATTGATAATCGATGGTCACAAAGTCACAATGTGACTTCACAACGACGTTGCAGTGACGTCACCATGTCTTACGGGAAGAAAGCGCGGTTCGATTTAAGCGGTATCGCATCGCAATTTGCGATTCAAAGGGTATAGCGAGGTAAGATTGGCGAAATGGCCCCCATGGTCAATGACTGAATTATTATTTGTACAAGTATCAGCACTCTAAAAGAGTACGAAATGCAAGGTTATTGACCCCTGATCTTGACCTGTCTTTAAGATATTCGATAAAGTTCGTACGCGCGCCATTATTTTTTAAATGTGCTTTTCTGAAAAACTATAAAAGTTAGAAAGATGGGGTCAATTGCGTATATTGAGAGATACTTTGAAAAATATTTTGAATTTTTTTCAGAGTTTTCGTGAAATGACAACTGTGCAAAATAATAAAACAAAGTATAAATCTTTTATTTTAATACTGTTCTGTTATGTCTACCGCGCCAAAAAAAATATATAATATTCTTTAATTTATATACTTATAGCATACAAAAAATGATCAAAATTGAAGAGCCGCTTTTTGAGTAATATCTAAGAAGAAAATAAAAAAGGTTAAAATAGAAATTCTAAATAGAAAAGGAAGAAAAAGAGAAAAATTGATACCGGACAAATTTAAAAGAAAAAGTAATACTGATATACGGTTATTGAGACACTGACATACGGCTACTGAGTAAGTGAAGTAGTGAAATTAGCGATCGCCCGGACTTACATGCGCTTTATAGTCTTCGTAGGGAGGTTTTGATCTTCCAGGCAGTGGATAGTTATTATATAATACTGTTTTACGTATACCTTTTTTTTAGTCTTGCTTTGTCAAGGCAACAATACATAAACAATTGCCTGGTTTGTCATAATTAATTGAGAATAATTGTTTACGCCTGCTGAAAGTTGTATGGTGACAACAATGTTTGTGCAGTGTAAAGTTTGTGACATTTTTGTGCATAAAGTTCGTAGAAGAAAGAAAGTTATCGCTACTGAAGAGGATGCTAGATTAGATAGTGACTCGAGTAAAAAAAAAAAAAAAAAAACAGTTTCTGTTGGTGATGTATTATGTGGAAAGTGTCGGCTTATTATTAACGATAGTAAATCAAATTTCACATCAACTTTTGCAATGTCTATCTTGGCTGAATATGAAGGCCAAGAGGAATCTACTGAACATTTAGAATTAGAGGAAGCATCTTTGATTGCTCCATTTCAACAAGAAAGTGACATGAATTTGCCGTGTAGTTCCGAAAGCGACGATGATGATGATGATGACAACATGCTGTTCCGTATGTTTCCGATAACAACGAATTTATACATCTACATATACCACCTGTTGAATCTACTCACAAGTATTGTTGTATATATCAATCCACAAAAAACTTAAAGCGAGTACCGTTTGAAGCACGTTACAAGGTTTATACAAAAATTGGGATTTTCATACCAGAGGGTAACCGTTGTTGCTGCGCACATATAATAGGAAAGTCATTTTATGAAGACGAGTTGGTTCACCTACGTGTTATATCTAACACCAGCAAAATAAGTTCTAAGGAAGTTGCTCATTTTTTAAAATCACTTTCAGAAAGAGCAGAGATGTCGCTTTTAGAAAAAAATTAATGAAAAAGATATGCCTGAAAATCAGGTAAAGATATTGACAGGACATTACTTGCAAAACATAATTGAATTAAGGCAGCTATTAACTTCTATGCGAAACACAAGCGTACGTACTATAACTCAAGCGTTAGTTGTATTCTTGTTTAAATTAAAAACTGGAAATTCTAATTAAGTGATAGCAGGAGAGCTGGGTTTACCATACGAACAACATGTGTCGTCATTTTTTAATTAAGAAGTTTTGAGATCGATATTTTGCCTTATTTTGGATTAACCTTCATTTCTCGAGAAGACTTAATAAAGAATACAAGTTTAACTGCTCGAATGTTATTAAATCTTAGAAATGATCAGCTGATATTGATATTTGACGGCACATATATTAGGCATCAAAAAAGCTCGATTAATGAATAATGAAAATCGTATTCTGGTCAAAAGAAAACCCATTTATGTAAACCGTTTACAATTTGTTACACGAACGAGTTTATAGTTGATTTTGCTGGGTCATTTTATGGTACGGAAAATGTTGCTATTATTATGAAAAAAGTGTTACAAGATGCTAAACTTCAAACTCTATTACGTCCAAATGATATATTTGTTGTAGATCGCGGTTTTCGTGACGCCGTTGACTCTATCACAAAAGAAGACTACGCCGTATTAATGCCAGCACTTAAAGGTAATCGAGCCCAGTTACCTCCCAAAGAAGCCAACATGTCACGACAGGTGACTAAAATCCGATGGGTAGTCGAAGCTGTGCATGGGGCCATTGCTCAGAAATATAATTTGCTTCATAACAATCTTGATAATAAAATACTTCCAAAAGTAAGTCTAGTATGCAAAGTGTCGGATTTTTACACAACAAATTCAGTAAGCGATTAGATTCTGGTGCAGGCTTAAATGAGATAATTTTTCAATACATTAAAGAGCGAATGACGTTATCAAACTCTTTAAGTGAAGAGGTAAAAAAGCAGCAATGGAACCGTAGAAAAACAGCTTTTCAACGACTGGTATCATCAGAAATTTTGGATTTTCTACAACTACATGAAGAACAATTAAAAATAATATTTACAGTTTCCTATCAGCTCTCATTTGCAATTTCATACCTGGCTGAAATAATGGACGACACGAGTGATCTCTGCATATATTACGTTAAACAAACCCCAAATATATCAAGTTAAATGTTTGTTCCAGACACGTAAATAGTAAATATTACCGGGTGTTCATTGATTATTTTCCTAATATTAACCATATCGAAGGAATCCGAGGATATTGTTGCGATTGTCCAAATGGAAACAGGACAGTTGGATGCTGCGCCCATGTCGCAAGTGTCATTTATTATTTAGCTCATGCGAGATATCTCTCTCGCATTTTACGTCCTGCTGAAATTCTCTCTAAAATTTTTTTAAATGATAAAGTCACTATTGTAATAAATGAAAATAATGACGATGATGATTGAAATTATATTTCTCATGTAACTATAATAAATAATTCTAAATAAATTCCTCTTTAATTAGTTCCTACCATCCTTATTCATACTCAGCAAATTCATAATTACTCAAAGAAGCACCTCTTTGATTTTGATCAGCTTTTTTGTGGTAAAATTATATAACCCGGGAGAACGCACGCTTATCCAGGATATGAATATTTTTAATTTTGTCAAGAATTAAAATTAAATTAAAACAGTCACTTTATTTAGATGCAGACAATTCCTACAAACTTTGCGATAAAATAAGTTGAAGATTACTTAAAAAAGTTATTGGTTACAATTGTAAAAACCATACGCCCTCCGGGTCTTTAAGGCCCTGCACAAGTACTTACGGGTTAAATTAACCCTGTCCGGCGCAGTGTGTCCGGTCAGGATACACCTAATTATAATTCTAAACTTGCAATTGGCACCAATAATATTTTAATAAAATCTTGCTTTTACAATAAAAGCTTAAATTAAGGAGTTCTTGATTTCTTAAAAAGTCTTTTGTAAATTCCGGTGTCAGTCGATAATTTCTCATTTTACTAGCAGAATTTGTCCGTTTGAAAGTTTTTTTTTTCTTTTGGCAGTAGACATAACAGGACAATACTAAAAAAAGATTTATAATTTGTTTAATTATTTTGTACAGTTGTCATTTCACAAAAACTCTGAAAAAAAATACAAAACATTTCTTTCTAGCTTTTATTGTTTTTCAGAAAAATACATTTAAAAAATAACGGCGCGCGTACTAACTTTTTGGAATACCTTAAAGACAGGTCAAGATCAGGGGTCGATAACCTTGCATTTCGTACTCTTTTAGAGTGCTGATACTAGTACAAATAATAAATCAGTTCTTGACCATGGGGGCCATTTCACCATTCAAACCTCGCTATACCCTTTTTTTTAAAGGATGAAGTCAATATTGTAATAAATGAAAATGTTTGAAATCATATTTATGATGTAATTATTATAAATAATTCTAAAAAAGACCTCTTTAATTGGTTTCTACCATCTGTGATCTTACTTATCAAATGCATAATTACTTAAAGAAGCACCTCTTTGATTTTGATCAGGTTTTGCGTGGTATAAATATATAAATGGAAGAATATTATATATATATATATATATATATATTTCGCGCGGTAGACATAATAACGATAGATGTAACTTTAATTATCAACATCTCTACTTTCATTAACTACAACATTGACTTCATCGCTTTAAAAAATTTTTAGACGGAATTTCATCAGGATAAGCATATTTCAGGTGTAGGTCGGACCGACCGCTAGTTTCACCGCTCACTAGCTGCATTTTAGTGTCTCACTAGCCGTATGTTCGAGACACACTAGCCGTATATCAGTGTTACATTTTCTTTTAAATTTGTCCGGTATAAATTTTTCTCTTTTTCTTCCTTTTCTATTTAGAATTTTTATTTTAACCTTTTCTAATTTCTTCTTAGATATTACTCAAAAAGCGCCTCTTTGATTTTTATCATTTTTTGTGTGCTATAAGTATATAAATTAAAGAATATTATGTATTTTTTTGGCGTGGTAGACATAACAGAACAGTATTTAAATAAAAGATTTATACTTTGTTTCATTATTTTGCACAGTTGTCATTTCACGAAAACTCCGAAAAAAATATAAAATATTTTTCAAAGTATCTCTCAATATACGCAATTGGCCCCATCTTTCTAGCTTTTATAGTTTTTCAGAAAAGTACATTTAAAAAATAACGGCGCGCGTACGAACTTTATCGAATATCTTAAAGACAGGTCAAGATCAGGGGTCAATGACCTTGTATTTCCAACTCTTTTAGAGTGCTGATACTAGTACAAATAATAATTCAGTCATTGACCATGGGGGCCATTTCGCCATTCTTACCTCGCTATACCCTTTAACTAAAGTGCGATCCAAGAAATGCATTAAATCGCAATCACTGTGATGCATATTTCCCACATCCTTTGATATGTCATGTACACTTAAAGTTAAAAATTAAAGATTTTTTTACACGACATACATTGTGTTTTCACTCTCCCCAAGTGTTTATTTACAATGGAAGTACAGCGAGACGCCATTGCTGGGCGCAGAGTTTTCCCAGTAAACACATGATTTGTTCCCGCCCTGACGCTGTGATTGATTACTGAATCACTGTTACTCGCTAATCACGGCGTTTGCTCATAGAAGTTTGACGTGCATGTTGTAGTGGTTCTAAAATCTCTTTGGTTGCTGAATTGGACACATTTCTCAAGAGATGAAGTGTGGACTGTTGTTACAAAATCGAACAAATGCCTTAGTTGAAAGGTGTTTTTCGAATATCTGTCGCATAAAAACTGACTTAATCTTATACGATAAGGTAGACACGATCTTATACGATCTTATACGATACGGTAGATAATCTTATACGTATTTGTGTGGAAGGACTAGAAATAGAAAATATTTTATCTAATCGAGCTGTGAAATTTTTTTTCTCAAAACCTCGTCGAACAAATATACAGAAATATGGAAAAAGGAAGCAAAATTTCGAGGAGGATGAGTAGCTAAAACAATGAAGTTTCAGAAAATTTGCAAATAGCCTGTAAATAATATGAACAAGAGGTATTTTTTGTGTAATAATACTTGTGTACATAACTCAAATGAAGATTTCACTTTTTTTCTTTTCCGCTTTATGTTTTATTTAAAATTTCAAAAATTGTATTTCTGAGTTTATGGTATATTAAAAAAATTGACCCTCAACACAAATATATTTTTAAGAATTGGTACTGTGGTAAGTTTATACATATATTTAATTGACCTGTGGCGAAGGTAAATTGAGCTATAAGTCATTCAAGAGCCAGCTTCTGATTTCCTAAGTAATTTATATTGGGTAGGTGAGTTATCATTTATTTTTTATTCTTTGTATAATTTTATTTACTTTCATTTATGCTTTTGGTTAAATATTGCTTTTTTGGTACTACTAGGTTATCCCATCGGCCGAAAATATATCGCCAAACTATAAGATTAAATGCCAACAATGGATGAACTTGAATGTCACATTCAATGACATTAAATACGATATACGTTTTCTGCTATTAAGTGATTTTTATTTCGACTTTTTATTTGTATTTTTATAAATATTCTTTTAATTTTTCGTTTATTTTGTTATTTAAAATAAAAATTATGTCAATGTACATAGTTTGGCAATGAGTTTGGCGATTTGTAGAATTTGGCGAAATTGGTCGACGGGATAACATAGTAGTACCCCTTTTCTTTTTTTTTTTTTGTAAATTTTCAATATTTAAAAGTTACGCTAGTTATTTTTTACTTGCTATACAAAAGTATCTAACTGCTATTCAAAACTGACCTTGTATAGCAGTTACTGCTATGCAACTTTCTTTTTCTAAATCGACCCCTGTAAGAAAGGGAATTTATTTATGTGAACAGACATAAAATGCATATTATTTAGAAAGTTATTTAAACAATAATACTCAGTTCAGTTTTAAAAAAGTGTTTTGCTGCATAGTTGTGGAAATATTTGATTTGTTTATTCAGTGGATTCCCGTGAACGAAAAAAAAAATCTTCAAGGAGACTGTATTTTTTATTCGCAAACATGTCAATTCCGGTAATTTATTTGCCAGTTTGTGATTCCATCACTTGTCGGATTTATATTACAAATCTTCCTTATGATTTGATAATAGATACACAATTTGTTTCTCTTTATTTCTTTGTCTCATATCATGTGTGAATTCAAAATAGTTTGACTTTCAGTGCTTTTATGCACTACATTATACTAAATCTTGAATGCTTAAAATTTTATTCAATTTTTTTAAAGAACATATTTAACATAAATCTCTGACACAATATAGGATAAATTAATAACGCAACATAGTTTAAATTACAGAAGGATGGGAAATAAAGTTTATTATTTTAAACAGAATTGTTTCTAAAAATATTATTGAGAAATTTGTGTTCAATATCAGATACAATTCACGTTGCTACACGGGATGATATGTTAAAAAAAATAGAACACGAAAACAGACAAACTACTAGTTAGTATATTTAATGATACTATTAGTACTATTAAATTCGTATATTTATAGTAAATGCTCTTTAAAAACAATACTATATTATGATAAAAGCTTACAATTACCAATTTATAAAGCGATTTATAAAGAAAAACTTCAAATAGTGTATTTTTAATTAGTAAATTTTAAAACGTACTGATAATATTTCAATATCATATGCCAATTCCAGTGCAATTCAGATACTTTTAAAATGCTGAATTACAAAACATAACAAAAGCAGAGAAATTCGAACGAAATTTTACAGCTCTGTTGGGTAGAAAAGGGATCAACAATACCAAGAGTGCAATGGTAGTGATTAGCTTTAAAATAAGTTAAGTTATTTCTAAATGTGCACTTTAAGGACCGCATAATTGTATATAGTAACACTTGGCGTCTTGTCAGTAAAGTGTCTGCAGGCTGTCAAAATAACCTAACAAGAAAATCATACATAAATTAATTACTGAACGTTCATTAAAATTAGAAAAAAAAGACTGAAATGAGAAGAATTTTAGCATTTAGAAACTGTTTGTTGAATACCTTAAAATGATGACAAATTATTATATATATATTTCTTTTCATTTACAAAAGCATTAAAATTAAAACAAAAATGCATTTTTTACGCTTTGCTAAATCTATTTGTAACGTTATATACACGTTGAGTGTCATTTGTAACGATTGGTTGGTCGTGGTGGAGGTTAAATGCAGACATACTCAGTAATTAAGATAAAACAACAAAGTTTATTAAAATGATGAGGGCTGAAGGGAAGTGGAGCAAGTCCTAATTTTACATAACTGAGAATACTATGAAAAAGCTAAACGCATGCTCACCGGTTCCGGACGAGTTCAATCGTGGCACCTTCTAACACTTCTCACTATCTCTTGGCTGAGCTACTAGATAAAGCTTAATTAGACAGCCCGTGGCTGTGTGTAATTCTTTATTCACAAATAATCAAAATGAAACTACTATGAAGTTTCTTACCCCGGCCAACTCTCAAGTCAACTATCGAAACTCCTTTAAACTTCACTGGAGGCCCGCTGCTACTTTCAATCGGCTAGCACTTCGCTGAACAATATCTCACTTCGCTATCTAATGTCACAGATACTCACACACTGGCTAACGCCACAGATGCTCTCTCGCTGGCTAATGCCAGAGACACTCTCCATTCACTCAAACCCAAGCTTTTTTATGCTGCAAACTGAGATACTTCACATTAACATATTATTAATAACCGCGAGCTAACTGCAGAATCCGAAAGAGCACACACACTCAAGAAAGTTAAAGTAAAAGAGAGGATAGGTGTCGCTTTTACGCTTACACATGATAAATTATTGACGTCAAGATCTCAGAAATACTAGAGTGCCTTTATGACAAAGGTCACTCCCTCACAACCCCCCCTCGGATTCCGCAGAGAAAAAGGACTGGGCCAAATGCATGCCCAGTGCTTTTTCTAGTTATAAATTTCAAACCGTAAAGAAAACAACACAGTGATGGGTGAAATTTAGAACCAAAACATAACTTTTAAAATATTAACTTTAACCCATCGCAACCAAAAAAACCTCAGTTTGCCACAAAAATTCACATATTCAATACAATCATTCTTCTATCTTACAAATAGACTCCGTAAAACTTCCCAAAACTCGTAAAACTTTCAAAACTAATAACTTCTTCTTTCAAAACAGCCCACTCCACTGGGAGTGCTAAAATTTCCCAAAACACTAAACTTCCGAAATTTTCCTCAATATTGCAATACAACTATAATTTTACCAAAAATCTCTCCATAACTTTCCTAATACTAGAATTCGCACCAAGTCCAAAAAACCCAACTCTTTCAATACCAAAGCGCCCGAGACGCCCGGTCAGACAGATTACCCAAGACGCCCGAAAGCGCCTAGACTAATTCAACCCCTGTTTTCTCCGGAAAACTACCTGTCAAGTGGGATGTAACTGAAGGATTATCTTCTCTTTGTTAGCTTGATTTCTTAAAAGGGATTTTTTTGGGGAACCAGATAGGGAAAATGAAGTCTGTTTATACACTCTTTAAAAGATATTCATATCTTTATGTAAATTTTCCCAAGGATAACTTTTGAAAGGTGAATGAAAAAAAAACTGCATGCAGATAACATGAATTTTTTGAGGTGGAAAAAATGTCAAATAAATGAAATTTTTTAAAAAATGAAGAAAATGAGTCAAAATTTTGAGATTTGGCACAAGAAAATGCAACTTTGGCAACATGCAACATAGACTATTTACTATAAAATTAAAAATATAGCGAAATGTGTTTTGGGGGTTCTACTACTAATAATAATAATAATAATTAGTTAATAAAAAATTGTATGTAAGTACAGATACTTTTATTTCATTTTTTGACAGTGAATTGCATTTTTAGTAATAAGCGAGTGTTTTCTCACGAGGAATTTTATCAGGTTTTCGTGTTCAGAAATTCCATCAAAAACGCCGATTTTGACCGCTGTTTCTAAAAGACCACCTGCAACATAGACTATTTACTATAAAATTAAAAATATAGCGAAATGTGTTTTGGGGGTTCTACTACTACTAATAATAATAATAATTAGTTAATAAAAAATTGTATGTAAGTACAGATACTTTTATTTCATTTTTTGACAGTGAATTGCATTTTTAGTAATAAGCGAGTGTTTTCTCACGAGGAATTTTATCAGGTTTTCGTGTTCAGAAATTCCATCAAAAACGCCGATTTTGACCGCTGTTTCTAAAAGACCACCTGCAACATAGACTATTTACTATAAAATTAAAAATATAGCGAAATGTGTTTTGGGGGTTCTACTACTACTAATAATAATAATAATTAGTTAATAAAAAATTGTATGTAAGTACAGATACTTTTATTTCATTTTTTGACAGTGAATTGCATTTTTAGTAATAAGCGAGTGTTTTCTCACGAGGAATTTTATCAGGTTTTCGTGTTCAGAAATTCCATCAAAAACGCCGATTTTGACCGCTGTTTCTAAAAGACCACCTGCAACATAGACTATTTACTATAAAATTAAAAATATAGCGAAATGTGTTTTGGGGGTTCTACTACTACTAATAATAATAATAATTAGTTAATAAAAAATTGTATGTAAGTACAGATACTTTTATTTCATTTTTTGACAGTGAATTGCATTTTTAGTAATAAGCGAGTGTTTTCTCACGAGGAATTTTATCAGGTTTTCGTGTTCAGAAATTCCATCAAAAACGCCGATTTTGACCGCTGTTTCTAAAAGACCACCTGCAACATAGACTATTTACTATAAAATTAAAAATATAGCGAAATGTGTTTTGGGGGTTCTACTACTACTAATAATAATAATAATTAGTTAATAAAAAATTGTATGTAAGTACAGATACTTTTATTTCATTTTTTGACAGTGAATTGCATTTTTAGTAATAAGCGAGTGTTTTCTCACGAGGAATTTTATCAGGTTTTCGTGTTCAGAAATTCCATCAAAAACGCCGATTTTGACCGCTGTTTCTAAAAGACCACCTGCAACATAGACTATTTACTATAAAATTAAAAATATAGCGAAATGTGTTTTGGGGGTTCTACTACTAATAATAATAATAATAATTAGTTAATAAAAAATTGTATGTAAGTACAGATACTTTTATTTCATTTTTTGACAGTGAATTGCATTTTTAGTAATAAGCGAGTGTTTTCTCACGAGGAATTTTATCAGGTTTTCGTGTTCAGAAATTCCATCAAAAACGCCGATTTTGACCGCTGTTTCTAAAAGACCACCTGCACTTATCTAAAAATGAAAATCATTGTTCGACTTTACAGTTTCTGAATAAGATCTCCCTACTATTTCTATGCGTTAATGAAGAATGCTGAATTCAGTAATGCTTTAGAAAAACACATTCCTTGGTTCCAAGTACTATAAAAAATTGTAGTATTTCTGTATGGGCAAGGGAGGAAGTTTTCCCGAGTCCCTATAAAGTAATGATTCAAGATTAGACGTAGCTGCAATTTTAACTCAGTACTTTTCCTTTTCATTCTTTATTCGAAAATATTTATATTTAAAAATATTTGATATAGTTATTATTTAATCTGTTTGAGTCATAATGAAATGAATATATTAAAACTTTGCAAGGAAGAAAAAATTAGACTTTGATGGTGTAACTATTGATTTTATTAGTACGAAAATGAAAGAAAAAACATATACTTTAAAATATATTTCATGCTCTCAAAGTAATAACTAAAATATTTAAACGCATTAGAATAAATGTGCATCGCGCAGTATTATCGAAAGTTAATTGTGTAAAACAAGTGACTTTTTTTTCTTTCCTTGTTTTCCTGTAAAATTAATGATTACAATAATTACATCAAAATCTAGCTCTTTTTTTTTCTTTATTTCTTTCTTTTTTTTCAAATTTTTAATACATTTATTTCATAGTGATGCAGACAGATTATATAGATTCTTTAGAATAAAGAATAAAAGAAAAAAGTACAGATCTAAAACTGCAATTATGTCTAAATTTGGAACATTACACTATAGTGACTTTGGGCTAATGCCTCACTTGATCATAAAGAAATGAATCACGGAAACAATCGCCCCCGACAAAAAGGTATAATAAGGCTTGTGTTAATTAAGATTGAAAAAGCCCACACATATGAATAACAAAGATTTGATGACTTTGATTATGGCAATTATAATTTCAAGTAAACCACGTGCTAAACGCGTGCATTTCTACTGGAAATAATTACGGCATTGTATACATATTGTTTAATAGTAAAACCTTCATATCAAATAAGGTCCTACTTCCATGATTATTGTATAGGCAAAAGGGGAAGCTGCCCAGCTCCCCGAACTCAAATTTTAGATTTTTTTTTTTTAATTAATACTATTTGTAGCTACAAAGACAGCTTGGATGTCCTCATTTGAGTATTTCACTCAAGATATTGAGTATTATTATTCAGTGATTGATAACTGATAACTGTTTAGGGTACAAACCTACACTTCAGTTCGTATCATTTTTAAATCCGATTTTTAATTGTGCAATAGGAAAGAACAAGGAGAAAAATCTGAAACTTTTTTTTTATCATTGGGTTTTACAAAATAAGAAGATAGGGAGGAAACAGATTTATGAATGTTAAAACTGTTTTTAAATCCAAAAGGACAAATTTATGACATAAGTCTTAATTTGTTTTCGTTCGGAAATTCAGGAAAAATAGTAGGTGTTGATGTTCAGAAACTAATCAATCACAAACTCGTGTTTTTTTTTTTCAAACCCAATTGCTTTTTAGAAAAAAATGTCAAAAAGGTGCGTTTTGAATCAAATTTCTGCACGAAAGATGAATAACCACATAAACGAAGGTCAAATTGTGTTTGCCACGTGATCAAAATCGCTTATACCTGAATACGTAGTTTAATGATACAAAAAATTGGAAAACACTGTTCGTTTCCAAATCGCTTCCATGATCAGACATTGCAATTTTATATCTTTCCGTTAAAAAGCAATTTGTAAATATATTAAAACATTTTGCGCTTATTCAACAGAGCAGTTAAGAACAGGTTTGTCGGAAATTATGTTTTCAAATTGTGAGATTTAGGGCAGGGTCAGAGGAGATACATTTTACAATAACTATAGAAAATAAAATTGATTTTATAGATTCTTTCATCTTGCTTCAAAGGGAAACTTATATATAAAAGCAATGCTGCATAAAGAAATAAAGAAAAGTAAACTTTACATACAGAGATTTTAAAGAAGGGGGAGAGAGGAAATATAGATAAATAAAAATATTGTTATCTATCTTTTGAGGTGAGGGAGGGGTTGATTTTAGGGGAAGTAACAAAAAAAATGAGATAAAATCTTGAGATGTTTGGTAGGGTGGGATTTTCTGTGTGAGGTGGAGGGGGGGGGGGGCAAAGGGCTAATTCAAAAGAAAATGTAATTTATAGATTCTTTCACTTCTCTACATCTATAGCTTACATATATAAGTAAAGTTGCTTCTGCGTTCAATATATATATATATTTTTTTTAAACGTCGCAATATATAAGTTATTTATGTAGTGAGTTTATGGACTCTATAAGAGAGGTTTGAGTTATTCTTACTTCGTTGTCTCCTCTTATCTTTTTAGTGATCATTTTTGTGGAAAGTTAAAAGAAATATATACCGTATTTTATGGAAGAAAAGCCTCACCCATCTTAAGCGCCGCATTCCTCAAATTAGCTTCAGTAAGCTAAAAAATATATCGTAATCGCCGAACCCCGTGATATATGCTATTTTTGTCGACACAGTCACATGGACATAACTTTATTTAAAAATTTCTGAACAGTGCAGGGAGCCTCTTTTTAATAACTGAAGATGCGTAAAATTTTATTTAAATAAGGTTTTAAATACATAATTATTTTTGGATTTTTTATTTTACCCAATGTTTATGCGCGCGAATAAAAAAATCATAAACGCACGCACTTGAAAAAAAAATAATAATTTTGTTAACGCCGTGACCTTTTTTCCATAAAATATGGTATGTAACCATCGATGAATAACATATAGTATATCAATGTAACAATTTGGAAGAATCTGAAATTTTATTAAGGCTGTGTTCCAATATAAACAGCTTATTTTGTGATTTATTTTTCAATTCATTTTTCTTTCGATTACGTCAAACTGGTAAATTCTCTTATTTAGACTCTACACAATGTGCCGTGCTTGACGATTCTTTGATAAATGCAGAAAACATTGCAAAAAGATGCTGTAAAACTGGATATTTTGAACGGAATTTTCCAAAGCGTGAGATGTGGAAACAAGAAAAGAAAAGAAAAAAAAGAGAAGGTCATACTGAGAGAATATTTTTTTATAAATCAGATTTTAATGAATTGAGCATAAAAAATCACGCGGTCTCTAATACACATCTCTTCTAAAATCACCTCAGCGAGTTTCATGTTTTTACTTTTAAAAATGAACCTGAAAATGTATCCAAATATTTCGAGCGGTTGAGGGTGGAAAAATCGTTTTTCAATTATACCCTTTATTCCACCATTCGCTCCCCCTCACGCAGAAACCTACCTACCTGAAAGTAAAAAAAAAAAAATAAAAATATTTTTCTGTCAGCATAATGTCATGGTTTAAATTCATGATACATATCTCAATATTATATTTATTATTTTTATTTGTGAGTTCTTTAAACCTCGTCACATTTAAAAAATGTCAAATGAAAAAAACAAATAATAAAAACTCTTCTTTATTTACCTTTTACCTCGCGCTTTAAAAACTCTCTCTCACTCTCGTTGTATTTTACTCCTCCTCACAACAACATTCTTGTCCAACATCCTCCCCCCCCCCCAAAAAAAAAAAAACAAAAAAAAAAAACGTTAATTTTTTTTTCTTATCTTTTCCGCAATTGTTGTTTTTCTTTTTTTTTTTTTTTATCTACAATATTTCTTCAAATATTGCCTAAATTTAAACCTTGCATTTGTAAAAATTCATATCAAAATTACAGAATTTTATTAACATTAAGAAATGTTCGCTCAGACGTTCAAAAATACGGGTAGAAAAGAATTTACTTCAACAAGTTCTGTTTGCAATGGTATCCACATTTTCCTTTAAAACTTTAAATCTTAATATCTATAGTAATACAATGATTTTTTTTTCCTTTAAAATTTTGAATCTTAGTATCTATAGTAATACAATGATTTTTTTTTTTTTTTTTTTTTGTAAATTTATTGAGTTTTGATCTGGAAACGTGCTCTATGCCAAACGGCATCTAAACGTTAAAAAAAAAAAAAAAAAAATTGTATTAATTGGCTGCAGAAAAACTGGCATAATTAATCCATGATGCTTTTATTTTTGAAAATAATGCAATTATTTTAAAATTATGATATTAATACTGAAAATTGAAAATAATAATAGAAGTTAATGGTAGTAGAAAATATTAATAAAATATTAATAAATAATCGAAATGACATTAATATTTACTTATCAATTTATAAGTGTTTTTGTTTTTCCTGTTCGCGATATTTATGAATTATTTGTTCTAGAAAGTGTAACCTTAAATTGTTTTCAAAATATTCAATGACTTTCCATTGATGAAAACTAAAACGAAACATTTCAAAATGGAATAACGCATTGCAAATAATAGATCATAGCTGCAACTTCGAAAAATGTCTTCCCGCTTATTCATACATGACCATGCATTTAACCAAAAAGAGAATATCTTTTCTAATTTAAGTTTGATTAGTGTGTGTGTATCAGGGGGGGGGGCGATAGGTTAATACACTAAATATCTCTATCACGAATAGTTTTACTGAATTTAATTAATAGGTAAAAATTCCGTTATTTCTTATAGCGAAAGCTTTTGTAGTTCTCAGAATTGTAATCCTTTTACTATGATAGGCGTATTTGAATTTTATAAACGTACAACGTCCCGAATTCCAAAATATTGAATCCAACGGAGAATGTCTGGGATGTTTTCTCCTTTCTCCCCTTCTTTTACCTTTTCGCTATCTACCTTCGCTTATCCATGCAAATATTAGAGGTGTGTCAATAAGATTATCTTTTCTTAGTTAACTTGATTGGTTCACTCAGATACATATTCATAAACGTGTAGACGGGAAATGAAGAGGTTTTACAAATAAGCAGTCTATAGATCGCCAGCTTGTCAATTTCGTTTGCTTTTATTTTCAGTTTCATTTGATTTTGTAAACAATTGCTATTTATTTTCTCTCTAAGTTGAAAGTGTAAAGTGAAACGTGTGTGTTGATTGTGTGTTTGTGGGGGGGAGGGAGAGATTGATACCGAATTTACGCAGTCGATATTTTTGATATCACACACACACACAATAGAAAAAAAGGCTAGTTATTTCTTAGGCATTTTAATACGAATATCTGAAATTTTCAGGAGCACAGAAATGGAAAGAAATTTCAGAATTTATAATACAGTTTAATACCCCCCATTTTTTTCTTAGAATCGAAAAAAAAATAAGAGGTCTTTTTAGTATTTTTCCATTATTGTTACGACTATTTACTATTTAAAATTTTTATTAAAGAAAATTGCCAAAGCAATGGCTTTTTAATATCGATCTGAACCCTGTAATTTCTCCAAAATGCTGATTCTTTCAATTATTATTTTATTTAATTACCATATTTTTTTTCTCTTCTGTCTAAATGATTATAAATAGCATAAGAAATATCTATGAGAACCATTATAAATGGCAATACTTTAAAATATTTATGAGGTAGTCAAGAGCACGCCAGATCCGAAGTTAACAGTAACCACTTTTACCATGTAAATTAATAATCAAAATAAATATATCGAGATCACAGAAAAAATGTCAGAAGCGAAAAAAGGAAAGGTTATTTATTTCTTTTTGTAAAATGTACATTACTATTTAACTTTATATCAAATGAGAAATATTTTATTTTATATCCTTTTTCCATTAAACAAAAATTATTCTTGTTCAAATACCTTAACTAGATAATAACAAGCTTTTTATTTCGTCTGCTTTGTTCGCCTTTACTAATTCTAAAAGAAAACATTATTTACTTTTTCGACAAATGACGAGGTTTAAAAATTATTTCTATAGCGATTGCAACATTTCTAGGTCTGAAAAATTTTGACATTAATCCAAAGGCATTACTGAATTGACAGTAAAATTTCACCATGTGTAATTCCATGATATACTGAAAAAATAAAGCATTGATTTAATTCTAAACATTTAAATAACCATAAAATTTAAGTCTCCATGAATAGAAAGCTGTACTATAAGTTTTATGTTTACACAAAAACGTATTTCGATTTATGTGGGTAACTTGAAGAAACAGATGTTTAGCATTTTTGTTTCAAAGCTCTCACAAGAATTTTGCTATCTTGAGAGTAACCTACTTCCTTGAAAAAAAGGTACTATTCAGTCGGAAATCTTCCCTGTTTCCCCATGCAAGGGAAAACGCTAATCCTTTCTACGTTCTTTTACACCCACTTGTAAGATTGATGCTTTTTACTTTGACATTACTCCTAAGAAGGGGGATATGAAATTTTTCAAACAGATTTCGGGCGTTTTGGTTCTCCCAGGTACCTGTACAATTTCGGCCATGGTAATGAAAGAGATACACGTTGAGTGTCATTTGTAACGATTGGTTGGTCGTGGTGGAGGTTAAATGCAGACATACTCAGTAATTAAGATAAAACAACAAAGTTTATTAAAATGATGAGGGCTGAAGGGAAGTGGAGCAAGTCCTAATTTTACATAACTGAGAATACTATGAAAAAGCTAAACGCATGCTCACCGGTTCCGGACGAGTTCAATCGTGGCACCTTCTAACACTTCTCACTATCTCTTGGCTGAGCTACTAGATAAAGCTTAATTAGACAGCCCGTGGCTGTGTATAATTCTTTATTCACAAATAATCAAAATGAAACTACTATGAAGTTTCTTACCCCGGCCAACTCTCAAGTCAACTATCGAAACTCCTTTAAACTTCACTGGAGGCCCGCTGCTACTTTCAATCGGCTAGCACTTCGCTGAACAATATCTCACTTCGCTATCTAACGTCACAGATACTCACACACTGGCTAACGCCACAGATGCTCTCTCGCTGGCTAATGCCAGAGACACCCTCCATTCACTCAAACCCAAGCTTTTTTATGCTGCAAACTGAGATACTTCACATTAACATATTATTAATAACCGCGAGCTAACTGCAGAATCCGAAAGAGCACACACACTCAAGAAAGTTAAAGTAAAAGAGAGGATAGGTGTCGCTTTTACGCTTACACATGTTAAATTATTGACGTCAAGATCTCAGAAATACTAGAGTGCCTTTATGACAAAGGTCACTCCCTCACAACCCCCCCTCGGATTCCGCAGAGAAAAAGGACTGGGCCAAATGCATGCCCAGTGCTTTTTCTTGTTATAAATTTCAAACCGTAAAGAAAACAACACAGTGATGGGTGAAGTTTAGAACCAAAACATAACTTTTAAAATATTAACTTTAACCCATCGCAACCAAAAAAACCTCAGTTTGCCACAAAAATTCACATATTCAATCCAATCATTCTTCTATCTTACAAATAGACTCCGTAAAACTTCCCAAAACTCGTAAAACTTTCAAAACTAATAACTTCTTCTTTCAAAACAGCCCACTCCACTGGGAGTGCTAAAATTTCCCAAAACACTAAACTTCCGAAATTTTCCTCAATATTGCAATATAACTATAATTTTACCAAAAATCTCTCCATAACTTTCCTAATACTAGAATTCGCACCAAGTCCAAAAAACCCAATGCGCAAAAATTTTCCTCATCCAAATTCCGAACTCATCTAAAATTAAATTTACTTCATACTAAAATAACCCTGCTACTACGTAATACCTACATACCCATTAGCCAATGAACTAACTCCCAAAATTCTTCAGAACTTAACTTCACTTTAACAATAATTGGGGCACATACGTACAGCGTCTGTGCCCCGCTGTGTATCGCTGTGCTTATGCAACAATCAAAAAATATCAAATTTACAAAATGACGTCATCATGCTCTTCATCTGTATTAACTAAAAGAAACATAGCAGAATCAATACATAACACAGGTATACTTCCCTGCAAGTTACTGAAGATCCTAGACCACGTTTCTTTCCGGACCTATGCTGTTTCTTATTGGGCAAAAATTCCGACTTTAAAGTCCTTTTAACAGTTTGGCGAGTGGCCATCTGAAATCTTTTCCGGGGATTAAGTACCGAAGATGGTGAACTATTAGATAATTTGTGTTTCTGAGGTTGCTGTCTAATAAGTGGAGGAACGGGACAGTTTATAATCTTTTGCCTTTTATGGCACGCCGAATCTGATGTATTTGACACAGTTCTCTTATTTTTATTATCATACTGTGCTCTCGGATTGATAGGCTTTCTACTTTCAACAACAGTTTTTGGAGCTGTTTGACCAAATTTTCTTCTTGAATATTGATGAAAAGAATTAGATGAAGAAGTGCTGGACTCGGGATACTCATTGGATCGGGAATTTCGCGAAACACCACTCGACACATGAGAACCTTCACTACCATTTTCTCTAAACTTATAAACTCTAACCTGATCCAGATTAACAGTCATTCTTTCACCATTGACATTAACAATCAAATTATTATTTCAAACTTCCAAAACCTCGAACGGACCTACAAACTTCGGACCAAACTTAGCTACTCTCTTTTGACGACTTGAACTTAACCAATGCTTTTCTACTAACACAAAATCTCCAACTTTCACTTCTAACTCTCTCCTACGCATATTATAATACTGAGCCTGCTTTTCTTGTGCTTTTCCCATCTGAACTTGAGCTTCCTTAACCAACCTCTCAATATCCTGACACATGTACTGACTTTCCGCATCTGATACCATAACTAGTTTTTGGAATGGAGTAATGACTTTTCTACCCAAAAACAATTCAGCTGGCGTTTTCCCCGTCGACTCGTGAGCTGCTGTACGAAGGGCATACGCAAAATGCTGAAGAAACTGGTCCCAATTTGCATGATGAGAACCAACATACGAAGAAATCATTTGAATTAATGTACGATTTACACGTTCAGCCATATTAGACTGAGAACGATACGGAACAGTAAAAGAATGATCGATCTCCAGCTTCTCACACAGGGCCTTAAATATATCAGAAATAAAACAAGGGCCATGATCGCTCACTAAACTAATTGGTGCACCATATTTAGAAATATAATTATCGAAAAATGCATCGGCAACTGCAGGTGCAGAAGCCTTCCTGAGGGGGACTAACTCTACCCATTTACTAAAATAATCAACTATAACTAGTACAAATCTATATCTTTTAGAATTGGACAATGGATAAGGACCGATTAAATCTACACCTACACATTCATTAGGAAAATTTACTTTAATAGGAATTAATTTGCCAGCTGGACTTACATTTTTATAATTATAACGTTGGCATGTGCTACAGCTGGAGACATAAGCGCGCACTGCTTCCCGCATTTTAGGGAAGTAGCAGGATTCACAAATTCGAGCGTAAGTTTTCCTGATTCCTAAGTGACCTGCTAATGGAGTATCATGAAATTCTTTCAAGATGGCCTTACGAAGACTAGCCGGAATAAAAACTCTTAATTCATCACGTGAATTTACAATTTTAGAATAAAAAAGAAGACCATCGATAAGCTTAAAAGATTGGGACCATTTCTCAAACATAGGCACATCTGCGCTCGGGACATCATCAGGATTTTCCAAATAACGATACAAACTACCAAACTCCTCATCTTGTTTCTGTTCCCTTATTAACTGCTCTCGTGACCTTAACACCAACGATGACAAAGCACAACACTTAACTTCCTCCGTGACCTCTAAACCACCATGCGGGTTTCGTGACAAAGCGTCCGCTACCGCATTCTCCTTGCCAGCCCTATGTTCTATAACCACATTATACTCTGCTAACTTCAAACACCATCTGACCATACGAGACGACAAACCCTTTCCATTAGTTAACTTTGTCAAAGCTGAATGATCCGTAATGACTTTAACCGGTATATTAGTGAAAAAACAACGAAATTTATTCAAAGCCCAAATTACTGCAAGACACTCCCTTTCCGTAATCGAATAATTCCTTTCCGCTGCATTTAAAATTCTCGACGCAAACGCTATAGGTCGACCTTTCTGTGCTAACATCGCTCCAACCCCCACTGCACTCGCATCGCAATACAATGTCGCCACTCCCTTACTATTTTTGGGGGGACTCATTGACGTAATTGCCTCAATTTTCTCATTATCTATATTAATACCATCACGCGTAATTTTAACTCCTAAATACTTTATCTCTTTTCTCAAAAATTTACATTTTTCTAACATAACTGTTAACCCAGCATCTCTTAACAACGTAAATACTTCCCTCAATAATCTTAAATGCTCTTCAAAAGTAGCTGCCATTATAATTATGTCGTCCAGGTAGACCAAGACACCCTTACCAAGCAAAGGTTTAAGGATATTATTCATGGCCTTCTGGAACGTTGCCGGCGCTCCCGACAAACCAAAACTCATTCTTTTAAAAGCAAAACAACCGTCCCGAGTAATGAACGCAGTCTTCGGTATGTCCTCCGGCTTTATTGCAATCTGAAAATAACCCGACGTAAGATCCAACGTTGACATATAATTCGTACTCGTTATATTAGCCAAAATGTCATCAATAACTGGAATAGGATACTGAGGGTATTGCGTTATCGCATTTAACTATCTATAATCTACTGCAAACCTATATGCCTTTGGATTATCTAAACTTTTCCCATTACTTTTACGACATAACACTACTGGCGATGCAAAAAGAGACTCAATTGGCATTATAATATCGTCCGCTAGCATTTTTTGAATATGATAATCAATTATACCTTAAATTATACATACATTAAGACAGACATAAACACAATTAATACAACAACCCAACATGGAGTGAAAAATTAGCCGGGACCAGGAATCGAACCTGGGTCGACAGCGTACCGTGCTGTTGCTTTTCCATCTAAGCTACCCCGGTCGATATCCTAGCCCGGTAACTTCTCACTAATAAACCATGTTAGGGAACGCCATCAGCCGGCAACCGCTCGGCACGTGATGACGGAAAATACGATGAATAATTTTTTAATAATCCATCGATCCGCAATATATATTTAAAGATCATAGTAATTAACGTCTGATTTTAATTGATTAAATTATACATACATTAAGACAGACATAAACACAATTAATACAACAACCCAACATGGATTAATTGTGTTTATGTCTGTCTTAATGTATGTATAATTTAATCAATTAAAATCAGACGTTAATTACTATGATCTTTAAATATATATTGCGGATCGATGGATTATTAAAAAATTATTCATCGTATTTTCCGTCATCACGTGCCGAGCGGTTGCCGGCTGATGGCGTTCCCTAACATGGTTTATTAGTGAGAAGTTACCGGGCTAGGATATCGACCGGGGTAGCTTAGATGGAAAAGCAACAGCACGGTACCCCGGTTCGATTCCTGGTCCCGGCTAATTTTTCACTCCATGTTGGGTTGTTGTATTAATTGTGTTTATGTCTGTCTTAATGTATGTATAATTTAATCAATTAAAATCAGACGTTAATTACTATGATCTTTAAACAATTATACCTTGTTTAACTTTATCATAACGAAATGGTTTACTAGCAACAGGTGCTTTTAAACCAGTATCAATCTCATGCCACGCAACATGCTTTAAACCCGGTTTATGAGAAAAAACCTCCCCAAATTCATTCAAAAACTTAATAAATTTCTCCTTCTCGATTTCACTTAACCCCGACTCCTCCAAAATAACTGACACTGAAACAGGCTCTTTCTTATTCACATTCTCATCATTATTCACTATTAACGACTTTTTAAAGAAATCCAAACTAATTCCTCTATCCTTCATATAATCCACACCAACTATACAATGCACTGTTAATCCATCTAACACACAAAACTCCCAACATGTCTTAACCGAACGAATTTCAACTTCCAATTCTACTGAACCTTTATTATCACAAGCTACTCCCTGTGCCGACTGAACCACCAGACTTGACTCTTCAACTTCTTATACGAAAAATATTTCCGATAACAATCAAAAGAAATGAACGACTTATCTGTCCCTGTATGGAAGACACTTTTAACGACAATACCATCTAACACAATTAACACCTCAGGCAACTCAACCGGATTAATAGTAATTTTATTCAAACTCACAGAAGGCTTTTCCGATTTAATCTGTGACTGCATACCTTCCAAAATACAGTCACTTACCAGTTTAACTGACCCGACCTCCTCACACCTCTCCTTTGCACTGATCTACCTTCAAAATTCTCATCCGAAGTTAATCTCCTTACTTGCGAAGAAACATTCCTGTCCCGTACTCCCCCTATCCGATCATAACCACTATTCTGTCTATTTCCATACATATTTCTCTCACGACTTCTAAAACTATTAGCACCACAACAATTCCTATTACCATTACTCGTATTCGACATATTACGACCAAATCCATTATTTCTATTACGCAAATTATTATCCGGAAATCGCTGCCCTCCTCTCAAAAAATTACGATCCCCCTCATTTCTCAAATTACTATCCGCGACAGGTCTCTGACGAGGGCTACGCAAATCCCGTTGATCCGAGCTATGCCGCGTCTCATACTTCGATAATATCTGATGCATTTCTGCAAAATTCTTCGGTGCTCTAACTTCAATAAAGTCCTGTATATTTGGATTAAAAAGAGGAAAAACAATGTCCAACAATTCCTCAAATGTGATATCTAAATCTAATTTTATTTTTAGTTCAAGCTTACGTAGATAAAATTTTGACGCCGACTGATAAATATTCTGTTTATTACAATAGAACTCTTTTCTCAAAATACTTTTATCTTTAATAGGAGGAAATGCCTTCTTTAACTCAATCAGAGTTTGTTCAAATCTTTTCGCTTCCTCAGTAATCAAAAACTTTCCTATATTCTCTAACCACAAAAGTGCTTCGCCCTACAATGAGCATTTAAGCACTACGTATCTACTTTTCTCAGGTATATTATTGAACAAAATATAATCATCTAATTTAACTAAAAATTCACTAATGAATTTAACTAAAATTTCACCCTCACCGGTGAAATACACATGTGGCACAATCTCACAATGTCCGATGTTTCATTGGGCGCCATTTGTAACGTTATATACACGTTGAGTGTCATTTGTAACGATTGGTTGGTCGTGGTGGAGGTTAAATGCAGACATACTCAGTAATTAAGATAAAACAACAAAGTTTATTAAAATGATGAGGGCTGAAGGGAAGTGGAGCAAGTCCTAATTTTACATAACTGAGAATACTATGAAAAAGCTAAACGCATGCTCACAGGCTCCGGACGAGCTCAATCGTGGCACCTTTTAACACTTCTCACTATCTCTTGGCTGAGCTACCAGATAAAGCTTAATTAGACAGCCCGTGGCTGTGTGTAATTCTTTATTCACAAATAATCAAAATGAAACTACTATGAAGTTTCTTACCCCGGCCAACTCTCATGTCAACTATCGAAACTCCTTTACACTTCACTGGAGGCCCGCTGCTACTTTCAATCGGCTAGCACTTCGCTGAATAATATCTCACTTCGCTATCTAACGCCACAGATACTCACACACTGGCTAACGCCACAGATGCTCTCTCGCTGGCTAATGCCAGAGACACTCTCCATTCACTCAAACCCAAGCTTTTATATGCTGCAAACTGAGATACTTCACATTAACATATTACTAATAACCGCGAGCTAACTGCAGAATCCGAAAGAGCACACACACTCTAGAAAGTTAAAGTAAAAGAGAGGATAGGTGTCGCTTTTACGCTTACACATGTTAAATTATTGACATTACGATCTCAGAAATACTAGAGTGCCTTTATGACAAAGGTCACTCCCTCACATATTTACATTCAAAAATAAATATTCAAACTAGCACTTTGTGCATTTTGTGCTGAATAAGCTCAAACATACTTCTTTTCAAAAAATTCCTAGTTAAAATATGAATTAAAAATTCATATACATGAAGACATAATTGTAATTTTTTGCTGTTTTTAGTGAAATAATTTGAGAAAACTGGATGAACTATGAGGATTTTTAAATATATCTTAAATTGTTTACAAGGATCAGATATATTAATAGACGATAAAATTAATTCATAAGCAATTTTTAGATAATGTTGAATATCATATTTATTTTAAATATTAAAGTAATGGAAATATAGTTAAATAGGTAGAAATAAAAAGCGGATATATTGGCAAGAAAAAAGAACATGTATTATACTTTCTCCATTACTGTAATCCCTTCTAATAACTTGTTTTTTGGAGCTCTTTAAAAATGTAATCTGAGTATCTAAAAACAATTAGTAAGAAAAGCAATTGAGAAAAGAAAACCAAAGTCAAACCCTTAACAATCTCTTTTGAAAAATATTTAACATATAACGACGCCGCTGCAAATGCTGCGACTACGCATTTTAAACTGCTTTAATTCTCGAGAGAAATACTCAAAAATTTTCCAAATTAAGAAAATAGAGAAATATCGATCCGCAAAAGGTTAATACTTTTTATAATGACGGGTTTGAAAAAAATATCTATCTATCTGTATATCTATCTATCTATCTCTCTTCCTTTATATATATACATGAACAAACGAGGTGTCAAACTTTAAAAATAGTCTATGAAAATGATAGTACTGATTTGTTTTTCGTGAAGTACTAAAAAAATAGAAAATTAAGGATATTTTAAAAAGAAAATAAGGTAAAACTGATAATATAAGTAATGTATAAAAGCAATTTTCTCAATGGCAATTTCTTCTGCGAATGAATATTGTCAAGTTTATAAAAAAACTACATCAATATAGTAGAATTTAAAAAGGATACAACAACAAATTCTCACATTGGAGGATATTTTTTTCCTTTGGGCACCGCTAAATTTCCGTCGTATTAAAGAATTATGTAATTCTGTTTTTATTGTAAGTAAAAGCTAACTCTAGACAGCAAAAAAAGCAATGCAGCATAGTAAATACACAAAGTAACTGATACTTAATGACCATGGAATCTTATGTTTTTCAGATGTGTTTTAGGAAAAAATTGGTACTATTTAATGAATACAATATCTAATAAACTAATGCTGCTAATACGTATCTTGACACCTGTGATAGAAAAAGAAAAGAGCTTTTTTCTCTTTTCTATCACAGATGTCAAGATACTTATTAACAGAAATATTGTATTAGATATTGAATACATTAAATACTAATTTTTTCCTAAAAGTCAGTTAATAAAAAATGTTGATTTGTGGAGAATCCCTTATCATTCAGCCGTTTTTAGAGAGGAATGTAAAAACAGCTTACTTATAATAATGATATCTTTTTGAATTTTCACGATATTTGATTGGATTTTTTTATAAGTTACTCCATAGAATTGACTATTAAATGATGTAAAAGAATCGTTTTTTATCGTTCGCGCATCGCAGATAAAAATTATTTCATAAAACTACTCATCTTTCATAAAATATTTAATATATTTATATTCCAATTGCGCTATATTTTTCTAATGAATTTTGCCAATATTTCAGAAAATTGCGTTAAATTTGGTCAAAAACCCTGCATGATATAAACAAAAAACATACCAGAATTTTTGAATTTTTTAAAATAAATCACTCTTTTTCCATGAATATACATGCTATTCTTACAAAAATCAGTGTGCATGTTGTGCAGTATCCACATATTTGCATTCTGCAGCGATAAATCGTTTCGTGCATTTTCATGTACAGGGTGATCCCAAATATTTCTGTTATTCTTTAATTTTTTGCCGGCCCCCTAACTGCCCTTCTTATCAAATGGATGTTGATAAATATGAGGTCGTACATAATCTTTATAATCCTGAAGTTTCAGAAGTATCCGACAAGTATATTTTTAAATATTTGAGAAAATGTCAAAAATCGAAATTTGTCAAACACTAATTGGTAGATAGTGTATGAACGAAAGGTTAGTAAAATTTTTTACCATATAATGGAATAAAATGGAATATAATGGTACCTATATAATGGAATAATAACTGAGTACTTTAGCAAATGTTTACAGTGAATTTTTTATATTTGGTGTTATGAAAGAGCATATAAAAAATGTAATTTTTTTGCGATTTTCAAAAATTAATGGTTTTTGCCTATTTCTCAACGCATATCAAGAAACCATAAGTGGTACGAAAAATAAATAAATAAATAAATGAGATAACGAATTTTAGGAAATTTTCACGTCTTTGCCAAAATATATTGTCACCTTTTGCGTAAAAAGCTTACTTTGGATGTAATAAGCCAAAATTCTAAAAAATCTACTATGTTTAGTGATTTTTTCAAGATTTTTCATATTTGCCAAGAGAAATTTTGTAAGAAAACTTTAGATTTGTGTTCAGAAACCGCGAAAACATAAAAAAGACATAAAATCATTTAAACAAGAATTTTCCACTTTAAGCACATTTTAACCTAATTTTACTGGACTTTATTTTTTCAACTTTATTAAATGAAACAATTGCCCAGTTTTCTCAACTGCATTCGTAAGGTTAAAAATATTACAAGTGCTACTTGGTTCCCATAAATTATTTTTTTTAAACTTTTCAGAAGTATTTCGATCTTACAATCGTATAAGGTAATAGGGGATGTCTTTTTTTCATTTTTCCACCAGTCATATCACCTTAAGTTACCTGATTCTGAGTCAATCTTGTTAAACATAAATTAAAAGGTTTAAGTTTTTCTTTATTAGATCGATTAGTGTTTTCTTTTGGTAGTAATGCAATGTCATGTACTTTAAATATTGTTTTTTTTTCTTTTTAATGATTTAATAAATACCATGGATATGCATAGGTATGTGTCAATATTTATCAGTATTTGCACTTCAATATAACCGAATAAATTTCCGATTCTATATGTAACCGAAACAAATGAGAGTATAAAATTTAAATATTATATTTTTTCCCTTTTAACATATTTTAAGAAGCTAACCAGAACAAAATATTTTTTCACATTACTGATGGGAAAAGCTTCACAAAAAATAACAGTAAACTATTAAGTGGCACATCTGAAACTTCATATCAGGAAAAGTTTGTTTACATATTTATAGCCCTGGGAAAATAGATATGTAAAATATTTTATTTACATATCTTTACTGAAATAAAATAACAATAACTAGAAAAAAAATAAGAATAAATATTTTTGGCGCAAAATATATAAACTGAATCACTTTTAGTTAGTGGAAATGTACACGTCAAAGCAAAAAAAAAAAAAAAAAAAAAACTTGTATAAAACGTGATAGTTGTTTGTTTATGAAAAATGCATGAGTGTCTTTTTTCAAGTGGAAAGTTAATTTCTGTTCATAATTTTACTCTGGTACAAAAAATGTGACCGCAATGTATCGTTATTTCTTTGATTTACTGTAAATTGATGTAGCAGCAACGAGAACTGCTGATGATTGTTAGTATTCATTTCCATCCATACCTGAGATAGATACTCCATAAAACACAGTATATGTAAAATACGACACTGTGTTGCTAACGAAAATTTCGTGCATTTCCAACAATACAAACAGTGACGTGAACCAAAATAAAGTTAGTTTGTAGAATATTCAGCTAAAATAATTTATTGTTTTTAAATATTAATATGTTTCGACCATTTCTTTCTATAAGACACAATTCCGTCTTAACGTAAACAATTTTCAAATTTTTTACACAAAGAGTTAATGCACTTTTCGCATACTCTGTATAAATTCAAATTACTCCATTCCCTGTCCACATTTCACGTGTCATGAAAAATTAATAATATAATCTTGTTTGCATTCTCAGCACTTTCATCAGCTCTAGAGTTGAAGTATTGAAACATACCGACAATAAACACAAAGTTGGCGTATCTTTTGTTAATAAAGATAATAATAAGCATAATCTTGTTAATAATAAGCAGCATTTAGTGACTATAGCTTGTTTAGATTGAGAAAAATAAAATGAATAATTTCTAATTAATATATAGATAATATTTGAACCAATAATTGCATTTTGAATATTTTTATCACCAGTTTTGCTTGCAGGCAATCCACGCCATGTACATTTAAATAAAAATCATAGAATAATAATTAAAGGAAATAATTTTAATATGAACTCCTTTCAAGTGTTTCACTGCTTTATATTTTCATATCTTACTAAAAAAATACCGTCTGAAAACCTTAATACAGGTTTCACATAATATTTATTCTCCAAATTTCATTTCAAAAAACTTTCTTTAACTTCATCTACCATTTTTTATTTTCCGAAAAACACTAATAATACCAATTAAATATTTTAGTAAATTTTACTTCACGTTCCATCTCATAAAGTTTCAAAAACATAAAGAACTTGATTAAAGTGAGTTCCGAATTTTTATTTTCTTCTTATTTTTCAAAAAAATGAAGTAAGAGGCTAATCTCCTCTCTCCAAAATTCTGCGTCAACTATTTTTAAAGCTATGAGCGTTGTGCTTTTAAAATCATAGCTCAAATCCCGTGATGCCTATTACTCTGATGAATTTTTCTTAGCGTCATAAATATATTTTTTTAAAAAGAAAAGTTTAGAAAATTATTCAAATGTTTAGTATAGTGTGTGGAATTAAAATTATTAATAGATAGAATTAGAGCTTAAAATTCACGTCAAGACAAACAATTTTTAAACATGAAATCATATTTCATATTTCACTTATTTACACTACAAAGAAAGAAAAATATTTAATAATCTAGGAAAATGTAATGCGATTACAAATAAAAGTAAATAATATTCTCTTTCGAATTATTTAAAATTTCAAAAGCATTCTTTATTTTTAGAAATCTCATAAACCTTAACATATTAAAGTTTTAAAGAAGTATTTATAAAAAACTAGTAATCTTTTATTGTAAATGATTTTCGTAAATGTTTCCTTTAAATTTTCATACTTGCTGAGTTAGTTTTCTCAAGGTAGAATATAATATTTTTAAAGCTATCAATGCTCAATAAACATTTTCCTGTTGAATAAGTCTATTTAAAAAGAAAACTTGTTTAATTAAAATAATTAACATTAATATTAAAATAAAACTAATTTACATGTTTAAAATTTACAAATATATTAACAGAAGTATTATTATCAATAAAACTAACATTATTGTGTTTCTATTGAATGTATAAAATGAATTTCTAGACTTAGAATCTTAACTGGGAGTTCATGGTATTCTAAAAATCAATATTTAGGTTGCGAAAACTGATTAATAGAATTAATCGATAATATAAAAACTATTCGTAAATTTTCCAAAAAATCAGCTTAAAAATATATATTATTTATATATATATAAATATGCCTCTTTATCTCTCAGTAGGGTCGACGCCGAAACTGACCTCACTCAGCACTGATCACCTGGCCTTCAATAGCCGTCAGCGCCATCTATTGTTTGAAATTCTACTAAAATAAAAATTACGGTAAAAAAAAAAAAACTGACATACCTAACCCTCCTGCAAATTGTTTTTAATAACTGTCACCGTTTGCAAGTTATTGAATTTTAAAATCCATAAGTCATTTTTGGGACACCCGTTACAAATATTGCAAATTTTAAACTTTTTTCGCCGAAATTAATTTTTATACTGTTTTAATTTCCTCATAACAATATTCCGTACTTAGTTCAGCTTATTAAATTAAAATCTTGTTTCTAGATCTAATCTATTAATCTTTATGAAAACAATATAAAATCTTAACTCTCCTTAAAAAACATTCATTCCAGTATGTGCAAATTTAAAAGATGGTTCTAAATTAAAATTATTCTTAATTAAACTTTATTTCTTAATATTCAAAACTCATTTTTTCTATGCTTTTATCAACTCTTTTTTAGAAAGTCTTATTAAAATTATTCCAAAACCATACCTTTAAAAAATATCATTATTTTTATTTATCTGTTTATTTATTTTCCCTTTTTCAACATTCGATATGTGTACATAACATTAAATTCATTTTTTTTTCTTTTTCTCTTAAAATTTATCGTCTGCAAAACTAAGGTACCCTGGGGTAATAACGCCACGTTAAGGTTCTAGCAATTTTCACGGCTTAGTTTTAGATTGTATTTTTCAAACAAATATAGGATCTGATACAGCAACTCATTGACTATCTATATAAAATAAAATAATTTAACAGATATGTATTCATAAAATGTAATCGCGTTTTTTCTTGACCAATGCTATTTGGCGTTAATACCCACCTATATGGGTAATAACGCCATGCAAATAAAACTATAAAATAAGATGGAATAATGTCATGTAGATTGCCCAATTCTAAAAATACAAACTCTACAGCTCTAGAAATTGACAAATTGCAATGTAAGCTATTGAAAATGTACAATTTTTTGTGACTCTGAAAGAAAAAGAAAGCTGTGGTGGCGGCGGGGGGAGGAGGCAAAAGAATATCAGATTCTAAGCTACGTTTTGCTTAAAAATGACCATTTAAATAGAATTATTAGAAACATTGCACGGATTATTTGAATCAGTATTTATATTCCCATGTATGCATTCTATGCGATAGAAAATATTGATTATTTTGTGAAAGTAAAAGAAAAAGGAGTGAGGGGGATCTTCAACAGAATATAACACCCTGTGTCTCTCTTTGCTTAAAAATGATTATAAGAAACATTGCATGGTTTTAACCATTCATAATGTAGTATTTTAATCATGTGAAATTTTATAATAACTAGAGTTATCTGTAATAAATATTTTTATTAAACCTTAACTGCTGTTAGCGCCTCACATACCGTTGAGTTTTTCAAGTTTCAGAGTTTAACTTGCAATTTTTAGTTTAACTATAGATACCGGGAAAATTTTGTTTCATTTGGTGTCCTACTACTATATCTAGAAACTTTTTGAATAGCTGAATTTTATTTATAATAGTCCTGTATATAAGGTTCAATACAAAAATAATATTATAAAAGTTAATTTAACATTTTATTCATCGTTAGATTAAGCGGTCTGCCAGGCCGCTCACAGTAAGTTATGCGACAAATTTCGTCACAGCAGTTGAGTTAATATTATTATAGTAATCTAGTAAATAGTTTTTAACCCATAACTCCACACTAATGCGGATTCTCCAAACCTACAGTTAAATTGTCGACGTTTTAAAGAGCATGCTTTAATAAAATTTAATAAATTGAATAAAACTTTTGATTAAAAAATATTATCCCAAAGAGATCTCTTATTCAATTTTATACATAATTCATATGGTTATATATCATTATCTCTATATTAGCAACAAAATTAACCTTTAACTGCTGTAAGCAATCTGACTGAACACTGTATCCCCCCCCCCCCCCCAAAAAAAAATAGCGTTTAACTTGTATTCTCCAGTTTAACTATAGTTACAACTGTAATTCTCTTTCGTTTGGAGTTCTCGTAATATTGTTAGAAATATTTGAATAGATTAAACTTAATTAGAATTAATTCTGTACAAAAAGTTTAGCTCAGGAACAGTATTCTATGATTTTTAATCATGGATAGCATTTTAACCTTTAACTAATGTTACCGGTCTCGTAGACCACTATTTTTCTTTTAATTTTTTAGTTTAACTTGTAATTTTCAGTTTAACTGGAAACACTACCGAAATTTTGTTTCATTTGGAATTTTAGCACTATCACCAGAGACTAAATAGGTGAATATTAAGTATTATACTCTTGTATAAAAAGTTTAGTACAAAAACACAATCCTATGAGTTATTCCCGCCTTTTATTCATTTATCAATTTTGTGGTCTCACAAACCGCATCACATTCATACGTTACAATTTCTGTCACATCAGTTAAAGGTTAAATTTATAATGTTTTGAAAAACCGAACGCTGAGAAAGCGGACAGTTAAAATTTCGAACTCAATTGAACAATCCAGTGGAAATTTAATAGAAACCTGATTTTGAAGATGTTCGAATTTGAATCTCGAAAACATTTTGATATAGTTTTATTTACAAGAGTTAAAAATTACTTTTTACATTAGTAAAAAACATAATAATAATTTAATAAAAAATAAAATAGAGAGATTATTTTTAAGTATTGGGCTACCCCCCCCCCCTTAATCTTACCATTTCAACAATGATGATAATGCTGTCCCATATTCATATATAAACCCCCTTCGGATATAGTTCGGCCACTGTTGGAAATCAACCGGGGTAATAACGCCAATCCCTGGCGTTATTACCCCGGGATACTTATTGCGCAGTAAATCCTAAACTACAAATTATCTCGAGAAGATAGCCAAAATCTTCTACAACAATTTAAAAGTACATGAAATACACTACAATTTATGTAATAAACAAAGTATTTCTGGATAAAAAATATGGTCTTCAGATCAAAAACCTTATCTCGCAAATTTTAGATCAAGCGTTAATTTTAGTTGTTTGTAAAAACAATAAGTCCTAAATATGAAACAAATTAACTTGAAGCTGTTTTTTGCAATCTATATGACTCAAAACCCTTCTGCGCAGAGCACATGGGTGTCATTTACCTGATTATTTCATAATTATGCAAAATATAAGCACTTGGCATTATTACCCCGCCTGGCGTTATTACCCCAAGGTACCTTATATAGTTTGCACGTATATTTGAAAATTCTGAGTCGATTATAAATTGGTTAAATAATATTTTTTAAATAAAATTATCGTCTGTGGAATATAGTCTCGTCTCTGGGCATGAGTTTTGTTTACATAAAAGAATGATGGTTTGAGAGTAAAGAATGTTCTAAAATGTTCTTTTAAGATTTATTAGAGGAAGCCTTGAGGTGGTAAAAGCAGATTCTTGGGTTTTCTCTTTCATGAGTACGGCTGGTTGCAGTAAATGATGGAATATTTTTTTTGGATATTTCGGTTAAAGATCGTTTGCAAAAGAAGATTTTCCCTCTCTCATGACTACAGTTTAATAAATGAACTTATAACAGCCGAGTAATTTATTGGATCCCTTACATCTATTTATTTTTTTTTTCTCGCTGGCCATGACTTCTGTGCGATGAAAGGGAAACCCGGCGATGATGTCTCTGGCTCCTAACTTTAACATGTTACAGTCATTTATTTGAGTCCGACAAGATTGCTAATGCCTGTGCTGCCTTTTTCGGATTTTGAAAGAAATTTGCTATGGAACGAAGTGATAATAAAACCTATGGATCGCCAAAGAATTTTTCCCGCCATGGTTGAGAGGATAAAATCGCTTTCTGTGAGAATGGTTTGAAAGATTTCTTCGAAATATCTAGTGAATTCCTGAAGCCTAATATTTTTGGTCATAATGATAAATTTTTGAGACCTGGTGATTTCGAATTGGATTTAATAAGGAAATAGAAGCGCCACGATGACCGACATTCATCTTGTTGCCGCCCAAATATTCGATCAATGACTTTAGGTATTACTGGTAGTTATGACAAAAAAAACTTTCATTGACAACTGAACGCCGATTGCTAATTACTTTGATAATTTTCGTTGTTCTTGTCTCCCCTAGGATCATATTGAGAAATTCTTCTTAGGAGTAAGATTTTTTTTTAATTAATTGAATATTACTTGTATCCTTTTTATGTATTTGTTTAGATTATTTATTCTCTGTTCGTGAGGTTTATTTATTTATTTGTTTGTTTTTCTTTAAGTCCTTATATGAGTATTATTCTTATCATTATTATTTGTTGGAGATTGAAACATTTTTGTTCTCAAGGATTAAATTGAGGAGTATGATATTCTTAAGACAATTCTGTTGCATATTAAAGACTATTATGATATTTTTATGCACGTTTAAAGATAAGTTTGTAATAATAATGAAATATAAAGGAACTTAGAAGCTCAAGTTTATTTTAAAAAGGTACATTTTCTAAGTTATTGTTATTTGTTTGTTATCAAGAACTATTCTCAGAATGCAGTATTTTTATAATGATGTTCCTATTACTAGACATTTGAGCTAGAAAACTAAGTTAACATTTATGTTTTTTCCTTTATTTTTTAGAATTTCTGGTGACAGTGAGCTTTAGTTCCCGGATTCTTATAATCTATTTAAAATCAGTAAGAACGATCGAACTGTACAAAATTGCTGCTAGAATTTTGACTGATATATATAATTAATTTTTTCAGTAAATTTTGTGATTTTAAGTATGAAATTACCTATCATTAAAATTTTTGTATCTGTTTATGATTTACGAAATAATGTGACAGTGAGCTTTAGTTCCCGGATTCTTATAATTTATTTAAAATCAGTAAGAAAGATCGAACTGTACAAAGTTGCTGCTAGAATTTTGACTGATATATATAATTAATTTTTTCAGTAAATTTTGTGATTTTAAGTATGAAATTACCTATCATTAAAATTTTTGTATCTGTTTATTATTTACGAAATAATAGAATTAAAAGATTAATTCCAATTTAAGGTATAACTATGATATTTACAATTTCTATTTTTATTAGATAAAATTTCTGGTTAAAGTTAACAGCTAAATATAGTCACAATTTCACGATAATTCTGATTAAGATTTTTTAAAAGGTGGGTAATAGTTTTGTGTGACACAACTAGAATGTAAACATAACCAATAGACAAAGCCCTCAAAGTTTCGAAAGCGCGAACTCGTGAATTTCACCTTAAAAGTAAAAGACGTTATGAATGAAATTTTGTCGAATCCCCATTAAAAAAACAAGACTCTGTAATTTATGAAGAATTTAAATGCCCTAACACTCGAAAACTAGAACCTACTTCCTCTGGACCATACAAAAATATAAATAAACTTTCTGATGTAACTTATGAAATAGATAAATTTAATTATGAGACAGAACAGAATTCCGTTATTGTGCATGTTTCTAAATTAAGACCCTATTTTTCACCAGAAGATTTTAAATTGTTTCATGAGCAACCCAAAAAACAAACAAAACCTCAGATACAATCACAATCACTAGATCAAACTAAAGTCAAGACAATAGATTAAATTTTAATTCTTATTCTTTAAATATTTTATCACCATAATTTTCAACATTAGCAGGTATGTTCTTGCTGGCCAACAAGAATATTACATGTTTTTGGGGTTAAATTGGTCTCCTTATGCAGGCATAAGATGTACACTTTGATTGTAAAAGCTTTCAAATTGATGTTGATAAATTAATTTTAAGTGTATTTAATACTAACTATATTTACTCATTTATTTGATATTAGTATTATTCTATTTATTCAACAGATATTTATGTGATAACAGTTATAAAATCTGATGATTCTACTCAAACCTATATCTTAATACGTGTTTTTCAATGATTGTGAAAACTACAGATATCCAAAGTTTTTCAAAAAAGCAAACTATTTTTATTTCCATTTCTCAATTAAGAATGACACCTTTTATTTCCCATTTGTTTTATTATTAAAGTTTATAAACCATGTGTAGATAAAACATTACTCTACATTTGGCATTTGAAAACTTATAACCAAATTTGACAATTTTGTAAAAGATTATCAGAGAGGAATGTAAGGAAATACTGGTTGAGAGTCCATTTTCTAAATAGTTAGATTTAAATTTATTTGGATTTTGGAATTATTATTATTTATATTATTAAGTATACTTTCGGCTAGCAAAAAATGCTTTCTTATGCTATTAGAAGATAAGAAAATTATTTAGTTGCTATATAATTATTTTTATCCTCAACCAATATTTTCCCTATCAATAATAAATAAACTGTGTTATTTTCTTTTGATTATACTCTTGTTTTATTATTATTATTTCTATAATGAAGTATAGTATGAATTACATTTTTATTGAGAAAAAATAGGATATGGAGGATTATTATTGTTGTTGCTATAAATTTTGAGTTTTATTATACTACGTGCGTCTTACAAGATCACAAAAATGCTACTATGATGCAAGATATCTCAAAACTTCCATATATATATATTTTTGCATTATTGTGGATTGGTGGACTTTCTAATATATATTTTTTTTTACATAGATTTGCACTGCTGCGGATTAACTCTCTAAATTTATCCTGAAAATTTGAGAAACTTTCTTCAGGTTAGATAAGAGAAAAATAGTGATGAAAAGCGAAACAACTATTGTATAAATGATCCAGGTCTCCAATAGATAAAGTTCTTTTCTAAGGTACCAAGGATCTATTTGATAACAATAATATATGATTATTTATAGAACTTTTAGTATATGTAGCATCTCCTACATTAATGTAGGAGATGTTCGTTTTCGCAATTGCAAAAACGATTAGGTGTGTTTAGATTCAGACTGAAAGAAGGTGAGAATTACATTAAGAACATGAATTCAATAACTGTACTATAGCTAAAGATGATGGAATTTCCAACTCCATGTTAAACAAACATAATTCAGAAATTAAAAATATTTTACTCGGCTTATTACATGCATAAATAAATATACAAATTCATTGATCAATGATATAATTACTACCCTTTTTTTCTATGTATGCAGGGATATACTGCAGAGGGTAATCTGTGTTGCAGTGTTTCCGTGTTAAGTGTGTCATTTCCTTTAATTACACAAACTGTTTCGTTTGCCGCTTTAGTCAGTTTATTAACAAGTACTTGGAACTTTAGCTGATGGCTTCTTTGAATCAGTCCGTAATTTTGGGTAATTCCGCATGAAATACTACCTGTTGCGATCGCTCCTAAGTTGGAATTTCTTAAAACTTTTTACAGATGTACATTAGGGTGGGCCGGAAAAAAACTTTTTTTCGATTTTCGATGATGGCGGGTGCGGAAAAGTGGCCACTGGTGGCACTCAGTTCACACACAAAATTCAAGATTTTTTGGGCATTTTCTTACCCTGCCGCAAATGGCTTGAAATTTTGCAAAATTGCTGTTTTTGAATTTTTTTTAGCAAAAAGTTTTTAAGTGTTAACGCTTGTTAAGTGTTTCGTGTGTTACTTTGGTTGTGTTTAATTGAAAAGATGTATTTAATGTGTCAAATGTTTAAATAAGCTTTAATTATGGTGTAATATTTATGGTATGATAGAACACTGTTAAAAATAAAGGTGACAAACCGGTGCCATTTGGGACGCGGAGGTGAAAAGGCGGTGCCATTTGGAACCCTAGGATGTCATAGGAGCTTGAATATGTGGTTGGGGTGACATCAGATCTGTTACTGGACGGTGGGAGCTAAATAAGGTGCCATGCACTTCCTATTGATAACAATGTACAATCTCATCGGTTGACTGGCAACTTGCGCATGCGCTATGACGTGTGACTTTCTGCTTTCGGTGTCGGCAAGTAAAGTTTACGGGTGTGAGCAAATCAAAACATGGCGGTGTGTGAATTAGCGATATTAATTGAGGACTAACCACTGAGCTACAATGAAACAACAATGAGGACTTAACGATCCGATTTGCGCGACCAGTGAACCGGGCAAAGTGTGATTAAAGGTAAGATTTAACTTTATTTTATTTTATTTTATTGTTACGTTAATTTATCGCACATCCCTATATGTAATGTCATAAAAAACAGTAAATTAGACTTTTTGTTAGTATGATTGATTGGTAAGTATTGTTGTGTTTACTTTAGTGGGTGAGAAGAAGAGATGGGAGGAGAAACACTTTTTATTTGCTTCTACCCACAATTAGGCCAAAGTGATCGTGAAAGTGACAATACAACGCGAAGAATGGAGGCCGGCAAACGACCCAAAAGTGACCATCCTTACTTCACTTAAAATAATAAAAATATTCTTTTAACCTTGAAGATGATAAACTAAATACAAAATTATAAAATATAAATTTGAAGAAAAAGGTAAAGTTACCTGTGAAGTCCTTGGCAGATGATGAGTAGTAAATTCCAGACACATGCACAGGAATTAATACACAAATTGGTTGAAGATTAATATTTATTTATTTATGAAATACTTGTATTTCTTTCATGAAAAATCGAATATTTTTCTTTATAGAAACATTTCTTGTTTCTCATAAAAATTAAACTTTTGCTTTATAGTAAAAACTTTACAAATGAAGATACTTTTTTTTAAAATTGATATATTCCAAACAAAACCAACATTCTTCATCATAACACATTTTTTTTTATATATTCTTGACAGTATGAACAAGAAAATTTCTCATGACACACAGAAGGAAGATAATATTATTTTCTTCAAAAAAAAACATCACTTAAATATATGTATCTTTTAAATATATATATATTATATCAGACAAGAACTTTGCATAGATATATACCAATATTTTCCTTGGAACGCCCCGTGAATATTCAAAAATTATATATATATTATTGGGCCAAATAACAAATTAAATTGACGAAAGAATTATAAAATAAATACGTTGTGTAAAATGAATCATCACTTCTTGAAAGAACATTCTTCACCTCTGCTTACTTCTCAGAGGACGGAGAACTCATAAACAAATATTGAATGAAGGGGTTTTGCTTCTCGCCGCGTTAAAAAAAATCAACATCATTTTCCGAATGCCTTTGAGGGCAGCTCTGCTTCTCGCCGCTTTAAGAAATCAACATCGATGAAACCCTGGCGTGGACATATAAGCATGAAATGGTGTCCGTATGCAACGGTCTCGAGGGGCGCACACATGCCCCGAAATTCCACCCAAAACTTCGATCAACCAGCCACATCCATTACGGCAGGAGTCTAACAGCGCAACTGACGCAGGTGGCCGAGAGCCCAGGGGAAAAAGAGAAAAGGTTACTGGAATCCCAAAATACGCCAATTTGGCAGCGAGCGAAAGAGGGGGGGGTGACAAAATAAGCCAAGTTACGATGCAAAGTATGGAGAAATATGAATTTAATAAAAACAGAATTGATAAACACCTAAAGAGGGGAGGCCAAAGCAGGTGGCCCTGTGCTGAATGACTTAAAATACGTCACCTGTGGAAACGAATTTGATAGGCTAGGGGTGTGTCCGAATAAACGGAAGTTCCACCCAAAGAAGTAGCGAGAATGTTCTCGAAGGTTTTCTAAACCGGAAGGAATGATTTCGAACAGGATTTTACCGGCTTGGAACATTCGAAAGCTAAGTAAGAAAGAAAACATTACAGGCAACGATATGAAAAGAAGCGAAATCGAAATAAAATTTAAATTGAGAACATTAATAAAAAGGAGGTGATATGAAATAAAATGGCTAATAAAAATGAATTAAACAAAACATATGGGGGTGTTATTAAGTAACCACCACATATTACCCAGGGTCCCCCAAAAGAAAATATTGGTGAGATGACAAAAATGACAATTTTTTTATCGAGACAATATTTTCTAACACATGTACAAATATACTAAATAATTACACAAAATAAATGTATCAGAAATAGTTATAGGAATATAAATAACTGTTTTACATGCTGTTCAAATAATAAAAGAAAAATACTTATTGTTATGATAGTAATCCTTATATGTTAAAATGGAAGGTATACAAAATTTCTTCCAGAAGTATCTATCATATATTTAAAAAAAATTTTTAAGTCTATGTGCAAAACAACAGTCCTTAACTTTGACGAGTCTCTTGTTAGGCTGTGCAAAGTGCACTTATAATAGTAGAATGCTTTAGCATATGTCAAAATATTTGATTATACAATAATATGTATATTTATTTTCTTAGTTGTCAACAAAATGAAACATATTATAACTGTATATGAATCATACTATAACTAAATATAAAATATATGGTTTCAAATAACACATGATAACTTGAATGAATTTGTAAGTTAAAAATTGAACAATAAAAAAAAATTATATAAATGGTGCAGAGAGATTAGTTATGCTCTCATAAAAAAAAAAAAAAAAAATTACTTATATCACCACATAACCTTTTAAGCTTTCAATATATCTTAAATGAATAACTTTAGTATTATTCAATAACACATTTTCGCAGAAAATAAAAATAATAAGTTGCAAAAAGAATGGCAACAAAAGCATGATATTATTTTTCAATAAAAATATCTTCAAAATGAATATAATAACTTTCAAAGAGAGAATCTTTACACTCTCATAAAGGAATATTCTTAAACATTTTCAATATAAATTGACAATAATTGCCTAAATACCTTTAATACTATACTTCATTCAAAATAAACATAAAACATAAGATGTTTAATATTCTGAAAAAGGAAGCAACTTATATGAATATGTCAACCTACAAACAAAAATCAATTATGTCAAAATTTCTATATGGAAGATATCTAGAACATATTTACTTGTAATTTTCAAACATTTTTTTAAAAAAAAAATTAAGTAAGTGATCACTTTTGCATTGTCATAAATCAAGAATTTGCTTTATATAAATATATATAATGACTCATTCAACATCTTTGGATCCAAAGTATAAACACTCAAAAGTATACAAAAAAATATTATATACTACTTATGGTGAGTCATTCACTTTCTATATTTCACCAAGAAGAGAAGAAATATTAGTATATATAAGTTTATCATGCACTTTCTTTTCTTTTTTTTTTTATCAAAAGAGGTTAAATGTTAAAGCATGCATGCATTGTAAAGAGAAGACACAATAGGGAAAATAATTTGATGAGTACTCCAATTTATGTTTACCCTATATTAATTACAATTTCACCTTTCTTATTAGAATACACATTTGTCAAAAATAACTTTAAATAATGACATAATATTATAACGAGAATATAAAAAAGACAAATTCTTTCTCAATTTCAGCACCAACTATTGTAATTAAAGACTTTATAAGATTTAAAAGTATGGCATACATGAGATTATATATCTATTGTAATAATTATGAGTTAGAGATAAATGCATTAAATAATAAAACTATTGAAAACCATACATACATCAAGAGGATGACTGTTGAATTGTATCAGGGAGAAGAAGACTTAAATAATGAAGAAAAAAAATAATAACAGCTGCCTGCAGCTTGGAGAAAAGAAAAAAAAATTACATAGAGATTCTTCTTACTGAAATATCAGTCTGGCTAGCATCGACCGATTATACTACAAAGCAATAGTCATCCTGAAAAAGGAAAAAGAAGGTTAGTTTATTTCTTATACAGTTTATGATTGCGAGGGCGAAGATCATAATTTTTATATTGAGTAGACTTGTTTTTAACACCAGTATGAGTGCTATCAGGAGGAGCTTGTGACAGTACTGATTTACTTGAACAAGAAGATGTTTGTTGTGACTTAGAAGAAGAAAGAATTTGAGGAGATGTGTTACATGCAGCATCATGATTTGAAACTTGGGTAGGAGAGTGTTGTCTCACAGGAGTGGAAGATGCATTATCAACAGCTGATTGATCATGTGATGCATTTTTAGAAGAAACTGAAGGATGTTGCAGTGCTTCATTTCTCTTTTGAAGCTTCAAGATTCGATTAGTGTGAATCAACATAGGGGAAGCATGACTATTATTGGAATCTTGAATTTGAATGAGCACAGGAGAAATTATTTTCTTCACCACATATGGGCCTTGTATTTTCTTGTTAAATACAGTGGGAAATTTTATGTAAACAATGTCATTAACATTGATGTTGGAAAACTTTAATTTTTCTCTGGATTTTTGGTACACCTTTTGTCTAGATGATTCGTTATTCTTGTAAGCTTGATAGTATACTTTTTCAATAACATCCATTAATTTATGAATTTCATATGCAGTATTGAGAATTTTCCATGAAACTTGAGTTTTATAATTGGAATAAATGTCGTTTATTTCTCTTCCAAAATGAAGAAGATTTGGAGTGAATTTTGTGGCTGGATGAGGTGTAGCATTATATATGGATTGGTGAATTTTTAGAGCAGTTGGTATATCACATCCTTGTGAAGCCATTGTATTCACAGACGATTTTATTTGAGAATTGACTCGTTCACTTAATCCGTTGGCCTGGGGATGGGCTACAGAACTGTGTTCTAATTTAATGCCAAGCTTTTTATTAAAGAAAGAAAACATGTCACTAGTAAATTGAGAGCCATGATCAGTGAGCGTTAATTCAGGTTTTCCATGAGTGGAAATGTAATGTAATAAAGCTTTTGTAACAGACTCAGCGCTGATATTATTCAAGGCATATAATTCTAAATGACGAGAAAAATGGTCTATCATGGTCAACACATATTGACGATTTCTCAATGGGCCGAGTAAATCCATAGAGACTTTTTGATTGGGAGCTGTTGGGAGTGGTGCAGGTAGGTATGGAGCAGTGTTTTTTTTTATGATTCTTATTTACTAAACAAATTTCACAAGAGTTGACATAATTAATGGTATCTGAAACAAGGGTTTTCCAGGTAAATCTTTTCTTTAAATTAACAATGGTTTTATGAATTCCAGTATGAGTAATATGAGCAATTCTTAAGGCTTTTGCTCTAAGTGACACAGATAAAACAGCTTTGTGTAGCTCGATATCTTCTGAAGAGAAATGACCATTATAGCAAAGTAACTCATTACTTGGATTAATATAGTAGCCATTTAAACTTTTAGATTTCTTATTATTTTTAAGATCTTCATAAATTTGTTTGATTTTTGTGTCCTTTTGTTGTTCAGAGAAGATGGTGTGATCAAGAATTTCTAATAATGGATCTTGGTTATTATCATTATTAGGAGGTGAAGAATCACTCTGAAGATGACATGTGTGGTGTATTTTGTCAACTAAACCACATGGAAAGTGAGGAATGTCATTATGTAAATCATTTTGATTATCAACAATAGGTAGAGGTTCTTGCGAAGAAATAAGATCTGGATTATTATTGAGATCTTCAGTAGGAATGTGAGGAGTTCTACTCAGAAAATCTGCTAAGACATTTTCTTTGCCTGGCACATGTTGGAATGTGTACGAGTATTCTGACAGTTCTAACATCCAACGAGTAGTAATATCAGCAGGTGATGTAGCTTTTTTATAATTATTAAGTGGCTTTGCATCAGACAATAGAATAAAGGGTCGACCAAAAATATAGTATTTAAAAGCAGTTATGCCTTTGTAAATGGCATAAAGTTCCAGTTTGATGGCAGGGTAGTGTCTTTCTGATTGAGATAGAGTTTTGGAATAATAGGAGATAGGTTTTAGTTCACCATCAAATTTCTGCATAAGAACAGCTGATATTGCTGTTTTTGAGGCATCTGTATTAACATAAAACGTTTCATTCCAGTTAGGAAGATTAAGCATAGGTTTCTGAAAAAATATGCTTTGTAATTTTTTAAATGCATTTTCCTGCTCAGTTTTCAAGAAAATTTATTTTTAGGTTTGGTGACTTCAATGAGAGGAGTAATCAATTTAGCAAAATTTGGAATAATTGACCTATAAAATGAACACAAACCTATAAAACTTTTCGTTTGCCTCTTGGTTTTAGGCGTTGGAAAAGAAGTGATTTTTAAAATGTTACTTGTAATAGGAAGAATTTTATGATCTGTGAGTTGGAAACCCAAAAAGTTAATACTTGTTTGCATAAATGCACATTTTTCAGGAGACAGAGTAATGTTATTAGCAATGAGAGTGTCTAATAGCTTTGTGAGCTTCATGGACATTTCTTCAAATGAATTAGCACCCACTACAATATCGTCTTGATATGCATAACAGGAATCAATTTGAGATAATTGAATAACAGAGTCGATTAATTGTTGGAAGGTGCTGGCGGCCGTCTTCAGGCCAAATACTAGACGTAAATAGGTAAAAATTCCCCATGGAGTAGTAAAACTAAGTTTATCTTGCATATCTTTAGGTACAGCAATCTGCCAATACGCAGAGGGTAAGTCAAGAGTGGTATAATATTTAAATTTTGACAACTGTACCAATAGATTTTGAATTCTAGGAAGAGGATATGAAGATGGAATTATTATGGAGTTTAACAATCTTAAATCCAGAGCCAAACGATACTTTTGAGGCTTAGACATATCAGTTCTCTTCTTTTTAAGAAGAAGCATGGGACACGCCCAAGATGAATTTGATCTCTCAATAATGCCAGCGTTTAACATTTGATTAATTTGGTCAAGAGCTTCTTGCTCAAGTGCCTGTGGCACAGGAAAAGGTAGCGTTTTGACTGGATGAGAGTTTAGCATTGTAAATTGAGGATTGACCAGGTCAGTATGACCTAAAGTGTCAAGAGATTTTGAAAAAGCTAAAGCTTTACTACATAATAATTTGGTCAAAGAGTCCCTTTCATGAGGAGATAAATGTTTTAAATCAAAGTCATTTGGAGATAATTCTTGAATACGTTTTCTTTTAATCTCTTCAGATGGTAAAATTAAATTACAATAATCGTTCTCAAAATCCAAATCAAAAGAGTATTCCTCAATATCTTTCTCATCTACATTGATACATTCGCCAATAATTGAATTTTTATTTAAATGAATATCCAGCTTTGATATATTCTGACATACAACCAAAAATAAATCATTTTGAATTGAAGATTTTGAGTGCAATGATTGATGTAACACAAGACCTTTATTTTTTAAATTTGGTTTGAAAACAAAATATTCAGATGGAGGATTAAGATACTTCACATGTAAATAAACAAAAGAATTAGGAGGTATTAATTCTCTATTGAGTAATTGTACCATGTTGGATTTCACCAAGACTTTATTACCATAATTTAAATGAGTTTGCTTTTCACTAAAATAGTTACCATCATTAGTATTCTCAGATGAGAAATTCTTGCTAGGAATATTATCATCATTAGTAGACACATAATTCACCATATTAGCATAATCAGTTGGAAAATAATTAGGAAAATAAGTAAAATTACCATCAATATAAGGATTATGAAAATTCATAGCAGAATGAGCCATATTATTTGTAAACAAACCATTATTTTGAACATTATAATTATAAGGATAGGTTGTATAATTGTTGAACAACTGTAAATTTGAATTATCATAATTTGCACAAGTATTATCAATGTAAGTATCACTCATTAGATTATTTGACATAGATTCTTCATAATAAGGCATTTTGTGTGCATCGAGAGAATATGGTGCAATTGAATTCACATAATTATATTCAGAATTCATAAAATAGCAAGTAGGAGATTCATTATAACTTTGAAAAGGAATGTGTTTGTCCTTAATTAGGATAGACTTAAAACTTGGAGAAATAGTAATAGAATGCTTGTTAATAAACTCAAATCCAAGTATGGCTTGAAAGTGAACGTTTTGAATTTTTGTAAGGTAAAAGATATGATGAAAAAAAAATTTATCAATTTTAAATGCTATCTCTATGCATCCTTTGAAGAAAACCTTAGAATTTATGGTAGACACGGATACATTCCTGGATAAAAATTTGTAATGAAGCCTGGATTTAATGCTATTAAAGCATTCTTCATCCAAGAGAGATAAACTTGATCCAGTATCTATTAATGTGGAGATTTCATTATGTTGAACGTTTATTAGGATGCATGGAAGAACATAAGAGTTGTTAAAAGAACTGCATATGACATGATTTTCTTGTATATCATCGTTGATTTCAAAATTTTGTTTGGAAGGCAAAGAATTATATGAACAAGAAGATTTGTTAAATTTAGATGTCATAGGAGAAGTTTGGACAGCTGTGGATGACACTAAAGTGACTGACGAGCGTTTGTCCAATTGTTGATGTTTGTTGTTGTTGTCAAAGTGTACTGACCCTGAATGAGAATTACGGGAGAGAAGGCGGTCAGTAGAACCAGTCTCCCTTATTTGTTTAAATGATAAACATTGTTGTTATTTTCAGAAGAAGAAGAGGTGTGGCTTTTCTTTCTGTAAGGGTGAGACGAAATTTGAGCTGAAGAGTTTTTGTTAGACGAATTAATAATATTTTTAAATTTGTAACATGTATCCATACGATGATTAAATTTCCCACAGAACGCACACTGCACAACATCTCGTCTGTGATAAAAGGATGTAGAATTTTTTTTGTGAGAATATTTGTCAAAGGTGGGTTGATAAGGACGTTTCCGGTAAAAATTACGTTGATGAAAATTATTGTTACGTTTATTTGTAGCCTCTTGTCTCGGTGGAGAAGGCGAAAATGTTCTAGAATTTCTTTGAAAATTACGAGAAGCATGAGAATTGTCCCTTTGAGTTTGTAAAGGAGAGTAGTTGGTTTGAGAATTGTGATAAACTTTATCCTTCGTATGCTTTATAGGAGTTTTATGAAGAGTATTACTAGAATTATCGTGGACTTTTTCAGTATCGATACAATAGGCTTGATTAAAATTCTCATAAGATTTTTTAGGGGGAGAGTCATATATATTTTGAAGAAAGGTTGCTCGTTCAAGAGCTAATTCGAAAGATGTAATATTTTCTTCTAAGATTTTGCGTTTGATTTGTTTAGGCAAAGCCTCAAGAAAATGAGTAAACTTTAATGAATTAAGAGCAGAAAGATCCAGTTTTGGGTAAGCAAGTCGAAGTTGTTTATCTAGGCGAAAAGCAAAAATTTTAACTGATTCATTTGAATCTAAGGTCAAGTTCTGTAAAGATTTTAGAGAAACAGATTTTTTTGTGGGTAAGAAATAGTCTATGAATGCTTTTCGAATTTCATTAAAGTTAGAGTTCTTGAGCTGTGACTGAGTTTCAAGAAAGAAGAGTAAGGCAGTGCCTTCAAGTTTTGATTTAAAGAGAACAAAAAGTTCCTTGTCTGTAAAGTTATTTAATTCCTGTAAGTCAGATAATTGATCGAAGAAAAATTCTACAGTCTGAGGGTTACCGTCGAAAGGTTGGATTGCAATATTTAATTTTGCCTTGGGTGGCATGATGAAAAGAGAAACTAAAATTAATCTAAGAGCTCAATATATGACATGATAAATTTGGTTATTGGTTGGTCTTGTGATGAATAATATATATATAAATTGACCCGTTATTTAAAATATTGATGACTTTCATATACGTCATAAACCATTTTTATATGTTAAAAAAAAAGGAAGAAAACGTATACTAAGATATTAGTATGATATGAAGAATATAAGACCCAAAAATTTTATGTAATAATATATATATATAATATGGCTCAAAACATATATTATTAGATGTATGACAAGAAAAATAATTTATCTTAGCATGAACAATAATTTTTACTAGCAGCTCCGTTAAATAATGTATATATATTAGTTGCAAATTATACCAAGGCAAGAAAAATATATGGATAAATTATGTTATATATATGATGCACTGCTCCAGAAAACAAAAATATTATTTCAGTATAGAATCAATATATATTACAATTAACTACTGCACCACTCTCAATAACATATAATTATAAAATATTAATCATTGCATGAAAAAATAATTTGATAATGAAGATATAACTGAAGATAATGACGACAATATATATATATCTATAAGGAAAATACGATGGTAGCAAAGGAAAAAAAACGGATGGTCATGGAATGTTGGACACGCTTTGGTCAGTGCACCAAAGAAAATAAGAAACTGTTGTGTTTACTTTAGTGGGTGAGAAGACGAGATGGGAGGAGAAACACTTTTTATTTGCTTCTACCCACAATTAGACCAAAGTGATCGTGAAAGTGACAATACAACGCGAAGAATGGAGGCCGGCAAACGACCCAAAAGTGACCATCCTTACTTCACTTAAAATAATAAAAATATTCTTTTAACCTTGAAGATGATAAACTAAATACAAAATTATAAAATATAAATTTGAAGAAAAAGGTAAAGTTACCTGTGAAGTCCTTGGCAGATGATGAGTAGTAAATTCCAGACACATGCACAGGAATTAATACACAAATTGGTTGAAGATTAATATTTATTTATTTATGAAATACTTGTATTTCTTTCATGAAAAATCGAATATTTTTCTTTATAGAAACATTTCTTGTTTCTCATAAAAATTAAACTTTTGCTTTATAGTAAAAACTTTACAAATGAAGATACTTTTTTTTAAAATTGATATATTCCAAACAAAACCAACATTCTTCATCATAACACATTTTTTTATATATATTCTTGACAGTATGAACAAGAAAATTTCTCATGACACACAGAAGGAAGATAATATTATTTTCTTAAAAAAAAAATCACTTAAATATATGTATCTTTTAAATATATATATATTATATCAGACAAGAACTTTGCATAGATATATACCAATATTTTCCTTGGAACGCCCCGTGAATATTCAAAAATTATATATATATTATTGGGCCAAATAACAAATTAAATTGACGAAAGAATTATAAAATAAATACGTTGTGTAAAATGAATCATCACTTCTTGAAAGAACATTCTTCACCTCTGCTTACTTCTCAGAGGACGGAGAACTCATAAACAAATATTGAATGAAGGGGTTTTGCTTCTCGCCGCGTTAAAAAAAATCAACATCATTTTCCGAATGCCTTTGAGGGCAGCTCTGCTTCTCGCCGCTTTAAGAAATCAACATCGATGAAACCCTGGCGTGGACATATAAGCATGAAATGGTGTCCGTATGCAACGGTCTCGAGGGGCGCACACATGCCCCGAAATTCCACCCAAAACTTCGATCAACCAGCCACATCCATTACGGCAGGAGTCTAACAGCGCAACTGACGCAGGTGGCCGAGAGCCCAGGGGAAAAAGAGAAAAGGTTACTGGAATCCCAAAATACGCCAATTTGGCAGCGAGCGAAAGAGGGGGGGGTGACAAAATAAGCCAAGTTACGATGCAAAGTATGGAGAAATATGAATTTAATAAAAACAGAATTGATAAACACCTAAAGAGGGGAGGCCAAAGCAGGTGGCCCTGTGCTGAATGACTTAAAATACGTCACCTGTGGAAACGAATTTGATAGGCTAGGGGTGTGTCCGAATAAACGGAAGTTCCACCCAAAGAAGTAGCGAGAATGTTCTCGAAGGTTTTCTAAACCGGAAGGAATGATTTCGAACAGGATTTTACCGGCTTGGAACATTCGAAAGCTAAGTAAGAAAGAAAACATTACAGGCGACGATATGAAAAGAAGCGAAATCGAAATAAAATTTAAATTGAGAACATTAATAAAAAGGAGGTGATATGAAATAAAATGGCTAATAAAAATGAATTAAACAAAACATATGGGGGGGTTATCAAGTAACCACCACAAGTATATTATGTGAAGCTACAAGCTTCACTCTCACCAAAATATCCGCTTGCTAATGTTAAACCTATGAGGCAGTTATTTTACAATTTATCGTTTACATGCCAATATTTTTAAATGATTTATCGAGGCCTTAGCTACCGAGGAGCAATTGGAGCAAACTACTCTAATCATGGGAATCCTAAGGGCGCAGTATTAAAAACAGCAAAATGAAAGATTGTAAAAATATGTACATATTTTTTCATTACAAATCAGTTATTATAGACGAATCTGGTTGCAATCGGAATATTCTATGACCATTTTACCTTGTGTTTAAACTCAACTGTTTAGATTTAACACTTAACTGCTGTTAGTGGTCTCAGACACCGTGAGTTTTCAAGTTTCACAGTTTAACTTCTAATTTTATGTTTAACTATAGATACTGGTCATTTTTTTAGTTTGGAGTCCTGTTACTACCTCTAAATACTTTTGAATAGCTGAATTTGATTTATAATATTAATGTACATAAAGTTTAATACATAAATAGTATTCTGAGAATTAGTGTAACATTTTATTCATCTTCAGATTAAATGGTTTGACAGACAGCTCACAGTAGTTATATAACAATTTTTGTCAGAGCAGTTAAGATTAAAATATGTTTTTGCGTCTATATACAGTTAAAAGCAATTAACTTTATTCGCTAAGTTTTAATTTTAACCTTTATACGGGATCTCGGACAGCATCTGGCCGGCTTTGCATATATTGTCGGATAGATGCTATCCGAACACCTCCTGTAAAGGCTAATTCACACCATATTGCAGCCTCTCGTAACTTCTCTAATACTATTTAAGTGTACCTGATTTGTCTTTGTTTGAGAGGGGGGGGGGTAACTTTTTCATTTAAGACAATTGAATACTTGCAAATCTTAAAGTAATGGAAACTTATTTACAGGGTTTTTATTATTAATATTTTCCTTATTAACCACCATTATTTCCAAAATAATCTTCATAATAAGATTAGATCGGGAGGCGGTAGCACGGGCAATCATTTAGTCTCATTTAAGGATAAAAATCACGGATAAAACCTCGATTTGCATATTAAAACGTTATTAGTCAGCCAAGTCATATCTTGGTGTGAAATGCCTAAAAACCCGAATTTAGCAGTATCTTGTGTTTACCATTATGTTTTCTTACTCCCAATTCTTCATATTTTCATATTTTTGGTTTCATTTTCTTTCAAAATGGTGAGAAAATGTTAGGGTATTGAATTGAATAAACCTTATGATCTGATTATCGGCTATGCAGATTTACACCCATTTTTTTTCGAAAGTATTCTTTCGAATTAAACCTTATTTAGTTGCAGAATTTTATGGTTAAATAAAATAAAATATATTTTTTTCAATAATAGTACTTTAAGTTAAGTTTGATTAGACCGTAATCAATCCCCCCCCCCCTCCCTTTCTCAATCATCAACATCATCCGATAGGACAAATTTGTAGTCATGAACATTCAAATTATAAAAGGAAAACAATCTGTATTTACTCCACTGAACTTTCAGAATAGTTTACAGAAATAGTGTGTGCTCAAAAAATATAACAATGAATAAAAACTTATATCGTAATTTTACACAAATGTGAAATTTTTCCGCAGGTGATGAAGATCTCGTGTTTTAAAGGCGATTTTTGCACTGTCATTTATAAATCTTAAACATTTTTCTTATGACATAATTTTTAACAATCTTTCATTCCACCCGTTCTAAAACAAGACCAATAAACAGGGTTGGCTTTTTACCGGTAAAAACCTGGGGAGAATGTGGTAAAAACCTAAGGATATACAATAAACTGTTAGCCCTTAAACTGAATTTAATACTATTCATAAAAATTCTATTTTCATGTAATTGGTGTATTAATATATAATATCTATATAGGGGAGATGTGGGGTGGTGTGGGACTTTTTTTTTACAAAAGTAAGATTTTTTTTTATATACAAAAAGAAAAATTTCAATTTATAGCATGCAAGGTAAAACACTTTTTAATCCCCCTGAACAATATAGAAACATAACGTGCAAATACTATTTTATTTTAAAGAGAACGCAAGTTTCAAAATGTGTCTTATACCTCCTCATTAAGAGTTATGGGACAGCAATAATAAAAAAAACTATAAGGCACAAAATAACCTATAGTGTCGGTAAGATAAGCAATCAAACAAAGGTTGTAAGTTGATAATGTATATGCCACAACATAAAATTCCGGTATTTTCATGACTGGAATGAAAATTCAGGATTCTCTGTCATAGCTGTCATTAAGGTCCCACACTAGGCACAGAAAGAGACCCGGATGATAATGTAAAAGTCTATAGGAGCGTTCTTTTCAAATACTTAACTCAAATTTTAATATTTTTACATGATGTATTTGAACAAGACAGCTGAGGATGATCCATAACCGGCCTAGTTTTTTTTTTTTCGATTTTGCTTTTATATTTTTTGTATAACGATAGTTTCAATTTCAGAACCGATTTAAACCGATTTCGTAAGTTAAAGTAATTTAAAAAAAAAAAATCTGAAACCAAAACTGAAAAAGTAAAAACTACACCGGTTGCGGATCGCCATCAGCAATCATGTGCAAAACAATCACGTAAAAATATTAAAATTTGGGCGAAATATTTAAAAAGAACGCCCCCATAGACAATGCATTATTATCCGGATCTTTTTCTGTGCCTAGCGTTGCGCCTTAAATAATCATCAATTTATTTACATTTTGAAGTATGAATGCATATATTATCAATGTTATAATTAATATATTATCCTCTAAAAATATTTGCATGTTAGCAATTCGCATTATTATTAATTAAAAAAAGGAACTGGGCGCATCCCATTCCTCCCTTTTCTGGTATTTCCCATTCCTCGCCACTTCCTTGTTTGTGTTAAACTTCTTGTTCAAACAAAATTGCTGCTTTAGGCTTAGTTTAAATTATGGATAATATACAGTAGGGTGGAGCGAAAAAATTTTTTTTTTGAAAATCAAAAACGGGTAGGTGCCAAAAGTTGCCTTTATACTAGTACATCAACTGTGTGAAATTTTACCGCTGAAAAAAATGGCTTGAGTCTGCGCGTTTGCTCCAAAAATCGAAATTTTGGTTAGAATTTGTCATTTTTTGACATTTTTTCAAAAAAATTAAAAATTCCTACAGAGCTGGTTAGTATTTAAAAGTGTTGCTTAGACCTTTATATTTATCTGCTTAACATATTTAAACTATAAAACAATATGTTTATTCCCTACAGCTGGAGCAAAACAGACAAATTTTAGTAAGAAAACAGCATTACCACTCTATTGGGTCATACAACGAATTCTTGTTTTTAATACAGCTCTTGTTTTCAAAACTACCTTGGACATGCGTCGTGGAGGTGGCTATATTTCCTATACCATCCGGCCCAACTATTCGATCATCTTAGTACAGTGTTTTATTTATACATTGATTTGTGATTTTCTTTATAAAAATTTGGCATGTTTTCGATGCTTCCACCTTGTTCACCTGTTCTTTGCATCCACATGCTGCTGTAGCGATCTTCATGTATAATTTTACAGTTTACACAAAAAAAGGACAAGCAGAGTAATGCACGGTAATATTATTAAAGGGATCTATTCTGCCATCTATTATATTTATCAAACTTACATTCAGTTGATGAATAGTGATTGGAAGTTCTGTTACCACAACATTTTTTCAGTCAATTGTATTTTTTTTTTTTTTTTTTTTTTTTTTTTTTTTTTTTTACGTAATGATGTGCTTCAAAGATGATTTCAGATATTTCAACTATAAGTATGCCATCATTTATTCTACTTTTGCATTTTTTATATGTTGAGAAGCGAGCTGTTTCATGTGATGGTGATCGTCAGAGAGAATTGCAATGAAAATTTGTTCTCCATGTGTAAAGCAACCGCTTTTGTAAATAACTCTTTTTTTGCATTAGTTTTATGCCGTTTTCTAAGTATTTTCGTATCTAGGTAATTTCCTATTCACTTTTAGATCCCCTTTTTATGAGCGGACAACATTTGATGGTGAAATGTCCTGGGCATAAATTTATAATGCATAGTACTTTATGAGGGAATGTACGGATTCTAATCGATTATAAGTGCTCATTTAAAATTAGGAGAATTTTATTTGTCACTGTGAACCATTCTGCATGGGGTAAGCTTAGAATTGTGTATAATATTGAATCATTCGCTACTTCAACTCCAGTGAATTTCCTCTGCGTCAATTATTTGAGAAGTCGATATAAAACGTTCTAAGTACAGGATTCACCGGATCAATAAGGAAAATCTTTGTCTGCGTACTATTCACTTCCTATTGCAATTTATAAAATAGAGAATAATTTTGAAAAATTATTTTCTCAAATTGAGAAAAAGATACCCAGAACAGACTAGAAATTTCTGTCGGAGATTGCAAAGCTAATTCATAAGGAAAGCTATTTCTCAGAAAGAATGGGGAATAGGAATTTAGAAGACATCTCACACAAAAGACAGCTCATAAAGTTAATAAAATTTCCCGCTTTATATAAGCACAGATTGTGAATCAGCGTTTATATGTTCACTCACAAAATGTATAATCCAAGTTTATACCGCAGGATGTTTTATACCAAATGTACTACACACCTAAATAATAGATCCAAAATATTATTAGAAATTACTAGACTACGGAACAATACAGGAAACGACATAAAGCATACTAAAATTTATTTAGAAATATTGTTGTTTTACAACAAGCAGTTTTTGCAAATTTTGTTTGCAATCCTCTGTGACAATCGTTATAATATAAAACAGCTAGCTTCTCAGTATATATTCAATGTAATAGATTCAATAAATGATGACATACTTGAAATTAAATTCATACAATCAATTTTTAGGCAAATCATTGCATATAAAATGTAATTGATTGAAAAAATGCTGTGATAACAAAACTTCCAATCATAATGTACTAATTGCGTGAAATTTTAATGAAGATAATAGACTACTGAATAGGTTCAATTAAGAACATACCCAATACATTGCTCAGCTTCTCTTCTGTTATACATGGTATAAAAATATACGTGCAGCAGGTCACACCAGCATGATCCAAATCATCCAAAGTCAGTAAATATAAAGAAGAGATAAATTACTTTGATATATAGAAAACTTATATACTCGTCTTCGGGAAAAAAATAACAATTCAATACATAAATAAAACACTGGGCCTAGATGATTGGATGGTTGAGACGGGTGGGATAATGCAACCCCTTCTATGAGTTATATACACAGTAGTTATGAAAGCAACTAGGTAAGAAATGCATTCAAAACATCCAATAGAGAGGTTAACGCTGATTTTTCACAAAAAGTTGTCAGATTTTCTCCAATTATACAGACTGCAGATATTGTTTTACAGTTTAAATATGTTAAGCAGATAAATATAAAGATCTAAGCAACACTTTTAAATACTAACCAGCTCTGTAGGAATTTTTTAATTTTTTTGAAAAAATGTCAAAAAATGACAAATTTTACCCAAAATTTCGATTTTTGGAGCAAAAGCGCAGTCTCAAGCCATTTTTTTTCAGCGGTAAAATTTCACACAGTTGATGTACTAGTATAAAGGCAACTTTTGGCACCTACCCGTTTTTGATTTTCAAAAAAAAATTTTTTTCGCTCCACCCAAATATACAGTATAATGTTCCATAAATAGGGAAACTATTACATTTATACATAAACAAGCCTTTAATATATTGAAAGCAAACAAATCAAATTTAAATTGGATTTTTGAAATAACTCTTTCCTTCATACATTTGCAAGTTTATGCATATCAATATTTTTTGTAAACTGAAGAATGGATTACCATTGCTTCATCTTGTGTGCGATTGATGAAATGTTTAGAATAATGCACAAAGAGAAAAATCTACTGTCCCATTCCACCCGACATTCTCCCATATAGCAAAAGGGAAAATAAAGAATTAGCCAGTTCCCTAAAGCTCCTGATATACACTATATGGCCAGAGATGACCGTCCACTTGCGATTTTAGACATTTTGTTAAATATCTAGAAAAATGTAGGAGGAATTATCCTGAAAATTTTAGTGTATAGATATAATACACAACCTAGCCATTGATTACCGTCCACTTGCGATTTTAGACATTTTGCAAAATATCTAGAAAAATACATGAGGAATTATCCTGAAACTCTCAGTGTATAACAATATAGTACACGTCATATATTTCCGTGAAGATTTTTTCCAGAAATTTTATAGGGGACCGCCAACAAATTAAAAATGTATGAATATCTTTTGGATAACACAGTCAAAACTAATAAATCAAAAGTGCTCAAAGTGTAGATTGTGATTAAGTGGCTTATTGTTATAAAGTGTGTTCATTTTTATGTCGATAATGTATACTCGTACATAAATTAAGGTTTTTTAAAAATAGTCCCAAATTTTTCCAAGATTTTTGCTTATAATTTGCAGAGTTCTTAATATAAAATAAATATATTTTCTGAAAATGTGACAAACAACATTGCACATAATACACTCTAATCATAATTAAAAAATAATAAAAATTGTATGAAAAATGAGTAGGTTTATTAAAACATTTTTCACTGCGCATACGTCAACGATATCAAAATTTTATTTGAATATTATGTTAGCTAAATGTATAGAGCAACTTTTGTGAAAGTTGCAAAATCATAGCTGTAAAATTCTGAAAATAATCGTCAATAGAATCAATTAAAAATCCATTATTTTCAAAATGAAGCAAAAACAAGAGGTGCTGTATCCATACATTCATTGATTAGTGTCAATATAGAATACACAATACGGAACTTACTACTACATTTGGATAAAATCCCTCATATTTTTGCTTCATTTTGGGAACAACGGATTTTCAACTTATTATATTGACGATTATTTTTAGAATTTTCAAGCTATGATTTTCCGACTTTCACAAAAGTTGCTCTATACATTTAGCTAACATAATATGCAAATGAAATTTTGATATCGTTGAAGCATGCGCAGTGAAAAATTATTTAGTAATCCAAGTCATCTTTCATACAATTTTTTTTATTTTTAATTCTGATTATAGGGTATTATGTGCAATGTTGTTTGTGAGATTTTCAAAAAATATTATTATTTTATATTAAGAACTCTGCAAATTACAAGCAAAAAACTTGGAAAATTTTAGGACTTTTTTTTATAAAAACCTTAATTTCTGTACGAGTATAGATGCTATCGACATAAAAATGAACACAGTTTATAACAATAAGCCACTTAATCACAATCTACAGTTTGAGCGCTTCTGCTGCATTTGTTTTGACAGGGTTATCCAAAAGATATTCATTCTTTTTTAATTTGTTGACGGTCTTCTATAAGGTTTCTGTAAAAAATCTTCACGGAAATATATGACTTGAACTATTATGTTCATACACTGAGAATTTCAGGATAATTCCTCGTGTATTTTTCTAGATATTTAACAAAATGTCTAAAATCGCAAGTGGACGATAATTAATGGCCAGGTAGTCTAGAACATGTCATATATTTCTCTGAAGGTTTTATTTCGAAACTCCAATAGGGGACTGTCAACAAATTAAAAAAGAATGAATACCTTTTGGATATCTTTTGGATAACCCTGTCAAAACTAATGTAGCAAAAGCGCTCAAACTGTAGATTATGATTAAGTGGCTTATTTTAATAAACTGTGTTCATTTTTTTGTCGATAGCATGTATACTCGTAGAAAAATTAAATTTTTGTAAGAATCCGAAAAACAGTCTCAAATTTACCCAGGATTTTTGCTTATAATTTAAAGAGTTTTAAATATAAAGTAACATTCTTTTCAGAAAATGTGACAAACAACATTGCACATAATTTCCTGTAATTAGAATAAAAAAATAATAAAAATTGTTCGAATATTGAATAGGTTTACTAAATAATTTTTCACTGCGCATGCGTCAAAGATATCAAAATTTCATTTGCATATTATATTAGTTAAAAGTATAGAGCAACTATTGTGAAAGTCGCAAAATCAAATCTTGAAAATTTTGAAAAAAATCGTCAATAGAATGCGTTGAAATTTCGTTATTCCCAAAACTAGAAGATAGCCCGTCAAAATGACGTGTTTGCATTTTTAAAGGATGATAAAAAATTACAACAAAACAATTTTGATAAATACAGCGATTAAACTTGGAAAGGGGGGGGAAGAAAGAAAGAAAGAAAGAAAATTTCAACAGAAATCTGCATTTAAAACTATAGCAAAACTATCTGGTAGATGGAGGTAGAGATTATAATGAAATTTAAAACGCATCCGCGATTTGCTTAAATAAAAAGTTTTAATTAAATAGTGCTTTTGAAATCGTGAAAAGCTTTCAAAGCGAAGTAAAATGTAATGACGTCATTTAACAGCTCCCATTGTAAATCTGACCATTGAGAGCGCTCCATTACGACTATGGAACGCTTTCATTGGTCAGAAAATAGATTGTCTTTAAAATCGGAGGTAACTTTTCACAATGTTTTTTATAGATTTGAAATTCTCAAGAGTCATTCACGGCTATATAGAAAAAAAAATTAAAGCAACCCGAATATAAAAATTTTAACAATATTGCATTTAAAACGCACCTTCGCTTTCCTTTAATAAAAAGTTTTAATTAAATATACACTGTAAAAAATTTGACATATTTGCTACAGCGTCACTCCACCGCTTTTATAGAAAACGGTTATTTTACTGTGTTATGGAGCATTCTCATTAGTCATAAAAGAGATATTCTTTAAAACTGTGGAATGCCGCTGCAGCAAATGGGTCAAACTTTTAAAAGTGTACTTTTTGAAATCGTGGAAAGATTTCAAAACGAAGTAAAATGTAGAGACGTCATTTTCAGCTCCCACTGTAAATCTGACCAATGAGAACGCTCCATTACGACTATGAAACGTTTTCATTGGTGAATGAGTTTCTTTTTATCGTGGATAGGTTGACTCCGGAATTGTTATACACGGAGGAGTTTTATATATATAATGAAGGAAAAACACGAGGGGTTGTATCCATATATTCATTGATTAGTGTCAATATAGGATACATAATAGGGGCGTACTAATACATTTGAATAAAATTCCTCATTTTTTTGTTATTATTACTGGTATGGAATATCTGGACATGTTGGGGAAATTCGTTGCTAATCTGGAATAGACACTTTGTTGCAAAATATGTTTTGAAACTATGATTAATAATGCAAATAGTTTGTAACTCTTAATGATAACACAGGAAAAGAATATCTGAATGACAAGTATGAGTTGGTCATGTAATTTTCTCGTGCTGACCGAAAATAGGCAATAAAAAGGAAAGTGCCCAGTTAAACTGGTAGCATTTAGCTCGCAGGCTATAGATACAACTGTATATTATACTCTTATTTCAAAGAATAATCCCTTCGAAAAATGACAGAAATCAAATGTAAGTTATTGGACAGTGGATTAACTACCACCCCTCTTTATACTTAACCAATGAGCCCCTAAAACTAATCAGGGAAGTGCCTTATCAGAGTGAACCTATTAACAAAATTTGAAGAAAATTTGATAATTCTGCATGATTTCTGCATATTTATATAAATTAAAGGGGGTAGCACTCTCTTCTTCCCCCTTCATATTTAACCAATGAACCTCCAATGCTAAGCAGTGAAGAACCTTATCAGAATGAACCTATATATAAAATTTGAAGCAAATCTGATGTTTATATAAAGAGTTATCACGTTACATACAGAATCTGCGGGCACATTAGCTGTCAGGCTTTGATAGCCTTGTGAGCTATAATTTAAATTTTATTTAAATTTTATTCTTTCTTTTTTTGTTCATCTACCATTTTTGCTGTACTTTGATGATACATTTTAATTGGACTGTCTTGTTGTGTGTTTTCCTTAATGTGTTATTATTATTATTTCAGATAGTGAACTTACATTTATAGTACTTACATTACCATGCTTGATACAAGAAAAGTTTCCGACTCTTTATCATGAAGAAGATGCAGAAATTTCTGTGTTTCAACCTGTTATTGCGCTCCGCAACTCAAACAACTTGTTAAATTATTCATGCTATGTATTAATTTTATATAAACAGTTAATTACAAAAACTGATAATTTAATAAGCTTAGTTACTTTGTGGTATGCATTATTTTGGTTATTTAACGTTAACTATAGCAAAAGCCAATTTAAAGTTTTATTATTTTTATTAGATACTTATGTCTTCAAAACTTTCTCAGTGGCATCAGTTCCACATAGTGTCACGTCTTTGTTTAATAATATTTAATACATTCTTGGAGTTTACAATAAAAATATTATTTGAACTAAAATTTTGTTTTTTTAATTCAGTGTTTTATTCCTTTCATTACAATTACTCTTTGGATTAAAATTTCAGATGCAATAAGTCAAAACACAAAAAACAATTTGTCAGAAAGTGTTTTGATGTGAATACAGGACTAGAAATCAGCGGTTGTTAGTCGTCAAATGAAACTAAAATATAGAAAAATTATTCCTAGTCGTCAAATCTTGATAGCTAACTTTCTTAACTTTAATTTTTGTTTAGCAAATGCTTTCATTTGTATTTTAGCAAACACCCCCCCCCCTCTGCACCATGACATCAGCACGTGTCTTAAGAATTTTGAACCGGTCAATAACCTTTAAGTTAACTTCACTTTAACCAATGACTGATTAACTGGTGCTTGGATATTACACCCCTGTAAACAAGATTTTCTTTTATTATGAGATTTTTCTGCATCCTTATATGTTCCTAAAATAAGAAACTGTATTAAAATTGTTTTAAAATTTTTGTACTCCCTTCCTCAAACAAACAAAAAAAAATATGTGTGCTTTGGAAATGTTTTAAATGCCACACCATAATTGGCAACCAAAGATTCATTTATTTGCTAACTTTTTATTTTCTGATGTACTCTTAGTCTCAGATTTTTTTTTAAATTAGCTTATCCCTAGTTATATCTAAAGCTCATATTTTCTTTCTGTGGACATATTTGCTTGATTATCTGTTTTCTATGCATATTAGCTTTATAAAAAGAATAAGTTTTTCCAGAATCCAAATATTGTAGTTTAATCAGGTTTCATACTTATGGAAAGTCAGTTTTTATTTTGTTTAGTAAGAAAAAGTGTTTAATACATGAAGTTTCCACCTCACCCCCCTTCAATACATTAAAATTAAATATGCAATGCAATATTATTACTATTAACATGGTTGTGAAAATAAATAAGAAAATATGAAATGCAGTTTGCACATCAAAGAAAATTGTAGGCATTATTTTGACACTTTACATATAGTTCTTAATTTCTAATCCTGTGTGGATATATGCTATAAAATATGGATTTCCATAAGTTCACTATAAAGGTAAGTACAACATATATTGTAAAAATGATTTTTTTTACTCAATTTCATCTGTGATTTCACCACAACTATAAATGAACTTATTTTCTATAATTCATTTCATAGCTTGATGGCTAACTTTCTGGAATAATTTTAAAGAATATGAAATATTCTTACTAATTTAAAAGTTACACAGCATTTATTACATATTCTTTACTAATTTGTGTTTTACATTTTTTTAAATTAGATACAGCAGGGTAGCTGAAATAAATTGGTGCGTTGTTTGAGATTGATATTTCACGACTAAAATCTGAGAAATGCTTATTTTAAAATTTTGTAGCATTTCTTCTATTATATGAAAATCTTAATCCTCTGAAAAGTTCACAACCGTCAAAATGATCAGCAACTAATATGTTCAACGAAGTGTTGGCCTCATGGAAGCAAAATAATTTCAATGGAACTTCCAGCAGTATTGGGGCCTTCACATGGAGCAAAAACAACATTGACTTTCAAAACCCATCTGCGTGGATATTTAATTACAGGTGTATTGCCTTCGAACAATCAGATCTTAACTCACTTGACTTCTGTAAAAAAGTTAGAAATAGAAAATCCCCAGTTTGCATTGTATGTGATGCGAAATTATGAAGGCATAGAATGATTTAAATCAGAATTATCTGCAGCGGACTGTCAATTCTGTGATCTTTTGTTTTCAAACTTGTGTAAAAAATAAATATCAAGCCAGTGAACAATTTGTTAAAATATTGTTATTTCTTTTATTTATTTTTTTATTAAAATATGGCTTATATTTTAAAGGATATAGCATTTTTCTGTGTCCCCATACTTGTCAGTTGCCCTGTACATAAAATAATGAAAATACATGTCAAGCTATTGCTTAATGTACTATGTGTCAAAAAAGATGGTTACGGATTACTTCTGAAACTATAAGAAAATTATAAAAATATCCATATCAGGATAGATAATTCAATTTGTACTTCCTCTTATTTTGGAGTCAAAAAACATCAATTTTTTTATGTTCCTGCATCTAAAAATACCCAATCACAAAAATAGTTACTGACCCTTCCTTAAACATACCCAAAAAGTTTGATCCAAACATCTGAGTTAGAGACAGTGAAAAATCATGATTTATTTCATTTTACAAGAAATTCAAAACATAAAATTTAAAATCAGGATTCAAATTGCATGACAAAGTCACAATATTTGACTCTAACTCAGTGATTTTCAGAGGCAGAAAATAGGTGTAAAGTTTGTGTAAATTTTGCGACTTATTCTAACAAAACCTTTTGGGTATGACTAACAATGCAATAGTGATGGCTTATGATTGGTGATTTTGAAATGCAAAGACTGTGTAAAAGTTAAAATTTTGAATTTTTCTTAAAATACACTCCATGTAAATGAAAATACAATTTGAATTCTCTGCTTTTCTATGATTATTTTTGTAGTTCATATTATCCCTCTCTGAGTTACAAAAATATGCTACATTTTTTCTTTGGACACCTCATAATGAGTTTAAAAATATAATATTCCATCAATCTAAAAGAAAAAAAAAAGACTCAAAATATTGACTGATCATGATACTTTTCTCTGCAGAATTCAATTTAAAATGGGTAAAGACTTTGTATTTCATGATTCAAACCAATACAATTTCTTGACAAGCGGGTTGGGGGGAGTGGGGTTGCAACTGTGGGCCATAGATTTTAAGTGCCATTTCTTGTAGGATGCCACAGGGCACACTGGATTATGTGTGCCATCCGTTCACCCTCTGGGGCACCCTGGATAAGTGGTATCATTATTCTCCCCTGAGATGCCAATCTTTCACCCCTTAAGGCACCCTGGATGAAGGATGCCATTACTGTCCCCTCAGATGCGATCCTTTCACCTTCTGGGGCACCCTGGATAAGGGGTGCGATTACTCTCCCTTGAGGCGCCATCTTTTCACCCCCGGGGGCACCCTGGTTAAGGGGTGCCATAACTCTCCCCTGAGATGCCGTCCTTTCACCTCATAGGGCACCCTGGATAAAGGGTGCCATTATTCTCCCCTGTGGTACCATCTTTTCACCCTATTGAACCCTGTGGATGAGGGGTGCCATTATTCGTCCTTGAGGTGCCGTCCTTTCACCTCCTGAAACAGCCTGGATTAGGGGTGCCATCATTTCACACTAGTTAAGGGTGCCATTTTAGCTTCTCGAGGGGTGTCACCAGTGAGATAAGCCTTTCACCCCTAAAAGGTGCAATGTGTCACCATTAGTTTTAACAGTGAACCTTTAATTATTTATTATGTTCTTTAAAATTGCACAGCTTTTAGCTTATTTTGCTTTCGGTACCAACGCGAAACAACCCAGAACGCATCACGTGGAGGTAATTGCAAGTCGAATTTTACCTGCCCTCCTACCCATAGAATGTTTTATTCAAAATGTATACCTTTTTTACGCTACAAAGTTCTTCTTAGAAATAAACTTTAGTATCTTTTTCTGTGCTTGCAGTTTTGCATCTCTTTCTTCACTCCCGCATACATTTGATACAGCTTCTGTCTCAATTTTTACGACTCTTTCCATAGCCTAGGAGTGACTTGGAATTAGACTAATAATTTATCCAACATGGATCCTGGAATTACGCTTCCTCCAATTTCTTCTAGTGAAAAGGTTTTATTTATAGGAGGTTCGCTGATTTCGGCGACGACCCAGTCGATACACTCATAATTTTCCGTTGCTTTAAGGTTCAGCTTTGGAACTTTGCACTATGATAGATTTTATATTTTTAAATTGCAGTCTGTTTTTATTCTTTCCTAAGCCGTTCTTCTTATATGTTGTCTATCATCTGTTTCCATTGCTATCAGTGAATTCTCGAGATGGCCATAGTATCCATTTGTTTGTATGACTGAATGCACTGCCTCCTTTTGGTCATCTGGTAAAAACGTTGAAAGTTTAACTATCTGCCACATATGTCTAGGACCGTCCGCGCAAACTGCCGTTTTACTTACAGAAAACCACACGGGCGTATAAGCTCTTATCACGTACTAAGCAAAAACTATTTTAACGCTTTATCAGAATTTGAACAACTAACGTGCAAGCGTAAAATTCTGTAAGCAGTTGTGATCCACCTCGATTATACAATTGGTCCTAGTTTTCTGTTTTCTAGTTCTCGAGGACATACTCCGGCTGAAACCGTTTCGCAAATATCAAAAAAGTACTTTTGATCGGTATTCCGATCTTCAGTATTTTCCATTTCTGATGTCCATAAAACAGCAATAGTATCGAACAAAGTGACATCCAGATTTTCACACCCGTCAGTCTAGCACGGATTGGACCGGCAAATGTCTTAGGTTCCATGGCTCCGCCATCAAGTTTAAAAAGTAGATGTCGGAGTGGGAGATCCTTCGTGAGAAGAATACATATCAAATGTCGCAGCTCTCTCCTTAGTCTTTTTTTCAAGACAGACAACACTGTTAAAAGTAAAGGTGACAAACCGGTGCCATTTGGGACCCGGAGGTGAAACGGCGGTGCCATTTGGAACCCTAGGGTGCATCAGGGACTTGGATATGTGGTTGCAGTGCCAACAGGTCTCTTGCTGGGTGATTGGAGCTAAATAAGGTGCCATGCACTTCGCATTGGCAGCAATGTGGCACCTTATCGGGTGACTGGAACCATGGGCATGCGCTGTGACGTGTCTTTCTGTTTTCTGTGACGGCAAGTAAAATCTATGGCTATGAGTGAATGAAAGTGAGCTCGATGGCCGAGTGGTTAGAACGCTCAGCTTGTAATCAGACGTTGTGGGTTCGAAACCGTTGAGGGCCAAAAGTCGGTTTGTATATTTTTTAATTTTTTATTATTGGACACTCTGGATTAAGGGTGCCATCTTTTCACCCTGATTAAAGGTGCCATTCTGGCTCTTTTAGGGTGTCACCAGTGAGACAAGCCTTTCACCCCTAAAAGGTGCAATGTGTCACCATTAGTTTTAACAGTGAATGACAATATTGCGTTTGCCTGTATTAACAGTGGTGCCATCACACCCGAGTGCTGTCAGTTCAGAAAAGTCTAACTTGTACTGACTTAGAATATTACATAATGATTTTGTTATCTCTTTTCCATGACATGACCGGAACGTGGTGTCAAGTGACCCAAATATTCCGAACTCGGTTCAGACAGCACAGTGATGTATTCTTCGCCTTTCTCTCGACGGTGACGCTTGTTCTTTCTTTCTTTGAAGATAGTTTTATTCTTTATACCTCAAAAAAATATGCTTTTAATTTTCCTTCCTTCCAGAACTTCTTCCGCCTGTATCTTTTTTCCAAGTTTATGTTTCACTCTTCTGACCTTATTAGGTAGCTTTCATTACAAAAAGTAAAAAGCTACCTATTGCAGTCGTCCGGAGGAAAGCACTTCCGGAAAATTTTGGTATATTTTCACCGATCATGACCCCCAGACCCCAAAACCACCCTCCATTTAAATGCTGACATATATATATATATATATATATATATATATAACCATATATGTATCTGATTTTTGTCAGATTTGTCTGATTTTGACTAACGTATTTATGAACCGATTTGAATGAAACTTGGTATGTACATAGTACATACAAATGTCTCGACCGAGTTCGTTGGTCAGCATCATCCGCCATTTTGTTTCAAAATGGCGGCCATTTTAAATTTAAAAAAAATTTAAATTTAAAATTAAATGCAAAAAAATTAAAAGTTGAAAAATATTTTTTTTTACATGTTAGATCTTAAAACAAAGATTCCAGAACACTTTTTATTTTGTCTATATCTTAAAAAATGATTGAGTTATAGCACTTTGAATTTTTCTTATGGCTGACATTTTGAAACGATCTGATTTTTGTCACGTAATAACTCGCGTATTTATGAACCGATTTCAATGAAACTTGGTATGTACATAGTACATACAAATGTCTCGACCGAGTTCGTTGGCCAGCATCATCCGCCATTTTATGTCAAAATGGTGGCCATTTTAAATTTTAAAAAAAATTAAAATTTAAAATTAAATGCGAAAAATAAAAATTTCAAAAATATTTTTCTTTTACATGTTAGAACGTAAAACAACAATTCCGGAACACTTTTTATTTTGTCTATATCTTACAAAATGATTGAGTTGTAGCACTTTGAATTTTTCTTATGGCTGACATATTGAAACTATCTGATCTGAACAATCCACCATGTTGCTTTAAAATGGCATACACTTCATGATATCTTGGAATTTGGTGACTCTCTAAATCGCTTAAAAGAAAACCAGGTTGAATAAAAGATGACTAATTTCTAAAAATTCCTATTAATATTCAGTCTTGACAAAAACTAGTATTCAATCTTATAAAATCACTAATTTTATAAGATTATTTCCACTAATTTTAGCTTAGTATTTTTGAACAATGTAACTTACTTTAAAATAAATAAATAAATATATAAGTACATGAAAGCTACCTCTTCCTCCCGGCATTGCCGGAAGGACTTTTTTTATTGATGATGAGATTCTTATCCTCTGCTCTCACAATTTCTGCATGTTGAAGCAACCAGTAGTAGTGGCGTTAGTTATCAGGATAAGTTGGCAATTGCAATTTTTTCAATATTCACGGTGTCCCAAAACGGCTAATTTTCAGACTATCGCGTGTCTTTACAGTGTTAAAAATAAAGGAGACGAACCGATTGCATTTGACGCTCAGGGGTGAAAAGGTTAAATCACTTGGCACCAGCGGGCTTAAAAATGTGTTTGGGGTGCCATTGGGTGTTTCCTGCTAATTGGGGTACCGCGCAATGCATACCGCTGGAAGATTTTCACCCTTTGGTCATTTGCGCTTGCTCTGTAACGTGTATCCTTGCACTTCAACTCGCAGTCACTGGTGGATCAACACAGCAATTTTTTCCTATGATGACTATCACCGCTATACGCTGTCCCAATTATGTTTAGAACATCGGATGGCTAACTTTTGGTGAGCTTTTTAAAATAAAGCAACCTTTGAATTTCAGGACATATGGACATTTCAGGGAGACTTTGCAGGTGAGCTTGATGGCCGAGTGAATAGGGCGCTGAGCTTGTAATAAGACCTTCTGCGTTCGAATCCATCGAGGGCCGAAAGTCGGTTAATATATATTTTTAATTTTTTATCATTGGGCACCCTGGATTAAGGGTGCCATCTTTTCACCTTAATTAAAGGTACTATTTTGGCTCCTTTAGGAATTTCACCAGTGAGACAAGCCTTTCACCCTTAAAAGGTGCAATGTGTCACCATTAGTTTTAACAGTGTACATTGCCATGGCCCTTCATACTAGCCATTTCTACGCTCGTCGTAATAAAACGCCGAAAACAGTCTAATGGCATGTTAAACGATTCAAAAATCACCAGTAAAAGGCTTCACATTCACATTGAACAAATGTTGCAGGGTAAAGAACATGGAAAAATAATACGTATCCTTTATCGGATTTTCGCTTCCCTTTTATCTCGTCCTTCACTCTCTCAACATTATGATGAGTCATTGCGCTCACTTAAGGTCCGGCGTCATCCCCTTCTCACCTTTCAGATTTGTTTTGAAGTATACTGCTGTCTGTTGCCCAAAATATGACCTCTGACGCATTGAAAAAGAATAAAGAAGACCAAGAGTTATAAATAAGAAAGAAACTATTGAACGATTCAAACAAATACAACATTCACCTGTTATACACGAAAAAGCTATAAAAATCGGCTAATTTACTATACACATAACAATTAAATAATGCATTATCAGAACTTATTTAAACATTTGGTACATTAAATACGCATTTTCAAATAAATACAGTGAAAATAAATTGAATTTAATATTTTAAAAGTTTTTACTAAAAAAATTCAAAAAACAGCATTTTTGCAAAACTTCAAGACATTTGCGGCAGGGTAAGGAAATGTCCAAAAAAATCTCAATTTTTTTGTGTGAACTGAGTGCCACAGTGGCTACTTTTCCGCACCCGCCATCATCAAAAACCGAAAAAAAGTTTTTTTCGGCCCACCCTAATGTACATCAATCTTGACCTCTAGACCCCAAAACTACCATAGGTAATATATATATATATATATATATACATGTATTATGGACACGGTAACTTTTAAAATTTTGCTCAAGTTTCTTCCAAACTGATACATAAAATCAAGGCGCTTAAAATATCGGTCAAATTCGTTAAGGAGCAAAATCGGATCAAGAGGGTGGAAATAGTGAAGGCTTTTGTAATAAAAGAAAAACCGCAATAACTTCCAAATGAAAATACATATCGAATCAGTTTAACATTTATATTAATTCTAAAAAATGGACCAAAAGTTACTGCATAACAGGTATTTAATAAATTTAAGGATGGTGTCAAGTGACAAAAAAGTTAGGATTTTTGGGAAAAAAAATTCATAACTTCGTCAATTCTCAAGATGTCAAATCCATTTTTTTTCATAAATGTTCTTTATATTACCTAAAACATTTGTATTTACAAGTTTGTGATAGGACCAACTCTTACTGAAAAGTAGTAATAATAAATAATAATAAAGAAAATATTACCAAAAAAAGGGGAAGGGTTGGAAAAGGGAAAAATTCCATAACTTCGTCAATTCTTAAAACATCAAATCCGATAAAATTCATTTTAAATCTTCTTAATAATATCTACAACTTTTACATTGACTGACTCATTTTTAAATTCATTTTTGATGTGAAATACATGTAAATGACAGGTTCTTTTATTTGGAGACTGTATAATTTGTATATTGGCCAATTTTTGATAAACCAGAATATATTTTAAAAAAAGCTGTAAAAATGAGCAATTTGAATTTCCAATAGCGATCATGACTGAAAATTTGAAAAAGTATTCATATAAGAAATTGCTTATTTTCTGACTCATTTTAAAATCCGTTTTTGCTCTCATACGCATCCAATTGACAGGTTCTATTCCTTAGAAAGTGTATAATGTGCATATTGGTCAGTTTTTTTGATAAAGGCAGAATGCATTTCAAAAAAAATGCTGTCAAAGTAGCTTTTTTAACAGAATATCCCGTAGCGATCGTGATTGAAAAAATGCGTCAGTATTAAAAAAAAACAAATTGCTTATTTTCTGACTCATTTTTAAATCCATTTTTGCTATCATTGCACATCCAGTTGACAAGTTCTATTATTTAGAAACTGTATAATGTGCCGTATTGGTCATTTTTTTAAAAAGACAAAATGTATTTTTTTAAATGCTGTCAAAGGGGCATTTTGAACAAAATTTCTCGAGGCGAATGTGGATTGAAAAATTGAGAATGCATTGAAATAATAAATTCCTTATTTTCTAACTCATTTTTAAATTCAATTTTGCTCTCAAACGCATTCAGTTGACAGTATCTCGTGTTTATGAACTATATAATGCGCCGTATTGGTTAATTTTTTCATGAAGTCAAATTTAACAAAAATGCAGTCAAACTAAGCATTTTGAGCCAAATTTTGCTTAAGATGATTTTGATAAAACTCGGCTTTTACATAAAAATGAAATCAAAATTTCATTAAAAGCGGCGAAATAAAATTGTTAAACTGAGTTTATCTTTAATTATATTATATTTTTTGTTATTGAAATGAGCACTTAACGAAATATACCTCTGCCTGTAGCCCAAGCCGACAGGGCTTTTTTAATTTATGGTGATAATATGATTTGTACGTTACATTGCTTTAAATTTACAGCTTAAATATTAGAAATAATACTTAAGTATATTCTAAATTGAGAAATATTCGGCGTTAAGTTTTCGACATTTCCAATGAGATACTTCTTAAACCGAAAAATATTTTAAATAGGATCATGCTAATGCTTTACATTTTAAAGGACTTTGTTTAAAGAACGTCAATTTTTAAAGATAATTTAATAATGTTTCTTGAATTCGTGCCATATTTATTTTCCAGATGGCTTCACTTGTTGTTCCGCGTTATTTTCCTTCCAGCGACTTTTGAAGAAGTAATTATAGCTGCTAAACCGTTTACCCTTTTGTTCAAAAATTCAAAATTGTTTGAAAAGATTAAATTAATGTTGAAGTAGATGATAATTTATACTCTTTGCTACAGTAAACAAACTTTGTATTTAAAAAAGAATTATAAAAATAAAGTGTTTTACTTAAAGAAATGTAAAGCTTTTTTCAAAGTTCTCTACTTTAATATCTTAATTTACAAAATATCTTAATTAATAAACATTAGCAGAATTGAAAGTTCTTTGAAAAACAGAGCTTAGAAATTAATAAAAAAGAATATTGCCCAGTTAAACTGATGGCATTGAGCTCACAGGCTAAGCATACTAATGGTACTTTACAACCTTGTATTTTCGTTAATTCCGTTCGAAAAAAAAATTAAGAAGGGGAAACAGCTCTCCCCTTTCTCCTTTTTTATACTTAATCATTGAACCTCCTAAACTATCAAGTACATGCTTTATCATATTAAAAAACCTATATCCAAAATTCAGAGCAAATCGGATAATTATTAATAAAAACCCATTTAGCATTTATATAATTTAAGAGGAGTTATTCTCTTCTTTTATACTTAACCATTAAACTTCCAAAACTATTCCGAGATTTGAACGAAATCGGACAATTCTGATTGATAAATCCATTTATACACGTTAACGGGAGGGGCATTAGAACCCCCGTTCCCCCTGTTTATACTTATTCAATGAACACCTAATAACAGCCACGGACTCGCCTCATCAGAATGATCCTATATCTAAATTTTGAACGAAAACTGTTAATTCTGCATGAAAATCCCGTTTATATCAATTAAGGGGAGGGCCATGAGCCCCCCGTTCCCCCTGTATATACTTATTCTATGAACACCTAATAACAGCCACGGACTCGCCTCATCAGAATGATCCTATATCTAAATTTTGAACGAAAACTGTTAATTCTGCATGAAAATTCCGTTTATATCAATTAAGGGGAGGGGCATGAGCCCCCCGTTCGCCCTGCTTATACTTATTCAATGAACACCTAATGACAGTCACGGAATCGCCTCATCAGAATGATCCTATATCTAAATTTTGAACGAAAACTGTTAATTCTGCATGAAAATCTTGTTTATATCAACTAAGGTGGGGGGGCATGAGCCCCCGTTCACCCTGTTTATACTTATTCAACGAACACCTAATGACAGTCACGGAATCGCCTCATCAGAATGATCCTATATCTAAATTTTGAACGAAAACTGTTAATTCTGCATGAAAATCTCGTTTATATCAATTAAGGGGAGGGGCATGAGCCCCCCGTTCCCCCTCTTATACATATCGAATGAACTCCAAAAACTAATCAAGGAAGCGCCTTATCAGGATATACCTATATACAAAATTTCAAGTGGATCCGATATTTTTATCATGAGTTAACGCGTTACGCACGAACGAACATACGAACGTACATACAGAACGGACGGGCACATAAGCTTTCAGGCTATGATAGCCTGTGAGCTAAAAATAGTTAAAAAATATTATATAACTAGTTAAGCGCTTGTCAAATATTATGCATGAAATGTATTGAGCCTACCTTAAGGAATATACTTCTTGTAACTGATTTTAATTAGCACTTTTCGAAAGGATTTTATAAAAAAAATGTTTATAGAAAGTAATAGTTCACAAAGCAAAATTATTATATATCTGATTTTTTTGTTTTTTTATTTGTCTCGGATATTTTTTTTCATATTTCTGATAAATACCTGACAATCTACGATCACAAAACTCCTTTCATTTTTTAATTCAATTACTGTTCCTTAAACTCATGCTAATTTCTGAGCAACCTGTGCCAGATTTGGCTCTTTAAAAAGTTACCGGAAGAATGTGAAGGAATACAGAATCTCAGCTTTCATTTAATGATTATTTTTAATGATTCATGATTCAATGATTCATTATTTTTAATGATTTCATTTAATGATAAAGTAACAAATTTATTGTTATTACTACTGTATTATATTACAGTTATTATTATTTCAGTCCTTGGTCATCTTATAATAAACGGACGAAAAGTGTTTGAAATGACGAAAAATAATTTTTTTAATAATATTTTTTATATTATTCTAATTTTTAAGAAATTGTACAATTTGTCCGGTGAAAAGAAAAATCTTGAAATTGTAGGCAAGCAAACCTCAAATAAAGACTTGCTTAGGACGGCGGTATCTGCGAAGGCAAAATGTAGTACTTAATTATGTCTAAATAATTCATTTTGTTTAGATATTTTGTCACGATAATTTGTTAATGAATATATTCATGCTGTGCTGTAACATGAGAAGCCCAGAAAAACACTGTAGCACACTTTTTTTTTTTTTTTTTTTTTTTTTTTTTTAAGAATGGTTTTCCAATTTCTCTGCAGAATATTCGGGTAAAGTAATTTAAAAAATAAAAATGTTGAGCACAAGCATTGACAGCTCCAAAAACTTTATTGGAATGCAATCATTTGTCAGAGGGGGGGGAGGGGGAGGGATGCTCCATTCTTACCGAAATGAATCTAATTCCATAAATAAACATTCCATTCAAATGAATTAGATAATCAGTCCCATCTTCAAGCCAAACAGTTGTCAAATTCCCAATAATGTGCTCAAATCTCACTAGCGCAGCTGTATTTACCTCTTCCGTAGCATAAGAATAATATAAAATATCAGGTGACCGTAATTGTCCAATGCGGCTCACGAAACTACCGATTATTCCATCACTTCTGGTATATTAATCTCTATGCTAAACAACTTCCTGGCACCAAAGATTTTTCTGGAACATTCTAAAACCTCGCACCCAATGCTTTTCTTATAAACAGAATTTAATATCAGGCGTCAAGAACCGAATGCATTTAAAAATAAAAATTAATATATTTCACAACTGGCAATTTTATTAAGAAGAAAATTAAAGGAATTTATTGATACTAAAAAAATATATCTAAAACGCGAAATAAAAAGAATGATTTTTAGTAGGCTCTTTCGGAAAAAATCACAGTTTATTATCCATGTAAATTTCATAAAGATTTTAAAAGGGATTGAAAAATACAGCAAAAAAGAGAGTTTATTAAGAATGTAAGAAATAGGGTGTATTTAAGAATATTTTTAATTTAGAGCCATTTTTTACATTTACGCGTTCTGGAATAAATATTTTTAAAGGTGAATTAAGAATTTATACCTTTCATATAAGGATTAATAGATTAGATCTATTTTCGAGTTTTTAATTTCATAAGTCGGAATAACCATAGAATAATATTAAAACGAAATTAATGTAGTATAATGTTAATCTTATAGAAAAAAATATTTTGTAATATACATTTACACTTTTTTCTTTATATTGTTAAATAAAATATATTAGAAACTACACCCGATTTTTTATTTTGTTGTTTTTGCTGTTGTTGTTTCAAGTTAATGCCAAAAATATGATTAAATTTTTAGAACATTAACATTTTATTATATATATATATATATATGTGTGTGTGTATATATATATGTGTGTGCGTGTATGTATATATATAAATGTGTGTGTGTATGTATATATATATATATGTGTGTGTATATATATATATATATGTGTATATGTGTATATATATATGTGTATGTATATATATATATATATATATATATGTACCGGGTGTCCTCAAAAGGACTGAACGATTTTAAAAATCAATAACTTGCAAACTTTTACAGATATTTAAAAAATTCTTGCACGAGAATCATCTCAAAGGTCAAAAGTTTTTTTCCTGCGATTCTGGATTTTAGTTCGAATTACAAACAATAGATGGCGCTGAGAGCGCTAGGTGCTGTATTGAAACGGATATTGACGTCACTTGGCACTGAAGCAAAATAAGGAGGTTAAAGCTATGGAGTGGATCTTATTCAAAAATGAACTTTTGCTTTTACCGTCCGATTTTGAATGCAATCCATATAATTTTGATTTTGCTGGCGTCAGCGCAATAATAGAGAAAAATATTATTTTCATGTGTACGACTCCTTTGAAATCGAAATACGTGCAACAACAACGTTCAAATTACCAACTTTTTTTTTTTTTTTTTTTTTTTTTTTTACATTCTAAGAATGTAAGTATTTTGAGAACAGGATATCTTATTTATCTATTTATTTATCTGGGTATCTTTTAAACCTTTTTTTATGTCACCTAGTCATGTCCTGTATTGTATTTTAAGTATGTGGGATTAACAGTTAATTTACAGGTACGCCCAAAAAATTGCATCACATAATAGTCTATGGGGGAAAATCACTTGCAGTGTATATTAATGAAATACACTTTTTCAAATGTATTGAAACTGATATAAATCACTGAATTTCAGTATAAGATGATTATGATAGAATAGAGTATTTGGTATTTATAGCATTTAACGTTCATTTACAGGGACACACAAAAAGAAACCGGTTACTGTACTGTTTTAAGTAATAACTGCTGGAAATGCGTTTTCAATTTCGGCATGCGCTTTTAAATTTAGCTGTTTTTTAGATACATTAGTAATTATATAAATGCATATCACCTATACTCGTCTCTGGTGCGTCCGTCCGTCTGTCTGTCCGCATAACAGTGCAAAAATTACTCTCTCGAATCGTTTGAAATTTTAAATACATATTTATTGAAGAATTTTATCCAGTTATTTAAAATTTTATGAGTATCGGATGTGTATTTCCAATACAGGGACAGTCAAAAGTATTCCGTTACATTATGGCCGACGGTGGAAAAGTTTCAAGTGCTTTTTGATGATATTACACCCGTCCGAACATAATGAAATTAACATGCATTTAAGAATTAAATTGAAATACAAATGATGTAGAATATGCTGCGCAAAGAATAGTAATTATTCATTTACAGGGCGACACAAAATAATTATGTAACATAACGGTATAGAAGGAAACATACTTTGCGGCATATTTTAATTTTGTTACACATATAATAAAATTGTTATAAGTTACTTAGGTTTACTACGAATTTCTGACTATGTAATAAAAAATAAGAAATATTTACAGGGACACACAAAAGATTTCGGAAACTATGCTGCATCAAAAATGCTGTACGCTAACGATAATTGCTTGAAGTTTTAAGTTTTGATATGATTTTTTTAAAGTTTCAGTACATTTTTGCATGTTACGCTGTGTATATAATTAGTGCAAATCATATAAAGGGCTACACAAAAGAATTCGCACTCCTTACTAAGTGTGTAAGTAAATATATTAGGTGGTTTGTAAATGAGTTATGCATTTTTTTTACGTTGAACAACTTTAAGTATATTACGATATGTTTAAAGAATATAAATGAAATGATATACAGAGGCACTCAAAAATT